>CM064868.1:77727213-79039713 GCA_032719365.1 Prinsepia uniflora | reverse complement strand
CTTTTGTTTTTTTTTACATCTTTTCCCCACAAACACCACCCAATCTCATCATTTCACTTTTTAATATTTTTATTATAACTTTTATTTGTTTTTATTTATTTTTTTTAGTGTAATTAGCTTTTCCCCCCTATAAATAGGGAGGCCATTTCATGTATTTGGAGAGTCCCCCATTAGCTCCATTTCTTCCATTTTGCTTAGTTTTTAGTTCTCTTCTTTTAGTTCTTTTGTTTCTCTCTTTTGAGAGACATTTTTGGGGACCATTTTAACTTCGTGTAGATTTTCTTATTAATTAGTTTCCTTTTACTTCTTATTCTTAATTTATGTTATTTTTATTTTTCTTAATTTCATTTCTTCTTTACTTTGTTCTTGTGATATTTCTTTGAGATCTCTTAAACACATTTTTATGCTTTCCTTAAGAAATACCTAGGCCAAGTAATTCTAAGGCAATTCAAGAGTTTTAAGACCGAATTCCTCGTATTTCTTCTTCCATCTTCACAAGTTTCCTGCCGCTGTTCGGTGATTCTTGTGAAAATCCATGCTTCTCTACTTAAATTCTTGTTATTGTTATTGGTTTTACTTATAATTCAATATATGTGTTGGTATTTTCTTTCTAACATTTGTAAGTAAGAATGCAATCTCCATGTGTTTTACTTTTTGAGTTTCTTTTACTTCATATGTTTTAGTACTTAAACTTCAATTCGAAACTAAATGTTGATCCGCTGTTCGGGGCATTTAGAATAGAGTTGAAGAGATTTAATGTTTGATCGATGTTCGGCGCATTAAATCACTTACTTAAGGTGGATCATATTGTAAGTAATAATCCGCTGTTCGGTGCATTTATAATATGAAAAATGTATGCATGTATTTGAGATAATTAAGGTATGATTTCGTGATTGGTTCAATATGAGCATGATGTTAGAGTGTTGGTAAAAATATGTGTTTGAAGAAAGTTCACTAGTACAAAAGTTAAAGTAGAAGTAAAATTAAGTATTTAATTATTTTTACTTGTTTTCTTTATTTTATATTTACAACTCTTTTCAAAACCCCCCTTTTCAATTCTTTATTCTTTATTCTTTTATTCTTTATTCTTTTATTCTTTTATTCTTTTATTCTTTTATTCTTCTTTTCTACTTTTAGTTTATTATTCTTTGATTCTTTCATCTCTTTATTCTTTTATTCTTTAATACTTTTAGTTTATTATTCTTTGATTAATTAATTCTTTAATTCTTTAATTCATTAATTCTTTAATTTGTTAATTCTTTAATTATTTAATTCATTAATTTATTCATTATTAATTTATTCATTACTCTTTCCCACTAACACATTATTAATGTTCCCTAATTTCCCCGGTTAAGAACGATCCCTATTTACCAATACTACATCTACACAAAAAGGGTTTAAATTGCACAACACTCAAATTACGTGTTTAATTTAATGCGTAGTTTGGGCGTAGTCAATTTTTGGCGCCGTTGCCGGGGAAATTGAAAATCATTTTTAATTTGTTAGTGTATGTATATAAATTGTGCATATTATACTTGTTTATAAATTTTACTTTTGTTAATATTATATTTGTTTATAACCCTTACTTACTTGTTTATATTTTATTTATCCATCTTATTTTTGTTCTTATTATTTTTGTTTATAATGTTCATACTTTACTTATTCATAGTTTCTAATTTATACTTGTTCATAAATGTTCATAATTTTTTTTTATATATTTGTTCATATTCAAATTGTTTATGTAAATTTAAAATTCTATCATACTTGTTCATAATTTAATTTAATTTGTACTTGTTATAAATGCATATTGTAAATATTCATTTTTCCTTACTTTTAATTTATTTTATTTTTCTTTACACTTTCTAACTTTTTCTTTAATCCATTAACTTTAATTTTATTCCATAAACTTTTTCTTTATTCCTTTAACTTTAAATTTATTTCATTAACTTTTTATTCCACTAACTTTTTATTCCACTAACTTTTTATTCCATTAACTTTTATTCCATTAATTTTATTCATTAACTTTTTATTTCACTAACTTTTTATTCCATTAACTTTTATTCCATTAATTTTATTCATTAACTTTTTATTCCACTAACTTTTTATTCCATTAACTTTTATTCCATTAATTTATTTCATTAACTTTTTATTCCACTAACTTTTTATTCCACTAACTTTTTATTCCATTAACTTTTATTCCATTAATTTTATTCATTAACTTTTTATTCCACTAACTTTTTATTCCACTAACTTTTTATTCCATTAACTTTTATTCCATTAATTTTATTCCATTAACTTTTTATTCCACTAACTTTTTATTCCATTAACTTTTTGATTACACTTATTTTATTCTTATGTAATTATTTATTTGGTTATGTCTTGATAAAATTTAAATTTAAATTTTTTTTTAAAAAAATTCGAAATAAATAAAAAATTTGAAAATAATAAAAAAAAAATCTAATTTTATCTTAGCTTTATGTTAGTGTTAATTCATACTTGTAAATAAATGTTGTATATATGTTACTTGTTACCTTTTATACTTGTTCATAACTTTTATATTTCATAGTATACATGCATACTTGTTCATAATAGAATTTCATTTATATTTGTTTATAATTTTCTTACTTGTTATATTATTCTTGTTCATACTTGTACATAATGTTCATTCTTTTTAATTGTTCATAAATGCTTATGGTAAATATTCACTTTTCCTTATTTTTATTTTTATTTGTAATTAAAAAAAAACATAAAATTCGTAAAAAAAATTAAAAATTAAAAAAATTTCTTTTTCTTCATTTATTTAATTTTTAAATTCAGAAAAAAAATTAATTAATAAAAAATAAAAAATTTCTTTTTCTTCATTTATTCGTAAAAATATTCATTTATCTTCACTTTGTGTTAATATAAATCTAAATTGTTAAATAAATCTTATACTTATGTTAGTTTGTTAATGAGAAATTGTTTTGTAAATATCATTACTTGTGAATAAAACCATACTTGTAAATAAATTGTTCATACTTGTATAAATTGTTCATACGTAAATTGTCATGTTATATTTGTAAATTGTGCATAAAAAACATACTTGTAAATAGTTATTGCATTCATGCATTAGTCTCAGCTATATGTAGATCACTTGTGCTTCGAAGTTTAGATTTTGATCTTTATCGGCGATGACTTTTTTGTTAACTCTCACCCACGGTAATTGTTAACACTTGAGTCATCTTAATTCCTCTGGAGTAAGAAATTTTCGAGGGTGATGTCTAGGACAAGAGACGGTACTCATAACGGGTTTTGGGTCTAAGAAAATAGCCCTGCCTCTTATGTGTATTCTTTCTAACCTGGTCACTTTTGAAGTTGCCCAAACAGTTGAATTAATCCAAGATATTTACTTGGGCCGCACGGACGTATAAGTCTCCATTTAAACTTTGAGGCTATGTGAACCATATATATCTTTGACTTCCCCCGACATGTAAATATTGTTTATATCTTAATTTACATTATTTGTCATGACAAAGTTAACTTGCATCTTTCGTTTAACTAACTTGCATCTTTCATTCTAACTTGCATTTCATCTTTCATTTAACTTGCATTTTTAACTTCACTTGCATATTTAGTTTAACTTGCATTGCACTCTTCCTCTAACTTACATCTTTAACTCACATTGCATCATTAACTTTAATTTGCATATCTAACTTGCATTCTTAATTAACGTACATCTCTGTTTAACTAACTTGCATCTCTGTCTAGGCTGGATGGACGTTAAACTTCAAGCGCTTGTTGGGAGGCAACCCAATGTGTTCCCGGGATGTGAAGGAGTCATCAATACAGATTTGCTATCCTCCACCCTTCACTCTCTTTTATTTTGTTTATTTAATGTTTTCCTATTATTTTCGTAAATCATCTTCCTTACTTTGATTCTATGTTTAATTATTTCGTATTTTCCTACATTGAGGACAATGTAGAATTTAAGTGTGGGGGAATGGTTTACAATTTTAATTGTTCAAAAAAAAAACAAAAAAAATTGAAAAAAATTATAAAAAAAAAGGGTGAAAAAAAAATGAAAAAAAAATATTATTGTTTTTTTTGAATCTTTTTGTTTTAACTTAGTGTTTTTATGAGTCTTAAGTTGCCATTTAACTTGTCAATGACATAAATGAACAGAAAGGAATATGTGATGGCCATAAAGATAATCACTACAACTTGAATTTGTTTGTTAATATTTTGTGATTAAGTGTTATAACTTGAAGATAATGCATGTAAATTGGCATATAAACGAGCATGATAAGATAAGTATGAATCATATGAACCTTATGTGAGCTTTAGAACTTTATATACATCTTTGATGAGTGATTCATAAGTTTTTTGTTTAAATTGATATACATATGCCTCATAACTACTTGCCATAGCTTTTAATGAACTCTAGAGTACTAGAACTTATTCTATGTGATTTTCAAAGCTTTTAAGTCAATAAACTCTCTGATTTTGGAAATGATTAAGGCATTAGGGTTAACACCACAAATTCAAACATCCATGTTCCCTATTTTGTGCGCACAAGTTGCGACCCCCCTAGTTTTAACCCTTTCGAGCCCACATTAAGCCTTTCTTTCATCACCATGATTATCTAAACACTTGAGCTTAGTATAGACATCATTTACCCTTGTTCCAAGAACTCGGTTGAAGACATAATGATTGTGTAAAGAGAAAATAATGATGTTGGAAAGACTTTTATGTGAATTATTTGGATTTACCGACTCAAGCTTTGTTGTATTGTTGACACATGTTATTACCTTGATATAAAAAAAAAAAATCAAAAAAATCAAAAAATCAAAAAGAAAAAAAAAAGAAGAAAAAAAAAAGAGAAAAAAAAAAAAGTTGAGTCTCGATCAAGGTAATAAGGTTTGGTTATGTAATGTTTGAGTTAAGTCCCTTACATTTGTAAATCCGACACAAAGAATGATTGTGAGGCCCAACATGATGGAATTAGGCCTATGTTCGAAGGGATGGATTACTGACATCATTGCACTAAGGTTGGGAAGCTATGATACGTTTTGGGAGTCTATTGAGTCTTGGAACGAATTGAGCACCACTTGTCCTATATTTTCCTTGCCTCTAAACTTAGCCCCATTACAACCTTCGTAAAGACCTTATGATCCTTAAGATGGTAAATTTTGATTAGTTGAGTTAATCACTTGAGTAAGCTTATGGTTTTGGTTCATTTGCGCAAGTATGTGTTGTTTTTATCTTGAGGTGTTTGTTTGAGATTTTGCAAAAGTACTTCATTTCGATTATGTGAATATTTCTCACATACTTTGAGTGCAAACACAAACCCTTACAAAATTGAGTGAATTTATGAGTGCATATCCTTGTGAGTTGATTCATACTTGTTTTATTCATGTTGAGATCCATTTCACCATATTTACTCATTATCATACTTGTTGAAGCATTTTGTTACAATGTATTAACTCTTAAATTCCATATGCTTAAACGCTTTAAGTGAAAATCTTTTATGCCATGATTGTAATAATGAAATATTGAGACAAATGGTTAAAGGTTACTTGTTTTGAATTCGTAGTTTAATTTTAGTATTTGCTAGGGACTAGCAAAGTTTAAGTGTGGGGGTATTTGATAGGTCATCAAATAAGCATTATTTTATATTATTTTATACCCTTTATACTTAGCTTTTAATATTAAAATAATAAATAATTAGATAAATTAATTTATTTTGTGTTATTTTTGTTTAAATAAATAAAGTTTGTAATTTGGAGTATTTTGGCGAAAGAATCGTCTCGATCGGAATTATAACGAAAATATTATGGACGAATTTCGGTGAAATATTACTAAGTTAATTAATTGATTGTTTTTGCAGCCCAAAACAAATCCTAAGCCCAACAGAAAAAAAAGAAAAAAAGAAAAAAAAAAGATTGGCCCGCCATCCATCGGCCTGCATCACGCGAGACCCAAGCAGCCGCCAGGCCCATGCGTCCTGGCCCAATCCGCTCCAGCTTTCCCTTCAGCCGCGCCTGCAGCTACTTACCGAACGGCCATTGTCCCCTTCGGCGCGCGCCTACCGACGACAGCCTCTGCACTCCAGCAACCACCTGCCGGCCACTTCTTCCCTTTCCAGTGCATGCCTGCCGGCCCACCATCCTCTTTCCAGCACGAGCCCACCGAATATTTGGCCCTTTTTCAGCTGTTTCTGACAGCCCATTTCCAGCAACATTTCTTTTGTTTTTTTTTACATCTTTTCCCCACAAACACCACCCAATCTCATCATTTCACTTTTTAATATTTTTATTATAACTTTTATTTGTTTTTATTTATTTTTTTTAGTGTAATTAGCTTTTCCCCCCTATAAATAGGGAGGCCATTTCATGTATTTGGAGAGTCCCCCATTAGCTCCATTTCTTCCATTTTGCTTAGTTTTTAGTTCTCTTCTTTTAGTTCTTTTGTTTCTCTCTTTTGAGAGACATTTTTGGGGACCATTTTAACTTCGTGTAGATTTTCTTATTAATTAGTTTCCTTTTACTTCTTATTCTTAATTTATGTTATTTTTATTTTTCTTAATTTCATTTCTTCTTTACTTTGTTCTTGTGATATTTCTTTGAGATCTCTTAAACACATTTTTATGCTTTCCTTAAGAAATACCTAGGCCAAGTAATTCTAAGGCAATTCAAGAGTTTTAAGACCGAATTCCTCGTATTTCTTCTTCCATCTTCACAAGTTTCCTGCCGCTGTTCGGTGATTCTTGTGAAAATCCATGCTTCTCTACTTAAATTCTTGTTATTGTTATTGGTTTTACTTATAATTCAATATATGTGTTGGTATTTTCTTTCTAACATTTGTAAGTAAGAATGCAATCTCCATGTGTTTTACTTTTTGAGTTTCTTTTACTTCATATGTTTTAGTACTTAAACTTCAATTCGAAACTAAATGTTGATCCGCTGTTCGGGGCATTTAGAATAGAGTTGAAGAGATTTAATGTTTGATCGATGTTCGGCGCATTAAATCACTTACTTAAGGTGGATCATATTGTAAGTAATAATCCGCTGTTCGGTGCATTTATAATATGAAAAATGTATGCATGTATTTGAGATAATTAAGGTATGATTTCGTGATTGGTTCAATATGAGCATGATGTTAGAGTGTTGGTAAAAATATGTGTTTGAAGAAAGTTCACTAGTACAAAAGTTAAAGTAGAAGTAAAATTAAGTATTTAATTATTTTTACTTGTTTTCTTTATTTTATATTTACAACTCTTTTCAAAACCCCCCTTTTCAATTTTTTATTCTTTATTCTTTTATTCTTTATTCTTTTATTCTTTTATTCTTCTTTTCTACTTTTAGTTTATTATTCTTTGATTCTTTCATCTCTTTATTCTTTTATTCTTTAATACTTTTAGTTTATTATTCTTTGATTAATTAATTCTTTAATTCTTTAATTCATTAATTCTTTAATTTGTTAATTCTTTAATTATTTAATTCATTAATTTATTCATTATTAATTTATTCATTACTCTTTCCCACTAACACATTATTAATGTTCCCTAATTTCCCCGGTTAAGAACGATCCCTATTTACCAATACTACATCTACACAAAAAGGGTTTAAATTGCACAACACTCAAATTACGTGTTTAATTTAATGCGTAGTTTGGGCGTAGTCAACATATTAATATAGTCATATCAATATTGCAAAATTTGTTGTCTCTGCAATGCGAAGTATGTAAAGCTTCTGATTATATTAGCAGACATAAGGCTGTTTTTAAGTGAAAATGCTAACATTTTGAGATGCCTAATGAAGGTAACTGAATGTAGACTCTGGCAATGAGTAATGTACGTACTATAAGACTATTTAAAGAAGGTAAACTCTGTGCGTTGTTCTGAGAGTAATAGTGAAATGTACGTGCTAGTTTGTAAGAAATGTTCTGCTCAATTACTTGGATTGATGTAATGTGTTCATTTGACTGCTTATATTGTATGAAAATTCCTTCTGGATTAATGACATTTGCTTTCAATACCAACTACAACATGTGTATGATGCAGGAAGGGTGACTCCTGAAAGTGTTATCTTCAGCTTTGGGACTGTCCTTTTGGATCTACTCAATGGAAAACCCATCCCTCCAAGTCATGTAAGTATTTTACTATCTCATTCACGTTTTCTCCATTCAATTATTGAACCCATCCCTCTATTATTGAACCCATAATCTAAGAGTTAAACCGTAGAGATTCTGCCAATGAGTTACATGTCTGTCCGATTCTGCACGGAGAGAGGACTTGTTTGTTAGAATGCCTCTTACTCGATTGTGTTTAGTACTTGTCACTAAGGAGCCCCTGTTTTCTCGAAGGCGTGGTAGTAAGTTTAGTTGCATATACTCGATTTTTGTTTGACACCTAAGTTGACTTTTCTTATAGAGATTATGTTTCACATACTAACTAAAACTTTGTTATTATGATTGCTATAGTTGATGTAATAATTTGAGATTCATCATGCATGACCCTGATGTTGAGGAGCTTGCATCATGCTTGTTAGTTTTTGTTCCTCTCTTCTTCTCCTTATAATTGCTGCATGTCAATTCAGGCCCTTGATATGATTCGGGGCAAAAACATTCTTCTCTTGATGGATTCACATCTGGAGGGAAAATTTTCAGCTGAAGAAGCAACGGTGGTTTTTGGCCTGTCCTCACGATGTTTGCAATACGAACCCATGGAACGCCCAAATACCAAAGACCTTGTTGCAACAGTCTCCCCACTGCAAAATAAACCTGATGTAAGTCTTCTTGCATTTTCCCTTCATGCATGGAATCATATGCTATTTTCTTTCTGTTTCTTATATAATGCGTTCTTTCAATGCTATCAACAGCAACATTGTGACCAGAAAGTGCAAGAGTTTTCTTAGATAATGTAGTTAATTTACATTAGATAATCTTAACGACCTTATTATATTCCACATGCATAATCATTTCCTGTGTTGCATAGTCTTACTTAAGATTAATTATGTTGCCTCAAAGCAATTCCAAACACCTCCACACTGTTGCATATCATTTCCTGTGTCATTTTTTCATGGTGGTGATGCTTTGTAGGTTCCATCTTATGTGATGCTGGGAATTCCAAAGCACGAGGAAGCACCTCCGACTCCACGACATCCTCTTTCTTCCATGGGTGATGCTTGTTCAAGAATGAACCTCACAGCCATCCATCAGATTTTGTTAACGACACACTATAAAGATGACTAAGGAACCAATGAGGTAATTAAGATTGTGCAAGCGTAGGTTTAGATGCTTATCTGATACCTTTCTGAAACATTGTCCTGTGTTATTTGTCTTTTCAAGAATGGACTCAGCAAATTAAAGATATGCTGTAGGCAAGAAAGCGTGGGGACTTGGCATTCCGCGACGAAGATTTTAGACCTGCAATAGACTGTTATTCTCAGGTATGTATTTTGCAATTTACAGAGTGAGGTTAGAGTAGTTGAATTCTTGGCCTCAATTTAACAAGTTCGAACTTGATTAGTATTTACATGGCACAAGGGGTTAGGGATGCTTTAGGTTTGTTGATAAATGAGACCTCATTGCATTTGTGTCGCAGTTCACAGATATTGGGACCATGGCTTCTCCGACAGTCTATGCTTGGAGAAGTCTATACCATCTCCTTTGTGATCAACCAGATGCTGCTCTCCGGGATGCAATGCAAGCGCAGTGCTTCTACCCTGATTGTTCAACAGCATTTTACATGCAAGCCGTTGCTCTTTCCAAGCTAGATATGAACAAGGATGCAGCTGACATGCTGAATGAGGCTGCTTCCCTGGAAGAAAAAAGACGAGTATGGAGGGAGAGGATAGGAGAAGATGTTGAAAATGGTCCTGTAATTATTTTGTGTAAAAACTGGCCTCAGCCTTTAATTTTTTTGTTTTTCCCTGCAAAACATGTAGAGGTATGTACAATGGGGGTAGGGAATTGTTGTTTCAGTACAAAATGTGCAATGCTATGAAAACCTGTTTCTTGTGCATCAAGTCAACTATTGTGCCATTTTTTGTCTGCCTAGTTCATTATTTAATCATTTGGTTCTTAATGGGTATATGACACTTATAATACAACAATTTTTTACACCCACTGAGTGATAGATAATACAAGAATGAATTTGCTTCGAGTGTCCAACTATGCAACATATAGCTCGGCTTTTCCATCGATGAAGAGGCTCATGAATTCTTCACCATCAACAGTTTCCTTCTCAATGAGGAGCTGGGCTAGCTTGTGAAGGATATCAATGTGGGTTGTGACGATCTGTGTGGCCCTTGAATAAGCTTTCTCTACCAACTCTCTGACTTCTGCGTCCACAATATCAGCAGTTGCCATGGAGTAATCTTTCTGGGACGACATCTACAATTGAAATAAACATACGCAAGCAAGAGAATCAGTATATGCAGATGATAATAAGACAGTGAACAAAAGTAGGGTGATGGATTAAAGTCCAGACACTGCTCTACCTGTTGACCTAAGAAGGGATTGCCGCCAGCAGCACCGATTGCAACTTGACCAATCTTTTTGCTGAATCCAAATCTTTCAACCATCTGCCTTGCCACCCTTGAAACTTGCATGAAATCACTTGATGCTCCTGTTGTTACATTTTCCTGACCAAAGATAACTTCTTCGGCAACCCTGCAATGCAATCCCAATGGAGGCGGTTGAGAACAAAATTTCTGATATACACTAGACTTCTGTTCAACTCTTTTGAAATGGAAATTCTCTTTTCAAGACATTAGAACTAACGAATTTGCATATCTAACCTTCCACCAAGAGCAACAGCCATTTGGTTCTCCAGGTAGCTTCTGCTGTACAGTCCGGATTCAAGTCTCTCTTCACTTGGAGCGAAGAAGGTTAGACCACCGGCTTGGCCACGAGGGATGATGGATATCTTAGCAACAGGATCATATTCGGGCATTAATGCACCAACAAGAGCATGCCCGGCCTCTGCGAAGGATACGTGAGAGATGAATGAACAAACAATCCAAACGTAAACCTAATGATTGCATAACCACAAGATTTATGGTATAGGGAGAAGTGGTGTTGTTCAATATACCATGGTAGGCGACTAATTTTTTCTTGTCCTCTGAAACTACAGCATTTTTCTTCTCAGGTCCGGCAATGATCCGCTCCAGAGCATCAGAGATCTCATCTTTACTTATTTCTTTCAGATCGCGTCTAGCTGCAAGAATGGCAGCTTCATTCATCAAGTTCTGAAGATCAGCACCGGTAAAACCAGGTGTTCTCCTCGCAATCTTATCAAAGTCCACATCCTTTGCAAGTGCCTTCCCTCTAGAGTGAACCTACCACATAAATAAAAAGAAGTTCTTTAGTTGAGAATATGTACAGATAGAAGATTTTCATTATCATTTATCACCCAATCGAATCATATTACTCAAGTAATGCAACTTCGACCACACTGAAACTATATACTAACTACATAACTATGCCAAAACTGGAAATCTAACTAAAATGGTCAACAGTTCAATTCAATACATACAAATATTTTGTTTGAGCATATAAGTAAGAATATAAATTTCATGCTTGATCATATAATGAAATGAAGTGAATTGTTATGAACTAGGAGGAAAAGATTGCTATTAACCTGCAGGATTTTAACTCTCCCAGCAACATCAGGCCTGTCCACAGTCACCTGCCTGTCAAACCTCCCTGGCCTCAACAACGCCGAATCAAGAACATCCGGCCTGTTAGTTGCCGCCAAAACTATGACACCTGAATTACCCGAAAACCCATCCATTTCCGTCAACAGCTGATTAATGGTCTGCTCTCTCTCATCATTCCCACCTCCCATACCTGCACCTCTCTGCCTCCCCACTGCATCAATCTCATCGATGAACACAATGCATGGAGCTTTCGACTTGGCCTTCTCGAACAAGTCCCGCACTCTCGACGCACCCACTCCCACAAACAATTCTACAAATTCAGAAGCTGCGCACGAGAAAAATGGCACCCCAGCCTCGCCAGCGACGGCCCGAGCCAGAAGGGTCTTGCCGGTACCAGGTGGACCAACCAAAAGACAGCCTTTTGGGATTTTGGCTCCAAGGGCTGTGTACTTATCTGGGTTCTTCAAGAAATCAACCACTTCCTGCAGTTCCAGTTTTGCTTGATCGGCTCCAGCTACGTCGGAGAAGGTCACCCCCGTTTCTGGAACTTCTTGGAATTTGGACTTGGACCTTCCGAAGTCCATGGGCCCACCCAGCCCACCCGGCCCTCCAGGGCCACCCCCAGCTCTTCGGAAAAGAAGGAACAATCCGGCGAAGGCCAAGACTGGGAACAGCAGGTTTCCGATGAAATTGAACAATCCATTACCCGAATCGCCCTCAGAGACTGAAATATCGACACCGTTCATGGCCAGAATGTCGATAAGGTCAGGGTCATTGGGGACAACGACTGAGGCTCGGCGGCCATCAACGGCTGTGAGTTGGAGGCCAGAACCGTCTTTGCTGAACCTGACTCTTTCGACCTTGCCCTTTTTGACTGCATTCAAAAACTCACTGTAGCGCCATTGGCTACCTTCCGGGAGGTCGAGCGAGGCCTGGGATTGGGGTTTTGGGGCATTTGTGAGAAGATTTTGAGAGAAGGGGGAGGAGACGTTGGGTTTGGCGGGTTGAGCTTGGAGTACAGGTGGGGATGTGGGGGTGGGTGGAGGAGCGTCTATGGCGAAGGCTTGTGGGGTGAGACTGAAAGAAGAAAAGAGCAAGGCCGCTAAAGTGGCATGGGAAGCTGAAGATGCGAAGGGCTCAGAATCGGATTTTGTATTGAAAATGTTATTGGTGGCAAAAAGCTTCCTCTTGGAGAAAGAGGGAAGATAAATTGGAGATGGTTTGGAGATGGTCTTGGGGGTTGGAGGAGAGTGTAGGATTCTAGCGCCAAAGAAGTTGGAAGAGAGCAACGTGTTGGTGGTGGCAGCCATGGCTGAGCTGATGAGACTTACTCAGACTCAGAGAAACGAAAGGCGATGGTATTTTTGGAGTGGTCTATATTGTATTGTAAATTTGTAATGAGTGTTATCCTTTCAATATAAACGGGAACACAAAAATTAGGAACGGTGGATTCTTACTATTTTCAGTAATATTTTGTTTCTTTGAAAATTTAATTTTATAGGGGAAAGAAAGACGGTCAGGTGAAGAGAAGAGTGCGAAAATGAATCGTGTATCGTGGCAAAACTTACCATGAAATTTTTGGATGGTCTCTTTGGGCTTCTCAATGGATTTTTTTTTTTTTGCGGCTACGTGTCCCACTTCAAATCCATTCATTATTATTTCAAATTTCTTTAACCAACATATTAATTTCATTTTAATTTGATTAGGGCTCACAATATAGGCCGTATCATGTTAAATTTATATCGTGTCATAAATTTTATTTTATTAAAATATGCCTAATTTAAATTTGACCCGTTTAATAATCGTGTAAAAAAAATTTAAACCCGAATCCGACTTATTAATCACCCAGATAACTTGTGTAACCCATTTAATAAATAGGTCGTATTCGAAACTCAATTAACCTGTTTGACCTGTTTAAGATGTTTAACTTATTTAAACTATAAGATGTAATAGGTATTTAAATTGATAAATGAGTATATATATGAGTTAGTAATTGCATGTTTATTAAATGAGTTAATATATAAGTCAAGATAGTCATTTATTAAATGAGTTAATAAGTAATTATACGAGTTAACATGTTGACTTGAAACTCACCCGTTTATTAAACGAATCATGACCGGTTAACCAAAAAATGATTATAAATTTTAATCGTATGGGTTGACTCGGATAAATTTCGTGTGGATTTCAAATCGTGTATAGAGTCATGTCAAAAATTGCTACCTTTCATTTGGGTATGTCCGACCATAAACCCAGAAATAATGATTTTGGGATTGGGTCAGGATTCTTGTGCCCATCTCATTCTTATTTGGGCAGAACTAGGAGCAACCACTTTGGTTCTGGGCCTTTGGGACTGAAGGTTTTCTACATCCAAATTCCAGTAACAGTGACACAGTAGTACAGTAGACTTTGACTTGTTTCTTTCTATACCTCTAGATTCTATAACAATCCTGGGTTTTGTTTATCCTATGGTTCTACAGTACTGTTTTGAGTATCAGAATGATTTACAAAGTATCTGCATGGAGAAGTAAATTGTTTTTACTCATTTATCAAACAAAAAAAAAGACCAAACAAAACAAACAGCCACCGTTGTATGGATAGTCTTGTACTCTTGTATGGGATTGTAGATGCATGAACATGAACTGAAGCAGATGTGAATAGGAACTGAAATTTGAGATGAACTTCTTGGAAGCTCGCGCCTTTAACTTGCCCATCTGTGGATTCTGGTCTCGTGTGTGAATGGGAGTAGCTTGTCGTACAAATGGAAAACAAAACCATATGCACCGCTAGCTGTACTACAGTTAACGTGCGTAGTAATAACTAATAATTCATACAAATTGGTCTCCTCTCCCGGGCTCCCCTTAGCTGTTTACCAATGTTACTATATAGAAGGCCAATTCCGTACTATAGAAGTACATCGTCAAAACAAAACAAAACAAAACAAAACAAAAGGATTCTTCATACTCAATTTCCTCAACATCAATCTCAGATCTAAAATAATATGAGCCTCTAATTAGTGAGGTGCTCTAGTTCTACTGCTAATATATACACCCCCTATTAGAGTATTAGCCTATTGGAGTATTAGGCATTGCTTCTGCTATATATATAAGATCCAACAATTTCAAAGTCAAATTTTAACGTACTTAAGAATGGCGGCATGCCCAAATTTTGAGGCTCTTAGAGACTTGCATAACTCTGCCAACAACCTTCTCCATTCCCCGATGATCCAGCAAGCTCTGGCCCACGATACTCTCCACAAATGGGTGCATCAAGTCTCAGAATGCTGGACGCCTGTGGCATTTCCAAAGATGTTCTTTTTGTCGTAAAACATCTCCATGACCTTCAGTCCATGTTACACAGATCAAGCAGTGGCGAATCCGACGTTGATAACAAGATCGCAGCCTACAATTGCTATCTGAAGAATCTAAAGAAAGAGACCCTCAAGTGCTTGAATTCATTGAAAGGGAAGAACAAGAGCAAGCAGTACTCATCAAGCAGCAATTTAATAGCAGTGTCTACGTCCGCCGTCGACCTCACCGTTGTGGTCGATGTGCTGAGACAAGTGAGAGTCGCCTCTGTTTCAATTATGGACTCTCTTGTCCCTAATTTCCATTCCCTGGCTAGATCACCATCACAAGTCATCACCGGCTTCCTTTAACTTCATGTCCAAGTTTATCATGCATAGTCGACCACACAGAGTACATGCGACGCAACTGCGCTTCAAAGTGCCAATAAGAGATTGGACGCCGTGGAGATCGCCGTTCAAGATCTTAAAGTTGAGTTAGACTCCATCTTTAGGCGTTTGATCCACACCAGAGTTGCACTTCTCAACATACTTACCACCTATATTAAGGCCTACCTACTTGACTCATTCTCCACTCCTGTAATTCAAATCTTACCCATTGTTTTATTCCTTTTATCAATCGGCCACCAACTCTTTCATTCTTTACAATAATAAACTCTTTTTTTCAAGCTTTTTTTGTTATATGGTGGCTCCAAATTATGCAAACAGGCACCTCATTAACAATCAATGCAAGCAAAAGCCAAATGCAACTTAGATTCATATTCAGAGTATGTTTACAGGGTAGCAGAATACAAGCATCACAAAATTAACATCTTGAAATGGGTTTGATGAGGACATCATATGCCCATCACAGTTTTCTTTCGTCACAATCACTTTATTCAACAGAAATCAACAATGAGGTTCCAGCAAACGTTTCACTAGTATCCCGCGGAGAGAACGCCCTTTATGATTTCAACTCTTGGCTAGCCAACAGAATCCCTGCAACAATATACTGAGGGTTCGATTCATTCATTTCATTATACATTTCTATCGATGCAAAAAAAATTAAAAAAAGTTACTGAAACTTGAAAATGTGTTTGACAAACCAAAAAATTAAATCCAAAGTTTGAAACAATTGCTAACTAAATTGACAGGTACTGATCCACGAACTCATGGAAAATGGCACAACCAGCCCATCAACAAGCATAAAACAAAACAAACCTATCGTGTCATCATGATCCTTGTGTTTAGAATTTATTCCATCCAAGATACCATGATACACGTTGAAAGAAAACAATGGCACAGGCAAGCCATCAACAAGCAGAAAATAAAATAAACATCTCCAGTCATTAGTATGCATATATTTGCCCTTAAGGTGCTTGACTACCGAAGAGAGTATCATGATCCTTGTGATTAGAATTTACTTCACCCAAGAAAGCCTTAAGCTCCTTAACTACTAAGCCTGTCCAACACTTCCAAATTGAAAGGCATCTACTAATAGTAGTCCAGTTGCTACTCAGATATCTACTCTAAATAGAAGTTCACAGGTTCAACCCCAACTACCCAAATGTAACAACTAATCAGAGAATAAAAGGCATCACACAATGAAAATAAAACACCAGCAAATATTATGAGTATATGACAAGTGGTTGACAAGCAGTCATATCTTAGACAGAGAAGGATAGACAGTACCTAATGATCACTTCCATGACCATGATCACCATGGCCCTCCCAGGGATGTCTCCAACCCTAAAGAAGTAATAAGAAAATGAGTTCATGTGCGTATATTAAATTGCAGAGAAAAGTGAAACAAGAAAAGCACTTACCAAAACTACAGGACCATCTTGCTTGGCCCTGTACAGTATCCAAAACCTAATACATACAAATTTAAACAAAATAAGTGAGTCACCACACAGAAACGCACTATCATTTCCAGGAAGAAAAGGAAAACAGGGAAAGGAGACCAATACACAGAAACAGATAACTAGTATCTATCCTCATTGTTACAATAGAAAAAACCCAAAATTCAAAACGAAAGATAGAAGAAAGTATAATTCAGTGGTACATGTAGAGGAAGAAAATGCATACAGAACAAAAAAAGTTTTACACATGAATTTGCGTTAACACCCATAGAAAAACTCTTGAGGTTTCCAACTTAATTTCTTCCATTATTGCATGATCCCAATATTATACCCACTCATAATTCTCTTCTAAGTTCAAATATTTAAAATCAAGCACTAAATCCACTTGAAACAAGTCAACAAGCTTACCGAGAAGGAAAAATGGAAGTAATGATTGATCTCCATATAACCTACCCATCAACCGAAATAAAAAGCCTGTACTTTTGAGCTCTAACTACACTCATAGTGTCATACTCCACAACCAGAAATTTGAGGGCACCATGGAGAACAGTGGTAAGTGGTGTGCTTCAAATAAAAAGGAAAGTATATGCGGGAAGAGGGGGGGGGCGCGGGGCGGGGCGGTGGTTGGGTGGTGGGTGGGGGTTGTGGATTGATGAATGAAAAGGAGAAACATTTCGTAACCTTTCCTTACACATTTTTCTACATAACTTCCACTATCCTTCCTCCACTCTTTTTCATCCCTCCTCCTCCCACCCCTTATCTCAGGTAAAAAGTTAACCAAAATGCAGTCAAATGGTTACAACCGGACTTAAGTGAATTCTAATTCCTAAAATGAATTCCAGAACATTAGAAATGATACCACAAGATTAACCACAAGGCAAGCAGATCGGATATGATAAACTACATCGAATAGAAAGAAATTTGATCAACATTAATGTACAAATTAGAGCCAATTAAAGCAAGACTTGTGAGAAAGATCAAAGAGCGTCACCACATCATAGCGCACATGCCTTTGCCGGTGACCGCGTGCCACCGCTTAGGCTGATGCACTGTGAAGCCCTTGTAGGTCGTGCCCTCACCATGTCCTCCTCCCATCTTCACAGATCACTCACTCTCTCTCTCTCTCGTTCTCCCTCTATCTGCGCAAGCACTCGCCCTACTCTCAAATCTCGATTGAGAAAATGCTCCAGACCCGCAACTCCTGCTATCCCGACCCAACTATGTTTCTGATGACGAAGCGTTTCCCATCATGGGCTTCGCTCAACCAATTTCACTCGAAGCACAAGCTCAAAACCTACAAGGCTTTCTAAATCTGTTTTGGCCCAAAGAAGGCCCATTGGAAAAGGCCGTGAGAAAGAGGGTTCCGATTAAATTGGTTCACTAGTTTTGGGAGAAAGAGAGAGAAGAAAGAGTTTTCAGCCATTGGGCTGCGACTGTCAAATTGGAAAAATGTTTTTCTGATTAAAGAGAGAGAAGAAAGAGTTTTCGGCAACACGTGAAAATTTTGCAAGGATTTTTCCTAGAAATCAAAACAGTTGCATAAATTGGAAAAATGTTTTTCTGATTAAATAAGCCCAAAATCGAAATAATCATCAAGAATAAATTATACGAAGTGGACCTAAGAGCATGTAAACTAGTTATTTCATACATACATAAGATCAAATATACAATAAAGATCATAGTACACATAATCAATAATTAATCAAGCATAAGGAGATAAGTTCTGAGTTTAGGTAGAACATGCTCTAGACATCTTGATGAACAAGGTACGAAGATATTAGTCTTTTCCTCTCTTTCAGATAAAAAAACTTAGATTAGGTACCAATCAGATTTAAATTCTATAAATAGTTTAAACTTTATTCAATAGAGATTCCATAAAAAAAAATTAATTCATATTAGGCTCTATTAGTTTTCAAGTCACGTTACATGCATGCTTCAAAAATTATCTACTTATGCTCAAATTCTAACATAAACTTGTTATGCGCGCGAGCACACACACATATATACATATATATATATATATATCCATCTTCTTTAAATTAAATGTTTTTTTTTGCAGTTTGTTATCAATGCTCTTTATAGAAAGATGATAATCAAAATCGTTAATTTTTTAAACTATCAAGTAAAAATAATCGATGCAAAAAATAAAATCAATCAAAATGATGATGTTGGTTTAATAGTCTATACACATCAATTAATTTGACAATTTACTATAAGCACATACTAAATATTACCAAATCATCGTTTGTTTTAATAGATTTGATTTTTCTTTTTCTTTTTCTAAAAAGGATGTTTACATAATATTTAATAAATAAGCCTCTTTGATTGTCATACCTACCTGCGCATTGAAAATTTGGTAATCAATCATAAGTTAATGAGTATATCCACACTAGTTAAGATGGATGGAAGTATATTCCATATTTTATTACCAATCGTCACTAGTAGGCATAATTTTAAAAAATATATATTATTATATTTCTGAACAATTATAAGAATTCTATCTTTATAATAATTCTAAGTTGGGTAAGCTTAAGACGTGTATGATCTTGACAATTATTACCATGCATGCAACTGTAAATATACAACGATTAGAGGGAAAATTTCTAATTGTTGACAAATAATGCATAGAAAATATGCTGCTTTAATGAATCAAAATGGAAAACTTAGCCAGTGGGGGCTTGGTTAAAAACGAAGGCGATGGAAACTTGCAAGTTAGCAAGTTAGCCAGGGGCGGGGAAGCTGCAGATGGCAGCCTCCTAGTGTTTACTGATTGGTTTTGTTGATTTGGTTTTTTATTATTATGGGCCTTTTGTTTTTGTATGTGGTTAAAACTTTTTTTTTATTATTATTTTCTTAATTAGGCTTTTCTTTATTCTTGGTAATTGGACCCTCTTTTTACACTTGGATTAATGAATTTGTCTACCTTTGATTAAAAAAAAAAAAAAAAAAAAACTAGCTAGAAGCAATTAGCGTGTGGGGTTGTCAATGGTGGATATATAGAAATTTCCAAATGATGCATGGAGACACAATTCATAAACACAAGGTCCTTTGCATGTTCATTAGAAATTTGAGAGCAAATTTCCAAATTAATAAGCAACCTAATCAACAATTGAAGCATACAATAACTAGGGTTGGCCCTGAGATATTTGGGGCTCAAGATGAGCCTTCAAATTGGGGCCTCATTATTCTTCAATTCTCAAAATATCCGTTATATATTTGAGGTGAGAACTCCTTGAAAGAAAATCAAAAGGAAAAAGAAAAAAAATTAAAGGCCTCTTGGAAAGAACAAAATAACAACAATCAACTTACCCACCAGTCATTCTATGAATAATTCTGAAGTACCAAAATTATATACAAAACTTACATAACAACTATATAAAAAAAATTCGAAGCCCCCTCAAAATGCAGACCCTAAGCGGCGCCCCTCGAAATGGAGACCCTAGGCGGCCGCTTCACTCGGCTACGAAAGTCATGAAAGAGATTTATTACTTACTTTGATTTGCATGAGCATTGAGCGATTAAGACGTAGGCTAGCTGAGGTCAATTATAAATTATAATTAATCCTAATTTGAAATTATAATTTATTTTAGCTGTCAAATTTCTTCCAATTACTAGTGTTATGTTGATACACTCCATTTGAGGCAATTGAAAAAACAAAAATATAAATTATGATTTGGAAAAAATTAATTTTTATAATTTACTTTTGAAAATGTGATTCTTTTCCTCTTATAATATATTATGCTTATTATTCACTTTGTTCCCCTAACCAGACATTAAATATCACTTTACTCTCCGAAACGGATTTAGTTCCAATGTCTGTCATAACTGTACATTTAGTTGCACCATTACTCCATCTGTTACCCTCTATTAGTCTGATGCTTACATGTCAGTCCCTGATTGGTTTGTTAATTATTTACAAAAAATTATTAAAATTAAAAATTTTAAAACAAAAAATTAAAAATGAAGATGAACAATAAAAAGGAATATTTGGTTAAGTAGAGCTTCGGTACGTGTCAGTCCTTGGGTTCAATTAATTTTGATGATTCATCTTCCTTCGACAATAGCCAAAACTAAAATCTTTTTCTGAAATTTAAACCCTACTCCAAAACGCTTCAGGTACCCTTCCCCTTCTTCTCCTTACTCTCTGTCACTGCGACAATTCAGTTCAATCTCCTTGTTCTTTACCACAACCAACGCTTCTGCTCAATCATTACAAGGGATCTCCTTCTAGTCTATCATTCGTCCACTCTACCTCTAAGCTAGAGTAGAGTGGTTCAAAAATGACGACTTTGATGCGAAAAATCAAGGACATCAAAGATGAGGTACTTTGCCTGTGCCAAACTCTCTCATGTACTGCGGTTGGTTGTGATATTTGTAGCTGGGAACTTGAGATGCGATCTCCCCTGAAGTAGTAAATTCCAAGACATGTGAAGCATCTTATATCACACCCGTGATCACCATAGTATAAAGAAGACTCGTCATCCAGCGGCTATTACCAACTAGAGGTCCAGAGAAGAAATCGATGAAAGAGAATATATGTGACGATCCAAAAATTCAAAAAAGGAAATTTTAGAAATTTTAGAAAGAAAATTACGATTTTACCCTTAGTTTAAGTGGCCAAACGTTGACCTTTTTCTTAGAAAACAATTTGGACTTTCTATGAAGACCGTTGCGTAGGTCTCGAGACGCTGAGTTCGTAGATAGGTGGCACATCAAAATCGGAGTTCGGACGTGACCGTTATGGGTCTAAAATGGCCGATGACATTTTAGTAAATTTTGAGGTAAAAGTAAAATGGTAATTCCGGGTCCAATTTGATGAGTCATGAATTGATGCAAGTTGTGACATGTGTCACTCCTAGTTTCATATTGGTGGCAATCGGTGTCGCCTTGTTTGTGTATGTTCAGTTCGAACAAAACCAAAAGGAAAGAAATTCAGTTGGTTTTTGGGATCAATCTTTACAGCAAAACTTGGAGAGAGAAAACGTAAGGAATTATAGACAAAAAAAGGAAAGAGAGAAAACGAGAAAGGAAAAGGAGAAGAACAAATGTAGAGACCGAAATCCAAACCTAGGAAGGTTCGAAATTCCAAAATTTGAATTCGAATTGTTGGACCTTGATTGTTGGAATTGGACCTTACTTATTCTTCCTAAGATTTATACGAAGCAAACCATCACAAAAACGAAGAGGATTGACGAAGAATAACCCAGAACTGAACATGCGACACTTTCGGATTTTTAATTTGACATTCGAGTAATTCGAGGCTAGAAAATTCCCGAGACCTCTAAGGAACGTACATCTCGAGATTGAACAGCTTGGACAATGTGTGAGTGGACATTTGTTTTATAAACTGTGATGCATGCATAGTGAATGTTTTCCATGAATTATTGCATGATTGAGTTGCAATAATTTGAATGATGATTTGATGTCATTACTTGATAATTTGGTGGATTTAATTGTCAGTTTCTGAACGATTTTACGAAATTGCATGAAAATTGCATTTTGGGCTCGGACCCTGTTTGGAAAATGATTTTGACCACTTCGCGCCCTGTTACGAAATTTCAAATAAATTTGAGTTTTTTTTCTTCATAAAAAGTGCGTAAAAAATAATTAATGGACATCCTGAATGACACTATATGTCCCCAAATGGCATTTAATACTTTGGATAATGTGTTGTTAAAGTACTTTGAAGTTGACGTGGATGTTGTTAAAGTCCTTCAAACTCTAGACTCAATTCGCACCCTGTTACGAAATTTGAATGAAATTCGAATTTCTTTTCTAAAACATGCATAAAAAAATTAATTGGCAGTCTGAGTGGCAGGATATGTTCCAAATGTCATTTAATACTTTGGCTAATGTGTAGTTAAAATATTACACAAAATCCCAAAATTTTCATTTTTTACAAAAAAAATGTATGCTATAACCCACGGTTTTTAGTCGATTTTTGAAATTTCTTCAAATGCATCTAAATACTTATTTTGTTTCTATTCCTTTCACTCTATAAGATACTTTGAAATTGTGTGGGATGTTTTCTAAAGTCCTTGAAACCGTAGACTCACTTCACTAGTATGAAACTTTGAAGTTAAGGGAGATGTTTTCTAAAGACCTTCAAACTTTATACTCACTTCACATCTTGTCACGAAATTTGTATTCAATTTGAGTTTTTTCTTTAAAAATAATCGTAAAAAATAGTTAATGGGCATCTTGAATGGCAGGATATGTCCCAAATGACATTTAATACATTGGCTAATGTGTAGTTAAAATATTTCATGAAATCCCAAAAGTTGCATTTTTACAAAAAATTGTGAGATATATAACACACGATTTTTAGTCGATTTTTTAAATTTCTTCATAAGTATCGAAATACTTATTTTTTTTTCATTCTCTTCACTTCGTAAGATACTTTGAAGTTGAAGGGGATGTTTTCTAAAGTCCTTCAAACCCTAGACTCATTTCGCAACTTGTTAAGAAATTTTGATGAAATTTGAGTTGTTTTACTTAAAAAATGCGTAAAAAATAGTTATTAGGGATCGTGAATGGCAGGATATGTCCCAAATGACATTTAATACTTTTACTAATGTATAATTAAAATATTTTCCGAAATCCCAAAGGTTACATTTTTTACAAAACAACTCACGATTTTTTGTCCATTTTTGAAAATTTTCAAATTCATGAAAATATTTATTTTATTTCCATTCTCTTAAAACCGTAAGATACTTTGAAGTTGAGGGGGATGTCAAAGTCCATCAGACCCTAGACTCACTTCGCACCTTATTACGAAATTTCGGTGAAATTTGAGTTGTTTTTCTTAAAAAATGCGTAAAAAATAGTTAATGGGCATACTGAATGGCAGGACATGCCCCAAATAACATTTAATAATTTGGCTAATGTGCAATAAAAATAATTCATGAAATCTTGACAGTTGCAATTTTTACAAAAAATTTGAGTTATAAATAACAATTTTAGTCGATTTTTTAATTTCTTCAAAAGCCTCAAAATACTTTTTTTTTTCAATTATCTTCACTCTGTATGAAACTTTGAAGTTGAGGTGGATGTTTTCTAAAGACCTTCAAACCCTAAACTCACTTCGCACCTTATTACGAAATTTCAATTAAATTCGAGTTTTTTTTTAAAAAAAAAAATTAGTAAAACATAGTTAATGGGCATTGTGAATGGCAGGATATATATGTCCCAAATGACATTTAATACTTTGGCAAATGTGTTGTTTAAATATTTCCCAAAATCTGAAAAGCTGCATTTTTTACCCAAAAAAAAAAGTGAGATGTATAAAGTTGACGGGATACTTTGAAGTTGAGGGGATTTTTTCTAAAGTCCTTCAGACCCTAGACTCGCTTCGCACACTGTTACGACATTTAAATGAAATTTGAGTTTTTTTTCCTAAACAAAATGCATAAAACCTAGTTAATGGGGCATCCTGAATGACAGTATGTGTCCCAAATGACATGTGAGCTATATAACACACGATTTTTAAACGATTTTTTAAATTTCTTCAAAAGCATCGAAATACTCATTTTGTTTCCATTCTCATCACTCCGTAAAATACTTTGAAGTTGAGTGGGATGTAATACGCTAAAACTAAGCATTAAAGTAAACACAAAGTCACACTCAACACTTAATAAAAACATATGCAAATTAAAACTTTTTTTTTGTAAATTGTAGCATTGATAAGTAGGGATCGTTCTTAACTGGGATTGAGGGTACTTGAGCATGATTATCGTTTGAATAATTAATTAGGGGGTAAATTGGTTTTACTAAGTTTCTACGTGATTAACTAATCTAGTCTAAACTAACCTAATCTAATATTTACATGGTCAACTCATCTTTAATTTAACTCATTCATGAATTCTATTAACTTCATCCTATGAAATCCTCTAATTCTAGCCTTACGAGTTACTTGCATATTCTCTTAAGTACTTGTCTGGGACCCCCAACGACACTTTCAATGATCTAGACTCAGGACCCCCTATATCTAGTCAAGCATTAAGCGCGAACATACAAACATAACAAAAACTAAAATCATAAAACACATAGAAAATTGAATTAATGCAAATCATAAAACCAAGAATAATATTATAAATCAGTTCATAAACCAAGATACTCAAGCACAAAAGATAATTATAAGGTAAAGAGTCCGTGTTATACTTTTTCTCTTCGGGACACCCTATGGATACGAAGTGAATGAGCACTCTTTGGTGAGACAAGTGGGGACCTCCCAACTAAGTCACAGATGAAGGTGTAAAATATGAAGTATGGTATAATTAACCTTGCACAAGATATCTTGAATTTATTAAAAAGAGAAAATTGGTTAAGTAGAGTTTTGGTACAAAAATGGGCGACCTTTTACAAAAAGCCTAAACCTCTCTATTTATAGGAGAAAATTAATCACCAAATAAATAGGAGTTTACAATTTAATTCTAAAAAGAAAAGGATTAAACTAATTAAATTAAAGTCCTAAAGAAATAAGGTATAAAAATTCTAATTAAAAAAGTAATCTAAATCCTAATTAAAAAGGTAGAACAAATCTTAATTAAAAAGGAAATATAAAACCTAATAAAAAAGAAAAAGAAAATTGAAGTTGCTTGCTAGAATAGTAACAGGAAACGTCATGGTGGGAAGCTGCTGGAACTTGGAAGGTATTTCGGTAGGCGTTGGTCGAAATTAGGAATCAATTTCGGCGGGCAACGCTTGGTCAACGACGCGCAGGAAGCAGCAGTTTAATTTGGTAGGCGCGCGCTGAAGAGAGGCCGAAGGTAATCATCAATTTCGGTGACCGTGCGCTGAGGAATGACGGGGAGTCGTTGGTACACACGCGTCGAAGGTAATGTGCAGGTATTCGGGACACGCACGCCGAACCGAGCAGGGTTCGTTTAGCAGGCGGCTGCCGAACCTGTTCTTGGGCTGTTGGGATTGTTTCGGTAGCCCCCTACCGAATTCCTCAATGGTTTTTGATGGTCTCCTTTCATTCCATCATAACTTCTTCGTTATAATTCCGATTGAGGTGATTTTTTCGCCTAATTTCTTGTAATTTTGTGATCTATCCAATTCTGCCCAATTCTCACAAATAATTGTTTGGTATTTAAACATTAAAAGATAAGTATAAAAGGGTGTAAAATGATGCTTAATTCAAGACCTATCAGGATGCTTCTTAAAGTCCTTCATACCTTAGATTCAGTTCGCACCCTTTTACGAAATTTGAATGAAATTCGAGTTTCTTTTCTTTAAAAATGCAAAAAAATAGTTAATGGACATCTAATACTTTGGCTAATGTGAAGTTAAAATATTTCACGAAATCCAAAATTTTTGTATTTTTTTACAAAAAATGTGAGCTATAACTCACGATTTTTAGTCGATTTTTGAAATTTCTTCAATTGCATCAAAATTCTTATTTTGTTTTCATTCTCTTAACTCCGTAAGATAATTTGAAGTTGTGGGGGATGTTTTCTAATGTCGTTCAGATTCTAGACTCACTTCGCACCGTGTTAACAAATTTCAATTAAATTCGAGGTTTGTTGCCTAAAAAAGGCGTAAAAATTAGTTAATAGGCATTCTGAATTGCAGGACATTCCCCAAATAAATTTAATACTTTGGCTAATGTGTAGTTAAAATATTTCACGAAATCCCGAAGGTTACATTTTTTACAAAAAATGTGAGCTATAACACACGATTTTTACTCGATTTTTTAAATTTCTTTAAAAGCATCGAAATACTTATTTTGTTTTTATTCTCTTCATTACGTAAGATACTTTAAAGTTGTGGGGGATATTTTCTAAAGTCCTTCAAACCCTAGACGCACTTCGCACTCTGTTACATAATTTTAATGAAATTCGAGTTTTTTTCTTCTTAAAAATGTTTAAAAGGTTGTTAATTGGTATCCTTAATGGCAGGATATGTCCCAAATGGCCTTTAGTACTTTGGCTAATGTGTAGTTAAAATATTAAACGAAATCCAAAATTTTGTATTTTTTACAAAAAATGTGAGCTATAACTCACGATTTTTAGTCGATTTTTGAAATTTCTTCAAAATTATCGAATAGTTATTTTGTTTTCATTCTCTTCACTTCGTAAGAAGCATAATAGTTGGAGGGGAGTGTTTTCTAAAGTCGTTCATACTATAGACTCACTTCGCACCGTGCTAACAAATTTCAATTAAATTCGAGGTTTGTTGCCTAAAAGATGCGTAAAAATTAGTTAATAGTCATCCTGAATGGCAGGACATGCCCCAAATAAAATTTAATACTTTGGCTAATGTGTAGTTAAAATATTTCACAAAATCCCGAAGGTTACATTTTTTACAAAAAATGTGAGCTATAACACACGATTTTTACTCGATTTTTTAAATTTCTTTAAAAGCATCGAAATACTTATTCTGTTTTTATTCTCTTCATTCCGTACGATACTTTAAAGTTGTGGGGAATGTTTTCTAAAGTCCTTCAAACCCTAGACGCACTTCGCACCCTGTTACATAATTTTAATGAAATTCGAATTTTTTTTTCTTAAAAATTCGTAAAAGATTGTTAGTTGGTATCCTTAATGGCAGGATATGTCCCAAATGGCCTTTAATACTTTGGCTAATGTGTAGCTAAAATATTAAACGAAATCCAAATAGACGTATTTTTTACAAAAAATGTGAGCTATAACTCACGATTTTTAGTCGATTTTTGAAATTTCTTCAAAATTATCGAATAGTTATTTTGTTTTCATTCTATTCACTACGTGAGAAACATAATAGTTGGAGGGGGATGTTTTCTAAAGTCGTTCAGACGGTAGACTCACTTCGCACCGTGTTAACAAATTTCAAATAAATTCGAGATTTGTTGCCTAAAAAATGCGTAAAAATTAGTTAATAGGCATCCTGAATGGCAGGACATACCCCAAATAAAATTTAATACTTTGGCTAATGTGTAGTTAAAATATTTCACGAAATCCCGAAGGTTACATTTTTTACAAAAAATGTGAGCTATAACACACGATTTTTACTCGATTTTTTAAATTTCTTTAAAAGCATCGAAATACTTATTTTGTTTTTATTCTCTTCATTCCGTAAGATAGTTTAAAGTTGTGGGGGATGTTTTCTAAAGTCCTTCAAACCCTAGACGCACTTCACACCCTTTTACATAATTTTAATGAAATTCGAGTTTTTTTTCTTAAAAATGCTTAAAAGGTTGTTAATTGGTATCCTTAATGGCAGGATATGTCCCAAATGGCCTTTAGTACTTTGGCTAATGTGTAGTTAAAATATTAAACGAAATCCAAAATTTTGTATTTTTTACAAAAAATGTGAGCTATAACTCACGATTTTTAGTCGATTTTTGAAATTTCTTCAAAATTATCGAATAGTTATTTTGTTTTCATTCTCTTCACTTCGTAAGAAGCGTAATAGTTGGAGGGGAATGTTTTCTAAAGTCGTTCAGACTATAGACTCACTTCGCACCGTGTTAACAAATTTCAATTAAATTC
The DNA here is from genome assembly GCA_032719365.1 of Prinsepia uniflora. NCBI lineage: Eukaryota > Viridiplantae > Streptophyta > Magnoliopsida > Rosales > Rosaceae > Prinsepia > Prinsepia uniflora. The sequence continues at coordinate 79,011,455 of CM064868.1, read as the reverse complement.
GAGGTTTGTTGCCTAAAAGATGCGTAAAAATTATTTCATAGTCATCCTGAATGGCAGGACATGCCCCAAATAAAATTTAATACTTTGGCTAATGTGTAGTTAAAATATTTCACAAAATACCGAAGGTTACATTTTTTACAAAAAATGTGAGCTATAACACACGATTTTTACTCGATTTTTTAAATTTCTTTAAAAGCATCGAAATACTTATTTTGTTTTTATTCTCTTCATTCCGTAAGATACTTTAAAGGTGTGGGGGATGTTTTCTAAAGTCCTTCAAACCCTAGACGCACTTCGCACCCTGTTACAAAATTTTAATGAAATTCGAGTTTTTCTTTCCTTAAAAATTCGTAAAAGATTGTTAATTGGTATCCTTAATGGCAGAATATGTCCCAAATGGCCTTTAATACTTTGGCTAATGTGTAGTTAAAATATTAAACGAAATCCAAATTTTTGTATTTTTTACAAAAAATGTGAGTTATAACTCACGATTTTTAGTCGATTTTTGAAATATCTTCAATTGCATCGAAATTCTTATTTTGTTTTCATTCTCTTCACTTCGTAAGAAACTTAATAGTTGGAGGGGGATGTTTTCTAAAGTCGTTCAGACTGTAGACTCACTTCGCACCGTGTTAACAAATTTCAATTAAATTCGAGGTTTGTTGCCTAATAAATGCGTAAAAATTAGTTAATAGGCATCCTGAACAACAGGACATGCCCCAAATAAAATTTAATACTTTGTCTAATGTGTAGTTAAAATATTTCACGAAATCCCGAAGGTTACATTTTCTACAAAAAATGTGAGCTATAACACACGATTTTTACGTGATTTTTTAAATTTCTTTAATAGCATCGAAATACTTATTTTGTTTTTATTCTCCTCATTCCGTAAGATACTTTAAAGTTGTGGGGGATGTTTTCTAAATTCCTTCAAACCCTAGACGCACTTCGCACCCTGTTACATAATTTTAATGAAATTCGAGTTTTTTTTCTTCTTAAAATGCGTAAAAGATTGTTAATTGGTATCCTTAATGACAGGATATGTCCCAAATGGCCTTTAATACTTTGGCTAATGTGTAGTTAAAATATTAAACGAAATTCAAAATTTTGCATTTTTTACAAAAAAATGTGAGCTATAACTCACGATTTTTAGTCCATTTTTGAAATTTATTCAGTTGCATCGAAATTCTTATTTTGTTTTCATTCTCTTAACTCGGTAAGATAATTTGAAGTTGTGGGGGATGTTTTCTAATGTCGTTCAGATTGTAGACTCACTTCGCACCATGTTAACAAATTTAAATTAAATTCGAGTTTTGTTGCCTAAAAAATGAGTAAAAATTAGTTAATAGGTATTCTGAATGGCAGGACATGCCCCAAATAAAATTTAATACTTTGGCTAATGTGTAGTTAAAATATTTCACGAAATCCCAAAGGTTGCATTTTTTACAAAAAATGTGAGCTATAACACACGATTTTTACTCGATTTTTAAAATTTCTTCAAAAGCCTCGAAATACTTATTTTGTTTTTATTCTCTTCATTCCGTAAGATACTTTAAGGTTGTGGGGGATGTTTTCTAAAGTCCTTCAAACCCTAGACGCACTTCGCACCCTGTTACATAATTTTAATGAAATTCGAATTTTTTTTTCTTAAAAATTCGTAAAAGATTGTTAATTGGTATCCTTAATGGCAGAATATGTCCCAAATGGCCTTTAATACTTTGGCTAATGTGTAGCTAAAATATTAAACGAAATCCAAATAGATGTATTTTTTACAAAAAAGGTGAGCTATAACTCACGATTTTTAGTCGACTTTGAAATTTCTTCAAAAGTATCGAATTGTTATTTTGTTTTCATTCTCTTCACTACGTGAGAAACTTAATAGTTGGAGGGGGATGTTTTCTAAAGTCGTTCAGACGGTAGACTCACTTCGCACCGTGTTAACTATTCTATAATTTCTTCAAAATTATCGAATAGTTATTTTGTTTTCATTCTCTTCACTTCGTGAGAAACATAATAGTTGGAGGGGGATGTTTTCTAAAGTCGTTCAGACGGTAGACTCACTTCGCACCTTGTTAACAAATTTCAAATAAATTCGAGATTTGTTGCCTAAAAAATGCGTAAAAATTAGTTAATAGGCATCCTGAATGGCAGGACATACCCCAAATAAAATTTAATACTTTGGCTAATGCGTAGTTAAAATATTTCACGAAATCCCAAAGGTTACATTTTTGACAAAAAATGTGAGCTATAACACACGATTTTTACTCGATTTTTGAAATTTCTTTAATAGCATCGAAATACTTATTTTGTTTTTATTCTCCTCATTCCGTAAGATACTTTAAAGTTGTGGGGGATGTTTTCTAAAGTCCTTCAAACCCTAGACGCACTTCACACCCTGTTACATAATTTTAACGAAATTCGAGTATTTTTTTTCATTAAAAATTCGTAAAAGATTGTTAATTGGTATCCTTAATGGCAGAATATGTCCCAAATGACCTTTAATACTTTGGCTAATGTGTAGTTAAAATATTAAACGAAATCCCAATTTTTGTATTTTTTACAAAAAAATGTGAGTTATAACACACGATTTTTAGTCGATTTTTGAAATATCTTCAATTGCATCGAAATTCTTATTTTGTTTTCATTCTCTTCACTTCGTAAGAAACTTAATCGTTGGAGGGGGATGTTTTCTAAAGTCGTTCAGACTGTAGACTCACTTTGCACCGTGTTAACAAATTTCAATTAAATTCAAGGTTTGTTGCCTAAAAAATGCGTAAAAATTAGTTAATAGGCATCCTGAATGGCAGGACATGCTCCAAATAAAATTTAATACTTTGGCTAATGTGTAGTTAAAATATTTCACGAAATCCCGAAGGTTACATTTTTTACAAAAAATGTGACCTATAACACACGATTTTTACTTGATTTTTTAAATTTCTTTAATAGCATCGAAATACTTATTTCGTTTTTATTCTCTTCATTCCGTAAGATACTTTAAAGTTGTCGGGGATGTTTTCTAAAGTCCTTCAAACCCTAGACGCACTTCGCACCCTGTTACATAATTTTAATGAAATTTCAGTTTTTTTTTTCCTTAAAAATTCGTAAAAGATTGTTAATTGGTATCCTTAATGGCAAAATATGTCCCAAATGGCCTTTAATACTTTGACTAATGTATAGTTAAAATATTAAACGAAATCCAAATTTTTGTATTTTTTACAAAAAATGTGAGTTATAACTCACGATTTTTAGTCGATTTTTGAAATATCTTCAATTGTATCGAAATTCTTATTTTGTTTTCATTCTCTTCACTTCGTAAGAAACATAATAGTTGGAGGGGGGTGTTTTTTAAAGTCGTTCAGACTATAGACTCACTTCGCACCGTGTTAACAAATTTCAATTAAATTCGAGGTTTGTTGCCTAAAAAATGCATAAAAATTAGTCAATAGGCATCCTGAATGGCAGCACATGCCCCAAATAAAATTTAATACTTTAGCTAATGTGTGATTAAAATATTTCACGAAATCCCGAAGGCTACATTTTTTACAAAAAATGTGAGCTATAACACACGATTTTTACTCGATTTTTTAAATTTCTTTAAAAGCATCGAAATACTTATTTTGTTTTTATTCTCTTCATTCCGTAAGATACTTTAAAGGTGTGGGGGATGTTTTCTAAAGTACTTCAAACCCTAGACGCACTTCACACCCTGTTACAAAATTTTAATGAAATTCGTGTTTTTCTTTCCTTAAAAATTCGTAAAAGATTGTTAATTGGTATCCTTAATGGCAGAATATGTCCCAAATGGCCTTTAATACTTTGGCTAATGTGTAGTTAAAATATTAAAAGAAATCCAAATTTTTGTATTTTTTACAAAAAATGTGAGTTATAACTCACGATTTTTAGTCGATTTTTGAAATATCTTCAATTGCATCGAAATTATTATTTTATTTTCATTCTCTTTACTTCGTAAGAAACATAATAGTTGGAGGGGGTGTTTTCTAAAGTCGTTCAGACTATAGACTCACTTCGCACCGTGTTAACAAATTTCAATTAAATTCGAGGTTTGTTGCCTAAAAAATCCCTATAAATTAGTTAATAAGCATCCTGAATGGCAGGACATGCCCCAAATAAACTTTAATACTTTGGCTAATGTGTAGTTAAAATATTTCACGAAATCCCAAAGCTTACATTTTTTACAAAAAATGTGAGCTATAACACACGATTTTTACTCGATTTTCAAAATTTCTTTAAAAGCATCGAAGGACATATTTTGTTTTTATTCTTTTCATTTCGTAAGATACTTTAAAGTTGTGGGGGATGTTTTCTAAATTCCTTCAAACCCTAGATGCACTTCGCACCTTGTTACCTAATTTTAATGAAATTCGAGTTTTGTTTCTTAACAATGCGCAAAAGATTGTTAATTGGTATCCTTAATGGCAGGATATGTCCCAAATGACCTTTAGTCGATTTTTGAAATTTCTTCAATTGCATCGAAATTCTTATTTTGTTTTCATTCTCTTAACTCCGTAAGGTAATTTGAAGTTGTGGGGGATGTTTTTTAATGTCGTTCAGACTGAAGACTCACTTCACACCGTGTTAACAAATTTCAATTAAATTCGAGGTTTGTTGCCTAAAAAATGCGTTAAAATTAGTTAATAGGCATTCTGAATGGCAGGACATGCCCCAAATAAAATTTAATACTTTGGCTAATGTGTAGTTAAAATATTTCACGAAATCCCAAAGGTTACATTTTTTTAAAAAAATGTGAGCTATAACACACGATTTTGACTCGATTTTTAAAATTTCTTTAATAGCATCAAAATACTTATTTTATTTTTATTCTCTTCATTCTGTAAGATACTTTAAAGTTGTGGGGGATGTTTTCTAAAGTCCTTCAAACCCTAGATGCACTTCGCACCCTGTTACATGATTTTAATGAAATTCAAGTTTTTTTTCCTTAAAAATTCGTAAAAGATTGTTAATTGGTATCCTTAATGGGAGAATATGTCCCAAATGGCCTTTAATACTTTGGCTAATGTGTAGTTAAAATATTAAACGAAATCCAAATTTTTGTATTTTTTTACAAAAAATGTGAGTTATAACTCGTGATTTTTAGTCGATTTTTGAAATATCTTCAATTGCATCGAAATTCTTCTTTTGTTTTCATTCTCTTCACTTCGTAAGAGACTTAATAGTTGGAGGGGGATGTTTTCTAAAGTCGTTCAGACTGTAGACTCACTTCGCACCGTGTTAACAAATTTCAATTAAATTCGAGGTTTGTTTCCTAAAAAATCCATATAAATTAGTTAATAGGCATCCTGAATGGCAGGACATGCCCCAAATAAACTTTAATACTTTGGCTAATGTGTAGTTAAAATATTTCACGAAATCCCGAAGGTTACATTTTTTAAAAAAAATGTGAGCTGTAACACACGATTTTTACTCGATTTTTAAAATTTCTTTAATAGCATCGAAATACTTATTTTGTTTTTATTCTCCTCATTCCGTAAGATACTTTAAAGTTGTGGGGGATGTTTTCTAAAGTCCTTCAAACCCTAGACGCACTTCACACCCTGTTACATAATTTTAACGAAATTCGAGTATTTTTTTTCATTAAAAATTCGTAAAAGATTGTTAATTGGTATCCTTAATGGCAGAATATGTCCCAAATGGCCTTTAATACTTTGGCTAATGTGTAGTTAAAATATTAAACGAAATCCCAATTTTTGTATTTTTTACAAAAAATGTGAGTTATAACACACGATTTTTAGTCGATTTTTGAAATATCTTCAATTGCATCGAAATTCTTATTTTGTTTTCATTCTCTTCACTTCGTAAGAAACTTAATCGTTGGAGGGGGATGTTTTCTAAAGTCGTTCAGACTGTAGACTCACTTCGCACCGTGTTAACAAATTTCAATTAAATTCGAGGTTTGTTGCCTTATAAATGCGTAAAAATTAGTTAATAGGCATCCTGAACAACAGGACATGCCCCAAATAAAATTTAATACTTTGTCTAATGTGTAGTTAAAATATTTCACGAAATCCGGAAGGTTACATTTTCTACAAAAAATGTGAGCTATAACACACGATTTTTACGTGATTTTTTAAATTTCTTTAATAGCATCGAAATACTTATTTTGTTTTTATTCTCCTCATTCCGTAAGATACTTTAAAGTTGTGGGGGATGTTTTCTAAATTCCTTCAAACCCTAGACGCACTTCATTCCGTAAGATATTTTAAAGTTGTGGGGGATGTTTTCTAAAGTCCTTCAAACCCTAGACGCACTTCGCACCCTGTCCCATAATTTTAATGAAATTCAATTTTTTTTTCTTAAAAATGAGTAAAAGATTGTTAATTGGTATCCTTAATGGCAGGATATGTCCCAAATGACCTTTAATACTTTGGCTAATGTGTAGTTAAAATATTAAACGAAATCCAAAATTTTGTATTTTTTACAAAAAATGTGAGCTTATAACTCACAATGCTTTGTCAATTTTTGAAATTTCTTCAAAATTATCGAATAGTTATTTTGTTATCATTCTCTTCACTTCGTAAGAAACTTAATAGTTGGAGGGGGACGTTTTCTAAAGTCGTTCAGACTGTAGACTCACTTCACATCGTGTTAACAAATTTCAATTAAATTCAAGGTTTGTTGCGTAAAAAATGCGTAAAAATTAGTTAATATGCATCTTAATGGCACGACATGCCCCAAATATAATTTAATACTTTGGCTAATCTGTTGTTAAAATATTACACGAAATCCCGAAGGTTACATTTTTTACAAAAAAATGTGAGCTATAGCACAAGATTTTTACTCGATTTTTTAAATTTCGTTAAAAGCATCGAAATACTTATTTTGTTTTTATTCTCTTCATTCCGTAAGATACTTTAAAGTTGTGGGGGATGTTTTCTAAAGTCCTTCTAACCCTAGACGCACTTCGCACCCTGTTACATAATTTTAATGAAATTCGAGTTTTTTTTTCTTAAAAATGCGTAAAAGATTGTTAATTGGTATCCTTAATGGTAGGATATGTCTCAAATGGCCTTTAATATTTTGGCTAATGTGTAGTTAAAATATTAAACGAAATCCAAAATTTTGTATTTTTTACCAAAAATGTGAGCTACTATCATCACTCACGATTCTTTGTCGATTTTTGAAAATTCTTCAAAATTATCGAATAGTTATTTTGTTTTCATTCTCTTCAATTTGTAAGAAATTTAATAGTTGGAGGGGGCTGTTTTCTAAAGTCTTTCAGACAGTAGACTCACTTCGCACCTTGTTAGCAAATTTCAATTAAATTCGAGGTTTGTTGCCTAAAAAATGCGTAAAAATTAGTTAATATGTATTCTGAATGGCAGGACAAGCCCCAAATAAAATTTAATACTTTGGCTAATGTGTAGTTAAAATATTACACGAAAAGCATCGAAATACTTATTTTGTTTTCATTCACTTCATTCCGTAAGATATTTTAAAGTGAGCTATAACACACGATTTTTACTCGATTTTTAAAATTTCTTTAAAAGCATCGAAATACTTATTTTGTTTTCATTCACTTCATTCCGTAAGATATTTTAAAGTTGTGGGGGATGTTTTCTAAAGTCCTTCAAACCCTAGACGCACTTCGCACCCTGTCCCATAATTTTAATGAAATTCAATTTTTTTTTTCTTAAAAATGAGTAAAAGATTGTTAATTGGTATCCTTAATGGCAGGATATGTCCCAAATGGCCTTTAATACTTTGGCTAATGTGTAGTTAAAATATTAAACGAAATCCAAAATTTTGTATTTTTTACAAAAAATGTGAGCTTATAACTCACCATGCTTTGTCAATTTTTGAAATTTCTTCAAAATTATCGAATAGTTATTTTGTTATCATTCTCTTTACTTCGTAAGAAACTTAATAGTTGGAGGGGGACGTTTTCTAAAGTCGTTCAGACTGTAGACTCACTTCGCACCGTGTTAACAAATTTCAATTAAATTCAAGGTTTGTTGCCTAAAAAATGCGTAAAAATTAGTTAATAGGCATCTTAATGGCACGGCATTCCCCAAATAAAATTTAATACTTTGGCTAATGTGTAGTTAAAATATATCACGAAATCCCAAAGGTTACATTTTTTACAAAAAATGTGAGCTATAGCACATGATTTTTACTCGATTTTTTAAATTTCGTTAAAAGCATCGAAATACTTATTTTGTTTTTATTCTCTTCATTCCGTAAGATACTTTAAAGTTGTGGGGGATGTTTTCTAAAGTCCTTCAAATCCAAGACGCACTTCGCACCCTGTTACATAATTTTAATGAAATTCGAATTTTTTTTTCTTAAAAATTCGTAAAAGATTGTTAATTGGTATCGTTAATGGCAGCATATGTCCCAAATGGCCTTTAATACTTTGGGAAATGTGTAGTTAAAATATTAAACGAAATCCAAATTTTTGTATTTTTTTACAAAAAATGTGAGTTATAACTCGTGATTTTTAATCGATTTTTGAAATATCTTCAATTGCATCGAAATTCTTATTTTGTTTTCATTCTCTTCACTTCGTAAGAGACTTAATAGTTGGAGGGGGATGTTTTCTAAAGTCGTTCAGACTGTAGACTCACTTCGCACCGTGTTAATAAATTTCAATTAAATTCGAGGTTTGTTTCCTAAAAAATCCCTATAAATTAGTTAATAGGCATCCTGAATGGCAGGACATGCCCCAAATAAACTTTAATACTTTGGCTAATGTGTAGTTAAAATATTTCACGAAATCCCGAAGGTTACATTTTTTTAAAAAAATGTGAGCTGTAACACACGATTTTTACTCGATTTTTAAAATTTCTTTAAAAGCATCGAAATACTTATTTTGTTTTCATTCTCTTCATTCCGTAAGATATTTTAAAGTTGTGGGGGATGTTTTCTAAAGTCCTTCAAACCCTAGACGCACTTCGCACCCTGTCACATAATTTTAATGAAATTCGATTTTTTTTCTTAAAAATGAGTAAAAGATTGTTAATTGGTATCCTTAATGGCAGGATATGTCCCAAATGACCTTTAATACTTTGGCTAATGTGTAGTTAAAATATTAAACGAAATCCAAAATTTTGTATTTTTTACAAAAAATGTGAGCTTATAACTCACGATGCTTTGTCAATTTTTGAAATTTCTTCAAAATTATCGAATAGTTATTTTGTTTTCATTCTCTTCACTTTGTAAGAAACTTAATAGTTGGAGGGGGATGTTTTCTAAAGTCGTTCAGACTGTAGACTCACTTCGCACCATGTTAACAAATTTCAATTAAATTCGAGGTTTGTTGCCTAAAAAATGCGTAAAAATTAGTTAATAGGCATTCTTAATGGCAGGGCATTCCCCAAATAAAATTTAATACTTTGGCTAATGTGTAGTTAAAATATATCACGAAATCCCAAAGGTTACATTTTTTACAAAAAATGTGAGCTATAGCACATGATTTTTACTCGATTTTTTAAATTTCGTTAAAAGCATCGAAATACTTATTTTGTTTTTATTCTCTTCATTCCGTAAGATACTTTAAAGTTGTGGGGGATGTTTTCTAAAGTCCTTCAAATCCTAGACGCACTTCGCACCCTGTTACATAATTTTAATGAAATTCGAATTTTTTTTTTCTTAAAAATTCGTAAAAGATTGTTAATTGGTATCGTTAATGGCAGCATATGTCCCAAATGGCCTTTAATACTTTGGGAAATGTGTAGTTAAAATATTAAACGAAATCCAAATTTTTGTATTTTTTTACAAAAAATGTGAGTTATACTCACGATTTTTAGTCGATTTTTGAAATATCTTCAATTGCATCGAAATTTTTATTTTGTTTTCATTATCTTCACTTCATAAGAAACTTAATAGTTGGAGGGGGATGTTTTCTAAAGTCGCTCAGACTGTAGACTCACTTCGCACCGTGTTAACGAATTTCAATTAAATTCGAGGTTTGTTGCCTAAAAAATCCGTATAAATTAGTTAATAGGCATCCTGAATGGCAGGACATGCCCCAAATAAACTTTAATACTTTGGCTAATGTGAGTTAAAATATTTCACGAAATCCCGAAGGTTACATTTTTTACAAAAAATGTGAGCTATAACACACGATTTTTACTCGATTTTTTAAATTTCTTTAAAAGCATCGAAATACTTATTTTGTTTTTATTCTCTTCATTCCGTAAGATAGTTTAAAGTTGTGGGGGATGTTTTCTAAAGTCCTTCAAACCCTAGACGCACTTCGCACCCTTTTACATAATTTTAATGAAATTCGAGTTTTTTTTCTTAAAAATGCTTAAAAGGTTGTTAATTGGTATCCTTAATGGCAGGATATGTCCCAAATGGCCTTTAGTACTTTGGCTAATGTGTAGTTAAAATATTAAACGAAATCCAAAATTTTGTATTTTTTACAAAAAATGTGAGCTATAACTCACGATTTTTAGTCGATTTTTGAAATTTCTTCAAAATTATCGAATAGTTATTTTGTTTTCATTCTCTTCACTTCGTAAGAAGCGTAATAGTTGGAGGGGAATGTTTTCTAAAGTCGTTCAGACTATAGACTCACTTCGCACCGTGTTAACAAATTTCAATTAAATTCGAGGTTTGTTGCCTAAAAGATGCGTAAAAATTATTTCATAGTCATCCTGAATGGCAGGACATGCCCCAAATAAAATTTAATACTTTGGCTAATGTGTAGTTAAAATATTTCACAAAATACCGAAGGTTACATTTTTTACAAAAAATGTGAGCTATAACACACGATTTTTACTCGATTTTTTAAATTTCTTTAAAAGCATCGAAATACTTATTTTGTTTTTATTCTCTTCATTCCGTAAGATACTTTAAAGTTGTGGGGGATGTTTTCTAAAGTCCTTCAAATCCTAGACGCACTTCGCACCCTGTTACATAATTTTAATGAAATTCGAATTTTTTTTTTCTTAAAAATTCGTAAAAGATTGTTAATTGGTATCGTTAATGGCAGCATATGTCCCAAATGGCCTTTAATACTTTGGGAAATGTGTAGTTAAAATATTAAACGAAATCCAAATTTTTGTATTTTTTTACAAAAAATGTGAGTTATACTCACGATTTTTAGTCGATTTTTGAAATATCTTCAATTGCATCGAAATTTTTATTTTGTTTTCATTATCTTCACTTCATAAGAAACTTAATAGTTGGAGGGGGATGTTTTCTAAAGTCGCTCAGACTGTAGACTCACTTCGCACCGTGTTAACGAATTTCAATTAAATTCGAGGTTTGTTGCCTAAAAAATCCGTATAAATTAGTTAATAGGCATCCTGAATGGCAGGACATGCCCCAAATAAACTTTAATACTTTGGCTAATGTGAGTTAAAATATTTCACGAAATCCCAAAGGTTACATTTTTTGCAAAAAATGTGAGCTATAGCACACGATTTTTACTCAATTTTTAAATTTTTTTAAAAAGCATCGAAATACTTATTTTGTTTTTATTCTTTTCAATCCGTAAGATACTTTAAAGTTGTGGGGTATGTTTTCTAAATTCCTTCAAACCCTAGACGCACTTCGCACCCTGTTACATAATTTTAATGAAATTCGAGTTTTTTTTTCCTTAAAAATGCGTAAAAGATTGTTAATTGGTATCCTTAATGGCAGGATATGTCCCAAACAGCCTTTAATACTTTGGCTAATGTGTATTTAAAATATTAAACGAAATCCAAAATTTTGTATTTTTTTACAAAAAATGTGAGCTATAACTCACGATTTTTTTGTCGATTTTTGAAATTTCTTCAATTGCATCGAAATTTTTATTTATTTTTCTTTCTCTTAACTCCGTAAGATAATTTGAAGTTGTGGGGGATGTTTTCTAATGTCGTTCAGACTGTAGACTCACTTCGCACCGTGTTACCAAATTTCAATTAAATTCGAGGTTTGTTACCTAAAAAATGCGTAAAAATTATTTAATAGGCATTCTGAATGGTAGGATATGCCCCAAATAAAATTTAATACTTTGGCTAATGTGTAGTTAAAATATTTCACGAAATCCCAAAGGTTACATTTTTTACGAAAAATGTGAGCTAAAACACACGATTTTTACTCGATTTTTAAAATTTCTTTAAAAGCATCGAAATACTTATTTTGTTTTTATTCTCTTCATTCCGTAAGATACTTTAAAGTTGTGGGGGGATTTTTTCTAAAGTCCTTCAAACCCTAGACGCACTTCGCACCCTGTTGCATAATTTTAATGAAATTCGAGTTTTGTTTCTTAACAATGCGCAAAAGATTGTAAATTGGTATCCTTAATGGCAGGATATGTCCCAAATGACCTTTAATACTTTGGCTAATGTGTAGTTAAAATATTAAACAAAATCCAAAATTTTGTATTTTTTACAAAAAATGTGAGCTACTATAACTCACGATTTTTTGTCCATTTTTGAAATTTCTTCAAAATTATCAAATAGTTATTTTGTTTTCATGCTCTTCACTTCGTAAGAAACTTAATAGTTGGTGGGGGATGTTTTCTAAAGTCATTCAGACTGAAGACCCACTTCATACCGTGTTAACCAATTTCAATTAAATTCGAGGTTTGTTGCCTAAAAAATCCGTATAAATTAGATAAAAAGCATCTTGAATGGCAGGACATGCCCAAAATAAAGTTTAATATTTTGGCTAATGTGTAGTTAAAATATTTCACGAAATCCAAAATTTTGTATTTTTTTACAAAAAATGTGAGCTACTCACGATTTTTAGTCGATTTTTGAAATTTCTTCAATTGCATCAAAATTGTTATTTTGTTTTCATTCTCGTAACTCCCTAAGATAATTTGAAGTTGTGGGGGATGTTTTCTAATGTCGTTCAGACTGTAGACACACTTTGCACCGTGTTAACAAATTTCAATTAAATTCGAGGTTTGTTGCCTAAAAAAGGCGTAAAAATTAGTTAATAGGCATTCTGAATTGCAGGACATGCCCCAAATAAAATTTAATACTTTGGCTAATGTGTAGTTAAAATATTTCATGAAATCCCGAAGGTTACATTTTTTACAAAAAATGTGAGCTATAACACACGATTTTTACTCGATTTTTTAAATTTCTTTAAAAGCATCGAAATACTTATTTTGTTTTTATTCTCTTCATTCCGTAAGATACTTTAAAGGTGTGGGGGATGTTTTCTAAAGTCCTTCAAACTCTAGACGCACTTCACACCCCGTTACAAAATTTTAATGAAATTCGAGTTTTTCTTTCCATAAAAATTAGTAAAAGATTGTTAATTGGTATCCTTAATGGCAGAATATGTCCCAAATGGCCTTTAATACTTTGGCTAATGTGTAGTTAAAATATTAAACGAAATCCAAATTTTTGTATTTTTTACAAAAAATGTGAGTTATAACTCACGTTTTTTAGTCGATTTTTGAAATATCTTCAATTGCATCGAAATTTTTATTTTGTTTTCATTCTCTTTACTTCGTAAGAAACATAATAGTTGGAGGGGGGTGTTTTCTAATGTCGTTCAGACTATAGACTCACTTCGCACCGTGTTAACAAATTTCAATTAAATTCGAGGTTTGTTGCCTAAAAAATCCCTATAAATTAGTTAATAGGCATCCTGAATTGCAGGACATGCCCCAAATAAAATTTAATACTTTGGCTAATGTGTGGTTAAAATATTTAACGAAATCCCGAAGTTTACATTTTTTACAAAAAATGTTAGCTACACACGATTTTTACTCGATTTTTATAATTTCTTTAAAAGCATCGAAATACTTATTTTTTTTGTTCTCTTCATTCCGTAAGATACTTTAAATTTGCGGGGGATGTTTTCTAAAGTCCTTCAAACCCTAGACGTACTTCGCACCCTGTTACATAATTTTAATGAAATTCGAGTTTTTTTCTTTCTTAAAAATGCGTAAAAGATTGTTAATTGGTATCCTTAATGGCAGGATATGTCTCAAATGACCTTTAATATTTTGGCTAATGTGTAGTTAAAATATTAAACGAAATCCAAAATTTTGTATTTTTTACAAAAAATGTGAGCTACTATATTTTTTGTCGATTTTTGAAAATTCTTCAAAATTATCGAATAGTTATTTTGTTTTCATTCTCTTCAATTCGTAAGAAACTTAATAGTTGGAGGGGGATGTTTTCTAAAGTCGTTCAAACTGTAGACTCACTTCGCACCGTGTTAACAAATTTCAATTAAATTCGCGGTTTGTTGACTAAAAAAGGCATAAAAATTAGTTAATAGGCATTCTGAATTGCAGGACATGCCCCAAATAAAATTTAAAACTTTGGCTAATGTGTAGTTAAAATATTTCACGAAATCCCGAAGGTTACATTTTTTACAAAAAACATGACCTGTAACACACGATTTTTACTCGGTTTTTTAAATTTCTTTAAAAGCATCGAAATACTTATTTTGTTTTTATTCCCTTCATTCTGTAAGATACTTTAAAGTTGCGGGGTATGTTTCCTAAAGTCCTTCAAACCCTAGACGCACTGCGCACCCGGTTACATAATTTAAATGAAATTTGAGTTTTTTTTTTCCTTAAAAATTCGTAAAACATTGTTAATTGGTATCCTTAATGGCAGAATATGTCCCAAATGGCCTATAATTCTTTGGCTAATGTGTAGTTAAAATATTAAACAAAATCCAAATTTTTGTGTTTTTTACAAAAAATGTGAGTTATAACACATGATTTTTAGTCGATTTTTGAAATATCTTCAATTGCATCGAAATTCTTATTTTGTTTTCATTATCTTCACTTTGTAAGAAACTTAATAGTTGGAGGGTGATGTTTTCTAAAGTCGTTCAGAATGTAGACTCACTTCGCACGGTGTTAACAAATTTCAATTAAATTCGAGGTTTGTTGCCTAAAAAATTCGTATAAATTAGTTAATAGGCATACTGAATGGCAGGACATGCCCCAAATAAACTTTAATACTTTGGCTAATGTGTAGTTAAAATATTTCACGAAATCCCAAAGCTTACATTTTGTACAAAAAATGTGAGCTATAACACATGATTTTTACTCGATTTTCAAAATTTCTTTAAAAGCATCGAAATACATATTTTGTTTTTATTCTTTTCATTCCGTAAGATACTTTAAAGTTGTGGGGGATGTTTTCTAAATTCCTTCAAACCCTAGACGCACTTCGCACCCTGTTACATAATTTTAATGAAATTCGAATTTTTTTTTCTTAAAAATTCGTAAAAGATTGTTAGTTGGTATCCTTAATGGCAGGATTTTTACAAAAAAATTTGGCTAATGTGTAGTTAAAATATTAAACGAAATCCAAAATTTTGTATTTTTTACAAAAAAATGTGAGCTATAACTCACGATTTTTAGTCGATTTTTGAAATTTCTTCAGTTGCATCGAAATTCTTATTTTGTTTTCATTCTCTTAACTCGGTAAGATAATTTGAAGTTGTGGGGGATGTTTTCTAATGTCGTTCAGACTGTAGACTCACTTCGCACCATGTTAACAAATTTCAATTAAATTCGAGTTTTGTTGCCTAAAAAATGCGTAAAAATTAGTTAATAGGTATTCTGAATGGCAGGACATGCCCCAAATAAAATTTAATACTTTGGCTAATGTGTAGTTAAAATATTTCACGAAATCCCAAAGGTTGCATTTTTTATAAAAAATGTGAGCTATAACACACGATTTTTACTCGATTTTTAAAATTTCTTTAAAAGCATTGAAATACTTATTTTGTTTTCATTCTCTTCATTTCGTAAGATATTTTAAAGTTGTGGGGGATGTTTTCTAAAGTCCTTCAAACCCTAGACGCACTTCGCACCCTATTACATAATTTTAATGAAATTCGAGTTTTTTTTTCTTAAAAATGCGTAAAAGATTGTTAATTGGTATCCTTAATGGCAGGATATGTCCCAAATGGCCTTTAATACTTTGGCTAATGTGTAGTTAAAATATTAAACGAAATCCAAATTTTTGTATTTTTTACAAAAAATGTGAGTTATAAGTCACGGTTTTTAGTCGATTTTTGAAATATCTTCAATTGCATCGAAATTCTTATTTTGTTTTCATTCTCTTTACTTCGTAAGAAACATAATAGTTGGAGGGGGATGTTTTCTAAAGTCGTTCAGACTATAGACTCACTTCGCACCGTGTTAACAAATTTCAATTAAATTCGAGGTTTGTTTCCTAAAAAATCCCTATAAATTAGTTAATAGGCATCCTGAATGGCAGAACATGCCCCAAATAAACTTTAATACTTTGGCTAATGTGTAGTTAAAATATTTCATGAAATCCCGAAGGTTACATTTTTTTTTAAATGTGAGCTATAACAAACGATTTTTACTCGATTTTTAAAATTTCTTTAAAAGCATCGAAATACTTATTTTGTTTTCATTCACTTCATTCCGTAAGATATTTTAAAGTTGTCGGGGATGTTTTCTAAAGTCCTTCAAACCCTAGACGCACTTCGCACCCTGTCACATAATTTTAATGAAATTCAATTTTTTTTTTCTTAAAAATGAGTAAAAGATTGTTAATTGGTATCCTTAATGGCAGGATATGCCCCAAATGGCCTTTAATACTTTGGCTAATGTGTAGTTAAAATATTAAACGAAATCCAAAATTTTGTATTTTTTACAAATAATGTGAGCTTATAACTCACGATGCTTTGTCAATTTTTGAAATTTCTTCAAAATTATCGAATAGTTATTTTGTTTTCATTCTCTTCACTTTGTAAGAAACTTAATAGTTGGAGGGGGGATGTTTTCTAAAGTCGTTCAGACTGTAGACTCACTTCACACTGTGTTAACAAATTTGAATTAAATTCGAGGATTGTTGCCTAAAAAATGCGTAAAAATTAGTTAATATGCATCCTGAATGGCACGACATGCCCCAAATAAAATTTAATACTTTGGCTAATGTGTAGTTAAAATATTACACGAAATCCCGAAGGTTACATTTTTTACAAAAAATGTGAGCTATAGCACAAGATTTTTACTCGATTTTTTAAATTTCGTTAAAAGCATCGAAATACTTATTTTGTTTTTATTCTCTTCATTCCGTAAGATACTTTAAAGTTGTGGGGGATGTTTTCTAAATTCCTTCAAACCCTAGACGCACTTCGCACCCTGTTACATAATTTTAATGAAATTCGAATTTTTTTTTTCTTAAAAATTCGTAAAAGATTGTTAATTGGTATCCTTAATGGCAGGATATGTCTCAAATGGCCTTTAATATTTTGGCTAATGTGTAGTTAAGATATTAAACGAAATCCAAAATTTTGTATTTTTTACCAAAAATGTGAGCTACTATCATCACTCACGATTTTTTGTCGATTTTTGAAAATTCTACAAAATTATCGAATAGTTATTTTGTTTTCATTCTCTTCAATTCGTAAGAAACTTAATAGTTGGAGGGGGATGTTTTCTAAAGTCGTTCACACTGTAGACTCACTTCGCACCGTGTTAACAAATTTCAATTAAATTCGAGGTTTGTTCCCTAAAAAATGCATAAAAATTAGTCAATAGGCATCTTGAATGGCAGAACATGCCCCAAATAAAATTTAATACTTTGGCTAATGTGTGATTAAAATATTTCACGAAATCCCGAAGGCTACATTTTTTTAAAAAAATGTGAGCTATAACACACGATTTTTACTCGATTTTTTAAATTTCTTTAAAAGCATCGAAATACTTATTTTGTTTTTATTCTTTTCATTCCGTAAGATACTTTAAAGTTGTGGGGGATGTTTTCTAAATTCCTTCAAACCTTAGACGCACTTCGCACCCTATTACATAATTTTAATGAAATTCGAGTTTTTTTTTCCTTAAAAATGCGTAAAAGATTGTTAATTGGTATCCTTAATGGCAGGATATGTCCCAAATGGCCTTTAATACTTTGGAAAATGTGTAGTTAAAATATTAAACGAAATCCAAAATTTTGTTTTTTTTACAAAAAATGTGAGCTATAACTCACGATTTTTAGTCGATTTTTGAAATTTCTTCAATTGCATCGAAATTCTTATTTTGTTTTCTTTCTCTTAACTCCGTAAGATAATTTGAAGTTGTGGGGGATGTTTTCTAATGTCATTCAGACTGTAGACTCACTTCGCACCGTGTTAACAAATTTCAATTAAATTCGAGGTTTGTTACCTAAAAAATGCGTAAAAATTATTTAATAGGCATCCTGAAATTGACCCTCGACTCATTCCCGAGTCACCACATCATTTTTCAATCCATGACTCAATAATCCGAGTCCAAACATTATTTTCAATCAATTTCAATCCCGGACTCATAAGCCAAGTCCAAACAACATTTTTACCAAATTTCGTAGTTTCTCGAAAATCGCCCAAAAATAATAATATAATAATCATAAAACCGAGAAATTACCGGATTGAAACACAAATCATGCCCAAGCATATAAAATCATATAATAAGGCATTTAAATCATATATGCATGCATCACGGTTAGAAAACAAAGTCCACTCACACACACCGTCCAAACGGTCCGTTTCCGAGTTGCACGTTTTTCCGTAAAATCTGGAAATCACAACTCCTGTCCAAAATCATTATAGAGGGTTACTAACATCTCAAAATACATCATATAATTTTCCCCAATTTTTCCAGGATTTAAATACGTATTTTTAACGTAATACAAAACTTCGGATACACGGAACATTATCGAAACAATATCCGATTTCCCCGAAATCAACGTCAAAATGTTCGTTACACTGAGAGGATCAAAAGTCATGTTGACATCACCTTGAGACTACGCCGGACGCGCCCTCACGCGCCGCCGTGAGTGGCTGCGCGTGAAACCCACGCGCCAGCTACAGTGCTGTCTCCCTCACCCGTTTGTCTGGTAAACGGGTCGTTTAACCCGCGATCAGACCCGGTTCCAATCCTATCAATTCGACACTGAATTCATCAATTGATCAATCAATTAGCTTCTACTTAAGTCCAATTAGAGTTCTGTAACAATAATTCCATGCAACATTACCTCAATCCTCACGATCACAGATGATCAATCGAAGGACATCCGGCCACTGTTCATCCTTCGAAAACCATCAAACCTTCTTGATTTCGTTCAATTGATTCACCAGTAAGCTTCAATGGACTCAGGTAAGTATTTTCCCCAACTCAATTGCATCAATTCGTGGCTCAAACTCCACGACTCAAACTCGATTCTTCGTCACTGTGCAACCATGGAGTTCAATCAATCTCAACCAGTTTCTTCCAATTGATGGACCCAGAAGCATCGTGGGATCCTCAGGAACATAATCCCCAGCTCAATTTCAACAATCAAAGCTTCCAATTCCTCGTCTCAATCTCGAAATTTCAGAGGCCACCCTTCTTTAGTTCTTCCACAATTCGACCCCAATTCCACTTGGTTCCTTCTACAAAATTGATCGTAGTAATCCCAGAAGACAGAAACTGAACCCAATTTCGATCAACAAGGCTCAATTCATCCAATTTGATTTTTCCTCCCAAAAACCCAATTTTCGAATTCCCAGTTTTCAGCCACTCTCAACCTCCCGTGTTTACCCAGTT
Organism: Prinsepia uniflora; assembly: GCA_032719365.1. Taxonomy (NCBI): domain Eukaryota; kingdom Viridiplantae; phylum Streptophyta; class Magnoliopsida; order Rosales; family Rosaceae; genus Prinsepia; species Prinsepia uniflora. Next base: position 78,991,954 of record CM064868.1, on the reverse strand, counting down.
GAGTTAGTCTCAACAAGCACTCGATTTTGCCCTCAAAACCAGTTAGAAATGGCAGCTAACACTCTCCAATTCTGCTGCTCAAAGCTCACGGGTAAGAAAAACAAAGAAGGAGAAAATTAAGGAGAAAATGGAGGAAATGATGAAGGATAAATGATGATGTCGTAATGATGGTGTTGGGAGGGAAACATGGACCAGATTTCAGGGGATGGGTGACACTTGTCACTCATCCGGATGTGCACAGTCACCGGGTACTGTTAATATTAAAATATTATTTTATTCCCGGTTCGTTCGGTTAATCGAGCCCGATTCCGTGACCATAACTTCGTCGTCGAATCTCCGATTTCGGCATGCCGCCTGTCGTTGGATTCGTATCGACGAGACCAACGTAACGGTCCTTGGCCCTAGTCCATCGAACCTCCCAATCAAAAAGTCAACATTTGGCCCCTAATATGCCAAATTACCAAAATGCCCCTCAACTTCCGAACATCATAACTTTCTCTACGAATGTCGGAATCGAACGTGCCACCTATCTATGAACTCGTGACGTCCCGAACTACGTCACAGTCATCGGTCAAAGTCCATTTGACCGCCCGAACTAAAAGTCAACATTTTGCCCACACTAGGGGCAAAACGGTCATTTTGCACGTTTCGTCCGATTTCACTCAACTAATCCCCGATTAGTCATTCTAAATCATAATTAATTAATATTGAATCCCGATATTCGGGACGGGTCCTTACAGTTCAGACTGTAGACTCACTTCTCACCCTGTTAACAAATTTCAATTAAATTCGAGGTTTGTTACCTAAAAAATGCGTAAAATTATTTAATAGGCATTCTGAATGGTAGGACATGCCCCAAATAAAATTTAATACTTTGGCTAATGTGTAGTTAAAATATTTCATGAAATCCCAAAGGTTACATTTTTTACGAAAAATGTGAGCTATTACACACGATCTTTACTCGATTTTTAAATTTTTTTTAAAAGCATCGAAATACTTATTTTGTTTTTATTCTCTTCATTCCGTAAGATACTTTAAAGTTGTGGGAGGATTTTTTCTAAAGTCCTTCAAACCCTAGACGCACTTCGCACCCTTTTACATAATTTTAATGAAATTCGAGTTTTTTTTTCTTAAAAATGCGTAAAAGATTGTTAATTGGTATCCTTAATGGCAGGATATGTCCCAAATGGCCTTTAATACTTTGGCTAATGTGTAGTTAAAATATTAAACAAAATCCAAAATTTTGTATTTTTTACAAAAAATATGAGCTACTATAACTCACGATTTTTTGTCGATTTTTGAAAATTCTTCAAAATTATCGAATAGTTATTTTGTTTTCATTCTCTTCAATTCGTAAGAAACTTAATAGTTGGAGGGGGATGTTTTCTAAAGTCGTTCAGACTGTAGACTCACTTCGCACCGTGTTAAAAAATTTCAATTAAATTCGAGGTTTGTTCCCTAAAAAATGCATAAAAATTAGTCAATAGGCATCTTGAATGGCAGGACATGCCCCAAATAAAATTTAATACTTTGGCTAATGTGTAGTTAAAATATTTCACGAAATCCCGAAGGTTACAATTTTTACAGAAAATGTGAGCTATAACACACGATGGCTACTCTATTTTAAAAATTTCTTTAAAAGCAACGAAATACTTTTTTGTTTTTATTCTCTTCATTCCGTAAGATACTTTAATGTTGTGGGGGGTGTTTTCTAAAGTCCTTCAAACCCTAGACGCACTTCGTACCCTGTTACATAATCTTAATGAAATTCTATTTTTTTTCCATAAAAATGCGTAAAATATTTTTAATTAGTATCCTTAATGGCAGGCTATGTCCCAAATGACCTTTAATACTTTGGCTAATGTGTAGTTAAAATATTAAACGAAATCCAAAATTTTGTATTTTATACAAAAAATGTGAGCTATAACTCACGATTTTTAGTCGATTTTTAAAATTTCTTCAAAATTATCGAATGGTTATTTTGTTTTCATTCTCTTCACTTCGTAAGAAACTTAATAGTTGGAGGGGGATGTTTTCTAAATTCGTTTAGACTGTAAACTCACTTCGCACCGTGTTAACAAATTTCAATTAAATTCGAGGTTTGTTGCCTAAAAAATTTGTAAAAATTAGTTAATAGGCATTCTTAATGGCAGGACATTCCCCAAATAAATTTAATACTTTGGCTAATGTTTAGTTAAAATATTTCACGAAATCCCGAAGGTTACGTTTTTTACAAAAAATGTGAGCTATAACACACGATTTTTACTCGATTTTTAAAATTTCTTTAAAAGCATCAAAATAGTTATATTTTTTTATTCTCTTCATTCTGTAAGATACTTTAAAGTTGTTGGGGATGTTTTCTAAAGTCCTTCAAACCCTGGACGAACTTCGCACCCTGTTACATAATTTTAATGAAATTCGAATTTTTCTTCTTAAAAATGCGTAAAAGATTGTTAATTGGTATCCTTAATGGCAGGATATGTCCCGAATGGCCTTTAATACTTTGGCTAATGTGTAGTTAAAATACTAAAAGAAATCCAAAATTTTGTATTTTTTACAAAAAATGTGAGTTATAACTCACGATTTTTAGTCGATTTTTTAAATTTCTTCAAAATTATCGAATAGTTATTTTGTTTTCATTCTCTTCAATTCGTAAGAACTTAATAGTTGGAGGGGGATGTTTTCTAAAGTCGTTCAAACTATAGACTCACTTCGCACTGTGTTAACAAATTTCAATTAAATTCGAGGTTTGTTCCCTAAAAAATGCATAAAAATTAGTCAATAGGCATCTTGAATGGCAGGACATGCCCCAAATAAATTTTAATACTTTGGCTAATGTGCGATTAAAATATTTCACGAAATCCCGAAGGCTACATTTTTTTAAAAAAAATGTGAGCTATAACACACGATTTTTACTCGATTTTTTAAATTTCATTAAAAGCATCGAAATACTTATTTTGTTTTTATTCCCTTCAAACCCTAGACGCATTTCGCACCCTGTTACATAATTTTAATGAAATTCGAGTTTTGTTTCTTAACAATGCGCAAAAGATTGTTAATTGGTATCCTTAATGGCAGGATATGTCCCAAATGACCTTTAATACTTTGGCTAATGTGTAGTTAAAATATTAAACGAAATCCAAAATTTTGTATTTTGTACAAAAAATGTGAGATATAACTCACGATTTTTAGTCGATTTTTGAAATTTCTTCAATTACATCAATATTCTTATTTTGTTTTCATTCTCTTAACTCCGTAAGATTATTTGAAGTTGTGGGGGATGTTTTTTAATGTCGTTAAGACTGTAGACTCACTTCGCACCGTGTTAACAAATTTCAATTAAATTCGAGGTTTGTTGCCTAAAAAATGCGTAAAAATTAGTTCATAGGCATTCTGAATGGCAAGACATTCCCCAAATAAAATTTAATACTTTGGCTAATGTGTAGTTAAAATATTTCACGAAATCCCGAAGGTTACATTTTTTACAAAAAATGTGAGCTATAACACACGATTTTTACTCGATTTTTAAAATTTCTTTAAAAGCATCGAAATACTTATTTTTGTTTTATTCTCTTCATTCCATAAGATACTTTAAAGTTGTGGGGGATGTTTTCTAATGTCATTCAAACCCTGGACGAACTTCGCACCCTGTTACATAATTTTAATGAAATTCGAGTTTTTCTTCTTAAAAATGCGTAAAAGATTGTTAATTGGTATCCTTAATGGCAAGATATGTCCTGAATGGCCTTTAATACTTTAGCTAATGTGTAGTTAAAATATTAAACGAAATCCAAAATTTTGTATTTTTTACAAAAAATGTGAGCTATAACTCACGATTTTTAGTCGATTTTTGAAATTTCTTCAAAATTATCGAATAGTTATTTTGTTTTCATTCTCTTCACTTCGTAAGAAACTTAATAGTTGGAGGGGGATGTTTTCTAAAGTCGTTCAAACTGTAGACTCACTTCGCACCGGTTTAACAAATTTCAATTAAATTCGAGGTTTGTTGCCTAAAAAATGCGTAAAAAGTAGTTAATAGGCATTCTTAATGGCAGGGCATTCCCCAAATAAAATTTAATACTTTGGCTAATGTGTAGTTAAAATATATCACGAAATCCCGAAGGTTACATTTTTTACAAAAAATGTGGGCTATAACACACGATTTTTACTCGATTTTTTAAATTTCTTTAATAGCATCGAAATACTTATTTTGTTTTTATTCTCTTCATTCGGTAAGATACTTTAAAGTTGTCGGGGATGTTTTCTAAAGTCCTTCAAACCCTAGACGCACTTCGCACCCTGTTACATAATTTTAATGAAATTCGATTTTTTAATTCGTAAAAGATTGTTAATTGGTATCCTTAATGGCAGGATATGACCCAAATGGCCTTTAATACTTTGGATAATTTGTAGTTAAAATATTAAACGAAATCCAAAATTTTGTATTTTTTACAAAAAATGTGAGCTATAACTCACGATTTTTATTCGATTTTTAAAATTTCTTCAATTGCATCGAAATTCTTATTTTGTTTTCATTCTCATAACTCTGTAACATAATTTGAAGTTGTGGGGGATGTTTTCTAATGTCGTTCAGACTGTAGACTCACTTCGCACCGTGTTAACAAATTTCAATTAAATTCGAGGTTTGTTGCCTAAAAAATGCGTTAAAATTAGTTAATAGGCATTCTGAATGGCAGGACATGTAACAACCCGTCCCGAGAGCCGGGATTAGTAGAGTGATTAAGGTGTGATCGGTGGTGAGGTGGTTCCGATAGGTCCATGAGCGTAGAATGACGATTTTGCCCCTAGTTCGGGCAAAAATGTTGACTTTTCGTTCAGGTGGTCAATTGGGTATTGGCTGGTGACCAGGACGTAGTTTAGGATGTCACGAAGCCCTAGGCAGGTGGTACGTTTGATTCCGACATCCGAGGAGGAAGTTGTGATGTTCGGACGGTCGAGGGCATTATCATAATTTTGGGTAAAAAGAAGGGAAACGTTGACTTTTTGGACGGACGAGTTTTGGTATGTTGACCTAGGATGGTTAGGTAGATCTCATCGTCCTGAGTTCGATGACAGGCGACACGTATTCATCGGACTTACGACGTGGGAGTTACGGGTCTAGAAAGTTAGTGGCACACTTGTAATTTTGAGGTTGTAGGAAGGGCATTTTGGTCTTTCTGCACATTGCGATTTGTGCAACTTAGAAGGAAAATGGATGGCTGAGATTGGGCCATGTGGGAGTGTGTGGATTGGATGGTGACATGTGGCAGGTGTGTAGAGGGTTCTGGTTGAATCCTGTACAAGCACGGCCCAAATAATTGGGGTGCACCCGTGCTGTGTGTGTGAGTGTTCTTCGACACAGAGAGAAACAGAGGGATAGAGTTGAGAGGATTGAGGGAGGATCATGGGTGCTGGTGAGTTTTTGAGTGTGTGAGAGTGATCAGAGAAGTGGGAAGGTTACAGGGAGGAGGTTTGGAGGTGTTGGCCGTGTGTGTGAGAGGAGTGAGCCACGGGAACCAGGGAGGAAAATCAGGGAGGAAAACAGAGAAGTTGTGGTGGTGTTGCGGCCGTGATCGATCAAGCAAGGTCAGAGGAGGTGCTCAGAGGACGGAGGAAGACAGGAGGAGCTACTACCTTACGGCTGAACTCACGACGGCGACAGGAGGACAGGTAAATCCTCACCCCAGTCTCTTTGCTCTGTTTTGTCGTTTGGATTCAGAAGCTAAGTCGTGGACCTACGGCGAGAGTCGAGGGAATTGGAGGTTAGAGTGAGACTCCTGGAGGTCCCAAGAGTCGACTGAGTGTGTAGCCGTGACGGAGGAGTACACGGTGGAGGTTGGCACGACGGCAGGCACTCTGGTGCTCTGTTTTGCCGTCGATGTTCGAACCCAAAGTCGTGAAGTTTGGGAGTGAATCGACGGTTAGGGTGAGTTGGGTTAGGTTTAGAAGGGTCCTAGGAACCGTCTGGTGTTGCCACCGTGACGGGGGGTGACCGGAGTGGTTGGATTGTGAAACAGGGGAGTTTGGCCGTCTGGTTTCGAGCTTAAGTCGACGGGATTGGGGCTGTGTCGAGGTTAGAGAAGTTGGGGAATGGATAGATTGAATCCGGACGAAGCTGTGGATGAAGGAAGGGAGGAGAATGGTGGGCGGACGGCGGAGAACCGCTCTCGCCGGTTCAAGTTGCAGGCTACTGTTGTGAACCGGGTTGGCTCGAGGTAGCCGATGCACTGTAGCAGCGCGTGAGGGCCACGCGCAGCCACTTTGGGCGGCGCGTGGGGGCGCGTGCGGCGGTTCTGGGGAAAACGATCAACATGGTTTTTGGTCTAGGAGTTGTGTTGAGTTCAATGGAATTGGTTTCGGGTCAATCAGACGTCGAATCGAAGTCGTTCCGCGCGGGTAAAAGTTTAGGGTTCCAGTTCGTTACATTTAGGACCCGAGGATTTTGAGGGAATTTAGGTGGATACTCGTGGACGTGTTAGTGACGTAATTTGGTGATTGTTGACAGGATCGGGATTTCCCGAGGAAGCCGAGGAACGTGCAGGACGTTCGGGACACGATTGAGGGCTCGGTACTGTGAGTGGACCCTTTCCTTAAACTCGAACATGCATAACTATTTTCTGTAATTGTTTTGTATATATGATTGCATGAATGTTGGATTTATGATGGGTTTTATATATTGCACGATTTTCGAGAAAAGACGGTTTTCAGCACGTTTTACGAGAAAAGGGTGATTGTGGAAAATGAAGATATGGTTTTGGGGATTTGAAAGGAGAAATGAGTTCTAATGATTTTAAGTGGATTTTAGAACTTGATTTTAAGAATCAAGGTTTTGGTTTTGAAATCGTAAGTGACACTTGGACTCTAGTTAAAGGTTGAAAAGTGAATTCCGGATTTGGGTTCGGAATGACGGTTCTGGAAGCCGGAAGGGCTTCGGACCGGGGATTTCGGATTCGAGTTTGGATATGGATTCAAAAAGGTTTTCAACTGGTTTTGGATTGGATTTGCTGGATCTGGCTATTGGGTTTAAAGACCCGGATATTGATTTGACGGGGGACGGGCCCGGATTGAGTTTAAAGACTCGGGAGTTTAAAGACTCGGATATATTGATATTTCCCCCGTAGGCCTATTGAGTTTAAAGACTCGGGAGTTTAAAGACTCGGATATTATTAAGGCCTGGATTGAGTTTAAAGACTCGGATAGGTCCAGCAGGTTTGATTGGAAAATGATGATTTGATGTTTATGGTTTCTGATACGGTTTTATGATTCACATGCTGTGGTTTTTCTAACTGTTTTATAGTGTTTCTGTTTCTTATGATGTGATTTACGGTAACTTGGTTTATAACTGTGTCCTAAAATGGGTTATGCATGTGGTTTTCAAAACGGAGGGTTAAACTCGGTTTTCTAATAAATGGTTTTATAACTTTTCTTTTATTATGGTCCACTCACATCTTCTGTTTTAAATTGCCCTCCAGGTTGTGGAGATAGCGCGGGGTCTTGACGTCGAGGCAGCGTCTGAGGCATAGACGTTTCGTGAGGGTTCTCGGAGTGTTTACATTTTCTTCCGCGTGCGTGTAACTAGAATCGGTTTTTATTCGTTGTACTATGCTCTGTAAACTTTGACTTCGGATATTTTTTTGAGTACTTACTCCTGCGTCTGACTGTGTACTGTCGGGGTGTCAGATGGGAGCAGGATTTACCTCGGGTTTCGGGGTGAAACCGGGGTGGGTCCTGACAGGACCCGTCCCAACTGGACGTCAAAACCCGTGCCCGGTCCTGCTCCCGTCTGACAAGTCAACTAAAGGTCTGAAACTCCCCTTCAGTGCTTGCCAGACAAAGGATGTTTGCGCGGATTTCTGCTGCTGTCATTGCCTCACGATCAGTCCCGAACGTCGTACCACGGCCTGGAGGGTCATAAAACAGAAAAGGTGTGAGTGGACAAAAATGACCTTTGATAAAAACATTTATCAAAATACAATCTTACCCTCCAGTTTTCACAATCTTGCATGCATATCGTAAAACATGAGTGACCGATAAATTCAAAACATATTTTCCCATGGTCCATAAAACTCATGCTCACCAAATCAGTTCATGTTATAAAACATCAAATCCCGGCTCTCAGGCCAAAACATGTGAAAACATAATCACCTGGCCACAAGGACCAAAAACCCGTACTCAATACCAGTACATCATCACAATCAATACCAATCAGCATTACTTACCAGTGCACAATAAATATATCAATCCAATCAATCCGCACTACTCACGAGTGCATAAAATATCACCAATCACATCTGCACTACTCACAAGTGCACAATCAATCAAACTGCACTACTCACAAGTGCACAATCAATCAAACTGCACTACTCACAAGTGCTGTACTACGCGTAGGCCAATATCCAGTCACTCTCTCGGGAATAAACACCTCTGGGCTCAACCCCCTCGGGCTCAGTCACCTCTGGGCGAACACATCCCCAGGATCAGACACCTCCGAGTGGTACATCCAGGCTCAGTATCATCCGAGAAGCTGACTACCATAGGATCAACTCCCGATCCTACAATCACATCCCCCAAGCTCCGGTCGTCTGGGTAATCCCCCCCCAAGCACCGACCGTCTGGGAATATCACAATCACAATGAACACCATCCCGGGAATTACATCCCAAAACATTTCAATCAAATCTTGACTTCATACCAAGTCAAGGTCATTCTCAACTGGGTCTCAAGCCCAAAATACTTTTTACACATAAACCGTTAAAATCACATTTAAATCAATAGAACAATCCGGAAATCATCATTGACTCACCAACCAAGTCAAAACATCATTTTAGAAATCATTTAGACTCCGGGCCTAGCCCAAAACATCATTTGTACGTACCTCGTAAAACGTGCCCGAAAGGACTGATTAAAATAATCATAAAATCACAAAAATCATTAATTTCATCAAATTCACAAGTGACTCCAAAACCGAGTCAAAATCACTATTCACTTGGGTTATCATGCCCAACATATCATTATCACGCAAATCCTTGCGTTGCAACCTCCGTTGCCATTTTCACACAAATCCACAAAATTGACCCTCGACTCATTCCCGAGTCACCACATCATCTTTCAATCCATGACTCAATAATCCGAGTCCAAACATTATTTTCAATCAATTTCAATCCCGGACTCATAAACCAAGTCCAAACATTATTTTTACCAAATTTCGTAATTTCTCGAAAATCGCCCAAAATAATAATATAATAATCATAAAACCGAGAAATTACCGGATTGAAACACAAATCATGCCCAAGCATATAAAATCATATAATAAGGCATTTAAATCATATATGCATGCATCACTGTTAGAAAACAAAGTCCACTCACACACACCGTCCAAAACGGTCCGTTTCCGAGCTGCACGTTTTTCCGTAAAATCTGGAAATCACAACTCCTGTCCAAAATCATTATAGAGGGTTACTAACATCTCAAAATACAACATATAATTTTCCCCAATTTTTCCGGGATTTAAATACGTATTTTTAACGTAATACAAAACTTCGGATACGCGGAACATTAACGAAACAATATCCGATTTCATCGAAATCAACGTCAAAATGTTCGTTACACTGAGAGGATCAAAAGTCATGTTGACCTCACCTTGAGACTAGGCCGGACGCGCCCCCACGCGCCGCCGTGAGTGGCTGCGCGTGAAATCCACGCGCCTGCTACAGTGTCACCGTCCCAACCCGTTTGTCTGGTAAACGGGTCGTTTAACCCGCGATCAGACCCGGTTCCAATCCTATCAATTCGACACTGAATTCATCAATTGATCAATCAATTAGCTTCTACTTAAGTCCAATTAGAGTTCTGTAACAATAATTCCATGAAACATTACCTCAATCCTCACGATCACAGATGATCAATCGAAGGATATCCGGCCACTGTTCATCCTTCGAAAACCATCAAACCTTCTTGATTTCGTTCAATTGATTAACCAGTAAGCTTCAATGGACTCAGGTAAGTATTTTCCCCAACTCAATTGCATCAATTCGTGGCTCAAACGCCACGACTCAAACTCGATTCTTCGTCACTGTGCAACCATGGAGTTCAGTCAATCTCCAGCGTTTTCCTTCAATTGATGGATCCAGAAGCATCGTGGGATCCTCAGGAACACATTCCCCACATCAATTACATCAATCGAAGCCTCAATTCCCTCGACTCAACCTCGAATTTCATCCTCTGTCACCAAGTGTGTTCAGAGTCAAAACAACACCAATTTCCTTCGTTCTTTCGACGTTTCTGATCGTAATGATCCCAGGAAGCTCGAAGTGAGTTCAATTTCGATCCTCACGGCTCAATTCCCAGTATTTGAATTTCCCCCCAATTTTTCTAAATTTTCGATTCTCAGTCTCCAGCCTTCAATTAATCCCCAGTGTTTTCCCAGTTTAATCCACTCTCATAACTCTCAAATTCCCCTCGAAGCTGGTTGTGAAAGGGAGCTCAATTCTCCCCAATTTTGATGCCCAAAGTCCACGGTTTAGAAAAACAAAGAAGAGGGAATTAAGGAGAAAATGGAGGAAATGATGAAGGATAAATGATGATGTTGTAATGATGGTGTTGGGAGGGAAACATGGACCAGATTTCAGGGGATGGGTGACACTTGTCACTCATCCGAATGTGCACAGTCACCGGGTACTGTTCCTATTAAAATATTATTTTAATTCCGGTTCGTTCGGTTAATCGAGCCCGATTCCGTGACCATAACTTCGTCGTCGAATCTCCGATTTCAGCATGCCGCCTGTCGTTGGATTCGTATCGACGAGACCTACGTAACGGTCCTTGGCCCTCGTCCATCGGACCTCCCGATCAAAAAGTCAACATTTGGCCCCTACTATGCCAAATTACCAAAATACCCCTCATCTTCCGATCATCATAACTTTCACTACGAATGTCGGAATCGAACGTGCCACCTGTCTATGAACTCGTGACGTCCCGAACTACGTCACAGTCATCGGTCAAAGTCCATTTGACCGCCCGAACTAAAAGTCAACATTTTGCCCACACCAGGGGCAAAACGGTCATTTTGCACGTTTCGTCCGATTTCACTCAACTAATCCCCGATTAGTCATTCTAAATCATGATTAATTAATATTCAATCCCGATATTCGGGACGGGTCATTACAACCTTCCCTCCTTAAAGAATTTCGTCCCCGAAATTCCAACTATCCGTATTCCAAAACAAATGGGTCTCACAACACGTGTACACCTGTACACCCACTAGCCAATGCAAAACTCGTCTGCACTCAGACGTCACATCACAGATGCACGTCGCACTGACTACACTCGACCACCCCGAGTGAAAATGAATCACCAGAAATTGGCAATGTCATCACCAAGCTGACTCCTTCAGCCTGTCGGCCCCACGTAATCACTAATGTGCCCTGACATCCGCTCTCATAGAGAGTCACCAAAACTCACCTGTCAGTCCATGCTGACACCACAAGCCAAACTGTCACCACCAAGCTTTACCACCCTAGTAAAGCGCCAATCAGTAACAAGTCAGTGACAACACATCATACTACAACGTCCGTCAATGTAGCGTATGATCATCAACATGATCTCCCCTCGCAGGGCAAACTCAATCCTGCGACAAATACCAAAAGCAGTATCCACAACTGTCACCCCCTCAGCGATCCCAGATGCTGGTAAGGTCACGACAAGGTAACATCTCGCCGCAAAGCAACTTGCGGTCACACTAACCACCAACTCACTCATCCTGAGTATATGCATACCGTCATCACACTCAAACAGACGGTGTAACTGGAACACATTGAACACCAGCCTAGCAGTGGTCACACAACCCATCACTAGAGTTATACTGGCCAACCATGGCTAAGAGCACCTGCTCAAACAATCACTGAAATCATCAGAATCACCCTGCCCAGTACATCGTGTTCAATGTCCAGTTCACGTTCACAACCCATCCAATGGTATCAGGATTAAGCCGACTACTAACACGTTCACCAACGTACTACTGGTATAACCCGTATACCGTCACCCGACACCACAAGTCTGCAAAGTATCGTACCCCAAACCATAAACAAGGTACATACATCTATCCATTGACAAGACTACAACCACCTAGGTCATAGCCAAACATGTTCCAATAATGGAGTCCATTTGCCCAAACCAGCAAGAGACAAATCGAAACTCCACCAATCAGCTAATTCCAATTCCGAATTCGAATCCGCAATTTCGTAGGAAATCCCGAATCCGAACCCACACATCACATTTTTAATTCATGTCCAAATCCGAATCCGAAATCATTATTCCGTAAGCTAGCATTTGGAATAATCATTCCGCACCCAAATCCAGTATTCCACTTTCAAGTTCTAAAATCGAATCCTGAATCGTCACCCAGAAATTCGATTCCAAAACCCGAAATCTCGTTCACGTCCACTCGGACGTACCAAAACCGAACCTATCGGTTACCCATTCATTATACTCGGTTGACTTCATAAGGAGGCCAATCCAACAACCACACGGTTAAGGTTGACAAAATCCGACCACTTCGGAAACCTACTCACTCGTGTAATATACCATAAAAGGGCTCCACTTCGAAAAGAAGTTCAGTCCCGTCATTTACGACTCACATACCGGAGTAAGAGTGGCAAACTCTCTACCCAACTGGATCATCAGGATCACAGTCCAGATCCATCACTACATCAGCTCGCCATGAACATCACGATCCTAGATCGTCACAATGCCCAATGTCCATGACATCACAAACCCGATCCACCTAGGGAAAACCAAGGATGATCCCAAAACGATAACACCAATATTCATCCCCAGGTCAAGTTTATTCTGGGCCCAACACGCCCATCTATCTACAAACCAAACTGTGAACAAAAACAACCATCCGGACCCACACTAGTCCGACACACCCAAAACACATGATACAATATTACAACACAAATGGACAAGACAAACCATTTACAAGGTATCACGAAAACATGCATCAATACAATTATTCTGACCTACGGTCAAGTCGATCGGGGCAGTTCCTTCGCAAATGTCCAAGTTTCCTACAAAAGTGACAAGTGGCAGTGCTGAGGCGACTTGCCCCACCACGCCGCTTACTTGTCGACTGGGTTGATGTTCCACCCGAATGAACACCTACCGAGGGTTGCGACACAAGAGTATGAAGGCTAACTCGCTTCGTTGTTTCCTGACTTATCTGTTTAGTATCCTGACGCTCTCGGCGTCGTCCAGAGCCCAAAGATTGTTCTGACACAGGTAAAATAGTAGCCTCCACTCGGATAGCAGCATCCGATAATTCCCTCAGGGTAGAATACGAGCCAACAGTTACAGCTCCTCGTAACTCATTCCTCAATCCCTGCTCAAACCTTCGACACTTATCCTCCTCTGTAGCCACATACAGAGGAGCGAAACTAGATAAGTGCAAAAATTGCTGTTCATAATCGACCACTGACCGATTCCCTTGCTGCAATTGGAGAAACTCAACCTCCCTAGCGTTCCGAAATGAGCGAGGATAAAACTGATCCAAAAATCGCTCTCGGAATGCATCCCACGCCAAGGTACGGGCATCCCAGCCAGTCAACTGTAAACTATGCCACCACCTGTAAGCATAGCCATCCAAAAGAAAAGTGGCCAAGGGTACCATGTCCTCTAGGGGACATATCATAACCTCAAAAATCCTTTCCAATCGAGTAAGCCAATCTTCGGCACCATCCGGCCCCGAATCACCACGAAACACAGTGGCTCCCAACCGTCGAGCTCGCTCAATATCTGGGCCTTTACTAACACTACTCTCGCCCCTCCCATCTTCAGACCGTGTACGGGACGCACGACTCGGAGGCATGACGTATCAACAGAAATCAAGAACCAAATGCTCTGATACCAATTTGACAGGACCCGTCCCAACTGGACGTCAAAACCCGTGCCCGGTCCTGCTCCCGTCTGACAAGTCAACTAAAGGTCTGAAACTCCCCTTCAGTGCTTGCCAGACAAAGGATGTTTGCGCGGATTTCTGCTGCTGTCATTGCCTCACGATCAGTCCCGAACGTCGTACCACGGCCTGGAGGGTCATAAAACAGAAAAGGTGTGAGTGGACAAAAATGACCTTTGATAAAAACATTTATCAAAATACAATCTTACCCTCCAGTTTTCACAATCTTGCATGCATATCGTAAAACATGAGTGACCGATAAATTCAAAACATATTTTCCCATGGTCCATAAAACTCATGCTCACCAAATCAGTTCATGTTATAAAACATCAAATCCCGGCTCTCAGGCCAAAACATGTGAAAACATAATCACCTGGCCACAAGGACCAAAAACCCGTACTCAATACCAGTACATCATCACAATCAATACCAATCAGCATTACTTACCAGTGCACAATAAATATATCAATCCAATCAATCCGCACTACTCACGAGTGCATAAAATATCACCAATCACATCTGCACTACTCACAAGTGCACAATCAATCAAACTGCACTACTCACAAGTGCACAATCAATCAAACTGCACTACTCACAAGTGCTGTACTACGCGTAGGCCAATATCCAGTCACTCTCTCGGGAATAAACACCTCTGGGCTCAACCCCCTCGGGCTCAGTCACCTCTGGGCGAACACATCCCCAGGATCAGACACCTCCGAGTGGTACATCCAGGCTCAGTATCATCCGAGAAGCTGACTACCATAGGATCAACTCCCGATCCTACAATCACATCCCCCAAGCTCCGGTCGTCTGGGTAATCCCCCCCCAAGCACCGACCGTCTGGGAATATCACAATCACAATGAACACCATCCCGGGAATTACATCCCAAAACATTTCAATCAAATCTTGACTTCATACCAAGTCAAGGTCATTCTCAACTGGGTCTCAAGCCCAAAATACTTTTTACACATAAACCGTTAAAATCACATTTAAATCAATAGAACAATCCGGAAATCATCATTGACTCACCAACCAAGTCAAAACATCATTTTAGAAATCATTTAGACTCCGGGCCTAGCCCAAAACATCATTTGTACGTACCTCGTAAAACGTGCCCGAAAGGACTGATTAAAATAATCATAAAATCACAAAAATCATTAATTTCATCAAATTCACAAGTGACTCCAAAACCGAGTCAAAATCACTATTCACTTGGGTTATCATGCCCAACATATCATTATCACGCAAATCCTTGCGTTGCAACCTCCGTTGCCATTTTCACACAAATCCACAAAATTGACCCTCGACTCATTCCCGAGTCACCACATCATCTTTCAATCCATGACTCAATAATCCGAGTCCAAACATTATTTTCAATCAATTTCAATCCCGGACTCATAAACCAAGTCCAAACATTATTTTTACCAAATTTCGTAATTTCTCGAAAATCGCCCAAAATAATAATATAATAATCATAAAACCGAGAAATTACCGGATTGAAACACAAATCATGCCCAAGCATATAAAATCATATAATAAGGCATTTAAATCATATATGCATGCATCACTGTTAGAAAACAAAGTCCACTCACACACACCGTCCAAAACGGTCCGTTTCCGAGCTGCACGTTTTTCCGTAAAATCTGGAAATCACAACTCCTGTCCAAAATCATTATAGAGGGTTACTAACATCTCAAAATACAACATATAATTTTCCCCAATTTTTCCGGGATTTAAATACGTATTTTTAACGTAATACAAAACTTCGGATACGCGGAACATTAACGAAACAATATCCGATTTCATCGAAATCAACGTCAAAATGTTCGTTACACTGAGAGGATCAAAAGTCATGTTGACCTCACCTTGAGACTAGGCCGGACGCGCCCCCACGCGCCGCCGTGAGTGGCTGCGCGTGAAATCCACGCGCCTGCTACAGTGTCACCGTCCCAACCCGTTTGTCTGGTAAACGGGTCGTTTAACCCGCGATCAGACCCGGTTCCAATCCTATCAATTCGACACTGAATTCATCAATTGATCAATCAATTAGCTTCTACTTAAGTCCAATTAGAGTTCTGTAACAATAATTCCATGAAACATTACCTCAATCCTCACGATCACAGATGATCAATCGAAGGATATCCGGCCACTGTTCATCCTTCGAAAACCATCAAACCTTCTTGATTTCGTTCAATTGATTAACCAGTAAGCTTCAATGGACTCAGGTAAGTATTTTCCCCAACTCAATTGCATCAATTCGTGGCTCAAACGCCACGACTCAAACTCGATTCTTCGTCACTGTGCAACCATGGAGTTCAGTCAATCTCCAGCGTTTTCCTTCAATTGATGGATCCAGAAGCATCGTGGGATCCTCAGGAACACATTCCCCACATCAATTACATCAATCGAAGCCTCAATTCCCTCGACTCAACCTCGAATTTCATCCTCTGTCACCAAGTGTGTTCAGAGTCAAAACAACACCAATTTCCTTCGTTCTTTCGACGTTTCTGATCGTAATGATCCCAGGAAGCTCGAAGTGAGTTCAATTTCGATCCTCACGGCTCAATTCCCAGTATTTGAATTTCCCCCCAATTTTTCTAAATTTTCGATTCTCAGTCTCCAGCCTTCAATTAATCCCCAGTGTTTTCCCAGTTTAATCCACTCTCATAACTCTCAAATTCCCCTCGAAGCTGGTTGTGAAAGGGAGCTCAATTCTCCCCAATTTTGATGCCCAAAGTCCACGGTTTAGAAAAACAAAGAAGAGGGAATTAAGGAGAAAATGGAGGAAATGATGAAGGATAAATGATGATGTTGTAATGATGGTGTTGGGAGGGAAACATGGACCAGATTTCAGGGGATGGGTGACACTTGTCACTCATCCGAATGTGCACAGTCACCGGGTACTGTTCCTATTAAAATATTATTTTAATTCCGGTTCGTTCGGTTAATCGAGCCCGATTCCGTGACCATAACTTCGTCGTCGAATCTCCGATTTCAGCATGCCGCCTGTCGTTGGATTCGTATCGACGAGACCTACGTAACGGTCCTTGGCCCTCGTCCATCGGACCTCCCGATCAAAAAGTCAACATTTGGCCCCTACTATGCCAAATTACCAAAATACCCCTCATCTTCCGATCATCATAACTTTCACTACGAATGTCGGAATCGAACGTGCCACCTGTCTATGAACTCGTGACGTCCCGAACTACGTCACAGTCATCGGTCAAAGTCCATTTGACCGCCCGAACTAAAAGTCAACATTTTGCCCACACCAGGGGCAAAACGGTCATTTTGCACGTTTCGTCCGATTTCACTCAACTAATCCCCGATTAGTCATTCTAAATCATGATTAATTAATATTCAATCCCGATATTCGGGACGGGTCATTACAGGTCCTGACAGGACATGCCCCAAATAAAATTTAATACTTTGGCTAATGTGTAGTTAAAATATTTCACGAAATCCCGAAGGTTACATTTTTACAAAAAATGTTAGCTACACACGATTTTTACTCGATTTTTAAAATTTCTTTAAAAGCATCGAAATACTTATTTTTTTTTGTTCACTTCATTCCGTAAGATACTTTAAAGTTGTGGGGGATCTTTTCTAAAGTCCTTCAAACCCTAGACGCATTTTGCACCCTATTACATAGTTTTAATGAAATTCAATTTTTTTTCTTAAAAATGCGTAAAATATTGTTAATTGGTATCCTTAATGGCAGGATATGTCCCAAATGGCCTGTAATACTTTGGCTAATGTGTAGTTAAAATACTAAACGAAATCCAAAATTTTGTATATTTTACAAAAAATGTGAGATATAACTCACGATTTTTAGTCGATTTTTAAAATTTCTTCAATTGCATCGAAATTCTTATTTTGTTTTCATTCTCTTAACTCCGTAAGATAATTTGAAGTTGTGGGAGATGTTTTCTAAAGTCCTTCAAACCCTAGACGCACTTCGCACCCTGTTACATAATTTTAATGAAATTCGAGTTTATTTTCTTAAAAATGCGTAAAAGATTGTTAATTGGTATCGTTAATGGCAAGCTATGTCCCAAATGGCCTTTAATACTTTAGCTAATGTGTAGTTAAAATATTAAACGAAATCCAAAATTTTGTATTTTTTCAAAAAATGTGAGCTATATAACTCACGATTTTTGAAATTTCATCAAAATTATCGAATAGTTATTTTGTTTTCATTCTCTTCACTTCGTAAGAAACTTAATAGTTGGAGGGGGGTGTTTTCTAATGTCGTTCAGACTGTAGACTCACTTCACACCGTGTTAACAAATTTCAATTAAATTCGAGGTTTGTTGCCTAAAAAATGCGTAAAAATTAGTTAATAGGCATTCTGAATGGCAGGACATTCCCCAAATAAAATTTAATACATTGGCTAATGTGTAGTTAAAATATTTCACGAAATCCCGAAGGTTACATTTTTTTTACAGAAAATGTGAGCTATAACACAAGATTTTTACTCTATTTTTAAAATTTCTTTAAAAGCAACGAAATACTTTTTTTGTTTTTATTCTCTTCATTCCGTAAGATACTTTAAAGTTGTGGGGGATGTTTTCTAAAGTCCTTCAAACCCTAGACGCACTTCGTACCCTGTTACATAATTTTAATGAAATTCGATTTTTTTTCCTTAAAAATGCGTAAAAATTAGTTCATAGGCATTCTGAATGGCAGGACATTCCCCAAATAAAATTTAGTACTTTGGCTAATGTGTAGTTAAAATATTTCACAAAATCCCGAAGGTTACATTTTTTACAAAAAATGTGAGCTATAACACACGATTTTTACTCGATTTTTAAAATTTCTTTAAAAGCATCGAAATACTTATTTTGTTTTTATTCTCTTCATTCCGTAAGATAGTTTAAAGTTGTGGTGGATGTTATCTAAACTCCTTGAAACCCTGTACGCACTTCGCACCCTGTTACATAATTTTAATGAAATTCCAGTTTTTCTTAAAGATGCGTAAAATATTGTTAATTGGTATCCTTAATGGCAGGATATGTCCCAAATGGCCTTTAATACTTTGGCTAATGTGTAGTTAAAATATTAAACTAAATCCAAAATTTTGTATTTTTTTACAATAAATGTGAGCTATAACTCACGATTTTTAGTCGATTTCTAAAATTTCTTCAATTACATCGAAATTCTTATTTTGTTTTCATTCTCTTAACTCTGTAAGATAATTTGAAGTTGTGGGGGATGTTTTCTAATGTCGTTCAGACTGTAGACTCACTTCGCACCGTGTTAACAAATTTCAACTAAATTCGCGGTTTGTTGCCTAAAAAATGCGTAAAAATTAGTTAATAGGCATTCTGAATGGCAGGAGATGCCCCAAATAAAATTTAATACTTTGGCTAATGTGTAGTTAAAATATTTCACGAAATCCCGAAGGTTACATTTTTTACAAAAAATGTGAGCTATAACACACGATTTTTACTCTATTTTTTTAAATTTCTTTAAAAGCATCGAAATACTTATTTTGTTTTTATTCTCTTCATTCCGTAAGATACTTTAAAGTTGTGGGGGTTGTTTTCTAAAGTCCTTCAAACCCTAGACGCACTTCGCACCCTGTTACATAATTTTAATGAAATTCGAGTTTATTTTCTTAAAAATGCGTAAAAGATTGTTAATTGGTATCCTTAATGGCAAGCTATGTCCCAAATGGCCTTTAATACTTTAGCTAATGTGTAGTTAAAATATTAAACGAAATTCAAAATTTTGTATTTTTTCAAAAAATGTGAGCTATATAACTCACGATTTTTGAAATTTCTTCAAAATTATCGAATAGTTATTTTGTTTTCATTCTCTTCACTTCGTAAGAAACTTAATAGTTGGAGGGGGGTGTTTTCTAATGTCGTTCAGACTGTAGACTCACTTCACACCGTGTTAACAAATTTCAATTAAATTCGAGGTTTGTTGCCTAAAAAATGCGTAAAAATTAGTTAATAGGCATTCTGAATGGCAGGACATTCCCCAAATAAAATTTAATACATTGGCTAATGTGTAGTTAAAATATTTCACGAAATCCCGAAGGTTACATTTTTTTTACAGAAAATGTGAGCTATAACACACGATTTTTACTCTATTTTTAAAATTTCTTTAAAAGCAACGAAATACTTTTTTTGTTTTTATTCTCTTCATTCCGTAAGATACTTTAAAGTTGTGGGGGATGTTTTCTAAAGTCCTTCAAACCCTAGACGCACTTCGTACCCTGTTACATAATTTTAATGAAATTCGATTTTTTTTCCTTAAAAATGCGTAAAAATTAGTTCATAGGCATTCTGAATGGCAGGACATTCCCCAAATAAAATTTAGTACTTTGGCTAATGTGTAGTTAAAATATTTCACAAAATCCCGAAGGTTACATTTTTTACAAAAAATGTGAGCTATAACACACGATTTTTACTCGATTTTTAAAATTTCTTTAAAAGCATCGAAATACTTATTTTGTTTTTATTCTCTTCATTCCGTAAGATAGTTTAAAGTTGTGGTGGATGTTATCTAAAGTCCTTGAAACCCTGTACGCACTTCGCACCCTGTTGCATAATTTTAATGAAATTCCAGTTTTTCTTAAAGATGCGTAAAATATTGTTAATTGGTATCCTTAATGGCAGGATATGTCCCAAATGGCCTTTAATACTTTGGCTAATGTGTAGTTAAAATATTAAACTAAATAAAAAATTTTGTATTTTTTTAAAATAAATGTGAGCTATAACTCACGATTTTTAGTCGATTTTTAAAATTTCTTCAATTACATTGAAATTCTTATTTTGTTTTCATTCTCTTAACTCTGTAAGATAATTTGAAGTTGTGGGGGATGTTTTCTAATGTCGTTCAGACTGTAGACTCACTTCGCACCGTGTTAACAAATTTCAACTAAATTCGCGGTTTGTTGCCTAAAAAATGCGTAAAAATTAGTTAATAGGCATTCTGAATGGCAGGAGATGCCCCAAATAAAATTTAATACTTTGACTAATGTGTAGTTAAAATATTTCACAAAATCCCGAAGGTTATATTTTTTACAAAAAATGTGAGCTATAACACACGATTTTTACTCTATTTTTTAAATTTCTTTAAAAGCATCGAAATACTTATTTTGTTTTTATTCTTTTCATTCCGTAAGATACTTTAAAGTTGTGGGGGTTGTTTTCTAAAGTCCTTCAAACCCTAGACGCACTTCGCACCCTGTTACATAATTTTAATGAAATTCGAGTTTATTTTCTTAAAAATGCGTAAAAGATTGTTAATTGGTATCCTTAATGGCAAGCTATGTCCCAAATGGCCTTTAATACTTTAGCTAATGTGTAGTTAAAATATTAAACGAAATCCAAAATTTTGTATTTTTTCAAAAAATGTGAGCTATATAACTCACGATTTTTGAAATTTCTTCAAAATTATCGAATAGTTATTTTGTTTTCATTCTCTTCACTTCGTAAGAAACTTAATAGTTGGAGGGGGGTGTTTTCTAATGTAGTTCAGACTGTAGACTCACTTCACACCGTGTTAACAAATTTCAATTAAATTCGAGGTTTGTTGCCTAAAAAATGCGTAAAAAATAGTTAATAGGCATTCTGAATGGCAGGACATTCCCCAAATAAAATTTAATACTTTGGCTAATGTGTAGTTAAAATATTTCACGAAATCCCGAAGGTTACATTTTTTTTACAGAAAATGTGAGCTATAACACAAGATTTTTACTCTATTTTTAAAATTTCTTTAAAAGCAACGAAATACTTTTTTTGTTTTTATTCTCTTCATTCCGTAAGATACTTTAAAGTTGTGGGGGATGTTTTCTAAAGTCCTTCAAACCCTAGACGCACTTCGTACCCTGTTACATAATTTTAATGAAATTCGATTTTTTTTCCTTAAAAATGCGTAAAAATTAGTTCATAGGCATTCTGAATGGCAGGACATTCCCCAAATAAAATTTAGTACTTTGGCTAATGTGTAGTTAAAATATTTCACAAAATCCCGAAGGTTACATTTTTTACAAAAAATGTGAGCTATAAAACACGATTTTTACTCGATTTTTAAAATTTCTTTGAAAGCATCGAAATACTTATTTTGTTTTTATTCTCTTCATTCCGTAAGATAGTTTAAAGTTGTGGTGGATGTTATCTAAAGTCCTTGAAACCCTGTACGCACTTCGCACCCTGTTGCATAATTTTAATGAAATTCCAGTTTTTCTTAAAGATGCGTAAAATATTGTTAATTGGTATCCTTAATGGCAGGATATGTCCCAAATGGCCTTTAATACTTTGGCTAATGTGTAGTTAAAATATTAAACTAAATCCAAAATTTTGTATTTTTTTACAATAAATGTGAGCTATAACTCACGATTTTTAGTCGATTTTTAAAATTTCTTCAATTACATCGAAATTCTTATTTTGTTTTCATTCTCTTAACTCTGTAAGATAATTTGAAGTTGTGGGGGATGTTTTCTAATGTCGTTCAGACTGTAGACTCACTTCGCACCGTGTTAACAAATTTCAACTAAATTCGCGGTTTGTTGCCTAAAAAATGCGTAAAAATTAGTTAATAGGCATTCTGAATGGCAGGAGATGCCCCAAATAAAATTTAATACTTTGGCTAATGTGTAGTTAAAATATTTCACAAAATCCCGAAGGTTACATTTTTTACAAAAAATGTGAGCTATAACACACGATTTTTACTCTATTTTTTAAATTTCTTTAAAAGCATCGAAATACTTATTTTGTTTTTATTCTCTTCATTCCGTAAGATACTTTAAAGTTGTGGGGGTTGTTTTCTAAAGTCCTTCAAACCCTAGACGCACTTCGCACCCTGTTACATAATTTTAATGAAATTCGAATTTATTTTCTTAAAACTGCGTAAAAGATTGTTAATTGGTATCCTTAATGGCAAGCTATGTCCCAAATGGCCTTTAATACTTTAGCTAATGTGTAGTTAAAATATTAAACGAAATCCAAAATTTTGTATTTTTTCAAAAAATGTGAGCTATATAACTCACGATTTTTGAAATTTCTTCAAAATTATCGAATAGTTATTTTGTTTTCATTCTCTTCACTTCGTAAGAAACTTAATAGTTGGAGGGGGGTGTTTTCTAATGTCGTTCAGACTGTAGACTCACTTCACACCGTGTTAACAAATTTCAATTAAATTCGAGGTTTGTTGCCTAAAAAATGCGTAAAAATTAGTTAATAGGCATTCTGAATGGCAGGACATTCCCCAAATAAAATTTAATACTTTGGCTAATGTGTAGTTAAAATATTTCACGAAATCCCGAAGGTTACATTTTTTTTAAAGAAAATGTGAGCTATAACACACGATTTTTACTCTATTTTTAAAATTTCTTTAAAAGCAACGAAATACTTTTTTTGTTTTTATTCTCTTCATTCCGTAAGATACTTTAAAGTTGTGGGGGATGTTTTCTAAAGTCCTTCAAACCCTAGACGCACTTCGTACCTGTTACATAATTTTAATGAAATTCGATTTTTTTTCCTTAAAAATGCGTAAAAATTAGTTCATAGGCATTCTGAATGGCAGGACATTCCCCAAATAAAATTTAGTACTTTGGCTAATGTGTAGTTAAAATATTTCACGAAATCCCGAAGGTTATATTTTTTACAAAAAAATGCGAGCTTTAACACACGATTTTTACTCGATTTTTAAAATTTCTTTAAAAGCATCGAAATACTTATTTTGTTTTTATTCTCTTCATTCTGTAAGATAGTTTAAAGTTGTGGTGGATGTTATCTAAAGTCCTTGAAACCCTGTACGCACTTCGCACCCTGTTACATAATTTTAATGAAATTCCAGTTTTTCTTAAAGATGCGTAAAATATTGTTAATTGGTATCCTTAATGGCAGGATATGTCCCAAATGGCCTTTAATACTTTGGCTAATGTGTAGTTAAAATATTAAATTAAATCCAAAATTTTGTATTTTTTACAATAAATGTGAGCTATAACTCACGATTTTTAGTCGATTTTTAAAATTTCTTCAATTACATCGAAATTCTTATTTTGTTTTCATTCTCTTAACTCTGTAAGATAATTTGAAGTTGTGGCGGATGTTTTTTAATGTCGTTCAGACTGTAGACTCACTTCGCACCGTGTTAACAAACTTCAATTAAATTCGCGGTATGTTGCCTAAAAAATGCGTAAAAATTAGTTAATAGGCATTCTGAATGGCAGGAGATGCCCCAAATAAAATTTAATACTTTGGCTAATGTGTAGTTAAAATATTTCACAAAATCCCGAAGGTTATATTTTTTACAAAAAATGTGAGCTATAACACACGATTTTTACTCTATTTTTTAAATTTCTTTAAAAGCATCGAAATACTTATTTTGTTTTTATTCTCTTCATTCCGTAAGATACTTTAAAGTTGTGGGGGTTGTTTTCTAAAGTCCTTCAAACCCTAGACGCACTTCGCACCCTGTTACATAATTTTAATGAAATTCGAGTTTATTTTCTTAAAAATGCGTAAAAGATTGTTAATTGGTATCCTTAATGGCAAGCTATGTCCCAAATGGCCTTTAATACTTTGGCTAATGTGTAGTTAAAATAATAAACGAAATCCAAAATTTTGTATTTTTTACAATAAATGTGAGCTATAACTCACGATTTTTAGTCGATTTTTAAAATTTCTTCAATTACATCAAAATTCTTATTTTGTTTTCATTCTCTTAACTTCGTAAGTTAATTTGAAATTGTGGGGGATGTTTTCTAATGTCGTTCAGATTGTAGACTCACTTCGCACCGTGTTAACAAATTTCAATTAAATTCGAGGTTTGTTGCCTAATAAATGCGTAAAACATAGTTAATATGCATTCTGAATGGCAGGACATGCCCCAAATAAAATTTAATACTTTGACTAATGTGTAGTTAAAATATTTCACGAAATTCCGAAGGTTACATTTTTTACAAAAAATGTGAGCTATAACACACGATTTTTACTCGATTTTTTAAATTTCATTAAAAGCATCGAAATACTTATTTTGTTTTTATTCTCTTCATTCCGTAAGATACTTTAAAGTTGTGAGGGATGTTTTCTAAAGTCCTTCAAACCCTAGACTCACTTCGCACCCTGTTACATAATTTCAATTAAATTCGAGGTTTGTTGCCTAAAAAATGCGTAAAAATTAGTTAATAGGCATTCTGAATGGCAGGACATTCCCCAAATAAAAGTTAATACTTTGGCTAATGTGTACTTAAAATATTTCACGAAATCCCGAAGGTTACATTTTTTTACAGAAAATGTGAGCTATAACACACGATTTTTACTCTATTTTTAAAATTTCTTTAAAAGCAACGAAATATTTTTTTTATTTTTATTCTCTTCATTCCGTAAGATACTTTAAAGTTGTGGGGGATGTTTTCTAAAGTCCTTCAAACCCTAGACGCACTTCGTACCCTGTTACATAATTTTAATGAAATTCGATTTTTTTTCCATAAAAATGCGTAAAAGATTGTTAATTTGTATCCTTAATGGCAGAATATGTCCCAAATGACCTTTAATACTTTGGCTAATGTGTAGTTAAAATATTAAACGAAATCGAAAATTTTGTAATTTTTACAAAAAAATGTGAGTTATAACTCACGATTTTTAGTCGATTTTTGAAATTTCTTCAAAATTATCGAATGGTTATTTTCTTTTCATTCTCTTCACTTCGTAAGAAACTTAATAGTTGGAGGGGGATGTTTTCTAAAGTCGTTCAGACTGTAGACTCACTTCGCACCGTGTTAACAAATTTCAATTCAATTCGAGGTTTGTTGCCTAAAAAATTTGTAAAAATTAGTTAATAGGCATTCTTAATGGCAGGACATTCCCCAAATAAAATTTAATACTTTGGCTAATGTGTAGTCAAAATATTTCACGAAATCCCGAAGGTTACATTTTTTACAAAAAATGTGAGCTATAACACACGATTTTTACTCGATTTTTAAAATATCTTTAAAAGCATCGAAATAGTTAATTTTTTTTTATTCTCTTCATTCTGTAAGATACTTTAAAATTGTGGGGTATGTTTTCTAAAGTCCTTCAAACCCTGGACGAACTACGCACCCTGTTACATAATTTTAATGAAATTCGAGTTTTTCTTCTTAAAAATGCGTAAAAGATTGTTAATTGGTATCCTTAATGGCAGGATATGTCCCGAATGACCTTTAATACTTTGGCTAATGTGTAGTTAAAATACTAAAAGAAATTCGAAATTTTGTATTTTTTACAAAAAATGTGAGTTATAACTCACGATTTTTAGTCATTTTTTAAATTTCTTCAAAATTATCGAATAGTTATTTTGTTTTCATTCTCTTCAATTCGTAAGAAACTTAATAGTTGGAGGGGGATGTTTTCTAAAGTCTTTCGAACTGTAGACTCACTTCGCACTGTGTTAACAAATTTCAATTAAATTCGAGGTTTGTTCCCTAAAAAATGCATAAAAATTAGTCAATAGGCATCTTGAATAGCAGGACATGCCCCAAATAAATTTTAATACTTTGGCTAATGTGTGATTAAAATATTTCACGAAATCTCGAAGGCTACATTTTTTTAATAAAATGTGAGCTATAACACACGATTTTTACTCGATTTTTTAAATTTCTTTAAAAGCATCGAAATACTTATTTTGTTTTTATTCCCTTCAAACCCTAGACGCATTTCGCACCCTGTTACATAATTTTAATGAAATTCGAGTTTTGTTTCTTAACAATGCGCAAAAAATTGTTAATTGGTATCCTTAATGGCAGGATATGTCCCAAATGGCCTTTAATACTTTGGCTAATGTGTAGTTAAAATATTAAACGAAATCCAAAATTTTGTATTTTTTACAAAAAATGTGAGATATAACTCACGATTTTTAGTCGATTTTTGAAATTTCTTCAATTGCATCAAAATTCTTATTTTGTTTTCATTCTCTTAACTCTGTAAGATAATTTGAAGTTGTGGGGGATGTTTTCTAATGTCGTTCAAACTGTAGACTCACTTTGCACCGTGTTAACAAATTTCAATTAAATTCGAGGTTTGTTGCCTAAAAAATCCGTATAAATTAGTTAATAGGCATCTTGAATGGCAGGACATGCCCCAAATAAAATTTAATACTTTGGCTAATGTGTAGTTAAAATATTTCACGAAATCCCAAAGGTTACATTTTTAAAAAAAAATGTGAGCTATAACACACGATTTTTACTCGATTTTTAAAATTTCTTTAATAGCATCGAAATACTTATTTTTTTTGTTCTCTTCATTCCGTAAGATACGTTAAATTTGTGGGGGATGTTTTCTAACGTCCTTCAAACCCTAGACGCATTTTGCACCCTGTTACATAGTTTTAATGAAATTCTAGTTTTTTTCTTAAAGATGCGTAAAAGATTGTTAATTGGTATCCTTAATGGTAGGATATGTCCCAAATGGCCTTTAATATTTTTGCTAATGTGTAGTTAAAATATTAAACGAAATCCAAAATTTTGTATTTTTTCAATAAATGTGAGTTATATAACTCACGATTTTTAGTCGATTTTTGAAACTTCTTCAATTACATCGAAATTCTTATTTTGTTTTCATTCTCTTCACTTCGTAAGAAACTTAATAGTTGGAGGGGGATGTTTTCTAAAGTCGTTCAGACTGTAGACTCACTTCGCACCGTGTTAACAAATTTCAATTAAATTCGAGGTTTGTTGCCTTAAAAATGCGTAAAAATTAGTTAATATGCATTCTGAATGGTAGGACATGCCTCAAATAAAATTTAATACTTTGGCTAATGTGTAGTTAAAATATTTCACGAAATTCAGAAGGTTACATTTTTTACAAAAAATGTGAGCTATAACGCACGAGTTTTACTCGATTTTTTAAATTTCTTTAAAAGCGTCGAAATACTTATTTTGTTTTTATTCTCTTCATTCCGTAAGATACTTTAAAGTTGTGGGGGATGTTTTCTAAAGTCCTTCAAACCCTAGACGCACTTCTCACCCTGTTACATAATTTTAATGAAATTCGATTTTTTAATTCGTAAAAGAATGTTAATTGGTATCCTTAATGGCAGGATATGTCCCAAATGGCCTTTAATACTTTGGAAAATGTGTAGTTAAAATATTAAACGAAATCCAAAATTTTGTATTTTTTACAAAAAATGTGAGCTATAACTCACGATTTTTAGTCGATTTTTGAAATTTCTTCAATTGCATCGAAATTCTTATTTTGTTTTCATTCTCTTAACTCCGTAAGATAATTTGAAGTTGTGGGGGATGTTTTCTAATGTCGTTCAGACTGAAGACTCACTTCGGACCGTGTTAACAAATTTCAATTAAATTCGAGGTTTGTTGCCTAAAAAATGCGTTAAAATTAGTTAATAGGCATTCTGAATGGCAGGACATGCCCCAAATAAAATTTAATACTTTGGCTAATGTGTAGTTAAAATATTTCATGAAATCCCGAAGGTTACATTTTTACAAAAAATGTTAGCTGCACACGATTTTTACTCGATTTTTAAAATTTCTTTAAAAGCATCGAAATACTTAATTTTTTGTTCTCTTCATTCCGTAAGATACGTTAAATTTGTGGGGGATGTTTTCTAAAGTCCTTCAAACCCTAGACGCATTTTGCACCATGTTACATAGTTTTAATGAAATTCGATTTTTTTTTCTTTAAAATGCGTAAAAGATTGTTAATTGGTATCCTTAATGGCAGGATATGTCCCAAATGGCCTTTAATATTTTGGCTAATGTGTAGTTAAAATATTAAACGAAATCCAAAATTTTGTATTTTTTACAAAAAATGTGAGATATAACTCACGATTTTTAGTCGATT
The DNA here is from genome assembly GCA_032719365.1 of Prinsepia uniflora. Classification (NCBI taxonomy): domain Eukaryota; kingdom Viridiplantae; phylum Streptophyta; class Magnoliopsida; order Rosales; family Rosaceae; genus Prinsepia; species Prinsepia uniflora. Next base: position 78,963,202 of record CM064868.1, on the reverse strand, counting down.
TTTGAAATTTCTTCAATTGCATCGAAATTCTTATTTTGTTTTCATTCACTTAACTCCGTAAGATAATTTGAAGTTGTGGAGGATGTGTTCTAATGTCGTTCAGACTGAAGACTCACTTCGCACCGTGTTAACAAATTTCAATTAAATTCGAGGTTTGTTGCCTAAAAAATGCGTTAAAATTAGTTAATAGGCATTCTGAATGGCAGGACATGCCCCAAATAAAATTTAGTACTTTGGCTAATGTGTAGTTAAAATATTTCAGGAAATTCAGAAGGTTACATTTTTTACAAAAAATGTGAGCTATAACGCACGAGTTTTACTCGATTTTTAAAATTTCTTTAAAAGCATCGAAATACTTTATTTTTTGTTCTCTTCATTTCGTAAGATACGTTAAATTTGTGGGGGATGTTTTCTAAAGTCATTCAAACCCTAGACGCATTTTGCACCCTCTTACATAGTTTTAATGAAATTCGATTTTTTTTTTCTTAAAAATGCGTAAAAGATTGTTAATTGGTATCCTTAATGGCAGGATATGTCTCAAATGGCCTTTAATACTTTGGCTAATGTGTAGTTAAAATATTAAAAGAAATTCAAAATTTTGTATTTTTAGTCGATTTTTGAAATTTCTTCAATTGCATCGAAATTTTTATTTTGTTTTCATTCTCTTAACTCCGTAAGATAATTTGAAGTTGTGGGGGTTGTTTTCTAAAGTCCTTCAAACCCTAGACGCACTTCGCACCCTGTTACATAATTTTAATGAAATTCGAGTTTATTTTCTTAAAAATGCGTAAAAGATTGTTAATTTGTATCCTTAATGGCAAGCTATGTCCCAAATGGCCTTTAATACTTTAGCTAATGTGTAGTTAAAATATTAAAAGAAATTCAAAATTTTGTATTTTTACAAAAAATGTGAGCTATAACTCACGATTTTTAGTCGATTTTTGAAATTTCTTCAAAATTATCAAATAGTTATTTTGTTTTCATTCTCTTCACTTCGTAAGAAACTTAATAGTTGGAGGGAGATGTTTTCTAATGTCATTCAGACTGTAGACTCACTTCGCACCGTGTTAACAAATTTCAATTAAATTCGAGGTTTGTTGCCTAAAAAATGCGTAAAAATTAGTTAATAGGCATTCTGAATAGCAGGACATTCCCCAAATAAATTTTAATACTTTGGCTAATGTGTAGTTAAAATATTTCACGAAATCCCGAAGGTTACATTTTTTACAGAAAATGTGAGCTATAACACACGATTTTTACTCTATTTTTAAAATTTCTTTAAAAGCAACGAAATACTTTTTTTGTTTTTATTCTCTTCATTCCGTAAGATACTTTAAAGTTGTGGGGGATGTTTTCTAAAGTCCTTCAAACCCTAGACGCACTTCGTACCCTGTTACATAATTTTAATGAAATTCGATTTTTTTTCCTTAAAAATGCGTAAAAATTAGTTCATAGGAATTCTGAATGGCAGGACATTCCCCAAATAAAATTTAATACTTTGGCTAATGTGTAGTTAAAATATTTCACGAAATCCCGAAGGTTACATTTTTTACAAAAAATGTGAGCTATAACACACGATTTTTACTCGATTTTTAAAATTTCTTTAAAAGCATCGAAATACTTATTTTGTTTTTATTCTCTTCATTCCGTAAGATAGTTTAAAGTTGTGGTGGATGTTATCTAAAGTCCTTGAAACCCTGTACGCACTTCGCACACTGTTACATAATTTTAATGAAATTCCAGTTTTTTTTCTTAAAAATGCGTAAAAGATTGTTAATTGGTATCCTTAATGGCAGGATATGTCCCAAATGGCCTTTAATACTTTGGCTAATGTGTAGTTAAAATATTAAACGAAATCCAAAATTTTGTAGTTTTTACAATAAATGTGAGTAACTCACGATTTTTAGTCGATTTTTAAAATTTCTTCAATTACATCGAAATTCTTATTTTGTTTTCATTCTCTTAACTTCGTAAGATAATTTGAAGTTGTGGGGGATGTTTTCTAATGTCGTTCAGATTATAGACTCACTTTGCACCGTGTTAACAAATTTCAATTAAATTCGATGTTTGTTGCCTAAAAAATGCGTAAAAATTAGTTAATATGCATTCTGAATGGCAGGACATGCCCCAAATAACATTTAATACTTTGACTAATGTGTAGTTAAAATATTTCACGAAATTCCGAAGGTTACATTTTTTACAAAAAATGTGAGCTATAACACACGATTTTTACTCGATTTTTTAAATTTCTTTAAAAGCATCGAAATACTTATTTTGTTTTTATTCTCTTCATTCCGTAAGATACTTTAAAGTTGTGGGGGATGTTTTCTAAAGTCCTTCAAACCCTAGACTCACTTCGCACCCTGTTACATAATTTTAATGAAATTCGAGTTTTTTTTTTCTCAAAAATGCGCAAAAGATTGTTAATTGGTATCCTTAATGGCAGGATATGTCCCAAATGACCTTTAATACTTTGGCTAATGTGTAGTTAAAATATTAAACGAAATCCAAAATTTTGTATTTTTTGCAAAAAATGTGAGCTATAAATCACGATTTTTAGTCGATTTTTGAAATTTCTTCAAAATTATCGAATAGTTATTTATTTTTCATTCTCTTCACTTCGTAAGAAACTTAATAGTTGGAGGGGGATGTTTTCTAATGTCGTTCAGACTGTAGACTCAGTTCGCACCGTGTTAACAAATTTCAATTAAATTCGAGGTTTGCAGCCTAAAAAATGCGTAAAAATTAGTTAATAGGCATTCGGAATGGCAGGACATTCCCCAAATAAAATTTAATACTTTGGCTAATGTATAGTTAAAATATTTCACGAAAACCCAAAGGTTACATTTTTTACAGAAAATGTGAACTATAACACACGATTTTTACTCTATTTTTAAAATTTCTTTAAAAGCAACGAAATACTTTTTTTTGTTTTTATTCTCTTCATTCCGTAAGATACTTTAAAGTTGTGGGGGATGTTTTCTAAAGTTCTTCAAACCCTGGACGAACTTCGCACCCTGTTACATAATTTTAATGAAATTCGAGTTTTTCTTCTTAAAAATGCGTAAAAGATTGTTAATTGGTATCCTTAATGGCAGGATATGTCCCGAATGGCCTTTAATACTTTGGCTAATGTGTAGTTAAAATACTAAAAGAAATCCAAAATTTTGTATTTTTTACAAAAAATGTGAGTTATAACTCACGATTTTTAGTGGATTTTTAAAATTTCTTCAAAATTATCGAATAGTTATTTTGTTTTCATTCTCTTCACTTCGTAAGAAACTTAATAGTTGGAGGGGGATGTTTTCTAAAGTCGTTCGACTGTAAACTCACTTCGCACCTTGTTAACTCGCTGCTAGCATCCTCTAATTCTAATTAGCATCCTCCAAATCCATGATACATATTCAAGTTATTGAATAGATCTACATTGGTCTATTCAATGGGGTACTTGCATAGATCTACTGATAATGCATACTGTGACTTCTCAAGTTATTGAATTGAAACTCCGAGTGATGAGTCAGGAGTGTGATGACTCAAGTGATGGGTCGAATGATGATTATGTCCTCCCAAGCAAAAGGCCTCACAGCAAATGCGAGAAAAATTCATGTGACAAATCAAAACTGATGTTTGAGAAGTCAATTAAAACTAAAAATTTCACTTCTGTTACTTTTTTTTACCCTTGCTATGTTTTCTGTCATTGTGTTCTACCTTGTAATATACGCTACAATTACTGATCATGGTTCCTACTCCTATTGTAACACAACATACAACTAAACAATTTGTTTATTATCTTTACTCTGCACATAATTACGGTACATTGATAATTACCACCACCTCTAAACTTTTGTTAAATTCAAATAAATAAGATTAATAAGGAACAGATTTAAGAATAATGTATTTAAAGTTGAACATGTCCTATTTTTCTGTCAAAAGGCGTATGCTTCATTATTATAAGATAAGAGCCAAGAGAACTGGCATAAACCCACCATAAAATCCCTCAAAAATTCCTAAACTAACAAATTGCATTGATGATTAGATAACAATCTCAGAGTAGTTGCCTTCACTAAGCACAGTGAAACCCCTAGCAAGCTCATAAAGACAGTGCAAGGGTTCAAAAACATAAGAGTGAACCTGATTTTCATTTCTACCGATTCACGGGGCTCTGCTATTTTGATCTCCAGCAGTAGGCACTTGTCCACGCCACTCATGGACTGGAACCTAAAACATAACCAAATTACACAGAATCATTAGATATCAAGCTACAACAATCACACTGCCCCCAACTAATTATTTTTGGCACACAATGTATGAAAGGAATTTTCTTTTTATTTTCATTTTTCAGTACAAGTACAAGATGGCACTTACAGCTGGAAAGCCCCCACAATCTCTAGCTTATGCATTTTCTCCATGACATAACTAGCAGCAGCAAGCAGTACTTTCAAAATCTATGTAAATACCCAACCATACCCTTCAACTAAAACTGTGAGACCATGAAAAAGAATCAAATACCCAGAACTGAAAGTGGATCATAGCGAATCTGCAATCCCAACTAGTCCACAAAGCATGCAACCCTTCCCAATAAATACGTTATGACCAATTTGCAAACAAAAGGAAATGGATGATCATATATTCTTAGGAAGTTAGCTAACAATGCAAAGGGCAAAGGGCAAAGGCCAACCGGTCACTCTCCAACTGAATAAACCAAATAACGTTTTAATTAGTAATCAAACCTCAAAAGACGAGTACAAAATGATTCAGAGAATATAATCATGGATGTAACACCAGTGTTAAATATATGGAAGTCTATCTATCTCGCCTGAACCTCTCAATGCATATATTTTGCACCAATCGCGACATAGTTCCCTATCCTGCATTCGGCATCATGAAGAGGGAGCGAAAAACAAGAAAGACATACAGTAAGATAAACACACCAGGTCAAGTGTCTCTGATTTCTTCTCTCCGTCTCCGTCTTCGCTCCGTCGCCAGCAAAGGACATCGATCTTCACCTTTCTGATTCCGGAAGTAACGACCTTCGCCTTTTTGACCTATTTTATTCGGGTCATCGCCGGTCACCCACCCCTTCTTCTTTAATACAAGCCGCTTTACTGTCTCCCACGGTAAACCAAGGGGATGGCAGAGGCGGAATCATGAGACACAGAGAGCGTATCCTGCCGATGGCCACAATGGAGGGAATCAAGAACGACGCTATTTGCCGTCTTGCTCGTAGGGGCGGCCCTTGCTACTACGGGATGACCCGTCACAACCACAAGAACTTCTCGAGAACATTATCCGTGATGCGTCACGCCCGGAGAAAGACAGTAACGGCTCTAGATGTCATCCACGGCTCTAGCTGTCATCCACGGCTCGAAAGGAAAATCCAGAGCCGTAACCGCCTTCCTCCGAGGATGGATGAAGGCATAGACCACCGCATCACGGATCACATTCTCTACGAAGTTCTCAGCAAGGGCCACCGCTACGAGAACGAAGGCGAATCGCAGCTTTCTGTATTTCCTCCACTGTGTGCATCGGCACCTTTTTGTGTCTCTAGACTCCGCCTCCGCCCAGCACCTTGCCTCCGCCTCTTCCCATCACCTGCCTCCATTGCCGCGTTCCGGCTTTTCTCGAAAATTAGGGTTTCGAATTTCGGTGTATAATGCGAAATTGGTAAAGGTCATTATATAGGGAGGAGGGGAAGGGCTCTTTAGACATAAAGAATGCGGACCGTTGGATTTGAGATCAAACTTAGCGGAGCATTTTTCGATTTCTACTATGATACTCCTACGTGATGGAGGAGACTTTTCCTCTGTAATCCATCAAACTTCCTGCTTTTTATTTCCATTCATTAATATATTGTATCTTAACTGAAAATTGATTACTTCTTTGTGATTTGAAAAATAATTAGTTTGATAATAGTTGAAGGAGCTATAAATAAATATTCTATAATTCTATTGTAATTCCAAATTAAATTGAATTGAATTGAATAATAACAAAATATATAGTGAAATCATGACACAAGATCAAAATATAAAATATGGAAAAACGCATTAAGAGCTCAGTAATTAAGATGAACATGTATTCAAATCTATATATAATGTTAACTAGCGAAACGTAATTTTGCATTAAAAAAATTGTATGAATGGAAGTTGCACATTAAGAAACACATAAGTAGGTATGAAAAACGTGTGAATCCCATGACTAGAGTCGTTGAATCCATGTAGAACCAAAACGACGTCAAACGTAAACAGTCAAAGGTCAAACATTGGACATTTCCCTTCCTTTCTCAGTGCCACTACCCCACGCTGGATATAAAATCATCTTCCACTGAAACGGTACACAAAGCCTACGCCGCCTCTGATTTAATCATCGTTAATCGTAAATCCCAAATCCAAAACCCAAACGCCACAATTAATCATGACGACCACCCATACGACGGTAGTGGATGCCAGAAGCGGCTTCTGCAGTTCCAACTCCATTTTCTACAGCAAGCGCAAGCCCATACCGCTCCCCCCCAACCATTCCCTCGACGTCACCACCTTCATTTCCTCCCAGGCCCACCGCGGCAAAGTCGCTTTCATCGACGGCTCCACTGGCCGCAAGCTCACCTACGTTGAGTTATGGACTGACGTGGCTTCAGTTGCCACTTCTCTCTCAGACATGGGCATACGAAAGGGCCACGTCATCCTCCTGCTGTCCCCAAACTCCATTTACTTCCCCGTTGTGTGCCTGGCCGTGATGTCGCTGGGTGCGATTATAACCACCACCAACCCACTCAACACCACCGGAGAAATTTCCAAGCAAATCGCCGATTCCAAACCGGTTCTTGCCTTCACTACTCACCAACTCATCTCCAAAATTGCCGGCTCCGCGTCTGGTCTCCCCATCGTGCTCATCGATGATGACGAAATGAACTCTCATCCGAAATCTACTGTTCACGACAGTAACAATAACTATAAGATTGTGTCGTCGTTGGGAGAGATGACGTCAGCGAAGAAAAAGCATATTGATGGTGGCAGTGGGTTGAAGATGAGGGAAGAAATCAAGCAGGATGACACGGCGACTCTGCTGTACTCGTCAGGTACGACGGGCGCAAGTAAAGGGGTGGTGTCGTCGCACGGGAATCTGATTGCGATGGTCCAGACCGTTTTGTGCCGGTTTGGTTTGGACGAGGGCAAGCAGACGTTCCTGTGCACGGTTCCCATGTTCCACATCTACGGCTTGGTTGCGTTCGCCACCGGTTTACTCGCCTCGGGATCGACGATCGTGGTCCTGTCCAAATTCGATATGCATGACATGCTTTCGAGCATCCAGAAATATCGTATCTCTTACCTCCCGCTCGTGCCTCCGATACTTGTGGCCCTCCTCAACAGCGCTGATCAGGTGAAGGCCAAGTATGATCTGAGTTCCCTGAGCTGGGTTTTGTCAGGTGGGGCACCGCTGAGTAAGGAAGTGACCGAGGGATTCCTGGAGAAATATCCGACGGTGGCGATTCTTCAGGGCTACGGCTTGACTGAATCGACTGGGGTAGGAGCATCAACGGACTCGATGGAGGAGAGTCGGAGGTATGGTACGGCGGGGAAGTTGTCGGCGAGCATGGAGGCCAAAATCGTGGACCCGGACAGCAGTGAAGCACTAGGAGTGGATCGGACCGTTGAGCTTTGGCTGAGAGGGCCCACCATCATGAAAGGTAATGCCTCCACCTTTGCATACATCCACAAGTGGCTAGCTACTACCTTTCTGTTTTTTTTTTTGCTTTATTGAAATTCAAGTCAGATATCTTTCTTTCTTTCTTAAATGTTGATAATGCGACTCATCACAACTAAAACTATATAATAATAATAATAATAATTTAAATACCAAGAGGCAAATACATATGTAATTTTAAATTACGTGGGTAATGGATGATGATAACAGTTCTGTTTTTTGTCTTAATTTTTAATTCATATCCAAGAATCAAGATGAATAATATATAATTAATAATTAATAATTGAGTCGATAAAAGTGAGTCGATAGCTAATTAATAATTAATCTACATTGCTATGTATCGTGGAATTGATATGTGTATATATATAATGATTTGCAAACTGTAGGTTATTTTAGTAATGTAGATGCGACTGCGTGGACTGTAAATTCAGAGGGATGGTTAAGAACGGGAGACCTCTGCTACATCGATGAAGATGGTTTCATTTTTGTGGTGGATAGGTTGAAGGAGCTGATTAAGTACAAGGGATATCGATCAGGTGATCGTGATCTTCCTAAAAACAAATATCGATCTTTAATTATTCTTTATTATTGGTACCAAATAATCAAATGATTTGGTGATTTATGATGGAGTTAGGTGCCTCCTGCTGAATTAGAAGCTTTACTACTGACGCACCCGGAGATTGCTGATGCTGCTGTTATACCGTAAGTCCTTTTTTCTCCATCCATTAATTGGTAACTCAAATAAAATTCGATGTTGCCTATATTAAGTTATATATGTGTGTGTTTCATCGGTGTTCGGCAGATTTCCTGATGAAAACGTTGGACAGTATCCAATGGCATATGTTGTGAGAAAAGCTGAAAGCAGTTTATCGGAGAATGGTGTCATGGACTTTGTGGCCAAGCAGGTACATATAATCTCCCTCGCCTCTTGGAACAAAATCAATATTTGTGGTTGGTATCGTAATTATAAAATTTGTATGTATATATGGAATATGGTGCAGGTGGCTCCGTACAAGAGAGTAAGGAGAGTGGCATTTATAGCTTCTGTACCTAAGAATCCATCTGGAAAGATTCTCAGGAAAGATCTCATTCACCTTGCAACTTCTTCTTCCAAACTTTGATCATCCATCCAGTCTTCCAGTACGTACGTACGTCGATCTGTCAAACTCAAAGGATCGTACATCAATCCGGCGTGGCGCCGCCATCAGATTTCTCATCACCCTCACTCATATCGTATCTATGCAATCAAGATATGGTTGTTCTCGACATCTAGATTTAGCTTTTTATGGTTTGGAGATCTGTTATCACAGAACTAATTCCTCAACATATCTACGTTTTATAGTAAATGCCAATTTGGGATTGCTTTGCTCTTTTAAAACTAGTTATGATTGCTTCGCTCTTTTAAAAACTAGTTATGTTGGTGGTTGTTTTGGAAAGTAATTTCTCCTTTATTTTCATGATAAGTAATATATACTATATTGATGTCAAAATGACATCAACTAGACCGGGAAGATTACACGTAAACATCAAGATACAAGTTAGTACGTAGTTCTCCTGAATTGGGCTACATCCAAGGGACCAACTTTCCGAGATATTATTACTGATAATAATTGTGTTACATGTATGTGGCCTTGAGCCATTGAGGGAGTGTGAGAAAGATGTGAAGGCGAGTGTGAGAAAGATGTGAAGAGGGTGTCTTCACATATGTGAGAAGTTGTCTCAAATGATATTGTGAGATTGATAAGATTGTATCTCAAATAAGGGGGATGCCCTCCTTTAATAGAGAAAGCTTATGGTTTTCTTTACATTGTAGACTTCGTATTGGGTTTAGACTCGGTCTAAGTAAGGGTGAAATTTCACACGAACATATACTAAAACAATTTTTTGTAAAAATAGCTTTCAAAAGCAACTTGCATATTATTTTAAAAAGTTTTTCTTTTGGAAGGTGCTGTTTGTAAAAGTGATTGTTAAAAATTTATCATTTTTCAAAAAATACTTTTAAATAAAACAGTTTTTCAGTAAAAAAAAACAACTATACCAAATGGAGCCTAAGTAATAATTAGCACCACACATTGACTGTAATACATGTTGAATGAATCCAATGTGTGAAATATATGTAGTGTATATAATAGCATATATTTTTTGTGCTAAAATCTCATACATATTAGATTGTATATGATACAACCTAACGTTTAGTATATTTGAATAATACTAACTATCAATAAGAATAATCAAATGATTACGTAATAATGAGATCCCAAAAAGTCCTTATTGTGTTCCTCCCTTCCCTAAAAGCCCATTTGGTTTTATGGCGAGTACTCCTTTAGCGAGCCCCATGAAGAAGATGCGAGGCTACTTTGAAGAAGTTGGACACTTGACGAAGCTTGATCCTCAGGACGCGTGGCTTCCAATCACCCAGTCCAGGAATGGGAATGCCTTCTATTCCGCCTTTCACACTCTCACTTCCGGAATCGGGATTCCGTCCCTCCTTCTTCCCCTGTCTTTCGTTTCTCTCGGTTGGTAAGTAATTTAATTTCATTCCTTATTCGTCCGTACGTATGAAGATCAGAATATGATCATCGGAGTTGTTGATACACGAAATGGATCAACTTAGTCCGTGAAGACCGCACACATCCAAAAGACATGAGATGTACGTGGTTCACCCAAATCGGATATAAGAGGCCTTGAGCCTTAGAGAAAGAATAAGAATATAGAGAGAAGGAAGAGTTTATCTCTAGAGAGAGAGTGGGATCCCCCAAATGAGGGAGGGAGCTCCCTATTTATAGGAAATGTCTAGGTCTAGGTGATGAGTCTAGTAATGGGCTTTAAGCGTGGGCTTTGTTGATGGGCCTATTCCAGGTGGCCTTCTATGTTGTGATGGACCATGATGGTGGGCCGAGCTTGGTTCGAGTGATCTTTCGAGTCTTAGTCGGGTCGGTCGATATGGTATCAACAGATACGTGGTTCACCCAAATCGGGCTACGTCCACGGTGTTGCTCTATTCTCATTAATGATATAAGTGTTTGTACATGATATAAGAGGCCTTGAGCCTTAGAGAAAGAATAAGAATATAGAGAGAAGGAAGAGTTTATCTCTAGAGAGAGAGTGGGATCCCCCAAATGAGGGAGGGAGCTCCCTATTTATAGGAAATGTCTAGGTCTAGGTGATGAGTCTAGTAATGGGCTTTAAGCGTGGGCTTTGTTGATGGGCCTATTCCAGGTGGCCTTCTATGTTGTGATGGGCCATGATGGTGGGCCGAGCTTGGTTCGAGTGATCTTTCGAGTCTTAGTCGGGTCGGTCGATATGGTATCAACAGGAGTAAATTAGAAAATTATGAATCTATGCGCACACTGGCAGGGCATGGGGAATTACATGTCTGTCCCTGGCTTTCATATGGCAGCTCTGTACTTTGTGGTTACTCATACAGCTCCATGAATCTCAATCCGGAATGCGCTACAGCCTATACCTGCCTCTTTCTATGGCAGCTTTCGGTAACGCTCCTTAATTAATTCCTAACGCCGGCCTCTATCATATCAAATATCAACATAATATCTGACATAAAATTGTAGATTACGTCATATTATGAGTAAGCTGAATGAGTGTGTGTATATACATACCCATGTAATTAATATGCATGTGATGCGATCGATATTAGTGTTTTTAAATAATATGTTGATATTAGTGTTTTTATATCAACGAATCAGTTTAGACTTGTCTCGCTGTGCTTGCTCTTTTTAGAGTAAGTGACTTGCAAAAGAGAAAGTAAGAGTAAAAGAGCAATGGTGTAGTATCGATCTAACAGTCTCCTAAATTTAAATCAATTTAAGCGAGGAGGATAATTTAGTAATTTAGATATTGCGAGGATAAAATTGTCATTACATTGTTAGGAGGGAAGTACTCCAGTATTAATAGTGATATTGAATGTTATGGGTGGAATAGTTCAATATGAGATAAATGTTTCTGCTTTTGGAACTGACACGTATTTTGGTTGTCCTGAGTTGCAGTCATGTTTGACTCGGTCGACCGAGTAGTAGATAGGCATATCAGATCGGATCAACCTTGTGTCATTGACCTTGGTTAATTCAGTGGGGATGTACGTACATTGTGTTGTGAATATGTGTTATTTGTTTTTTTAAGCCGTGAGACAAGTATGATTATAATTTTAGCGGAACTGATCAACTTTTTATGAACATAATATATAGTCGTTCTTTTATCTTTGCTTTTGCTTTTCTTAGTTCCTAATCGCTACAAACTTTAATATAAAAAACCTGCAATTGATATTATTATTTTATTTTTTAAAGTCTTAAAGATATATAGAATGATTTTGACGAAGGGGAAAGATTAATTAACTAAAATCTTGCATGCATGGGACATTAATTTGGACCATCTTTGAGTCTATATAACGATCTTCTCATAAGCCTAAATTCATAAACAATGCCGCTTGGTATACATTTACGTAATACTTAATTGAAAAGGTAATCTACTGCCCTAATTTATAATTATCAAATTGCAGGTGAGAAACTTGGGAAACTACTGGCGCTGTTTCCGATCATGTACCTCTCAGGTGGCACCTGCGTGACCCTGATCATGATCGGCGGTGGAACCATGAAACTGTTTTATCAAATCATCGTGTGTACTGGTGACATGACAGACACATATTGCCATGTAAATAATCAACCCTCCACCATTGAGTGGAACGTGGTTTTCACCGCCTCCGCCACTCTTCTTGCTCAGCTCCCTAACCTCAACTCAATCGCTGGCATCTCCCTGGTTGGGGCCGTAACCGCCGTCAGCTACTGCACGCTCATTTGGGTGGTTTCCATCACCAAACACAGGCCAGTCGGCGTTTCCTACGAGCCACTCCCGGAAGCAAAATCTGACGCAGCCGCCGTTTTCAGCGTTCTGAATGCACTTGGTATTACCATCTTCGCTTTTAGAGGCCACAATCTTGTGCTTGAAATACAGGTAGAATAGTGTGTGTGTGTGTATATATGGAAACGCACTCGACCACTCGAGTCTTTTGTCAAAGAGAGATAAGAGTTATATATATTTTTTATTTTTCTAACGAAACGAAACGTACGTAAATTTACAGGGAACCATGCCGTCGAGCAGTAAGAGACCGTCCCGTTTGCTCATGTGGAACGGCGTCCAGTTTGCATATCTAATCATCGGACTGTGTTTGTTTCCACTTGCAGTTGGCGGCTACTGGTCTTACGGAAATTTGGCCTAGAGAGAGATATAAATTGTTGTATATATGCTAATCGTGCGGGTGGCCGTAGCAGATACCTTCCAATGGTATACCTTCCAATGGCGGGATGCTAAATGCTTTGCACAAATACCATCGACATGACGCATCAAGATTTGTCCTGGGATTGACAACCTTGCTGGTTGTCCTCCACATCCTCAGTTCCTTCCAAATATACGCAATGCCAGTGTTCGACAATCTGGAATTCAGGTTTACCAGCAGCATGAACAAACCTTGCCCGTGGTGGCTACGTTCGGGCTTTCGTGTGGATATTGATGAAGAAACCATCTAAATACAACGCAATTTTTAACTGGGTACTCGGCTCCCTTGGGATCGTCCTAAGCATTTTGATTGTCACTGGAGCAATCTGGAATATAGTTAGCATGGGGATACAAGTCCATTTCTTCAAACCTCAATAAACATCAATCTGCACCAAAACTCCTGCTACTGCTCTTGCTATCGCTATTAAACCAACAACCAACGGGTTGTTCTTCAGGATATAACCATTGCCTTGTAGTCTTTGAGAAGAAGCAACAATTTCAACAACTGTTTACATATCTAAAGCAAATCTACTTCATGCTTTATAGTTTATAGTTTATAGCCACCCAGAAAGGCAATATCTCAAATGTCACAAGACTTTTGTCTCTTAATTATGTCATTGTAGTGTTGTTCATAAGTAGAACAAATATCGTCAATATCTCAGTAGTAATATGCTCCAAAAACAAAATCTCACTAGTAACTAGTAACAGAAAACAAGCTGTATCTTCAACTAACCACTTTTCCCCTGAATCACGAGATCATTCTATCGTGATGGATAAACTTGCCACTCTAATCAGTAGCATCTTCCAACATCAGTTTTCTTGACTTAAAATTTTCAATGGTGTGATTACACATTCCGACAGAGGAAAAAAAGAGGATAGCCAAAGTAATGGCCAAAACATTTCAAGATTTACACAATAAGATTGGGTACTGTGAGCTTCATCTAGTATTACATCGATAACGGAAGAAGCATCCTTCGTTTCTTTTTCCTAGCCAATCTCACTTGCTTGGTGATTTTTATGCACAATAGCAAAAGCATTGCGATGCATACTAAGAAAAAAGCAAGTCGCATATGCCCAAAGTATAAAGAAACAGCCGAAAAGACCAAGAAAGCTAGGATTACCAGTTCCCATATTACAAAGAGCACAACATCCACCCTGCATCCGCAAGTTGGGGAGAAAAGGAATATATAGTCATCAATAACCTTATCATTATCCAAGGGATATCATGATTCAAAATATGCACAAATGAGATTACACCAAAACTTGTACATGGATAACAATTTGGTACCGACACAAATTTTTTTTATCATCACCACACTTTCCACTTCTGTATCACCACTGTAGTTCTATAACTTATCCGTACTAGTTAATATGCATCATATAATTTGCTTAGCTCTGCTATGTATCTTTTCTATAGTAAGAAAGCTCCCACTTGTCGTACGTTTTTTATAGATACAGAAAAGTACAAATATTTTGAGCTTAACATACAAAAGAAGAACTTCCAGATTAGCCAAGTTCTAAGTATAACTAATGAGTTTTTCTTTCTAGCTTCTTATTGGAAGTTCATTGGCTCAGAATCTCTCTAGGCCACTTTCCATATTCATGTGCCGAATAGCCTATATAAGGGGTTAATTGTAAGGGTTAGCAACAGAAACTCTTGTCATTTCCTCTGTTGGGTTAATTTGTGAAGCAAAGGTTGAGTTAAGAGTAATGTTGTCAAGCTCTATGCTGGTGAGGTGACGGAGTTTTGTAATGTATCTACACCAGTGACTCCCTACACCTTTGGTATGATGCCAAAGGCCAGAATGAGTTCAAATCTCACCTTTTATTCCTATCATTTAGTTACAGAACATGGGAAATTTCACATGATTCTCAAGTGATTTCTTCTTCTAAAGAGAAAGGAAGAGAGTAAATTTGCATAGAGAAATAAAAATTTAATCGATCTTCAACAACATGGATTTTGCAATCGAAGCTTCAGTTTTGATTGCAGACCCTAATTTAAAAAATCGGTAATTATCCAAACCAATCCAGATCAAATCTAATTTATATCCAGAATTTGGGAGGGAGCTTTTAATGTTACCACAAATATAGAATCAAATAGGTAAGCAGATAGATCCCAAAACCAGAAAGCAAATAATACATATTCGGAAGTACAAAACAAAACAGAAATCGAAAAATAGGGAAGGGGTGGGCAAACCTTGACAAGGTATGATTAGAGGTGGAAGAGAAGAAGGAGACCGAAGCCCAGTCATGCTTGGATCGAATCTGATACTCTCTCAACTGCTCTGCCAGATTCGATCGCGTTATCATCTCTCTGAAACCTCTTTGCTTTGTGTTCCTTGTATGTGTGTATCTATTATTATTATTATCTCCGCCGGAGCTCCCCAAATCTTGTTCAACAATGAATTTGAACGACAAGACTAGTATTCGCCGCCTCTATTGCGTCTGTCTTCCCCTTCCGTGGACCTCCTCTTACTATATCTCTCTTTCCTCTTTCTTTTTCCTTTTCTGCGCTCTTCCCCTGTAAAATTCTCAAATTTAACAAAACGATATTTAAGACGGGAAGTTTAGGTTTATTTTCACCCGGACTTCGATTTCTTAATTATAAGTAAAGAAAAATATCATTTGAGAATTATAATAGTAATTTTGAATATATTCCGTTAAAAATAGAATAATATTATTTAAATACATTAAATTAATTATATTTAGTGATATATTTAATGTGATCATTAATTAATTGTAAAATAAGTATATCAAATAATTTAATTTATTAAAATAATATAATTTATTGACTGTCACATCAAGTATGTCTCTAAATACAGTCAATTTAGTGTATCCAAATAATATTACTCTTAAAAACATTGTTTGATCATTTGAGTGAAATAAATTTTACATATAAATTTATGATAGTAGATCCTTTAGTCTACCAATTTTTCTCTTGAAATAATATTGTAAGTGTGTTTGGATGAGAGAGGAAAACATATAATTTATTAAAAAGTTATAATTTCAAATTTTCTATGCACTAATTTTTTTTATTTGAATGCATAAATACATGAATTAAAATTATAAAAAAAAATTAAAAACCTGGAATTTGATGCTACAAATCCCAAGTTTAAATTTCATATAAAGGTTTGCTAAAAAAATCCCATATAAAGGTGTTATTTTCAAAAATTTATTTTTATAATTACCATTTATATATGAAAATCAAATTACATATTTAAATTTCATTTTACTTTTATGTTACCCAAACAAGAAATTTCATAAATTCTTAAAAATTAATTTACGTTAATTTAAATTTTCATTTAATAAATTCTTAGTAATTATAATTTTATCTTTCTAAACAAACCCTGATGGTCTGTTTACTTACTAGAATTGAGAATAGTGAGTAATGGAAAAAGTAGACAATAAGAGAAGTAGATAATAAAAAAAGTGGATAATTATTCTCATTGATTCGTTTACTTAAAACAATAATGAGATTGATTTTCATTATTATTGTTTACTAATTCCAATTAATCAGACTAATATCATTATATATATATATTATATTTTCTTTATTTTGGATTTTTAAGAGATATTTTTTTTAGTATATAACTTTTTGATAAATATTGTAAATCATGATTTTGGTTGTTGAAGGTTTTGAATCGAAAAAATGATGATTGTTCACATAAGTACATCATTACTAGTTAAAATTATTGTAATTAATACTTGTAAATTATATTCTTAGATTTTATTTTATTTTAATATTGGGGTCAGGTATTTATAATTATTTTAAAATTATAGGTTAATAAAATGGGTCATCCCTACTCCCTTGACATACTTTGGATTTTATTTTTATTTTTTTTTTGGTACAGAGGAGGGCAAAGCCCAACAAAAAAGGAAGAGAACTAGAGGGGCACATCCCTCGTGAAGACCCTAGCAAGGGAATCAGAGATCAAAATAGAGGAGATAGCAGAAGGAGGCTCCTCAAGGGGTGGCAACCCAAAGCCAGCCGATGACCCCCCTAAGCCAGGAAGTCAGCAGCAGAATTAACCTCACGGTAGATATGGAGGGTTTATTTGAGGGATAAATAATTGTTCTCTTCGCCTCTAAACACTATCTCCAATTTTATATTTTGTGTTTCCCCCTTGCACTTTCATGAAAGTTTTTATATTTTGTGTTTCCGCCTTACACTTTCATGGAAGTAAGTACAAGTGAGGCACGAAAAACTTGATCAATTTCTTCAACGTCCATCGAAGCTGGATTCAGACAAAGCATTTAGCGATCCAGTTGGTGGAGTATCTGTAGCTACACCGTTTCCTTGTGTGTAGAATGCCGGCTTTGTTGGTTTAGGCAACTGCATACTTTCATGTGTCAACATAGACAAGACATCAGACATGGTTGGTCGATCAGCTGCATTTTCCTCCACGCATAGTAGACCCACATGGACGCATCTTAACAATTGATTGCCAACACATGATGAGTCCCCTAGACTTGGATCTATTAGTTTCATGCCTCGATTTTCTTTCCATAGCTCCCATGCCTGAAACAAAATTCAGTAATTAGATGATTTCCGATATATCATCATAATAATAATTGGAGAGAGAGAGAGCGCTTGGCTTTGGCTATCGGCTATCGCCAATCGAATCTCCGTGTGCATGTAGAGTGACTATCTCTAGTTAATACAGTTCCGATTAAAAAGAGAAAAAATAATAAATCACTAGCGAGATATTTCCTTAACATACATGTCCTACTAAATTGAGAACACGATTATCATTGTAGAAGCTGTTGTTTCTCCTCCCGGTTACGATTTCAAGTATTAGTACCCCAAAACTGTAGACATCGGATTTTACAGAAACGACTCCTCCAATAGACTCAGGAGCCATGTAACCACTGTACCAAAAGCAAAACAAAAACTCTTGATCAGCACATATATATATATATATATATATATATATATATATATATATATCTGCAAAAATGTATGTTGGCAAAACCAAAATCAAAATGCGTGATCGCTATTGAATCTCTTACATTGTTCCAACAATCCTAGTAGTATTGTCTTCCAATTCATCTTGTGTGAAAATCCTTGCCATACCAAAATCGGAAATTTTAGGGTTCATATTTTCATCAAGCAATATGTTAGTAGCTTTTAGATCTCTGTGAATTACTCTCGTTCTCGAGTACTTGTGCAGGTAGAGCAATCCTTGGGCGATTCCCTCAATTATATTGAAACGCTTCTTCCAGTCTAGAAGTACACCTCTAATGGAATCTGTCAGTTATGTAGTTAGAGAGTTAATTAAAAATGAGAACGATGACCAAATGAAATCAACTTCTATGATTATAAAGGAGTTTGAATTCATTCCCAACCGAATAAATAGTAATCCAAGCTTTTGTTTTGCATGTGCTCGTATATCAACATCCTCTCTTCCTCATGAATGCAAAATCCAAAGAGCTGGACAAGGTTTGTGTGCCGGAGTTCGTGTATGAGAATCAATTCATTCTTAAACTCCAAAGATCCTTGTTTGGAGCCTTTCGAAAGCCTCTTCACGGCTATTTCTCGATCCGAATCCAATTTTCCCTGAATGGACAGTCCATGATATATACTCAATTAATGTTTCAAATATATAAGAAAAAATCTAGAAAAACTGTTGCTATAGTCCATGAACGTTAACCTATTGTTGTTATAATCCTTGAACTTCATTATTAGTAGTAAATGTCCCTAAATTATACCCAAATATATACTAACCGTCCATCTGTTAAAATATTAACAAAATTTTGTTAAAATTAAAGGTATAATTGTCTTTTTACTGTTCAACAAAATTCCCTTTTTTTTACTAACTGTTGCTATAGTCCATAAATTTTGCCCTAATGTTATTTATGGTCCCTAAACTTTATTAATAGTAGCAAAGATTCATGAACTATACCCAAATATATACTAATCATCCCTCCATTAAAATATTAACCTTTTTCTATTATTAACATTTTATGTTACTGGTGAATTCACATTCGAAGTACTCAACTAGTGGCTATTTGGTAAATACCATAATGGTCCAAATTCATGACAGTTACTTTGATTTTTGCCATTTTTTCATTCTTCTTCATGTTCATCCACAAGTAGTAGATGCATGGTTATTTTTAGTTTTTACCCTAAATATTATATATTGTTCTTGTCGCTAGATACTGTGAATAAAGAAAGTCGATACATTTACCTCTTCATTTTTCGAGTTGTATGTAATTTGTATTGAATTTTGCGTTATGTTATTAGTTGTAGGGACTTTAGAAATATTGGTGAAAGATTTGTATCAGTTTATGAGTTATAGTTATTAACAATTACATTTGGGTATAGTTTAGGAACCTTTGTTACTAATAATAAAGTTCAGGGACCATAATTAACATTAGGGTAAAGTTCAGATACTATAGTAATAGTTAATAAAAAAAGATGGAATTTTGTTGAACAGTAAAAAAACAATCATACCCTTAATTTTAACAGAATTTCGTTAATATTTTAATGGAGTGATGGTTAGTATATATTTAGGTATAGCTCGGGGACAATTACTACTAATGATGAAGTTCATGGATCATAACTAACATTAGAATAAAATTCATGAATTATAATAATAATTTTCCCTAAAATCTATGATATATATATATATCCACAGGCTGGCCTTACCTTATAAACAGGCCCAAACCCCCCCTCTCCGAGCTTGTTTTCTTGAGAGAAGTTGGAAGTGGCAGCCAGGACTGATTCATACGTAAATACACTTAAATCCTGATGTCCCATGTTTCCATGATAATTATTCTGCTGCCCTTTGATTTGACCATCTTTATTACTAATTGCTTTACATTTCATGAAGCTTAGCATTTTGTTGCGTATCTTTTCCCTGCTTCCGCCTAATCAAAATAGCTAAGAATGTTAGAATAATCTCATTTCATTTGGTGCAAGTGCAAGGATATTAATTGTGTCACCATGTGATTCTGTGTAACACGTAATGTTCAAAACAGTGCTAGACGATTTTACGCGCTGCTAGGTCGGTTATAAGAGCCCAGCGCCTAGGCAGTTAGGCAAGACTTAAAACATTTTTTTAAGGCAAAATTCAATAAATTAATAATATTTGTAATACTATTAAATAATTTCAAAATAAAAATTAATTACATAGATAAATAAAATAAGTTGAGAATTATAAATATTGAAAATATAAGTTTTTTATTAATTTATTATACAACATTCTATATTTTTTTGATTTATTATCTTCATTTTAATTAATACTTATATTATTAACTAAATATTTAACAAATAATATAATTTATATCACTATATATATAAAGATGTACACGTAAATCCATATAAATGTCTAATCATTATACACGACACTTTCTCATCTTCAAGTGCCTAAATGCTGCGTAACCAAACTAGGAGGCCGTCGTTTTGAGAAATGGTGACAAGTATGTGCAAGGTTGTTAGGCATGAAAATGTTTCAAAATATATACCTGAAAGTATTCTTCTTTGCAGATAGAGCAGGATGCAAACCACGAGCAATAGAGCAACAGCAATCGTAGTACCAATCCATACCCATTTACGATTAGTTGGTTCCTTTTGGTTTCCATCCGGACCATCCCACATATCTTGATGTAGTTTTGACAACACAAAACTACTATTACTACCTGGTCCGAAATGTTGAATGAAGTCACAATCTGCACTCCAAAATCGGCATCCCTTTCTGTTACTCTCACTCCGAGTCCTATCTTCAGGTGGAAGGTCGAATCCAAGGCAGTCGCAGTTGTTCCAACACGTAGCCTTACAATTCTCACTAACATTCCCAATCCAGTTGGCTGGTCTTGAAGAACTACTAGAATTGTTGATCTTGAAGTAGCCGTATTCGTAATCAAAATCGCCACCAACTATATCCCTACACATGGCTGGCCGATTCCGTCTCACGCACCCTGCAACCATATTGTAGCCATCGCAATTCTGTGCTAGTGCAATGACAACTCGTGCACCATAATCATACAGTGTCCCCTTTCCGTATATAACCAATTCCGGATGAAGATCACTTGGATTATCTCCAGCACTAGTATAAGTCACATAGTCCTCGTATTGATTTGTGACATTGCTAAAAGTGTACAGTTTGGACACATCGGGGGAAATGAAATCAAATCTTCCATCATGTCCAAGATCCCCGCTAACCCAATAAAGAACCCCATTTTTGTTTATGTGCAATCGGTGTCCAGCGGTGTCCCAGTCCAGGCTAAAAGGCCCCGGCAACCCAAGGTTGCTCTTATCTCCCCATGATAAAAGAGACCATTTCTGGCCACTCCTACGGTCCACGCCTAATTTCATGCCTGGTAAAAATGTATCAACTGGATAATCGAAACTTTGCCAAAAAATCTGGATGGTTGATCTGTCGGCCGGGTTTACTTCTTGTAGGACAAAGTTGCCGGAATCCAAAAGGGTAGCGACGATACTAGTGCTAGGATCATTGGTTCGTGGAGCTGAGGAAATGACGATGGGATCCCCACCTTGGTGAGTAATTTTCAATGTGTAATTTGAGTCCAAGGTAAGAAGTAGGGATGAAGAAGACAAAAACAATGGCGAGTCTCGGTTGGCAATCCATGCTGCGTTTGAATTTTTTTTAACGCGCTGGATAGCGAGAAAGCTCTTATCAGAACCATCGTAGCCGGTAGTTTGAATGAATTTCAAAGTGAAGTTTCCTGATGCTGAAACCAAGGCACTTGTGGAGTTCAGTGTGTCCCCTGGTTTCAGTGCGTCTATAATTGCATCATGACATGCCCACAAGGAAACAAAAATTATGGAGGTAACTATGTACTTGATCTTCGAACTTATTGCCATGAATAATTAATCACAAAGCTAGCTCTAATAATGTCGCCCGGTGATCTTTAAAACTTGTTTTGTTCTGATTCCCTCAAGCTCCCCGTAATAGGCCTGTAATTCTTCTGATTGAAAATTTAGATTGAAAAACAAACACAATTTACATCATCGATCCTGACACTCGATTTCCAACAAATCCGTCACTTGAAATCTCGAAAACACTTTTATTTTATTTGTTTTTAGTTTTCAATTGTTTTTACTTATAAGATATGGAGAAAGTATAAGAAAAAAGAATAAAGAATGAAGAAGCAAAGCAGGAATAATGAAAACAAAGTCTAGATATCCTTATTCCCCATACTCTTCTTCATCTCTCAGTTTCTCATATCTAAATCCTAAACAATTGAATATTATGTCAGAAAACCAAATCATTAAGTGAAAAATGAGATAGATATATAGGGGGCTGAGGAAATACCTGTGTCTCTGTGAGGACGTGAAGCTGATCAAACTACAAGCCCACTGCGGGAAGGCTGAGAAAAACAGGCTGAGGGGAAGGGTTGGACTTGGAGGCCAGGCAACTATGTGAGAGCAGGTCAAAATTTGAAAAGTTAAGCAAGTTCGGGTGAGATAAGCATTATGAATATGTATGGGGGCATGGAGCCAAGATCTATGTAAGTTTTGACATCTAGTATTGCAAAGTGAACGGCCAAGCCGGCTAGGTGGAAGTAGACCCGGCCCCAGCTGGACCTAATTAAACACCAATGAAAAGATGGAGCTATGGTAAGACCGTACGAACTATGAACTATGAGGTGCCGCACTTTGGCTTCAAATAGGATCCTAGCAGCGGCAATGTAACTATGAAGTGACAGCCAATTAACAAGATACTACACTTTACTATTAGGACATACACCTACGGGGCAAATACTCACTACAAAAAAAATAGGGCATAAGCGATGGGTCAAATCCGTCGCATCAAGTTCATATTGCGTCATAAATGAGCTTTTGCGACGGCTCTGTGACGGGTAAAAAACCGTCACAACAAAGTGGCTTCGCAAATATTTTTTGCTACGGTATTGCGACAGAAATCTTCCGTCACCACAACATGAGGGTCAGATTTAAAATGACCATTTGCAATCTTTATGGGCATCGCAAAAAAGAGTATTTTAGGTAAAAATAATGGGGTTGCAAATGTGATAAGGGAAAAAAAATTAATTCATTTTCTATAAGAGTAGCCTTTGCAACTACTAGCATATATAATTAAAAATATATTTTTAAGAACATATTATAGAAGCGTTAAGACAATAAAAAACCATTCATGTACTAAAAAATACATCTAATAAAGGATTAATTTCATAATCATTTGTACCTCAATAAGTAATATAAGCACTTTTGGTTTTAAATTTCCAAACAAAGGAAATTATACTAAGTTCAAACTTCAACCATTCGATTTCAAAATAAATCAATAGTTGTTCCAAGCCCATCTAAAACCTTATCGATCATTGATGCAAAACTCCTGGAGTAAATCATTAGGTAAAAGAGTTGGTGACTTGGTGTCTTAACTCTCTAAATTTTCATCTGAACTTGAAAATTCAAAAGGACATAACAATTAATGACCTAGTGTAATGTCGAAAAAACTTTAATTTGTATTTCTAGCTTGTAATACTGGTTAAAAACCTGTGATAAAACAACTGATGTTGTACTTCTTCGTCTAGATATAGTCCAGCTCATTACTCACACTAAGTCCTCGTTGGTCCACACTTGAGACATCTCGAATTTAATTAAGCCAACCATCCACAACTTACAAACAAGAATGCAACCATTGCATATTGTTCATGTAATATAGTTCTAGTTTATGGATGATATATCGAAAGCTTGAAACAGGGAGGAGAAGGTGTCAAGTTAGATCCAAATTCCATCTTCCAGAAGGCAGGATAAAACTGTGTAGTGAAAATTATTAAATGGAATGTGCTACATAAACTACTCATAAGATTTCAAAGTTAAATGTTCCTTTCCCTAGTCTCACTGGAATATATTTACAATGTGATAAACGTTAAGGGATGTTCAATTGAGAAACTAGCTGTTTAATCAGGAAAAAGCCACCCATCAAAAAGAAATTTATTACTAGCTAGGCAAACAATCTAAAAGTTTTAGAAGAATACCTGCACTAGCGATGAAGATGATGATGACTATTGCAGTGATGAGCCATCACTATAAACAAAAATGACATTGAATCAAATAATGTCACATTCAATGAAGTTAGATATGAATATCTATTTTGTATATATTAACAAGGATAAAAGAGTTCCAAAGATAAAAATTATTTCTCTCACAGGTGATGCAATAAGAAAAAAGTGATGCAATAAGAAAAAAGTGATGCAAGTATTTTTCTCCATCTTACATGTTGATCTCTGGGCCAGTGACTTTGTGCTTGTGAACTGGTAAGGAATTAATCTCCTCTTCACTCATTGAAGTTTCAGTAGAGAGGCATTATCGGAGTTCAGAGCCCTCGAAGTCTCATAGTCTGCAATGAAATGTACATAACAACTTAGCTAATGAATAAACATGTGACTAAATCCAACTAAACTAGAACCCAAGACCTAGACTTCCTTTGGACATCCGTCCATGGACCTTTAACTTTAAAGAAGGAGCCACACAGATGTTATCCAAAGAGTATAAACTGACAAAAGAAAGTACCTAGATCATCAAACTCTCGGTCGAGAAGTGCCAACTGGAGTCTTAGTCCTTGTAATCGTTCTTTGGTTGCACTAAGAAGCCATATCAAAATTCAGGTTGCCAAAAGTTCAATCGTTTGAAATAACTAAGAAACCACATCAAGTATCTCATAAAGATTACGAAATACTTGGTACCCATATAAATTTCATTGAAAAAGAGAGTAATCGCCACAACTAAAAAAATTGATAAAAACCAAAGAAATAATTGACATGCAACACATCCAAGACTGTTTCGAGGTAAAGAGGAAAATGAAGACAAACTCACATACTGGAAGAAAAGGTCACATTAAAAGAGTGAGAAAATGGAGAGGTGTCAAGCGGAAGCCAAGCTCAAATTTCAGCAGCTCACTCACTGTACACACTGAAGTAAGAAAAAGCAACCCATTCCCTGTGCCTTTCGAAAAGCTCCTGTAGTGCTGCAACAAACTGATCATGTACTTCATTGACCTTCAAAACTCACATTTTGGTCACCCATGTATTAAGTTATAAACTCGACAGTCAGTCAATAGTTTACAATGAAACGAAAACAAAAACCAATATCCCTTGACATCAGCAGTAGTTTTTGGCATGAGAGAAAGCTCTGGAAGCAATGAGTATTGCAAAAAAGAACAATGACATGCTATGGCTCTATAGAAGATGAGATGTTGTACAGGAAATGAGTTACGATTGCAGAAGGAACCAAATGGAGATGGATGTTGTTGGTAAGGGAGAAACTGTCTCGCCTGTATGTATATAAAGAATATTGTTGAGAACATGACACTTTAGAGAACCGTTATGGGGTTAGAGTCCTGCCTGTACATATTCAGTGCTTCTTTCATAAACAACTTAATGTGGAGATTTCAGATTTTCTTAGATCGTTACCTCCATTAAAAACAGAGAAACATGTACTAAATGAAAAAGGAAATAGAAGGTTAAGAAGAAAACAATATATGATTACAAACATCAGAATACATACCCAAATACTCCCCAGAAGAAAATTGGTGTGAACTTGATAGCTCTAGCAAACTTAAAAAATAACTCCCCGCGGCTTCCACCACTTGTAAACATTTGATTGCAATATGGTTGGATCATATCAAAAGGAAAAGGTGAGTGTCAATTTTATTGTTAGGTGAAGCACATGAATGAAAGAAAGGAAAAACATAAAAAGCAGTTAAAGAAGTATTAAACATCACAGCCTTTCTAATAAGCCCAAGTAATGGACACAAGAAGCAACGAAAAACACACATTAACTCATCTTAATAGTTAGATAACTAATGAGACCAACACGAGTTTGGACCATTAAAGCAAAAGGGACACAAGTGAACAGATAGAAAACACAGATACTTGACAAAAGCAGAAAAATATCATTTCCTTTCGTCGAATAAAAAAGGAAAATCTGCTTAACAGTAATCTTGAACTGCTATTAACGCGTCAATTTGGGAAAATCAGACAGTAATGCCCAAGCCTGATTGTAAGACAATCAAATTTCCACTGGACCCAAACCCATAAACATTCATTCACTCGAAGAAAGCATATCAATTATTGATTAAGTGTGCAACACGCAATTCAATTAAGTGTGAAAAACGAAAACTTTTGCAATTTCACCAAGCGAAGAGCAAAATCAAATAGCAGAGTTGGGATTTAGCTCCCAATAGGCTCAAAGCTTTATTATGTCGACAAAAAGTGAAAATTGATGTTACGAAGAACAATCCAAGTAATTAAACAATTACCACTGCTCCAGTATCACCAGTGTGCCGAAGAATGAAGAACCAACCTGAAATTCTAACATCACCGAGGAGAAACAAAAACTGGAGGAGGGAAAGTATTGCATTTGAAGAGAGAATTAAACCTAGAAACTATAGCTTGAAAGTGTCTAACAGGAGTAAAATAAACCTATAACCCTAAAATTGGTAGACGTTTTAATAAGAAAAACGATTGAACTCAAACAACAAGAGATTCCATGATATTTATTAAACTCTTACCAAGAGCTTTGATTAAATCGATTACAATGAGGGCCGCACGTTCCAGGAATAGACACGAAGGCACGCTGCTTCGAAGAAGACTGAGGACGAAGGCGCATCTCAAGAAGAAGATTGGAGATGACGACGGTGAGTGGAGACGACGACGGTGAGTGGAGACGAAGCAGCCTCTTTTCCCTTTCGCAGTGTGCGCCTATTAGGTTTGTTTATTCGAGAAAAAAAAAATTGAGCGCGAACGAGGGGTGAGGGTTGCAATTATTTTATTTTTACCATGCTTCTTGCGACGTTATTTAGATTGGGGTCGCGAATGTTCTCGCGCAAATAATTAGCGCACAAGATCACCTTTATTTGTGACGGCTGTGTCCTCCGTTGCAAAATAACAGTCGTATAAGGCCCTTTTTTGTCGTGATTGCAAGTGGTCTCTTCTCGGGGGGGCATATTTTTAATTCGAAATTAGAATCCACGTCCTCGTGCAAGCATTCGAATTTTTACAATGACAGCAAATACTTGTTTATTGTTGTGAAGATTTTGGAAATAAACGTGAGTTTGAGAGAAAAAGAGTTTTTGAGAGGTGTTTACACCTGAAAAAATATCATTACTGGCATGTTAAGGGTTTTTGAGAAATTAAAGACCAAATTTGACTTATGACCCAAGTTCAGGACTGCCTGCCGACAACGCCAATAATGTCTAACTTCACTGGGGCCGCTACTAAGGCTCTTGGGGTTTTGCCTTTAGAGATTACAGTCGGTTCCAAGAAGTTAATGTTGACTTTCTTTGTAATCGATAGCACGACTAGCTATAACGTGTTATTGGGGCAGGATTATATCCATAAGAGTATGTTATCCCATCCACCCTCCACCAACAGATCGCCCTTTGGAACCCCAAACTGACTACCTTCGAAAGGGGTCTTTGCGAAGTTATCCAAGTTGACACAAAGCCATTCATGGCTAGCCCCACGGTGGCTGAAGCAAGCTTTTACGATCCCGATCTAGAAAGTATCAGGCTAATCGAGGAGAATGAGAACAACCGCCCCTACAAAGGTGGTGACCCACAAATGACTGGATTCAAGGCTCCCAAAAGTTGCGGATTGGAAGACACTTATCTTAACATGGGGACTTTAGGATGGATAGTACACCCTATGGAGAAACAGACTGGATGAGGGCAATCAGGTCTATATGAAAAAGATTGAGATCTTAAGATTTGGGTTGAAGACCACTGTCGAAACCTCAGGTTAAATTGTAGGATGCCAACGTGTTCTAGGAAGCTGCATCGGTGCAAGCAGTGTGGAAAAGGGGATGAGCGGAGAAAGAAGATGCACACGAAAGATGAAACACAAATAAGTCAGAGAAAGGAAATTGCTTGGCCCAAAAAACAAAAGAGAAATGATATTGCGTAATGTAAAGAAAAAGCAAAGGTAATTTTGTTCATTTACTGTATAACAAATTAAAAGGGCATTTAAGTCCATAAACAGCCAACCCTGCTTCCCTCTTAGTGTGGAGCTGATCTCGAATGACAAATCAACATGGAAACGGATATGGAGACAATAGTCCACCCGCAAGACCCTTCCGATTACCCTCCTAAAGATGTCGCCTTCGACGATTCATCGCCGGAAACTGACATCACCCTCTCAAGCTCAACCTCTCACGAAAACAATCATCACGATTCCCAAAACCACTCCTCCGAAAACCCCTCTGCACCTCCCCAAACGACCCTTGAAACCCCCATTTCGGACTCTCAAGATGACTCCTCCGACCCCATCCCCGAGGCTCAACACACCCTCCTTGATCAGCAACGCCTTCAAAATCCTGTGGAATCGGGTCCAGCTGACCCTGGTCCTCCGGCTAAGAGACGCCGTCGCAGGAAGAAGTTCTTCACGGAGCTTATCAGCACTCCGTCGTTTGCCAAGAACCGCCGGACCGACGTCAATAAAGATGTTGACGTAGAAGCTCTGATTGCGATTTCAGTGGGATTTCCGGTGGACTCGCTCACCGAGGAGGAAATCGAGGCCAACGTGGTCCGCACCATTGGCGGCGTCGAGCAAGCCAACTATATCGTCGTAAGAAACCACATTCTGGCTCGATGGAGGTCTAATGTGTCTTTCTGGTTGACAAGGGAGCTTGCGCTGGAGTCCATTCGTTCGGAGCACAAAGGCCTGGTGGACTCAGCTTACGACTTTCTAGTGGAGCACGGCTACATCAACTTCGGGCTTGCAGCGGCGGTTAAAGAAGCGAAATTGAGGTCCTTCGATGGAGTAGAGAGGGAAAATGTGGTAATTGTAGGAGCTGGTTTGGCCGGTTTGGTAGCAGCGAGGCAGTTGGTGTTTCTGGGCTTCAAAGTTGTGATCTTGGAAGGTAGGGGAAGGCCTGGTGGGCGCGTGAAGACAAGGAAAATGGCAGGCGATGGCGTGGAGGCCGCAGCTGACCTGGGTGGGAGTGTCCTCACCGGAATCAACGGAAACCCTCTAGGGGTTTTAGCTAGGCAACTGGGTTTGCCTCTTCATAAGGTGAGGGATATTTGCCCGCTTTATTTACCAGATGGGAAAGCAGTGAATTCTGAGATTGATTCTAGCATAGAGGCTTCTTTTAATAAGTTGTTAGATAGAGTTTGTAAGCTTAGGCAAGTAATGATTGAGGAAGTTAAGTCTGTAGATGTTTCATTAGGGACTGCACTCGAAGCTTTTCGACGAGTTTATAGTGTTGCCCAAGACCCCCTGGAGCGTATGCTCTTGGATTGGCATCTTGCTAATTTGGAATATGCAAATGCTTCCTTAATGACTAATTTGTCGATGGCCTATTGGGATCAAGATGATCCCTATGAGATGGGTGGCGACCATTGTTTCATTCCAGGAGGCAATGAGACCTTTGTGCGATCCCTTGCGGAGGGCCTTCCAATCTTCTATGAAAGAACTGTGCAAAGTATTAGGTATGGTTCTGATGGGGTTTTGGTTTATGCAAATGGGCAGGAGTTCCGTGGGGACATGGTTCTTTGTACTGTCCCATTAGGTGTACTTAAGAAGGGTTCCATTGAATTTGTCCCAGAACTTCCACAAAGGAAGAAAGATGCAATTCAGAATTTAGGATTTGGTTTATTGAATAAGGTTGCCATTTTATTCCCTTACAACTTTTGGGGTGGAGATATTGACACTTTTGGGCATTTGACCGAGGATCCGAGTATGAGAGGCGAGTTCTTCCTGTTTTATAGCTACTCTTCTGTATCAGGAGGTCCTCTTCTGGTTGCTCTTGTTGCTGGAGAGGCTGCAGTTAAGTTTGAGTTGATGTCTCCGGTGGAGTCTGTGAATAGAGTGTTAGACATATTAAGGGGTATTTTCATCCCTAAGGGGATTGCAGTTCCAGAACCTATTCAGGCAGTTTGCACTCGGTGGGGGAAAGATGACTTTGCATATGGTTCTTATTCGTATGTTGCGGTAGGGTCTTCAGGAGATGATTATGATATTCTGGCAGAGAGTGTTGGTGATGGGAGAGTCTTCTTTGCTGGCGAGGCCACCAACAAGCAATATCCAGCAACAATGCATGGAGCTTTGCTGAGTGGAATGAGAGAGGCTGCTAACATACTGAGAGTCGCCAAAAGGAGGTCGTCCATTATCCCATCAGAAAAGTTGAACAATGTTTGTGGAGAAAGCGATGATTTGGATATATTATTTGAGGCCCCTGACTTAACATTTGGTAGCTTCTCTGTTTTGTTTGATCCCAGGTCCAATGAGCCTGATTCTACAAACTCATTGTTGAGGGTGAAATTTGGAGGGGAAAATTCAGACGCAGGAGGTCTCAGTTTGTGTTTGTATGGGTTGATCTCAAGGAATCAGGCTACGAAGCTGTGTGAGGAAGAAGGTGACGGGAACAGGATGAGATTGTTGAATGTGGAGCTCGGGGTAAGGTTGGTTGGGAGGAAAGGCTTAAGTGGAGCTGGGGAATCTCTAATCAGCCACATTAGATCAGCAAAATCCAATCTAGATGGTGGAGCTCGAGTAGAAGGAAACAACAGTCTTACTCAGCTGTAACGTGGCATGAAGAGTTTGTAGCAGTAGGTACTAAGCAGTGGTGAGTATGGCAAGTAGGCTGATTGGCTCACGGCTTATGCTGTGCATATTGGATTTGGGTTGATTCGATCATTGGTTTGTCAGTTATTGTGTAAGCCAAGAGGAAGAACAAGAGGAAGAGGAAGTGATTGTGACGGTGATTGTTGGTTTAGCAGATTCAATATTCGATATGATATTCATTCTGTCTTCTGAGTTGCTTATTCATCATATAACTTCTCCATTGATTTTGTTTCTTGTAGACTCGCCAATTCGTTTAGTCTAGTTTAGGAGCAGACTGATTATCCTCATTTGGGTTGCACTATGCTTATTTTGGTTGTTTAGTACCGCAACACACACCAAGGGCAGGGATTATGGTGGGACTGGGTTCAATACTTCAACATACAGGCGGGCCCCCCAGTTGGGAGTGTTAGGTGACTGCAATAGTTGCAGCGTTATAAGTTATAACCCTCGAGGTTATGTTTGGTATAGGAAGAGATGAAGTAGAATAATATAATATGAAATTAGTATTTGGTAATATTTTTATTAATTAGTCATTATATAGCTATGTTTGATATGTCCGTATAAATGATTGAATAGAATAATATAGTACGAAATTAATGTTTGTTATTATTCCTATTAATTAGTTACAGTAAAAGTTAATATGGTTATGTGCTTTTATATGGTTCAGACACGTTAAAATAATACCCTTAAAAATTATTTGTATTAAATAATCGGATAACTAATAATTTTGAAAGGTGTAATAATAATAACAATAATAATAAAATCTAATAATTTATCAATTATTGTAATATAATCTAACATTTTATCAAATATTTGATGAAATAGTTAATTTATCTGGTAGGCAGATTAGCATATCAGATTAAAATATTCAGTATAATACAACATACCAAATGAGATCTATAAGTATTCAATAGTCAATGATTAGCAGTAATGAAAAATATAATAATAATAATAATAAGAAGAAGAAGAAATAGAAAAATAAAAAAAATTAATATAATAAATTAATAATAATAAATATATAGTAATAATAAATAATTAAAATAAATAATAATATTATTATTCATAATTAACTTTAATGATATAGATATTTCTGATTAACTATTATAATATATATCCGATCAGTATAATATATTCTGTATTTAATCCGGTATAGTACCAAATATCCTATTAATTAATTAATTTATCTAGTGAATAGATTAATCTATTTGACTAAAATAATCAGTTGTTTGGAACATTATAGAGGCAATTATATAGAGTTTCTTTTTTTAGAGTCCAAACTATAAATTAGTCTACTACAGTAAATAAGAAATAACTTGATTTTTTTTTTTTTATTGTTGGTCACTCAAAATGCAACATTAGTTTTAATCCCTTGATTTTTAAAGAATTATAAGCATGTCATTACATATCATATAGTTTGATTTTATTTTATGTAATTTACCAATAGGAATTTTAATTGTACATAAAAATAATAATTTAACTATGAGAATTTTAATCGTATAATAAAGATATATTATACGCAATATACATCTCTCAAATAGAATTGAAAAATAAGAAATACATAGATAATTATTAATTTACCTACGAAAGAATAAAACAAGTAGGCAATTAATAATTTACCTCTAGATGAATAAAACCAAAAAACTTTACAAAATAATTAAAGTACATGTGAGTCTGTAATTATTCAAATGCAGCAGATAATATCTGAGAAGTTTGGTGGATTAAAATGATTTCCATTCCCCAAAAAAAATTAAAAATATGAAATTTAGTTAGAATTATCTTATCAAATAATTTTAAAAGATAAATATAAAATATAAAATATTAATATTTAAAATTTGAAAGTTAATCATTCATATCTAAAATAATAAAAATCTAATATAATAAATGAATTATTTTATATGTCATATTTAAAAGTTAGACTAATTTATAATTATTTCTTATAACGGTTTGAGACAATCGACAAATGTGGGTTTCAGGGCTTCTCATCACTGATTGAAGCAGACCTATTACTGAAGCCCAAATATGAGTTGCTGGGCCTTTCTCTTGCATACTTTAGCTCGCAGCTGTTGTTTCTGGTTCCAATCACTTTCACATTCACATCCCATCTTAACTCTTCGGTAAAAGTTTCAAATGATTGGGAATTTGTGTTTGAGGTCGGCAGACGTTTCATTCATGGACGATGTGGTCACTGGCGTTTTAACTTACAGAGAGAGGAAGAGAGCTGGATTGGCCACCTGCACAAACGTAATTATCCAGAATTATTTCACGAATAAATCAAATCATACCATACCCAACCTTAATTTTAAGCCTTTCATCATTCATAGTCTTCATGCTGTCATTGCCGCGCCATAACTCATTATCTATGTCACGTATTTCATCAAATGATGTGTCAAGTTTTTTTTTTTTTTTAGGTAAATGATGTGTCAAGTTTCTAGCGAGTGATTCTCTACCTTTCTTTTCAATACCTCGTTATTTTTTTCATACAACTAAAGGGACAAATAAATAAATAAATATATAGATTTTAAGGAAAAAAAATGAAACGTTAAAATCAATCCCTTTATTTCTTTTCTAAAATATAAAAAATAAATACTGGCGTGTTTAAATTTTATACTAATTTAACTATAATTTTTAAATTCTATTATTAGTAATAGATATTTTTAAATTATATTGAATACATAAAAATAATTCTTCTGTTAAAATTCTCAATATTTTATTTAAAAAAATACTTAAAATAATAATATTATCTTTATTTTTAACAGAAATAATCAAAAAATTGATTTAACACGATAAGATATAACTCCTACAATAAAATTTTGTGTGAGAATTAAAAATATTTTTTCTTTCCGAGATAATATAATATAAAATTAGTAATTAAGAATCTGTCACACGTGCATGTACACGTGCGGGCCGTCCAAAATTTGATTCATTTATATTTTTGCATTCTTTATTTGATAACTCGACTCGATTGAACTGTGTGGGCTCAATTGAGAACAAAAATGGTACGGCGCTTGTGCGATATTTCGATAAATGGGCAAGTGGCAACAGCAAGGCCCAGCGCCCAAGACAGAAATACCCTCCCCTACCCGATCCACCCAAGTGAGAAGTGAGACTGTGAGGCCCACCTAAAAGCGAAATGCTGTGCTGGCAGCCTCACAACCGTCCATCCATTGGATGAAAATGAAACATGTCCCACCGTGAAGCTTATCATGCACCAACCAGTCGCAAATCTCGAAAAACCTCCTCTTTTCCCGACGCAAAACGACAGCCACGTGGGCCACTTCATTACACCGACCCTCTCACATTTATCCAACACGGCCGACATACAGAGGTCCCACAGACGCAACCCTCCCACGTTCTTCTTACACGTTGCGGGACCTCATTGGTCCTCCCTCTCAGCAGTTGTGCCAGTACACCGTGTCGCCTCTCTCCTCTCGCATCTTCAATTTACCACTTTTATTTCTTTCTTTTGCCTTTCGACTGTTTTGGTTTTCCAATTTCCATGATTCCACTATTGCTTTGCCTACAAAGTATGCACAACGCGCCGCTCCTTAGTGACACATATGCGATTCAAACACGTGTCGCGCATCTGCAGCGCGTGGCATGATTGCGCGAGTAGCGATTGGTTGGGGTTGTGCATGATTGAATGCACCACGTCGGTCCCCGTTACAAAAGAAAGTAGGGGAATGGTGTAGACTTTAGCGGATGGGATTAGCACAGCTCATAATACATATTTATTAGTAATTATTTTAAATTATTATCGATCTTATATACTTTTTAAGCCATGATGTTAATCGCGTTATTACCGTGTATTTGGATACTATAAAAGCTGAGAGCCTCGGTAGGCAAAGAACTTCAAAGCAGTATATATTTCACTGTGCTTGCTCTTACAGGCTCACATATTTATATTTATTTGTTCATAAAAAAGCCTACTTGGTTGTAGCTAGCTTGTGCTTTGTTGGATCAATCTTTTGTGTAAGTTTATTATGGCGGAGGAGCACAACAAAAGTCATGATTACGAGAAGAAGGTTGGTGGTGGTGATTATGAGGGGGGATCCCGTGTTGAGAGCCAGGATCGTGGGCTGTTTGATTTCCTGAAGAAGAAAGAGGAAAAGCCTCAGGAGGAGACGCTTGCGTCGGAGTTTGATGACAAGGTCAAAGTGTCTGAGGCACCGCCACCTTACCATCATCATGAATCATCGGAGAAAGTAGAAGGAAAAAAGGAGGAAGAGGTGAAACACGGCAGTCTCTTGGAGAAGTTCCACCGATCTGATAGCAGCTCTAGCTCTGTAAGCCTTTCGTTTCATTCATATATATATATATATATATATATATGTTCTTATATATATATATCTTTTGATATGTGTATTCGATCTACAACCTCTATTGATACATCGATCCAGAGTCTTCATGCTTAATTTGCCCAGAAATATATATATATATATATATATATATATATATGTATATCTTTTGACATATGTATTCGATCTACAACCTCTATCGATCATCGATCCAGAGTCTTCATGCTTAATTTCCCCAGAAATATAAGGTTACTCGTTAACCTACTAATAAATTCCTCATATAAATGCTCCACTTCACGATCTAGCTTCCAGCTGGCATGATATGATTTGGCAGTTGATCGGGCTCAATCCTTCTACGATTGCCACGCGTAATTAGCCAAGTAGCTAGTGTGTTGTAGCTTGATGACTATATTTCATTATCTTGTCCGTTTGAGAATTCATTTATTAATTAATTCTGTTGATCGATCAATCGTTGGATTAAATTTTAAGCGGTGAATAATAATTTATAATTATGTTTTATGATATTTAGCAGTAATTAAGTAATTAATTAATTAATGGATTTGTAGTATTATATGATTTGGCAGTTGATCGGGTTCGATCCTTCTACACTTGCCACGTGTAATTAGCCAAGTAGTTAGTGTGTTGTAGCTTGATGGCTATATTTTGTCCTTTCGAGAATTCATTTATTAATTAATCCTGTTGATTGATCGATCGTTGGATTAAATTTTAAGCAGTGAACAATAATTTCTATTTATGTGTATATGTTTTATGATATTATGAAATAATTAACTAATTAATTAATATTAATGAATGAATTTGCAGTCTAGCGATGAGGAAGAAGGTGAAGGAGGAGAGGGGAGGAAGAAGAAGAAAGATAAGAAGGGGCTGAAGGATAAGCTCGCGGGGAAATTGTCAGGTGATAAGGACACATCGGTCCCAGTGGAGAAGTACCACGCGGAGCCGGAGCATGCAGCGGTTCATCATCCTCAAGCGGCGGTCGTGCAACCTACTCATCTTGATCATGGTCAAGCTCACGGTCACCATGAGCACGATCATCATGAGTCGCCAGCAGCAGCGGAGGCGGAGGAGAAGAAGGGTTTCATGGAGAAAATCAAGGATAAGCTGCCCGGGCAGCAGAAGAAGGCCGACGAGGTTCCTCCTCCGTCGTATGATGAACATCATGCGGTTCATCACGTGACGCCTGAGACACCTGCTGCTGCCTCCTATGAAGGCGGTGAGCCCAAAGAGAAGAAGGGTATCTTTGAGAAGATCAAGGAAAAGCTCCCTGGGTACCATTCTAAGACCGAGGAAACGGACAAGGAGGTTAAGGAGAAGGAAAAAGAAACATCTTCCTATTAATCCATAGTTGGATTAATTAAGAAACATCTACATAATACTCGTTTGTGTTGTGTCGTCTCGTGTTTCGGGAAGGATGATGATTCATGATGGTGTGGCTTGTTATTTTACTTCTTTCGTGATATGTGGGTTTGTTATTTGCTTTTCCTTTTTCTTTCAAGACTTTGAATCATTTGCAAGTTTGTGCTATGACTTGTAAGTAGGTTTTGAAAAGAAACAAACAAAAAAAAATGGTCATCATTTCCTTTTCCTTTTTCTCTCCTTTTTTTTTTTGTATGTGATTTAAGCAGTACTGTTCATTATTAATGGGATATACTATTGGGTACATTCATTTTCCCTTGTGGTATCTTTCTTCTTAATTTCTCGTGTGGTAAAATAGAAAATATACGGACAAGTAAAATGGAGTTGGGAGTGAAAAGTAGCGATCAGTAGGGTGAATGGAGTAGTCTCCCAAACGAGATTTCTGGATTAAGCTTTAGTTGATAATCTCTTGTTTCACAATCTGCTTAGGGTATTGAGAAAATAGTACGTCGTTTGGTTGAAAGACGAATGTTTATACGTTATCTCCGGGGGCACTTTAAAACTAATTGATAGGTTGGTCGTCTAGCTAACTAGTAGAACTGTAGAAATGAATCGGTGATGAATCTTAGCACAAAAATGTGGAACGGTTCATTGAATATAATGCATGTTACCAAGATTGGATCAGAGGATCAAAATTTGTTTGCCATAGGCTGAGACTGCATGCACATTCAACTTAGACCAAAAATATCAAGATGACGACCAATGAGGCATCGTGATCTCAACTAAAATATTAATGAAAATGACGGACTCCATCCTTGGATCAGGTTCTTACAAGATAATACTTCCATCATATCATTTATATATTGGATATATATTCTAATTAGCATATTATTATACACGTCGTTAATTAGTTTTAGATTATAAATTGGGAGAAAAAAAAAACCCAAAAAAAAAAAAAAAAAGTAGATCGAAGAAGAGGTGGGTAGCAAGTGTCTCCTTCAAGCAGAGTTTCGCAGTAAATTGCGCGGCATTGACGCAAATTAAAAGAGCCTGGTGGTGGAGCCTTGAGCCTTCATCATTCACCGTTGTTCTTAATTTAGAGCTTTCTAGTGGGACGATCATTACTCCATTTGGCCCACATTCTCATGAAATATGTATCATGGACTCTTGAGTCTTGATTTTATCCTTTCCCTTGGTGGTTTGGTGCATGGTAAAGTGTGCTCATGACGCTCATAATTGACATACATATTTTCATGCATACTAATTAAAACCCTTTACTCATATATATAATACTTACTTTAATGGTATATTTGGACAAGAAGAACTTAGAAAGTAATATATTACGTGAAATTTGTGTAAAATTAGTTAAAATGAGGAACTTGAAAGTAATAAGAAATTTACAAATAATCAGATATAAAGTTTACAGATAAGATTTATAAGTTACACATACAAATGTGTTACGATGAAAAATTCATTGTTTAGTTATTTTTTATACTTATGTGGCACATAAACTTCCTTATAATGTTCGTATGTCTTGTTTTTTAGTGGCCGACCACTTATTTGCAATTAATATTCATACTATTTTTTAGTGCATATCATAATAAGACAGTATAAATTAAAGGAAGTTGAGTTCCACCCCAAAACTTGCCAATTGGTTGTTTGAATCCTTATAAACTCTTGTAAAGTTGTGCAATTTTCCAATGTGAGACTTTTGTACATTCCCTTCAAGGGTGGTGAATTTTCAGGCCTAATAAGTGGACAACTTATTGAGTGATGAAGAACACGTGTGGCTATTAAGTCTTACATATAGGATAATCAGCTATGTTACAATAAACGAAATTGAAGTTTCACTCCAAAATTAATTGGTAGTGGGTGAGAAGCTGAACTTCTTATAAGCTCT
This sequence comes from Prinsepia uniflora, assembly GCA_032719365.1. Lineage (NCBI taxonomy): Eukaryota > Viridiplantae > Streptophyta > Magnoliopsida > Rosales > Rosaceae > Prinsepia > Prinsepia uniflora. The sequence continues at coordinate 78,925,093 of CM064868.1, read as the reverse complement.
TATAAGATTTATGCAACTTTCTATTGATAAATACTCACGTAAGTTCTGTGGAATTTATGGTTCCATAACCAAACACACTTATAAATGCCTACATTTCATATATATGATCCATGTCCATCTCAAAAGCTTTAGACTTCTTAAGCTAGTTAGCTCTATATGTAGTTGAGAAAAATCGTAGCTAATAATGAGTTATTGAGAGGATATATAATGGCAAAGAGGTTAAAGGTAAGATTTAGCCCTTCAAATGTTACTATTCATGATATATTGTCTAAGGCAAAATTTAGTGTTTCTAATGGGGAGGGACAAGAGGCAAGAATTCAAATTTTTATTTGAATTATTTTCTTAAAGATAATTAAAACAATAATTATAAATTAAAACATATATTCTAAATTAAAAAATATATTAAAAATTAAAAATATTACATGTTTCCATCGAGCTGTTCTACCGTTCGAGAGCCATCGATAGGTTCTAGAGGTTTCAGAGCTGTCGATTGGAGTGCGAGAGCTTGAATCGAAGAAGGAAGGAGATGGAGAATGGACGATTGCTTCGAGAGGACGATCGGTCGTCGTATCAAATAACCCCTATTTGGTAAGTACCGAATTTTTTTAAAGATTACTAAAAGGAACAAATTCAGTAGTTAAACTTTAAATTTCCCACATAATTCAAGAAATTAGAATTTTTTTTCTTCCTAAAACTAGATTTGGAACTGAAAATTCGAGTTCATAAAAAATTTAAGAATAAACTATTTACGATAAGGAATACTAATACTGAATAATTAGATTATTAATTATTAATTATATTATATTATAAATTATTTTGTGTGAAGTGTTAATAATAATAATAATAATAATAATTGATAATAATCCGAGTACCTCTCGATTTTTTTTAACAAACGTTTCAGGATTAAATGTTGTAAGAGAAGTATAAATAATAATAATAATCCAAGTTAGACATTGATAATAATAATAATAATAATTACACTTTAATAATAATCATAATAATAATAATAATTTAAAAAGAGAAAAAAAAGGAGAGATATTTTAATACAAGAACTCTGTTGGCAAAAAAGAAAAAACAAGAACTTTGTAGAATGCTCTTTCAACTTCTTCACGAAACCCAAACATCCACAACTTCCTCTGCTTCGTCTTCAACAATGGCGATGTTTATCCAAAGGATTTCGCTTGCTACCACTAATTATTCTCCCACTCCATCGCCTCAATCTGCTGCCACCGATTTCTTCGCCTCAACCATATCTTCTTCGTCTCCACAATAGCCCTCTCCATTCCCTCCCTCCATCTCTGTCGCAAGCTCCAGCAAACTCACCACAACATTCTTCACTTCCTGCTCCGCCAAAATCTTCTCTATCGCCGTCTCCAGACAGCAAGCCCAACAATCTTTGCCCCCTCCTACTCTGCCGCAATTGTCTCCATCACCAAAGCAGGGATCGCACTCTGGGTTTGATTTGATTGAATAATTTTGGTTTGATAAGCCGTCCAATTCTGTTTTTTTCGAATTCAAATTTTTCGAGTTCTTTTTTTTTCTTTCCAATTTATGTTCATCTTGTATAATTTTTGTTCATTTTGTATAATTTGTGTTCATGCCTGTGGTGGTTTCCGTCATTGTGAAAGTGTGGGTCATTAGCCTTGTCTCGACTAGCAAGGAGGCTATTTTAGCCCCGGGACTTGTCCTTGCCTAGGCTATAAATTGGCCACTAGAACCATAATTGCAAGGTCAAGAGGTTAGATTGTGCCTTGCCTGTGCTAGTTTGCCCCCGTTATATATGCTCTAATATAAATTAGATCCCAAGTGATTTGATGGAACATCGTAGCAAGTTTAGCATCATTTGACAAAAGGTGCTAAATTAAAAAAGAGAATAATAATAATAATAAATAATTTGGGGATGCACGCTGATGGTCAAGTAGTCATATGATAACCGGAGCCTGTGAATAAGGATTCAAATCCATTATTCGTCGCATCATACATGATCAACGCGAGTTACGGCGATTACCCTTTGACAAAAACTGATTAATAACTAAGGTTTTTTTTTTTGACAAAGTAATATCTTAGTCATTAAGTTTGGTATTTGTTCATAATAATTTAACATAACTAACACGATATAAGAGTTGCTATACTTATTTGCACAAAATAAATTAAAACAAAAAAATTAAAATAACCCAACAAAAGGCATAAATAGGTCACTCACTGTTAGTATTGACGTCTTCTTGAAATTTCAAAGACATGAGGAATATCGTCCACTATCATATTCCAGATGATCCAATCCACCATAATTAGTACCATCTCCAATGAAGGGATGCGATTGTTCGGTCAAAACCCGCACTATGGGCAAGATCCCTGTGAATGCCATATCAGGCACTTGAAGACAAGAATTTCATTAGTGTAACTTATCGAGATGCCCAAATCTATAACCATGATCAATATCATAATGATAAAACAAAAAAAAAAATGAAGCTTTAAGTTAGTAGAACAAATTTCGGTAAAGTTATTACAACTCGATAGAACAAGAAAATGTTTATTGAGAAATATTTTCTTATAGAGGGCGTCAAGGTTTTTTAATACAACTGCATCATATTCATGTGGCTTGGATATTCATAAACATATTAGTGTAAACCGACAGCTTATTATTGTCACAATTAGACATTCTATCTATCTTAAATTCTTAATTGATAGGTCTCAATCGTGAATGTAATAAAATAGACCACAATACAAATGGTGCAAATATACTTGTTGGTAGGTATGAACTCAGGATTGAAAATAAAGTTGGATTGAATTTAAAATTGAAAAATAGAGATGTGCTGATTTTCAACTAATTTTCTTAGTAAAATAACATTCGATAGAAATTTAGTAATTTTTTTTTTATTTTTTTCACATTTAAAGTGGACTGGAACTTATCCCAAATGGGTCTAGGTCGGTGCTTGCTTGGCGGCTGAAAGCACCCAAAACAAAACCCACAAAAATGAACAAAGAGCAAACCTTGTGAATCTCTCTAGCATGCGGAGCAACCAAGAAGAGATGCTCTTGTGCCAACTCAACTACTCAACTCCTGCTCTAACTTCATTCAACTATTGCCTTTGTTTTTTTTGTTTTGGGTTGAAACAAGCGATGGAAACAGTCACTTCATACTAAGAGATCTCCATTTGTGCGTGCCTAGAAAGAAATGAAAATTTTCAAAGCTAATAACGAAATGGATATAAATACTTGGATGGTAATAACTATTCACTAATCACTAATCAATCAGTTTGAGCAGTGGATTAAACAAGATGAAGATGAGGATGAGAAGCAAAATTGAAGGGCAGCATTATTGTACTCATGGTTTATCAGTTATTAGTACTATTGTTGTTGTAATTAGCTACTTTTGGTGCCATATAAATGGCGCGGATAATAATGGTGAATATTTGATCGGAGTGGGAAGCTACGACATGACTGGACCGGCAGCCGGGGTGAACATGATGGGTTATGCCAACATGGAGCAGTCCACTTCCGGTGTACATTTCCGACTCAGGGCAAGGGCCTTCATTGTTGCGCAGGGTTCACAAGGTCCTAGGTTTGTCTTTGTTAATCTCGACGCAGGAATGGCTTCACAACTCATTAACATTAAAGTCATGGACAAACTCAAATCAAGGTACTAATACTATTGCCCACTAATTGGAAACAAAGTAGGTGGTTATCATTTCTTTAGGAATTCAAAATATAATTTACATCAATACCAAGAATAAATTACAAATTTGTAACCTGATTTAAATTTTGTCGCAATTTTCAATCGAAGGAAAAATAAAAGTATCATAATAAAAACTAGTGTATACATATATATATATATATAAATATATATGATCTATTATTGATCAAATAACAAATAAAATATAATATTATGTGATTTTCTTATATTACTAAATTTTATGATCGATTCCCAACGTACTAAAATAACACAACACACAATAATACTAATGGCTAATTAATGTACCCGATGATCGAGAGTACATTTTCTATTTTTACTCTAAATCTTCTCTATTTTTATCCTAAATCTTCAAATCTTTGGACCGATGATCGATTCAAGCCTTACATGTATTTTGATCAAATCAAACACGTGAAGCTGTAATGAAAAAATTTGTGATTGTAACATGCATATTTGGAAGCCAGGTTTGGAAATTTGTACACGGAAGAAAATGTGGCGATTAGTGGGATTCACACTCACGCCGGGCCCGGGGGTTACTTGCAGTATCTGGTTTACTCCATAACATCTCTGGGCTTTGTCCAACAATCCTTCGACGCCATTGTCACGGCAATCGAGCAGAGCATTGTTCAGGCTCATCAAAACCTCAAGCCCGGTTCTATTTTCATCAACAAAGGTCTTCTTTTTCTCTTTATTCAATTACTTAATTAGTTATATCCCTGCAACTGCCACGGCCCACTGCCACTGCCACCGCCACCGTCACCGCCACCTGGCTAATTGTAACTAAACTAATTCATGAACTCAATTACAGGGGATGTGGAAAAGGGGGGAATAAACAGAAGTCCCAGTGCTTATCTGTTCAACCCGGCGGAGGAGAGAGCGCGGTATCCGACCGACGTGGATACGCTGATGACTCTGTTGAAATTTGTGGACGGGGAAACCGGGAAGAGCATTGGAGCATTCAGTTGGTTTGCCACACACGGAACCTCCATGAGCAAAAACAACAAGCTAATCAGCGGCGACAACAAAGGTGCCGCCGCCAGATTCTTTGAGGACTGGTTCACTACCACCACAAATGCCACCAAATCATCTCCAAATTACACACCCCTGCCACCGCAACCAGGCAATCCATTATCGAACAAACACGACGCCGCGTTACTGATAAAGACGGCGGAGACGATGAAAGCGACGGGAGGAAAGGCGTGCAGTAAAACAAGCAGCCGAGAGTCGAAGGTGAGGAAGAACGACGGCTCACTGTTCGTCGGAGCCTTTTGCCAATCTAACGTCGGAGATGTGACACCGAATGTGCTCGGAGCTTTTTGCACCGATTCCGGAAGGCCCTGCGACTTTAACCACTCCTCCTGCCATGGCAATGACCTGCTCTGCCTGGGCCGTGGACCCGGCTACCCAGATGAAACACTAAGCACTAAAATTATAGGGGAGAGGCAGTTCAAGAAGGCCGCTGATCTTTTTACCTCCGCTACAGAGCAATTGAGCGACAAAATTGATTATCGCCACGTGTACATCAATTTCACGGATATTGAGGTTGAATTAGACGGAAGCAAGAAAGTTAAGACTTGCCCCGCCGCACTCGGCCCTGGTTTTGCCGCCGGGACTACTGATGGTCCCGGTGCTTTCGGTTTCCAACAAGGTGATACAAAGGTCAGCGCGCAACTGAAGCTCAGGCTCACGCCCAGGCCCAGCACCACAGTTTTGTTTTTTTTTTTCTGTTGGGCTAATCAATAATCATGTATTTTTCAGCTCAATGAGATGTGGAGAAGATTGAGGGATGCGATAAAAAAGCCAAGCCCATATCAGGTGGACTGCCAAAAACCCAAGACAGTTCTTCTCGACACTGGCGAAATGTTTTTCCCTTATGCATGGGCGGTAAGTAGGGGTGTTAATCGGTTTTTCGGTTCGGTTTTTTTACCGAAACCGAAACCGAAACCGGTTGAAAAATCGGTTCGGTTCGGTTCGGTTTTTCCTCCAATGCGGTTCGGTTCGGTTTTTCCTCTTATTCGGTTCGGTTCGGTTCGGTTCCGGTTAAAACCGATTTTTTTTTCCTTCAAATTATGGTGAATCGGTTTAGTTAAATCGGTTCAATTTTCTCTAAAAACCAATTTTTTTTTGTACTTTTATACAATAATCAATATTTATTATTTAATTAATGTCCATTACAACCTAATTAATTTTTATTACAACTAATCAAGATCCATTATAACTAATCAATGTTCATTACAAAGTAACCTAAAGCATTTCGGTTCGGGTCGGTTCGGTTCGGTTCGGTTCGATTTTTAGGTCTATTCGGTTCGGTTCGGTTCGGTTCGGTATTATTATACCGAAAACCGAAACCGAACCAGTTCAATTCGGTTCGGTTCGGTTTTCTCCAACCGGTTTTGGTTTTCCTTCGGTTCGGTTTGTTTCGGTTCGGTTCCGGTTCGGTTCGGTTTTTCGGTCGGTTTTTTCGAACCAATTAACAGGGCTAGCGGTAAGCAAACCATGTTACGGTACAGATATTATAAATAAGATCATGCTTACAGTTCACTTACTTGTATTTTACCGTACTAATTTTTTAATTTATCGAATTTTTTTATATATCATAATTAGAATAATTCATTATCTAAATTATCATTTCAAAATCATCTTTATACAAAATCAAAGAGTTTGAAGATCGTTTCATCATTTATATATATATCAACTAAATTGATTGTTCACCATGATGATATTAATTTTTTCCAAAATCATTGATTATTTAATACATATGAATGATTAAAAGACCTTCAATATCGTTGATTTTTTTACAAATGATTACTGTAACATTACTTTTGGAATGCATGCAGCCTGCAATTCTTCCTATCCAAATTCTCAGGTTGGGGAAACTCATCATACTTTCTGTTCCAGGAGGTTAGTACTAATCCCTAATCCATCTCTTTCACAATTCTTATAACTTGAAATCTGTGTTGAAGGCATGTAAACTAATATTGTCCAATGGGCTAATAACTCACTATTTGCAACTTACCAAAAGAAGATCTGAGATGAAGCAACATGTACAGTTGTATAATGGGTTTAACAAGCTCTAAGCTACCGATCCTTGCAGAATTTACCACAATGGCGGGACGGAGGCTAAGGGAAGCAGTGAAGGAGACATTGATAAGTAACAACAAGGGAGAATTTGATGAGGATACCCATGTTGTAATAGCAGGCCTTACAAATACTTATTCGCAGTATATAACAACTTTCGAGGAATACACACAACAGCGATACGAGGTACATACTCAACCCAGCTAGCTACGACCAAAAATGATGAGTTTTATGACTTGAAGTTACTCAATATTTAATGGGATTGATCTGCAGGGTGCTTCCACTCTCTACGGTCCTCACACATTATCAGCCTACATCCAAGAATTTGAGAAACTAGCCAAAGCACTGGCCAAGGGGGAAAAGACCAGCCCCAAAGGTCCCTCACCGCCTGATCTTTCCTCCGTACTACTTAGAAACTTAGCTGATCCTTCTGGAGACTCACCGCCCCCACATAAAAACTTTGGTGATATGAAACAAGATATCATTATACCAAAAAGGGGCTCATTCAGGAAAGGAGGCAGACCCATCGCCACGTTTTGGAGCGCAAATCCAAGATATGACCTATTGACAGAAGGTACATTTGCGGTTGTAGAGCTGCATCGGGGAAAACTCTGGGTTCCAGTCTATGACGATGATGATTTCTGCCTGTTTTTCAAGTGGAGCGTGGATAACAGTACCAGTAGCTTATATGGCATAGCCACGATAGAATGGGAAATACCAAGAGATGCAAATTCAGGGGTGTATAGACTAAGGCATTTTGGTTCATCAAAGAAAACCAGGGATTCCCCTAACACCTATTTCACCGGCGCATCTAGTGGATTTGCAGTGTCTTAAGCCCTTCTTTAACAATCTACCTAGTGTTTTTCCTTGTGTTTCCTTCCAACAGAAAAATAAGAAAGGCGGCAAGAGCTTGGACCTCCACTTGTTTAGCATATGGTTTCAGAATTCTTGTTCTTAATTATAAACAATGAAACATTGCATGCCTGCTTATTATTAGCAAAGACGAGAATAGAAAAGTAGAGTCTGATAATTACTATCAGAAGTAACTTACTCATTGCTCATAGAGATTATACATCGAAGACATTGCCCTTCAAGGAGTAAATCAAACGCTTTGTTTATGTCTTCAAACTGTACCTCATGAGTCACAAAATCATCAAGTTGTAGCTCCTAATAGAATGAAAGAACCAGAAATTAAACGATACCCAGGTACAAGTTAGGCAAAAAACAGTTAAATAACCAGTTAACTGTTAAATCACCTTGTCCATGTAACGATTGATTTTTTTTTATCTGTCCATGTAACGATTGATGAGGAGAGGGATATCAGATTTTGGCTTGAGTCCTCCAAATAAGGATCCCATGAGTGTTTTGCCGCTATGAAGGACAGCTGTAGAGGGAATGCACACCTGCGACCCTGGTTTGTCCACACCTAATACAATAGTTTTTCCCCAACCCTGAAGTTGAAAAAGAAGTACAAAATGTTACTGTGTTGTTCAGTAAAGAGCAACATATGAGAAGGGGAGGTGGGAGAGAGACCTTTTGGCAGCAAGCATAAGCTTCTTGCACCAACGATGCCATTCCAACAAATTGAAAGCAGCAGTCTGCACCCCCCTCAGTCATCTCAATGATCATCTGCTTGATTTACATGTAAAAAACCAACTGCAAATGCTTAGCAACATAAGCAAGTGAATCAACGGCAAGAGTACCAAACTGAGTAATGAAATATCCAAAATGTTGGTACTTAATTGTAGAAAAAGACCTGGCTCACAGATTCATCCTCACAATTTTAAGGATTGACAGAGTCGGTAAGTCCAAACTTTTTTCCTGTGTCAGTGAGAGAAATATTTATTGAAATTGCTTGCAGAAAAAACAACTTTGCATTGATCAGCGATTGAGCAAATTGCAATCAAAGTGGTTAATCACGATAAGATCCAAATACCAATTTCAAATTTGTCTTGGTTCAAATCTACACCAATGATTCTAGTAGCCCCACAAAGTCTTGCTCCTTCTGCAACCTGGATAATTCAACCAAATATGAGCAACATGAAAAAGTACTAAATGTATATTCAGGGAGTAAATTCTGAAAATCCATACAGCTAATCCAATTGAACCCAGCCCAAATATAGCAACTGTTGATCCCTTCTCCACATTTGCTGTTCTCCAAGCAGCACCAACCCCTAAAACCGAATTGGAGAAATATGATAATGTTTCTAATTTCCAGTGAGATATGACTAGATTGTTAACATTTCTATTATAAAGTTTGCAGCACATTTTAAATCTACCTGTTGATATTCCACATCCGAGAAGGCAGGCCTTGTTTGGAGGTATTGAAGGATCAATCTTAGTGAAATGAGCAATGTCTAACTGTATACTCAATAAAACTAGACACGAATAAGAAATGGTATAAAGGCTCCCCATTGAGGTCTGTGAATCTGGTGGTCTCGTATCTTGGCATAAAAGGTGAGACCTTGAAGGGAAGTTTTGTACAAAGATTGTGCCATGAATGCTGGGATCACAGTATCTCCTTCACTTACCTCATTCACATCCTCCCCAACACTCTCCACAACCCTACAAATCAAACAATCATCAATACACAACCAAATATTTTAATATGCAATTAAAATATTTCACGAAATCTCGACAGTTGCATTATTTTTTCAAAATACGTGAACTATGACTCGCGATTTTTAGTTGATTTTTTAAACTTCTTCAAAAGCATCGAAATACTTATTTTAGTTCCATTCCCTTCCCTCCATAAGATACTTTGAAGTTGAGAATGATGTTTTCTAAAGATCATCAGACCTTAGACTCAATTTGGATCCTGTTACGAAATTTCAAGGAAATTAGAGTTTTTTTTAATTAAAAAATATATAAAAATAGTTATGGGCATCCCGAATGCTAGGACATGTCTCAAATAGTATTTAATACTTTGGCTAATGTATAATTAAAATATTTCACGAAATCCAGATAGGTGTATTTTTTACAAAAAATGTGAGTTATAACTCACGATTTTTAATCGATTTATGAAATTTCCTCAAAAGCAACGAAATACTTATTTTATTTCAATTTTTTCACTTCGTAAAATACTTTGAAGTTGAAGGGGATGTTTTCTAAGATATTCAGACTCTAGCGTCACTTTGGACCCCGTTACAAAATTTCAATTAAATTCGAGTTTTTTTACTTAAAAAATACATAAAAAATAGTTAATGGATATCATGTATGGCAGGACATGTCCCAAATGACATATAATACTTTGACTAATGTTCACTTCAAATACTTCACAAAATCTCGACAGTTGCATTTTTTACAAAAAAATGCGAGTTATAATTCACGATTTTTAGTTGATTTTTGAAATTTCTTTAAATGACTAGCGATATATCCGTCGATACCGATATTTCAATCCTTACTAGAAATCTTGAATTTTCTTTTTCTAATTAGTCTCTCATTACCCAATGGCTTAATTTTTAATTTGAGTTATTAATGATCATTGTTTATTTTCTTTTAATAAGTTATTTTTATTACTTTTTTATAATAAAAATTATACATTGCAATCATTTGGATATACGCAACTTTGGAAAACAACTTGGAAATAATTTTGATAAAAGTAGCTTATTACAATTCAAAAGAAAAAGAGGAAAAAGAAGGGGAGTGGGAAAGAAGATAATTTTGAAGATAATTTTCTCTCCGATTCCCGTAATTTGCTTTTTCTCTAGGATTAGAAGGAGAGAAAATGGAGACTAATTTTTTACCTTTATAAATTAATAACTTTAGAATTAAGAATTTATTAATTTAGTAATATATTAATTAATGGAAATAATTAAATTGATGAAGTTGAAGTTAATAGTTTTACTATCTACCCCGATGTGCTGAAAGATGCTTTCAAAGGGATGATACCTCAAATAACATTTTGTTGCAATATGAGAACAACACACCTATACATGAAAATACATTTCTTACGATTAAACACTTCTTTTTAGATTCGGGTGAAATTAGTCTCATTTTTCTAAATGGGGGCATCTCAGTCTTTACTATTTAAAAAGAAGTGTTTAATCATAAGAAATGTATTTTCATGCTTACTTATATCTTTTCGTATATACTCATGAATTTTCATATAAGCTAATTACACTAATTTTTATGTTTGGTACGTCGTGTAAGAAATTGGATAGGATAATATAGTACGAAATCAGTGTTTGGTACCGAGTCGTATTAATTAGTTATCGTAGAAGTTAATACGGTTGAATATCTTTATATGGTCCAGATACGCTAAAATAATACCTTCGAAATTGTCCGTATTAAATAGTCGGATGACTAGTAATCTAGAAAAATGTAATAATAATAATAAAATAATTTAATAAATACTAATAATAATAAAATAAAATTTATTAATTAATAAAAATGTAATATTCTTACTATCATTAAAATAAATAATAACATACATAATTTATATGTAAGATATAAGTATTTCGTATCAACTGCTATAATATAGTCCGACCAGTATAATACAGTTAATATTCTAATCCAGAAAAGTACTAACACAATCGACTAAATAGTTAGCCTATTCGGTGAATAGATTAGTCTATCCGACTAAAATAGTCAATATAATGCGGCATATCAAACAAAACATAATTGCACTAATTATATTTTCATATATACTAATGATTACAAATAGCATTCGACGAATCTCGAACTCTTATTAGAAAATTTAGCAAACTATTAGAATACCACTCATAAATTTAGTACATCCAAATATGAGGAAAAAGAAAAGGCAAGGAGTGTAGAAATTTAAAATGAAATGAGAAAAGAAAAAGAAAAAATAAAAAAGAAGATAACCTTTCGTTACAACACGGAACCGAAGGTTCCTGAAATTTCCCGAAGTTTTGATATAGGGCTTTGCAAAGTTTCAGTGTCTCATCTATTGTTGACGGTCTACGTATTGTAGTCATTGTCCTCCAGAGTTTATTGCTGAGGAACCGGAATTGGAATATCCGAGTTGGGGCTTTGCACTGATAATCAAAGCTTGGATCATCCAGGTTTGCGATCGCCGTGGTTGAAGTACTCTTGGGTATGTAGATTTGCATTTCCAATATCAATTAACAAAAAATTTGAATTTATATTCTCTGAATGATATATGTGTATATGTGCGCACGTCAGATTCAATTACCAAGAATTCTGAAATTCAGAATTCAAAGGGTCCAATGCAATGCAAAGTCAATAAACCAATAGGAGTCTTATTGGGTTTGACTGCAAAACCCTAAATATTTGCTGTTCCTGTATTTTTTGAATCTTCAGATTTAGCTCGGTATATCATTTGCTCATCTAGGATTCCATTTCGTATTCAATCTGGCAAAACTGCCACCATGTTTGGTTTGGGGATTTATATGGCCAGCCATGGCTGAATTTTTTCTATGCTTATAAAATTGCTTGTTGTTTCAGCAAGTGTTATACTAGGGGTTTTTTTTGGGTGGAAGTTGAAAAGAAATGGTATTTGCTTCTGCAGGTAGCTACTGGAATTGGAAATTAAATTTACTTTCTAAACATTTCAACTAGTATGGCAGATCAGCACTCCAATGAAGGTTCCAGTTCTGGCATTGTTGCTGGGGAAAATTCTGATTCAACTGTTGAGATTAATATCAAGACCTTAGACTCACAGATATATAGTTTTCAAGTGGATAAAAATGTAAGCTCAAGTATTCTTTTCCCATTTCTGTTTTTCTTGGTTGATATTATTTTTCTTTTTATGAAATTCATGTACTTGGTGATGTATTGCATAATAAACTTAGATGGGCTATAGTATGTTGTTTAATGAAGCTGTGTACCAGCTGCTGGGAGCCATATTTTGTCCCCTAATCAAGAATATGATCACCTGTTTTAATTACTTTTTTGTATTTGGGGTATTCATCTTTATATTTTATTTCAGATGCCAGTTTCATTGTTCAAGGAAAAAGTAGCTAATCAAATAGGTGTTCCAGTTGGTCAGCAGCGGCTCATTTTCAGGGGAAAGGTGTTAAAAGATGATCATCCTCTTTCTGAGTATCGTATCCTACCATTTCAAACATTTATGCTCACTGATGCCGTATATAGTATTAGCCTTAGGTATATACTGACATTGCAATAGCTCATGAGTTAAACGTTCAACCGTTTTGAGAATTATTGTGCCCTTTTTGAGAAATTTAATTCCATGCTAAGAAACGTATCTAGGTTCACCAAGGGTTTTGATGATTTTGGTGTGTGTATGTATTCTAGCAGTATGCTTGAAATTTAAGTAACTGATTTTGATCTCTGCCCAACATTGTCCATTGTTATATAACTTATAAGGTTGGTCAGTTTATTGCGTCGTGACAATACATATGTAGACATACAAAGAATCCTGTATGAATTTTTATTCTTTTCTGTTAGCGATCTCTTTCATGCATTACATTAATCATTCTCATCATTTAATCTCTGTTGCTAAACCTCTTGGGACTGCCGAAGTTTTAATTCTAATGTGTTCATGGTTTATCTTTGTGTTTTTCCTGGAATGTGGGTTGTATCTTTCTGGTTTATTATCAGTTTCAGCATAGAACTTCTTAACCTCTCATAGATTTGGAAAATGGGCATACATTGCACTTAGTTATAAGGCAGCCCGCCCAGTCACAACCTCCATCTGGTGCAAGTTCTGGAGAGGCACATGTGAATAATGGTAATTGGGTGATTTGGTATTGGTAAATGTTGGTACTCTCAATTAGTTTCACAGTATCCTTAGAGATTTTATATGCTTCTTGATGCAATTTGGCAGGAAATGAGGCTGGTGGTGTTCCTCGTGGTCGTATGGGACAGATATCACACAGTGTAGTTCTTGGGACATTTAATGTTGGAGATCAAGGTGAAGGCAGTGTTACTGACCTTAGTCGGGTTCGTATTTTACTTCTTTTTAGCGAAAGTAACGAGATTTATATCTATAAATGGGGTGAGGAGCCTTAAAGTGGTACTTCCAGAACCATATTACGATATGTTCTTTCTTGCTAGGTTATAGGCGCAGTTTTGAATTCTATTGGAATTGGAAACCAGGCTGCAACTAATGTTACAGGAAATCCACAATCCACTAATCCGGTGAGCAATGCGTTTTCCTTGAAATCACAACCAGATATACCTAATATCTACACAAATATTATTTGTTAATTCTCAATTACTATAGGCATACGAAGATTAAGTTATTTATTATATTTGTAAGCTGTTGTTATTATGCAAAACTAAAGAAAATGTAGCAATTATGAATGGGCTGGGGTAATTTGGATCCTTAAGGGGAGAGAATAATTTTCTCGTATGGAGGCAATAGTGTTGATGGAGTTATTTTGGTTTTCCCACTCTTGAACAACCCTGGTCAGTCTCCTCAAGGAAATGAAGCAGAAGATCCACGTAATGTCATTGGTCAGAACAGAGGAGGAAATCAAGCACAACCTGGGCAGGCATTTTCTGCCCAACCATTCCAAACTTTTCCTCAAGCTATGCAAACACCTCTAGCAGCTGCAGGATATTCCGTTCCTTCATTAAATACGGTATTGTTAGGTCATGTTTCATTTGCATGTTTTTTAGTGTGACATTTGACATTTTTTTTCTTTGTTCAGCCAATTCCAGGCGCTCTGAATACACTCTCCGAGTTTATGAACAGAATGGAGCAGGCTTTTTCGGAAAATGGTGATGAACAAAAAGCATAGTTATTATTTTGTAAGAAATGATGACATATGCTAACTTTTTTCTGTTTTATATAGGTTATCAACCAAATATAGCAACCGCTGCAGGAGACCTACCTAGGGTAAACTTACCTTCCACTGCACAGGGGATGCCCACACCTGAAGCATTGGGCATTGTTCTTCGCCAGGCAGAGCGACTTCTCAGCAGCCATACCGTTTCTTCCCTATCCGTAATTCTCCTTGGAAGACTTCTAATTCGGTGTTTGCTTTTAATTTTTATTTTCCATTAGAAAAACACATTTATGTGCATTATACTTACACACAGAGCAGGAGTGCTCTGATCATTTGTTGCCTTGAATGATTAGTTAGTCTAGGACATCAAAAAGTTATTATTGTTATCATTTGGGCTGTAGAAGAAGGGTTTAGGCTTGAGGGGTCAATAATGTTCAATCACAGTAGGGCCAAAAGCCTAGAAATAACAATGAGTACATCCTTTGCATGCTAGAGCACATTTTTGTATCAGTTTTCGTTGCATTGCATTCCAATATGGTCCAAAGAATTAATGGCGGTTTGTTCAAGTCTATGCATTTGTTGAGACTTGGATCTTGATGTTATGTTTGGATGAGGAACTTCAAAGTTCCAAGGAATTTAGGCTAAATTAGTTAAACATGAGGAACTTCAAAATTCCAAGGGATTTCAAATGAGCATAGCAAAAAAACTAGACAAGATTTCCAAAGTAACCCTTGATAGGTGTCACTTACAAAACTCATCTAAATGCCCTGCATCAAAACATGTGAAATTTCTTGGAACTTTGAAGTTCCTCATTTTGAACTAATATAGCCTAAATTCCTTGGAACTTTGAAGTTCTTGATCCAAACATACGCTAAATGCCCTGCATCTAAACATGTGAAATTCCTCGGAACTTGGAAGTTCCTCATTTTGAACTAATATAGCCTAAACTCCTTGGAACTTTGAAGTTCCTGATCCAAACATACACTAAAAGTCTTGCTAAGTGTAACCAATGAGACAATGCTCCTTGCAGTTATACCCTTTGCAGTGTTCCAGATCCAATTTAATCCCACAAAACCATTCAGTCCAGTTTTGTTGTTATTGATGAATTTGGCAGATTGGATTGGATTTCTAACTGCAAGAATATTCCGGTTTTGGTCAGTTTCTAGATATGCGAATCACATTTCATCCAGACCAAACTAGGATTGGAATATGAACCAATTGAATGTCAATTGCATTGGGCAGGATGATGATCGATCCGTTGATGGGAAAAGCGTGTTGAAGTTCAAAATGTTTTATTAATTAATCCACCATAGTTCAATAGAACTAGATGTAACATAAAAATTGAAGATCTGGAAAAGTGCTTTCGTCATATCATGTACCAAACATCAGTTAGTCAATAGTTTTAAATTTATTAATTCCATAATTTCAGATTCTTATGAACAACTGTCCTGTAAAATTGAAAACTCTATCCTGTAAATGATACTCAATAAATAGTGATTCAAGAGCCATATCATTTTTCTTTACTTTATATGTTTACTGATTATGTGTTGAAATTGTGTCTTGCTGCAACTTTGTAGCACATTGCAGGGCGCTTGGAGCAAGAAGGAGCATCTTCTGATTCCTCTGTGAGGAGCCAAATTCAGACAGAATCTATGCAAGTGGGGCTTGCAATGCAACATTTAGGAGCTCTTTTTCTTGAGCTTGGCCGAACAATTTGGACACTTCGCATGGGACAGTCTCCTGTATGTTCCTAGTAATTTCTCAATATCTTGTTGTGCATATGTGAATGATACGGTATAGTCATTTACAGTTGTGGCTGTTTAAACTACAGGGAGAAGCTGGTGTGAATGCCGGGCCAGCAGTTTATATTTCCCCATCAGGCCCTAATCCTATAATGGTTCAGGTTCGTTGATGCGTGTATAATGCATCTTCTGTACATATTATCACAGGTGGATTAAGCAAGATATGTCAATAAATACATGTGAATTAACTATAGCTGAATAAATGCGGGAAAAGATAATAATTGGGAACCAACTATGATATAGTGTACTGGAAGTCTGAGTACAGCTGCAACACTGAACAGTGGTCATTTAACTCAGATTTTTTTTCTTGTATTGCTTCGTAGTATAACCAGTCGCTGAAATTGAGATAATTTTGCTAAAAGTATTGAGCTGGCTTATTTGTCAACCAAACCTGGTGAATTGTGTGTTATTTTCCAGCCTCTCCCTTTTCAAACAAGCACCGTTTTTGGTGGATCTGTACCTCAACCGAATCCTATGACTTTTGGTCCTGTTGGCATTGGAGGTGCTCCAAGGAATGTAAACATCCATATACATGCTGGTAAGGAATAATCATCATTGACTTGGCCCCTGTCCTTTTATGTATCAATGTAATGCTTTTTCTTCTTTTATCTCACTTGCGCCAATGGTTGCTGCAGTTGGTGCTAGGGGAAGTAATGCAAACGGTATGCCAGGAGAACATCAAAATGGATCTGGTTCCAGGGATTCAGGTGCACGGGGGCTTCCGGTGAGAAATGTAGTTGCTGCCACTGTCCCATCATCACAATCTGGTGGTGCAAACACCAGTGCATCACAACCTGGTCCAGGTGTTTCTGTTTCACAGCAGACTTCTGATTCCTCATTTTCATCCATTATTACTGAGCTTAATTCACACCTTAGAACTCTTGTTGGTGACACGCAAGGAGAAGGCGACATGGTTCAACTAGGTACCTTTTCGCATGTGCTCACCTTTCTGGTGGATATGCAATGTTCCTCTAGTTTTCTTAAGCTTTATTGTTTCGTAATCAGGTGAAGAGATGCCCGCTATTCAGAGTTCATCTGTTGGATTTGAATCACGTAACTACGCAGAAAGTGAACAGCCCACTCCTGCATTTGTCGATGTAGCTGGGCAATCCAGTGTGTCGCCAACTGGTTGCTCATCTGAAAGTGATGGTCAGAAGGTATTTTTTGTGCGTTCTTGGAATTCCTTTGCTTTGACCTTTTTTTATTCTTGCACTGATGTAATCCATTCTCCACCTTAACATGACAAAGTTCATTATTGTCAGGATTCAGCCAGTGTTCCTACCTTGAAAGACGATTCAAGATTTCCTCTAACCTCTTCAAGTGGACAAAATAATGTGGTGCAAGATGATAAGAAAGAAGAAGCTCCAAATTCCAGTGAGAAGCATAATGTGACAGAGGGTGTGAAAGCTGCTCCACTTGGATTAGGACTTGGAGTTTTGGACCGCAAGGTATGGTGTATTCATTTGATGATTTCAGCGCTTTCAGTAAGAACTGAGTTCAAATAAAATTTGTGAATCACAGTCCACGATTATGCAATAAGCTACTGCTGCTTTTGGATAGTTACTAATAAAACGATGTTATGTGGGATGTAGTTTTTCGACGTAGGTTATACTGATTGGTCTGTTCTCAACCTCCTACATATTAAAAAGCAACGAACGAAAAATCTCTCTGCAATCAACTTGCAATTAGATTCTTATTAAAATTGTGTATCATTGATTTAACCAGAGACAAAGCAGACGGCAAAAACCACTATCCAAGAATGTTGATGGCGGAACGACAACGAGTGCTACCATCAATCAGAATCAGCAAGTAATAGGTGGCCAGCAAGCTCTGCAGTCTCTTGCATCTCTTGGCCCTGCTGTAAGTAGGTTGAACACAAGTGATGCACCCGCAATACAAACAGCCCCTGCAGTTGGGCAGGTCAGAGATAGTAGAACATTGGGAGGGCAAGGTTCTGGCCAAGTTGATATGGGAGGTGTCATGTCTCAGGTTCTGCAAAGTCCTGCCTTGAATGGTTTGTTTGCAGGTGTTTCAGAGCAAACTGGGGTGGGTTCTCCTGACATATTAAGAAATATGTTGCAGAACTTTACACAAAGTCCACAGATGAGAAATGCTGTCAATCAGATTGCTGAACAAGTTGACGGCCAAGAATTTGAGAACTTGTTTTCGGGGCTTGGAGGAGGCCAAGGTGGCGGCGGCATTGATATGGCCAGGATGTTTCAGCAGATGATGCCCATTGTATCTCGTGCCCTTGGGGGTGGGTCGATTACTGCCCAGCCAACCCCTGTTTTGGGACCTGAGTCTCATCCACCAGACAATGAGATTAGTCTCAGAGGAGATGATGTTGTCCCGAATTCTGAGGTTTGTATGGACTTCACAACTTTTATATCTATTTAAAGTTTATATATAGATTGTAGATGTTACTTCTTATGGGCTGCTGGTCAAATTCTACCTTATGCTAATCAGCGCATAGTCTAGGTGACCTACAGATTTGAATCAAAATCTCACTTCTTTTTTGGGATCCAACAGTTTTTTTTTTTTTTTCTTTCTGATCGATCATAAAGGTGTGCTTTTATTTTGTGTGCACATGTTTGTTTCAGTCCTAACATTATATGCTTTTATCAGGGGATCTGAAGCTGCATATACGGTTAAGCATGAATTTTAATTTCTAATGTTTTTGCTGATGCTCTTTAGGTTAACCTCCAACAAGTGGTTGAGAGGATTGAGAACCTGAATGCAGCAGGAGATGTTTTTCATGCTGTAGTTGAAAATTCTATTCAGCTGTCTGGGAGAGGAAGTGATGATACACAAGAACTTGTGGATGAGCTGTGCAGGGATGAGGGTCTCTCTGGTGTATGTGTTCTATGCTTCCATTAGTTTGTCGAAGATTCTAGAATGCTAGTCTTGAGATTATCCTTACACTTAATTAGTGTTAAAACAATTCTCTCTTCCGCTTGTGCAGGAATATGTTGAGATGTTACGAAGGGACATACGAAAGCGACTTGGCGATAATTCGGGCCACGAGTAGTCGTGCTAATGCCGGTTCCTCGAAAGTTGAAACCTAAGTGTTGTGGGTTTACTTATGTTTTACAAGCTTGAAATTTGATTTACAGGTTGTTCGGAGTCATGTACAAATTAGAGTGAGGGTTTTGATATTCTCTTGATGTTCCATCTGGTTCGTTTTGTGAACCATTTTTTTTTATAAAAATCATGAATTGATTTCTATTTTAAACACCTAATGAGTGATAAATTATGAACTATAATTTGAAGGTTTGAATCTTTTTGTTAGTATGTGTTGACATTATACTGGATCAAATTTATTGGGCTATATTATACACCAATCCAATATCAAAATAATCCAAGGTTCACAGCAATTACAAAATTATAAATGCGTCACAGGCTTAAGCACACAAAGCCGAATAACCATAACAACGACCAATCAAGATATGACATGTGGATAACCTTAATGGCCAAACATAATATGACATGAGTCTCAATATTATAATGGAAATGTATTTATTCCATATTGAAATTAATCATCAAGGCACCCTTAATTATTCATATAATGGGAATGCTAATTTCCTGAAAACAACATTAAGATTTATTATTTATTATTTATTATTATTCTGTTAAATTGCAATTTACAATTTATTTTTTGTAAATTTAAACAATGACTTGAGCATCGGAAATCCCTGAGTTTTATACTACACAAATGCTTATCTCTAACGCACAAACAACCGCTTTTCCTAATAAACAATCTCTAAGTTGGTGTATTTTTACTTCTAATATAATGAAGCGTTATTATATTTGCTTTAGTCGAATGAATAAAAAAAATATTCCATTAATTATGTGGCACCAGCATGACCATTTGATTTTTTGTATGGCTTGGATGGAAAGGGATGTACAGTCAATCATGCAGACAAGCGAAACTCATCTGCAGTTCTGCAGCTTTCCACCCAACCATAAAAAGGGGAGGAATTATTTCTAGGAAGAAAAGAAAAATATAATTAGTTGATTATTATGATTCGGTGGTACACCATCGTATATGTGTAAACGAAGCTGTAGCTGTCACCGAATGAAAAAGGAGAGGGAATTGTTTACGAGGGAAGAAAAAGGGGGAGGCAGCAGAGACGATCCCTTTCCGGAAGTAGCGGACTATTTGTTGTTCGCAGAGGGAGAATCTGAGAGCATATCTCGTTTGCAGCTCAGCTCAGCTTCTGAGCTTCCTTCCGCCAATTGTCGTCACGTGGAATGGAGGACTCACCCGACGGCAAGGCCAAGAAGGCTGGGGGTCGCCAGTGCTGCATCTGTCATCAGAGACGAGCTGCTCTCAAGAGGCCCAAAACCCTAGAGCAGGTAACTTCGCATTCTCGGATCACAGAAACCGATTTACATAAAGAACATATTCTATTTTTGGTTGTTTGCTAAGGAGCTGATAGGAGAGACACCAACTCATAAGCTGTATTTTAGTGGCTTCATTATAGAACCCTAGAATAGAACCGCCTGGGAATTTTGTTCTTTTTGATACAAGAACTGAAATCTATTATTGTTTATGAAGATTTGCAGGGAGTGTTTTTATGAGGTATTTGAGGAGGAGATTCATCAGGCAATCGTGGAAAACCAGTTATTCAAGCCTGGTGAACGCATTGCTCTTGGCGCCTCCGGGGGGAAAGGTAAGCTAACCATGCTATGCTTGTAATAATGACTGTGAACCTCAACTGGATTCTAATAATTGCTTTCTATGCTATTTGATACTTTCAGATTCCACTGTCCTTGCTTATGTATTATCGGAATTGAATAGGCGACACAATTATGGATTGGATCTCTTCCTCTTGTCAGTGGATGAGGGCATTACTGGCTATCGGGATGATTCTCTTGAAACCGTCAAAAGAAATGAAATCCAGGTGAAGTGAATTCAACTCTGAATTTCTCATCATGTCTAATGCCTTATATTTTGCTGTCCTAAAAATTACTTTTTTGTTAGTGAATTGACTCTCTTTCAAACTTGATGCTTTCAGTATGGGTTGCCGCTAAAAATAGTTTCATACAAGGAGTTGTATGGGTGGACCATGGATGAAATAGTAAAGATGATTGGTCTCAAGAATAATTGCACCTTCTGTGGTGTTTTCCGCCGTCAGGTATTTGGCTGTTCTTTGTTTTGATGGAATTTTTATCCATGTACTTTGACATGATTTTGTATTTCATATGTTTTCTCAATACGTGTTATTTGCAACGCTGGTTGCTCCATAGAACTTATGCTGCTTACATTGAACTATCAGTGAGTAATTAAAGTAACTAGAAATGTTCATACCCTTGCTGCTCATGATACCTATACATGCTGGTGTAGAGCTTTCTGTGTCATTAAGGCATGGCTGATTAAATTTAATTGTTGCGAGAATTTTTGTGGAGTTATTCAACTTAATGATTTA
Source organism: Prinsepia uniflora (assembly GCA_032719365.1). NCBI lineage: Eukaryota > Viridiplantae > Streptophyta > Magnoliopsida > Rosales > Rosaceae > Prinsepia > Prinsepia uniflora. The sequence continues at coordinate 78,903,414 of CM064868.1, read as the reverse complement.
TCTCTATATCTCAAAGGCCCTCGATCGTGGTGCTGCGTTGTTGAAGGTAGACAAACTTGCTACTGGACATAACGCAGATGATATTGCTGAAACAGTTCTATTGAACATATTACGAGGTGACATTGCGAGGTAATGCATTATTCATACTTCATTTAGTATGTTCTTTTGTTTTTTTTCTCCTCAGTTGGTTTGTTGTGGTGAACTGAGTTGCTGGTTTTATTTTGTAGATTAAGTAGATGCACTTCAATTGTCACTGGTGAAGATGGGCCAATTCCAAGATGTAAACCTTTCAAATACACGTATGAGAAGGAGATTGTTATATATCCTTGCTGCTGAAATACTCAATACCAGTTTATGTATTTTATTACTGCTAATACATCTCCATAATGATTTGGAACTATTTTGCAAACCCTTAACTAGATTTCTACGTATGCTTATTTCAAGAGACTGGACTACTTCTCCACTGAATGTAATTTATTTTTTCCTTGGGTTTCTTTTAGATAATTTTCTCAATAGACTTGCTATGTTATTTTCCCTCTGTCCAACCACCCTGGCCACTATATTCTGTGTGTTTATGATTTTACCGTTGCATCTCAAAATGGCAGGCATTTATTCACCCAACGCTTATCGTGGTTTTGCTCGTGAGTTCATCAAGGATTTGGAAAGAATCAGGTGATTACCTTGTGGAGTCTGCTCAGGAAATGTTTTACATTGGTTGGCATTGTAGTTTTCACCAAAGTTTATTGTATTAGGTCTTCAGTATGCATATTCCATATTCCTAGTTTGATATTTTACTGGATTTTTGTCTACCAAAGACCTAGGGCCATACTTGACATCATCAGATCAGGGGAGAATTTCAGAATTTCGGCTTCTACAAAAATGCCAGAACAGGGGATATGTGAACGTTGTGGCTACATTTCAAGCCAGGTAAGTTTGTTGCTGCTTTCACCTTAATTAACATGGCCCTGTTTAATTTGAGACTCGAAGTTTGCTTTCGTTCCTTTGGGTAGACCTGACTCCAGATTCTGGGAATCAGATTCGTGGTAGTCATAAGTTGATTGGAGAATCTGAACATTTGTTTTTGAATTTTACAGAAATGGTGTAAGGCCTGTGTTTTGCTTGAGGGGCTGAATAGGGGCTTGCCAAAGCTGGGAATTGGCCGGAGTCGAGGACTTAATAACGATAATAAGAAGGATATGAAGGAAAACAATGGAGCAAAAAGTATCGAAAGCAAACAATGTGGAACTTTGGACTTCTGATCATATAACATGCAAGCTATAGTATAAATACATGAGAGTCGGTCATTATGGATATTCAAGAGACAAGACCATAGTACAAGTACGAGTAACCGGCTTCATCTTCCCCCTGTCCAGATAAGTTCCAAAATAGAGAGACGGACGGAAATTCTGACTTGATTGTATTTTCATTTCAATGTAGCCTAGTTGATGACTTAGTGTTGATGTGGTTTCAAAATTCAGTGTTTGTTCGGGCCCTCCAGTAAATGAAACCAAATTATGCCTCTTAAAAGGATTCAATTTTGTAATTTCCATTTCACTTGCGATAAGTTTTTCATCAATGAAAAGCTTGAGCTTTCAAAGCAGTGCCCAGACAAGAAAAAGGAACTAGAGGGGCTGTTTAAAAGGGAACTAGAGGGGATGTTCATTTCAAAATCTCTGCGGAGCGGATCACGGTTGCATGGAACTAGAGGGGACGTTTGAAAGGGAATTAGAGGGGAGATTTTGAAAAGATGGAGACAAGGTTCAGATTATGGCCCAAATTAGCCGGAAATCAACAGCATGATTCTTTTCATGCATAGTAATTTTATTTTCATACAAAAATATTAAAATTATTAACAGTTAATATCTTGATATAAAATTAAAAATTAAAAAGCGAAAAAGGAGAACTGCGTATTTAATCCTCGTTTCATTTGGGGTCTCGTCGGCCGTCATACTCTCTCCCATCGCTCCGTGCAAGTCGTCATGGCATCATCGACACCGCCCAGCTCAGCCGCGGGCGTCCAAAACCCAACAAAAAAGTTGGGGTTTATGGCAAATGCCATGAAGCGCAAGGACAGCTTCATTCAGTTCATCTCAATGACTGGAATTCTGCTGCTGAGTGTCAGATCGCTGGGCCAGAAGTATCGCCTCCAAGATCTTCAAGAGGACACGTCAGCTCTCAGGGAGGAGAAACAAGCTCTAGTCGACCGCACGAACAACATAAAGCGCGATCTCCTCCATGAGGCCTCTCTCGAGCCCACCGGACTCTTCGCTTCCCGGCTTCGCCTTCTCTTTGGCGAACGAGAGTGATGGCACTGTGAAGTTAATGTTCCGAGGATTCCTTCTCTTTTTCGTTACTCTATGTAGTTATTCAGTTAGGAATGCGAAAATGAACCAGAATTTAATAGCTTGGATGCTCAATTCAGTGGCTTTTTTTTTTCTTAAATTGCCTGCCTAGGGTTTTCATGCTGAATGTATACTTTTTCATGTTTGCTTCTCTATAAGGCTAGTTTTGCTAATTTTAACTTGACAAGGAAGGAACTTAGACATCCTCACCGCCTTGATCAAATATTGCCTAGATATAAAGTTTTACTTAGACAAACTTTTCGTAACTTCGGAAACTCCAAAGCCCTCCCCGAGAGATAAGTTGATTCAAAATGCAATCTTTGGTTGCCCATGGCAATACAATAGGTTCTGATAGTCTGCTTTTTGGTTCAGAAATTGCTTGGCTTACAATATGATTTTAAGTTAGTTGCTTGGAGCTTGGAATTCAAGCATTCTATTACCTGTTGATGGATTTGGTGTGTTACTGCTTTCCTTAGTGTTTGGGCGTTTCTTTTTATTTAAGATTCATCAAGAAGTGACTCCTAGGTTTCTTTTGGACACTTTCTAGATAAGCTTACGGCCTGTCTATTATTATATGAGACCTCTTGGGCAAGACAAAACAAGCACACAAAGTCTGTTTCCTGTTTCCCCATGATTCTCAAGTAGCCAGCGGATTTTTTGTTAAGAAATTAAGAGCTTTAACGCTGTCCAAGTTATCAGTCATTTATACCAGTATATGATAGTCGTGTCGTATCCAGGATGATCCATCCTCGTTAAACATTTCTCTCTGATTTGAGAAAAATAGGTCATCATTGTTTTTCAGCTTAGAAAGATTGAGTTCTTGAGCATTTTTGCTTAGAAAAATTAGAGAACTACATGGGGTTTTGGCTGTTAATTTTGTAATTATGTTGTTATATAATACTATGTTGCAAGTACATGTACATGTATTGTTGGGAAAAATTGTCCTGTTATGCAAATCAATAACAGCAATTGCGGAATAATCTTTTCCACCCCATCATGTTCATTGCTTAAGTTTTTGTTTAGCATAGCATTGATGTAAACACACATTGTCTTCTGCACCTTCCCTGCCGGTGATATATTGTTTAATCTTATCCACGAACAAGAAGATGGAAGAGTGAAAAACTGATCATCCTAACGGTGTTCTAGCGCTTCACATTCAACTTGTTGCATGACTCCTGTGTGTACAAGTGTTTACTTTGTTACATAAGCATAGAGTTGAGAGGTTTTTTGTTTGCGTGCGGGTCAAAATTGTTTTGTCTCGCATCTTTGCTAGTCCAGGTGATGGAATGGTGTGAACAAATCTGGACTTTTGACCTTGGGGGGGTGAAAAATGATTATGAATGTGCGGTGAAGTGGCCATCATGGTAAAGACTGGAGAGATTTTGGAATTGATATGATTGCTCAGCTTAGATTGATTTGCACTGCAAGTCTCTTTAACTTTTGTAGCCAAGACTTGTGCATTGGGCTGTTTATTGATTGCGATTTGAGAATTGAGAATCCAGAACATTGTCATAAATTGAGAGTCCCACACCCGATGCACAAGTCATAAATTGGTGCTTAGAGACTTAAAAGAGTCATAATCTCATTAGATTTGTTGCTTGTTTGGTGTATGGTTTGAGTTGAACATGCGCTTTGCCCACGAGTCACGGCCAATGGGACCTACACAGCCAACCAGCAAAGCAAAGCAAAGCATCGTTTCAAAATTGATGGTTGGCTTTTGTTTGGGGGAAGCTGAATTTGAATTTCAATTAGAAAAACCGCGTGCGCATGTTACTCGGGGAGCCGCCGCGTTGTGAGCCTCGTGTTGTGGCAGGGCAGGCGGGCAGCTCTTAATTTTGGTATTTTCTTCTTCTTATCATTATTATTAAATTAAAATTTATTATCCTATAATTTACATCTTATAACAAATTCATATCTAGATTTTCAAATATTACAATTTTCAGCCTGAATTCTTCAAATTGTTACACTTAGATCTCTTTGTTAAAATTTCGGTTCAATCTAAAATGAGACCTACAATGTTAAATAATAAAATATTAATTTAAATTTGTAAAAATTATTTATTTTCAAAAAAATCCAAAAAAATTACTTTTAGATAATAAAAATTTTAAAAATTACAAATGTACAAAAATTCTAAATTTTGAAAAAGAAAATCTAAAAAAAAATTATTTATGTACAAAAGTAATCTATCTCCCTCCATCATCTTTATTTTTTTTTTTACCAAGGCCTTATTTCACAAAAAAAAAAATCAAAAAATTATGTATGGAGAGATAAATTACTTTCATACATAAATAACTTTTTAAATTTTTGTAAATTTTTTATTACCTTAAAGTAAATTTTTTGGATTTTTTTTCAAAATAAATCATTTTTCTAAATTTAAATCAATATTTTATTATTTAAAATTGTGAGTCTCATTTTAGATTTGACATATAATTTAACTGTAACGATTTGAAGAATTCAAGATAAAAATTTTAACATTTGAAAATTTACATATGAATTTATTATAAAATGAAAATCACAAAATAATAAAGCATAATTTATCCTATTATTTATTAATAAATAACCCTCACTTCGAGAAAATGCTTAAATTCAAAAGCTTGGCTTAAACAAACTAAGAGAGTAGAGTGTGGTTGACATAAAAGCCAATGAAGGTGTCATTCCTCTCTCACGTGAGTGTAATATACTACTACTAGTAGGCTATTTATTATTATTATTATTAATATGTATCTTCCAAAGTCCAAACAACCAAGTCCCCATTTATTTATGTAATTCTAAACTTCAACTTACTACTTTACTATTTATAATTGTTTCCATTCCTATAATTGTCTCTATCCCATAAAAAACAAAAACCATTCATTTCAACAACTAGAAACTTGGAAAGAGAAAGAGACCTTAACAAAGAATGTCCCCATTAGAAAGCGAGGAAACTTTCTATGACCTAGGAGGAGCAATTGAGCTACTCTTCTGTTGTAAATTTGTGATTTAAAGAAAGAAGCTCTTGATCCACAACAAATAATGGCTATTGCTTCCAACTTCAACTCGCTTAATTCAATAACATTATGGATGGTGGTATTAAAAGAATAATGAAGCCTGTTTATTTATGCGTGAAATTGGAAGTTCGAAAGTAGCTAGAAGCAAGGGTGTAGGATTCTCTAGGGATTTAAAAAGTTCTCCACCATGAGGATCATTGTATTATGACCGTTCAATTACATCTAGCGATCAGAAATTGATTTGATTTGTTCTCTCATTTAGAATGCGGTACATGTATACAATCAAGATATAGTCTACATACATTAATTTTCATAATAAGGATCTTGTCAGATCCCTAGAGCATCCTTACCCAGAAGCAAGGGCGGAGGGAGGCGAGTTCATTAGGGTCTTGGCCCTCTTTCATATATATTTATTTAATTTGTTATATATAATATTAAAATATTTTATTTAAATAAATATTAAATTAATTATGTTTTAAGAAAATATTTATACTTTTCTTATAATTTTAATTTCATTAAATAAATAAATTAATTAATTACGGTACATTTGAACTCTTTATTATATTATGTTTCCTTATTTGAATTTTTATTAACCAATATATCTTTATATAATGATGTATTAAAATTATGGTATGATTTTTTTAGATCTTTATTTAGTTTTATTTTGTTATATTAATTTAAATAATTTAAACACCATTTTAACTAAAAATAAATTATTTAAATACTATTAGAAGTTAAATTATATCAATTTTTTTTTATGAAATATAAAGGTCGCGTGTGGGAGACTTATGATTGCATTGACCCACTTCTAATTAAATTTAAATATACTCCATCCAAGATATGGTTAGATTATGGATTAACCCTTGAGATTCAACGGGATTTGTAATTGGTTATTTTTCACTTTTTTTCTGGATAATTTTGTAATTGGCTATATCACCCAAGCGAGAGATGGAAGAATAAAAATAGATGGTTGACTAATGACTCTTGACTCTTGACTGGTGAGAGAGGAGGGATCAGGGAGGTGGGGACCTCGGTTTACAAAACTCATCCCATCATCTTCACATGCAATCTCTCTCCTCTCTCTCGCTGTATTTGTGTGTGGATGAAAATGAGGATGGCGCCAAACGAAACCACCCCGCCCCACCTTCTTCAGAGACACACAGTCGCGAATACAACCAGCCCATGTGGCAGACACAGACAGTCAGACACAACACACTCACTCACACTTCAAATTTGCTATTTAGTCCCTATAATTTATTCAATTTCTCATTTTAATCAGTATAGAAATTTGAATAATTTGATAGAATTTTAAATACCTCCTTCAATTGCTATAAATAGGAAACTATAAGATTAAATTTAATTAAATTGAAATCATAAGAACTAAAATAGAAAATTAAGTAAATTACAGAAATCAAAAGTGAGTTTTGACTTTATTCAAATCTATTTCTTTTTTATTTATTTTATTCTTAAATAATAAAGCCTACCACCGACACCAATTTCATTTTTCTTTTTCTCTTTTGGCGAATATCCGAAAACTAATTTTTCACTCTTGGTTTTTTTAACTTTTTTTTTTTTTTTTGCGGCTGGGAAGTATGGCACCAGCCGTTATCCCACCTCTTTCCTTACTGTCACGCACTTAAATAGGTGGCATTCCTCATCAAATGGCCTCACTCTCCTCTTTCCCCTCCTTTCCTTTTCCCTTTCCCTTTCCTTCCCACCTCTTTCTTTTAAAAGTCACGCTCACAATTCATTCCCCCAGCTAATTCCAACTACGCAGACTACACTAGAGACCCAAACACTCTTAATTTCTTTCTGTTTCTCTCTTTTTCTCTCACAGTCAGTTTACTCATTCCGCTTATTTTGCATAGCAATGCCGCTACGTTTAGCGGTAGGAGCTGCAATTTCGGCACTTGTATGTCTCACTTCTCTGTTCGCCATAGTCGGTGCTGAAGATCCGTACAAGTTCTTCGAATGGAATGTTACTTACGGCGACATCTACCCGCTCGGTGTTCGCCAAAGGGTCTGTGTCAATGTCATTCATGTCTATTGTATCTCATTTTGATTATTTCTTTTCATATTCATCTTTCCGATTTTATATTCTGATGAACCTGATCTGATTGAAATTATGAATGGATCCGACGATCCACGTGTTCATTTTTGCAGGGGATACTCATCAATGGCCAATTCCCAGGCCCAGATATCCACTCTGTTACCAATGACAATCTCATTATCAATGTCTTCAACAGCCTGAACGAGCCATTTCTCATCTCCTGGTACGCACTCCGCTCCGCTCTCTCAGTGCCTCTCTGCTAACTGCAAAGATCTTCTTATCGTTCATGAATAATAACCGACTATGACATTAAGTAATTAAATATCTATTGCTTGCTTCATATTTGGATTATGTATGAAAAGACAAGATTATCCTTGATTTAAATTAAACCTTTATAGATTAGAGTGCGGAGAGGAGTCATTACTCATTAGTCATTACATTTTGGTTTCTATCATGTTGTAATAGGCGTCATGTGAAATTGTGAGGGGGATGTTATTACTCTTTGGTGCCTTTGTTGGATTCACATTATATTTTTTATACCGTCTTTTATTAAAAAGAAAATAATTAAATGAATGGCTTATCAGATGGGGGTGAGAATGAGATTCGTGTTAATGCTACATGAAAATTCATCTGGCTAGCTATGGTGGTGGACTGGATGATTTTAATTTTCAATCCAGATCTGAATTTTTTTTTTTTAAGTCTTTTAAATGTATCCCAAATTCCCAATCCAAGCACATTGGCTCATGTAAAAGTAAAATCAAATGACTATGATTGGTTTGCTATATTCCACCTAATTCCACCCATATTACCATATCTCCATTATATTAAAGTTTGTTACTTTTTTCTCTTAATTGGGGTGCGCTTGGATTTTTGCATGAATCTGGCTAGTTCTTATTTTCTTATCCTTAAGCTTGCGGTCAAGATCCTCTGGATAAGCTTTTGTTGATTCTTATTGGAGGCCAATTGATCTAGTCACTTTTAATTATTATCTACAAGACTACTGACCACCAGTTGAGTTTTCTACTTGTAAAAGTTAGAAACGGACTCGTACATCTATTCTATTTCATGATTAAACTGGCAAAATGACAGCAATTGCTGAGCTGAAACATTTAATTCTTGTTAATCAACCAATTTTTGACTGAGTGATGTTGATGTCCCCTGCCACTAGACTATCAGTGCTTCAGCTACATCACTAATGGGAAACCATATATTTTTGTGGAAAAAAAATTGGGCAATCTTACCATTTGAAATTAATTTCTTTTTGCTGGGAAAGTTTTGAGCTTATTTATTATAAAATAATCTACGAATTCTCATTTTACCATGTAAAAGTCAATTAGTAGTGCAATAGCATCATCTTGATCATTGAGTATTGACTAACAAAAGAACACGTACAAAATTACTTGTCCCTTTGGGTGCCTTGGGACTTGATTCTTTTTCTCTTTTCTCTCATTGATTTACCAAAATGAAGCTAGTAATAAATGTTTGTGGTTGATAACATAGAAATTAATTGTACTCGAAGGGTAGGAAGCACAGGTATAAGCCCTTAAATATAGCCTTTTTTTCCTTTTTCAAAAGCCATTAAATTAGTGTTTGATTAATAATTTAATTGTTTTTCATATAAATTTGTAATTGATGCATGGCAGGAATGGAATCCAACAGAGAAGAAACTCATTTGAGGACGGTGTGTATGGAACAACCTGCCCAATACCTCCAGGGAGGAACTTTACATACATTCTCCAAGTGAAGGATCAAATTGGGAGTTTCTACTATTTCCCATCTCTGGCCTTCCACAAGGCTGGTGGTGGATTCGGAGGCATTCGAATTCTCAGCAGGCCCAGAATTCCCGTCCCTTTCCCTGATCCCGCTGGTGATTACACCGTTCTCATTGGGGATTGGTACAAATCTAATCACACGGTAATTTCACTCCCTTTCCCTTCTTTTTCCCTTTATCATGTCAACATTTTCTTTTCTCTTTTAATAGCCAAGTCAAAAAGCACACTACTAGTATTATTATTCATGTTATTACTATGAGATTATAAAAACATCAGTGAATCAGTAAACATGTCCTTTGAGTCTTTGACCCAAAAAAAAAGAAGCAGTAAGCATGTCCTATCCGTCAGTCGTCAATAATATGTACGTTCTGCACATTTTGAAAAAAAAAAAAAAATTAACTATCGCTTACGTCGGTCTTATGCCTGGACCTGTTTGACATCTGCAGTCTCTCTGGACTTTTCTTCTCTCTTGTTTTTCTCTGCTTTCTGCCCCTCTTTTTCAAGGAAATGCTAAAAACACTCTCAAGTCTAAAATATGAGCCATTGTTAGAATAAATCTAATAACAAGCTCCCACTAATTGATTCTACAATAAACTCGTTCTTTTGAAGCGGACATTTAATTTTCTTATCAGCTATTCTGTTAAAAATATTTAATATATATAGGTGTGGAGAATAATAATGAGATATAACTACCCACATTTTCTTCTTTATCTTCCAGCAAACAAAATAAGAAAAAATCATTTTTTCCTTATTGAAATTGTCGTTACCTTGTTGGTATTCGGGGCATGGAGATAACAATGTATTGTTGGACCACAACGCAGTGTTGTCCTGTCCATGTTACTATCTTCATCCGTCCACGGTCAATGGTCCATTCGCATTGTCTTCCGTCTTCCTCACCTCAAACTTAATAATTCCAAACAGTTAAATGTCACAAGTTGGAACCTTCCATGAAAAAATAACCCATGATGTTTCACTATTGGCCATTATTTCTTTTTATCAATTGGTTCACGGGAGTATAAATCCCGGTTTGTTTTAATATTCAGGCAAGGAAATACCTCGAGCTCAATATTATTATTCTCATTTGGATCTGATGATTCTATTGATCTTGTACAGACCTTGAAGGCTCATTTGGACAGGGGCAAGAAGCTACCTTCCCCTGATGGAATCCTTATCAACGGTCGTGGGCCTGGTGGATTTTCCCTCAATTTCGAGCAAGGTGTGTGTGCCTTCAAATCCAATCTTATGAACAATGATCATATGCAATCAGCTTGTTGATTTCTTTTAATTTGGGTCAGTACTAATAATGTATAATATGTACCACTGCAGGGAAAACTTACAGGCTGAGAATTTCTAACGTTGGGTTGCAAAACTCCCTCAACTTCCGCATTCAAAACCACAAAATGAAGCTGGTAGAAGTGGAGGGAACGCATACCCTACAAACCACCTATTCATCCCTTGACGTGCACGTAGGTCAATCTTACTCCGTTCTCGTCACAGCTGATCAACCTGGACATGACTACTACATTGTAGCTTCCTCTCGGTTCACCTCTCCGATCCTTACCACCACCGGCACTGTTCACTACGCCAACTCTGCTGGCAAAGTCTCTGGCCCACCGCCTGGTGGCCCTACCATCCAAGTCGACTGGTCTTTGAACCAAGCCCGCTCTATCAGGTACTTTCTCATTCCAGCTAATGTCTCAGCTCACATTATGCAATATGCATTCATAATAAATCAAGCTACAGCCTTGGAGTTGGGTGATCATGTTCTAAATTTAATTTATATTTGATTTCAGGACCAATCTTACAGCAAGTGGACCAAGGCCAAACCCTCAGGGCTCGTACCATTATGGAATGATTAACACAACCAAAACTTACGTGCTACAAAATTCCGCTGGCCAGATCAGTGGCAAGCAGAGATATGGAGTGAACAGTGTCTCATTTGTTCCAGCAGACACTCCCCTGAAGCTGGCGGACTACTTCAAAATTGGAGGAGTTTTCCGTGTTGGAAGCATCTCCGACAAGCCTACTGGCGGGGGATTGTACCTTGACACCTCAGTTTTGGGTGCTGATTATAGAAAGTTCGTGGAATTTGTGTTCCAAAACGGCGAAGATATAATTCAGAGCTGGCATCTTGATGGTTACTCTTTCTTTGTAGTAGGGTAAGCATACGTACTAGCTAACTAATTGTTCATAGGTTTCTACTCCATAATATACTCATTACTCAACGATGTAGCTAGTTGATCTCATTTCTGAATTTGCAGTATGGATGGAGGGCAGTGGACACCTGCTAGCAGGAAGGGGTACAATCTCAGAGACGCAGTTTCACGTTGCACCACTCAGGTACCTTGCGGATACATTTACTTTTTTTTTTTTGTTTATCTGATTGCGTATACATTTGCTAAGGAAGGAATACTACTTTTCACGCAGTTGCAGTGAGTTGGAGATTGATAGATGATATTTTTGTGAGTGCAGGTGTATCCCAAGTCATGGACGGCTATATATGTTGCACTTGACAACGTGGGAATGTGGAACTTGAGGACGGAGTTTTGGGCTCGACAGTACCTTGGACAGCAATTATATCTGCGTGTTTATACACCATCGACTTCAATCAGAGACGAATACCCCATTCCAAGGAATGCACGCCTTTGTGGTAGAGCAAGCGGCCGACGCACACGGCCCCTCTAATAATCTCTTCCATCGTCTTCAAATTGATCTGAACAAGAACAAGGCCCTGAGCCAGCAGCCAGCTCCCTGCTGCCTGCTGCCTGCTGCCTGGACCTGAATTGTTAGTTCATCGTCGTCAAGATTGAAAGAACATGAATGAGAGAGTACGTAGAGACAGGTGTTGCTTCTAATTTGTTATTTGTTCTTGGGGTGCCTTTTTAATCACTATTTTTAAATTTATGATTTGAAACGAGGACAAGTGTACGTCAAGGACCTCAGCTCGAGGTCGATATCACATTAATTCTTTCCAAGGAGGACAACAGCCACTGTATTCGCTTTGTTGTTGTATCAGGTTTCATACACCTAATTAATTAATTAATTATATATGATAAGCCTGTGTGGGACCCCCCCCCCCCCTAAGGGTGCCTCTCATCACAACGTTTTCTATTTGGCTACATTATATGCTGAGTACATATTTATTCCACTTTAGTTTCTGCAACATCAACACTAGCAACAGCTTTCCTATAATACTTCAGCTTGACGCATGAATGATTAAAACTTACGAACCATCTCGTTACTGTAACACTACCCTATTACTGCAACATCATCACTCATGGTGGCCCGATTGATTTAGTCCGTAGTGAGTTGTCTTGCTTGGTTCGGGTGGATTGTCGAACTCAATCTGTGGTAGGTCATCTCACTCGGTCTGTAGTGGGGTTGATCCATCGACATCGACCTGATTTGTTGTTTGGTTGATCTAATCATTCAAGCTATAAGCATATACGTGGTTCAGGTTACATTCACACGATTGAATTATTCTCATTGATAATGTGTGATTATACATGATACAAGAGGTATTGAGAATTAAGCTGGTTTGCGGGAAAGTTTTTTTCTTCAATCCCATCCTAGTTGGAACGGGTTCTAAATCCAACAGTAATCTTCCATTCCAAATCCCATGAGATAAGAAATGCAAGAGATGCAGAGAGATCGCAAAGCTCTCTTCCTCCCAAGTCCATAAATTGCAATCAGGATTGCTCTGCCGATGGAGGAAATTATGGGCTTGGGAGGGGGAGAGCTTGGCGGATAAGTCATGAAAGTAAGTGTGGAGGATTTTTGGGGGTTGAGTTGGAGTTTCAGAAGAGAGACGAAGAGGATGAAGAGGAAGAAAATTAACAATGTTTAATGGACATTTAAGGAAAGAACCAGTAGTTTTAACGATATTAAAGACAAAATCTGTTAAATGCCTAACGTTGCACTTATTCATAGTGTAAAGTAAAACGAATTTTCGTACCTAGTGCATTTTGAGACATGTTGCTACATTTATTTTTTCCCTAACTTACATATACCCTCCTAGGACTAATTTGTAATCTCTCTCTCTCCCTCTTATCTAATTTCCCTTATACTCTGTATCTCCTTTTTGTCTTTCTAAAAAGAAGAGAGACATGTAATACACATAATAAAGATGAAGATGAAGAACTTCAGATAAAGATGATGGGGAAGATTGCATCTTCTTTTTCTTCGACTTGTTCCTCTGCCTCTGCATCCTCTTCTCTCATCATGTTCACGAGTTTCTGGTTATATAACTAAGTGTTCACCAATAAGTATATAAACGATAACTAATAAGTAACTAACTGCAAAACCCAAACACTCATATGAAAATGAAGATCTTCATATGAAGATGAAGACAACGCACTCCATGTGCAGGTGAAGTTGAAAATCTCCACATGAAGATGAAGAACTCCATATGAAGCTGAAGGGGGAGGTTGCATCCTCTTCCTCTTCGACTTTTCCTCTGCATCATCTTTTTTTCTCTTTTCTCTTCATCTCCATCTTCATGCCCCTCAAGGGTTTCTACGTTTTTTATTATGTAATTTAGTGATCACCAACTAGTATATAAGTGATAACTAATTGGTAACTAACTACGAAATCCAGAAACCCAGATGAAGATGAAGATGAAGAGAAAAAAAAGAAGACGCAAAGGAAGAGGATGCAACCTCCCTCATCACCTACATATGAAGATCTTTATCTGGAGATCTTCAACTTCATACAGAGATCTTCATCTTCACTTTCATTTTTGTACCCAAATGAAAACACAAGAGCAAAAAGATGAAGATGGAGATAACGATTTAGTTATCGATTAGTTCCTACTTATATGTACCAGTTGGTGATCATTTAGTTATATAGTCAAAAAACTAGAAACCCATGGAGATGAAGATGAAGAGATATAAGAGAAAAAAAAAGGATGTAGAGGAAGAAGTCAAAGAGGAAGAAAACACAACATTCTCCATTGTCTTCATCTGGAGTTCTTCATTAGATCTTCATCATCTTCATCACGTGTCTTCCTTCATCTCGTAGCTTATTGTAGCTTTTTGTTCATTTGCCTTCCATTATATCAATACGTCAACCTTTTGTCTTTGGTACTAACATTTTATCTTTTTATTTTGCAGCTCCAAAGTTATATGACTCTTCATTCTTAATGACAGGATCATTTCTAACCTTCATCTTTTTCTATGTTGATAGCTGCATTATTTTTCCTTTGACTAGATTTTTATCGTAAGAGATTTTTTCTAACAAGATTTTCTAACATGACACCACCTCAAACTTCATCATTCTCCTTAATTGAGAACACTTGTATTGTTAGTATAGTACCTAACGAGTAGTTAGTACTTTCATTACATTTTATACCCCGTAACTTATTTTAGGCCGCAAATTTTTTAATTACTATTGTTTATGATGATCACGTTTTGGATTCATGGTAATTTAATTGGCTATCAATGGTACTATTTATGGATGTCTTCCATAAATAAATAATGAAAAAAAAAACTGAAGGGCTCAAATTTAACTAAAAAAAAATAGAAAAGTAGGAAAGAGGGGGAGCGAGAGTGAAGTTTAAATCAGGGGAAAAAAAAGAGTGAAGTTTAAAAAGTAAAAACCTTCTTTGCGAAGCCGATACAGTTATTTGGGCGGGATCCAGAGTTTTAGATCTTCAGTTGGGCTTTCTTTCTTTGATTTCTCTTTAAGATCAGGTACTAGCTTACTCATGGTTTGTGGTTCCACTTAAAGTTTAGGGTTTTGTTCGTCTTTCTTTACGCAAGGAACGGGAAATGGTGCTTCCTTAATATAGCATTTAGGATTTATATCGTTGTAATTGATCGTGATTTCTGTGTTTGGCCAAACGCAGTTTTTCTGTTTTATTTACTATATATCTATGATTTCTTGCAGGTTTCAGCCAAAGTCATTTGATATTTATTCCATGGCGGTATGTAAAAATTAACAAGTCCTCTACTTCGGACTTCAGAGTGTCTTTTTTGTTTTTTTTTTTTTTTATGGACCTCTCAGACTTTAATTGGTGATTGGAATAGGTCGAGAAAATTTTCAAAGATGAAGCTAGTGAAGAGAAAGGTGAACGAGCCAGACTGGTGAGTTTTGTACAGTATTGTCCGTAATACTAGTTACAGTTACACATGCAAGTAAACAAAATGTTGTTCTTCTGAGACTGATCAAGTTCATTTTTCCATTGAATATATTTTCATGCTTAGCATTGAGGGTTTTACTTGACTGCAAGGCAGTGCTTGTTAAGGAATAAAGCTGGGTTTGGCTAGAATCACATTTAGTTCCAACTTTCTTGGTGGCTTAATTTTAACAATATAATTCTCATACACCGATTTACATTATTTTCTCCATTCGGATTCCTTTGGAAAGATGAAGTATTTGCACCTTAAATCGGAATCCATTGCATCTTACTGGGTTAAGGTGTTCTTTGCTTGGCATTTATTTAATTTTGTTCCCGAGGCATTCTCAGATTTCTACTTTCGTAACTTAAGTTGGATACTGCACTATATTAATAGCTTAAGCAGTGTGCATTAGGCGCTTTCAATCTCCTATTGTCAATTTGAATTGCAATTGATAGGCTAGAAATTGACATATCCGTTGAACCTGGTACTTATCAATGATGTGTATCGTTTTAGGCTTCATTTGTGGGAGCAATGGCAATTGCTGACTTGGTTAAGACAACCTTAGGGCCAAAGGGAATGGTGAGTTATTTTTTTTTTTTGGAACTTACATTTGTTTCCAATCTAATTGATACTTGTGATTTTACAAATAATATTCTTTTTCCTACTTGTGCTGATCACTTTCTGATTACTATATTTGGACAGGATAAAATTTTGCAATCAACAGGAAGAGGACACGAGGTTACTGTTACTAATGATGGGGCGACCATATTAAAATCCCTGCATATTGACAATGCAGCTGCTAAAGTTCTTATCGGTATCCTAACAGTTTTATTATAAATTCGTGAATTTATCCTGATCATAACAGGTTGTAAATTTTTTTTTACTCTTGATTTTATTACATATATGGAATCAAAGACTTTTTTGGAGAGCTGTCTGTCTTCAGGCACCTAATTGCTGAAATACATACTGATTGGTAGAAATATGCATATCATCTCATTTTTTTATGGTCCTTAATATGAGAGTTAGATATTTCAAAAGTTCAAGATGATGAAGTTGGTGATGGGACAACTTCTGTTGTTGTTTTGGCTGGGGAACTGTTAAGGGAGGCAGAAAAGCTGGTTGCATCAAAGATTCACCCAATGACAATCATATCAGGTTTGCCCTATGTTTCCATATGAACATCTCTCTTTCAGTATAAATATTAATTTGGATTTTTTGTTAACTAAAGCCTTTACACTTCCGCTTGCCTTTATATGGCATGTTACTATCTGAACTTAATAAATTTATATCTTATTTTTAGACTGTCTATGGTTTTTTTATGTTGTCTTTTTGAATGTTTTGTTATCAGTTTATAATGCCATATGTTTGGTTCTATAGGTTATCGAATGGCAGCTGAGTGTGCTCGCGATGCTTTGTTGCAGAAGGTTGTTGATAATAAGGCTGATGCTGGTATTCGCTGCTGCTTATTATTTTAAATTTTAGTGCTGTTATTTTGGTTTCAGTGACTTATCCCTTACTGCTGTACCATTTTCACTTGCATTTTAGGGCATGCATCAATTATTTCTCTTCATGGATCAACTGTCTTTTAGTAGCTGTCGATATGAGTTATTCTAGGCACATGATGTGCAGTTAATGAAATTGATGGTGATCTTGATGTATGCTTCCCTCTGAGATTGAAACTTTTGAATGACTTGATCATGCTTTCATTAGCTTTGCCTTGTAGCATTGTAACTAATTGAAGTCATTTGTGCAGAGAAATTTAAGTCGGACCTAATGAAGATTGCAATGACTACTTTGAGCTCTAAAATTCTTTCTCAGGATAAGGAACACTTTGCACAGCTAGCAGTTGACGCTGTGATGCGGCTAAAGGTGATTGTAACTTAAATTTGGTAGTTACGGTCAATCGGAATGTTGCAAAAAGGTCTTGTTCTTTCAAATTTATGTTGTTTCATGAGTTTGTTTGCAATGGCAGGGCAGCACCAACTTAGAGGCTATCCAAATTATAAAGAAGCCTGGAGGATCACTCAAAGATTCATTTTTAGATGAAGGGTAAGGAGAAAAATGAACTTTTGAGCTTCTTATTTTCTCTTTACTGCAACATGCAACTATGTTTGGAAATTCTATTATGCAGTCTTGGAGATCTTTCTGTCCTTTGTTATCATTTATATGTTCAGCTTAAATGAGTTGCTAATTTCTCCATGTGCATTTTTTTTTGTACATATGTAGGTTTCTAACTTTCTTATTTTCTCATGCATGTCTTACTTACTTCTGTTTTGCCTGTTCAGCTTTATTCTTGACAAGAAAATAGGTCTCGGTCAGCCCAAGCGCATAGAGAATGCAAATATTCTGGTTGCAAATACAGCAATGGACTCAGACAAAGTGAAGATCTATGGGGCACGTGTTCGTGTTGATTCGATGTCTAAGATTGCGGAAATTGAAGGGGCTGAGAAAGAAAAAATGAGAGAAAAAGTCCGGAAGATAATAGCTCACGGCATCAACTGTTTTGTTAACAGACAGTTGGTTTACAATTTCCCCGAAGAACTCTTTGCAGATGCTGGAATACTTGCAATTGAGCATGCTGATTTTGAGGGCATTGAGCGTTTGGCCTTAGTAACTGGTGGTGAAATTGCATCAACATTCGATAACCCAGAGTCAGTCAAGCTTGGGCACTGCAAGCTCATTGAAGAAATTATGATCGGTGAGGACAAGTTGATCCACTTTTCTGGTGTCGAACTTGGCCAGGCATGCACAATAGTGTTGAGAGGTGCAAGGTACTTTTTTTTACATTTTTTTTTTGGTTTACTTCCAATTCAGTTCTGCACCGGCTAATATGAATATGTGCCACAAAGATGGATTTTGAACCTAGTTTGTGCGCATGCAAGATAATATGAGATGGAGTACAATACATGCTGCGCAATCACCTATTAATCATATATGTCCTCGTATTTCGGTAATGATTGATGAGTCAATTATGAAAGTCTAGGGCCTTTTGTTTGTTTGTATTATGATTATGGTTGTCTTAGTCCCTCCGTAGCGAACTACAAATCCAGGAAAATAAATTATACAACCTACAAATTCTTATTATTTTTGGATTTCATTCTAATCAACTGGCTGAGAGTTGTGCGCTTGAGGAAATTAAACTTAATTAATTGAAGTCTTTTGATTAGATTTTATCTGTCATATGCCCTTTGGAATCCAGCAATTATCCATGTGGCACTTAGTAATTAGGATTCATCGTGTAGCCGTTCTTTCCAGAGAGCCTTGCATAAGTTTTTCTCTGACCCTGGAGTAATTATTTATTATAAATATTTTTTATTTATCTAATGAGATGTTTTTACTTTGGCAGCCATCATGTGCTTGATGAGGCGGAGAGGTCTTTGCACGATGCATTGTGTGTTCTGTCTCAGACAGTCAATGACAGCAGGGTCTTGCTTGGAGGTGGATGGCCTGAGATGATAATGTCAAAGGAAGTTGATGCGCTGGCCAAGAGAACTCCTGGAAAGAAATCTCATGCTATTGAAGCTTTCTCACGAGCACTCTCGGCCATTCCTACTATCATTGCCGACAATGCTGGTTTAGATAGTGCTGAGTTGATTGCAAAGCTACGTGCTGAGCACCATAAAGAAGGGTGCACTACAGGAATTGATGTCATCTCTGGAGCTGTAAGTACCTTAATAAAAAAGCAAAAATTAGTTGAAACGGTGATTTAACTGAAAAAAAAAAAGAACTTCCCATGCTAAGATCAGTCTGCTTGTCCTTTGGATTAATGGTAGTCAAAAGTGCCAACAAATTTGCTCCTTATCCATGAGTTTTCATCGGGTTTGTCCAGAAACCTCTTCAATCTATCGTCTGGACTGTCATGGTTATTAGATGTTTGATACCCGGCTTCTTTTTTTGACGTTCTGGAAGGTAGGAGACATGGCAGAACGAGGGATATCTGAATCGTTTAAAGTTAAGCAGGCTGTCTTGCTCTCTGCAACAGAGGCTGCAGAGATGATTCTTAGAGTCGATGAGATCATCACATGTGCACCAAGGAGGAGAGAAGACAGAATGTGAGAGGAGATCATCACATGTGCACCAAAGATCAGGTCATAGTCAGAAATCAGAGTGTTGATGTTATTGATAGTTATTGATAGTCAGAAATGGGTTTAGCATCATAGTCAGAAATCAGAGCGGGACATGAGGACTTGTTTTGAGTTTATAATTATTTTCTTGAAAGTTAGCGGCCAGGTTTTTGCAGAGGAAGTTGTCATTTCTTTTTTCTGCACATCGGCAGGAACTAGGAAGTTTTATTTGAAATCGGTTGCCCATTAGCATGAAGTTAATTTCTTCCTAAAGAAAAACAGCGCTATCAGCTGCTCGTCTTTTAAAATGAAGTTGCGATATTGACTGATAATGCGTCAACAATGAATTTTGACTTTCTAACTTGGGATTGTTTGCTGAAATTATTAAACGGACTTCAAGCTGCATTTGGAGCGGGAATTAAATCTACCTTTCAAGCACTAAAATGAGAATGTTAAAAATAGAGAAAAAAATAAATGAAAATAAGTAAAAAAAAAAAAAAATTATAAAGTAATATGTATAGTCTTTTAGATAAAGGTTATTCATTTATTAGTTCTTAACAATATTAATATTTATTTAAAACTCATTAATCATATATTTTTTTTAATTTTCTAATTCCTAACTATCATAATAATTAATCAAATAATAAAATTGATAATTTTTCTTAAAAAAAAATTTCAACGTCAAATTTGAAATTTTTTTATTATAAGATTATATTAATCTCTTATAGTTTAGGGTTTAGTTATTAAATTTTTTGTCCAAAATTTAAGAATTAAACTCTAAACCCTAAGTATATCATAAGTACTTCTACAACCACGGACACCAACCCTGTCTCTCCATGAAATTTTCTATACCCTACCATTAAATATCAGATGATACAAATTTCATTATTAATTTCAAATTAAAAAAAAAGATTTATCCTTTATATAACCCATTACGATTCAATATGTCCTTATATTAATATATCAATATAAAAGTTTTTGACTAACATGAAATCTTATTAAGGATTAATGAATAATTTATCCTTCACGTAAACAGGGAAAAAACAACATGAATAAAATATTAGTTTGGCCTCTGAAATCGGGACTCTGAATTTTCCCAGCTGACGTTATCTTTTCTCTCTGATTCCAAACTGACACTCATTATCTTCCCCTCCTAAACTTTTACTCTCAAAGTTCATAACAGAAAGACGGTGTCCATGGCGTCTGATGCGTTGGAGTTCGATCCTGATGGTATCCAATCTTACAGATTCCCTGAGGTTTCTATTTCTCCGTTTTTCATTGCCTTGTTAATTCATTTTTCAAACTCTCAATTCAATCTAGTTTTCCGATGACCTTATCGATTTATATCTTTTTTTTTTCTTTATGCTTGCTGCACATGTTGTTTCTGGGGATTTCAGTTGACGTACACCTACTCAGAGAGGTAGGCTTAAGCATTTCCTTTAGAGCAATTGTACGAAAGTGTAGATATATGTATATATTATATATCACGTATTTTAATTGAATACATTACCAGTTGAAATGCGAGGAAGGAGCTATTAGCATAGCTTATTAGCTTAATTACTTGCTGTGTTAATGTTTAGTCTATAATATATATACCCGTGTAACTTGGCAGGGATGTAGCGCTCTATGCGTTGGGTATTGGAGCTTGCTCCCGGGATGCCTTGGACGCTGACCAACTTAAATTTGTTTACCATGAGGAGGGCCAGAAGTTTATTCAGGTCTTCATAATTCAATCGACTTGGTTCTTTCATTTAATCTGAATTGGAGTTATGTTGTCTAGTACATACTTTGAGTGGATTGTACAAGCAGGGTTCTGCGAGCTGCGTGTTTGTTTCTGCATTTTACATTGTATATAAAATGGTGCTATTTTCACTAGGTGTTGCCGACATTTGCTGCTCTGTTCTCGCTGGGATCCCTGACAGATGATTTACGTCTACCAGGGTTGCGGTGAGTATCAATGATAAGGTCCCTTTACACATTTCATGAGTAAATATACTCTCTAAGGTCATGCTTAAATTTGTGCTGCTTTGGTGGTTCATGAATTCCTACTTTTCTGATATTGGTATAGGACTTTTCAAATTTATGAGAAGCTAACTGGATTTTTTGGTTTTTGTTGCCTGCAGACATGATCCGCGCCTTCTGCTATATGGACAACAATACATTTAATTATACAAGCCACTTCCTTCAAGTGCTTGTGTAAAGCCTCTGATACTAATCTACATATGAGATACATTATATAGTTGAAATACTTTGCTTTTTAGAATCAACCTATAATCCATTTATCATTGACCATACTTTTAGTCGCATTTCTAGCTGATAGTTTATTCTTTCTTTTATTGATTTCCTTCATATGAAGTACTAATATTTGTATTGTTTGATTTTTGTTTCCAATCCATTTGTTTCCTTGAAGAGCGTATAAGTCCTATGTTTTTTTTTCTTATGCAGTTAGAGAATATGGTGATTCTCGCTGGACTCCACGATAAAGGTTTGTATTGTTAGCAGGACCATTACTGTTTCTGCAATTTGCAGAATCACTTGCATTTTGTTATGAGGAAGTTTGACTTCAAGGTTCTTTATAGAAATTTAAGCATTAAGGTTCATATCCCTGTGTGGTGTTCCGATATAAAATCATACTTTCAAGAATAATTAAGTCCTTGTATATATATATCACATATATATATACTCTTCCTTATTGGTATATAGAGAGAGTAATGCTACGATTAGAATTTTTTGGTCTGTTTTTCAGGTAAAGCTGCTATTCTGGAGATTGAAACAAAAAGTTACGACAAACATTCTGGTGAATTGTTATGCATGAACCGGTAAGTGCTCATTTGAAATAGCTGATCTAGTGCTGCCATGCAATTGACAAAGCTTAGGCGTTTCTTTCCAGGTCGACTGCCTTTCTCCGCCGTGCTGGTGGTTTCTCGAAATCTTCTCCTCCATATTCGTATTCTAACTATCCAAAGGACCAGGTTCCCTTTGTGAAAATCCCAACAAGTCAACCTTTTGCAGTTTTTGAAGATTGTACACAACCATCTCGGGCATGTAGCATTTATTTCATTATTGCAAGAGTTACAGTCACTGTTTCATGACTCATAAGTCATGTAGACTTGATTCGTCTAGGAGTAGGAAAGTTAGTCTCCTGGGTTCAGTTAAGTATTTATCTTGATCGTACTTCTTTTAGTAAGCCTGAGAAGGAGAAGGGGACCACCTTTCTTTCGTTCAACTTCTTTTGAGTGAGTCTCACTAGCATTATGTGTAGTAAAGACTTTTTCCTTAGTTACTGTTCTCTTTCCCTCAAGTCTATAGTATCAAGCATTTCTTGGAGGATTAAGAGAGTGCTAACTCCTTTCCACAGCTTTTATGGCTAAGACTGGACAAATAGGCAACTGTTAATGGCTTGTGTGCACTTCAAATCTAAAGCTTCTTTGATTAGCCCATGATTTTTGTTCCTGATTTACAAAAAAGTGTATTCTTCTTTATGTGTGATGAACAAGTTCAATTTATGGTAGTTATATTCTATTCAGCTATAAATAAAACTGTGTATGACAGTATATTAAATTTAGATACTTCTCTTTGGGTATGAGATTGAAGAATCTTTTTACCTCTTTATGCCCTTCTGCAGGCATTGCTGTATAGGCTGTCTGGAGACTATAATCCTCTGCATTCAGATCCTATGGTTGCAAAAGTTGCAGGGTTGGTTCCTCAATTACATAGCTGGACTTTTGTTTTGTTTTATACTTGATTATTCGAAAGTTTAATGCGCGTTGAGATCCTATTATGCTGTTTATATCAAAATTCTAGGAGTCATTTTGTAGCCAACTAATAGTGCGCATTTTTGTATTGCATTATCAAAGATTCTCGCGGCCAATACTGCATGGCTTGTGCACACTTGGATTTTCGGTTAGGGCAATTGTGAAATGCATTTGCAGAGGAGATCCAAACCTGGTCAAATGCATATCGGGCCGATTCCTTTTACATGTCTACCCTGGTGAAACTTTGATCACTGAGATGTGGCTTGTAGGCTCAAGGTAGAATTGTGCGTCATTTATCTCTGTGATTGGTTTATTTACATGTACATCCACCTAACGTTAGTGTTCAAACATGCAGGGTCATATATCAAACAAAGGTGAAAGAACGAAACCGGACAGTGCTTTCTGGCCACGTGGATCTCCCTGATTTATCTTCGTCTCTGTAGTCACACTTGTTCATCTGCATATATGCTGCTAAATAAGCATAAGGAGCGATGTATTTTATTTCGAGAGAAAGGAGAGATGGAGCATATGAAAGTCTGCCATCTTAGTTTTATTTCGTGTATTGGTGATGTAAAGAATAAGCTCTTATATGAGACAATGGTTATGAGCGTTGTACTTTTTTTCTGTTCTTGTCAATCAACACTTTTCACCTCGTGAAATATGTGGACCTGCCTTGCGACTGTAGACCTTCCTAGGCAAGACCATGGGCTACACGGATAATCATTTGCAGCGAGTAGACCAGAGCATCAAGAGACATCTGGATCGAGGACATCAATGAGTCGACTTTCCTAGTTAAGAGCCTGTTCCACTCCAATCCCGGTGCGCACCCCGGATAGCAACAATAGCTTCCATAGATTCTGTTTCAATCGCCTAATCCCTGTGAACTGCATCAGCTGGACCCCTGCTTGTAAGGCTTCAAGTTCATTGGCCAGGACTGAGGCACTCGGTGATCTCAGGGCCGAGAAAGCCATCAAGAGTGTGCTCGAATCATCCCTCAGTACACACCGCCAATACCTTGCAGCCTTCCTTTCCGACCACGTAACCTGTCTTAATAAATGACTAAACGTGCCCCTGGAATGCTGACAGATTGCCTTGAGTACTCAAAAGAAACGACTAAACGTGCCCCTAGAATGCTAACAGATTGCCTCGAGTACTCAGAAGGACGGCCAAAGCAAAAGGAAGACAATTCCAGATAAATGAAGAAAATACAATACAATCTGCCCCATTTTAGCAGAGTTCGGTGTCTTATGTGCTGTTGGGCTTTAGCCCAAGTGCTTTGGGCTTGTATTCAACCCGTCTAAAATAAAATGACCCGTGAACCCATTTTCTTTTTTCCCGTTACATATAAACAAAGGGCTAGGCGCTTCCAAATATTTCGCCTAAACATCGGTCTGGTTTTTTTTGAGACGCTCTAATCGTCGCTCCACTGAGCTAGGGGCTGTTTGAAATGACAAATGTGGCCGAAGAGGCTTCGCAGGTCACCGTTAATGGCGAAAATGTACGTGCTCTCTGCGAATTCGTTCGAGAGTTGCCCGTTCGCGCTGTGACAGATTTATTATCCCTGGGGGTGAGCGTCGTTGCCCTAACTTTTCTTTTCATGCCTTTTGCTTGTATTAATTCAAGAGTTTCTTCACGGAACAACGTTGAAATTCTACTGCATATTAAGTTTATAGAGTGGTTTCGAATTAGGGTTATTCAGACCTGATCACCATTTATTTAAATTTTCTGTTCTTACCTTCTGCTTGTATTAATTTAAGGTAGTTTCTTCAGTTTTAGACCAACGCTTAAGTTCCACTGTATATTGAGTTTATTCCTGAGTGGTGTTGAATTAGGGTTGTCCAAACCTCATCGCTATTTATTTGAATGGTGTAGAATTAGGGGTGAGCTCCGTTACCCTAACTTTTCTGTATTAATTCAAGGGGTCTTCAACTTTAGAACAACTCTTAAGTTCTAATACATATTAAGTTTATAGAGTGGTGTTGAATTAGGGTTATTCAAACCTTATCACTACGTATTTGAATGCTTTTGACCCTAATTTTAATTTTCTTGTAGGTATGCTGCAGATGCATTTTACGATTATTTGGGATCAGAGAGCATGTTTATTATTGTTCTTCGCTATCACCATCAATCTTGATTTCAGCCCTTGGAGAGTCAATAGAGAAACATGTAGTGGATAGTAATTTAAGAGAAGGGGTAGTTTGTAGCATTTGTTTGGGAATCTTGCAGTTCACTTATTCTATTGATAGGAAGTTGGTCCCAGAAGAGGATAGCGCTAATGCGTTGGCTGTTTCCATTTCCAGCCAGATTAGGCAACAGGGCTTTGAGATTGACAGCTTTTCTCTTGAAGTGTCGATACCTTCAATTATTCTGGACAATGATCGCACTGTTTGGTAAGATTTATAGTTGAACAGAAAAGCTCATTCTTGAACATGGCCAACCTAATCTGTTTGTTAAGTATTCTGCATGCATTATGGAAACAATAGGAAAGAGGAAAAACTTGTTTCCATTTAATTTTTTGTTGAAAAAATCTAGTTTACCTTCAACATCCAACTATCCAATTATAGTTGAATTTATGTTTAGTCCAAATTTAAGTTTCCTTGAGTTCATTGTACGAACTACCATATAGGCTGTTTTAGTTTGGCATGTTCTTGTGCAGGTTGTATATGAAAAGAAAGTATGAATCTGAACTTTGGTTCCAAGGAAAATCACTTTCTGAATGCATTTCCGCAAAGGATGCTCTAAAAATTTCTCTTATGGAAACCCTTGAAACAATTTTGGTATGTAAAGGTTCGCTTCTTTCAGATTCTAATTGTGTTATCTATAGCAATGAATTTTTTATGATTCATAAAAGGTAAGAATAGTTGATATCAAACGTATGCAAGTAATCTACTATAAATTGAAGTTTTGCAGGGTTGTAAGTCCAGGATAAGCACTTTCCGCATCCGTTTGACGTACACTCACAATATATTATCAAAAACAGGTGAGGATTCTGTAGAGGGGTGTCATGGCAACAAAAGGAGAAAAACAGGTATGTCCAACTCTATGTTACCACCACTTGTTCCTGTTTTCTTTAAATCTCAAAATGACCTCTTTTCAGCTCTAGATATGTAGGGTGTTGAATATCATTTAGGTAACCGTATTCATGTATGGTTTTCGAATCAAGCATTTGTAACATACACTGCATTTCTCTATTTCATTCATCGACATCATCATTTCGCTTTAAAGTTCTCATTCTTGGAATGAAATCAAGGGAGGGGAATCTTGATTTGGCTTTTGGTTTTATGTCTGATATTGATGTCAGCTAAGTATCCCTACATGCTGAGTCAGTATAAATGGGTGTTATCCCCATTTAGTGGCAACCAATATCATATACCAATTTCGTGTATACAGCCTGATCGTTGAAGTGCCCTCTTCACTGTTTTTACAGGCTCATGCAATGGTTTGGATGCAATTGATGATGACATCAATTCCTCTGAGTGCCTGAAGTTACCTCTAGAGCAGGTATTGTAATGGAATTTTACTTGTTATTGGTCGCCTAGAATGCCATTTTATCAAATGATATGAAGCCTATAATTTCCATTTAGAAGTGTTTGGGACACCATGAAGTGAACTTAATGTGACAGTTACTGTTGGTTTCTTTTTGTATTACTAGGTGGGACCACATGAAAAAAGTGTTAAGCTTTGTTATTTTGGATATACTTCTAGTACAATTACTGGAATTCCTTCTTGGGTATCAAATTGGAGCTGAATGTTCTAATTGATTGATGCTTTTGTTTATGCATTAAAAGTTTCGTAATTACTTGTTTTTTAAATTATTTATGATGTAATTTCACTTAGATTTTCTCCTTTCCAGCCCAATGAACCTTGCTATTTGGAGTTTCTTTGCTCCAGGACACAACTCTACATTGGTGGGAGATATCTGAAGGTAAGCTAATTATATCTTTTTCTTCAGGAAACTCATTATGTTGTGGTTATGCATCACAAGTTGATCTTGTGGTTATTTGGATATTATGTGTGTGTATGTCTGGATAGTGGATACATATCTCTGGGTAAGCTGATTTTGTGGTTGAACGTGAAACGTGTTTCAATACGTTTGGTGAGCCAAAGGGAAAATGATGCTGATTAGTATTTATGATGCAGTACTCCCGGAATGTGAGTCAAACCTGTTGGATCATTGATGATGAGAGAATGGGAGAAGCATCTGTTGAGGTAATATATACTTAAAACATTGGCTTTTGTCTTTCTTATTTGGCTTCTTCTGGAACAATGATGGAATTTCTGACAGTTATTTGTGTTGTCCTAAAGGAGTTGCTAGGTAGCAACATTCTTCCGATATGTCGCGGTGATAACTACAAGTTTCATGCTGCTGGCAGAGAAGATATCGATGTAATGGAAATCTGTTTTTCAGTACTGTGTTTTGAATTTAAAAGGAAAATTTTGAAGTATGTAAATATCTTTTTAGGTCCGGATGTTGGGTTCTGGAAGGCCTTTCCTACTTGAGATACAAAACCCGCGCTATGTCCCGTCTGAAGAGTCTATCAAACTTTTGGAAACAACGATAAACAATTTGGAAACAAAATTGGTAAGTCAACTCCTAAATCGACACTGTTGTTTCTTCCTGTCATAGAAAATTTATAAACGAGTACATTAAGGATGCAGGTAGGAGTGAGTAATCTGAAACTGGTGGGCAGTCAGTCATGGGATCTGATGCGTGAAGGAGAAGCAGAGAAACAGGTCTCTTTCCTTGTATATTTTTTTACTTCCTCCCCTTTTTTATCGCTTCATGTTGATGGCCTCTTATTATGTTGTATTTTCCTGCAGAAGCAATATGTTGCGTTACTGTGGATTTCTCGGCCTCTCAATGATGAAGACTTGCTGTATATATCTTCACTGAAAGACATGGTGGGTTCTTCTGCAAGCCTTGTAATAGTTTCTTCTTGGTTGTCTTTGTCCTTATATTTATATAGGCTATGTTGTGGTGCATGGAAATGATTCCCTAACAAGCTTGTTCTGAGGAGAATCTATGTCATGTATATCAGATTTGTCCTTTGCATTTTCATTTTTAGTATCTGATCACATTGCATCTACTAGCACCCATTTGGCACTTAGAATCAGTTGATTATACGTTATTTTGAGTTATTCTTAATGTTTGTTTTCTTCACTTATCCATTCTTATTCAAATCCTCACAGAGATATTTGATCATGTTGCGAAGAATTGTACTTGTTAGTTTTCCATCCTGGGTTGCTCGAGATGTTTAGGTGGTTCATTATAACATGTATGGTCAAAAAAATTTGGGAAATAAAATTAGATTCGACGCTATTCCTTTCACACTACTGGCAAATTCAACCATTTCCCCAGCTTGAATCTCGTTCAATCCATAAGCATGTGCAATCCCATCTCCAACTGAGGCCACCCGACCGATCTCATCCATTTGAAAATTCTTGTAAAAGTTGGTAATTCTATGCTTGGTGCTGCTTCTTGTTGTGTCTCTAGGATGACTCACATATCCCTAGGGATAGTTAAATAAATTCTTGTTACTGAGGATATCTTGTTTCTTTTTTTCTATGAAACTTATAAATAGTTTGTTCTCCAGGCTTTCTTTTCCATCATTCAATATCTGATGTCTATTTATTTTGCGCAGAAAATTCAGCAGAGGACTCCAATCAGGGTGCTTCACCGCCGAAGTCCATTAGAACGTGAAAAGATTATTCACTGGTTTGTGCATTATCCAAAAATTTTGGCATGACAATTTTCTAGTCTTCATGTTCTGAATCTTAATCTGCCCCTCTCTACTTTCTATTTAGGATGAAAATCGAGAGGATTTGTGGAAGTTCTCAGTATTTTCTTTTGCATCTGTGCACCCAGGTGATTTTTTTGCAACTTGTTATGTTGAAAATAGAGCAATGAGCTTGATTGAACTAAAAAAATTCTGCCTTAATATTGTTATCAAAGCCTTGGAGGTTGGATTTTAGTCAATGAATATTATCCATTCATATTTCCCCTCTAAACCGTGACATGAATATTTATAAGTTACACCAATGGAGGTGTTACTTTGAAATGTCCCTTGTTTAGTGACTTTGAAAAGTCACTTAAAACACCCTTTTTTTTCGGTACATATTAATATAATATAAATTCAATGGAACTTTGAAGTTCCTCATCCAAACGCAACCCATATTGATTGTGTTATGCTAAGATGATCGTCCTTTTCACTTTATGTTTCATTTCAACTCTGCTTTCCTTTTTCATTTCATTCGACTTTATAACATGTGCTGGCAGCAACTAAAAAAAATGTTTTCAGTTGAATTTTTGGAGTGTGACAACTTCAATTTGAATGGAATAGTTACTTAAATTTCATATGCATGAAACAAAATACTTACGTAGATCTTTGTAGCACAGGCCGGGACATATATCAAGGAATTTGCTCATGGAGATCTTGGACGCACTCAACCTAGGTATGATTAGTTTTTCTATCACCTTGAACTTTAGAGTTCAGGATTCTGTCTCTTTGATTACGTTGCAAGTTCATGGATTGGTGCATATGTCTTAAACTGCAAAGGACCAACGATCAATTGGACAATGTTTGTTTGTCTGTTTTTTTTTTTTTTTTGCAGCATTGGATCAATTCTTAGCTGTAGAGCAGAGATATTGCGGCTTGATGTAACAGATGTGAAAATGGACTGTTATCTAACTGAATGAGGTAATTGCTTTATGTTCTATTTTCCATTTCGAGGCTTGAAAGCAATTTTGCCTTGGCCTTATTGGAACCAGAGGAAGATGATTCGGTGGGGGGTTTTAGAATGTGTTCTCACTTCTCACTGTACCATACTTTGCTTCTGCCATTTTGTTTTCATTGTATCTTGTCTAAATTTCTCAGCTCATTATAAATCTCCAGGGAAGAACTAATTTAAAAAACTATTTTGTTTTCATTGTTTTCATTCGGTCAGTGATTTTATTTAGTTCAGTATTTTAAGTTCAAAAAACTAATTTAAAATAAAACTACGTATTAGGCTTCGTATACGACCAGGGAAGAACAATTTCTGTTGATGTGCACGAAAAAACGGCGTACAATTTATTTTATTTTAATTTTCTAATTAAAATTGTGATTTTAAGCACAAAATAGTTGCTCAAAATCGATTAAAATTGTGATTATCTATAGTTTTTTGGGGAGTATCGAAATATCAAAATATTTATTTTATTTCTGTTCTTTTTGGTCGGTAAGATACTCTAAAGTTGGGGGTGTTTTCTAAAGTCCTGCCGACTCTAAATTCACTTCTGACTCTATTATGAAATTTCAATGAAATTTTTGTTTTTTTTTGTTTAAAAAATAATTAAGAGGCATCCGAAATGGCATAATGTGTCTCAAATGTCATTGAATACTTTGGCTAATGTGCCATTAAAATATTTTGTGCAATCCTAGTTGCATTATTTACAAAAAAAAAAAATGTGAGCTAACTTACGATTTTTAATCAGTTTTTTGAAATTTCTTGAAATTCTTTAGAATATTTTATGTTCATTCTGTATGATACTTTTAAATTGAGCGAGATGTTTTCCAAATACCTTCGGATCTTAAATTCACTTCATCCTTTGTAACAAGGTTTAAATTTTTTGGCTTAAAAATGCATAATAATTAGTTAATGGCATCTTGAATGGTAGGATATGTTCTAAATGATATTTAATATTTTGAGTAGTGTATAATGTAATTTTTAGTTAAGGAATATTTCTAATTATTTAAGACCCCTAAAGCCACTTTTGGAGTGCAATTTAATTATTTCAGCCCTAAATGCAGGACATGTCTCAATTTTGGTTATCGCACTGTGAAAATATTTCGTGACATCTTAACAATGGCATTTCACAAAGCCTAGGAGACGAACTCACGATTTTAACTCAATTTTTTCCAGAACATTCTAAAAACTCATTATATTATTGTAGGGATACTCCATTTTCGTCTTCTTTTTCTTTTGACCTCGATTTTAATTCAAAAATAAAATTATCGAGCTCTAAACATGCATACATTTACTAACCTTACAGTGTCACTTAAATAAAAACCAACACTTCTCTAAATCTATTAAGAAAACTCATTCTAGTGTCATTCGCACCCCACTATAATCTTCTCAATTTCACACTAAACCTGGATTTAATATTTTCTAATGTTAAAAAATGAGAACAAAATTACTTATTATTAGGCTTCATAAATGTCAAGGCAGTCTCAAAGGGCTTGAAATCAATTTTTTTTATACTTCTCCAAATCCTTCTATAATCTCATTCTAGTGCTCTACGGCATATTCCATTTATGCCTTCTTTTTCCTCGAATAATAGGCCCATAAAATTTCGTGGCTAAATTGAAACGAAAAGAAATGCAACTTTAAAACTAGCAATGATTTATAATCCAACACGAGCATTATACTTTCTTTCCGAAAGCAGGCTACTAAATAAGACCAATAGAATAGAACACCAAATTGAAAGAGAAAATGTCAAACCAACATAGAGATGCTATTTCTGACTTCATCCTGTCTTCCTTTCTGATTTGCGGATCACCTACCTCAAGGAAAGGTAATGCTCTCAATTGGTAACCCTGGCGAAAGGGTATGATCGACGAAAAGATGAATCCAAGCCATGAATTTTTTTAAGACAACCGGGAAGGGTTACAGTTGATGAATCTACTCCATCCAAGATGTGCCCAACATCTTAGCCATGAAACCATACCGGTCAGCAGCCTCATCTATCTGTGCACACATACAAGAGCCAGATATAAATATGGTGATTTAGACTATTATTGGAATCATAAACTCACTAAGATACTCGCCATTTTTTGTGTTGGACGTCCTGCTCCATGCCCTGCCTTGCGTTCAATACGACCAATAATCGGATTGGTCTGAGGGCTTCCCTCCAAACTTGTGCTCAGAACATATTGCAGGGTCTAACATTTAAGATAATTAATGAGTGAGTTGTAGTGCTAACGGATGACAACACCATAGACAATGAGGAATCATCTAAAGGCCCTATGGACTCTATTTGCATATAACACTAACCGCCAATAGCTTCAACGAGTGTAATGGTACAACTCGGTCATCATGATCTGCAGTCAATAGCATGATAGATGGATACTGGTGAAGCTGGCCTGTATGCTGTTCCCATGGTCTCTTTACATTGTGTAAAGGCGAGTACCTGAAAGTGTGGAGGGAGCAATAAGCTCATGTTCATTCCAAAGATCCTCAGGAGATAATAATACCAGCTTCTTTCAAAAATGTATGTTCTGAATATGCCACTTGTTTGTCTTTCTTGTTGGTTTTTTTTTTTTAAGACTTTTTTTTTATAAATTGGAGGGGAAAAAATAAATAGCATGGATAAGACAGAACTAAGCAATGGGAAGGTAGTGGACAATGAGGCAGTGATATAAGTATGAAATAATTCTGAGCAAGTCTTGAACCTCAGTCCTATTTGCAGAGCAAGCATGAAGCTTGGAGAGGTCCTTTGAAGACGGGGTAATCAAACTAGCAGTGTTAAACTCTGACAGAGAAAACTGTCAGGGCCAGATGGAATCACAATTGCCTTTTTTCAGAAGAATTGAAAGATTATTAAGGATGAGTTCCACAGCAATAGAGTTACAAATTCTTTGACCAACGAGACCTACATTTGTTTAATCCTAAAAAAGGCAGATTCACACAGAATTAGTAATTATAGACCCATCAACCTGGTGGCCACAAGTCTGTACAAGATAATTTCCATTTCCAAGATTTTTAGATGGTAGGCTAAAAGGTTTCCTCGGCGATATCATCACAGCAGCTACAATGAATGTCTGGTTTTGTTTTATTGAGTTTTGTATTCTTTTAATCAAGTGGATTACTCATCTATTC
Source organism: Prinsepia uniflora (assembly GCA_032719365.1). Lineage (NCBI taxonomy): Eukaryota > Viridiplantae > Streptophyta > Magnoliopsida > Rosales > Rosaceae > Prinsepia > Prinsepia uniflora. The sequence continues at coordinate 78,870,470 of CM064868.1, read as the reverse complement.
TACTAGAACTGAGATCTGTTGTTCAATGAGTATCTGGTTTTGATTTATTGAGTTTTTGCATTCTTTTACTGGTCCTCTTACCTGTTTTATTGTAAAGTGTTTGTTCGATAAAATTTTATTTCTCTTAAAGAAAAAGAACCACAAGAAATCTATCTTGTCCAAGAAAAATCTGAACAAAACATGCCCATAAGCTGCCTAGTAATAAGAATGATGAAGAGGCACATCATAATGGATATGTATCTAGAAACAAACATTCCCATTCATCAAGTGAATGAGAAAAAATTTCTGTGGACTGACGTACTAAGATGTGAATTGGAGCTATGCTTTATCCTACCCAGTATCCATCACAGATTTAACGAAAAAAGAAATTGAAGTTCTAGTAGGGCATGGCTGGATGAGGAACTTCAAACTACCAAGGGATCTAGAGGATATTACTAAGAAATGTATTATGAATAAACATAAAGGCATTTTAAGTAGATACTTGAACTAGCAAGGAGAACATACACCAAATGAGAACTAAAAAACCATTAAACAAGGGATCTACCCAGTAAAACCTATCAACTAGTTACTTACAAATCCCGTTAAGTACATTTCATCTAGTCATTTGAAATTCCTCATTCTAATGTTAAGTTACTCATTTTTTTAATCTCTTGGTCCTTTTGAAGTTCCTCTTCCATATATATCCCTAGGATTTAAAACACTACATAAGTAGGAAGTTGAAATCAGATACCATAACAACATCAACAGAGGAAGAGAGGACAGAAGAATAAACAATACTCACTTAATTAGCCACTGGAACTCTTCTTCCTTCTCAGAACAGCCATAATCAGAAGTCCATGCATGGCCTGAAAATTCTTCTAGATCATACTCATGTTGCAAAGAAAAACATTGTAGATGCGAAGGAAGTAAGCTCACCTATGGTAAACTTGTGGAACCGTAGCATGTCCATAACACCAACATGAGCTAGTGCACAACCGAAAAGGTCAGGCCTCTTCAAGAATGGGAAATTGTTTGTGTCAGGTGATTACTAATTACAGTCTTGAACTGCTGACAATAAATAAACAAAACTTAAAATGACATACCTGATTTATGCAAGCACCAACGAGCAGCCCACCATTACTTCCACCTTCGATACACAACTTGTTGGGTTGGGTATAACCGGTCGATACAAGGTATTCAGCTGCAGAAATGAAGTCATCAAAGCAATTTTGCTTTTTAGAGAGAGATCCTGCTTTATGCCAATCCTCCCCATACTCTCCACCCCCACGGATATTTGCTATGCAGTAAACAACGCCTAAATGTCTTGTTAGAACAATGCGACTAATACTGAATGAAGGTGTGATACTAATGTTAAATCCTCCATATCCATATAGCAAGCATGGGTGTGATCCATCCAACGGAATGTTCTTTCTGGCAACAACAAACATTGGTATCTCAGTCCCATCCTTACTGGGAACGAATACCTGGAGAATGGTGAGAAAGAGAAATTCCATCAAGAAAACAGCATTTGTAAGCTCAAAACCAGAAACTCTAAGGGAATAGCAGCAGCTATAATCCCACGGTAGAATGAAATACGGAAAAATGTGATGGCAGATTAAAGTAAATTCGAGAGAACTGGATCAACCCAGTGACACTGACGTCCATGCAACAAGCTTTAATACCTGATCAACATGGAACTCTGAGCGCTCAAACCCAGGAACTGTAATTTCTCGAAATACCTTCATGTCTGGTGTTTCATTTTCTAAATTGCACTGATATATTATACCAGGGGTAAGAAAACTCGTAAACCCAATAAAAACTGTACTGTCTTCACGCCTTGCAGAAATCCCATAAACTGTGCCAATGTCAATCGGTAAGTGATGCAGCAAATTACCTGATTTCAAATCCCGTATCTGTACAACATACTTCACATCACTCAAGTAACTAACAATCATTTGGGAACCATTTACTGCGGATGCTGATTCAAGAACATCTTTTTCAGATTCTGGGAGAACATCCGTCCAATCAGTTAGTTCCTTCAGATCAACTCGGACCAGCTTATATTTTGGAGCATCTTTGTTTGTCAGAAACGTAAACACAGTATCATCATTTGCAATCACACGGTACTGTGCGTCAAATGTATCAATAACCTTGATAACTGGGAGTAAATTATTATTCTCCCTTAAACCTTCAAGCCCTTTAGGAAGTGCAGACATGTCACAATAATAAAATTTGTTGACTGGGTCGCAACCCTCATCAACATACAGAAGAACATACTGGAGATTGCACAAAGAAGAAGAAAAAAAAAAAACAGTTAGTTCAAAATAATCTCACAAATTCAGCTTTTTTATACAAGAAATTGATCTAAACAAAAAAGGAAATTTCTTACGGCTATTTAAAATAGTAAAAACAACTAGGAAAGACCATATGAGAACTTTAATATCCACTTTTACTATGAGAAATAATATATAGACTATAATATCCACTTTGTTCAACAATCTTACAACCATGGCTCTAATGCTTCAATATGAAACTACACGAATTCTGGCTCCATTTTCTGTATGGGCATGCATCATTAAACAAATTCGAATCTAACTGACCATTTTAACACACTTCGTTACAGAGACAACCAAAAATAATTTATAAAAACATACGAAGTGAAAGACAGATAAAGGTAAAGAAGGACGAAATTTAAATGCCCATTGATCTTAATTTTCAAGGATGCAGTACACTGGACACACAAAAGCCAGTATTTTGACTTAAAATGCCAGTTATATTACTAAGAATTTCCTAAGGCATGCACTCGACTCAAGACAGGCATATCTTTTTTTGCCAAGCCAATCGTAATATAACATAAACCTGATTCGATAACTTAATCAGTATTACATACAAAAGGCCTTTCCTACAGAAAATGGGTTACTGAATCTCTCTCTACATGAGGAGCACATAATAGAACTTGAATATATATTGAGTAATTTCACCTTCGCACATAGTTTCTCGAGGTGCTGGCAAATGTAAACAACATTCTAATGCAAAATCAGAAAACTAAATATAAAAAAAAAATGTCTTATCTTAGGCTTCATATCATGAACATCAATACTGACTTCAACAAGAAAATGAACATTACTCTAAAGAGTAAAGAGACATCAGCTCTGAAGAAAAAAAAAATCGACTGACCTTCCCATCATCAGTAACATCTGCTCCAAACAAGTATTTAGGATTTTCAGGATCCTTCCAGCATAATACGTCTTCCGATTGATCTGTACCCACAAAATGATAGTATAGCTCGTGATAAAGATTTGTGTTGGTCTCTGTCCCAGCATCAATATCTTCTCCTTTTCTACAGAAGAAATCACCAGGGCGATAAATTCAATTTCATACTTTGCATAATTCTTACAATTGAGAATATCTCTAAACAAATTAAATTCCAATGTTTTCGGATATCATAATATCCAATTTGCAATAATCACAACCCAAACTTTAGCAAAGCAGAGCCTTGGAATAGCCATTTAACTAGGTAATTTACTTTCCAAATTAAGTAAAGCAACAATATGAGTACCAATTATCTACCACCAATTGATTTGTTACAGCTTTAGTTCTAAACTAAAGTATAAATCATTGCTACTTACTTTGGAGCTGGATATCGGCTGTAGAAAAACCCCTTGTTATCATGTGTCCAGCAAATACCCGAAAACTTGACCTTAAAACCAACAAATTTCGAAGATAATAATTTAATTGTCACATCAATAAGGCATATCTATTTATACGAAAACATATAAAAACTTGGGCCCTTACCCAAGATAAAGTTTCAGGCTCGACCCTCTTATCCTCAACGCGCATCACTTTGATTGTTACCCAATCACTGCCACTTGTGCTAAGGGCGTAGGCCAAATACTTGGCGTCCTCACTTACAGAATGTGTGCTCAAAGCTACAGTACCATCTTCACTGAGAGTGTTAGGGTCAAGCAAAACCTCTGCTTCTCCATTCAAACGATCCTAAAACCATATTCAAGTCCCACAAATATATAAGGAAACAAAAAGAAACAGGAAGATGAATAAAACTTTACATGAAAATTCATGATGCAATTCTTAGGCGAGGACGAACCTGGACGTAAAGGACATTCTGGGCTTGAAGCCCAGTGTTGTGGGAGTAGAAATACTTATTCCCTCGCCTATAAGGCGGATCATAGCGTGGGTGATCAAAAAGCTTGGTAATCTTTTCGCTAAGCTTACCTCTCGTATCGCATTCCTTTAGCACCGACTGCGTCAATTCCACTTGCTTCTGGACGAACTCTTTGGTCTCTTCCGAGTCGGGATCTTCAAGCCTAAGAAATTGACCCAACATAGCAGAGAAACTCAAATTCAAACTATTTCACGGAACACGAATGAGTGGGCGATTGAAATCATACGAAGTGAAAATTGAATGCAAACGAAACATCGAAACCCGTGAACAAAGAAGAAGACAGGGAGTAATCGCATTGCAATATACCATCTATAAGGATCGGCAATCTTGATACCGTGGTAATCATCGACAACGGAGTCGTCTCGGCGGACCGTAGGGTATTGCAAGGGGACGTCTAGGGCACGAAGCGAACCCATTGTGGCTGTTGGTTGTAAGGCCGAGGAGAGAAATGAGAGGGATGGAGTTGAAGGTGGTGGTTGGGAAAATGATACAAGTCGTCGTCTTGGTCTTGTAAATGCGTTGGTGTTTGGTGTGGCGTTTAAAAGGGAATTCAGGAGGCATGTTGGCCTCAAGAGAATCGCGATTCGCGATGGCATTGGCATGGCGAGGGTATGACAACATTTCTGTTTACACTTTAGAACCTTCACTCAAAACGGCGCATGTGCTTTTGCAAACAGTAGGCGTTACCAATCAAGTGTGGCTAGCCACATGTGTGCTCATTTTGTGTGGGTTTATGTCGCCATAATTTTGACTACCCTTTTATCTACCTTCAACCACACAATTTAAAACTAATATTCAAACGAACTTGTTAGATGACCACATATCCAATCGAAATAAATTTCTTAGACCCAAAAATTTGTCGTGCAATATCTACAATTTTCTTATTTTTGGGCCTTCTCAATTCAAAATAAAAATTTTGATTAATTTGGTTAAAGAGGTATTTACGTCCGAAATAAACCATTATAGATATGTTAAGTGCGAACAATAATAAACCATTATAGATATGTTGAGCGTGAACAATAAGTTGTGACTTGTAATTTAAGATACATAAAAAAAATATTTATTTAAATATAAAGATATTTGGGAGAAAGAATATGGAATATCGACATGACATTTCACTTAAGTGGGTTGTGATTTGTAGAAAATGAACATTTATTTGAACATAAAGACATTTGGGAGAAAGAATACGGAATATCGACATGATTTTTCCCAAGATATGTATATAAATACTATTAAATATGATTAAGGCCCGATTTGGTATTGATTTGTTTTAAAACTGTTTTATTTAAAAGATAAGCAATACAAATGCATTTGGTAAAAATAAAAAATCTTACTTTCTAAAAAAAATAAACTTTTGATAAACTTTTAAAAATAATATGCATGTTATTTTTAAAAATTACTTTTACAAAAACTATTTTATGTGTACCCCTATTTATTATGAAAAAAAAAACAATAAAACTGTTTTTTTTTTAAGTACAACACAAATAATTTTTCAAAAAAAGAAATGCAATACCAAACTCACTTCACCAGTTAACTAATCATGGAATGACCCTTAAAAACTAATAATGTATGGAATATGACACAAAATGGCAGGCAACGAATTAAAATAACTTGTTGCCATCAGATTTCAAGAGAAAAAAAAAATATATATATATATATATATATATAGAATATAAGAATAATTTAGTTAATCTAGTTAACATAAGAATAATTAGATGAACTCAATCTCCTAAATTGGTCCCTTGGTAGTTTAGGATGGATTGGATGAATTGCATAGATTACCTTCGCAACATGTCAAGTAAGATATCTCATATCTTTTGTGAGAGTAACGTATTGCGGATGCTTTGACAAATTATGGTGCTATGGGCCCAAGTTCACTCGGTGGGATTCTCCCCCAATTTTTCTTTCAACCTTTTCGGTTGGTATACCTATGTCAATGACAATTCCTCCACTCCCACAATCTTTCGGGTCTGCTGCGACCCGCTCCACTTTGCAATTTCTTCCTCCGGTAATTGGACAATGGCGGGCCGCCCAACCCCATGCGATGGTCATCTCGCAATTTATAAGCAAATTATTTGAATTTCATTAATTATTAGTATCATTTCATTTTGCAAGTTTTTTAAAGAGTGCATTTCACAAAGAATTAACCATAAATTAATCCACTTTCAATAATTCAAACATATAAGTTACACCATTTATTAATCCATCATATTCCATCTAATAAGCACCAGACTACTTGTCGCTAGTGATAGTTTTATTTTTCATTTCTGTTAAAAACATTAAAAAAAGATAAAAAAAAATATTAAAAGAATAATTAGCACTTCAAAGAGGTGGGACTCTCCTTGCCTCACCCGAGAAGCGGCTATGGGGCATGAAGGAGGGAGGGACTCTCCTTACCTCAAAGATGTGGAACTCTCCATATTGGATTATTGCATGATATTATTTGTAATTTATATAAAAATTCTGGTTTATTTTAAGCTATATTGGTCTTTGACTATTCAAAGAACCTATGCGTATAATTTTCCTATATGCTAAGTTTTAAAATAAACTTATATGTTGCAAAGGATTTATGAGTTAATTGCCTTTTTTATTTTAGCCTTGTGCCTCTGGAAAACTAGATCTAAATCTAATTCAAAATAGGACTATTGGATCTAAATCTGTACCGTTTCAGATTTGGATACGCCATTTTGTAAATTTAGAAGATTCTATGGATGTAGCTAATGCTAGGAGACTTGAGATTGCCCAACTTCCCTTGATGAGCCCGACTTGGAAGCGGTTAATTATCTTCGATGTTGATGAAGAGGAAGCGGTTAATTACCGTTTCACATCTGTGAATCAATACTCATGAGCTTGCGGAAATGGAAATCCCATATGCCTATTCAGAAAGTTTGCCTAAGGTCAGCACAAACTATCCCTTTAGGGCTCGTTTGGTGGGAGATATTGTATTGGATTGGGTGACTGTGTCTACATTGTAAGCGGATTATACTTAGAAGGAATTGGATTAGATAAGTTTCTTTTATGTCTAATCCCCTTAAAGTGGAAACAGATTCACAACTACCTTCAAAATACCAATCCAATTGAGCCCCCCATATGTTAGAGAGTTTACCATTTGCTGGCTGAACTGGACTGTAACTCTTTTGTGGCCCGGCAGTGAGAGAATATAGCTTTACTCTTACTGCTCTCTCTTGTTTGCATTTCATAATTGATAGTCATATCTCTCACTGCCTTATGTTGATCTTATTAATCTGCTACAAAATGACAGCATTCGACTTCGTTATCCTTTCCAGTTACTTAAGCATTTCAAATTTCATGTCAATTTATCTGATTTACTCCACTAATATATGTTGACATCATTCTACCACTCTCCTCCTCGGAGTGGGAAAGCTTGTTTAGGCGAAGTCATTTACCGGTTTATAGCTGCTGACTGGTTCTCCCCAGAATGTCTTGTTGATTACTTGGACCTCTCATCAGAATACACCACCCAGGAAATAGCAAACAGAATTGAGGCTGCCGGGCACATTTGGAAGCAGAAACACCTTAAATTCCATCACACTCGTGTGGATTATTCTGCTGGAAAGTCTTTTTGGGGAGGAAAGGTCAAAGGCATAGTTAGTGACATAGAAAGAAGTAAGCTTCTGGCATATAGGGCCGATACCCTCTTGCAGAATCTAAGGTTACGATTCCCTGGCCTCCCACAAACTGCTCTGGACATGAACAAGATTCAATACAACAAGGTATATACTTACCTATATATCTCTATAGCCCCAAACTTTATATCATCTTTTACTTGGAAATGAAGAAACTATGTGTCATCAAAATTGGGCTCCTTTTTTGTTGAGAAAATTATGAAGTGCTTCTAGTGCTTAACAAGAGATTACTTTGGTGTATGGTGTAGGATGTGGGGCAATCAATACTTGAGAGCTATTCTAGGGTGATGGAAAGCATAGCCTTCAATATAATGGCACAGATTGATGATCTTCTATATGTAGATGATGCCACCAAACAAAGGGCAGCTGCAGAATCTATGTCTATGTATGACCGGGGGAAGGTTTGGCGGCACTCTACCTAAATAGAAGCTGATGTCACCCGCTCCTTTCTCAATTCACCATACCTCATCTTGTTCCCCCTGCACTTAGATTGCCAGAACTGGATCCTCTCAATCGTAAAGCAGTCAAGAAGAGTAATTTTAGTGACGCATTGGATGAGAAGCTAGAAAGATTAACTTTCTGATGAGCTTCACATAATAAGGTTTTATCGATGTTGGAAAAACATATGGGAGTATTTATTGACTATAGTGTAGCTAATTTAAAATTCGTTTTCATAGCCTCATGTATGAACAATAGAAAGGTTAATAGGTGGTGAATATGTTCCACTTCTAGAGTTTTTGAATGTTCCAAAAAAAGTACGTGATGGAGCTTGTCTTAATTACAGCTCGGGCCAAAACCTTAATGTACGGACGGTTAGGTTAACAATATGATATTATTGAAAATTGAGCAAATTTTTTATGATATAGTACAATTACAACAAAGAAAAATAGAAATGTTTAAAATACACCTTGTTTTTGTAAGTTAGTTTTTTTTTTTTTTATTACACCGGAGGGGAAAAATTAATATTTTATCGGGTTTGAACTTCAAATTAGTTGTTTACAAATCAACGCTATAATCAACTGTATTAAACTCACTTGACGTAAGTTGGTTGTTAAATAACGAGGGAATGATTTATTAGAATTGAATTTAATATCTCATATTGTATTCATCACTGAAAATACTAGCATCGTATCTTTATAGTATTTCCTCATATCACCATTTTCGATTAATTGGGTTGTCTTCGCGTAAGGCCATATCTGAAAATACTAGCATGATATCTTGATGATATCTCCTTGTAACATCATTTTGATTAATTGAGTTGCCTTCGTGTAAGATCATATCGTAATTAAAATTATTCATTATTTAAATTATCATACTAAGATTATATCAGTGAAAAAATAATAATATTAAAATTATTTAATCATTTTCAAATATCAAATAAATAATTTTATTAAAAATTAGGATCTACAAGATTAAATCGTTTATTTACTTAATATGGATGGTTCTTGTTCCAATGCTTATGCCAGCGAGAAAACGTGCTTCCATCAATCACAAAAACGAATCATTTGGAGGCATCAGCCTTGAGAGCCTCATGTTCACTACATATATATTCTTGGTGCTACTGCCAAACGTGGATCATTATTCGCCGTTTAAAGTTCACATATTCCTTTTATTTTTTTCCGAAATTTCAGATGAATATATTATAATTTTTTTAAGATAATAATGACAATTAAATTTTAAAAAATATTTACTTCAAGCTCAGCGAAAAAGAAATGTTGAAAATTTAATCTAAAATTTAAATGAAATCTTTGAAAATTGAGATTAAAAAAATCCCCTCACCCCTATTTTTATATTAAGACTTTTAAATACAAATATATTTATAGAAATATTTTAATGTCAAAATTTTAAAATGCAGGTATATCGATAAAAATTTATAAATATTACTCTCAATACAAATATATTCATAACAATATTATAAATATTTCTTTCATTTATATTAATGTCGAAACTTTTGAATACAAATCGATAAAAATTTATGAATGTTACGAATATTTTTATTCATTTCCATAATCTGATCTTGGAAGAAATAGAAAGCCCGAAGGCAACAATGTTTTAACAAAATTATCTTCTCACACGAACGCTTTGTTACCAATGGAATGTTGTTGTACTTCCATTAGGGGTAGGCACGGTTTGGTATGATACGATATTTTGTAATACTGAGATCATACCTTTTAATTTTAATCGGTTTGTTACGATTCAGTATTCCACAATTTGAAATTGATATCAACTCGTACCGTACTGATTAAATTCGGTATGGTTTCGGTACAGTTTCGATTTTGAGCCAAAATTTTATAAATTTAGGATTTAGATGAATGCTAATGAGGAATTATGATTTTTAGTGTAACAAATGCTCGATCATCAAGTTTTATTTTATTTTATTTCCACTATTAATGAGGAATTACGATGCAAACTTCTTAAGTGACTATTAGTGTTGTTAGTATTCAGGTTAGAAAAAAAATGGTTTCTAATGTAGTACAATAAGACTATTTTTAAGTATGGTAGATACAATAATTTTAATTAGATAAATTTATTATCATTAGGCCAAAAAGAACTCATAATGATTTTTAGTATATATTGTTATATCAACTAATAAGAAAATAGTTTTAGCTATTTAAAAAAAATAGAAATGCTAATTCAGTTTGATATCGGTACGGGGCAATTTTTCAAAATCTCGAAAAATCAAAACCATATTGACTTGAATCGGTATCGATTTGATACTATACCGATCAACAAATCAATTTTACTATTTAATATTTTTTTCGATTTAATTCGATCTAAAACAATATAATTTCAATTTTTTGATTCTATATCCCCAACTCTAGCTTCCATAATATAAAATAACCCAACATGCAAGCTAGATGTGAGGTCACATCTAGCGTAATCTTTTTTGTTTTGTCGATAAGCTCGCTAGATATTTCAACTTAAGGTCAAGAGAAGAAAGATTACTCGTTTGAATAAAAACTTGACTTATTTGACTGATGTGTAATCTGTGACTGTTGAGTGTTGAGGGACATTGACATATAGCCAGTAAAAGAATGTGGCCACCGGCCCACCACCACAGTGCGCGGAATGTCGACTCTGCCCCAAGTGCTCCAATCCCGTCTCTAATTTTGCATGCAACCTAATGAATGAATTTTTTTATCTATGAATTGTGACGATTCACGAATTCAAAAAAAAAAGGTAATTTCGATTAATTTAAGATGAAATTAACATTTATATTTTTGGTTTAACTGATAAAAAGTTACTTTTTATTTCGTACACTTTTTGGACCTTACGTTAAAATCGTTGTGTAAATCTCAAAATTTTAAGTTCATAGATAGACAGCATACCAACATCGACATTCAAATGAAATTATTATGGGTCGGAATTACCATGGGACATTTTTGTAATTTTGCCACCAGCCCACCACCAATGGCCGGAATGCTACTCCTCCCCAAGTGCTCCAGTCCCGTCTCTAATTTTGTGTTTAACCTGATTAATGAATTTTTTTTTTTCATATGAACTCTAATTTTTTTTTTGTCGATGGGAGTATCATTGCTCTAACTAATATTTTGATATAAAAAAGATAAAACGATCTCTAAACTAACGAGCCAAAAAAAAAAAAAAAAGAACAGAAGTAGCTAGATGGTGTTGAAAGAATGAACCATATACATCATTTACTTTTGATTAATGTGTTGGTGGGGAGATTAGACTATATACACAGAAATTGACAATATTGACATTCTACCGAGTGTTATAGTCATATTATTTTTTTAATTTATTAAATTATTTTTAAATATATATCATAATTAAAATTATTCATTTTTTAAATTATTTTTTTATCATTGACACATAATATTCTAAAATTAACAACCAATAATTAATCAGCACCGAAAAAACTTATTCATGCATTACAATACAGTCCTAATCACAATCAGAAATAATCTGCACCGAAAAGACTCAATCACACATCACAGCATAACTGTAGTCACAATCAGGACTAATCTGCACCGAAAAGATTCACACGCTTAACAACGCATGGCTAGTCACAATCAAGATATAATTCATGAAGGATCGAACCCAATAGCGAACCAGAAACGCTCTAACCACTAGACGAACATGTTATCATTATTTTCTAAATCATAGAATCAAGATATTTTTACAAAAAAACAAACAAAATTTTAGATCAATTGAAGTGTTTAGATGAATTTTTTTAAAAATTACTGAGAATTTATAAAATAATATAATTTGACATATAGATAATTTATAAAATTTTGTTTAAATAATCTAAAACTACAATGAAATTTAAACATAGATCTAACATTTACACAAAATTATAATTATAACAATGACATTTTCTATATATACTAGATGCCAAAATTATCTCCCCGAGTACTTCTAGGACGGACCTGTCACCAAACCTACTTAAACAACCTAAAGCTTCCCCTATCTTTATATGAAATTTAAAATAGGAATTTAGAATAACCAAATCCTTTTTTTTTTAATTTTTTTAATTTCTAAATTGCAATTTTATGTCTCAACAAATAAATTAATGTCTGAAAATTTCAAAATTCTAATTATTTTTTACTAAATTTTTTATTATTTTCTTTTATCCATTTGAACCAATATGAAAAAATAAAAGATTTTCAATAATTTTTTTCTTACATAAATGAGACAATGATTGAAAAATAAATCATTTCAATAATAATATATATCTATAAATAAATTGGTAAATAGACAAAACAGTACAAATACGAAGACTAACTATTTTCCTACAGAAACGTCCTGATTTTGCTTGTGCTGTGTTGAGCGAGTGAGTGCCTGGTACTGCTTTCAGGTAGTGGTAGGGGCTGGCATCACATATACACTGGCCCCCGCCAAACCTAATTACTGACACACTAATTAAGCACAATGCCATGGCAGACATGGCATGCATGCCATAATCACTGAAATCCACTTTGATTGAATTTTTGACCTAATAATGCACCTGATTAATTACCATTGAATGCGAGAAAAGATTTAACGTGCCAATTAATTGAAGAGTCTACACAGATAATAGCTTCTCCAACCCCGCCATCATTACGCGCAGTCACCTCTGACAAACCTCTGTTTCTTTCTCTCTTGTAATTATATTCAATCCCCTTTTGAGGCTTTGACCCACAAAACATTGAAGAACCAAAATTCTAATACTGCCTCCTGCCTTTAGTCACTGCGTCTTGTGTTCGGAAATTCTAATTAATTGCGTCTTCCTCCTGCATACAAACAACCTACCTAACCTTAAATATACATATGTATATATATATAATATATGATCCAACGGGTCAGAAAGAGGCTCATCATTTTGATCATCGGCTCAGAACGTACAACCCTAGCGAGCTTATAGAAACATGAACAGCAATCTATGTAGAGAGAGTAAGACGAATCATGAATCCGCCTCTTGCTTGCTGATCGAGGAGATAAGATGCGATCTATGTAGTTAACAAAAATCACAACTGAATTCAACTGGCTAGGGTTTGACTATTCCTCTCCAATCCAGACATAACTGTATAGCATCCGGATTGATTAGTGTAATAGATTGATTTGATATGATATTTTGCTTAATTATTTAGAATATTAAGCTTCTTGTACATATTAATTAACTAGCATAGATGGATATGAGAAATTAATAAACAAATTTGACCATTTATAGATGCTAGCTTGTTGTGTGGGTTTATAAGCCTCAGGAATTGGCTCAACAACTCACCAAATCCAATGATTTCACAGATGGATGACTACTCATGTAAATTAAAAAAAAATCAAACCAACAATTTAATCAAGGGGATGACAAAAGAAATAAGATTAATCTATTCCCTTGTTATGTATTTTCTTTTAGAGGAAAGAGAGGAAACATGTACACAGTACACACCAGAAGCAGTTGAGAGATGAAGGAATTAGGTTACCTGATGGATGGTAGCTATATGGAGATTGTGAATTGGGTTGGAGATATGTAAGCATCATTATCATCACGAGGGTTTTACAAAGAGAAGCCAACAGAGCTCTGTTGGCAGTATGCCCACCTCCTCCTCCTCCTCCTCCTCCATTTTCACATAAGCATGAGATATGGAGGTGGACAGAATGCCAATAAACTCTGTCAAACACACTTTGTTAAACCCACATGATATATCATCATCACCTACAAACCATCCATCACCTGCTCCTGCTCCTCCTGCTGCTTCAACTACATATATATATATATACATACAAAGCTACCAGATCCAAATACGTCGAGACCCTCACAGGCTCTTGGAGGCCGGTGAGAGGAGAGGAGGGGAGCTCTAAATTCTAACGCGGAGAAAGGAAAAGGAGTCCTGATGGTTGGAGGAGGACGGTAGCTAGGGTAAGAATGGGCAGATGGGGTTGTATTTATTAAGGGCACAGTACGTGACGACTCACGAGTGATGAGAGCCAGCTGCAACTCATCATCATCCCTCACAATAAATGAGATGGGAAATTGTGGGTGTCATTAATTAACACGTACGTACTCTCTGAGGGAAGACATTTGAAAAGAAAAGACTATATGGGAATATATACAGCAGAGTAAAAATGAAGAAGAGAGAGAAGCCCTACAAGAAGCATTATCCTCACATTTTACAGAGACAATATATCGTATACACATGAATATGCGATGTGACGACAAATTATTAAGTAGGAAAGAAAGAACGATCATCCCCAGCCACATCCTCTACTTAATATTCTTCTCGACTCATCACTCCCCTCGTTTGTCGTGAAATTTGACTCTCTTCTGTTTTCTTTTTTTTTATCCTTTCTTGCCATTCCTTCCTCAAACACTGAAAAGTGAAATTTCCTTTTCACCCCATTTCCTCAACACATCATTATCATATAACAAAGTAAAAACCAGTTTCACCGGTCAACACACAACCAACCTACAACGTACATGCACCACCCTCATTATTTACCTTTGTGTTTTACTTTTACCTAAATCTTCCCTTACATATCCCCAATTATCCATCCATTTTTCATAGCATTACCTACCTACCTAAGGCGGCCGAGCACGAGTTTATTCAAATTATTAACTGATTTATTAGAAATTATTACTGATTCAACAATTTAAGTTTAATTTGATAAAAATTAAAAATTTTAAAAATTTAAATTGTTCGATTAATAACAGTTTAAAATTTTATTTTGAAAATACGTTAAATTCAAATCAGAACATTAAGGAATATATTAATTTTTAAATATATTATTAATGCAAAATAAGAATTATAAAAATAAAATGATACCTATATATACTCATATAAATACATGTATACTCAAATATAAGTAAAATAAAAGATTATTAAGTGGTAATATTTGTTTGATAAATTTTAATATAATGATAATATTTGCAATTTTATCCTCCACAAATTTAATATACAAAAGTTTGAGTTTTGATTATTCTACTCTCTTTTTTTGTATCCTTGATGTGTATCTTATGTCTAAACGGTCTCAAATCGTTTCAATCCAAATTGAATCATTAATAAAGGATTTGATCGAAACTGTTTCATTTCTAATTTTAGAAAATTCAAATCGTATCTAACCGTCAAAATTGTAACGGTTTGAGAATTTAGATATTATCAATATCCATATTGAATCTCGTACCCAGCTCTATACATACCTAACTATATTTTGTTATTTTAATTATTTCCACGGTATCAATGAATCATCCAGATTTAGCTTAGTGGTTTCAAACTTATCACTAATATCACTATCACATCCCCACGACTCATAAATAACATCATGAAAATTGAAAAATGAACCCGGCCACTCCTATCGCAACAAGCAACAAGCAACAAAAATATATTCGTCGATGATGAATAAGCTCTACAGCCACCAAGCAAGCAAGCTAGTTTATCTTTTTAATTTTGTGAGGAAAATGGGGATCAGATTATAGCAGTAGCTAGAAGCTTACTACATATTTACTGCTTATATGATACACCAGAGCCGGAGAGCTAGAGATAATATGCAACAAAATAATGCACATCAGAAATTATGGATGACAGGATGAGAAGCGAGAGGTGGCATCCAAACTTTCATTCAGTGAATCATCACGTACGGTCCTACTAAAGCACTGAGTATGGAATCCTAGGTATACCTCATCTCACTCATCCACTCCTACACAAATTAATATTCATTTTGGCCTATCACAAATTGACTCGCAGTAGTACTTGATCATTACATTTTTTTCTTTCCCAAATTGATTAATTACATTTCAGTGGTATTCTTATAGGAATGTATTAGGAGGGGGTTTTTTGGTCGGTAAAACTAGTTGAACCAGAAACTTGGGTCGATCTTAAAATAAGTGTTTAGGTGTGTTGATACTATATTTACCGACCACACAGAAGAAAGATCACCAAAATCACAGTTGTTGATATACCATGACACTTGACCAGTTTAACCTCGGTCTGCTTCTCGCTAATCGGCCATTAACGTGTCTGCTCCCAAAACCAATCTGCAAGGAACAAAGGCCAAATTACTCGTCATCATTGGTCGACACCATTTATCGGCTTCTCTGATAATTGACAACAATAACTCCCTTACACACACTCGAGGCCCACGGCCATATGTTCATCATCTTGATTCTTTAATACATGTGACAACATCTTATAAGGTGACTTGGAACTCTACACCATTAGAGTGGTTGCCCTACACCATTAGGGTTCAACCATTACATTCATTACCACTTTAAACACAAATCAAACCCCCCACAAATGTAACAATAACAACTGAACACACTATCTGCCTCTATGCTGCATATGTTGGATTTGCCTCTCGCTTACTACCTTAAACATCGGAGTCTGTTAAGCCGACTTCACACCGGTGTCAAGAACTATTCTTGTTATCTTACAGGTCATTCATCAGACAAGACGAATGCATACTAGCATTAGGCAAGACCGTATTTCGTTAGGTCTATTTTTTGATCAAACAAGGAGCACTTAATAAATATACGGGACTAGGTTTTATATTTTATGAATAATTTTCAAAACTTCCCTCCTCCCCTATAATTAAAAAAAAAAAAAAAAACTCTGCTTGTTCTCTCTTGCTCTCTTCATTGGGCACCATACTTTGTAGGTTGCACATCTCTTTTCGTTTCGTTATTTGGATGATATGTTGTTTGGTTGAAGATCGTACTTCTTAATTTCCTCTTGTTTGGTTGAAGAGAATTTCTAATATATTCTCAAAATTTTAGTTAAAATATAGTTTGGAAAGTTATTTTAATAAATTATCTTTAAAAAGTTTATTTCATATTCCATATTTTTGGCTAATTATCTCCCATAAATATTTGTATATCCTCAATTTATTATTTTGTCATTCATAAAATTCATGCAAATGCGAGGAGTTGCATAAATAAACTTCCCCTATTTAATTTATGATTTATAAATATAATCTTTCTAATATTTTTCTTTTTTATATATATTCTGACTAATTAATTATTAATACAAATGTCTAAAATAAAACACCTTATAATTAACTGACTGATTAATTAATTGCTAGTTTACCCCAAATTTCATGACATTAATTGAAAAGTAAAAAAAATTGGGTAGGTGAGGTGAATCATTCTACCCAACTCTTTTCTTGACCTAGCAATAATGTGGCACTTTTATCCAGATTGTAAGCTGCTCTGGTAATATGATTCAATATCATGCATGTCATGTGCTGATTTTTTTTTCCATCATTATATTATATCTTGTGTTTGAGGATCTGGAGCCTGAAGGGAGAAGGAAGAGACCCTCTCCGGGGGGCGCGAGCTTATTTTCAGACAACAAATCTTCTCCTTCGTTCATTGATACGTCGCACTCATTACGCCCACAACCCAACACGACCACACACACACATATATATATATATATTCTCTCTCTCTCATCATCTCCTTCAGTTGCCCTTATTCGCAGACCCTAATATTTTATTTATGGTTTCATGAGAAGCAATTGAAGGAAGTAGCAGCAAATATCAGGAGGCAATAGGAATAGATTGAGAGATCAGAGAGATCAGAGAGATCAGAGAGTCGTGCATCAGCTGCATCTAATTATCAGACCAACCAAAGGAGAGGCTGGCCCGTAGCTTATTTATTACCTTCCAAGGCTCCAACTATATACAATAAATTTTAGATAGGCCGGGCCGGTGAGCCGATTATAAGTTAATAATGTCACGGGAATTCTGGATACAAGTCTAGAATGTAACAACGGAATGGAAGAACATTTGTGTTTATGCACTGAAAAGTCTGAAATTACTCGTCAATATTAATTCGTATATCCCCTTTATATATATATATATTTTTTTCAAATTCTAAGATTAAGATTTGATATGATATAGTACGAAATTAGTATTTGGTACTACTTGTATTAATTTACTATCATATAAGTTAATATAGTTGAATGTTTTTATACGGTTCTGATCCGTTAAAATAATATTTTTGAAATTATTCGTATTAAATAATCGGATGACTTGCAATGTTGAAAATATAATAATAATAATAATAATAAATAGTAATAATAATATAAAAATAATTAATATTTAATAGTAATTAAATAAATAGTAATAATAATATATCAATAATTAAGTAAATAAATAATAAATAATAATATATATAATTAATATTATAAATATTTCTTATCAATTATTATAATACGGCCAGTATAATATAGTCGACATTTTAATCCGAGAGAACACCAAATACTCGATTAAATAGTCAATCTATTAGGTTGCCAGATTAATCTATATGGCTGAAATAGTAATTATAATATAATATACTAAACTAGGTTTAGAATCTCTAAATGAGTTGTCTAATTTTTTTTTTTGTACCTAAAAATAAAATCCACCCAAAATTGAATCCTTTGAATTCAATCCTGAGTAATAAATTGAGACCCACATCACCAAAAGAATTATCTATTTTTATTCCATGTAACCCTTCTTAGTTAATTTTTGTCAAATTCAAACTTCAGACTTCAGACTTCAGGCTTCAGAGGTAGATAGTCATGATTGAATAAGTTGAACCATGCATTGGGACTTACAAAAATGCCGTAGTAATAGTCACAATCTTCTATTTCATCCATATAATTTATATGTGTATTCGTTTTCCTCTTTACAAAACTACTATGCATGTAGAAATGGAAAAAAGTTGATGCGCTTTGTCTCTCTCTGTCTTCTGTACAACCTTGTAAAGCGTCGACTTTTATCCACACCTTCTCTTCCTTCTTCTTCGCTTTTCCTGCCTTTTTCAAAAGGAGAAGTGTATTTAGTGGTTGCAAGCTTTTCTGTGATCATCATATGGAGGTGAGATATGCTTCTTTTTTATAAAAAAATAAATTTGTTTTGTCACGTACTCACTTGACTATGAGACTCGATAAAAAAAAAAAGGGTATGAGTTTATGTATGTATAATTACAACATAACAATTACGTACTAATATATATATATATTTGATATTTAAAAAATATATTCGTAGCAGGAATGAATTCTCACTTTTCAAAAGCTTTTGGATAGAGAAGGAAAACTAATGAAGGAAGGAATGAATGGTGGGTACGTTGAGATTGATCACAACAAACACGGATGCATTGAAATGTAGTTGACTAGTCGCTCATTATCTAAAAGGCAAAATAGGAGAACCCCAAAAACCAAAAGAGGCCTACAGTTTGCAGAGCTCGATGCATGGAAATGGAATCCATCTCTTTTCATCATTGCAAGCTACCCTAGTAGGCTATAGCTAGTGGTAGAAGTGGATCCCTCATCTCCTCTCTCTATTTACACTATATATGTTAGAAGATATAAATTCTATACCCGAAATTGTAAAAACTATTCACAAAAAAAAAAGAGAGAGGAGGAATTGGATGTCTTTTTTGGTGGTATGTTATTGTATTATTATTTCGGTTCATTGGATTCTCTGTGTAAATATATGATAATCGAAATCCTTCATTTTTTGAAGTATTATATTAAAATCATCATCGTAAAAAATTAACAAAATTTAAGGTAGTTTAATTATTTATATATGTTAAATAAATCAACGATTTTTGTAGTAATTAATTTTTTTATGGTAAATCATTCATTTAATTTATATGTATGAATGACTAAATGACCTCTAATATTTTTTTTACGGAGCTGATCTTGATATAATTATTTATAGAATGAATAGTTCTGATTATGATACATATTCAAATATAATTCAAATTATGATATATATTCAAATATATTCAATAAATCAAACAGATAATATGAAAAAATACCACCAGAGGATGATATAAATACTGTCAGTAATAAAATATTATAAATGTAGAGCAATTTTAAAGGACGGCTATGAAGATTGATCACTGTACTTATAATGAAGTTATCGTTTGCTGATTACTTAATCAGTTATATTTAAAAATCTCCATAAGTCTTACTGGCTTTTTTTTTGGTTGGCAGAAGTTAGTTTGGTGATACTCATTGATGAAAATATCGACGATATATCGACCAATATATTAGTTTTGTTGGTCGGCGACACGTAAGATGGGGAAGGAAGAAATTGAGCGAAATATCAACATTTTCCCTTGTTTTAAGCCCATCGATCTCCTTATTTCATTAAAACGATCGATATAGGGCCAAATTACATGAAAATCTGACGTAAAATCATTGAATTCGAGTCGGGTCATGCCGCCGAGTTAAAAACCCCGAATTACAGACCCGCGCACGAGGTTGAAGATGACTGTTAAAGTTAGTATGTATACTTTATATATTATTTGGTTGGTTATGTTTTCAATTGGGCTTGCTTAGCTGAGTTGGTTGTGCTGTTGTGCCTTTGGCTTTAAAATGTGAAGGTCTTGGGTTTGACCCCAAGTGCACGCGGTTGTTGTTTTTTTTTTCTTTTCGTTTTTTCCAAATTTGCAACTATATTTGTCTTTTTTTTCCAATTTTAAATATATCAATTCTTTCCAATTTTTGAACAAAGATTGACTCTATTTTTTCATCATTTTTTTCTAATTTTAAATATATTTACTCATTTTATATTTTTTCGTCCATGGAAATTTTTGTATGCTTATTGTTATATTTTTAATTATATTAACATTCAATTATAGTAATTCACTTCAATTTATGTTTATATTTAAAATTTTATATTATTAGTCATTGGCATAACCCTATTGTATCATATTATTCATCATATATTTATTATATTAAAATTTTTATTAGTCCTATATAACCATCATTGGTTACTTAAGTTTTTTCTAAAGTTTCATTCCAAATTTTCAACTTTTAGACCGAATTTCCGTAATTTTTGTTGACCGTAAACGATATCGATATAATATTGATATTTGAGACGAGATATCCATAGATATGACTAGCGATATATCCGTCGATATCGAATTTCATCCTTGGTGATACTACATTGACCATAAAAATTTGAAAACATGCATCAAGAAGAAAATAATAATGATAAAAAGGTCGGATTGTTGATCTGGTGTAGATGATATAATCTGTATATGTATCTGCGTTTGAGAGGAGTTTTCAACATAATAATGATGAGGACTACAACGACGTTTATGGTGATGGTGATGGTGATGTTTCTGAGTCTCTTTCCAGCTTACTCACATGTGATCTGTGAAATCTCTCTCTCTCTCTCTCCCCTCTCTTCAATTACACAAATGGATGGATGATTACATATATGGCTAGTGATATCCAAAGGAGGAAACACATTCTGTTGTGTTTTTTATGGTAAAGACTTCTCTAACAAGTTAACTAGAGACATGAAATTGTTGAACCAAAAAAAAAAAGGAGATTAAGAGTGGTAATTTTTGGCACGACTTGATATATAACTCGAAATCTGCACGATTAAAATTTCAGATTATTTTTGGGTCAACTTATTATGATATGTTTAATAAACGGGTGAATTTCGGATAAACAACTCATATAATGACATATTAATCCGTTTAATATATGAATAGATTTCGAGTTAACTTGTTAACTCATTTAATGACTTATATATTAATTTGTTTAATAAACGTGTCAATTACTAACTCATATATCTACCCATTTACTTACTTATGTACTATCAAATATTATAGTTTAAATTTAAATAGGTTAAACATGTTAAATAGATTAAACAGATTAAACAAGTTATATGTTAATTAGGTTTCGAACACGACTTATCTATTTAATGGATTACACAGGTTATACGAGTTACATGAATTACATGGATTATTAACAGGTTCGGTTCGGATTGAACATCCTTAACACGATTATTAAACGAGTTGAATTAAAATTAAGCATATTTAGATAAAACTGAATTCATGACACAATACGAGACCCAACAGCAGCAGGAGCAATCAAACCGAGGCCCAACCCACTGGACTCATACTGAGTTAGTAATGGTGCGATGTGGGGCCGAGGTTTCTTCGAGTACCGAAAGCTCTTTTATGAAGTAGGGTGACAGAAAAAAGCAGAACATTTTTTCATTCAGACATAGACTTTACTTCGCAATTTTCATAAAGACATTAGTGTAGCACTAGCCACTAGGACACTAGCAAATGGGAATAGCAATGGCCTAACAATAAGCCTCATAATTGGGCCGAGTCGGGCAAGCCCGACCAAAAATTTTAGGACTTAGACCTGGCCGGGCCTATTTCATAATATAAAAAATACTGAGTTGAGTCGGGCGGGTTTAATCATAAATATGAAAGTCCATGCCCTTTATCGGGTCAGGTTTAGGCCGGACTTTTATCGAACCTTATGGGTCGGCCTACTAAGCCCACTTGGACCGGGCCTACTAAGCCCACTTTTACCTATCTAATTATAAATGTGTGAGTTGAGTTTAAACATTATTATTGAATATTGTGATAAGGTAAGGAATGGCCTATTAAGTTTGGAAAATTGATTTAACCTTTCGACCACAAAGTCGAGACATGATAAGTTGGTCACTAATCACAAATACACTTGAATTGTAGTAAATTCTATGAAGAGTTACCCGAAGGGCTAGCTTCTGAGAGATTCTTTGTGGAGTTATGCTATTCTTAATTGCCACTCAGTGTAGTAAAGATATTAGAATCAAAGTGGATCAAAAAGAGTGAATTTGATGAATTCCCTATATCGAATTGCAATGACCCAAGTAACTTTTTTGCTAAAGATGAAACAGTGGGATGTGGAGCTGTATATAAAAATATGCAATTCTATAAAAACTAGGTTGAGCTTGAGTTGGAGTTTTGAGCTTGAGCTGAAATAGTAATAATAAGATTTGACTAGGTGTTAATTCTTAATTTATAATTATTTTATATATTCGGGATTATGAGTCCAATTTACATGGACAGGTCGGACTGAACTTACCGAGCCTTATCAGGATCGGGTCTATCGGGTTTGAATACCCTAAGCCCATGTCCAGTCCGTCACCATGCGGGCCGGGCCGATCCACAACCCATAGCAAACATGGTCGAGTTTTTTATCACCGGGCCTATCGGGTACCCAAAAGCCTGGGTAAAATGGTGAGGGCTACCTAACAATATTATGATGCAAATCGAGCAAGTCTCCAAAAAAAAGGGGTTCCACTTCAACACGGACATTATACATGGAATGATTCCGAGTGCAAAAATGTGCCCTACAACTCCAATGGCAGCTCCTCCATTTTCTTTATTCATGTATGGCTATGGAGACGAGGGTGAAGACGCCTATTGTTCAGAATTTCAGATCGATATATCGATTGCATAGCGGCCATGGAGAGCATTAAACTGCTAGGGTAGTAAGCTCAGTGCATTTCCGAGATTGCTTCTACAACTGGAGAAAAAAACTTGGTGATTTATTTATGCCATATAGCATATCTCTGGCCAGAGGTTGCCAGCGTCCACTCTCTGCCGGCCGGGCACCACGAACCATCCCCGATTTTCATGGCAACTTTCTCTCCTATGATAGCAGAGTAGAGGCTTGGCTGGGCCTCCAGGATCCTTACAGATGATCGGCTGTGAATGTCTTCATGCTTCCTGATGTCAATCTGCAGACAAGTTCAGATGTTGACAAATGAGGAATTTTCTTTAAAAGGCGCTGACTCAAAAAAGAAAAGAAAAAAAAAAGGAACTGTCTACTGCTGCATACCAGCTTCACAATTTGATCATGAATCGAGTTACCCCAATCATAAAAATGATCGTAGAAAACTGTTGGTATTCCTGGGTGTGTGAGTATATATGCATAACCCTGAGGAAACCACGGAAGTAAAGGATCACATTACAATAATACATTGAATGGCCAACAAAGCAAAAATGTTTCTAATTTGGATTTTCAATCTAAATGCAAGTCATTTGAACTTAATAACAACATTTCGTACCTCCATGATATGATTTGAAGGGAATGGCCAATGAGCCTGCGAGACAAAATGATTAAAATGTTAGTGGATTTCTGACTTTACCTTGGGACCAAAAGTTCAATTTCTGAAAAGATAAGCATGATAGACTTTTAGGCAATGAAAATGTAGTTGTTAGGTATATTGGGTAAGTATACAGGGTTGAATGGACCAAAACAGTCACCTCAAACTTGACTTGTTCAGCCCAAAAGGCTGAATTCTATCTTCAATTATATCTACTTCAGTAGTTGCCTAGAAGACATTTCGTCGATACATGCAGAAAGAAAGTATATCGTACCTGCGTTGAGCCTGTATCATGGTTATCTAAGAATGTGACAGCCCTTGAAGGCCACCATCCAACTACACCTGGTGGCTTCCCTTGGGGGTCACGTAGGCGCCACAATTGTCCCTTAACAGCTTCCTACATATAATACATGTATAAATTTCCGAACAGCAAGATACAAAAAAGGGGGCGGGCAGGTGACAAGAAGGAAGCGGAAAGACATCTCAATAAGTAGTCTTTATAGCTACTAAACTAATATAACATGTTTGATCAAACTATGATGAGCATGGATGTTAATAAAATTTGAGCTATGGATATAGCAGATGAACATACTTGAAACGGTACTGGTATTCATAAAATAAGAGATATTTTGATTAACATTTCCACTTGTTTCTTTTCATTTATAAAGAAAAGGTTCACCAGTAATGTTTCTGGAAAATGGTGTGAATTCCTGAGAACGTACCACCCAATTGATCTAATGGCTGGGACACATCTCCGTTAGTGCAAATGTCCACTCTAGTAAATAATCGTTTGTATTAAGGGGTGGGGTTAGATGTCTCAGTCTGCTTGCAAAGGAAAGATACCTGAAGAATTCCCTTGGTTGTGAAGTCAAACGCAGTTGATAGCTGTCCTGTGGCATTGATCCAATTTATTATCCGCTGTCTGTGGCTATCTGCATAACAATGTCAATATCAAACAGTAAACCTCAATGCTTTTCCCTAAGGAGAACAAAATTTGAGCAATGAACCCATTTAGCCAACAAAAAAATGTCAATCAAGTTACAATAAAAATCAAATGGTGGAGTAAAAGCGACCAAAGGTATGCTATCAACAGAGCTAAGCCACCATTACTCATTATTGTGCAGTGTCAAACTTATTAAGTTCTTACACCTTACAACCCAATGCACTGTGCATCTAAAAACCATGTAATCCTATACCTTGGTTGTAATCCAAGCCATGACTATTGTAGTTGCAAGAATCCCAGTACTCCCCAACAGAAAAAATTGGCTTCGCTCCTTCAATGTATTCTTTCACATATTTTGCTGAGTAACTGTAATAAAATTGAAAACAAATAAAACAGTAAGTGCAGAAGTAAAAAAACAATTGAAGAAAACACATATGGAAAAAACCAAGCGGTGAATAAACCCAAAAAGAAACTGAATTTTAAGTCAGTATGGCTTTTACCCCCTAGCAAAATCAAATCGAAAATCCTGAAATCCAACATTATCACATAGCCACTGTAGCCATTGTGTAATATCTTTTCTAACAAAAACTTGACTGTGATCAATATTTGGAACCCCATGGAAATTGTCCCCACTGCTTTGATTACCCTGATACGTAGAATACAGAGAAATTCAATTAAGTTACTAGACATTGCATCATGGACCATGCAGAGTCATTCCAGGAGTGACAAACTTCAATACCAGTCCACCAGTACAAGATGTGACAGCATGCTCATTCCAAGACAATGAAATTCCATCATAGCGGTTGTACATTCCACCATGCCCCCGGGTTGTCCCAACACGATGATTGATTACTATGTCAGCCATAGCCCTAACTTTATGTTGCTTCAGTTTTTGAAGTAAAGCTTTGAGTAGCTGCTCAGATCCATATTTAGAATTGAGGGAATATAGGTCCTGGGGAAGGTAACCTACAAAAAGAGAAAAAGACAACAAATGTGGTGAACAGCTCATCTGAATACAGAACGATAGAAAACAGCTTACAAGTCCGTGCATCCAACCTTCAGGTGCAAAGGAATGAGTTGCTGGTGGCAACCATACCGATGTAAAACCAGAACTTCCTATATCTGGAACTTTCTTTTCTAAATTTCTCCACCAGTCATGTTTATGAGACTCCCAATTAAAGGCCTGTAGATATAAATCTGTCAAACCCTACGCTTGACTAAGCTGAAATCCATGACAGCTATGCAAGCAAACCATCTTACCATCTCTACAATTGAATAATTAAATATAATTTTTCGAAAAAAGTTTCAAACATATTGCTGCAACCATTTTACTTATCCAGAAATAGGAAAGTGCAATGTTCAACCAATTCATCAAACACGGGATTACCTTATTCTATATAAGGATTTCAAATTTATGCATAATATAATGGCTCCAACAGGTGATGAACATATCTTTATTGCTTTAAGGGAACTGTCAAATTTACCTGAAAAAGGATTTTTTTTCCATTGCGTACCGCTGCACCTGCTTATAAATCCAAAAGTTTAGGGTTCAGAAAAGCAAGATTACATAGATGTCCTTCGTGAACCAAACTTTCAAAGTTCAGGAAAGTATCAATGAAATTATATGCACAAAAGAAAAACAACATTTAGCCAAATTCAACTGGTACAATAAAACTCATAAACCAAAAGTTATAGATTTCATTGACAAAGTAAGATCTGCCTTTTCATAATACAAAGCATGATATATCGAAATCCCTTTAATTTGCCACAGAGAATTAGAAAATTAATGGAATGCATCACCAAGAGAGAGAAAATGCATACCAATATCAGTCTGCTGATTATTTTCATGTGAACCCTGCATTTCACCAAAACGAAAGGTTAGAGGAAAAAATGAAACATCCAATTTGGGCCACTATTATTTACAAAAAGAAAATCATGGGTCCAAATCATCAAGTTCTTCCAATATGAGAGTGTGTCAGTGAGAGAAGACATGCATACATTGCCTAGGTAACCCATTTCAACTCAAGATGTAGTTTTCCAACTTGGCACTGGATTGCAGATAATTTTTTCTATCAATGATAAGGCACTGGATTGCAAACTATTAGGCACCAACAATTATCCTGCATGGATGAGCAATATGACATGCATTAGCATTGGAAATAGGACAGAAAGACCTAGTCATTCAGCTTTCGGAATAGTTTTCCACACTATAAGCATTTCCTTTGTTTCTTCTCACATTTTCTTAAGAGCAAATGAAGGTCCAGGGGGTCCTGGGCCTCTCCTGCCATTGTATTAATTATATGTATTATATCTATAAGTCAAAATGATTCTAATCTTACAGGAAAACTAATTATCAACCAATTTATAAATTAATATTGTGAAAGTATTCTTAATTAGGACCCTAAATTAGGGACAAGAGATCCATAAATCCTAATTTTTACTAGGATTTAAAGTTTGTTTCTTTCCTTTCGCTTATGCTTTATATTTCTCCATTAACATGCCAATATCACCCACTCTTGATAAGCATTGCAGTTTGAGTCAATATCACCCACTACTTTGTACGCATTGGAGTTTGAGTGCATGAATATTTGTCTTGCATACTTGTGGAGATGATGGTACAATTGCTTAACATAACATATATATGCCTATAAAATTTCCCTCACCTATTACCATTATTTACATTTTTTCCTGGTATTATGACGCATTAACTTCTTTTTTAATGGAATCATAATACTTATTTCTAAACCATTTCAGTTAAACAACACCCTAGCATTACCTATATAATGTGCCCTTTATGGAAATTTTTTTTGGCTACATACGGAATCACTCAACTACAAGTCAATCATTTGCAATTAAGTGTATGAGAATATCAGAAAATTTAAGGGTTGAAGCTAGTTCACAACTAAAGCAAAATCGAGAAAAATAAAGAATAAAATGGGGATTACAACACCTTCTCTCTAAATACAAGGAGGCAAATATACTCTCTTGAAAATAGGAGAAACAACTCTCTCACAAAATTGAGAAGGAAAAAATAATCTCCAAGGAGAAACCAATATTTTCTCACTTTAGAAACTCTCTAAAGGATTGTTTATTGGATGCTTCGATAATATGCAAATGGCGGACGTCTCCTCTATTTATGGGAAAACTTTCCCTCTATTCCTATAACCTTCTCTAGGCGGTGAAGGATGTCTTGACCATTAAGGATGCTTAACAATTAAGCATCCAAGCATTGCACCTAGCTTAACTATTAAGTGCATAGCCATTAAGAATTTCCTTCATTGCACTTGCACCTTCTTTCAGCCACCAACTTTGACTTTTCAAAGTAAAAATCAAAATGGCTTTACATTCCAGCGCACAGAAAAATATTAAATTTCAAAACTCTAATCGAAAAATATGGTAAAGTTTGATTAAGTGTCACATCAGTTACTCATACACACCTTAATCAATCTAGGTGACATTGAAAAAACTAAATTCACCACTATAATCCGACTGACTTGGTTTCCGAAAGTATTTAGTATTCCTCCAGAATTGCAAAAGATTAATACCAATAAGAGGGATTACGTTTCCCATTCCTACAGGTGATAAGAAATTCAATAACCAAGCCAGCAATGGAGTGTAGATCATAGAAAAGAAGACGCAAGGAAATCAAAACCCTGCAAATTTCACACGGGAGTGAGAGAAAATAGAGACGTACCCGAAGCTATGGTTGCGATCTCGGTGTGGATTTGTGCTTGCGAACAAATATAGCACCAACAAAAAGTTGAAAATTCGAGGGAGACCACCGAATTGGATCACGCGTACTGACAGTAGGTTGAAAAAGTGATGAGAGAATATTGAATTTGTGCGATGGTGAGGAAAAACGATTCGATTGCGAAAGGAGATGACGGAAGGAACTTCGAATTTGAGAGGAAAGCTGCTTTATGAAGGGGGGTCGGATGTGAGGGAGGCGCTTTGCATTTGGTGCTAATGAAAATATGGAGGGAATGTTCATTTTCAACCGTGTCTCCTCTGCAAAGATTGTGCTGCTGTTGTGGAATTGCGAGGGTCCGAAAAGGATTTGTTGTAGTTTCCGACGGTGATAATGCGTTTCCTCCACCCTGATCTGTTATACTTGCGACTTTTGCCTTCCCTCCAATCTCATTTGTTTTATTTTGACTTCTGCCTTCCCTCCAATCGGTCATACGCGGCTGAAATTCTTAATGGGATTCGGTGAGTAACCTCTAACTCATGACTGAATAACTCATCAAATTCAATATATGTTATCGTAAAAATATAGGAATTTTAAAAAAATTATCCAACTAATCATTTCCGATCAATCTACATCTATTGACATCAACATATACTAAACTTTAAAATAAAAATTTGCATTATATATATAAATTTATTTCAAATATCAAAATTTTTTACCGTAAATTTGTACCTATTAATCCGTTACTTAAATTATTATTATTGACTATATATAATTCAAAATCACAAGTAATAAATTTTTTAAAGGCATTGCTTATGGATTTAGGAAAAATGCCTCCGAATATTTGGTATGAAATAAATATCTTAAAAATTACCTGCTAACAAAAAGTAAATTTACCACAAAAGATATCCCCAAGACTTTCTCCCACAAGTGACACCCAAGGTTAATTTTTTTTACCATACGTCCAATGCTTTTGATAAAAATGAAATAAAACAATGGTCACTTTAGTACTATGTTTATAATAATTTAATAATATTTTGCTCACATGTAGTAGGAATTTTCGAATTTAAGGGGTGTATAATATCAGACCAAAAAAAAGGGGGTGTATAATATGATTTCATTGTCTCAAATATCTTTTTTATAAATAAAATAAAATAATAAATACTTAGAAAATAGAGGAGTTTACCGCGCTGGTCTAGGGTTTAATCAGGGTACACAGAGCGAACTTGCAAATCTCCGAAGGCATAGAGCCTGTTAAGTAAATGTAATGGAGTTTGCGAGCAACATGTTGAAGCCGAACTCGAATCACTGAGAGATGGAGAAGCCAGATTTAAAAATCACTAGCTCACCGTCGCCGCCACCACAAGAACCAGATCCCAAGAAGCTCAAAATGTCCACCACCACCACCGACGACGATGAAACCGCCACCACCGCCGTCGACACCACCTTAAAGCAAAGATACAAGCGGCGAAAAGTTGCAATTTTCTTTGCTTATTGTGGTGTGGGATACCAAGGGATGCAAAAGAATCCAGGCGCTAAAACCATCGAGGGTGATCTTGAAGAAGCCCTCTACCTTTCCAATGCAGTTCCTGAGCAGGATCGCAACAACCCTAAGCGATATGATTGGGCCCGCTCTGCCCGTACTGATAAGGGCGTCAGCGCAGTTGGGCAGGTTGTCTCGGGCCGCTTCTATGTCGACCCGCCAGGTTTCGTGGACCGCCTCAATTCCAATCTGTCTCCTCAAATTCGTATTTTCGGCTACAAGCGCGTGACGGGGTCGTTCAACGCCAAGAAGTTCTGTGATCGGAGAAGGTATGTGTATCTCATTCCCGTATTTGCTCTTGATGCTACTGCACATCGCGATAGAGAGAGTGTGTTAGCTAGTGCTGGTTCTGGGACGGAGCTTGTCAAGTGTTTAGAGTGCTCCGAGAGAGGGCGTAAGGTCGGGGGCTTGATGGGTAAGCGCAATTATGAATTGAGAGGGACGACTGTTGAGCTAGGTATTTTGTCAAACACCAAAGAGGCTGTGATCACCTCTGAAATTAATGAAGAAATTAAGGTTTCCCCTGATAATGCTGGTCTTGATAATTCAAATTCTGAACCCAACATTGAAATCAGCCTTGACTGTAAGAACAATGTTAGTGGTAATGGGGTTTCTGAAATTGAGGTTCAGAACAATATATTGATCCCACTCCCAGATGAGGAGGATACTGGTTTGAATTCTGAGCCACCGGATGATACTAAAGATAGCGCTGATGAAGAGAAAATCAATGGAGAAGAAAAGTCAGAGAAGAGAAGTGGAAGTGGGTTTTGTTATGGTGAGAAGGAGAAGGAGAGATTTAACAATATATTGAATGGTTATGAGGGGACTCATAACTTCCACAACTTCACCACAAGAACTAAAGCCGAAGACCCGGCTGCTATTCGCTACATTATTTCCTTCAATGCAAACACAGTGGTGGCAGTTGGGGGTATGGAATTTGTTAAGTGTGAAGTTGTGGGGCAGAGCTTCATGCTTCATCAGATTAGGAAAATGATAGGGCTGGCCGTCGCAATCTTCAGAAATTGTGCTCCTGAATCATTGTTGGAAAGAGCTTTGCAAAAGTAAGTTCTTGGATGCTCATTTTCCTTATTATTACTGTTATGGTATGTTTCTACATGCTCGTTGTTTTGAGAGAATATGCCATTTATAACGAGTTTTTGGAAAAATTCAGGGATGTTAACATCAATGTGCCTACGGCTCCTGAAACCGGCTTGTACTTGGATGAGTGTTTCTTCACTTCATATAACCAGAAATGGGGAGACAGTCATGAAGAGATGTCAATGAAAGAGTATGAACAGGAGGCAGAAGATTTCAAGATGAAGCATATATACACTCATATTGCATCCACCGAGGATAAAGAAGGTGTTATGGGGCTCTGGTTGCACTCCCTGAACCACCGCAATTATCCGGATTTAGGTGGCTCTGAGACCAATGTTGACGCCGGCAATGGAACAATTGCTGACATGGGCAATGTGCCTGAGTAAAATGGTTTTACATCTTCTTTCTTCAGTATTTACAGCTGTTATCTTCTATGGGAAAAATGCTTATAGCTCTTATGTATTTCTTCAATGTTTATTTGCTATGTAATTCTTAGAGATAATTTTATGATTACAGATGGGTTTTACAAAACACGATACAAGCACGAATGCTTGTCCTCAATTTAAATTTCACTCAACGGCAACGCTGATGGTTCTGAATGAGGACCTACGTTATCGGGCCCATCATGGGGCAACCTGCGGTTCACGGCCCAGCCTCATTTTCAAAGTCCAAGCCTAGGTCAACCTAAATGTGACGTTCAGATAAAGTAATAAAATACTTAAAATTGAAAGGAAAAGGTTGGGGGGTTGGGATCGACCCGCGAAAATGGGCGTGGATTGGACTCAACTCCCTCCGGAACTGGTAGAGTCGGTCTCCAAAAAGCTCACCGTCTATACCGATTACCTCCGATTCCGAGTGGTATGTCACAGCTGGCGAGCCTCCGTCCCCAAAACTCCGCACCACCTCCCTCCTCAGCTTCCTTGGCTGATGCTTCCCCAATCCCAGCCGAACCAATCACACCGCGCCTTCTTCAACCTTTCCAACAGCAAAGTCCACTTCCTCCATCTTCCAGAAGCTTCTTATCCCAAACGCCGTTGCGGTTCCTCTCACGGCTGGCTTGTCATTCTCGACGAGACCCCTTCCGTCCTCCTCGTGAATCCTCTCACACGTGCCAAGCGCTACCTTCCTCCGCTCTCCACTTTCCCCAACGTCGTTCGATTCGACTACTCCGAAGTCGGCCGAGAGTACGTGATCCGGTCCCCGTCGGGCGAGGTCTACACGCGCAGCTTGACACAAATGCGTGATTCGTTTCTGAAAAAGGTCGTCCTCTCTTCGAGTCCTTTGGAAACCAACGGTTTTATTGCGCTAGCAATTCTCAATCAAACCGGTGACTTGGCGTTTTGCAGAGACGGAAACCAGTCTTGGACTTTCATCGACGGCGCCGGATCGTATTCCGAGGACGTCATATCTGTCAACGGCTTGTTTTACGCTGTCGATAACAAGGGTACAGTTGCGGTGTGCGATGTTGACGGTCCGTCCCCACCGAGAGTTGGGATTATCCCAACGCCGGTACTAGATGATGCAGATATGCGATATTTGGTGACTTCCGGGGCCGATTTGTTACTGGTGAGTCGGTATTTGGAGATTGATTATGATTTTTTGGTGGACAATACAAATATAAACTACAGAACGGCGGGATTTGACGTTTTTAGGATGAATTGGGCGGGGGAGAGGTGGGAAAAGGTTGAGAGCTTGGGAGACAGGATGGTGTTTATTGGAGAAAACTCATCGTTCTCATTGTCGGCTTCTGATTTTCTGGGAACTGTGGGAAATTGTGTTTATTTCACAGATGATTATTCCGAGTCCAACTATGAAAGTGGAATTGGGGGTTATGATTCTGGAATTTTCAGAATAAGAGAAGGAAGCATTCAAGAATTGCCTCCTTATCCAAGAAATTCCAACTATCTGGTGCATTGGCCTCCCGGCTCTCTTCCACTTTGGGTTATTCCTAATCCATGCTAGCTGATGCAGCGAATTAAGCATGATTTGATCTTCAATTCAATGTAAGTATCGTCTCAATCTCTCCTGGTATTGTATGTAATTTGTATACTATATGTTTCTTGTATTTGTTTATGATGTATGTGACATGTAAGTATGCTCGTTCTGTTTATTATAATTCCATGTAAGGAGTTCGATTCTGTTATTGCATAAAATTATTTGTTCCCACAAAACTTCTGGATTATGAATAAATTTGAATTTCCTTCTGTGGCATATGAAAAGATTTAAGTTTCAATGGAGGAATGGTAGTTTTTGCTATGTTATTACTTATTGGTATCACGTTCTGGTTGGGTTCTTGGTAAATTGAGCAGCACCAAACAGCTACGGTTTCATATTCCTCCGTTAGGTGAGGTTGCTTTCTAGTGTAGTTTATGAACAAGGTCTTTTAGAAATCTGGTATTACGCAATACAACGCATGGAGTAGACGGGGAGGAAAGGAGAGTCCACCTCCACCATGGACGACGGTGCTGCGTTAACTCTGGGTGATCACTTGCTAACCCGTAGTCCACGATAGGGCGGTACTCCAGTTCCTCGTCATGCTCCTGCACAAACTCCGGAACCTCCATCTCACTCCTCCGCACCTTGTCCCACAGAAACTCCACCCTATTCACGTACTTTACCTTCTTGTACAACCTGCAGCATGAGTGTGATTTTATTGGTGATGCAATGTTTCCGATTTTATTGTTGATGCAATGTTTGATCTTGATTAAATATGCATGGAGTTCTGAGTCAGTGTGAATGTGTGATACCCTCCGGTGAAAAAGAGACGACCGAAGGTGGCGAGGAAGAGTCTGGCCTGAAAACCAGGATGGGGAAAGTAAACAGCGTGGAGGCTATCCCTGACGGCGACGGGAATCTCCTCGTAGATCGGTGGTTATATCTGAATCACTGATATTGGTATATTCTTAAGAAGATTCCTACCAGATTGCTTGCACCGAGTCTGAAATCTGAATCACTGAAGCTAAATCGGTGGTTATATCGCAGACGCTTCTGCACAGCACTACACAATTGTTTGTGCCCATTACTACCAGAAAGCTTTATTAAACGATACCTAGATATCCTTATATAACTATATGTATAAGCATGAATAAAAATATCGGTAATTTCAATTGAAATTACACTGAAATATTGGAAAATTCAGCCGACGACAGATAAGGAGGGGTGAACGAAATTTCAGCATTTTTTTTCTTATTTTAAGCATGTAGATCTCATTATAGGATCAAAATGATCAAGATGGGGGTGTTAATTCGTGAAATTCGGACGTAAAAGGAAGAATTTTCAGTTGTGTCATGCACTCGGGTCCAAAAACTCGAAACGCAGACCCTGCTTGACGAAGAAGACAACATTGTGCAGTCGCATGGCCACCACGCGCAGAGGCTGTCATCGGCGCGTGGCGGTGTGTGCGTAGTCTGTTCGTCGTCCGTTCAACATGAAATCTTATTTATTTATTTTTTTGAGTTTAATGGTATAACTTTTAAGTTAATTAGATATCATGTGGGTATATTTCTGAATATCCAATATAATATGTTTTATATTTAAATTAGCATTTGATATTAAAAAAATTGGGAATATAAATATAAGGTTAATTTAAATATTAAGGCATTTTAGAAGCAAATTATGTTGGATTAAATAATTCATAGAGTATATGGTTAATTTGAAGCAAATTATGTTGAATTGAAACAAATTATGTTGAATTGAAACAAATTACGTTGAATTTAAGTACTTATGCTGAATTGACGAAAACTATTTGAATATGGTTAATTTGAATATTAATGGATTTTAGAAAAATATGAGATGAGTATACGATTAATGAGAATTCGTTTTACATCCAATTTTCACTAATTAATGTCCAATTTTCTAAATTATTATGTACATACAAACTCCCCGATTTTCTAAATCATTATGTAAATGTAAACTCCATTATTATGTTTATTTTTATGTTTTTAACTATATTAACATTCAATTATAGTAATTCACTTCAATATATGTTTATATTTAAAATTTTATATTATTAGTCATCGGCAGAACCTTATTATATCATATTATTTATCATATATTTATTATATCAAAATCATTTTATAATTTTTAATAATCTTATATAACCATTATGGGCACTTAAATTTTTTTCGAAATTTCTAACTTTTAGACTAAATTTTCTTCATTTTTGTTGACGGTAAACAATATCGATATTTGGGGTGAGATATCCGTAAATTTGACTAGCGATATATCCGTCGATATCGATACTTCAATCCTTATATATAAGTACATGTATATTCATATAAGAGTATAATAAAAAAATTATGAGTAAACCATTGTTACACCCTTAACAACTTTTACTTTTATTAAAAACCTTTAATGTTTGTATATTAAACCAAAATAAGAGCTTATCTCAATTTTTTTTTATTCAAAAGTTTCTAAACAGAATTTTTAAGCAATGAATTTCACATCTACCTTTTTATATCTCATTAAAGATTATGAGTAAGTTATTGATAATTTTTTAAAACAATTAAAAATAACATTATTCTTTTTCCTTTTTGCCCCCATGTGCCCTTAGTGTTTGATTTATTTGGCCTCTTGGACCCTTTATTATATTATGCATATAATAAATGTTATATATGTATACTATATGTATATATTGTATATAGTTACAATTGAATATTTTCTAAAAAATAAAAAATAAAGTCCGTATTGTCTAGGGTTCAACAGTAGTGTATAGAATTTTTTTCCTTCCGGGGGGATGAGATGGTGGTGTAAAATCATACGACATAGAGTTTAATTCTTGAATTTTGGCACAAAATTCAAGAATTAAACCCTAAACTATGCAAAATTAACCAAATTATTTCATATCAGAAGATAAATAATTTTAAAATTTAAAATTTAAAATATTTTTGAAGAATTATTGCTTTTAATTATCTTACTTTAAGTTGGATTAGATACTCGTATTAGTTTTAAAATGAGCAAGTGAAAAAAATAATTATAAATAGGAATAATATTTTCATAATCCTCGATATAATCTTATAATAAAAAAAAAATAAAGTTGAAATCGTAATAGATTTTTATAAGTGTTTTTTAGATTGTTAATGGACTAGTTTATAATTGGATGACATTAATTGTAATTTATATAAAAACTATGGTCTATTTTAAATTGTATAGTTTTTTGACTTGTCAAATGACCTGTGTTAATTTTTTTTATATACAAGTTTTTTTAATAAACTTATATAATATATAAAGATCTATAAGTTAATTGCTCAAATTTTTTTAAATAGTATTATTTGTTTGATAAATCTTAATATAGTGATAATGTTTGCAATTCAATTTTTAGCAAGCTTAATATAAAAAATATTGAGGATTGATTATTCTATTTTTGTATATCCTTGTTTTATTTTTCTTGATTTTTTTTATTCATAATGGTTTTAGACCGTTTCGATCCAAATCGCAAAACGGTTTTATTTCTAATTTTAGAAAATTCAAACCGTATCAAATTGTTAAAATTCAACGGTTTGAATTTGAATATTACCAATATCCGTATCAAACTATATCGTGCTCACCCCCTACTTTTTGCTAGTTCGCATCTGAGTCAATACAATTATATTGTTCACCACTCACTAAAAACTACTTAATTTTATAAAACAAGATAGCACTCAAAGGGGCATTCCGAGAATCGAATTCGGGACCTCTCGCACCCAAAGCGAGAATCATACCACTAGACCAAATGCCCTTCACATTAGCTGGAAGACTTTTAAATATTAAGCCTACAATTTTCATCTCTTCTCTCTCCCACATACACGAGACTCACACTAAAAATAACTCAATATACCATTTAAGTATGGACTGGCAGAATATTTAGGCTTATCCGCATATAACGCACTCGCTGTTTTGAGCGCGTCTCTGTCCCACCGGTTTAATATTCAACCACGGATCTCGGTCGGTTTGATAGCCGGAGAGGACCCAAGCCCACCACTTCATTTTGTTGGATTGAACTTTTATGGGCCGTGGAAGTTGGAACCACTGAGTTATTTATATGCAATGCAGAAACTCAACCATAAAAATTGATGATTTGGTTATAAGCAGATCTCGTGATTCATACCCGAAAAAAAAAATTAACGACAGAGTATGATAAAAAATAAAGAAAAAAGAGAAGGGATTTTATTGTGTGCTACCTTAAACCAGTTCCTACGTTCAATACAAAAGTTGTCGCACAGTAAAAAATAAACGACTGAAGTAAAAAGGTCAAAGTCAACAGCATATCTGCAGACATCGACGGTTGAGAGAGCGTGTGCTGGATTAGTGGGATAGGCTGAAGTGCAGGGGAAAATAAGGAAGATGGGACGTGAGATATCTTGCAGCAGATATGCGCCAAGATTTTGTTTCAGAAGGAGCAGAAGCCCGACAAGAGAGAGGGAAAGAGTGACAACTTTCTTTTACTTCTCGGCTGCGGAAATGTCAGGCTTCGAACAGCGCAGCAGAAGAGAGAAGAAGAGGAGAGGTTCGTAATTACTAATTAATTAATTATTATCGACTTATTAATTTATAGATTTAATAAAAAATAAACTTATTAATTAATAAGATTTGGAAAAATAAATAAATGTTCAGGAGATCAATTAAAAATAACGGAACAAGCCAATTTTAGAAGCTTTAGGTTCCACGCGTCTCGCTCTCTTTGGAATTGTACTTTGTAGTGCAGTCTGCTCTCTGTTCTCTGTTCTATGCTGTTTATAACACAACTCAGCTTTTGTCTCAGGCTATTTACTGTGCCTTAATTTGCCAGCTTAACTTGGAAAATCCTGGCTTTCTCTATCCATTAGCTTTTCTTATATCATTTTCAGCTGATAAATACCCTTGATTTAATTTTCCCAATTTCCCCATTACACAGACTTCGCCGTCCGTCCTTGTTGGGGGTTTTCCGGGGAGGAGAGGAGATGTCGCCGGGGCGAGAAACAAGGGGTGGAATACGTCGGCTCAGGGTATGCATTATCCGGCACCTCTTGCTACCCATGAGGAAGTTGCCAAAGACCCTGTCGTCTTCTGGGACACTCTCCGGCGCTTCCACTTCAAGATGAACACCAAATTTATGTAAAAAGCCCTGCCCAATGCCCTCTCTCTACTTTTTCATCACCTTCTTCTCCTCCTTATTTTGTTTTATTCTTGGGGATTTGTGCATGCATCAGAATGTTTTGTAAAAGGAAGAAAAGAAATTGTTGGTCTTTTGTATTTTTCTCCCCTCTTTCTAGTAAGTACGTATTATTCTTTTTTTTTCATTTTTTATTTTGCTTGAAGGGTTCCTGTGATTGGAGGAAAAGAGCTTGATTTGCACATACTATATGTAGAGGTAACAAGGAGGGGTGGCTTTGAGAAGGTCAGCCTATTTCATATGATCTCACTTCAACAATTCTTTAGGTACATTCCATTTATTTTTTTCACTTCCAATTTAACAAAGAAAAGAAGCAATGGGATTGGCAGGTTGTTGCAGAGAAGAAATGGAGGGAAGTGGGTGGAGTTTTCATGTTCTCACCGACAACAACTAGCGCTTCTTTTGTTTTGAGGAAACATTACTCCACTCTTCTTTACCATTATGAACAAGTTCACTTGTTTAAAGCACAAGGTCCTTTATGCACCCCTAGTCCCACAGGTATGTTTCCCATTATCCCATTGCCTTTTCATTTTGGATTTTTAGATCCCTTACTGAATAATTTGATTTTGGCTCTCTCTCACTCTCTCTGGTTTGTGCAGCTTCTGCATTATCCATGAGTGAGCAGCAATCTGAGTGTGCAGTAGACAAATCTCAACAGTCTCAACTGGCTCTTGTGGAATATTCCCCCAAACCCTCAAAAGATTGTACTCATTCAGATACTGAAGGTACAACTAGCTAGTTACTCACCTTATAATATGTATAATTATATGTAAATAGGTGTACTATACTATAAGCTTCATTTCTCTCCGTTTTCCCACCTCTACATTATGCACAGTGTCAGACTTTAGCTTCAGGATAAGGTGTCACACAATCTCTCACCACAAAATTTTGATATGGTTTCTCTGCCCCCGAATGCCTTTTATATTGACTAAGTATGTCTTTTATTTCATAATGAATATTATTTCATGCAATTTTTGCTTTGTGTAGATATGTAATTACATATTTACGTCATCAGAGCGAACAATTTGAAATACCATATGTGATGTACTTGTATTATCCGATTTGGAATTTTTATATGAAATTTGCAATTTTTCTACGAAAAATAAATTAAACTTTGTAATTTTCACTTTACTTTCTTGAATTAAAATTTGCAGGTAGAAAGCTCAAGCTTATTGTGAATTTCTCTTTAGAAGGACCCCACACCATATCTTAGGCTGCAAACATGCGGCTGCTAGGCAGTAGCCAGCCATGCTCCATACAAGCTTTTCTTGTATGAAATTATGAGGGTGGGTCAATATCGCCACACACATATCACATGTATATGGGAATGGGACCATTACCTCGTATCAGAAATGAGTCTTTATGCCACTGGCCATATAGTTCCAACCTTAGAATATGTGCTTTTTGTTTCAGCTTATGTAAGATCTAGATCATCTCCGATACATTAGTTTCAACCTTGATCTTGATTGTCAAATTTTCGATTAAATTTACACTTGATTGGAGTGTCCGTCTAATCTCAAGAAATCCGCATTTTCAATCGTTTTTCTATCTGTGGTATTATCCGGTTTTGATAGGTAATCTCAAGATATTCCAATGTTCAGGCGTTTTCTCATAGGTTGCATAATCCATTTTTGTATTCTAAACCTCAAGAAATCTGCACTTTCAGGGGTCCTTCCATATGTGGCGTTATCTGTTTTTGATATGTCCTGCCACGTGCGGAGGATTCCTTTTCCATCTTGGTTGTCGTCGAGTCATGTCTCGTTTTAACCCGATCTCTTTAGTTCACTAAAGACCTTGCTCTTGGACTTTTGTATTTATGGGTATTACTTTCGGTGAGTTCTTGCTTTCTTCATAAGGTATGTCTTTTGCGAGCAGTTTATTTGTACGTGTATTTATCTCCCGTTGAATCAAACGTTACTATTTACTTTCCACTAAAGAAGAAAAAGGTCCGTTGAATAGGTGGATTCACATCTCTCTTACAACTTAGAGTCCTTCGTTCTTATTGATCAAAAAAAAAAATTAGAGTCCTTTGTTGTTGGAGTAGAAGCAATGTGTTTAGCTTTACCTTCCCTAATTAGGTTACATAATGAACAGCCTAGTAATAGTCTTACTCTTACCAGGTGAAGTGATGTTTTCTAATTTCAGGTGCAGGAACAATTGTTGGCAAGTTTGATTGTGGCTATTTGGTAAATGTGAAACTGGGTTCAGAGGTTCTTAGTGGAGTACTCTTCCACCCCCAACCAGATCAGCGGCAGCCTCTAGCTGGTCCTTCTATTCCAATTCCAGCCCCCCAGCCTGAACCTGTCAATGCCATTGTACCATATACCCAGAAATCTCGTCATCTTTCGGGTTCAAGGAGGAAGAAATCAAAAAGAAGGGCAGATCCAAACTACCCAAAACCCAATAGGAGTGGTTACAATTTTTATTTTGCTGAAACACATTTCAAGCTCAAGTCCAAGTTCCCAAACAGAGAGAGGGAGTTTACCAAGATGATAGGGGAGTCTTGGAGCAATCTGGCACCAGAAGAAAGAATGGTAATTAAAGCTTAAATCTTCTTCTTTTTGTATTTATATTTATATTTTCGACTTTCTGGATGAGCATTCAATATTTTGTTTGTGATTTTCGTTTATAGGTTTACCAGAGTATTGGGTTGGAAGACAAAGAAAGATACAAGAGAGAAGTGAAAGAGTACAAGGAGAGAATGAAGCTTATGAACCAACCAGACAATGCAAGTTAATCAACAAAGTTGATTGATTAGATCAGTTCAAGAAGAGAGCCAAGATAAGTTTGAGC
The DNA here is from genome assembly GCA_032719365.1 of Prinsepia uniflora. Classification (NCBI taxonomy): domain Eukaryota; kingdom Viridiplantae; phylum Streptophyta; class Magnoliopsida; order Rosales; family Rosaceae; genus Prinsepia; species Prinsepia uniflora. The sequence continues at coordinate 78,829,138 of CM064868.1, read as the reverse complement.
GGGCTTTCACTCTGGCTGTATAATTTACAATGTTAGTGAGAATTTTCTTTCCTAATATGCTGTTTGTTAGAAAAAGAAGGTTTATGCAGCCACGTATTTAACACCCACTCTCAAAACTCAAAATTTAGCAGGCTACTTCTTCCTGGTTTCCATCCTTCAACTTCTGTACCGTTTATGATTTGAAGGTGTTTCTTCGGGTAAATGACGCATCAAAATCACATTATTACATCACTTTCCTTCATTAGTTTGTTTCACTTTGTTACAATGGAGGAAAGAAGGTTTATGATTCAAATATGACTCCACTTTGTTACAATCTAAAATTACATCTCATCAAATCCCACTCTTCATGATTATGACTGGGCATCATATATATTACCCTAATGTGACGAAAACTACAAAGATTTTGTTCTGAGTCTGACTTATAATAGCAGAAACAAGCCTACTACTGCCTACAAGCTACAAGGGTGAGTTTTCACACTTCTGCAAGATTAAGCAAAGGAAACAGAGATATATACCCAGTCAACAATCAAGCCATCAAGAACGCTTGCTAAGGCCATGAAAGAAGCGGTGTCTCATCCTCTTCGAATGCCTATGAGAATCCTTCAGCGCAACATAAGGTACGAAATGCACCTGAAGGACACATTTCCATCTAATTAAACAGCAGATAAATCTATGAATGAACCAACAATAATCCAATACCAATTATTTAGTCAGTTTCATGATATTCAAAAATATGAACATGAAAGATGTTGACAGACAGAAGACGAAACCTGAGAATTGTTGCGTATGCCGAAGTCCTGAACTGCAGCATTGTCATCAAGTAGCTTCTGATTATGGTATGCGAGGCAAAAATTCCCCCAGAGGTGCTTCCTGCACACACACACACTCATCAAAATTACAGTAACAAACCATCCATCTCTAGTTTTCTACCAACAGCAATGAACAATCACAAATTCGCAAGCAGTGTTATGAATTCGAAGGTACCAGGAAATGTGGCGGTGACCCATCTTGGATTGCTCCATTTCGTTGATTTTCTTTTTGATTGCAAGCTTAAGATCCTTGACAATATCAGAATTCATCACCGCCACATCTTCAGCGTGGATAAACGAAAATCAAAAGAAGCAATCTTTAGTATAACTAGATTCGAAATTTCAGATCAAGTAGCAATCTTTAGTATAACAAAATTCGAAATTTCAGATAAAGTGTTTTGAGAGTGGCGTACCGAAAGAGGTGTCGTCAAGCTTGAGGACAGAGATGCGCATGGCGCTACCCAATTCAAGGCTGATGAGAGTGTCGACATCGGATAAAGTTGGGTTTTTTGGAACATCAGCAAGTATAGGATCATTCACAAGAGCAGCCAGCGTTGACTGCAACCTCGCCTTCTTTATATTGCTTTCCTTGTATCCTCCTTCCACGCTAATCTCAATGTCTCCTTTCCCATTCTCCATCTTCACACTCCTTAGTTATTAACTGGATTTTTCCTATAACCAGAGAAGCCGTCCCCAAGAGAACAGCGAAAGGACTAGCTCAGCTATAGCAATCCGTGGGCTTCCTTTAGTTGTCTTTAGCCCATATAAGAGCCCAACAAATTTGACGAACAGTATTCATTGGGCCCAAAGGCAGTTCCAATGGGACCAATTCTCCTAGAGATATTTCGGTCCATGGAATAACAGTTACCCAAATAATGAAGAAATTGAAAAGAGCTTTCTAAAAGTAAAAGGAAAATACATGTATTCTATTAAAAAATATCATCATTTAAATTTATCTGATTATCTAGATATATATTATGATCGAAATCATTAATTATTTTAATTATCGTATTAATATAATTTTTATAAAAAAAATCAAAAAGATTAAAGGTAATTTAGTTATTCGCATATATATATATTAATTAAATGAATGATTATGAAAATCGTTAATTTATTTAACACACATAAATGATTAAATGAACTTCAATTTTATTAATTTTTTGTAGAAATAATCTTAACATGAATGATTTAAAAAATAAATGATTCCGATTATAATAAAGACAATTTAATCAATAAAAAAAATGATACAAGAAAATAACACTCACGTGTAAAATAGCACAAACCAAGCAACAATAGTCAGATAAAAGAAGAAAAAGACAGAGGAGCGTGCAAATGAAGTTTCTTCCTGCCAAAACATTCCCCAAACTCAGCATCATGTAGGATGAAGGTTTCATCTTCGTCGAGAAGTTCATTGATAATTTATTCAAGCCGGTGGTTATAGAGTTGTACATAACAACATTGAGTTCGAAAGAGAAATAGGAACACAAAGTGAAGCAACTGGAAATTTCAAGGGACTAGGATTTCTGCATCTCAACGACCTTCTGCCATGAGTCCCGGATCGATATCTCCGTCCACCACCTTCCCACATTCTCTCTGGAAGTAAAGAGCTCTCCTCTGTCAGTGGCGTTCACCAGATACTGAGTGTTGGGCAAGTGGGAGAGATCCGCCAGCGAGAATTCATCCCCGGCCAAGAACCGGCTCTCCTCCAGCCTCCTTTCGTACACGTCCAGCACCTTCTTCAGCTTCTCTTCATTCTGCCTTATCACTCCCTGGTCTTGCTTCAGCTTCATTATTGGCGCAAGCGCAAGCTGGAACACCAGAGTTGAGCTTGGAGGGTTGAAGCTTTGCGCTTCCGCTTCCAGCCACTGATCTATGGAGGCTTTTGCCAATGGGTTCGTTCCGCACAGTCCCCTGTTCCCCTTATCTGCGTACTTCTCGCATATGTACCGGCATATCGCTCTCGACTCTGAAAATTCAACAATTACACACAAGAAATCAAACCCACTTAATCATATGAAATTATACTGGCTATCTTCGAAAATTGAAATGCAAGGAAATTGGTAGGTGAATATACCGAAGAGGGAGATGTCCTCATCTTGAAAAGCTGGAACTTGTCCAAAGGGCTGTTACATTACATACAGCGAATAAAAAAGGAAAGAAAAAAAAAAGCCAAAAAATAATTGAAGGTCTAGTCTCATTGTACGGCCTTTATATAATTATGGATCAAATGAAATGAGGCGGAAGGTATATAATGGTGGTACCTGGATCTTGAGAAATTCAGGCTTCTTGTGCTCGCCTTTCGACATGTCGACAGAAATGAGTTGATAGTCGACGCCCTTCTCGAGCAGACAGGCCAACACTCTCGACACGGCTGTGGATGCCGGTGGTCCGTACACCTTCACCGGAGTCGCCATTAGATTAGATTTAAGTGGGATTGAAGCTGGTTCTCTCTTCCTACGGAATTTATATAGGAATTCTGGCGTTTCTAGTTTGTGTCTTCCTGTGTTATTTAAACCATACAAAAGCAGGACGAGCTGTTGCGATACTCTATCCCTTTCTTAAAGCGGGGATGGTTTGATGGGACCATCACCACCTAAGTAAATTAATGAGAAGCCAATATTACACTTCGCATCCTATTTTTTCATTTCAATATATTTTTTTTGATAAATTTAACTTCCAAAATTATCCTTATTTCTTTTAAATTTAATATAATTTTTTTTTATTTCATTTGTTTATATAAAACATTTAAATTTTTATCTTTTAATGTGTGGTATTAAATAACTATGGTTAATATTAAAATAGTTATAATTTAGAGAGAAAAAACAAAAATAATATAATAAAAAAAATACAATTATACCGATAAAGAGAAAAAGACGCTCCACTTCGTCTTCCTCCTCGGTCTCATTCAATGCAAACCCAGAAATATGAAGTTGCCCAATGACAATGAGCACAAGCTAGAACAAGAGCAACAAAGCTATTTATAAAAATATAATCTATTTTAATGTTAACAATGATTACCTAATAGCCACTCTTCAAAACGGCGGCGCCTAAACGGTCGAAGTTGAGAAACCGCTCTACATAATGATTAAGTGTTTAGTTAAATTTACGTGTACATCCTTATATATATTTTGTTATATATGTTCTTATATATATGGATTTAATTATATAAGTTATTTTATTTATTAAATACTTAATTAATAATATAAGTATTAATTAAAATAAAGATAATAAATTAAAAAATATAGAATGTTGTATAAAAAAATTAATGATTGTCTTACATTTTTCAATATTAATAATTCTCAATTCAATTTACTTATCTAGATAATTAATTTTTATTCTTCATTTATTTGATAGTATTCATTATATTATTAATTTGTTGAATTTTATCTTTAAAAAAACCAGCCTAATCGTCTAGGCACTAGACCTCTATCGACCGTTATAAGAGCCTAGAGCCGTTTTGAACCTTGCTAATAGTACACATTAAAAATATAAAAAAAAATTCAATTTTTTTACACAAAGAAAAGAAACAAAAAATAAAGTATTTTAAATTTAAAAAAAAAAAGAGAGGCAAAATTGAAAGTCTAATTCATTAAAATAATAAAGTAGAACACAACCAAGTACTTTATTTTATGGGGTTAGGATCCTCAGGAATCTAACAAGATCCTCATCATAGAAATCAATGTATATAGACTGTATCTTGATCGGATACATTAACTACATTGAAAACGAGAGAACAATTCAAATCAATTCCTAACCGCCAGATCTAAAAGAACGACTGGAATATAATGATGGTCATAGTGGGGATCATTTTAGATCTCGAGGGTCCTAATCCTATTTTATGGAGTGCCGGCATTTTTTCAAAATTTTGAAGTTCACAATGTCATGGGCCCAACTTTGAATTGGGCTTACAGAATGTAATGCTTGGGTCAGGAGGGAAACCCCGAACCCGAAACAGGCGATCCATGCTAGGCCCGTCACTTTTAACATCGGGCGTTTCAAGATTAACAAACCTTCACTACTGTTATCTCTCATCGAACATCCTCCTCTCCTTTCCAAACTGACTTGAAATGGTATCCAATTGATGAGCTTTAAAGTTTCAGAAATTGTGCATGAGCAATACAAAGCAACATCACCTGCAGAATTTTTCAGTGCCTGGGGACACCACATTTTGGTGTTCCAACCCACAATCAGACGGAACAAGGACTTTGCCATGTTGATATGTCAGTAATAAGATCTCGTAGTTGATCTATAAGAAATTTGATATACACATTCTTGTTTGCAAGCTCCTATAAATAAAAACAGGGTTAGAATGTATTTACACAAGTATTCTGACAGAACAAATAGAGCTCATCCTAGAACAAGTTCTTAGATTTAATTTCGGTAAATTTCAGACATGGGCTTTAGGAAGGCTAATAATTACAGTAAAAGATATCATGAAGATTGGTTATCTTGTTCTTTTTGGAGATCCACTTGGTAGCACCATTATTGTGTTTGACAAAGCAATTGTTCCTATGCACCCTTCAAAGAAAATATCTATTTCTAGAAAGGATAAATTGTAAATTCATTAATATTACCTTTCTCAAATTGGAGGCTCGCTCTTCTAACTTCTCAATTTCAGCTTGATCCACTGGTGATTCTGAACCCATTGGCGTAGAACTGGTTTCAGAAGTTGCCTAATTTATAATAAAGAAACTGTATGTTAGCTAACTAATAAGGTTCACAAACTCTGACATGCCAATCTGAGTTAAGGCCAAGAAATACAATCTCAAATATGCATACACATTCAAGTGTATATAAATTAATAGAAATTTAACTAGTCAAATACACAAAGATTAACCATTCTGGCATTCCAAAGTTTTAAGTGAAGTACTACGTTTCACCTACTTTGAGATATCAAATTGGAGAAAACATTAAAAGCCAGTGGCTACTGGTTTCCAGTTATTCTTTTTGTTATACACAATCACATACATGCACTAAGTTAATACAAATCCTTAATCATCCAGTTGAACAAAGTGACTAAATCTATCAAGAGTTCCGTTCCATTTTTTATTTTTTTATAGAGTAAATATACATTCTCCATCACATAAATAAGAACTTGAAGAAATCACACTGTACCGGATCACTAGCATAGAGTAGAGTTTTCTACATGCAATTTGCACCATGGTGAGTCCAAATCTTTTCAGGATATAAATCATTGATTGGATGATCCACAGCAAAACTAAAGCATTAATGACAATTAGTACCTCCAAATGTTAACACCATGCATTGTGTTTATCATGGCAGCACCTAATTTGAATATCTTATGCACAAGAATTATAAAAATTTCACCAAATAAAAGATAAAGTTTCGGAAGTCACCTTCTTAGAGTTAGGAATTGCAGTGAGAACGGCACGGAGTAAGGTCACAGAGTTCTTATACCGAAATCGAGCATCTTCAAGAGCTCCTCCAGTGCCAGAACCAGGAGCACCAACTAAGTCTCCATGATGATGGGCAGATGTGTTTTCAGACGAAGATGAATCGCCGGTATTGACACCACTTGAGTGGAAAGAAGGACCATTTGCACTGTTAGTAGCAGCGGAAAAAGAGGAAGAGGTGGACCACAATGCGGGGTCGCAGAGCTCGTCGTTCATGGAGGAGAGGATCTGGAAAGCTGCCTCTATGGTTTCTTCTAGATGCTTCTGCCCTTCTATTGCTAGCTCCTGCGTTGTCTTAGGGTTTACTGTTACTGCATTCACATCCTTCTCTTCCATCTTTTTCGAATTTGACTCTGTCGTTGGTGACAAAAGTTTCAAGATCACAAATTTATCAAAAAAGAGAGGCCGGATTTCATCTTCTTTATTTCCAAATTGATATCATTACATATACTTCGTACTCCTGTATTTTTCTTATAACTTTGTCCTCTTCATCAGTGCGTGCTTACATTCAAAATTTACCACAAAAAAAAAAAATCAAACAATTGACAGCGACGAATTGAAGCTCATAACAAAAGTAGGGTTCATACAATCAACGTCCAACCCCAGCAAGCAATACTTAAAAAAGCCGGATAAGAGAGAGAGAGGGAGAGAGATTGAGAGAGAGTTCTTCAATTACCTTGCTGACGGAGAGACAGAGGAAATGGTGAGATTTGAAGCGGCGGTGGGAGGCAGCTTCTGTGAGACTAGAGAGAGACGCACGGCTGCCAGGTATGGAGAGGTAGAGCGCTCGAGAGCGTAGAGCAGTGTTCAGAGGCTAAAAAAGCCCACTAAAATTCCGACACTTGCAGCCCAAAGACCTTTTATACAAAAAATAACCAAAATTTCAAAAAAAAAACATTTAAATAGACTTAAATATTCTCATATTAAAGTCAAGTAGTTATAGTTCATGTGGTTTTAATGTTGACTAGTAAACAATTGATCTTAAATTCAAACCTGCGTGACATATTGTATGATTTTTTTTTCAAATTTACCCCTTCCATGGTGAAAAGGAAGCGGCTATGGTGCTGCCAAAGCATCCACGAATGAGAGCATAAAAACTTTTGTTATTACAATTTACAAGTAATTTTTGTTCATACAAGGCTATTGGAACTTGGAAGAGATGATTACATTATATACACATTGGGTATCGATTTTATCCGATAAGAGTCGAATCTCAGATACTCCACGTACATGTGGAAATGAATACCATTAAATTATAACACAAACTAATAAAAGAATGCATTTAAGGGTTTCATTTTGATTTTTTCCAATTTTGTTGCTTGATTCAACAGCTTGTCTGAAAAAGAAAAACATGAGTTATACTCGTTTAAATGGGAAAAAAAAATTAATAATAAAAAAAAAAAAAAAAAAAAAAAGAAGATGTTATACTTGATTCAACGCACGGGGACGGCCGATCCACATATAAAACTTTGCGTGCAAGATATCACTTGAGCTACAAGCTTCTTGCGCATTGCCAACAAAATTCAAGAAGATAGTTTTGCGCATTTTTACTTAATAGTATTTCACTCAAGTCCATAACTCAACATTGCCAGTACATAATGTAACATCTGAATTGAAAAGGAACTATGAAGACCGTAATGCTAGGCTGAAAGCACAAGCATCTGCTGTCATTCATCATCAATCATATTATCTGGAAGAACCCTCATCTCATCGCACATTCTGCTACATTAGGTATTTTACTTTGGAAGTGGCAATAGCATGCTTTGAGTTAATTTGCCGGAGCCGGGGCACAAGTTGTCCGATTTGAAGGAAGCTTGCTGGAGGCTAAACTTGGCATGTTTCTGACATTGACGTCAAGAGGCAGTAGCCGGTACTCAATATCAAGCTCTTTGAACACTTCGATCATCGCCTCAATCAAAAGGCCTCTCCTCGTCCATCTCTCTATAATGTCTTGATAGTTCATCTTGTGTGTAGGCCATATCGATATCTGCAGTTGCTTCAGATCCACCACATCCCTCATGATCAACATTGGAGATGGGTACCAGTGGTCGCTCTTGCTTTCAATATACCTGCATAACATTTTAACCAGCGAGACTCCAAATTTAGAAAGTGAATCTGTTTGAATCTGCTTCAGAAAAAAATATATGCAGTCGGTAATCACATAATGGTTCGGTTCCTTGATAGAAAAGCTCGAAAAAGGTATACTTTGTCTCACCCCATGTAAATTATCACAAGAAGGAACTGAAACTCAGAAACAAAAAGAAAACAGAAAGATCCACCTCAAATCTTACTTACCCCACTATTCTTTGTTTCATAATGGCCACCTTCTCCATAGGAGTTGCGATATGAATGCAGAAATCAACAAACTCTAACGTGTCAGGGCTCCGACGATAATTAGCAATTGGCTTCGTAGCAAGAACACTATTGGGGTATATGACCTTTTGGTTATCAAACTTCAGAAAGACTGTAGTTAATATGTTCATCTCTTCAACTACCATCTGAGACCCAAAGAACATCAACTAATTAGCAATAAGGGCAAAGACAAAAATGCGAGATATATAGTACACATAGAAAGAAAACCTGTTATTCACCTGGAGTCCATCCACCTCACAACGATCACCCACATCAAACGGGTGCATTACAAATAGAAAGATGATCGCTTCAAAAACTGTCTTGCACGTGTTCCCAAAGATAAATACAACCAAAAGCAGCTGAGAGCTTACGAGGAGAAGGAATTGGGTGACTCGAACCCCAAGTATAATAAGCCAGATAATCAAAATGACGATGCCTACAAGAATGTTCACCATTTTGTGGAGTTCGTCCACAGCTGTTTTTGTATCGTTTAGAGACAATGCTAGTGCCCTTCGCTCTCTAAATGCACTAATCTAGAACAACAGAAAAAAAAAAAAAAAAAAAAAAAACACATTATTCTTTCAATTAATGGATGATCCATGACAGAAAAGCACCGTACTCTTTTTCATTAATAGCAAGAATAAACAATAAACAATGAAGGTAGCGTTTAAAGGGTTCATTACCACCCATTCTTTAAAAGCAGACTTGCTAATCCCCTCATGTTCATTTGCTCCTTTAAAGAGGTGAATTGTCTTCAAAGCCTCATCTTTATCCATAAAACGCATAAAATCCTCAAGGTAAATGCGTCTGTCACAAGAAAATAGATTACCACAACACGCAAATGAGGATCAAATCAATATCAGATGGTAGAAGAAATTATACAAACTTACGAGGACCCTGGCTGGGCTACTTTGAAGAATATCTTCCTCGCTGCCGCTTTCGCCTGGCATTCGGTTTTAATCTCCACAGAAGAGCCTTTCCCAACATTACAGTTCAGTATCCGTTCATCTAGAGTGGTTAAAGACCCGTTCCGGATGATGTTCATCATTCTCCTCATATTCCATGCTGAAACATTCTTCTGATTTAGCTTATGCAAGTGGTCCACTGGAATTTGCTCATCCTGCAACCCAGAAGTTGGCCTAGAACCCCTAGGACTCTTCCCTACTCTGGGACTATTATGGTGTCCACTTCCTATAACTCTCCCACTCTTTTCCCTTTGAAGAAGAGTTGCCCTGAGCTCACGGGGCATAGTAGCCCCAGCTTTCTGAAATTCCCGAACCTCAGCAGCGGCCCTTTCCTCTTCTTCTGTATGTTGCCTTTCATACAAAGGGGGGCCAGAAAGTGTCTCAAGCACATTCTGATTGACTAAGGCCTCCTGAATTCGTTCGAAAAAAGCTTTGACATGGAAAGTTAAGGCAAGGACCTTAACAAGTATGGTTTTGAGAAGCCATATCAAGGTACTGACCAGAAGGCACACCAAAATCCTGGTTACATAAGGTAAGATCCTAGTCTTGGTTTTTTCCTCAACCCTCTTATCAAAAATAAAATGCCAAACAACCAAAACCAAACCCAACCACAAGCAATTCTGAACAGATTTTCTTAACCCATAAACAAAGTAAAGAACCCGTTTTCGAAATAGAAAATTTCGTTCTACAAAGAATACAGCTACTCGAATTCCCCAACCCGAAACCAAACGTCCACAAATCAAAGCCAAAACCAACAATTCCCATTTCCACAGTGGAAGCTCCCACAAAGTTTGCTTCTTTATGATTGGAATCCAAAGGTTGCAAAATAAGGCAGCAACAACAACGACAAGACTTACCAACTGAAGCAATGTGAGGAAGCTGAACTTCATCTTCTTATACTCGTCTGGAATGTCTTCAATGTCGGCATCGTCGAAAGCATCACCGTCGGAATTCCCCAGCGATCGCCCAGATGCGGCCACTCTATCTGATTTTGGAAGCGCTTCCTGCTCAGGTGGGTCCATAAGCCTGGACTTGATCTTGCTCAGCGGTGGCTTCCTAGAGTTTCGTGTGAGAGAAGCGTTTGAACTGCCGCTCAAAACTTCAGCCCCGCCGGAGTTGGAGGGAGCTTCCGGCAACTCTTTGCTTCTCTTTCGAAAAGATTCAGTGGATTTTGCTGGTGAGCTATGAGTGGTTGCTGTCCTCGGAGTTCTTTCTCCGCTGCTATTTGGTAGAATCTCTGTTTCTTTGCTACCCGAACCGCCACTGCTGTCGATCTTCACTACAACTTGCCCTTCCTTCTCTGCCGCCATTTCAAAGGCTTCTGCTTCGATTTTGCTGGTATTCATTTTCTTGGGTCGTGTAATTGAAGACGAGAACTTTCCCAAATACTTCCAACTACGGAAAGGCAGTGTGAATATGGAATGATTGTTTTGCTATTTTAAAAAAGCATTCAAGATACAGTTATTATCTTCGGAGTTTTACCTTTTTTTTCTTTTCTCCGTTTTCTCCTGTTGTGTCTTTTTCTGTGGAAAACGCGAAGGGCATTGGCAGCAATGCGACAACCGCCATTAACCAAAAATGGAGCAATTTTTCTTTTTTTTCCTCTGGCTCTGGTTGCATCTCTCACATTTTTTATCATCTTGCCAATGGAAAGCACGGCTCATCACTAAATATTACAAAAAATTTAATTAAGGATTAATCTTCATTGGAGTTGAAAAGATGCACTGAGTAATTTCAATCTTCCCTTATCAAATCGAATGCTAATATTTCAACTAAGAATTAATCTCGGAAGTTGAAAAGACTCACCGAGTTATTTCAACTTCTCAGCAACTCAAATATCAATTTCGTGTTTCGAATCCAAAATTAAGGAACAAATCTAACTTGCAATTCGAATTTCCACTGAACTACTTGCTCATAATTAAGTAACGTAAGTTCGGGATTATTATAATAATTGCCCAAATAAGAAATAAAATAATGAGTCAAAATTTAATACTTCTGTAAAAATAAAAGAACCAAGATTTTTTAAGGGTTTTATGAGCCGACTTAAATCAAGACAGATGCGAAGGAGGAGGACCAAAATGCATCAGATTCCCAGCTCACGGTTTCGGAATTAAAAATGAATTGCAAATATATATTTTGAGTGTGAATAAAACTAATCGAGAGTGGAATCTTTGTCCATCAGTTGGAGATTTTTTTCTTTTTTTAAATCATAGAAACGACAACTTCAATTGATGAGAATAGATTCCAACCAAAGTGGATCTTCTTCACACCCAACATCAACAACAATCCAAACAACTACCACAACTACAATTGAATATAACCAAAATTATTTGGTAGAGTACGGAGTAAAACGGGAAAAGCAATATTTGCCAAATCTTCCCCAATAAAATATTTTTTCCATACGGGGAGAACGAAAATTCCCGAACATACAACACCCATAAAACGCGCTACACAGCAAACTCAATGAGTTGCTGGAATATTATAGGATCTCGACATTAGAGAGGAAGAAATATCCGTGATTTTTCGATGAATATACCCCATATTCAAGAGACTTGACATAAAAATAAGGAGGAAAGAATAACTAAAAAGTGGGAGGTGAAAAAAATCTCCACTCAGTTTTCATGGTATAGATACTATTCTTATATAAATATTATTGAGTACTACTTAAGTTTTTTTCAAAAATTTCAATGAAAATTTTCAAAATTTGGACTAAATCTCCAATTTTTTTTTTGTTGAGGGTGAATGGTATCGATATCGATATCAATTACTTTTATAAATTTAATTGTCGATATTTTTCCTCCTTAATTAGACCAGCGAATTGCCAACCAATCTTCTCCACTCCCAAGTACTTTCATGCTAAATCTACCCCGATATAATTTAAGGCTCAGATTGTTTAGATAGGAATCTGGATTTGGATTTGATAATTGATAACAAGAGTGGATTTTTTGTTTGGTTATAATGTACATGTGGCCTGATTTGAGTAAGAATAAAAATGATGAAGATAAATTCATTTTATTCAGTGTTTTCTATTTATATTATTTATGTAAGTATTAAATTGATTTACATTTAATATGTGAAAAAAATTCCATCTTCCTGTTCTCTCCTCCTAGTTTCAAAGAAATAGCACACCAAAGGGGAGGAGTGAGAAGTTCATCTTCTTCCCTTTCCTCTTCAATTTTTTTCATTTTCTTTTGTGTTAATAATAAGAATTGAATTCCTCGTAATGACTGTATGGTATCAACCATGCACAGATTTAGTTTCTCCATCATTGTTATTTTGTTATTTTTCCAATTTATTCCCTTATTCAAAATCTTTCATTGAAATTTATTTATCTTATTTTAGTATTTTACTTTACTGTTGGAGGGGTTTGACGCGATGTTTCTCATTGATTTTGGAAAGTATAGTTAGTTTAGGTCTTTTAGACCTTTATTCACATTTATGTACCACTGGATTGCTAGAAATCAGGTCTTTTTCATATCTACCCTTACTTTATAGGTTCTTCAAGATCGGATATAATGAGTTTAATGTAATGACTGTTTCTTTTGGTGGAAGTAATATGTTTAGAGTTAGGTGTTGTTTGGATTTTTATTATTTAGGGTTTTGTGGGGGTGGTTTATAATTTTGCATAATTTTAGTGATGATGGTTTTTTAATTGTTTGTTGGGGTATTACCCGCGTTAGTTTGCCTTATTGACTTGTAATTCTTACCGTTATACTTGATTTTGATGAAAAGTTTGTACCTTCGTTATGATATAATGTTATAAAATTTTGATCCTAAAAAAAAAAAAAAAATTGACCCTACTCCAATTAAGTTTTTTTCTTACCCTTGCAATTTCACTTCTTTCTTTCTTAAATAGATGTATTTATTAATTATTACACCTATCAACTTTGTGTTTGTAATTTCTTATCTTATTATATTTCTTATGTTCTATTAGAATTGTTCAAATTTAAATTTAGTCAATTTTCAATTATGGAAAAATATCATCCCAAAAAAAAAAATCAAATAGTGAAGTATAATGATTTCAAAAAACGAGCACTCGTCGAGGATAGATATAAATATAATAAATTCCCAGTATGATATGATGTTAACATTTCGTTGTTCATTATTAATTTATTGATCAATGGCATCTGATTTGTCGTATAAAAAACCGGAGATTCTTTATTTATACCACTTATGTGGCCAAGTCCTTCGTATTTTTTCTTCATTCTTCTGAATGATATCTTTTATGTACTAATTAATTTCAAGGCCTAATGGAATTTTTTTTTTTTCCCTTGACATTGAAAAAAGCTCAAATTCTCATGGTGTAATGAAATTGAATTTATTAGCCTCTATAATAGTATTCAAGATTTGAAAGTAACATTTTAAAGACTAGACACCATAATTTGTCCAAAAATTATGGGTCTGTCACGTAACTCATAATTTACATAATGATTAATTACTCGCTCCCTAATAGAGTGATTGTTGGCATATAATTTTGGGTGAACAAGTCTTCGAGGTTTGAATAGCATGAACTTTGAAGAATAATAGAATCATCGTTTTCTTTCTAATTTTGGGTGATTCATGCCAATCAATAGAATCAATGATTCTGAGTTTTTGACAACAGATCTTCTTTTTCTGATTTCACACTAATAAAACATTTTCATTGAAGAAATATGATTTCAGCAATCTGGGTTTAGTTTTTGTCAAAGTTTTACCGGGACACATTTTCAACATTTGAAAAATCTCAGCATTGAAATCTTGAATTTGTTCATACCTCAACTCGGTTTGGTTTCATCTAAGAACTATCGCTTGTTGAACACGGTATGATTGATTCGGTTTTCGGTTTTTAAAGTTGTAGACAATCGATTTTTGGATAACTTTTATTGTGAAGGATCAATGAGTCATTGCTAAGTGCTGGAACTGAGACGGCAAAGGAGCATAGATGTGTTGTAAGAAATCAAAGTTGCATGAGGTATGGCTGCATCTTTAGTTGTAGGCTAGAAACATGAGCATGAGAGACCCCTTAACTTATGATTCTATTGGAATTGAAATGGCTGCATCTTTAGGTTAAGAGGAAGAAGCTCAATTAAGTTAGGCCTTGAAATGGAAGAAGCTCATATTCTCATCATGTATTGGAATTGAATTTATTAGCCCTAAATAGTAGTTCAAGGCAATGCTACTACACCCATCTGAATTAACTTGGATGTATATATCATCACTAAGCTAAGGTTGAAGTCTATATGACACCTTAACTTATGCACAATGCATTAACCAGCCATTACCAAATAAATTTTTTCAAAATGTTTTCATATATATATATATATATAAGAAGATTAGAAGAGTACGTATAAAAGAGTACGTAAGAAAAGTTTTGGGGGAAGATAATTAAAGAATTTATCGTATTAATCAGATCATCCATTATTATATTTTAGATTGGTGATTGCATCTACTGCAAAGTTAGCTTCGCAAAATACATATTTGAAAGAAATGTATTGGAAATTACGACTGAACTTCTTCAAATTATTAACAATCCTGCGAAGACATCACGGTAGAAGAGTAATCCCATTAATAGCAACCATTAGGGTTTTAGAATCAGCTTCTACCTGCAGACAATTGATGCTGTTAGCAACCGCCCACATGAGACCATCAACTAGAGCAACTCCTTCAGCAACAAGGACATTGGTGCATCCAAAGTTCCTAGTGGCCGTATGGATGTCAAGACTATTACAATCTCTGACGATGAAACCAGAAGCAGCATATATTGTCGCCCTCCAAGACAGATTTGTCCAAGTTGAATTTGTGAGACGGATCAAGGATCAGGAGGTTTCCAAACAACGAAGTCGTTGGAGTCTCTGATCAGTGGCAATGATGCTAGTATCGAGATATCGACTAATCGTTCTACATTCTTTTACATATTTTTTTTAAAACTTTTTTTAGAAAAATAATAAAACTTAACAATGTTAATTCTCTATCTTGACACGTGTCAAGCATATAATAATGGGACATAAAAAAAAAAGACACTCAAATGAGACAATAAATCCTCCCCGTAGCCAATTGATTTTGGGGTGGAACCTCAAATTCTTACCTGCTCATAATAAAGACTAGCTATAGTATAGGCCTATAGTCTAGTCTATTGGGATGGAATTGAATTTTGGAATTTTGGAATCGGAGTTTGAGGGCGATAAAGGAAGTTGTAATAAAGTGAAATCATAATGTAACTAGTTATACTAGTTATTGTTCAATGTTGAATATTGAATTTGATTCCCTTTTCATTAATGTTGGGTGCATCATAAGAACATGCAACGGGCCAGGTCTCGGGTCTCGGGTCTCGGGTCTCAGGTCTCAGGTCCCAAGCCCAGCACGTGATTCCTTTATTAATTTAG
The DNA here is from genome assembly GCA_032719365.1 of Prinsepia uniflora. NCBI lineage: Eukaryota > Viridiplantae > Streptophyta > Magnoliopsida > Rosales > Rosaceae > Prinsepia > Prinsepia uniflora. Next base: position 78,813,236 of record CM064868.1, on the reverse strand, counting down.
AGAGAGGAAATGAAGATGATGAGGGCAGATCGAAGAGGGCCTGTAGCTAAAGCTCAGCTACTGGTACTGCTACTGGACTACTGTTACGTAGCTGCTGCTGGTGTAAATGCGTGAGAGAGAAAGAGAGAGCGAGAGAGAGAGAGAGATCATCGATCGATATCGACTAGCTAGGGACAAATATTAATGGTATGGTCCTTCACTCCTTGGGGCATTCGTTTTGGTAGCTAGGGTTTTCAATGCACCTAAATACTTTCACCCTTATTCATCCTTAAATATCGAGACACATATTCACATTTCTTCTCACTGTTTTTCACGCCTAGCTACTTGGCCTCTTCCATTTCTTCCATCCATCTTATCAAATTTATACATCAACCTCCTCTTCTCTCTTCTTTTTCCGTTTGCTAGGTGTGCATATATATACCTACTTTTATTGAAAAAGTTACTATGATGTTGGCTCGGCTCACTCAGAGAATTACAACCATAATATATATGTACCTAGCTTTGTTTTAAAATGTACGCACTAAGACCAAACTAAGGTCTTAATAAGCTTGAATTCATATTAGTAATCAAGTTTTTGTAGCATCTGATTGAGCCGTGCCAATATCTCAGTGCCCTTTCATTCAATTCTCTCATATCCTCATCGGCTATATGTTTTTCTGAACAAACTGCGAGCAGATCTCGCATGGAAGGTACCTCTCCTTTAAGGTCTTGTTTCATATATATATGTACGTAGGTTTGCTTTGTTATTACAAAAAAAAACATGCATATATATATATATATATATATGTATAGTTTAATTAGCAAATATGTGTGTAATGTATGAGGCCGATTACTCTTGAATGCTTAAGCTACACAGTTCTTGCACATAAACTTTTCGAAAAATCAAGTTCGGGAAATCATATGTTGGCTCTATGTATATATTTGGGATGCTGAGTTTATTGTAACGTGTATGTGTGGGATAAGCAAAAGTGAGAAATTGAGATGAAGAAAAATGGTTAGAACTTGGAACTGAGAAAATCAAATTGCTAACATAGGAGGTAGGAGAGCTTTGGGCAATTTAAGTTGGGAACAAAAGCTGTCGCCTTAATTTATTGCTGCTCCTGGTATTGAATTATTGTTCACTACTCGATCCATCCCAATTTCTCTCTCGCAATTCACAAGCAATTGATCTTCAGCTTGTGTAGCTTCCATCACCATTCACCAATGGCACCAACCCATTACGTACCTTGAGTGAGGCCTAACGGTGTACACCTCTTGTCATGAAGGTGTCATCTTATCCATCGATGGGCCTTGATCCAAGTCCAATCCTCTCGTCTTAGCGTAGGATATCTACAAATCTTACATCACGTGAGCTTCTCCTTTTTGGTCGACAGCCTATGTTGGGCTGATTAAGCCACTATCCTATATTTACTAAATATTTAAGATGCTAAACAGATGCATATCATATTGAATATTACTCAAATTTTACCCACCCTACCTAGTTCCTAAACTTCAATGTTGAAGTCTGTCGTTGTTGAATTTTATCTAAATGTGCAACAATATAAATATATTTTTTTATTTTTTTAACGTTTTTTTTTATTAAAGGTAGATATATCATTTCACGTAATTTTCTTTAAAAGATTACATTAAAAAAATTTGACAAAAAGATCATGGTTGGCAAGACACGTCTCAAATGGCTTAGAATAATTTTTTTAATGTGTAGTTAAAATGTTAAGCAAAATCAGAATAGGTGCATTTAAAAAAAAAATAAAATTTGATGAGCTATAACCCACGATTTTTAGTCGTTTTTTAAGTTTTGACGAAAACTTAAAAATACTTACCCTATTTTCATTCTCATTAACCTGTAAGATTCTTTAAAGTTGAGGCGGATGGTTTCTAATTACCTTTGGGCCCCAAAGTCATTTTCGGACCTGTTTTCAAATTTCATTCAAACTTGAGTTATATTGCATAAGAAATGCATAAAAATTAGTTAATGGGCACCTTATATGGCAGTACATGTCTCTAATGGCTTATAATACTTTGGCCAATATACAGATAAAATATTTCGTGAAATCGCAACAGTCGCATCTTTCACGAAGACTGCAGTTAAAATATTTCACGAAATTCTAATAATTGCATTTTTTTTACAAAAAAATGTGAATGAACGATTTTTAGTAGATTTTTAAAATTTCTTCGAAAGCAGTGAAATACTTATTTTTTTTCCATTTACTCCGTAAGATACTTTGAAGTTGAGAGTGATGTTTTCTAAAAACCTTCAGACCGTAGACTCACTTTGCACCATATTAAGAAATTTCAATGAAATTTGTATTTTTTTGCTTAAAAAATGCGTAAAAAATAGTTAATGGCATCCTGAATGGCAAAACATGTCCCAAAAGGCATTAAATACGTTGGATAATGTGTAATTGAAATATTTCAAGAAAGCCTGACAGTTGCAGTTTTTACAAAAAAAAAGAAAGAGTTAACTTGCAATTTTTAGTCGATTTTTGAAATTTCTTCAAAATTATCGAAATACTTAGTTTATTTCCATTCTATTCACTTTGTAAGATAGGTTGAAGTTGAGGGGGAATTTTTCTAAAGACCTTCAGACCCTAGACTCATCTCGCACCTTGTTACGCAATTTCAATGAAATTCGAGTTTTTTTGCTTAAAAAATACATAAAGTATAATTAATGGCATCCTAAATGGCATGACATGTCTCAAATGGAATATAATACTTTGGCTAATGAGCAGTTAAAATATTTCATAAAATCCTGACAGATATATTTTTTTTACAAAAAAATGCAAGTTAAAAATCAAGATTTTTAGCCAATTTTTGAATTTTTTTCAATATCATTAAAATACTTAATTTTTTTCATTCTCTTCACTCTCTAAGATACTTTGAATTTGAAGGGAAGGTCTTTTAAAGATCTGCAAACCCTAGACTCACTTCGCACCTTGTTAGGAAATTTTAATAACATTCGAGTTATTTTTGCTTAGAACATGAGTAAAAAATATTTAAGGGGCATCATGAATGGTAGGACACGTCCTAAATGACATTTAATATTTTGGCTAATGTACAGTTAAAATATTTCACGAAAACTCGTCACTTGCATTTTTACAAAAAAAAAAAAAAGTTGTTACAATTCACGGTTTTTAGTCGATTTTTAAAATTACTTCAAAAACAACGAAATACTTATTTTGTTTCCAATCTCTTCACTCTGTAAGATACTTTGAAGTTGAGGTGGATATCTTCTAAAGACCTTCAGGACGTAGACTCACTTCGTACCCTGTTACGAAATTTCAATAAAATTCAAGTTTTTTTGTTTAACAAATGCGTAAAAATAGTTAATGGGCATCCCGAATATCAGGATATGTCCAAAATATCATTTAATACTTTGGCTAACGTGCAGATAAAATATTTCACGAAATATTAACAGTTGCATTATTTACAAAAAATGTGAACTCACGATTTTTAGTTGATTTTTGAAATTTCTTCAAATCATTGAAATACTTATTTTGTTTTCATTCTATTTACTTTGTAAATAACTTTGAAGTTGAGGGGGATGTTTTAAAAAAACCTTCAGACTCGAGACTCACTTCGCACCTTGTTATGAAATTTCAATGAAATTCAAGTTATTTTTCTTAAAAAAATGCGTAAAAAATAATTAATGGGCATCTTGAATGGTAAGACATGTCCAAAATGGAATTAAATGCTATGGCTAACGTGCACTTGAAATATTTCACGAAACCCCGACAGTTGCACTTTAAAATAAGTGAGAGTTATAACTCACGATTTTTAGTCGATTTTTGAAAATTATTAAAATAATAATAATAATACGTTGTTTATTTTCATTATTTTCTCTATGTAAAATACTATGAAGTTGAAGGGGATATTTTCTGAAGACCTTCAAACCTTAGACTTTTTTTGCACCATGTTACGAAATTTCAATGAAATTCGGGTTTTATTACATAAAAAATAGTTAATTGGCATCCTAAATGACAGGACATGTCCCAAATTGTATATAATACTTTGGCTAACACGTAGTTAAAAGATTTCACGAAATCCCGATAGTTATATTTTTTACAAGAATGTGAGCTAACTCACGATTTTTAGTCGATTTTTTAAACTTCTTCAAAATCATATAAATACCTATTTTGTTTTCATTCTCTGCAATCCGTAAGATACTTTGAAATTGAGGGGGATGTTTTATAAGGAGCTTCAGACCTTACACACACTTCACACCATGTTTCGAAATTTCATTGAAATTAGAGTTTTTTTGCTTAAAAAATAGTCAATGGCATCCTGAATGGCAGGACATGTCTCAAATTGCATATAATACTTTAGATAATGTGTAGTTGAAATATATCACAAAAACCTGATAGTTGCATTTTTTTTTACAAAAAATGCAAGTTATAACTCAAAATTTTTAGTCGATTTTTGAAATTTTTTCAATAACATTAAAATGCTTAATTTGTTTTCATTATCTTCACTCTCTAAGATACTTTGAAGTTGAATGAGATGTTTTCTAAAAACCTTTATACATTAGACTCACTTCGCACCCAGTTACAAAATTTTAATAACATTCGAGTTATTGTTGCTTAGAAAATTAGTAAAACATAGTTAAGGGGTATCCTGAATGGCAGGACATGTTCCAAATGATATCTAATACATTGACTAATGTGCAGTTAAAATATTTCACGAAATCCCGTCAGTTGCATTTTTTTTTACAAAAAATGTGAACTACAATTCACGATTTTTAGTCAATTTTTAAAATTTATTCAAAAGTAACATAATACTTATTTTGTTTTCAATCTCTTCACTCCGTAAAATATTTTAAAGTTGAGGCGGATATCTTCCAAAGACCTTCAGGCCTTAGACTCATTTCGCACCCTATTACGAAATTTCAATCAAATTCAAGTTTTTTTTGTTTAAACAATGCGTAAAAATAGTTAATGGGCATCCCGAATGGCAGAATATGTCTCAAATGTCATTTAATACTTTGACTAACGTGCAAATAAAATATTTCACAAAATACTAACAGTTGCATTATTTACACAAAATGCAAACTCACGATTTTTAGTCAATTTTTAAATTTTTTTCAAAATCATTGAAATACTTATAATTTTATCGGAACTTTGTCTCCGAATTCTGTTTGAACCAATTAATTATAGGCATTGATGTATAATATTGTAGATGGGCTCCAAATAATGATATATCTTAGTATGAATATCCAGGTCATTAATCCCCAGTAAAATCAGCCACTCGTTCATGTATAGATGAGACACGTTGTCCTCCTTTGTGAATCCAAAGCCACGTCATTGGATAGCATCTGACCCACCCAATAAGAGTTCTCCTTAGCAGATAACCCTGGTCTCCACCTCATCCCCAGTAGGAGGCTAACGCGAGCCCACAGCCATCCATTTTCTCGGCATCCAATCACCAACACAAACCACACATAACCAACCCTTTCTTTATTAAAACACGTCTCTCACCTCTTTCCCTTTTGGTCATCTCAATTTAAAGGGCGCGACCTGCTTCCTAGAACACATAATTCTAAATAATGGCCACCGTCACCCCAGCCGCCGTTGCCATCCCATCATTCACCGGACTCAAGTCCGCCGGAGCAGCCAAGGTTAGCTCTGCCACCGTCAAGGTTTCAGCCTCCCCAAGGCAGCTCTGCGTCGTCAAGTCCTCACTCAAGGATGTCGGTGTAGCCGTAGCAGCCACCGCAGCTAGTGCCCTCCTTGCCAGCAATGCCATGGCCATTGACATCTTGCTCGGGGGTGATGACGGTTCCTTGGCCTTCGTCCCCAGCACCTTCTCCATCAGCCCAGGGGAGAAGATTGTGTTCAAGAACAATGCTGGATTCCCGCACAACATTGTGTTCGACGAGGACGAAATCCCAAGCGGCGTGGACGCCGCAAAGATCTCCATGCCGGAGGAGGATCTCCTCAACGCCCCTGGGGAGACCTACGCCATCACCTTGACTGAAAAAGGTGATTACTCTTTCTACTGCTCTCCCCACCAGGGAGCTGGCATGATTGGCAAAGTCACCGTTAATTAATTCAGTTGTCATTTCTAAAATTCCAACACGGCTTCCTTTTCCGGAAGGCGGGACGTGGAACTTCTATATGCTATTATGACTACATTTAAATGAGAGAGAGAGAGAGTGAATGTTGGCCTTTGTGTTTTTCCATCATCTTCCTTGTTTATTTAATGTTGTAGAATATTTGTGAACCAGAGTTGATCAATTGAAGTGTTGGCTTTGGTTTCATTTCCAAAATTAAAGCAGGTTTAAAATGTACATGTTTATGGTTAAATTAAGGTCTTCTGTGTGTTAATTCTGTTTGTTAAGGGTATGAATTACAAGGCTATATATATCCTAATTAAACTCAGTGTCCATGTCAATGATAGAAGCGGGCTTGCCTTGCTGCCCAAGTTAAGTAGTGAGTGCATCAGGGAGAGTTGTTCGGGCTCCAAGGATCCTACCACCAACGTCAGGGAAACTCTCTCGTCCCGGAATTGCACCTACCTTCCCATTGGCATCAACCTCAACTGGGTATTTAATCAGATGGCCTTCTAACGGTGTAAACTCATCTGCAATGAATCTCTTCCAATTCTCTCCAGCAACCGCATTCACCCGCTCCACACAATCCAAACTCTCAGCCTCTTTGAAGCAATTATCTACTATCCCCAAATGTTCTGCCCAAAGTGACATTCTATACCCATATACCTAATCATCAACATCATCATCATCATCATCATCATCATAACATATAAAAAACAAACACGTTTTTGCAATTTAGTTAAGACATTCAAATTGGGAATGGAGAGCTATATGAATTCACGTAATACCTGGCCACGAGGATGCCGCTTCTTCCTCCCCCATGTGTAATGGGGTTGATACGCTCCCATGGCTATCTCGGTGTCCCGAGAACCGGCCATAGACCGTTGGTTGATATTGGCAGAACCTATGATCACGTACTCATCATCTACAACCATTGCCTTGGCATGTACATAAATCATAAACCGTTGAAACTTTTGGGATGCCGAAACCTGAAAACATATTCCACACGTTAATTGGTATTGTATATATGGTTTCAAGCCACAGAAAACAGTTCTGTAATTTGTTTCTATGTATAATTACCGTGTGGAACTCCGAGTTTTTGGGAGTATGGTTAACTGTACAGGATACAGTGTCCGGCAATTTCTCTCGATTACCGAGGCAATAGAAATTTAGGTAGTCCTGAGGATGAGCATTCTCCACATTCATGGATTTTAACTCCTTTGCTATGAGCTCATACATCATTTGCATTGTCTGTGTCTGAAATAATCAAACACCCAATGATATCTAAGTAAGATCTTTGGATGCCAAATTAAAATACGTTGAAGAGAAGAGAAGAAAGGTTTTTCTTCAAATTTAAGTTTTAGGTACCTGCCAAAAGAGAATTGCTTGCACAGCAGCAGAAGAGGGTACACCCTCTGGCCACATTGGTATGACGATATACACTGCAAATCTCTCGTTGGCTCGTATCTTACTAGCGATCTTCAATGCCAACTCCATTGGAATTAGATTATCAGCACCTGACGGAAAACATATAACAATTAAGAAAAATAAACTGGAGGATAAATTTATTTCATAACTCTGTTTTTTTTCTTTTGTATCATATATACGAACCTGCTTCCTTATAAGATGGCCATCCAAATGATGATCCGAGAAAATACTGATTCTCAATATATATGAAGTGTTGCGCAGATCGAATTGCCTCGATGTATGCTGTTTGAATGCTCTTGTCTATTACCAAATCCTTGGCACAAACAAGATTCTGCAGTAAAATAAAATGCCGAAACAATAAACTGATTAGAATACGAAAAATGACAAATATTGTTTAGCTGGTATGTATTGGTTTGTTGGAAAGAATTGTCAACCTTAGCCTCTGCTTCGTAAACATCCTTAGGAAATCCTTTGAGAGACCCAGAATCTATGGATCGAAAGACCTGTCGAAACATTTATTAATTCATTAGGATTAAGATGAATTGACCATATGTGCTTGCAGGAAGTGCAATGCCAGACAATAATACCTGAGTATTCCAGTTCTGAGGATCATTTTCATCAGAAACCCACAATTTACGATCATCATCGTTGGAATTAGTGGATGGTGAGGGACTAAGTATCCATGAGATGCGCTCCAACTTTATTAAAGCATCATCGTGCCAATGAGACACTCTTTTGAAACGTTGGCCCAACTCCGACCATTTTGTTGCTCTTCTCCAACGCTGCTCAAAGTTTGTAAGCACATCGTACGCAGCTGGCCCTTCAATTTTGCAATGCAAGTCATGCCACGGTTGTCTTGGTCCCTTTATTCCTCCCTACATACATACAGGTCATTATTCATTGTGATATTTCAACAAACACTTGGGGGGAGGGGACTGGGGAGCAATATAGCAGCATGAATAAAATCAATATACACTCACAGAAAATGTAGGATTATGATAATCATCCTGGAAGACAGTGTCAAGATCGCGAAAAAGTCGGTGCTCAGGAGTATCGTAGCGGCCATCACAAAGGTCCAGACCTCCTATGAAGGCAGTAATCTTTCGATTATTTCCAGATGCTTGTGTGTCCACAATTACACATTTCTGGTGATGTGTAAAGAGGGTTCCAACAACCTGCAGTGGTCACGTGACCCAGATTCATATAATATTTCAGAAACCAGTAAAAGATGGCGATAAAATAACTCATCGTCTGCAGTTTCAGAAATGACAAGACTTTAAAATTCGGATGAATTGAAAAAACAAAATAAATGAATAGGCAACCAAAAAAAAAAAGTGGGTGAACCAAGAATCGATAAAGCGTGCCTGTTGCTTGAAAATGCTAAGCTTACTGCTGGCATATCGAGGTGACAGCACGCATGATACGGAAGAGTGCTTAAAAAATTTGCGGGTCTCTTCGTCGTGCGTTTGCATCACTCCAGCCTGCATGCATACACATGAACATGGGAGCCCCATTCCAATCAAACAGGTGATTTTAAGAAGAAGAAAAAATTTAATAAATCGCTAGAGAGACATGAAAATATAAAAATTGATTAATAATTAGCGAAATAATTAGAATTAGGGAAAGAATATGAGGCATAATGACTGAATTCTTTCAAGATAAAGTGACATTGAAATCAATCCAGTTTAATAAAAGAGATTAATAGGGAAAAACAAGAGATTAACATGTAATTAATCAACTAAAGGGTAGTTACCGTATTGATGAAGAATTTGCTGTGAGAGGTCTTGTCGTCCCAAACGAGCAACAAAACTCGCAAGCCTTCTTCGGATTTGTACTTAAGCAACTCTCCCAAATTCAAATTTCCACCGCTGGGCAATGGCTTCGTTGGCTCTCTCACAAGCTTCACCTTATGAAAAATGGACCAACCCACGATATACACCAAGTGATGAGCCTCCAATATGGCGTGACAAATATCCTCCCAACACTTTCCATGCTCAAAAGCAACCCCGTCGTCTAATTCTATATCTCCCAGCATCGACTCCGGCACGTGCGCGTCCTGATACAGCGTCACGTGACCACCACGCCGAACCGGGAAATAACAGTTTCGGATTCCGAACCGGTCCGGATCGATCGAAATCCCGCGCTGATACAACGGATTGTCCTCGCATTTCGTGAACCTCATCTCCAGCTTAACGGCCGCGTCCGGTTTCGGCGGCTTTCCCAACGAACCGATGATTGGAAACCAATCGCTGATCGTTTCTCCGTCAAGGATCCGCTGCGCCGAGACGGATGCGACGCCGATTAAATCGGCGCCGAACATGTCGTTGTCCTTGACGTAGAATTCGACTTTGGAGACGGGGTGGGCCAGGGGGATCTTGAAGTGCTCTTTCCATACGGGATTCTGGGAGTTGGAAATGACACGCGTACGAGCCACGGTGGCTCCGGAGAGGCAGACGGTGACGTAAGGGTCGCTGGTGATGACTTTGTGGTGAGAATGGTGGGTGGAGCCGCGTGAAAATGGCTGGCGGCATGCCGAGAATAACCGGCGGAGACGTTCCGAAACCATATCCATGTTTGGCAAGCATCGAGCCTCTAGGATTCTCAAATCGAGGTCGCCGTGAAGGTAGACCACCAATGGCTGAGACTTGTCTTCTTCCGCCATTAATTAATTAGAGAATGCGGCGGCCGGTGAGATGAATGGAACAGGTGACGGTGCTGTCGCCGGAGGAACCAGATTTACCGTTGACCTTGCTGAACGTCGGAGCGGTTCATATATTGAAGCTCGTTCTGGCTTTGGAACCTCCGACGAAGCCAACGGCAAAAACCGAAGGCGGTAAAGGAGAGCAGGAAAAAAAAAAATGGGGGGAGGTTTCGAGCTTTGTGTGTACAGAAACAAACGGGGGTTAAGGTGCGTCAAGGTGTATTAGTCATTTGTTTGTGGGACACGTGGAAGCTGTCTTACGCGACGATTAACAGAAGTGAACTTCAAATTTAAACGAGGTTTTGGAAGAAAAATTGCTTTTATTTGTGTTTTGTTGTGGGTGGGTTGGCGCCTTGTTGGTTTCTGTGCTCTTTTTCCATTTACAGTTTCAGGTCGGTGATGGTGGATTTGGTCTTTGGTGGGTCTTATGACTTCTGAGTTCTGATGTTGCAACTCAAAGACAATTTCTTCACTTCACCAACTTTCAATTCCAATCAATCCTCTTTTTAACGGTAATATTAATATTATGGGGGATCGATGAAAGAAAGGGCTTTTTTAATTAAATGATACTTGGCTCACTCAAATGGTAACTTCCATTATTTTTTCGATTTATTAAATTGACTTTATATATATATATAATCAGAATTAGTTATTTTTTACGTTCATGTTAAGATTATGCACGAATTCATAAATTAAAAATGAGATGGATTAAAATTTAGTTAGGATAATTTTTTTTATCAAATTTTAATAATATTAAGCAAATTTCATTAATTAAAAAAACACACCTAAAAAATACATATTTTATGTAAGGAAATAATAAATAATCACGTGAATAAAATACAATAGCACTTAAAATTGCAACAAACTACTCTTCTACGTGAATAAGACATCATATAATTTCCAAAAATATCAGCATCTCTCTTATTTCAGTGTAAAATAAATTAATAAATGAGATATATAAACTAACAATACATTAAATTTTACGTTGGCTCATCAATTTCGGGTGAATTAGAGCACACCCCAGCCCAAGGCAACAGCTCGTGCCTAGTCAAGATCATTTTCATCAAAAATCAATAAGATTGAAAGTTATTTAGCCATTTATATATATTAAATAAATCAATTCTTTTAATATGAATAATTAAACGATCTCCAACCTTATTGATTTTTTTATAAAGATGATCTTGACATGATAATTTAGAAAATAAACAGTTCTGACTATGATATGTACGAATATAATTCGATAAATCAAAATGATACTATAATGAGATACCACATGAACATTTTACAAATATTGTTCTTTTAATTTAGCTTATTTTAGAATATTATTCATATATGACTCTGACTCTTAGGATATTATTCGCATATAACGAATTGTAAATTTTAATAGTTTAAAAAATATTAAATTCAATACGAATATGACATAATGGTGTATGTTTTCCAGATAATTCGGGAGAATTTATAATATTAATTTTTTTTAAATGATATGGGAGAATTTATAATATTTTATTGTGAGGTATGATTTGCTGGCTAATACTCTAATGGGATCATGGACGATGAGTTGGCAAATCCCAATTTAATATGATGCTTCATGAGGTAGACTATAGGCTGAGACTAGAGAATGTGATGGGAGTTGCTTACCTTACAAACTTTAGGCCACCTGCATATTTCCGACGACTTTCCAGTCAGCAAACGGCATCCAAAAAAAAAAATAGACCATAAAATTTTCAACGGCTTTTTTCCACAATCAATATTTGCTCACAAAGGGTTCTTTGACTGGATTGGCAATTTACAAGGTTCTTGGTTTTTGGTTGGAGCCTCCATCCAAGTTCCAGCCCCAACAACCAGCCCCAACAATTCTAATAAATCCTTTGTAGGGAGATTGCTGAATTCCAGAGGAACACATGTGAATATTGATAATTACATCAGCTCCTAAAAATTTGGATTTAAAAATGACCCAACTTTCAATGCCTCCAAGGGGAAAAAGTGAAAAACCTTAAGCCACGTAAGATCTGTCTACTCCCATCGACAAGATGCAGAATCCAAATGTTAATTGAGTTTCTATGTCCCCCTTAGGCCACCTTAGGTTTCTGCGGACTAGAATCCAGATATTAATTGGATTACTCCTTCCACCTTGGATCACCTAGAATCTAGCTACTCTCACCGATCGAGTGCAAGACCCAAATATTAATTGAATTCCCACCAGCCTCAGACATTTTATAATGTTCATAGATTTGATGGGCTGCTTCCTCCCACTCCAAATACCTTACGATAAAAATAAATAAATAAATAAAGGTTCTAATGGGATCGTAAATAAATAATAATGTTCAGTGGCTTTTTCCAACACATTGGTTGGTTCATTCTGTTCTACTAGCATCATGTTGGTATACTGCTGAAAGCGTGACCTTGCGTTGGAAAAAAAAAAAAACAAACAAACCAGACTCGCACAATGTCGGCTTTCGATTTTCCAAACATGAACAAAAATTACGTCGCCAATAATATAGAGCAACTGCTTAAGCGAGGAAAAGATGACTGTTGAGGCCTACGGTTGTTGGTTTGGCATGGTCAGCAAGGGACCAGACAAGGAAGTAGGAACTTCTTCTTTCGAGTTCGCACGACGAAATCTAGGGCTCCGTGTGACTGCAAATGCTGCTGACCCGTTGACTTGAGATGGGAGGAGCAGCAGCCCTTATCATCACACTTTGAATAAAGGCTATCATCTACAAAAATAGAAGACCCTTCAAAATCAAGTCGACAAGAAAAGAAGAAAGAAGTAATACAGAGCTGACATAAGACAATCAGAACATACCAAATCGTATGCACACTAAGCTAAATGGATACTGGGAAATCATAAAATGGTCTACCAAAAGTTAAAAACGATTTGCAGACCAAAGAAAGAGTCTACTATGGCATTAAGTATAAGGTCCTACCGCAGCAAATCCAACGCAAATGATACTGAAACCAGGGAAATTAAATGGCGCCTTATTGGACAGGAACAATGCTGCGGGAATGACTTCGATTTATCAGTTTCAATAAACTTTTTGCCCAAAAAAAAATGGAAATTTAAATGGATTTTTAATTTACCAGTGAGAGGAGAGAAAGCAATGGGTGATATAACATTTGCCAAAGAACATATTCCTGAAATGCACCCTTGAGCCTTCCCCTGGAAATAACTTATAAAAAAAGTCAGACATAGCTAAAACAATTGAAGCCAAAAGGGCAGGCCAAGCGAACTAAAAAGATACATGTATGAAACATAATGCATGCTAGGGCGGGTAAAGATTTAACTTTTCTATGCATAAGAAAAGAGACTTTATCCTGCTTTTACGTGGTTATCTCAAATTCACCAAGAGAAAAGAATGTACACATATGGAACAAGAAAATTGAGAAGTCTAATGCCAAAATGAAGCATATCAATCGAATAGGAGCTACCCTCAAGAAATTTACCTGCTCAGATGATCCAACTTGTTTAGATACAATGCTTCGCATCTGTAAAGCAGAAATGAAGAATTGAATTAGGTTTAAAGACGACAATTGAAAATATTTAACTTCAAAGAAGAAATGGCGAAACTTACACATGGATGTGCGAACACAATAAAGATGGAGAACATGGCCGAAGCGTATGGGACCTATAATTACTTAAAATGTTACTAATACTGAGACACAATGTAAGCTGGCTTAAACATATAATAGAAATCACCAAAGAGTTTGATGAAGCCTACTAGCTACATAATATATATGATTGTAATCTGTTTAAAATAGAGAGACTTATGATTTTCAGAAAAGTTGCAAAGAAGTACCCAAACGGACCACGCAATTCCATACAGAAACATCTGCATAAAAAACATGAACAATTAGATAAAAGCTTAATACACATATAATACACACTTTTGTCGAGCGGATGCAATGCTTTACAAATCCAAAGTTTGTCTCACAAATAAAACCAAATTATTGTAACATGTTAGAAGCTAAATAAAACACACTTAGATTCTTACATGCGCACAACTAAACAGGAGCCCTATCGAAAGCAGCCTCTCCTCTCCTAGAGCAGGAGCCAATAAGGGCATCAGAACCAGCTGCACAAAAAAGACTAACTTCAGTACTATGAAAAATGAGATGGAAACTGTGAACAAGATAGTGTACAAACTGCAAATGAAATCATGACAGACAAACTGGTGCAATACCTGTGAAATAGTCCCTGCAACCCCAGAAATCACCATTAGGTCAGCGAACTGATCCTTATTGAAGTGAAACCGAGCCTTTAAGTAGTACTGCACAACAACCAAAAGTGATTTTCAACCCTGCATCTTCTTTTGTGCAACATATTTTACCATTATATGATTAGATACGAGTTACAAGTCATCACTATTAAACGAAATAACAATAATGAGTGCAGAAAAAGTAAGTGAATGTGGAGACATGCCAGCATTGAAGCATGAAGGCCGACATCTGCTAGACTGCTGAAAAACGCAACAATTGCAGCTTGCAAAAATGTTGGACTGCAAATTAATTAAAAAAAATATTTCAAAACTCCTTTAATTTTGCAAATTCACAGGGAATGACATTGAAATATGATGTTAGCAGGAAATTGACTAAATTGACTCACCTAGTCTTCAACAAGGAGACTAAATCCGTCAATGAAGGAAATGTTTTGGATTGCTGCAATGCTGGAGCACTTGAATTTTCATCTGAATCATTTATTTTCTGCTTTTCCTCTGAGAGTAACGGAGCAGAATGATTCTTGTCTGCGTTCGAATCCGGGAGGAAAACCCTCATGTACATAACTGACACCGCCGCCACCGATGTCGCAACCTAATCAATAGTAGAAACGAAATCAAAACCCTAATTGTAGATATAACTGTAGAGATGACAGAGTGGAGGGAAGAGATTGACCTACCTGAAATGTTGAGGAAGTAGAGAGAAAGCGAGTAACGAGGGTTCCACAGACGAACGCAGAGGAACTAATCCCTGATAAGATTCCGAACGTCGAGGCTCGCCGGCCTTCCGGCACATTATCTGCCTGATCATCGTTGATATATCACACATTGACATCCAGCAAATCAGTCATGGTGTTTGTTGGTTAGAAATTAGAGCAGAAGCTGATATGAATTAGAGGGAACTGGAAAGCGCGGTGGTTAAACAAATGGGCCTGTTAAGTCGCTGAGGATGTTCAGCCCAAAAATAAAGAAAATGGGCCTCGCTTTTAATTGAGCCCAAAAGGTACTAGATAATGGAGAACAAGATTTTACCACGTAGGCAAGGGCGATGCAGTGAACGCTGCCTTCACAAAGCATGGCAGTGAGGGTCTTGACCACGAAGTAGACGTAGAAGAAAGTTTTGTTCCTACTGTAACCCAATATCCCTGTAAAGTGTAAACCCAACTATTACATTTTTATTTTTATTTTTTACTATTAGGTATATTTTTTAACATAAATATTTGAGAAATTTAATAAAATAATTTGTTAACATCACACTCGACCAGACTCATCGGCCTATATATAAAAAAGTCCAAATATCAAACATTGGTCAAGTCCACACAACCTACACAATCTTAGCAATTGGTCAAATATGGGATGACACATGTACGTATCTTCAAACTCGATCTATATGTCACATGTCAGCACTTAAATTGAGGTGCATTTATCCCACATCAAAACTATAAAAACAACTACCTCACTCACTCATACAAAAAAGGTGTACATTTCCCAACAAGGTAACTAATACTCACTATTCACAATTACTCTATTAAATTTACAGTTTACTGTTTTCTCTTTCGAACAAAGTTACTAACTTAACCGTCGGAGAGTTTTAAGGCAGCACCACATCGGTGCTCATCCCTAACGGAAGACCCACTACTGTTTTTAATCGATAGGTTACAAAGAGGAACACGTATCACACGGTGAGACGAGGAGTAATCCTAAGTTGGAATCATTCGTGCTTCAACAAAATTATTTTTACACGTTTAGTCATAATTCATGAAAGACGATTATTATCAATAATAAAGTTTAGAGAGAAGAGCTACAATTAGTATAAGATACAAAAATTCTAGCAACTATTTCAACATAAATAAATTAAACAAGAGTTATAATACCAAACAAAAAGAAAAGGAACGAACAAAAAAAGGAGCTGAGGTTGTGGTTGAATGCTTTTTATTCATCTTTGAAGCTTCTTTTTCTCTTTTTCTTTTTTTTTTTCTTTTAGTTTTGGGATAGATCCAGCGCTTTCCTTTTTTCACTTGTTTCAAGGTTGGATCTTTTCCTTTTGTTTATTTTTTGTTGGTAGAATACTTGAATTCCTTTTCTCTATCAAAGCGAGTATAGTAAACAAGGAAAAATAATTGTTAATATTCCTAAATTTTACATTAACATTTTAATTATCGTACATGAATTTTATTATTAATTATCAACAGACGTTCCTGGTCTATGTCTAGACATAGTTCATAAAAAATTTAACGGAAAGACCATTTTTATCTAAACATAATTCATGAAAGGACGTCGTTAACAACGATTTTTTTCCCAATAAGCAAAGAATTAGGTGTATATATGTACGTTATTTATAAACACTAGGGCGATCGAAGACTCTAGATCGATCCGGTACGACTTTACATTGGTATGGTTTGGTTTCATGTTGCATCGGCCATATCATATGTATGATTATTAAGGAGAAAGTAAAGTGAACATTGACGAGCATTATAACATGCCATGACGCCATGCATGCCTCTTCTAGTCTTGCACGTCAAACCATAGTCGATGCTTTACTCATCAACCTAATTAACCTGACCCTACTCTCATCATCACACTTTCACATACATCTTAGCTAGGCTAATTAATAATTAATTACTTGAGTTAATTATGATTTGATCATAGATTTTTCCGATTAGTGTGCATACCTAGAGGCATAATTGTGAAGATCATTGGAACTGTAAGCAAAGCTTTTCTCCCGCACTTGTCCGAGAGATTCCCTACCAAAGGCATCATCACCATTGTTCCCATTCCTACGATCTGCATACACATACATACATATACTTAAGCACGAATCCAAAAATTCGAAATTAGGTGGGCTAAATATTACCGTAAATAATTTTTATATCAAATTTTGACGATATTAAGTGAATGTTATTAATTTAGAAAATACGACTAGTAAAAATACATATCGTATATAAAAAATAACAAATAATTATGCAATAAATACAATATAAAACCGAAAGGGAATAAAACCGATGAAAATAAAATAGAATTTGATGGCATGATCAGATAAGCCGTACACATCCAAGTTTGTCCACAACCTAATAGCAAAACTGGAAAATGCCAAACTCAACTCCACGTAAACCCGAAAGGGAAATTTCCTATGGAATAGGTAGTCGCGCGACATCTACACAGAGGCTACCTAATTTGTCATTCTTATGGTTTGGTTTTATGTTGGCATCGGTTATCGTTATAAATTTATACACAGAGACTGTTAATATGTGGTTTCAGGAACAAAAATGAATTAATTTAAAACTAATTTTAGTTAATAAAATAGTAATTAATTGAAATTTAATTAAAAAAAATCCTTTAATTTTTTCTTCAAATTTCAAGTATTAGGAAATTTTATTGATTAAAAAAATACACCTTAATAATAACGCATATTTTGTGCAAATAAATAACATATAATCATGCAATAATATACAATATAAAATATTCAAGCAAAATTCTCTTTTACGTGGATACAATATAATACGATCTTCAAAAACTTCATAATTTATCTTATTTAAGAGTACAATAATTAATAAAACGGACTATATAAGCTAATATTACATCAAATTTTCTTTAACTCGTCAATTTTGGGTGCGTTGGAGCACACCCCAACCCTAGAGGTTCGCCCGTGCCTGCCTAGATATATAATTAGCTCCCGCCGGCAGGTCTCACTCATCCACGATCATCGATCACTGTCGACACTTACATTACCTATATGTATATATATATATATATATATATATAACTACACAGGTACCCAAGAAACATCCCGTAAACCTAGCTATGCGGATCCAAATTCACGGAAGAGTTGCTAAGAAATAATTAGATGCGCGTGGGACCCGCTAAACCCCAGAATTCAAGTTAATTATGCGTATGAAGGAATATTAAGGATGATTAATTCGTTGTGTATCCCGACTTTAATTAACCATACTGTTGATTTCTTTTCATGATGAGATAATAATTGAAAGAAAAAAAAAATTGTGGAGGGAAAGATGGGGAATCTGGAGGTAGACAGAGAAAGCGGATTAGTGTGTGTAATTTTAATTTAGTAGAAAGATGACGAAAGAGAGTGAAAGCAGCAGAGACCCAACGTTCAAACCTAATTTTGATTCGAGACTAAAGTAGCGTCACCTTTTGTGGGTCCCCAATTATGAAAATTTGTCCACGTCCCTTCAAATAGAAACATGGAGATCTCAGACCGAAGTTTCCTTTGAACAAAGAAAAAGTTCATTCAGGTACACACATTCTTTTACTTAATTATCGTCACTGTTTGAAAAAAACTTCATGGGTCTTGTATTGTTTTTAAGAAACAAAGGACCTCCTTTATGCAGGTTAGGCTTACATGTTGAAGCTATTCTTGCTTAGTAAAATTTTCTGTAAGTTCATGCAGCAATTCATTGTCACGATCTCCTAATTAAATCTTAATTTACGATCAAAAGAGTACACATCCACGATCGTGAAAGACTATGCATGCTTATGAATAGATTAGCGAGGAGTAATTATATATCATGCATTGAAACAATCGTCTCCAAGATAAAATGGTGGCAATTAAGTCAAAAGAAATTTAAACTGGGGTGGCCGGCGACGGCGAGGGGTCTATTTACTTGGGATATACACCTACCTAACTAGATTGCTTGATTGTCAAAACAAAACATAATTGTAATTAAGGAAAAGACTAGCTAGCTAACAACATGAATATATGGTGATGAAACAAATTTGCAAGTAGAGAAAAGAAAATATCAATGGAATATCAATGAATATATATATATATATATATGTATATACGTACAGCTTGCTGAAATCCGGTGAGGTAGATGGCTATGGAGCACTCGTCTCTGCCGGGACACAAGGCAGACATGGTGACGTCGGTAATGGCCGGGATCACCATGAAGTTGGCGAAGTTGTGGAGAAACACCGTCATGAAGAGGTGGTTTAATCCTCCGAAGAGTTTCTCCATTTTACAATATGAATGAGTAAAGAGGTGGAAGAAGTGGCTTGATTATTTCCTATTTTCTCGTTCACTCACGTCTCTACTTATAAATAGGAAAAGCTAGGCAACAACAGAGAAAATGGGGAACCAGTTAAAGATGGAAAGGAGGACTTTGATTTAAAGGAAAAACGTGAGATTTTGAAGGGATATATGGAGAGAGTAAGAGTTTGGGAGTGGGGAGTGCGTAAGAAAGTTGAGATTCCGCTCCAAAACAAATTGGTAATAACGGAGGAGGAGTAGCTCAAAATTATATAAGGTACAAATCTAAGCCGTGTTTTTACCCATATGGGGATGGCGGGGGAGTAGCCCAATATTATATAAGGCACAGTTCCACCCAAAAATCAATGTAAAAAAATTAAAGTTTCATACTAAAATTAATTAGTAATAGGGAGAGTAGTTCAATATTATATAAGTCGCAAATCTAAATTGTATTTTTTCAATGTTGGACATTGTCTCACATTCAAAACAACGTGCGTACAGTCAATGTCACTCCCAAGTCACAACTCATATCTCACAAGTCGCAGCTCACACTTCACAATGGCAATGCGTATAACTTTCTTAAATTATGGGTAAGCACTATTAAAATAAGATTTCGAAAATGAATTTCCGAAAAGCAACAAAATGCCAAGGTGAAGCAAATGCTGCGTAGCTTCTAAGATATTGCACATAGTTGCATCCCAATAGGGACCCATTTCCCTCCAGTTTCTTCCATGCGTGTACGATCTAATCACGCTTTCAACCGTACAAGTTTCATTTACTCCCTCTCTCAGTCTCATCTTCCAATTTTAACAACACACACATATTATCATGTATATATATATATATATATACATATGCATTATCATCATATGATGAAGAGGAACTTGAGATCTTTCAGTATAATTACTATATGATCTGAGTAATATTACTTTACTATATGATAGTATTATTTACCATGTTTAAAATGGCGCTAGACGCTTTCAGGGCGGCCGATTCGGGCCTAGCGGCTAGTCGGTTAGACGATTTTTTTTTAAGACCAAATTCAACAAATTAATAATATAATTAACACAATCAAATAATTTTAGAATAAAAATTAGTTAGATAATAAATTGAGATGGTAATTATAAATCTTGAAAATATAAGTTTTTATTACTTTTATTATACGAGTTTCTATATGTTTTTTATTTTATTATCTTTGTTTTAATTAGTAATCATATTATTAATTATATATATGTATATGAGGACTCTAAATTAGGTTTACAAATTAAAAGAATTTATAAAAAAATTCACTTAGGTGCCTAATTAATATATGGGGCGACTCTTTACCTTCGAGTGTTTAGGTGACGCGGAGACGGACACTCCGTTTTAAACCCTGGCTATTTATATAAGGAAGCTCAAAATCTCCGGTTATACATGAAAAGGAACAGCGTGTGAGGGGAAAGGTCCATATTTAGCATCAAGGACTTCTGGGCTCTCGGAATATTTGAGAGTATTTTGACGCCTGAACTAGTCCATACTTAGCATCGAGGACTTGTGAGCAGCTTTTTCTTGCACATCCGTTGGAACCCAATATTTACAAAACTGAACTCGGCCCATTGTTTGAAGAAAACTATTTATTTATATCATAAGGCCCAATATGATTGGTCTCCACTTATTTTTCTAGTCCTTCTAAAGCCCATAAAAATTCGCCTAGCAAATATGCGGCCTAATTTTGAGGGGAAAATGGAATTCTGCGGGGGAATTCAAGTGTAACTTGGTTTGAGAAATCCTCTGATATTATTTAAGATGTCTTAGTAGAAGACTTTTCGATGGTATAATAATCATAGTTTGTGTGTGATACTCTTTTTCTTTTAATCAGGTTAAAAGTCCTAATAACATTTTAATGAGTAAATTTTATTTCAAATAAAAAAATCAAGGATTAAAAAAAGGAGACAAAAAAATAATAATTAATACTCAAAAATTTATAGATTAAGCTTGTTAAATATTGGATTGCAAACATTATCAATATATTAAGATTTATTAAAAAAATATTATAATTTAATAATTTTTTACTATACTCTTATATAAGTATACATGTATTTTTATAGATATATCTAGGTATCTTTTTATTTTTTTTAATTATTTTGTATTACTAATAGATTTAAAAATTAATATATTTCTTAACGGTTTGATTTGAATTTAATGGATTTCTAAAATGAAAATCCAAATTCAAACCGTTACTAACGGAGTGGTTTGCATTCTCAAACCGTTTAATTTTTATCCGGTTAAACTTAAACCGTTAGATGAATAACGTGTTGAAACGGATCAGTTAGTGATTTTAACATATTCGTATCCGCCCGTAATTTTATGTATCTTCGAATATTTGTACAATTTGTATCTAATGCATTTCCTTAATAAAAAAAAGAAAATAAAAAGAAAAAGAAAGAGAGAAGGTATCCTTCCAAATGGACACCCAAAGTCCCAAATGTGTTCTTGGAAAAAAAAAAAAAGTCCCAAATGTGAAATTATGATCTGTAAAGAAAAAGAAATTAGAAAGAATATTCTAGATTTACAGATCCAAAAGCAACTTTCGGATTTCCTTTTTGTGGATTCGGAAAAAAGTTGGCTCCGTGGGGTCACTGTTGACAAAGACGGTTCCATGTGATTGGCTAGTTCCCATGGGGTCCACGTGGTATACGGAGCCAACTTGGCAAATTTATTTATTTATTAAATTAAAAATAAATATTTTATCAATAATTAAATAAACATTTTCTCTGAGCAACAAGCAGTCGTAAGTGTATGTATGCATTTAAAAGGGCAAAGACGTAAAGCAAACTTTCTTATCTCCCATGAGTCATGAACCAACCCAACATTTCCAGAAAGTTTTCAAGCCATGTCACGTGGAGCTGAGATCTGGTTGTATTTCACTCCTCATGTTTCATACCTTCTTTAATAGTTCCTTACGTGTGATTCAAGTTGATGCTGCATCCATTTCTATTTCCTCTCTTGGCTCTGATGGTGTGGTCTGGACTTTATGCAGTAAGGGGTCCTTTTCCTCCTCCTCCTCCTTGTGGCAGGTTCTACGGGACTCTCAACCTCTCTGTCCTTGGGCGAAACTCGTGTGGTTTTCTGCTTTCATTCCTCGTGCTGCTTTTGTTCTTTGGCTGGCTATTAGGGCCCCAGGTTGAGCAGAGGAGAGGCATGTATGAATGAATGAGATTTTTGGCCAACACATTATGCCATTAAGCGGCAGTACTCCCGAACATGTCGTATCAAGCTCGCTACTGGAATTGTACTTGCACTCCGTTTCTTATTTATTTTAACACTGAGGCCTGAGCCAAGTATATTTTTCAAGTCTGGAATTTGGATCCAGGATCCAGGAGCAGCCAGTTTGGCTCTGTACCAGCTCCACATATATTACTATTCAATCTCAGGCTACATAATATGTTTGTGATGGAACATGAGTACTCATGACATCATTGACCGGGTGCTGCATTTTAATTGGATATGCTCATATGCATAGATCATATATGAGATGGTTTGAAGATTTGTAAATTATATATGAGTTGTCATTACCATTTCTGGGTTATTGAGTTATGATATGAGCCCTAGCTAGTCCCTACAACACAATTGTTTGAGCCTTGAGGAATGAGGAGAGCTTCCTTTTCTTTGGGTAATTACTTTGAGAACTTCCCTGCAGCAGGTGTATTGCCTGGCAATAATGGAGGATCAAACCGGCCAATGGCCCCCACTCCCCAGCGCACATTTGATTTTACTCATTTGTCAAAGACTCAAACGACTTCAGCAGACTTCCCGCCTGGGAATTGGTTTTGCCCGAAGCATCGGACCAGTAAGAAACATTTCCACCAACAATCATCGATTTTTTTCATATTTTTTTTTACATTTGAAATAAGCGGGAGGTCACCAAAAAATCCTCTAGGTTCGTGCCTCTGGGTGTTTAGATTAGGTCATACTCTCATTTCCTCTACAAATTCTTAACCCGTTTTCACCATTGGTTAGTTTTTTTTGTTTTTTTTTATTTGGGGGGGAAACATTATTTTATATCCAAAGATTTAGGAGTTAGTATTAAAATCGATCCTTCTGTTTGAATTTCATTATTTTATTCTATGTGATTTTAAATCACAGATTTACTTTATGTGATTAAACCACATTAATTTACTTTATCGGTCCATTTAACTAGTAAATCATCAATTAAATTAAGAGCATTATTGGTATTCATTACAAATTCTTATCCATTTTAGTTTTGATTTAGTAACTAATTATTTTTATTTAATTTTTTCTTCCTCAAATTAGTGAATTTGACAAACGGTAAGTCATTACATTTACATTAAATTTAATTAATTATGCTCTTAGATGTTGTTTAAATACAATGATTTGAAATAGTGGCTAAATCAAAATAATTAGTCACTTAATAAAAAATAATATGAATAATAATTTTTAAAACTAATATGAATAATGGCCCATGATTTTTAATTAATAGCAATAATGCCCTTTACTTAATTGATGATTTAATTGTTGAAATATGCAGATATAATAAATTGGTGTGATCTCAAAACCACTTGAAGTAAACTAAGGGTGGCAATAGGTGTCGAGTTCGTGTCGTGTCATGAATTCTGTTTTACCCATTTATGCCCAACCTGAATCCGACCCATTTAATAATCGTGTCAATAATGTCTAACCCGAACCCGACCTGTTAATGACCTGTGTAACCCATGTAATGTAACGACCCGTCCCAAATTCCATGATTAGATAAGTGACGAATCACGATTAGTGAGGCTAATCCGTGATTAGTAGAGCGAAATCGGACGAACGATGCGAAATGACCGTTTTGCCCCTAGTGGTGGCAAAACGTTGACTTTTCAATCGGGCGGTCAAATGGACTTTGACCGATGACCGTGACGTAGTTCGTGACGTCACGAGTTCATAGACAGGTGGCACGTTCAATTCCGACGTTCGTAGAAGAAGTTATGACGTTCGGAAGCCCAAGGGCATTTTGGTAATTTGGGTGAATAGGAGGTCAAAAGTTGACTTTTTGACCAGGAGGTCCGATGGCCGAGGGCCGAAGACCGTTACGTAGATAAGGACGATACGAATCCGTAGACAGGCGGCACGTCGAATTCGGACGTTCGACGGCGAAGTTACGGTTCACGAAAGTTTCGGGATACTATTCCCGGCGACACGTTTTACGAGACAAAAAGTGAAGTTTTGTCTCTAGTGGGCTCAGATATTTCATGGAGGCCCAATGGATGAGTGACACTTGTCACCCATCCATTTCCCAGCCAAACATATTCATGCATCTCACCTTCCATTTGCATCGATCATCTTCATTTCGTATGCTTTCTCCCTACTACCCGATCTCACCCAACCATCCAAAACCCATCTAACCCCTCCCATGCGGCTAGGACTGAGGACAGAGTGAAGTGAGGATGGTGAGGACGTGGTGGCCGGCCCAGGACGGCGCCACCGTGCACGGCCGAGGCCAAACCCGACAGGTAACCCGGTTACCCATTTTGTCCCTTTTAATTCGATTTTAATGTTGTAGTTGTTTTTGGATGATTAGGAAGTGGTTATTAAGTTGCTAGGGACATTTTAGGATGATTTGGAGGGTGGTTCACGGCGGAGGAAGGCTGGAAGGTGGTCGGGAAAAACAGAGGCCGTGAGCCTCTTTGTACATGGTGAGGTTTTAGGAGGTTTCGATTAGTTTGGTTGATTGGGATAGATTGGAAATGAGAAAATAGGAATTTAGGAATTGGAATGGAGGAAAACGGACGAAAAATGAAGAGTGTAAGGCCTTGGACCGGTCACGCCGGTCCAGGCGGACCGGAATTGCAGAGAAAAATCGGACCGGCCCGGTCGGACCGGTTCGATTGAAGGAGGACGACGGGCACTGTAGCGGCGCGTGGCTCCCACGCGCAGCCACTTCAGGCGGCGCGTGTGGGCGCGTGGGGAGGAATTTGGGGATGTGTTCAACATACGAAATCATCTATTCGATGTAACGAACATTTTGGGACTGGTTTCGTGTCAATCGGACACCGTCTCGATATGTTTCGGGGCATCAGAAGATTTAGGTTCGGTATTAAAAATAGTTAAAAATACGGGAAAATTACGGGGCTTTAGTGAGGGGTTATATAAGTAGTTAGTAACCCTCTAAATTAATTTGGACAGGTTTGGAAGTCCCGGTGACGGTGATCGGCTCGGGGAGCCGTATGGCACGCGTATCGAGACGCGGCTTCGGACGGTCTGTGAGTGGACCTTGTTTTCTAAATTGGTGCATGCATAAATGTTATTATATGTTTAAATACTTGTTTGTGTTGCCATGAGTGCATTTGGATGTGTGGTTACGTATAGGCACGTATTTCGAGGTTTCGGCCCTATACGGTGCCTATACGGGGCTGTAGGTCTTTATTGGTCTAAATGAAATGGTTTTGGATTTCCAAAAGGATAATGAATTTGATTTGATAATGTTGGTTTGGATATTTGTGAATTATATAGTTTCACGTATTTCGAGGCGATTTACGTGCTTGCACGTAAATCGAGGTTTTCCGGTTTTACTCTGATTTTCCGTACTTGTAGTTTTGGATATGATTTAATGAAATGGTTTTGGAATTGAAAAGGTAAACTCGGGTTCGAAACCCATTTGATCAACGAAATCGGGCACGAGGCCCTGTTGGTTTACGAATCGGACTTGAGGTCCAGTTTGTATGTGGATTCGGGCCTAGGGCCCAGTTATGTATTACAAATGGTTTTTACGGGTCATGACGGTTTATGGGAACCGGCATGAACCCCTGAAATGGATTTACGGGTCATGACGGTTTATGGGAACCGGCATGAACCCATGAAAGGATTTTATGGTTCATGACGGCTTATGGGGGCCGGGCATGAATCCTTGAAAGGTTTCAAGAATGATTTCAAAAGGTTTTTCATATTCCATCCTATATATATGATTGTCTCCTCCGGGGAGGGTCGTTGGCCTGGGTGGACCCCGGAGTAGTCACGGAGCACTGACTGAGTGGAGTCGCCCCCCAGTTGGGTTCCTTACTCTCAGGATGGGCATGGTTCGTTACCTTCAGGGAGGGTCATTGATCTACGGACATTGACCTGGGTGGACCCTGGAGAGACTTGGGTTTGAGACCCCGGTTAGCACACGTGTAGCTTTATTTTACCGTGACAGGTTCTGGATATGAATATATTGGATAAACATGATTTCAATTGGTTTGGGAAAACTGTGTTTTATGATGATAAATGGATTTGGGCTGAGATCCCACACATGTTTACTATGTTCAGGTTTTCTGTAAATTGGTTTTGGGCAGGAGCCCGTGTGACTTGTATTTACAGAATTTGGGGCTGAGACCCTATTTATGGATGTTTTAACATATATATTTGGATAAATGGTTTTACTATGCATGCATGCTTTTTAGTGGAGGGTATAAAGGTCTTCTTATGGAAATGTTTTTATAAAATCTTTATTTTTGTCCACTCACAGTCTTTCTGTTTTTAATACCCTTCAGGTTGACAGCGGATGTGGACTGTAGCAGAGATCGAGATATCACATGCCTCCTCCGGATCCTGGCGTACTCTGATAGCCCGGGAGGGCAAAGGTCGGAAATATCCCTTGTCTGACACTTCGTGTCAGACGGGAGCAGGGTCATCCCGCACTAATCCCGGGGGGATTGGGATGGGTCCTGTCATGTAACCCGTTTAACCCATTTAATAAACAGGTCATACTCAAAACTCAATTAACCTATGATCGGTTTGGTCCATTTAACCCGTTTAACATGTTTAACCTATTTAAATTATAAGATTTAATATATATTTATGTAGGTAAATGAGTAGATATATGGGTTAGTAATGACGCGTTTATTAAATTGGTCAATATATAAACCAATATACGGATTAACCTATTAACGCGAAATCTATCCATTTATTAAACGGGTTAACAGGTTGGCCTGAAACCCACCCGTTTAATAAACGGGTTATAACGGGTTGACCCGAAAATGACCCAAAATTTGAATCGTGCGGGTTGACCCGGATAAATTTCGTGCAGGTTTCGAGTCGTGTCAAAAATTGCCACCCTTAAAGTAAACTGATGAAATTGAAACTTAGTTGTCTATTCTGATGTTGACCTCCAAACTTTTTCGTAAAAAATGATATTTGTTATTTTTTTAAAAAATAATTTTACAAGCCTAATTATTAAATTAAAAAATTAAATTAAATATTATTACAAGTTTCATACCAAAATATAGGTCAATTAACTAATTTGATTCGTTGAATCTTGGTTGCTCTCGTGACTTCTCTTTGTAATTTACTTTTTTTTATTATGGAAAAAACAAAACTAGTTTTTCCACTTTATTTTTCTTTATTTCGTTCAAGTATTGTTTTCGGTGAATTAGTTTAGGCAGCTAATTTTTTTTAAGATCTTTATGTTGTTCCGACTATTCACGTATAAGTATGCAAGAAATTTTGTCGCCTTCATTATAAACTTTTCACAATAAATAAAATTTTCCTTTTAACAAAAAAAAATATTTATATTTTTTATCCTATCAAATTTACCCCAAGAAGCAATCCCTTAATTTTAGGATTAGATATTTTTGAAATTCTTGTGATTATCATTTGAGTTTTGATGTAATCCATTCATTTAAGAATTGGTTTTGTGAATATTTATTTTATTTTTAAGTCTTTTTCAGTAAACAAAAGGAGATGCTCCCTCTCGTCAGTCACAGTCTCACACACGATATTTGAATTTATATATTCAAAATTTTGCTTTGATTATTTAGAATATGAGATCGATTAAGAGGAGTCCTTGTGGATGCCTTTAACGTCAATGATCAGTATACTTAATTGGATATCGTCCTCATCGCTTGCCAGCTTCGTCTCATCTGTCGTGATGCTTATTAGTCCTGAGGAGCGGATAATATTTGGGATTTTTGTGACGCATTCGTGGTGTAGCCTTTAATGTGGAGTAGGAATTTTTGTTTAGTTTATAGGTACTCACAATGGATTTGGGTAAATTTATTGCTATTTAATAGGTAAGCCACATAATTTTCTTTTTATATACTAATTAGAATGAAGTGTATTTCTGTGTTATAGGTACATTGCATATAGGATGGGTAATATGTTTTATGCCCATGGTTATGGCAAAAATTCCAACATTTTATCTATTCCCATTGAATAATACCATCAAATCAACTCATCGATTAGGTGTTGATACAATAAAGGAATCAACTTAGATTCGCATTGTATGACACCTTTTGTTGTTTTTCTCGTGATAAGAAGACTTGCGTAAAGAGGAGTGAGGGCAAAGGGACACCGGTGTGGTGTCGATCTAATAGTTTTTTTATGCTTAAGTAAGGTTTAAGTTTAGAGGGTATTGCATTAATTTAGTCAATGTAAGAGAAATATTGTCATTACTTTTTAGAGGGGGTTACCCTTGTATTTATAGTAACATTAAATGTTGTTGTTGATGTTTATCGATATGGAATAAATGTCATTGTCTTTAGGAGCTGACACGTATTTTGGTGTGGTCTTGAGGAATGTTTCTGACATGTCATGGCCTAGCCAACCATATATGGTCGCCCTGCGATGTTTTGGCCCTTAACTGAGTGATCCGAGTGGCTGATTATGGTGCCTGGGTGATCAGTGTGTCAGGCCTGATCGGCCTTGCCATTCTGGCATCATTACTAGGTAACCTAGACGTCTCAAGGAAAGACCTGACTGCTCATATGTGGTTAACCAGCCTTGGTCGATTGGTGGCATAGTCTTGTACGTTTTGCCAGTTGGAGGGCTTGGGTAGTTTTTAAGGTGAAACTGCTCGAGCTTTATTCAGGCCGACCATATTAGGTATGAACCTTGAGTATATAGGAATTTTGTGTCCTATATTGTAGATAATCTCTAATATACTTAACGATTATTAGTGTCTCTAATTCTATATTAATTTTAGCTATTGTTCATGAACTTCGTTATTAGTAGTAAAACTCATGAACTATGTCTCAATGTGCGTTGACCTAAGTTAAAATTCTTAACTATCTCCGTTGAAAATAAGGATACAATTGTCTTCTCAAGTGTACTTATACAATTCCACCCATTCAACAAAATGAAGCCTGAAATGTACTCTTATAAACGAACGTGAAGAAGACAATTTTAACTTGATTTTTTAACAGAAATAGCTTAAAAAATTAAAAGAGTTTATGGATGTTAGTTAAAATTAGGATAAAGTTCATAGACGGTAGTAACAATTTTCCCTAAATTATAAGTGCTTCGACTTTTTAAGTGTTTTGAGAACATACAATAACGGTGATCATTTGATCAAATAAAATATAAAACACAAAGACATCTAAAATTCAAATTTAGAATTTGGAATTAATATTGAAATTGTAATTTGAATCTGCCATCTTTTTTCTTTTTGCAAAAACTATGTTATTATAAGAATTCAGGGAATTGTAATCAATATTTTAAATTGCAAATCATTAACAATCTAACAACCAACGAATAAAAATATTGATTATGGTCGAATAAAACTACATCAAAATAAATCCCTTTTTTTGTGTGCGATGTTTTTAAAATTAATTTGGGAAGATAATTAAAAAGTAAACAAAACATATGTATGATAACGAAATGTAAGGAAAAATATAGGTAAGGGGAGTAATAGAATAAAAAAAAAATAAGGCCACCATTGCAATAGATCAAAACCCCTAATAATAGCAATTAATAATGAACTTAGATTTGTTTAAATTCGCCCGTGATTTATTAGGTCAACCTGCATAATTAAAATTTCAGGTCATTTTTAGGTCAATATATTATGACATGTTTAATAAACATATGAGTTTTTAGTCAACCTGTTAACCGGTATAATAATCTATTAACCCGTTTAATAAATGAATAAATTTCAGGTTAACATGTTAACCCGTATATTGAATTATATATTGACCAATTTAATAAACGTGTTATTATCCACTTATATATATACTCATTTACATACCTAATTACCTATTAACTTTTATAGTTTAAATATATTAAACATGTTAAACAAGCCAATTGAGTTATAAGTTAATATGATTTCGAGTATGATCTGTTTCTTTAATGAGGTAAGCGGGTTATACGAATTAACTAGATTATTAATATGTTAAATTCAAATTGGATATTTTTTATATAATTATTAAACGGGTTAAAATTAAATTAAATATATTTAAATAAATATAATTTATAATATGACGCGATCTGATTCAACACGGCACATTAACAGCCCTATTAAAACCGCTAACTTTTATGTAAATTACGGTGGCAATGGGAATCATAGAAGCGTTAAAACGGAAGAAATTTGAAGTGTATTTGCATTTGGTTTGTCCTCATGCAATTCCACGTGTTAAAGTGGGTACCTGGATCCACGCAGGAAGGTAAGCGCGTGTAATTAGCGAAACTGGATGTAATAAAAAGTCTGGCTCCCACTAATCTTCTCTCTCGCCCTTTCAGCCCCTGTGTCTTCTCTTTCTCTGTTCCAAAGTCCAATGGACTCTCTCACTCTCTTTTGTACTGGGGCTCTCCTGGCCGCCGGGATCTACTGGTTTGTTTGCATTCTGGGTCCGGCCGAGCAGAAAGGCAAGCGAGCTAGAGATCTCTCCGGCGGCTCCATCTCCGCCGAGAAAGTCCAAGACAACTACGACAGATACTGGTCTTTCTTCCGCCGCCCGAAAGAGATCGAAAACGCAGAGAAAGTTCCCGACTTTGTCGACACCTTCTACAACTTAGTCACTGACATTTACGAGTGGGGGTGGGGCCAGTCCTTCCACTTCTCCCCTTCCCTCCCGGGAAAGTCGCACCGAGACGCGACGCGCCTACACGAGGAGATGGCCGTGGATCTGCTTGACGTCAGGCCCGGAGATCGAATTCTAGACGTTGGATGCGGCGTGGGTGGGCCCATGCGTGCCATCGCAGCACACTCGCGCGCCAACGTTGTGGGGATCACGATCAACGAATATCAGGTGAAACGAGCGCGTCTCCACAACAAGAAGGCCGGACTCGACTCTCTCTGCGAGGTCGTATGCGGGAATTTCCTAGAGATGCCGTTCCCGGAAAACAGCTTCGACGGCGCGTACTCGATCGAGGCGACCTGCCACGCGCCGAGGCTTGAGGAGGTGTACGCCGAGATCTTCCGTCTTTTGAAGCCGGGATCTCTGTACGTTTCGTACGAGTGGGTCACTACCGACAAGTACAAGGGTGAAAACGCCGAACACGTGGAGGTCGTTCAGGGGATTGAGAGAGGGGACGCTTTACCTGGCCTCAGGAGCTACGAGGACATTGCGGAGACGGCGAGGAAGGTCGGGTTTGAGGTGGTGAAAGAGCGAGATCTGGCTAAGCCTCCGGCGGAGCCGTGGTGGACCAGGTTGAAGATGGGGAGGATCGCCTACTGGCGCAACCACATTCTTGTGACTGTACTGGCGGCCATCGGAATTGCTCCCAAAGGCACCGTGGATGTCCATGAGATGCTGTTCAAGACTGCTGACTTTTTGACCAGGGGAGGCGAGTCAGGGATCTTCAGTCCGATGCACATGATCCTCGTCCGGAAGCCGGAAACATCCACCAAATCTTGTTAATTAGACGGCAGAGGCTTTTCGCAAAATTCATCATACCTGGCGACGGTATCACCGGTGTACCCATCCATCCCCTTGTTACTTTAGCCCCGTTTTGTTGCTTTTTATTAAAATTTTATTTGTTGGTATTTTGTTTTAATCTCCTAATCTAGGTTTTGTTTACTTAACCTGCTAATTTATTATCCTCTTGCATTTTTATTTCGAATTATTTGAATTTCGTGGTTGGATTGGATCTCTGCTTAATCGATGTACGTTTGAAATGATATTAGGGTCGTTAAATTAATTGTTATTTAAACAAATTATTTTTGTGCAAACATTAATTTGTTTGAATTATTGATGGAAGACGGTGGGTACAATACAATGCATTCGGTTAATTTGGAATTCGGCGGAGGAGAGCGGCGGAGAAATGGGTGGGAGTGGAAATAGATGGAATCCGCCACCGCTAGCGCCGGTTCTCCATCGGAGGTGGGACCCGGTGAGATGTAGAGAATTCGCACATGGCTAGGGAGCATGAGCAGCATCTGATAAAAAAAAAAAAACAAAAAAAGAGCGGTGAGTTAGGTGGCGAGCACAGGAGAAAATGTGAAGTCTTGACAATTGTGCAGTGAAAGGAGTAGTTAGTTCAGAAGAGTCAGAGTCCCGCCAAATCTTTGTTCGTTTTTTGTTTCTTTGTCTGTCATCTTGTGTTTGGGTTGGCCTACAAACCCGCCGACATATGGGTCCGCAACCCCGGTTTCGATCTCTCGCCCATCTCCTCCTCCTCCTTCTCCGCCGGCCGCTCCCACTTGCACCCCTTTTTTTTTATAATTACCGCCACCCTGGTATTCATTGTTGCACATATTAATTGCTTATTAGGCCTAAATAATTGTGGAGGATCGATGTGAATGCTGCCTTTTTTTTTATTTTTTTTTATAATTAAAGAGAAGATTTTAGAAATTATTTATACGGTACATTATTAGAGATCAATTTAAATTATATATTTACAAATCGCTATTAGAATCAACTGGATTAAACCGATTTCGACCTATCATCATGCATTATTCATTCAAGAGTGGGATTTGGTATGCCTTCTTATTCCATTTTGGGCAATAACTCATACGTAGCATCTAAAGTAGGGTTCTATGACATTATCTTCTATGGCCTATATCATCATTTTCAATTATTTGTCTTAAAATAAAAATAAAAATAAATAAAATCAAACATAAAAAATAAATTAGAATACAACATATATAGAATTTCAACGAGACCGTCTCCTAAAAAATCTAGAACCCTAAAAATTTCACAGTATCAAATCCTCGTGGATTCGTCGGCATCCTGAACATCACTAGATGTCCGCCCCTTCAAAGTTGTCACTTACTACATACCCATCATCCTTGAGCCTCCCAATATTATAAGCCGTCAACCCCATGTTGTTTCTGGGATTGGCCGCAGGGCTGTAATGAAAACTTCCGTCAGCCCCTTGCATAACTTCTCCTGACTTTGATTGCATTCATCAAGCGAATCTTTCGCTTCCTTTTCATTTCCTTCAACTTCTAGCCAATTTCCAAAATCAAAGAACAAGATATTTTCTTTCGAAACTTGACGGGTAAGAGAGCAGGTCCGAAAGTGACAACTTTGAAAGGGCATCTGGTGATGATCAAGACACCGATGACAATTTGATGCTATGAAATTGTTAGTATTTTAGTTATTTGGGGAAATAGACTGATGCTATGAAATTGTCAGTATTTTAGTTGTTTCTGGGCAAAGATACGATTGATCTTGTTAAAATTTTAATTATTTTGTATTGAAGTACTAATTTTTTTAATTTTTAATTTTTTGATTTTGATTTTAAAATAAATAATTAAAAATGATGACATAACTTATTATTTTTTCTTCTTGAAAATACTTTTTTATTAACTAAACACGAGTAGAAACACCAACATCCTTAGCGAGAACGTTAAACATCCAAGTTGGTTCCAGATCGGCCCAAACATGGTACCCACTCATACACTTAACATGGTTAGCAACAACATGTGCCACCATGTTACACGACTAGGTGCAAATTGGAAAATAATCGACAGAAAAGACTCACAAAGTACATATATATCATGAAGGATGTTAGTAAGAGTACGATGAGTGCCCTTCTTGCATAACAATTGAATCAGCTGTAGTGAATCAGATTTCACAATTACAGTAGTATGACCAACCATTACTTATTGAGCATCAGATCAAACGTCACATGAGTTATAAAATTTAATTTTTTAATGGTATTTATAATATTTATATATTATATGCATTTTTTTTAAAAATCAAATGGCTTTATAATAAAGTGATATTAGTTCACTCATGTAAAGTAAAATTTTAGAAAAATGTAGCAATCTACGAATACGGCATTCAAAATAATGCTTTTTCAAGTCAAAGACTACGACATCAGGCATCTACGCCCACTCATCTTGCTTTCTAAAAATCAAATTATCTTTGGAAGATACGAAGATTTTCATACGTGAAGATAGGATTAATGAATGCAGGACTCCATTTTCGCTCGATATTTTTCATGGCCTAATTTTATCCTGAGTTCTGAATAGACTGCGAGGCGAAAAATATCTTCAAGTTCATGTATCTAAATTGTTTTGTTTTTTTGTCATTATCTAAACTCTGGTTTTACATAATTAATTAATAAATTACAGTAGTATCGTAAGTCAAGCTTATGCTTGTGTCAATTGAATTTCCTTGGTGTTAATTTACCTTTTTGAATACGGTACTCCATCGATAAATGAAATATCATGCAATAGGAACGTGATATATATATATATATATATATATTATATAAACGAAAGGAATCAACTTCATTAATTAAAACGAACATAAATATTTATATCATTTACTAATAAATCAAAAAACCATGGGAGCTCAAGGCTTACTCACTTTAAACAGCGGTTAGCCCGCTTACTAAAAACGGTAACTTCATGAGTTACAACGTTATATCTACACGAAGTGTACTTAAGTTGTACACACTCAAAGAACGACTGCAAACCTAGGATATCATGCATTATGCCTTGAACATTTGCCTTCACATCTCTTCCAGTTGTGACATACTACACCATAACTTGAGAGTCTATTTCAAGGATGACCTTATTTAAATTGTACTCCGCACTTGCTATCATTGCCGCACGCAAAGCATAGGCTTCAACATGCATGGCATCCACACACTGGAAACCCCCCTCACCCCCTGCAACAATGAACTCACCCAGGTTAGACAGGTGAACCCACACATAGGCTCCTTTCCCATCCACTGTAGAAAAGGCCTCGTCACAATTTATCTTCACAAAGCCGACCAGGGGAGGGCCCCAGCAAGAACCAGCTCGGCTAGCCACCTCAAGTCATGGAACTGCCTGAACAAGGGATGGTTTCTTAGCCATTGCCATGTGAAACTCAGTCAAGTGTGCCACCATCAACTGGACGACATCACCAGGGTAGCACCAGAGGTTACGATACTTCCACAAGTGCCAGAGGCCGAAGCACAGAGATTGCATCACCATATCCATTATGTCAATGAGATAACAATTTGCAATTACTATCCACCAGTACCACTCAAAGTCTCCATCCCCCAAACATCCCAAGTCATCCAGTAAAGGAATTCTAATCCAAAATAACTAAGATAGTTTTCATTGGAAAAATAAATGTACCTGAGTCTCTTCGTCATCACCACACAGCAAACAAAGGGTGTCAACCAAAATACACCGTTTGACCAGATTAACTCGCACAGACAAATATTCCTTACAACATCTCCACATGAACAATTGTAGCTTCGGTGGCACCACCAGTTTCCAAATGGACTCCCAAAGGTCACTCTGTTGTTTTGGGCTACTCGACTCAGCAGACCCTTGTTTCCTCAAAAACTCCTCATTCCTCAGCAACTCTAGACCTACATAGTATCCTGACTTAACCGTATACTTTCCATTACGAACATGGTGCTAGATAAGTTGATCTGGACAACTCAAATAGCTAAGTGGCATGGTCAAGATGCATCAAGCCTCATCCTGGTTAAATACAGGAGAAACTAGAGAGGTGTTCCAACATTTTCCCTCTTCCTGGGACAAGACCCCTCCCGGAACTCGAGGAATCTTGCTCCCGTCTGACAGTTAACCAACATATAACTAAGAGAAAGTAACTCGTGAAAATAAGGGTAGTACAATGTGAAACAAGGGTTAATATACAAACCAGCTACAAAGCATAAATGCCACACAAAGTACCATAAAAAGTTCAGTCCCACCCTAAGATGTAGCAAAATACAAGGTACCCAAACTATGTCTCTAGTTGCTCAGCAGATCTCCGTCGACAAACCAAGGCCTAGAGGGGAAACAATAAAAACCAAAACTAGTTGTGAGTGGAAAAAATAATAATTAAAAAAAAATTAAAAAGTTCAATACCCTCCGTTAAAGAAATTTGTGCATGCATACAAGAAATAAAAGAAATTAACTAAGGAAAGGAAACAAGGAAAAGTTTCACGAAAATTAGAAGGAAACTAGCAAAGAAAATCCACTAGTATGTCTGAAAAACTGAAAAAACCAAGACACCAATCAGCCACCCTAACCCATCCTCGATCTCTTTAAACCAACACCTACGACTCAAGCCACTCAGCGGTACATCATCTAAGGGTCCACCCACCCGGAGATACAACATCCGGGTGTTAATCCACTTATATCTGTCTACGCTATTAGTAGGCCCAACATACCACCTAACCACAACAGGATACAACATTTGAGTGGCCACCCAGGGATACAGCATCTGGGCATCCATCTCTCGACTAAACCATTCAGGGATACCGCATCTGAATGGCCGTCTAGGGATACCACATTTGAACGTAATCCAGACTCGAGGTGGGCCATCCAAGGATATCGCCCAAACACTGCCGGGAGCTAAAATATGGCTCTACGGGTCAAATTGGGGTTGGAATATGGTTTTAAACTATTGAAAAGGGGCTAAAAATATGCCACGCACTGGCGGAGGACCGGAAAACGGCTCACACTGCCCCACGCGCCAGTTGGGGCCTCACGCGCCAGCCACGCGCGGTCACTTGCAACACAAACGTGTCAGGTGCATGTTACTGTTCCACGTATACAGGTCACACACAGGAATATTTCGTCTGTAGTTAACCGTTAGGACTAACGTCGATCGGTCGTTGACAGTTAGCTGACTACCTCACCGAAGCTCTGTCGTAGATGGCGACCAAACCGTTGCCAGCATTGCCGTGTACGGCGGTCGGAATCCGAAAAATCTCGCCGGAAACATTCAGTTTTCTTACGAGGCCTAAATCCTCTAAAACTGATCTAAATCCAACGTGCAAGGTACCAAACATGTTCTACACATCAACAGGATCACGAAAATCTTGGTTTCGAGTTAAGAATCTACCTTGGGAAGCTTGAAAAAGATCGGGAAGCTCTCGGTTGTCCTTATTTTCCAGGGAACGGCGGTGCTTCATTCAAGTACCAATCATGCCCAAAAATTGAATGCGATTTGAAGGCTAGCGTCGTCGTGAAACCAGAAATTCAATAACTTAATCATTAAGTAAGCAACTTACCTACATCGCCGTGAGAATCCCAGATTCCGGTGGTTAAGTAAGCAACTTACCTACATCGCTGTGAGAATCCCAGATTCCGGTAGTTGGGCAATTTTCGGCCACCGTCATTACCGTCGTCATTCCCTTTGCATTCAATATGCAACCAGCCCATTAAAACACACTTAATGTGAGGATTACAGTGAACTATGTCCTTGAAGTCAAGATTACTTGGATAGGCTTTGATTTCGGTCTAGTCGAAATCGGGTCCTAACCGGGTCGTCGTCTTCTCAACTCAAAGGCCACATGCAACCGCACCAATCAATCGTAAACACCAAGTCGAGTTGATTAGCGATGATATCTGATTCAGGTGTTGGCTTAGGAGCCCTCTGCTGATGTCAGGTCAAGCTTCTCAGAGTGGGTCAGGTGGAATTTCAAGCTAGTCCGATGAGCTGGCGTGCTAGGAGTGTCGAGACGACGGTCTGGTGTCGTCTGCAATATCGTCTAGTCGTTTGGGGCCTAGGTTCGACAAGGGGGTTAGGGTTTTGTTGTCTGGGTATTTCTTCGGACACCGTGAGTCCTGGTTCCTCAGGGTGTTGGCCATTCGAGTAAGGATGTGCAACATGCGAGGGAACGAGGGAAGAGATAAGGTCGATGCAGGGTTTCCTAACCTGTGGCTATGCAGGGTTTCCTTCTTCATTGTTCGCCTGCTTATGTAATTTTTTTATTTGATTTTTATATAACTCCATCACATGTCAGATTAATTATGTGTTACTATATAATGAATATATAATGTATTAATTTCCCATCCCAAAGATATATTCTTCACGATTTAACTTTTCAAATAACCTAATTCACATGTGGGCTTATTCCAAAACCTTTTAGAATGTTTTTTTTTTTGTACAGTTATATGTTTTATATTTGCAAGTAACGAAAGAGATGGAAATTTTTTTAAAAAAAAACTTGAAACTCTTTTAAAATCTATTATTTTAAAAAAAATATTAGTTAAGACAATATAAATTTTCGTTAAAAAAAAGAATAAGATAAATTAAAGTTTAATCTAATTAATTTTTTTTAATTAAAAAGAAAAGTTGGGTTTCACTTATTGTAGCCCAAATTTCATGGATCTGATTCGATTATTTGGGCGGACTATAGTTTGTGCTAAAAATGAAAGAAAGGAAATGTAAAATATACTATGAGCTGCATGAATATTCTGAATAGTATGTTTAAAAAAAAACCCTCTACACCCATTTATATATTAATATTGCGTGGGGCTTTGGAGGATAAGAAAACGAGTGGCTGTGAATATCGGCCACCGAAATATCAAGATAAGCAAATCTTCGTCCACATTACTCATAACCTTTTTTTTTCCTTAGCTTAGCTGCTACTTGTTAACTTGTGAAGTGAGTTTCGATGGCGACAATCACAAACTTCTTAGCCAAACCACCTTCATCTCTGTCCTCAATCGCCAAAACCACCTCTCTCTACCGCCGCGGTTCGTTTTTAAGTTTCGTCACTAAAATTAAACCTTTAGCCGCCAACGAAACCCGCTACTTTAACAACTTCGTAATAAAAGCCACCGCCGCGCCCGACACTAAGAAAATAGAAAGCGATGAGAGGGTGCAGCGAGTTCACAGCGCCGAGGAATTCGACAAGGCTCTTGGATCGGCCAAAAACAAGCTCGTGGTCGTCGAATTCGCCGCCAGCCACAGTGTCCAGAGCCAACAAATGTATCCTTTCATGGTTGACCTGAGCCGCACGTGCAACGACGTCGAGTTCCTATTGATCATGGGGGACGAGTCGGAGAAGACACGGGATCTTTGTCGGAGAGAGAATATTGAGAAAGTGCCGCACTTCAGCTTTTACAAAGGCATGGAGAAGATCCACGAGGAGGAGGGGATCGACGGCAATCAGCTCGTCGGGGACGTGTTGTACTACGGCGACAACCACTCGGAGGTGGTGCAGCTGCATCGGAGGGAGGACGTGGAGAAGTTGATTGAGGATCATAAGGCGGATAAAAAGCTGATTGTGCTCGACGTGGGGCTCAAGCATTGTGGGCCATGCGTGAAGGTGTATCCGACCGTGGTGAAGCTTTCGAAGCGGATGGCGGACACAGTGGTGTTTGCGAGAATGAACGGTGACGAGAATGAGAGCTGCATGGAGTTTCTGAATGACATGGAAGTTGTCGAAGTACCTACTTTTTTGTTTATTAGAGATGGTGAGATCTGTGGTAGGTATGTGGGTTCTGGTAAAGGAGAGCTTATCGGTGAGATTCTTAGATACCAAGGAGTTCGTGTTACTTATTAGTTTAATTAGTCCTCATCGATCACCACAAAGTTAAAAGTAAATTTATATTTATATTACTTCTTAGTTAATTACTTTGTGCTTCTTTGATGTAAGTGAATTGAAAATTATAGTAGAAACCCAATTTATTAAGGTACAGTTAGACCCATATAAATTAATAACTTTTTTATCGGTTACAATCAAATTATTAAAATTAAGTGGATAAAGTGACACTAATAACTAACAAACTCACAGTACTAAAATTATGCAAAACGACAAATCAAAATCACAAAATTAACTGAAAACATTCAAAACCATAATTGCGCATATAACCCTAAAAGAAAACGACATCCAGTAAAAGAAATAGCCACCGTCAAACTCATCTTATATAGTTTTGAAGTACTTGAAAGTGAAAAGCAGATTTGAGAAAAAACTGATCTTCGGTGATTCAATTGTGCATAAAAGTACAAAAAATTCTAATTTAACTACGGTAACAAAAACTAACGGGAGATATTACGACAAAACTCATCCAACAAATCAAATTTAGGAGATTAAGCTTTATATCAAGAATTTAACTCGAGTAATTACTATGATAATCGGAAGTGATTTTCCCACTCCTATCGTGAATGTCAAATTCGCTTTTTTATTCTAATTGCTCGCTTCATTTGTAAAGGAATACTACAAGTTATGGGCTATATGGGCTGCTTGTTGGTGGGCCATAAGGCCCAAATAGTGGACTAATGATCCATCCGGTCGTCGCATTGGGCAAAATCGTAATCTTGTAAATAAGCCGAGTGTTTTACAAAGATTGGATCCAGTCAAAGTTGGTCAGCTGAAATGATTGTTTGCGAACATTGGATTAGATGTGGCGTTTTTGTCTGTGCCACGCTGTCTCCTATTTAACTCGTTGACATCTCTCCATGTCATGATATTTAACCGCAAACCTAAATTTTACAACGAATACAAAATAAAACCTAATAATTAAAGGAAAAAATCCTAACAACTTTATCTATCCGTCTCCAAGCGTTTTGTTCTTAGTTTTTATTTTGCGTGCCATTTTTTCTTCTTTGATTTTCTAATGTCCTTCAATTACCATCTTTTTATTTTTATTTTCTCATTGTTTGATCCAAAAATAGACCCAACGAGATATGGTTTTTATAGACGATAGAAGTCTTCTTCTGTTCGTCATAATGACTTGCGAGAGGGTAAGAAAAATAATTGACACCGATAGAGTTCGACCTAGTGGACTCCAATGCCTTAATTGTATTCGACGGAGTTATCTTGAAGAGTGTAAGAAGGGTACTTGACGTCGGCGGGATACCTGCCAAGTAGCCTCCGATGCCAAAGTTAGTAAAGCAGATGGTCATCAGACATAGTATAGGTAGCGTAAGGTTTAGTGAACAGTAAATGTTGTGTGTACCTTTGATGTCGGCGGGATGCCAGCCTAGTGGACTCCGATGTCAAAGTCAGTAAAAGCAGATAGTCATCAGACACAGTATACGTAGCGTAAGGTTTACTGAATAGTAAATGTTGTGTGTACGTTCATGGGGTAAAGTAGTTTGTATTTATAATGGAAGTAAATGGGCAAGAACCTTAGCGAAAGGCCCAAGCGACAAGCGACCGCTTAGATATCGCCATGTGTCCTAAGGTGTTGGATAGATGGTGATGAATACTATTATTTTGTTACTAGGATATATT
This sequence comes from Prinsepia uniflora, assembly GCA_032719365.1. Taxonomy (NCBI): domain Eukaryota; kingdom Viridiplantae; phylum Streptophyta; class Magnoliopsida; order Rosales; family Rosaceae; genus Prinsepia; species Prinsepia uniflora. Next base: position 78,771,759 of record CM064868.1, on the reverse strand, counting down.
GGTCTAGTGATTAGGGTGTTTTCAGGTCTTGTACAAAAAATTCCAGACACATTTTGAGTTTGATCTTTATTGGTAGGCGCACATATCTTTTGATTATAATTAGAGATGCACTGAAACATGTGCATACTGAAATTTTGAACTTAAATTTTACAAAAGCGAATTCATCTTCAATTTTTATAATTCAATTTTATGTAATGAAGTTTTCGTAATTATACTTTTGATGCGATACGACGAGTTTGAATGGAAAATTTTAAGATTATCAAGAATTTATAATATGATAGAGTTTAAATTGACGGAAATTAATTTTTAAGAATTTGTAAAATTTCTTATTTTGGATATTATAAAATTGAACGATATTCAAACATAGATTTTAATTTTTTACATGTAAATCATAATGATAAAGATGAAATTTGAGAACTGAGAATTTTTTATATAGAATTTAACGTGGGGATTTGGAGTATCCAAATTTCTTGTTATTTAATTTTTTGGAATTTCTTAATTCCAATTTTATATATCCAAACAAGAGAATTGATGCATAGGAATTTAAAAACTCTGAATTTCACCAAATTCTTTGTTATTTTCCAAATTCAAATACACCCTAATATAATGAGAGAGGAATTATTTAATAGATTTTGACATTTGAGTATCTACTTTTTTTTTTACGAGAATCAACCTGAGGCTACCTTACATAACATATGAAGAAAATTACTGTTAGATCGTAGGTAGTACTAAATGACTAATTTTGTATGGGATATTAAATAAAGGATAAAAATGTTCATGTATCTATTAACATAACGAACATAGCCCAAGAAAGGGCTAATTACAGTTGCTTAAAAGTTCATCAATCAAGAAATTAATAAGAGACTCAATAAAAAAAGAAAAACCCTGATCTGAAAACTGAATTATATATATATATATGAACACTATTTAATAACCTAATTAATTAATTTGCTCTGATGGGTTTCAACTCTAATGGACTAGGTGGAGCCATGGTCCTTCTCTTCCATAGATTAATTTCTTTTCTGGGCTGCAAAGGCAGTGCTTTAAAATTATGGTGATCGAATTGATCTGCTCCGCCGCCTCCCGCCGTAAGCGGCGCTGAGAACGCAATCCTCACCTCCTCATCACTATCTCCTCTCTCTTCATCACCATCCCAATCGAAACTTAAATCTTTAAAGACGTTTCCACGCCCACTTGCAAATCTCTTCATCTGACTCAACGACGGCGCTCTATCCGGCAGAACCCTTGATTCTTTCCGATCAACATCACGATCGTGATCAACGGCCCGAGATTTCCTCCTCGGGTTCACGCTGCTCAACACTTTCCGAAACGCCACCCCGGCCTTCGATTGCCGATCGTCAGTTTTAGAAAACAGCAAATTATTCCCGCGCTTTATTTTCTTAATCTGTTGTTTCTTGTGCGCCTTGATTTGTCCCATGCACGACACTTTCGGTGACGTGGGCTCCTCCTCGTGGCTCTGATCGCCAAAGCTGCTAGATCCACTGTTCCTGGGTTTCCGCCGCGCTTCGTCGGGAATCATAAGCGGACCGGAAAATCCAAGGCGGCCGTTGGCCTTGAGCTTGGCGGCGTTTTCTAATCTCCTCTCGTTGCTAGGGCTGTAGGGAGGGTTGTGAAAATAAAACCCGACGGCAGCCGCTTTTGGAAGAAATTTCAACATCTTGCTCTTTGGCTTGCTCGCAGCTTGTTTCTGATCCATATTCTTTTTTCTTTTTTTATCCAGAAACCCACACAATGCTTTGTATTTATACATCTTGTAATTAATAATTAAAATAATATTCATATATTATTTAGAAGAAACAACAAACAACATTAAGAGACATCGTCAAAAACAGAGGGGTTTGGTCAAACTAGGTGGTGTGTGAGTGTGACGTAGCAAACCATATTTGCTTAGGAATGGGTTTAATAATCCAGCTCGCGTTTGGATTAGGCTTCCGTAATTATCCCCACGAGATTTAATTTAGATTCAACGCTTTTATTACACGCGCTTAAATAGAATTAGGAATTGGATTACTCTAAAATCGGTTTAATCTTGCGTACACGTGGCCTATAAAAAAGATAATGATGACAAATTCACAATTGGATTGCTATAAAAGATTGAGTTGACAAAGTGCAAGTGGATAGTTGACAACGGGGATCTTTTGTGGCCAATTCTTTCGTCACCTTCGATATGTAAAGTTCCATGTTAACTAATAGCAAAACTACGTTCATTATTTTTACACGAAACGTTTCGGAAACTTAAAAGGTAAACTTGGCCGGCCGATCATACTTATGAAACAGAAACGTTACTCGAATGATTAACAACATGAAACGAAACCATAGTTGTTTGGGTTGGTCGAAAACATATATGTCATGTCTATCTGCCTAGCTTGTATATATTAATTAATTGCTAATTAAGTTTGAAACAAACTATTGGCTTTAATTTGCCTACTGTTGGTGTCTGTGAGGATCACCAATCTTGAGATGTAAATCTCCTGAAATGAAAGTTTTACAACTTTGAATTCCACTTGTGTGGTTAAATTCATCGGAAAAGGTAAGTGTAAATTTACACTCTTGTTACGGAGTTATTTATAAAACACCTCATGCGATTTTTCTTTGTTCTTATAAATATCTTTTTAGATTTTGGACTTTACATAAATACTCCTTCAGATTCCAAAATATTTTCTTAGATGTAACACCCGTGCTTGGAGCATGATGAGCAATCCCACATCGCCCCAAAGGGAAATGGTAAATGTGCTTTATATGCGGGGACACGCCTCTATCTAATACGTCACTTCCAGCGAGAAAATAGAAAATGCATTTTCATCCTCAAATTTACATTAAAACAGAACATTTTCTTCTTCAAATTTACATAAAAATACATTTCCATCTTCAAATTTACATAAAAATACATTTCCATCTTCAAATTTACATCATCACATCATTAATGTAGGCAATTTCACAGAACTTCAGAACTCTCTCGTATATAAGAGTTTTACCAATCCATTTATTAAACGTGTCACAACGAATTGATCTGAAAAATGATCTAAAATTTTAGTTGTTCTATTTAACTTGAATAAATCTCGGGCAGATTTCGAATCCTATATCGAGTTATGTAAAAAATTATCACCCTTAATTTTTAGGGTCAATTGGTCCAACTTAGGCGAAGCCCGACTTACTTTGGGCTACAGTGAGCTCATAAAAAATGAGTAATAATGGACTCCATCCACAAATTGGCCCATAAAGAATTTTAAAAAGGCCTTTCATCGGCGAAGATGGCAAAGTAACACGAGTGGGAGAGCAACTCTCCTCTGACCACCGAGCTCCGGCTACTTCTAGGGCTCCCTCTATCTGCCTTAAGGTGCACCGATGCTACTGTTATTACTATTTCTCTTTGAAGTCTGATTATTTCAGGTAGAGATTTCATGTTTCTTTTCTTCAAAAGAAGAAATCTAGGTGTAGCTGTAATTGGGTAAAATGGATATATAGCTTGGTTTGGAAATTCCAGAAATGAAAGTTCTAGCTCTGATTTGACTTCGATTTTGGAAAAGAAAATAGATGATAGAAAAATTAAGGCAACTGAGGGATTTTGTGTTTAAATTAGAGAAAAGGAAATGTTGTATAGGGAAAAAAAAAAATTGGGGTTACTGTGGATACAATCTGATTCTCTAAGTCTGACATTGTAATTGTGTTTTTGAAGGAAAGAGTCTTGTATTATGGCCCTTGCCTTTGATTTGCTGCACGTCCTTCTCCGAGCTCGAGTGTTGAAGCTCTATAGGCAAGCACTGAGAATTACTCGAAGAGCTCCTGTTGATGGTAGAGGTCAACTTAAACTTGCTTTAGTAAAATAAAATAAAAAATCTATCTATTATCCAAAATGATCGGTCCAACAAACTCAATTTGAGATCAAATGAAATTGAAATTGGCTCACGCCAATCAAATTTGTGCAAATTTTCATGATGCATCATTCATCTGCATAATGCATTTTTGGTCTATCGTTCATCTGCGTAATCCATTTTTGGTCTATCGTTCATCTGCATAAAGCATTTTTGGTCTATCGTTCATCTGCATAATGCATTTTTGGTCTATTGTTCATCCGCATAATGCATATTTGGTCTATGTTGCACTTGCAAATGATTTCAATTTCATTGCAAGCACCAAATACGCAGATGATTTGCTAAAGATATGGTTTGACAGGGAATGGCATGAAAGCTCATATATACTTGTGGTATAGTTGTGAGGCTAGTTTCTCGTCATTGCTGGTTTGTAGTTCGTTGCCTGAAAAGCATTGATACGTACAGGTGAACTAAGATCGACGATCAGACAAGAGCTGGAGAACAACCGGCACAGCAATGACAGGCAAAGGATTCGTTTTTTGCTTAGTGACGGATTGGAGAGATTAAAACGGCTAGACGAGATGCTCGACATGCAAGGTCGTCCTGAGCAGCAATGAGAAATGAGTAATGCATACTTGTATTACTTTATTTGTTGAATTTATCTGTATTTTCATTAATGGACCATTTTGTGTTTTGGAAATGGTTCCTCATGTTGTGTTCTTCATGCCTCTCTATTTGACATGAAATTCTGGTTAATGACTGCAAATTAGCAAACATTGCAAATAATCGATCTACTAATTGAGAATTTTGATATATTACACATGAAGCATAAAAACTACAGAAAGCTCAGGATTGTTACAATTTTCCGCTGAGAAGATTCAAAATTCCTGCGAAAAATGCTTTGTAACCTAATTCTCTATTGCAAGCAAAGAGGCTATAGCTACTTCTACAGACTACAATGCCAGAGGACGAGTCGCAAATCCCCTTGCAACCATCTTCTCCACCAATTCCTCATGCTTCTTCAGCTGCCCTGCCTTCCTCAGCTGCTCCAGAACCATCTCATAAACTGGAGGATTCGGCTTGAAGCATTTCTCCTCGATCATCTCCTTACAAAACCTGTAGGCATTGTGCCAATGCCCCATCCCACAATACATAGAGTTCAGAACCTTGTAAGTGTTCACATTCGGCTCAATTTCTTCCTCATCCATTCCCAACTTCAGCTTGAGCACCATGTGAGTCGATTTCGACTCAGCAAACATCTACATCAATACATTGTATGTCACTGTGTTCAACTCACATTTCAACTCCTTCATCTTCGCATACATCCTGTGAGCACCGTTCACGTCCTTGAGCTTTGCAAGGCACCGAAATATCGGATTGAAACTCCATGCATTAGGGTTGCAGGCTTTCTTCACCATCAAATCAAGCACCTTAACTGCATCCTCCACGTTCTTCTCATCCTTGCAATGGCACTCGATAAGAAAATTGTAAGTAACACGATCAGCATTGCATCCAAGCTGCTTCATCTGATTATACACCTGCAACACCTTTTCGGTCCGGCCGGCCTTCACATGAACCCTCATTAGGCTATTGAAAGTAATCGAATTCGGTTGGTATCCGGCGTCGATCATCTCCGCAAACACATCATGGGCACGAGTGATTTGGCCGGACCTACACAAAGCATCGATCACAATGCTGTAAGTATACACATTGGGCACAATCCCTGCCATTTTCATATCGCTAAATACCTTCTCGGCCCGCAAAAGGTCGCCGGCTCGACACCAGCCATGAACCAAGCTTGTGTACGATATAACGTCAGCCTCAAATTTATCTTTCAAGCTATCAAAAAACGACTGCGCTTCACTGGCCCTTCGCTTCTTACAGAGAATACTAATTACGATTGAGAAAGCAATTTTATCAGGCTTGCAACCATACTCCTCCATACGGTTAAAGGCGTGCACCGCCTCCGCAGCCAATCCGGCCCTCACGTACCGCCGAACAAGAATCGAGAAAGTTTCCACCGTAAGTTCCACATTCCGAGCTTTCATCAAGTCGATTACGTGCCAGGCCAAATCGAACTGTCGTACCTTTCCAGCGAGGTCGACCATTTCGTTGTAGGGCTCCGACTTTGATCGAAGTCGGAGCAGGCAGTGACCCAATTAAAGAAAGCAACGGCCTGGAGCAAGGGGATACCATGGCGGACAGCGCCGCACTTCTCGATCACACGGCGGACGATACACGGAGATTGTGAAACTATGATTTGGGTGAGCGGGATTAGGATTTGGATTAGGGTTTTTTCGGTGATGGTCTTTGATTAGGGAGTGAAATTTGTCGGCCGTTAGGGTTTCTTGGATACATAAGTTGCGGACAGGGACAGTCGGGGAATCATCGTCCTCTTGAAGATGTGCTTCTGAAGCTGAGCGGAACGAATAAGGTTTAAGAACTCTTGGAGAAGTAAAAGATACAAAGCGCAGGAAATGTGAGTTTGATTTGATTAAGGCCATGGCTGAGCTTCAGTCCTTCAAACACAGCAAGGACGAGAAAGGAAACAGCGAAAGCATAGAGAGAGAGAGAGAGAGAGGAAAGAATGCCGAAGCGCCAATATTTGCTCGGATACGCCGTTGGAATGTATTGCCGTATTGGCACCAAATTATTGGCCTTTTTTTTAATCAAAATTTATGGGCCTTTGTTTAGGTTCGACGAGCCCAAATTTGTATTGTTGTTTAGTGAGCCCAAAAAAAACTTCTAAACCTAGCCATGTTAAACTATCTGTGTAGATTATGGCCATCATATTTTGGCAAACATAAAATCTCCCCAAGAACCTTGTCAATCCAAACTCTAAATTTTCTCACCACAAACTTGTCAACGAACTCAAAAAACCCTTCGTATGGGATTTCAAAATCTGCATCATCATCTTTAACCATTCCCTTTGGTGCCCAAAAAACTCTAACTCCATCATTTGCTATTGGGTCCTTGACTTTGATGTATTTGCCATATTGCCTCTGAGAGAAAGGAGGGGGTGGAGTCCTCCATGGCTGCAGAGGAATCAATTCCTTCAGTGCCATTAAGCTTGGGGGACGACTCGGAGACTGATGATCCATTTACAGCACACTCTCAAGAATCAAATGTTGAAATATTCCAATCAATCATGCACCACACGGCAAAACAATTGCTGTGAATAAATTGATGCAATATTTTATGGGAGTCAATAAATATATAGTTTTTTTATCTTGTTTTGATTTTGTGTGTGCGTTAGTTTACGCACATATGGATACTAATTACTAATTAGTATGGTAATTTGGTAACAAAATCGTATTAGGGAGGAACAGGCACGGGGCAACATGAATGGCTAAGATGGACTTTAGCCCATCCGAAATTACTAACTCAAAAGAAAAAATAGTATATTTTTAATATTTATAGTCCATCCAATTAATTTGTTATGCATTTAAATAAGATAAAAATAATATTTTTTAAAATTGTATAATATATTCTTCAAATAAAATAGTATTTTTTAATAATATTGACAACGACTTGATAATAAACTCATGTAATATGTAAAAAATTAATAGACTACAAGTTTAGTACTCTTATATTACATGGTATTGTATAAAATTGTTAATTTTTTTTAAAGTTTTTTGTATATAAGTATTAATTTTTAGGATAAAGTTAATCGGTATATATTTTACTTTTTATCAATAAAATTCATTTATCCTATCGAATTTTGATAGAATATAATACTAATAAAATTAGCTCACCTAATATTCAAATCATGGGTTCTAGCCTGGGGAGGAACTACAAATGCATAACAATTACGAATTCAATTTGAATACGAATTCATTGCACCACGGCTAGCTTTCCTAATTTTTAATTTTTTGGTAAAGATTTTAAATTTGCAGTTAGAAAACGTTAAGAATAATTTTAATGATTTTTGCTGATTTTTTTTTTGGTTCGAAACTCATTGGGCAGAAGCAAGCTCCCCTACGAACAAGAATTTGGCTGGCACCTTTTATGTGCAAGGATATTTCGTAAAAATAACCTAACTGCTTATATTTTCAGTTATGCTTGTTTAGTCGAGTTGGTTTGTTGTTGTCTTGTTTGGCTTTAAAACGTGGAGGTCTTTGGGTTTGACCCCAAGTGCACGCGGCTGTTTTTTTTTTTCTTTCCAATTTTGAAATAAAGATTGACTCTATTTTTTCATCCATTTTTTTTTCAATTTTAAATATATTTACTCATTTTATAATTTTTCTTCCATTGAAATTTTGTTATGCTTATTGTTATGTTTTTAATTATATTAGCATTCAATTATAATAATTCATTTGGACATCATTTATGTTTATTTTTATGTTTTCATTTCAATTAAATTTAATTATTGTTTTCATTTGCACATAATTTATGTTTATGTTTAAAATTTTATATTATTAGTGATCGACAGAACCCTATTGTATCATATTATTCATCATATATTTATTATAATAAAGTCATTTTATAGTTTTTATTAGTCGTATATAACCATTATTGGGTACTTAAGTTTTTTCTAAAATTTCATTCCAAATTTTCAACTTTTAGATCGAATTTCCGTCATTTTTGTTTACTGTAAACGATATCGATATCGATATTTGGGGTGAGATATCCGTAAATTTGACTAACGATATATCCGTCGATATCGATATTTTCATCATTGAGCTTAACCAGATGCATTGGCCACATTGAAAATGAGATAACAATTCAAATCAATTTCTAACCGCTAAATCCTCATGGTGGAGATCTTTTTAAATTCCTAGAGATTCCTAATCCCGAATATATTTACTTACTTATACATAAAAAATAAAAATAAAAAAACTACATGCAAAAGAAAAAGGAAAATTGTTCTTGTGCTTACATTCTTGGGGGGCTTTGTTTTGGAATGTACCTCTAGTTTAATTCTCTTGTAATTGGCTTTGGGCTTCTACCTTTGTGTTCATGAGTTCTCGGATTGTTTTTTTAGAATATAATTACTTACTGTTTTTTTTTTATGCTAAAGAAAAAACTTACAAAACAAAATCACGTTTTTTATGCTAAAGAAAAAACTTACAAAACAAAATCACAAGGACAATCACCATTAAGGAAGTCAAATAACTATGCTCCACGAGTACAAGATGGGAAAGAGACTTCTCAAAACAGACTATTCAAACAATTGTGGCCAAGATAATTACTTACTTATACATAATATATATATATATATATATATATATAAACCTACACACAAAAGAAAAAGAAAAATTGTTTTTTTGTGCTTACATTCTTTGGGTTTGGGCCTTTTGGCCCTTCAGCATATTCGGGGAAAAAATAACTTACAAGCCTATAAAAATTATCGGGCCTTTTAGGCCCATTTTATATTTCATTGTATTCTTCTATTCTATGCGCCCAAATTTGTGCGCCCAGCTGCCCAGAGAGATGACAACGAATTTACAGAAATGGCGAATCCCTCTAACTCTCGTCAAGCGCTACGACGTCGTTTACAGTTGTAGCCGGCGTCTATTGCACGAAGGTCCGGACACCATCGAGGAGCTTCTGGACAGACACGTAGTGAAAAAAGAGAAGCACCTCGATGACGAGGAGGAGGAGTTGCTGAATCGGCGGCGACTCACCAGCACCCGGCGAGAGGCTCTGAATCTGTATCGAGACATCATTAGGGCGACTCGATTCTTCACGTGGCCGGACTCTCGAGGCGTGCTTTGGCGAGATGTGCTCAGAGAGAACGCGAGGAAGGAGTTCGAGGAGGCCCGGTTTGAGAAGGATCCGGAAGTTATCACTCGATTGCTCATCGGTGGGCATGATGCTGTACAATCGGCTTTAGATAAGCTCGTGGAGAAGCAGAAGCAGCAGATTCAGAAGGAGCGAGGCGGTGGAGATTAAGCCTAAACGGTTTGATCTTTTATCTTTTTCTTTGTTGTAAAGATATGATTAAGTATGTTACATCACTTATGGCCGTCTTGTGTGATATTATTTACTCCAATCATTTAACAGATACTTTACAGAAGCAGGTTTAAATGCTCAAATTTTCTTCATTTCTAGCTACATTACGAGGATTCCATTTTCTGAGGCATAGGCTCAAATTTTGATAGGAAGGAAGAGAAGGACATGAATGTACCAAATTTTTTTTTTTTTTTGTTTCTCCTGAAATGGTTCATATCTTCGTGAAATGAATTCAATTTGTCTTTTTTTTTTTCCTTTGGTTATTAGCATAAGAGGAATTTCGAAGACCTGCTAAATGGGTAAATCATGCGTGCGTAGAGGCCTAATTAACATACGGAGCTTTCACTTGAAGAGCCTTCCATGCCCTGAGTTTATGGGAGTTTCTTTTCATTTTGTATGAGATGGTGAAATTAGGGGATTGTTGTATGCTTTCTTTCATAAACAAAACCTTAAGCTCTGTGATGACTAGGGAGCATAGAACAAATCTTGTTGCATTGTTCAGAGTTCATTAGAGTCAGCAACGCTTCCTGATTGTGTGGTGTAGACGTCTACGAATAGTTGTTTTGAACAACATAGCATAGGTGATACTTATAGTAGAGACTTTCTTGTGAATTTTTCTTACTGCTGCTGATCCATTTGGAATTCTAGAAGTCAAGTATATACCATTAGTTGCTTGCCTAATCCCCTGTCTACAGTAATGCTTCAAAACTATTCTAGAGTGATTATTTGTCACTAACCCTGACCTGTTAATGTGTCATTGAAATCTTTAAAGAGTGGTCTTAAGGAGTTTCTTCTCACCAAGTATATGATTGGTGTTCAGGATCAGATTGGGTTGCATTGGATATGCTTAAGGTGTTTTGAAGTAAGAAATGGAGGCAAACTTCCAAATTTTCTTTATGGTGAAGAGGTAGAAGTCTAGAAGAATTAGTTATCAGTGAAACTTATCCGTTTGTATACCTGAAATCTGAGAAGTTTTCTTGTCCAATCCTAGGCTCCAAACGTGACCCAAGTGCTAACCCAATCCTCTATGATAATTAGGAGCTTTAAGGTCTTAGCGTAGAGCTGTTATTGTGATAACTTTCAACACTGGTTATTCATTTGTATGTGTCAAGTTTCCTCATCACATTGGTGAATCCTCGTCCTCAGAATTGTTTGTAGTAGAGAAAGATAGATTCTTGTAATCTAGAAAAAGGCTGGCTGTAAGGATGGATTTCTAAAATGTTCTTAGTATCACTAATTATCCTTCGTTTCTGTTTCGTTTACTGTATTCTGCTTCCTCACGAGAACCCAGTTTCCAAAATCCAAATACCAGAAACTTTGACAAGGAAGAAGGGGTTCAGCATACTCTTCTCTGTATTCTCACGGAGGTAGGAGGTGGAAGATTGCCACCCCCGTTTGAATCTTAAGAACTCCATGTTATAGAGATGAGAACTTCACCGCCATTATAGACCATCACTATGATCTAGAATGAATCTTGCAACATGGCTGTGCTCAATTGCTTTCTTAGTTGTTGTTGTTTTTTTTTTTTTTTTTTTTCTGGGCAGTGCCTGCGTTAGCCAAATTTCAATCAGAGTAAATTTGTAGGTTCTGATACAATTGTGTGATTTTTCCCTAAATTGTTTCTGTCAAATCATTTTGGTTTCTTTATCGTATCATAGGATGAGGATATGTCGTTCAGTACTATAATGAATTAGATTTTAAAAAATCTTTCATAAATCAAACGTGCATACAGAAAAATTGCAAATATTTTGTTACTGTCTACAAAATTTTCCTGGATCTCTTCCTCTTATGGGAAAGAAATGGTTACTATTTTTTTGCCTGTAAACCATGATTAATCATTTTGAACAAAACAAGAAACAACGTGTGCTCATTTAAACTAAGGAAATTAATTATCGGCAGAAAAAAAGGGGATGAAAGGAAGCATGAGTCATAAACCCACGGCGCAGCCCACAACACTCCGAAAGCAGGAAATATAAACCTTGACCTTAGAAATCACTATAATACCCCCGTTCCCTGCGTCCTTAAAAACTCTAAAAGACCGTAATTCTGGATGAAGACCGGGGTAAGGTCGTCAAATTAACTACTAACAAAAGAAAATAAACAAACCTATAAGTAACGTAGACTTTTCAAAATGACTCCAGCAACTCCGATCAGCCTCCGTCTGCGTCAGTGAGATTTCGTAAGTTACGTATCTCAGACTCGCTAGAGACCTTAGAAATTAAATAGTGGGCTTGTTATTTGATGAGTGTTCAGCTTTGGTTACCTGATAACCAGAGCTTTAACTTTGAGGTTTTGATCTAATTCAACAATGGCGAAGGGGAGGTATAGTCGGTTGCAGAACAAGAAATGGTCGACATTCACGCTCATTTTGTCGATGCTGTTCGTGCTATCGGTGGTGCTTCTGATGCTTCCGGCATTTGGAATCGTATCGCTTCCGGTTAGCACCGACGACCACTCGGCACCTAACGATCTCAGCTCCTTTAGGCGCAGGACCGTCGAGAGGTAAAAGTTACAAACTGAGCTTTTGATTCAGAGTCTACAGTCGCATGAATTTTATCTGCTTGAAATTTAAGTTAATTTGCTTTCCGTTTTCAGTTAATTGGATTAAATATCTGTTGTTACGTTTTTTCAGAGGTGATGGGTTGGGGGAGAGAGGAGAGCAGTGGATAGAAGTGGTTTCCTGGGAGCCCAGAGCTTTCATTTATCACAACTTCTTGGTAATTAGTTTCCCCATTTTAATATTCTCCATACCCTTTTTTTTTGCATAAATATCTTTTATTTGCTCTTTCTGTTTTGATTTGATTGGGGGAGGGGAGCCTGTGGTTAATTAATCCATAAATGTACCGTCCCTGGGCGGCTCTCGGCTCTTGAACAGGGTTGGGAGATTAGGCGACAGTTGAAAGAGCTGCTCTTTATCTGTTATCATTTTAATCCAGATGAAAATTAGCTTGTCAAGTTCATCTGCTACTGTTCATATGATGTGATTGCTGACTTAAGTCTACATAAACATTTATGAACCCTGAAATGTGATTCATTCAAATGACTCAATGAGTGTTGAATAAATTATTTCGTTATTGTTTGCAAATGTTATTTGATGATATCATTTTGAACAGTCCCCGAAAGAATGTGACTACCTAATAAATCTTGCTAAACCTCATATGGCAAAGTCAACAGTTGTTGATAGCAAGACTGGCAAGAGCAAAGATAGTAGGTATGCATTTCTAAGCATTTGGTGCCCTTTCTACATATATGATGATAGTCTGAGAATACCCTAGAATTTTCTTCCGACACTGTAGAAATCTCTCTGTGCAGGGTTCGCACAAGCTCCGGAATGTTTCTGAGGAGGGGACGTGATAAAATAGTAAGTGCTATTGAGAAGAGGATAGCAGACTTCACTTTCATTCCTGTAGGTATGTGACTGCTAGAAGCTAGGGTAGATACCTACACCGTTGTGTTTCTTCGAATCCAGATTTTCTTTTCCTCAAATGATTATTTGATCAGTGATTTGTATCTTGGAACCTCTTTTCTGTCTTTTTATTTCAAGTAGTTTCTGTTATGTTCGGCTGATTTGTAATCTGACATACAATTTTCAGAGCATGGAGAAGGACTTCAGATTCTCCACTATGAAGTTGGGCAGAAATATGATGCACACTTTGATTACTTCCTTGATGAGTTCAATACCAAGAATGGTGGCCAGCGGATTGCCACTCTTCTGATGTATCTGTAAGATGCTTTCTCTGCTCCACCCATTTTCGGTCTGTTCGCAATGGTAACTAGATTAGTTTCTCGTTTTTCTTTTTTTTCATTGCTCTCGTTCCCATATATCTTTTTTTATGATTGATTCAGGTCAGATGTTGAAGAAGGTGGCGAGACGGTGTTTCCTACTGCCAAGGGGAATGTCAGCGCTGTGCCATGGTGGAATGAGTTATCAGAATGTGGTAAACAAGGACTGTCAGTGAAACCTAAAATGGGCGATGCATTATTACTCTGGAGTATGAGGCCGGATGCTACTCTAGACCCTTCAAGTTTGCATGGTAGGCTATTCTGCACTTTCTCCATTGAATAAAAGTCATCGTTGAATTGTTTTTTGGTCATCCAGCAGACAATCTTAATGATTTTGATTCGTATTCTTGTTGGTTTGTTGTTACAGGTGGATGCCCTGTGATTAGGGGCAACAAGTGGTCATGTACAAAGTGGATGCATCTTGAAGAGTATAAAGTCTGAGGCATTTTATGTAAAGGTACATTTACTCATGTAATGAAGAGAGAGAGAGAGAGTTATATGATACAAGCAGTTAGGAGATTTCGAATCACTGACAAATGATAATGAAAATGTGAGCAGCCAAATAGTGTAACTGTAAACCCCCCATTTTATTGATTTGTTGGTCTAACCGGCACCAAAACAATGAAATTACCAAATAACAATTTTCTTGTTATCCTTACAATTGTCTTTAGTGGGTGAACCATTTAAACAGATGAACTCATGAATCGGGTCTACTTGAACCGAATATAATTCGTTTTAATAAGCCACCTCGACCTTTACTTGATTCTAGTTTTGTTTTTAAGGAGGAAAGATGGAGATGGTGATAATCAAAATGAGAATGATGATGGGTTTTGGTTTTGCCTTCGTATGGTTGATGTAAGTTCCGACAAATGAAAGAATTTCGACTTTTTCTCATTTTGAGTTTGGTGTTTTTTATGATAAGGTTGATATGAATTATTTCTAACATGAGTTTAGGATTTTGCAGTTCGATTTTATTTTGTCAAAATACAAGGTTTGATTGTGAAGTTATAAGATTCATACCAACTCTGATATTTGATATTACCATTCGAAACTCATTTTTTTTACTTCAAATTTTGAGACTAAATTTTTGAATCATGAGTTTGGGCTTTCAATAGTAAAGTTGGTATGAGATTTCATAATATGTGATTAAGGTTTCGAAGTTTAATTTTACATTTTCAAAATTTCTAGGTTTTGATTATGAAATTATAAGGTTTATATGAACTTTAGATATTTGATATCACAGGTTCGAGAAACTCGAAATTCTATCTCCAACCTTAGTGTCAAATTTTAAACTTCGTATGAACCTTATAACTTCAACTTTCAAACTCGAAATTTTGAAAGAAGCAAAATGAATTCTGAAACCCCAATCTTATAGTGTGAAAGTTCACATCAATCTCACCATAGAAAAACCAAACTCAAAATAGAGGAAATATAAAATTATTTCTCCAACTTATAATATCATATGCTAGTGTTCATATGAACCTTATTCCAAAATTAAGCCTTGAAATTTTGAAAAAAAAAATGAACTTCAAAAACCCTAATTTTATATTGTAAGTTCACATAAATCTTGTTATATTAAGACCAAACCCAAAATCGATAAATTAAAAATTATTTTTTAACTCATAATATCGAGAGAGAGGGAGGGGGGGGGGGGGGGGTGGGGGGGGGGGGGGTGGAGAGTGGGGTGGGGGTATTTTAACTTCTTGTGAAAATTTGCATCAACTTTATCATAAAAAAAAAAAATCAAACTCAAAATGGAGAATATTCAAACAAAATTCTCCAACTTTTAATATCAAATGTTAGAGTTCATATGAACCTTATAACTTCAAAACTCAAATTCGAAATTTGGAGAAAACAATAAACTTCAAAACCCTAATCCAATATTATAAGAGTTCACATCAACTTAGCATAAAAAACCGAACTCAAAATTTAAAAAATCCAAATTTTTTTTGTCTAAAAAACATAATGTTCATATGAATCTTATATTTCAAAATTCAAACTTAAAATTTTGAAAAAAAGAATTATAAACTTTGAAACTCCAATATTATATTGTATCCAAATCTATGTTGTTAAAAAAAAATTCACTCGGTAACTTTGATAATTCTGCATCCTTCATTCCTTCTACATGAAACTTGCTATAAAAAGGGTACATGGGAAATTTTAAAATTCTGAAATTTAGCTAAACTCTTATGGTTTTTATTTTTTTCCCCCTCATCCAAACACACCGATCTTGTAATATAATGGATCGAACAAAATTGTACCCCCACCCTATGTTGTTGCCTCATTTTACTCTCAGCAGTCATCAGTCTTTTTTTATTGTCAAATTGTTCCCGAGATGCAATCATGCTTGAAATGAGGGCCGCACCGCTGCACAACAACAAGAAAAACACATTTATAAAAAATAAAAAAAAGGTACAAATACAATATCATAATCATTCACATTCACCATGAACTGAAGCAAACAAATGAGGCTACATATGAGATTATGAGGTACCTCAAAATGAGATTATCGTCCTTGAAGATCCTCCTAATCTTTTAGGCTGGCCGATTTTCAAGTCCGGGCCACACCATGAACACACCAGGCGCATTTCTTAACCCTTGTATCCATGTAGTTTGAGTTTGAGGCCAAAAGCAGCATGAAGCTTTGTTTGAGTTGATTAGCACATTCACCAATAGTCCCCACAAGAACAGACTCCATCTTTAAAATGGTGAAAGAGATTGGTGTCTCTCACTGAAATCTCTCTTCTTTCAAAGCTGGATACAAACTTTATAAAAGCATGACAATCCCCACAGATCCTCAAGTTCTTAATTACCCTAAGGGAAGCTCCGGGAGGAGTGTTAAGAAGCCCGAACACCACAGCCAATTTTTCACTGTGTCCACACAAAATCTCCTCCTTGTCCTGCTCCTCCACATCTTGCAACACAAATTGGGTATTGGGGAAGTATCCCGATTTCTTCATCTCCGAGCTCAACCTTATCAGCTTATCAGTAATTGAGTTCATTTGTGGATGCGCTTTGTCTCCTGCAAGAAGCATGTGGACTTTATTCTTGACTTCAATCCAACTGCAGCCAGGGTTCTTCCTCAAACCGAGACTCTTCATCATGTCCCTCAGTCTATCTGCTTCCGACCACATGCCCTTAGAAGCATAAATATTTGACAGAAGAATGTAATTCCCCGGATTTTTCGGTTCCAAACTGAAGAGCTTCTTAGCAACAAGCATGCCTAAAGTCACGTTACTGTGAACTCTACAAGAACTCAGTAAAGCTCCCCAAACACAAGCATCAGGATCAAATGGCATCTTCTGGACCAAGGCATATGCCTCTTCCAGTTTCCCAGCACGACCAAGAAGTGTCACCATGCAAGCATAATGCTCTACTCTTGCTTCTACACCATGCTCCTTTGACATGCTATTAAAATAACTCCATCCTTCTTCTGTTAAACCTTTCTGGCTGCACGCAGACAGTACGCAAGTAAAGCTGATAAAATCGGGTTTCTGACCACTGTTCTTCATCAAATTGAAAATCTCCATAGTTTCTTTGGCTTTGCCATGCATTGCATATCCACCCATAACAGCATTCCAGCAAACCAAGTTTCTTGTATGCATTTGATCGAAACAAAGCCGAGACAAATGGATTTTTCCACATTTTGAGTACATGTCAATCAATGCACTACCCACATACACGTCATTTGTGATCCCCCTCCTGAGAGCGAAACAGTGGGCCGCCTTCCCATGCATCAAGGCTGCAATATTCCCACAAGCTGGAAGCAAGCAAGGGATGGTGACAGAGTTTGGTTTCACTCCCTCAACCTGCATCTCTCTAAAAAGCTCCAAGGCCTCCATATCTTTACCATTTTGGGAACAACTAGCAATTATGGAGGTCCAAGACACGGTGTTGAGTTCCTTTCCTTGGTCCTTAAATTGCCTGAATACCTCCAATGCATCCTCAACAAGACCATTTCGGGAAAGCCCCGTAACTAGAGCATTGCAAGCACCAACATCCATTTGATCCATTTCATCAAACACTTGTGACATCTCAAATGTGCAGGCACACTTCCCATACATATCAATAAGAGCACTGACGACACATTTGTCCGACCCAAGTCCCTGCTTGATCACATAACTATGAATCTGAATTCCAATGCCCAAATCCTCCAAATGTCCCACAGCAGGAAGAGCACTAGAAATACTAGACCCGTCAGGTTCAAAACCTTCTGAATGCATCATCTGCAACACAGAAACTGTATCGGCATATAACCCGCTCTGACTAAAACCCGCAATCATCCCATTCCACAAGACTACGTTGGGTTCCAAACACATACGTTTCATCTCATATAGGAGCTGCATTGCCTTATCTACGCAGCCCTGGCGAGAGTACCCAGAAATCAAAGCACTGAAAACAATCAAATCCCTTTGAGGCACTCTATCAAAAACCTTGTGGGCATCTCTAATTCGGTCACTTTTTATATACATGTGTACCAAAGAGGATTGCACAAATGAATCGGAAGCAAACCCAGATACAAACGAAATGGCATGAACCTGTTGGCCGGCCCTCGACTCCGGCAACCCAGCACAGGCCTTGACGACACTGGGGAAGAGAAAACTATCCGGCACAAGGCCTCGAGATAGCATTTGAGAAAAGAGACCAAGGGCATGGCCGAACTGACTGAGCTTTGCAAAGGCGTGAATAAGGGTAGAGTAAGAGAACAAGTTGGGCTCTGAAACTGAATCGAGGACGAGGTTTGCGTCGATGAAACAGAGGTTGTTGGCGTATAAAGAGAGGAGCTTGGTTGTGAGATTGGTGTCATTATAGAGGCCAGTTTTGAGTATCTGGGCATGAGCTTGCCGTGCCTGTGATAAACAAGCTGTGGAAGGATTTAGAAAGTGAAGGATTGTTTGATGCAAATTGTCCAACAGATTCAGAGCCTGCCTTGTCATGGTTTTTCTCCAGCTGACTTCCCTCCAAAAATGTCAACCAGATTGAAATTGTGCGAGGCTTCATCTTTAAAGAGAGATTATTACCTACTACCGTCCCACACATGACATATCATAACGAGGGAATTCGATTTATCACGCAAACTATTTAATAATTTCTCTCATGTTCCATAAATTATTTAGTGTTTTATTTAAAAGAAAATCTTTGTATTTCATTCGGTTAGTATTTTTTTTATATCGACCTTTTAATTTATCAAATTTTCTTCATACATATTCATAATTGAAATCGTTTATTCACTATATCATATCAAGATATCTCTAAAAAAAACTAAATGAAAATTATTTAGTCATTCATATATAAAATAAATCAACTTTTTCAATAATAATTAAAAATTTCATAACGAACCATTCATTTAGTTGATACATACAAATGACAAAATGACTTATAATCTAGCTAATTTTTACGGAGATAATTTTGATATGATGATTTAGAAAATAAACGGTTACAATCATATGATATATATCAAGACAATTTAATAAATATAAAAGATGATATGAAGATGTATCATGAGAGTGTAATACAAGTATTATTAGGATTTAGTGGTATTCTTTTTCACTCGCTCATGATAGAAGGTAATTAACTTATTTAGATCATATTTGGTAAGTTATTTTAGTCGGGTAGACTAATCTCTCAACTAAATAAACTAATTATTCAGTCCTACTTTTAGTACTCTATTGGATTAAAATGTCAATTATATTATACTGATCGAATTATATTATAGTAATTGATAAGAAATATCTATATCATAAATATTAAATGTATATTCTTATTATTTATTTTAATTAATTATTATTAATTTTTAACTATTACTATTTTTTTATTTTTTTTATTCTACTATTCTTTTCAAAATTGCTAGTCGTCCGTTTATTTAATATAAACAATTTTAAAGTTATTATTTTAGCATATTTGAATCGTATAGACATTTAATTATATTAATTTATATGATGACTCATTCGTATAAAGACATTTAATATTGTTTATCTTAGCTCAAATACTAATTTTATACCATATTATTTTATATAATCACTCAGACAATATACCAAACATAGACTTAAACTTAGCCCGTATTAAAATTAAACTAACTTTTCGTCTTAAAATTACATTAAACTAATTTTTCGTCTTAAAATTAACAAATTTATTCGTATACTTATTTCATTCATAATAAAATTCAACTAGTTTTTCGTCTCGTCGCCAAAGAATCTTGGATCATCATTGACTTATTCATGTCATAATATAGAACAACTGGGTTTTATTTATGCACATTCTTTTGCAAAAAATATATGCTATACATCCACATTTGAAGTAGAAACTGAGGCAACGAAGCAAAGCCTGTACAGAGGCAGAGTTTGAGCCTTGGAATTTAGTTCGTTGTTTGATCATGGATTTGTATACAAAGGAACCAGCCTCTACGTACATCTTTGTTTTTCATGATTATGATCAAGAACTCACTTCCTCATCATGGCCACAAACTCCTCGTAATTGATTCTCCCATCCTACAAAATTCATAATTAGATCCATGACAAAATAAGAACAAGCAAATAAAACACAGTGGAGAGAATATTTAATTACTTTATCAGTATCCACGTCGTCGAGGATTTCATCTATGGTAGCCTCATCCCCCATCTGATATTGGGTCATTGCTTGCCTTAGCTCATCTCTTGTGATAAACCTGCAAGGCTTAAACCTGTCAGTCAATCAAAAATCTATGTTTTTTTTTTCTTCAGAAAAATAAAAAATCGTCAGCAAATTAACGAACCCGCTGTGGTCCTTGTCAAAGAACTGGAAAGCCTTGAACAAATTTTCTTCCTTCTCCAGTCGATGGCGATGCATGGTAGCAGTAATAAACTCAGTGTAATCGATAGTCCCATTCTTATCAATGTCAGCCTAAAAGGTGACAAAAACACCAAAAAATAAAAAATTGTCAACTAATTAATGTTGAGGGAAACTCAAAAGATGAAGAACGGTGCATGAAGACAGAAGAATTTTCTACTGCTCACAGCATCCATGAGCTGCTTTATTTCTGTTTCAGTAAGCTTAGAACCCAGCCTCGTTAAGCCAGTTTTGAGTTCTTCAAATGTGATGGTACCACTCCCGTCTGTGTCAATGTTATTGAACATTTGCTTCAGCCCATGAATTTCTTCTTCTGATAGGGTTTCCGCGATCACCTTCGATCGAGCAATCCAAATTTCAGTCACTCATTGAATACAATACAATATCTAGGATATTAACTGTACAATTGAAAATGGAAGTGTAATGATTCATTCATCCGTATGTATACCATTAGAGCAAGTTTCTTCATTTTGTTCATTGCTCTGAACTGCTTCATCCTAATCAGAACAGCACTATCAATAGGTTTGTCAGAGGCTTCGCCGTCCTTCTTCATCCATGGATGTTCTGTCAAAATGCAAAATGTAGTGAATCACATGAACCGATAAACTGACATTCGATGTTAATAGTTCACGAGCAATGATGCCCTTACCAAGAACTTCAGCAGCTGTAATCCTTTTCTTAATGTCCTTTGTCAACATTCTCCTGATGAGATCTTTTGCCAACTCGGATATAGAAGGCCATGGCGCGCTTTGCAAGTAAAGTTTGCCTTCTAAAACTGCTTCAAATATCCCCTGCTCCGTCTCTAAAACAGAATTAAAGTTGTCACAGATAAGCAACAGATACCCAGTTGATGGTTGAAAGTTGAAACACAAGCAAAGCAATTATATGAAGCAATGCAATGAAAATGATTGCAATCTACCTACCAGCCCAAAACGGAGGCACACCACCGAGAAGAATATACAAAATGACTCCAGCACTCCATACATCAATCTCCTTCCCATAATTCCGCTGCAACACTTCCGGGGCTACGTAGTAGGCACTCCCAACAACGTCCCTGTACACTTTCCCTGCACAATTGACAGCAAGTTATTCCTTATCATATACACCATAGATCATGGAATTGAACCAAAACCGATCTCTCTGCAGTATGTTTAAGCAAGATCATATAGATTAAACATGTATTGAAGTCTGATCCGACGTCAAGTTAGTCTCACCACCAATACAAAAGAATTTTTTTTTTTTTTTTGTAGAGTGAAAATTACGTCGGGTCACAAATGCTACTGTTTGTAAAGTGTTTGTGTATGTCATCCTCAAGTAAATGCCTAATCTAGTCAGTGAGAATGTGACGCGCCACATGCTGCATTTGTTTTCTGTAATTAACCCTTTTTTTTTTTCTCCTTTTGGTTCGTAAAGCTGTTGACTTGGTGGGTTGACGTATCCCTTTCATAATTGACTTGGTCTTCACTCTTCTCCTCTCACAACAATGGCATCAAGTCATACACCGTGCAACTTTTTTAGATAGTATCATCAACCTATGGATTTTTCGGGACAATTACTCTACAAATTTTATAACCCATTGGAAATATTGTCATCAAAATCACTGAATTAGTTATAAGACGCAAAACCAGATTAATAAAATAAAACTGAGCCAGGTATTCATTTACCTTGCTCTATGAAGACGGAATGCCCAAAATCGATGGCTTTGAGCGGGGAATCATCATCTTTACTAACAAGCAAGATATTCTCAGGCTTCAAGTCTCTATGAATCACCCCCATGAAGTGACACATGTGAACCACATTCACAATCTGCCTAAAAATCTTAGCCGCTTCCTTCTCGGAGTAGCTCACTTTGGCGATAATCCGATCAAAAAGATCGCCGCCGGTGCACAACTCCATGACCAAATGCAGATTCTGGCGGTCCTCAAAAGCCCCCTTGAATTCGACTATGTTGGGTTGCCCCGTCAGGTGCTGGAGTATCATAATCTCCCTCCGGACATCCTCAATGTCTTTACTGGTCGAAAGCTTCCGCCTTGATATGGACTTGCAAGCGTAGGTTTTTCCGGTGGCCTTTTCCGTGCAGAGACGAGTGACCCCGAACTGACCTCTCCCGAGCTCCTTTTCAAGTGAGTAGAATGAGTTGATGTCCGAGTATGGCTTGCCCAAAATGGGCCCAATTTGAGTTGAAAAAGGGATCCTGTTCTTGCCGAAAGAAGAACTATAAGGTCCTGCTGATGCGGATGATGAGGAATACGGGCTGGGTTTCGATCCGGTTGGCTTATACGGGTCATGGGTTTTGTTGTGCTGAGGAGGAGGTGAATTTGAGGAGGAAGAGATTGGGATGTCATGGGATCGACTTCTGGTGAAGCAGAGTCCCATTTTGGCTGATTTGATTGCTTGGGGCTTGGGGTTTATTTATGGTTTAACGCACATTAGAGCGAAGAGAGGAAGCAGAGCATATGTTTTGCTTGCTTGTTCTTGCGTATAAACTTCCCTCGTATCTCTGTTCAGGGACGCTTTATTATGTGTTTTGCTTTCGCTATTGCGATGGTCCTTACTCGTTAGCAACTCTCTCTCTCTCTCTCCCCCTCTCTCTTTCCATTTTCTTCCAAATGGGAAGCGTACACATATTCAACTCACACAGAGCGTAAACTGGCGACTGTTTGCCATTTACGAGGTTAACTTCACTATTATCCAAATATTTAAATATCAAAATCGATGAATATATCGCTATTAATATTGATATATCAACAAAAATAATAAAAATTTAATTTAAAATTTTAAAAAAAACTTAATGAAATTTAAAAAAAAACTTAAATACCCAATATAGTTATATAATACTAATAAAAACTATAAAATAATTTTGATATAATAAATATATAATGAATAATATGATAGAATATATGTCTGTCGATGATTAATATGCATAAAATTTTAAAGATAAACTTAAATTAAAATATAATTTTATTAATAATGTTGCCCTAAAAATACTTTACACTTTAAATTTCATTAAAAACAAGTAGAGTGTATACCAGATTGAAAATTGAATTAGTCTCCATCTACCAAGACACAAAAATTTTGTCAAGTGATACTACTTGATCAAGTGGAAATGTACTATTGGACATAGTATTTGTATATCTCTTTTGAATGGCTTTTCCTCGGGGGATTATGATTTATCCAACTAACTTCTCTATAACATTCATAGCCTCAGTAAACATATATTCTAAATTAAAACATATATTACCAAATATGTAAGTTAAGTCATATTTTACATTAAGACATATATTACTAAACTATATATTACCAAATAATAATAATAATAAAATTATAATCACGTTATTTAAATTCTCTCAATTATAACATATATTGTAAGTTAGACGTTGATGATAATAAAAAATTAAGGAGCAAAAACACATATATTCTAAATTCAAATATATATCCTAATTAAAACATATTTTACAAAATATGTAAGTTAAGCCATATTTTACATTAAAACATATATTACCTAATAATATATTGCCAAATAATAAATTAGGGATTTTTTTTTAAAAAAAAACAGGTTATGAAATAAATGCAAAACGCAACGTTTTGCATGTAACACTAAAAAGAGAGACTGAGAGGGTTAAACTTAAATCGTCCAGACTTTCTCGGTTGAGGAGAGTGTTTCCTCGTCCTCTCGACTAGAACGAAACAGAGAGGCGAGAGCTGGAGTGTCGGTGAGGCCTTCAGTTGAGAGAAACGGAGAAACAGAGAGGCACGAGAGGTTGGTTCCGTCGACTACTTCGAGAGGTTGGTTCAAATGTCGAGAGATTCGAGGGGTTCGAGATGTTCCATGTTTCCAGCAACGATCGTAAGGCTTTCGCCTGGTTTGAGAGATTTGAGAGGCCTTCGAGAGGTGAATGGGTGATATAATTGAGTGAGTAAACAAGGGAGGGTGATTGCCGACTCTGTGGTGGTTTTTCCCCAATTTGTGAAGATCGAAGGTATGTTGTTGGTTGCAATTTGTAGGCAAAGGGGTGAGTGAGTGATTGGGCTCGTTTGATTATTTCCAAAATTGTATTCTAATACTCCAAAGTGTAGCATTGATTGAGTGATTGACTAATTGTTGTCCAATTTTGTTTTTTCCTATTTTTGTTCATCCGTGAGAAAGGATTGCATGTTTGAATTTTTTTGGAGGATTGAATTATTTGTCTGATTTATGTTCATGTGTGACTCTTTCAATTTGTTTGATATTGTTTGGAGGTTTCAATTTGTCTAATTCCTGTTCATCTCTCCCTAGGGTTTCAATTTGTTTAATTTTGGATTTTCAATTCACACCGCAAAACTAAGGTTTAACTTACGGCTCGCAATTTGACCCCCAAAAAAAAAAGTTAGAGGTACGTGGCAATTGCTCGTGCCGAGTTCGTTTTATGTTGTGAGTTATATTTGACTCAACTCAATTCGAATTAAATTTATTTAATAATAAGGATGTTTAATTCAAATTCGATTCGTTAATGGATCAGGTAATCCCGATGATTCATATAATAAATAGGCTGTATTAGGAATTCAATTAATGTATGAACTGTTTAACTTGTTTTAACTAAATAGCAGTAAAATTTTAAAAATTTAATAGGTATACATGTAAGTAAATAGGTAGATAGATAAGTTTGTGACTGACCTGTTTATTAAATGAGTTAATAAATTCTTACACATATTATAAGTTGACTCGAAATACAACTGTTTATCAAATATATCATAACAGATTGGCTTAAAAATGAACCGAAACCTCTTACATCCGTCTATATTAATTCTAACTTTTTTTTAAATATGTACGATGATATTGAAAAAGAAAATTATATTATACACATTGAATATCAATATCACTCTTTACAAATGTTCAACGCGAAATCTCCTACATAACTTGTGAATAAAACCCTTATTACAGCATCTCTACACAAAATAAGTGAGTCTTAATTTGAAAGTTTTAATCCAGCCTATACTAGGATTACCTTAAATACTTCTGAAAAACTCAAAATTAAAATAAGCGTTATAAGTTCTCCATAGGGCTAAATTCGTAACTTCTTCAACGTTCTTTTTTATTTTTTATCTTTTGATGAACGTACTTTTTTATTTTTTATCTTTTGATCAAAACTAATATTGATGATAAGATATTTGATGTGACAATCAATGAATTATAAGATTAATGCACTATGTGATTTAATTTATTAAATTAATATTATTTGTTGATTATCATATCATGTCACGTTATCACTAAATATATATGGTCATTTTAATATGTTCAAATAATATTACTCATATAAAAAATCAACGTGAACATTGCAAAAAGTCAATTAATTTTGTTGACTTACAATCTTAGGTAAAGCACATTAGATGTTTCAGACATTATAAATTATTTACAAAGTTTTATTACATCAAATAAAATGAATACTAAATTAGTAACAATAAAATCAGAATTAATTGAGAAATGAGAAATGCATTACATGTAAAATGATTTGAAGGGATTAAGTTTTAACCCCTAACAAATTCTGAGTTAACGTACAAACGTGACCATGAAAAAATATATAATATTAATCCACACGTACAGCTCATTAAGTTTGATTAATGATTAACATTATTAATTAGTTAGCAGAATCACCTGCCACCGACGGCAGCTGAGTTAGACGGCGTCGTCACGGTCACACACTTGGGGTGCACCTCATATCCACATTCAAGACACTGGTAAGCCCAGCCACATCCTTGTTCATCACAATCACAACATATAAACGGTCCTCCGCCGTTCCCTTCCGACACCAAATTCAGCTCGTGCCGGTGGCCTCCATGGTACACAGACCTCGGCAAGTTCTTGGCCTCCTCGTCCATCTTCTTCTCTAGAAATTCCACTTTCGCGTCCGTAAAAGGGTACGCATTTTCTTGGTACAAGTTTATTAGATTTCGACCTTGCTTGGTCACGGTTTTACCATCAGGCCCTAGAATCACCAAACAAGGGATACCTTTGACATCAAAATGCTTCACTAGGTCTTTGATGTTGGCATCTCCAAAGGGCAAGGCGAGCCATGGCATGGTGTCGAAGTAGGAGTCGAAGGATGTTTGGCCACGATCACTCGACACAAAAATGATCTCGAAGTCCTCTCCGGCTTGTTGATCTTCAAGTATTTGCTGCTTAATCTTGTTGTAGATGGAGATCAACCGTGGAGTGAAATTAACACAGGGGCGACACCAATTGGCGGAGAAGTATAGCCCAATTGTTTTCATCGCCAATGAAGCAACAGGCACCTGCATGCATGCATGCACGCGTAAATGATATATGTGTGATTTTTCACCTCAAACCAAACCGGATTTCGGTCCCATTTGGTATGGTTTTTTGTTTTTTTTTTTTCTTCAAAAGCTGTTTTATTTAAAAATAAAACAGTATAAAAACGATTGGTAAAAATAAAAAATTATATTTTTTTGAAAAGTAATAGACAATTGACAGTAATTTTTGAAAGATATCTGTACCTTGTTTTTGAAAACTACTTTTACCAAAAAATATTTTAGTGTATAGCTACTTATTATAAAATTAAAGCATAAATTATTTTTCAAAAAAGTACAACTGAAGCAGTTTTTTCGAAAAAGCACAGTAATCCCAAATTGACCCTTCAGCTCGATTAGTTTCGAGTTGAGTACAAGCACGAACCCATAATTGAAAATAAAGATAGGTTGATTTAAAACTAGTTTTTTTAGTAAAATAGTATTTAATAAAAAAAATCCTTTTAAGTCTTCCCTATTTTCTTACATTTGAGATAAGTTATAGTTCATCCCAAATTAACTTGGGTTCGTTCCTGATTGAGTTACGTTACATTCCTAATCTGATTAAAAATCGAGTGGGATTTAACAGGCTTGACCGGTTAATTAGGAATGTAATGTAACTTAACCCTATAATATCAAAAAAGGAGAAAGAAAAAACTGGAAAGGAGAGCTAGAAATTTTACTTGTTCAGGCGTGGGGTGACCCAAAAGAAAATCTCTGTCATGGTTGGTGAGTAAATTGGTCAAAGTCTGGTTCTCATGCCTGGCTCTGTCTTCGTCTTGCAATTTTTGCAACCTCTCTTTAGTAAAAGGGAAGGCAGCGACCCCGTATCGAGAAATGAGTTCAACTCCTTCGTGCAAAACAGCCTCCTCTTTATGATCATTAGGCTGCAAAATAACGAGGGTGGGAATGCCTTCAACGTCAAACCTACGGTTCAAAGCTTTCTTGGTGTCCAAGTCAGAAAATGGAATCGCCAGCCACGGCATGCACGAACGGTAGAGGTTAAAGGCGTCAGAGTCTTCATCTGACGACACGTACACAATCTCGAAATTGGACCCACTGTTCTTCAGCTCCTCGTAGATACCAACTAGGACTTTGTTGAAGTTCCAGCATGGCGGGTACCAGTTGGCGGAGAAGTAGAGCCCTATTATCTTCCCACCAAGTTCACATACCTTCACCTGCGTCGAAACAACCAACCCCAAGTACAAGTTAAATTTAAATCCATAATATAATAAGCTCAAATAAATTTAATAATTATGATGTGTCCATTCGAATATATTCCCGGACCAAATCCATATCCGATGAAGTAGTTGCATTCGTGGAATAGAATAATCGACGAGAGCTATAAAAGTAGCAATTTTTTATACGATTTAATATAAGATTCCAAATTTGTATGAAATTAATCTTGGACAACCCGTATTATTAAAATTTTGGGTCATTCTCGGATTAATCCGTCATAACAAGTTTAATAAACAGATAAATTTCGAATCAACCTGTTAATCCATATAATAACTTATTAACTAATTTAATACATAGGTAAATTTTGAATTAACCTGTTAATTTTTATATTTACCAATATCTGAACCTATTTAATAAACATGTCATACTAGCCCACATATCTACTAATTTACCAATCTAAATATCTATTAAATCTTATAATTTAAATATATTAAATAGATTAAACGGATTAAACAGATGATAAATTAATTAAATTTTATATTTATTAAATAGATTCCACAAATCATTAATCAGATCAGATTTACATAATTATTCAACAGATCAAATTTCAATTGAATATATTTAAATAAAATATAATTTATGATACGAATCTATTATCAATACCAAAATAATTGACAGATCTGAATAATTTAATGATCATATTGACATACTAATGGTCCACGAGATGAGATCATGAGATGATGTACCGGTTGAATGATACCGACAAGTTAACAGATCATCACTTGATTAGTGGGGGAATCACCTAAGGTTGGAAGCCGAAGAGGCTAGAATCTACAAAAGCTTGAAAGTGATGTTCTACCAAATACAGGTGGACCGCTTCCAATGGACCACGTGTTAAATCGTGGGACAAAATTGATAATTAAGATGCCACACGTCTCTTTACCGTGGTTGCGCGTATTGATTGAGACACTATTTGACACGGGACAATTTGACACGTGAGTCCCGACACTAATTAATTAACACCGAACTAAATAACTAATTATCGAATTTTAGTACAAAATATGAATTATTATTGTGATGGAAATATGAAACAAATTAATTATTAGATAAGAGAATATTGGAAAATCACATTTTTATACCATATATTAATATAATCAGACTCTATTTATATTAATATGTCATTTATATTAATTATGATTTATACATAAAGACTTTCCTAACAATTTTGTATTAGATAAAATAAAAAAGTTAATTACGAATTTAAAATTGATTATTAATAAAATTAATGTGATTTTATCTATAAAATTAGGAGCTAATTTTAACGCTTTACAAATTACCTTGTATACTCATTTTTTTTTTGTTTTAAAATTTTTTTTATGAATAGATTTTTCAAATTTATTTGTTATATCTTAATTTAAGTTATTTTATTAAATTTTAAAAATGCACAGTAATTATTAACCTAACAATAAATTTCATCAGCAATAATTTTCTTTTTATTAAGTATACATATAGAAAAGTATTCATATAATTCAAGCAGTCTAGAATTGCTATTACACTTTAATAGCAATAATATCGCATTCATAATTGTGAAATAGAAAACAAGAGAGATATGAAGAGGGAGATCGGGTAGGGTTTCCCAGAAAAACACCAAGTCCAAATCTGTTTCATGTATGAAAAGAAATAAAGAATGAAGAGAAGTGAATTATTTAAACGAAACCTAGCTTGTAGAATTTTAAACGTATGTCAATCGATCATCACAAAATTTTGCATGGACTTATACGTACGTTCACCGGCCTGTACGCACGTATATACCCACTAGTTTTTTTTTTTTTTTTTCCTTCTTGTTCCTTTTGTTTTCATGGATCATCCATAGAATCGTGAAGGAAAAAACCTTTTACATATCTTCAAGCAGATGCCGTCAACCAGAT
This sequence comes from Prinsepia uniflora, assembly GCA_032719365.1. Lineage (NCBI taxonomy): Eukaryota > Viridiplantae > Streptophyta > Magnoliopsida > Rosales > Rosaceae > Prinsepia > Prinsepia uniflora. Next base: position 78,741,974 of record CM064868.1, on the reverse strand, counting down.
CTTGGTAGCTACCAGCTTGTTAATTACTCATAAAAGTTAATATTATTCATAACACATATAATTAGACAGATAATATTACGATAATCCCTAGTCGCTACTACAAACAAACTAAGACATGCACTATTTAGCTGCAAAGGAGCAAATTTTCTGCTTAATTTAGACGTCCCACGAAAAAGAAGCGAAATTAAGGAAAGCTTTGGAGGCGATCGAGCAGATAAAAAGAACCTGATTTCCAGTAGGAGAAATTAGAAAGTCACGATCTTTGGAGGCGAGAAGAGATGAGACCACGGAGGTAATCGATGACGAGACGGCGTTCGCACGATCGCCACCGTTGCTTACAGCATCATGCTGATGATCATCGTGAGCGCTCGTCGTCTTCAAGCTTATCATCTCCTTCATATCGCCGTGAAGATTATTGATGAGACAAAAGGGCACCCGGTAAGCTAGTTAGCTCCGAAATAATATAATAAATGAAAAAAATAGTTGCCTTCTCCAAGCGCTTATATTCCAGAGAATCTCATTCCCACCACGTCATCATATACCCGAATGAGGGTAAAGCTCATTATGCGGCGTCGTATTCATAAGACGCCCCGTGTGTGGGCGATGTGTTGGCTCGTAGCACGCTAGGATTATTTCTGTCTTTTTCGGTATTTTTTGTTCTTTTTATCATGGGGTGGCACGTGGCGACGAGGCAAAGGCAAGGTCCGTGGAGTCACAAACGACTTTGAATTTGATGGTTGCGATTTGCGAAGGAAACCAAACAACGGGACACCTGTCCATTCCTGCCTCTTTCCGTTTTCTTTTTCCAGCTCATCTCTTTCTTGCCTCCTTGGCCTTTTTCGTGCATCAGCTGTCCTTTTTTTTTTTTGGGGTCAGATCTATTCCTTCTTCTTTTTCCTGGGAAAATGTATGAGCAATCAGTGTATGACTCCCACTTTTGTAAGACCAGCTTTCTCTCTATGATTCATTTCTCATGCATCAATCAATAATACTTAGTTTGTGTTGCTATTTTGGCCTTTTAATTTTGGTTTATTTTTCCTAAATAATTCAAAATTTTCGTGAATTTATTGTGTAATTTCCTTTTTAAATATAGTTTAATTGGAAATTTTGGTAAATTGATGTGGGCAAAAATAATATTCTTTTACAGACAAAGTCCACGAAAAAAAAAACCAAGAAAAAACAAGAGCATGCGTATGTACAGAGCTTGACGGCATGCCCAGAAAACAGAATTGTATAGAATAGAACTGTAGGTCCCAGCAGATGCCATCTGTCCCTCTGCATTATAAAAATTGTCAAAGTAAGAGAACGCCAAGGTCACGATAAACGCTTTAGCGTGCACCACAGATCGTGATTATTATTTGGATTATTTATTGATGAGTCCGATAATAATAATATTTATTTAAAATTCTATTAAGTTGACAAAAAAAATTTAAAATTCTATTAATATATATATATTTTTTTTTAATTTCCAATTTTTATAATAATTATTCAAATTATGGAATTGCCTATTTTAAAGATTTTTCTTTTCATTTATTTATTTCAAAAAATAATGTACGGACAAGTTAATTTAAAAAAAAAATAGTAAAATCAGAAGTTTATATAAATCGGGAGGTGTAGCCGCAATAGCACCAGTTTTTCTATATCTGTTGACAAGTGCATCACCTGAGCGGCTGAGCCTGAGGCATGGGAGGTCGGCTTTTGGTGTTTTTTTTAAAATTAATTATATTATATGTTTTGTTTCTATTTAAGGGTTATTGTAATCGGAAAGTTAAAAAGTTAAAAAAAAAATTAAAAAAGTTAAAAAGTTCACAAATTTACATAATAAATTGGAAAAAAAAAAATTAAAATACATATATAAGATAGACCAAAAATTATGGAGTCAATTGAAGAAAAAAATTAAATATAATACCTACTATTTTTTCTAAAATAAATCAAATTAAGATTTAATAATAAATCTCTATTTGTCGAGTTTAGTTTAATGAATTTTAGTATTGATTTATAAATAATTAATTTTAAATTCGAAACTTGATAACATATTCTATGAAAAATTTTTAAAATTTATCTTCTCGTCCGTAATTAAAAAAAAAACACAATAAATCTCTTTCGTTCCTTTAAATTTTTTTTTTTTCACGCATAAAATATCTACTATTTTTTCTGCCTCATGTGCTATAGCACATCCGAGCCCTACTAGTGTTCCGCTCTTGACTTAAACTTGAGAATTAAGAGCAAAAATTATACAAACATATTTTAATTTTTAAATTTTAAATTGAAATTATAGTTTATCGGATAATAAAAAATTAAATTAATCAACCAATAATTCAGTTAATGACAATTTGTGGCTTACAAGGTGGAAGGCTTCGCGTCCACCGTGAATACATCAACACGTGGCATGCGGATGCATCTGGGCTACAGGCTTGTTCGCATTTTCAAATTTAGAGGCTCGTGAAAAGACTGAAAACGTAGTCCCGGCGATGGCCCATACGACCCAACATTGACCCATGTAGGTGGGTCGCGCCTGTAGTTTCAAAAGTTTTGTGCCCAAGTGTTAGCTAACCCGCAATTACGTTTTACATTGTGATTCGTGAACAATCCACATCTCCATGAGATTCCAACCCGCAAAGTTTCAATGCTGTTTCGCCAAATAAAGTACACATGTCGCATCGCAATCACTGATAAATTTCCACGTGTTCCCGTCGAAATTGCTCCATGAAATCATGCAACCATGTGGGCCATTTGTCTCTCTGCCCTGTCGATTTTATTGGGCCGGTGGTCGTGAAGTTTCGCCTATTGGGCCAGATGGGCCAATATGTCGAATTAGGTCGGCCCGTGTACACGAATTTCACGTTTCTAAAAATTTCAAAAAGTAAAACAGCTGGATTATTTTAATTTTGGTTTGGTTACAGCTGCAATATCATCCCCGTGCCCCCATTATTCTCCCTTGCAATCAAAGCAAAAGCAGTCGTGGCATAATTTGCTTACAGTTGGCGTCTTGGCGATGCAGTGCACGTCAAGGAAGTAAACGAGACACATAAGGAAATCGAAATCGAAATCGAAATTTGACACACTGACCAATTTCCGGTGGCACCGGGCAACGGGCGGTCATTGATGAAGTACGACACGTTTTTCCGGTATCTTTTCCTTTCATTACGTACAATATTTCATACCCGTGCAACTTTCTCAGGGGAAAAAATAGTTGATCACCGATTCACCCCTACGCGGATCGGAGTTGACACTCAATTTAAGAAACCCTAATGTGAAGGCATATTAACATGCTGCATCAATAACTGCAATACATATTGTAAGCAAAACCCTCTAATTAGTAACTGCAACGACACTCAATTTACAGCATGGATGTCGTGTCACAACCGTTTTTCACAAGATAAGCATGACCTTCTGAACCTTTTAGTTTTTTTTTTGGGTCAAATTATGGACTCCTTAGTTCGGTATATTCCATTTGAAACCTTTTTAGTTTCGCATATATATATATCTAATTGGAGAACTAAATTCAAAATAGAATAATATATGAGGAATAATAGTGAAGGGAGGAACTGGAGAATCGTAAGGATATTTTTGGCAAATCGCACAGAGTCAAACCTCAATCTAAACAACTTAACCTTGACCAACCACATCTGTTCGGCCTACACGTTGCTAGGCTAAGCCATCTGATCCACCAAGCATTCAACCTAGCAAATGATGAACACAAACACTGGTCGACCACATCCGTTCAACCTGCACCACTGTTCGGCTTGCTAAGTCTGAAATATTCCTCAGGACCACAGTCGAACACGTACCAGCTCCTGAAACAACGACATTTATACCATATCAAACTATTCCAACAACAATATTCAATGTTACTATAGATATAAGGATATCTACCATTCAAAAGGTAATAACGTTTATCACATCCGTGCCTCTTTGCTCTTATCGCTTGGTGCGCATGTTTCACTAACACGAAAATAGCATCCGTAGGCGAGACGAGTCTAAATTTGTCCATTTATTACATCAACAAACCAAAAGAGTATTTGATGCATAGTGAAGTTTTTAGGACTTATCAAATAATTATGAAATTACTTGGAAAATATATATTTTGTTTAATTATTTTTTATTTTAAATTTTTTAATATCTAATAAAAAATAATAGAGATGGTTACGTCACGCATTAGAGATAAAAATTAAAATTATATATGGTAATTATAACATTATTGCTATTGAATTAAATGACTTTACTAAGTACGACACGATATTTAATAATAAATTCACTTTCTCAATATTGCTATGTGAATAAGAAAGATATTTTATACATTAGGAAATTGGTGCATGTACAGTACCAATAAAGTTGGGGAGGAGTAAATACTAAATTGAATCAAGTGATGGGGACCTTGAATAATGGGTACAGTTTCTCTACCTTCTTCTTCTTCTTCTTCATCACAACAGTGCCCTAGTATGCTAGCAGCTCCGTACAAGTACGTACATGACACAATTTCAAAACCCAGCCAGGTTTTTTTCTTTTGCTTCCATATTAATTCATCTCACAGTCAGCAAGGATTTTCGGAAGAACTGAGAATAAATTCATAATGAGGAGGGTGGAGCTTGGACCTACAGAGCGGACAAATGGAGTGCTTAGAAAGCCAAGTATCCGCGCACGAAACATGAAAAGCGTGATTACAACCGGGAACCACCCGAGCCGGTTGCTCTCCCTCGATCTCGTCCAGACACACCGCGCACTCCCTCCTCTCCTCCACCAGCTCTTTCCCGGTCACTTTCGGTAACTTGTCCAGTTCAGAAACCGACAGCCCCTCCTTGGGAGCCTGCTTCACCGGCAACTGACCATCCGCCGTAATACTCGTCGCGTACCACAGCAGGCACAAGTACACTACGAACACGGCGCCCATCCCTACGCACGGTATAAACAGAGCCAAAAACACCGAAACGATCATTGGTTTCTACGTCGACTGAATCGGGGAGCCGCCGGCCGGGATTAATTTTTATAATTCACGGCGGGTGGTGGAGAAATTGAGACGATGGGTGGTGGTGGTGTGTAGAGGAAAGCATAGTTGAAGAGAAGTAGGCTTAATTTTTCTAGAAACTGCGAATTAAATATGATGCGGGATTTGGAAATGTGATGTATAGGAAAGTGTGAGGTGGAGCTGGGTTGGTTTACAGAGTAACCAGACTATGTGATGACGTGTGTCGGGTTTTGGGTGCGTAACTGACTAACTGTTATTATTTGGAAGGAGATCGTATTAAAATCATTCTCATTAGTCATAGACTCATAGTATTTCATTGCTGCTAGGCTGTTCGCCATTCATGCTTTTCGTGCTCTGCAAGCTTTGGGAACTGATTAAGCTGGCGTGGGCTACTGTGGGCCGTCGACGCGTTGCTTACGGAATGATATGATAGCGGGCCTTCATGGGCTTTATGGGCTTCCTATCCTAACAGAAGGGCCACTAGATTCTAGAATTAATTATTTATATATTATATATTATTGAGAAGGTGCGAAATTTATTAAGATATGAAATGCAGAAAAATTTTAAGCATTAAAATCCAACTGAAAATATTACAAAAAAAAAACAATTACTTAAAACATAAAAACAAAACACACAACCCCATAAAATCTTGCACTGTCGTCCATAAAATGCCTTAAACAGAGTACTCTCAATATCCGACTGATAACTGTTATTGTAGGCGAACTCCATCAATGCTAACTGTGAATCCTAAGTACCCTGGAGTTGCAGTATGGACAACAGTGTAGAATGCCGGTTTGTTGGACTGAAGTAAGCGAGAGGGCATTACTAACACTTGAGGCATAACTTTATCACTGCGCACTCACCGACCTTTGTTCCAAAGTTGGATTTGGTACTTTTATTGTATAGTCACACATGCTCTGCAATATCGTTGGCTTATTGATTGTTTTATCTTGATTGTTTTATCTCAACAGTTACGTATACCTAGATATTTTTATCTTTGCAAATCCATTAAAATTTGTAGGGGATCGGTTGATTGCTGATGGAGCTTGATATGTGTATTTTGTTCTTAAAGCCCTTTAAAATCCAAAATTGCTAAAATCAGATAAAATCTTTAATTTTTTGAATACATCTAAATTTGAGACCAACGAAAGAAAATCACAATTGAATTTACCAAATTTCCACATATTTTAAAACAAATTCTTAAACTTTGAATTTAATACATCTAGATATTTATAAATGCATTTAAAATTATAATTAAATACATATAAATTTCAAATTCTATTAAAATCACATAGTAAATACACCCCCTTCAATCTTTTGTAACCTAAAAATTATTACCACTAATGCTATATGGTTTATTTTATTAGTTACATTCAAAAAAAAATTATTAAAAATATAAATCCAATTATTATTATTATTAATATTTGTTGAACACAAGAATGAAAACAACAAGAACAGAGGAAGACTAAGCAAGTTTATTTATTTTTTTGGGAAGAGTAACCCAATTTCCAGAAAGAAAATGAACTTTCTAGACGGTTCTTTCATGACCCGAACTTTATAATAAACCCAAAGGAGAATCGGGCAGCCACGTAGACAAAACAGATATAAACAGTGGAAAAATAGATAGAGCAGCAGAGAGATATAGAAAGAGAGAACTCGGAGGAGAGCGTAGTGGCGTTCATCAGACAGTCCAGATCCACTGGTTTTTGGATCTGACGACCTAAAACCATGGCTTCCAAAGGTCCAAGGCCGAAGCTTAATCACGAAACCAGAACTAAGCGCCAAAAGGTTCGCTTCCTAGTTTTATACTTTACATTTTTATTGGAATTTGAGTCCTTGCTGGGCTAGCGATCAGCAATTAGTTGTTTCTTTCCTCTCTGAATTTTCAAGGGCCACTAGTTTCTTTCTTTTTTATTAAAAATATTGCAGTTTTGGTCTTCTAGTGTGTCTTAGCGAACGTTGAAGCTTGTACGTAGGTATGAAATAGTTTGCTCTTTATTTTACTAGATGGAAGTGTAACTTGCACCACAAGGAATTAAGGTCGTATACGCAAGTCTGTTGTCAAACAAAGAAACCAAAATCATATATAGTCCAGCCAAAAATAACTAGAAAATAATGTTGTCATAGCGTAAACCAGAATAAGTCAAAAGTTTTCCAGATATTGTAAACAATCGTTTAGTCCTTGATCCATAACGTTGATGTTTGGTCTATTTCACATGCCTTGTGTTTTCCTGAGCCAAGTGTGTTGCATTCATTCATGGCTGCCATCAATTCAATTTTCTTGATCATTTTTGCATGCTTTTGGACTCGTCATGATGCAAAGGACACATTGAACCCTGGAGAGACACTCAATTATTCAAGTTCCTTAGTCTCGGCGTCAGATAAGTTTACCCTGAGTTTCGTTTTGCAAAATTTCAGCGGTTCCAGCTTCAGATATCTAGCTATCCATCGGAGTGACAATCTTGCAAATAAAGCATGGATTGGCAACAGAGATTCCCCTATCCCCTACCCATCATCCCCCCTTCTTGCCTTGGACAACAACACATTGAAAATTACTCAAAAAGGTAAAGATCCTATTGTAATTGCCTATGCTTCACAAACTAGCGGGGTTGTTGTGGTCACTCTTTTGGATTCTGGCAATCTTGTACTGCAAGAAATGAACTTGGATGGATCAAGGAAACACGTGTTGTGGCAAAGCTTTGATTTTCCAGGAGACACATTAGTACCAGGCATGAAATTAGGTAGTAACCGTAGCAGCGGGCACGTTTTGTCACTTTTATCGTGGGCAGGTACCTACAACCCAGCTCCAGGGAATTTCACCCTTGATTGGGACCCCGATGACCGCCAATTGAAGATCAAGAACAAGGGGGTGGATTATTGGACTAGCGGAGGCTACAGTTCAGATGGGAGATTTGATTTTATATTTCCACCTTTGCCCAATCAGAGGTACAATTTTAGCATTGTTTCGAATGAAAATGAAGAATACATCATGTACAATGCTGTAGATGACCACAGTGACCCTGCACCGGAGATGGTGCTATACAGCGAGGGGAGACTTCATGACCTAGGTGGACAAGGTAATATTGTACTAGTAGAAGACTGTGATGGTTATAACACCGATAAAGGGTGCCTGAGAAGAGATAGGGGAAGTGATTGTTTGGCCAACTTAGTTGTTGACTTTGGGCTCAAAAATGGGTACTTTGAACCTATGAATTTGAGCTCAAGATCCCCCTTCTGGTTTGATTCGCATGCAAGTCGTAGCAGTACTAGCAGTGCCTGTAAGGCTGCCTGTTGGGGAAACTGTGACTGCATTGGATTTGACTTTCCACCGTCTAATAATCAGACTGATGCAAGATGTCGATTTTGGAGCGCAGACTCTCGGGTCATTGAACGTGCCGGTTCAATTAGTATTTATGTTTTGCCAATAAAAGAACCAAGATCAGCATCTCCGAAAGATGATGGTAAGCCAATACATTGGCTATTGAGCTTAGACAACAAAACTTCCATTTCTTATCAGTTTACATATTAGCTAGCTAATTGTTACTGTCAAGTTACAGGAAAAAAGTGGATATGGATTGGTACTTCAATTGCTGCTGCTCTTGTGCTTTGCATCGTGTTCTATGTTATCCAAAGAAGAATAAGAAGACTAGCAACTTCACCATCTGGTACGTAATTTCTTTAGAATATTTATATGTGCACCTGTTGACAATTAATTGTTGCCCCCCAAATTGAAAATCTTAATTTTCTTAACTGCATCCTAATGTGATAAGAAAATGACCGGATAAAAGCTGAGAACGAAATGCTTAACTTCATGAGATCTAATAGACCTACTGATCACATTGTTGATCTCCAAAATGATCATGGAAATATGGGACATCATCGTGATTTAAGCATATTTAGCTATGCATCTCTCTTGGCTGCCACAAACAACTTCTCCGACCAAAACAAGCTCGGAGAAGGAGGTTTTGGACCTGTTTATAAGGTAAGGCTTTGACAGCATAAGCCTTTTTTTTTTTTAAGCTCAGAAATATTATATGGATTATCATCAATGCAGGGGAAATTGGCAACGGGAGGAGAAGTAGCTGTTAAAAAGCTGTCAAAATGTTCAGGACAAGGAACATTGGAGTTCAAGAATGAATTGATGCTCATATATGAACTCCAACATACAAACCTTGTTCAGCTTTTTGGATTTTGCATTCAGCAAGAAGAGAGATTGCTGATATATGAGTACATGCCAAACAAAAGTTTGGACCATTTTCTATTTGGTGAGGAATCAAACCAATATATGTAATTCGATGTCATATGCTTAATTTATTTGTACTGCCATAATGTATGGGCTAATACTATTAATTTGATAGGTCCGACAAGAGGTCTACTTCTAGATTGGAGGAAGCGTTTTAGTATAATCGAAGGAATAGCTCAAGGGTTACTTTACCTGCACAAATACTCAAGAAAGAGAGTCATTCATAGAGATTTAAAAGCTAGTAACATACTACATTACTACTTGATGAGAACATGAAACCGAAAATTTCTGATTTCGGTATGGCAAGGATTTTCACCCACAATGAAATGGAAGAAAACACCAGTAGGATCGTTGGCACCCGGTAACAATCTTACGCAATTGGTAAGCATGCATTTTGACAGATGTGTACTAAAAAGAATTTCCTTTTCATGAATTTGTGCAGAGGTTACATGCCTCCGGAGTCCCTTGAGGGAGTTGTTTCCGTAAAGACCGATGTCTACAGTTTTGGAGTTTTAATGCTTGAAATCATAAGTGGCCAGAGAAATAACAGCTTCTACAATGATGATCGCGCTCTCAGTTTAGTAGGATATGTATGTCAAACAATTCTATGCAGCTTTGCTGATTATATATATTTCCTCTTCTCAAGTTGTGAAAGTCAATCAACCATTTTTTTTTTTCAGGCATGGGAGCTATGGAAAGAAGGGGCAGGGCTCGAATTAATGGATCCAACGTCAGGGGATTCATGGAACAAAGATGAATTGTTAAGATGCATCAATGTTGGTCTGCTATGTGTGGAGGAAGACGCAGCTCATCGGCCAACAATGTCAGATGTTATGTCTATGGTGACAAACGAAAGCATGCCACTACCATTACCTTCAAAGCCAGCATTTTTCGGAAGGAAGCTGGTTCATGAGGCTGGATCAATTGGACGACAAGTTGAGATTGCATCAGCAAATGACTTCTCAAATTCCGAATTGTATCCGCGTTAAAGATAATGTTTTTTTTTGTGCCTCATCTGTATTTCAACAAGCTCAATTTTTTCTCCTGCTGCGAAGAAAACAAAAACTTTTTTTGCCTAATAGGATCTTGGGATTTTAGCGCATGGTGATCTAGATTTTAGTGAAAGTTAACGGATGATAATTTTCAACGTTTATACTTTATGTAATTTTCATTGTGCATAACAAATACATTTGCCATAGAAGCTTGAATGATAGTATGCAAGAAGGGCACTGACTGTAATTGTGGAATCGGACTCACTACAGTTGATTCAATTGTTATGCAAGAAGGACACTGATGGTACTCTTATCAACATCTTTCATGATATCTATGTATTTTTTAAGTCTTTTTTGTGGATTACTTTCCAATTTGCCCCTAGGGCGTGTAACGTGGTGGTATATGCTGTTGCTAACCATATTAAGTGTATGAGTGGGTACCATGTTTGGGCTGATTTTAAACTAACTTGGCTGTTTAACCTTCTGGTTAAGAATATTAGTGTTTTTATTCGCGCTTAATTAATAACGAGGTATTTTCAGGAATAAAAAAAATGATGTATCAATCATTATTGGTTGCCTCTCCACTATATATGTTGTTGATGTTGATAAGCGACTTATATTAGAATAGAAAGCTTTAAAATTTTCCATCACACCTTGGGCGCTCAATAACTACGTTGTGATTAATTTTAATTTTTGGAGAAGTACAAAAGCCGGATGTATGAAAAGCACTAAGGGGGTGTTTACTTGGAGGTAATGAAAATGAAAATAAAACCTTTTGAATGGTTTACATTATAGAGTATCTTTACGTTTATTTGTAAAATAATATTTTTTTAATAAGTGGATTTTAGATGAAATCTTTAATGTGATTTACCCATTTGAGATAATGAGATTACAAGTAATATTTTTTTTTATAAGAAAATTTTACGTGAAATCTTTAATGTCATCACCCATTTTGAGATTAACTTGGAGGAATGTGTTAATGATTCCTATAATCGGTTTTAATTTTTGTTTACCAAAATTTCCCTACAATTTTTATAATTCAACTACAATAAATTTAAGCCTACCCTATTATCTTCTAAACATTTTAATACTCAAACGACTAAATCCTTCAATTCTCCTACGACTCAATTTCACTTCAAATATATCTACATGCATGTAACAGAAAAAAAAAACAATTTAAAAAAAAATGAAATCTTTCATAAAATGAAAAAGAACAATTTTTTTATTAAATCAAATATTTCAGCAAGTGGGGTTTGATAAGGGGATCGGACAAGAGATCAAGATGTTAAGAAAATTGGAAGAAAAAAAAAATTGTATTTTAATAATCAATTATTGTTCATTCTCTAAGATCGTTTTTTTTTTTTGCAAATCCGTTGACCAATTCAACAAACTTTAACGAAACTCGTTCAAATGTCTATGACAATATTTAGGGGTTAAGGTAAAATTATGAATTGACATTGCTATTTATACTTTCATACATCCAAAACTACAAAAACCAAAATGTCAATATAATTTTGAATATCACGCAATTTTTATTAACTCCTAAAAAATTAGGATTGTCAATATCATGGGAAGATACATTTTCAAAATTCCAGCATACGGGAATTCTTCACTGATTATATATATATATATATATATGCATTCTTCACTGATTATATATATATATATGCACAGTAGTCTTGGCCTTCCATTGCAGGTGACGCAGCTTCCACTCGAAGAAATAGAAAAGCCGAAACGAAAATATTAAAGAAAAAATGCAACAACCGGAGCACAAAACCCTGACGGTATTTCAAGCAGCTTGGGGGTTGTTGTTGGGCTCGTTTGTTTTGAAAGGATTCGCACAGAGCTTACCTCCTGCGAAATACGACGGGTTCCGGTACGGTCATCCCCACCGAGTATCCTCAGATTCGATCCTGATCGAAGCGTTCTTCGACCCGGTGTGCCCCGACAGCAGGGACGCGTGGCCGGCCCTCAAAAAAGCCCTAGAATTCTACGCCCCTCGCGTTTCTGTGGTGGTTCACCTCTTGCCTCTGCCGTGAGTGGAATATTCATCTCCCCCTTTGGCTAATTGTCTTTATTTGCTTTTGGGCCCTCCCTAACTGGAGTTTAGGTTTTCGATGAAATTGATTTGATGGCATGTTTAGTTTTCAATGGATGAGTTGCAGGTGTCGAGTCTGTTGACTCTTTAGTTGGGTCCAATTAGCAACTCTAATCACTCTCAATTGACCAATTATTGACCTGCACAGACCTAATGAATTTCTAAATTAAGACCTGAAAAGTTGGTAATGTTGGTAATTTGATGACCTTGTGAATTTGATATTTCTGATGTTGCAGGTACCATGACCATGCTTTTGTTACTTCTCGAGCTCTGCACATTATAAATGACCTGAATCCTTCTGCTACATACCCATTGTTGGAGTGGTTCTTTAAGAATCAGGTTCAAGACCTCACTAACTTGTATCTCAGGATCATATTTGTTCTAGAAAATAGACCTTGTATCTCAGAATCAGGTTCAAGACCTCACTAACTTGTAACTCAGGATCATATTTGTTCTACAAAATAGACCTTGTATCTCAGAATCAGGTTCTAGACCTCACTAACTTGTAACTCAGGACTCAGGATCATATTTGTTCTACAAAAAGACCTTTATATGTTTCATTTTTTGCATATAGCCAGCATATTGATGAGGTTATTGGTATTCAAGTTTGCTTTGGTCTTAACCTGCTTCACAAAATGAAACAGGAGAGGTATTACAATGCTCAAACCCGCAACATTTCCAGAGCTGCAGTTGTAAATGACATAGTGAACTCTGTCACAGAAGTCGTCGGGAACTCGTATCATGGTGCCATTGAATCTGGCTTCACAGACCGGAAAACGGATCTCAAAACAAGGGTTTCCTTCAAGGTAATGTTGTACATACAACTATATTAGTGACTGTATCTATACATCATTTAAGTTCGTCTGATTTTTTTGTTTTTGTTTCCTTTTTTTCATTTTGGATGCGTTCTGTGATGCAGTATAGCGCTTCAAGAGGGGTATACGGAACGCCGACCTTCTTTGTTAATGGATTTGTGTTGCCTGATGCGGACACTACTTTAGGTTTCGATGCATGGAGGAAAATCATTGATCCGTTGGTTGGTAACGGGGTGGTGAAGAACCAGGAGAATATGCACTTCTTCAAATGAAGGATTGATGGAGCTAATTGCTTCATGCGCTTGGTTGCTGCTTGCTTGAAGAATAAACTCAACAAACACAGACTACAGTACTGCTTTCAATGTACATGTTTGTGAATGTAGTCGTGGAATAAAATCCTCTGTAAAAATACTTCTATCTCTGGATGAAAAGGTCTGATGAAACTAGATGATGGCAATCACAGAGTCAAAACTGGGGAATCCAACTGATAGTCCGATTGATGTAATATGGAGTGCTTGTGTGATGCAATTGACAAACTATTATCTCCAATGACCAATTTCCTGCCTCATAATTGGTAGGAGTTGGAAACTTGTTGTACACACTTCATGGTTTGTGGCTGGGGAATAGGCACACCCACGTTGGCACACTCAATGCTTTTGTGGCCGGAGACTAGACCATCTACGCCAGGCAAACTTTGTGAAACTCGCTGCGCACACTTTGTGAAACACGTTGCGCACACTTTGTGCTTTGTGGCCGGGGAACAGACACACCCCCGCTGGGCACACTTTGTGCTTTGTGGCAGGGGAGTAGGCACACTCGCGCGTGGTCAGGGGTAGTTTGTGGCCGAGGATTAGACATATTACCTGCACTTGGCACACGGCTTTCGGAGTCGTTGCACCTCGAGTGGAAAAAAGACCCACTCTTCAAAAATGGAAACACCCTGTAATTTAAAAAAAAAAATGCTAAATAAAACATTTTTGTTGTAATTAAATATTCGCAAGTGCCTATGAAATTGACTTCCTACCCCAAACAGGTTTTATTATTGCAGTCGTCGATTTATTAAAAAAAATATATATGATTTTTCATTTTCATTTATTTTTGGTAAATAAATCAAACCGTTGAAACAGAAAAAAAATTAAACCCAACACTATATGGGCTTCTCACTCAAAGCAGAGGCTGTCTGAGGCCCAGTCTCAGGCCCATGAGCATACGTGTGTAGTAGTGGCGTCTGTAGCGTTGGTCCAAACCCTAGCAAGAAAAAAGGCCGAACAAAGGAAGAGGGTGTTTGGTTTGGGCGAAGGACGTGAAAGTGTACGGTTGGAAAGAGCCTAGAGAGAATAGAATCGAATCGAAGAAGTAGAGGAGAAGAGGTTAGGGTAGTTTTTGGAGAGTTGCGGATTGCGGTGCTATATATACCAAGAGGCCATCCCCAGTGTGCGAATTAGGGCGTAAAAGAAAAACGAAGCCGTAGAAGAGGGCTCTTTTTGTTCTGTGGAGCGCTACTTATCCGTTTTGTAACACCACCACAACCACCACCACTGGTATGTCTCCCTGCCTCTCAATCAGATCCAACCTCACCTTCCTCTCTGTTATTTCCGCCTTCGCGGCTTATTTTGTGTTTGGTTTTCGAGAAATGTTTTGCGTTACGCTTGATTCCTTTTTCTTTCTTCTCCTTTCATTTTTCTGTGATTTTTATATAGCCTATGCTGCGTGTGTGAGGCCGGGCTTTCATTTGTGTTTTTTTGTTTTTTGGATATAAGAATTGTTCTCTGTTTTTGAAAAATTGAAAAATTGCAGCGCGGAAAAGATGGATCGGTACCAGAGAGTTGAGAAGCCAAGGAAGGAGACACCAATTGATGAGAACGAGATTAGGATTACGAGCCAGGGAAGGATGCGCAACTACATCACGTACGCCATGACCCTGCTTCAGGTATCTCTTTCCTCCCTCCTACTCTTTTTTTCCCCTGTAATTTTCCCCTTATGTGATTTTTGCGGGTATATGGAATTGACAAATGAATTATTTTGGGATATTGGATGCCTCTGTTTTTATTAATATGAAATTGCGAAATAAAGTAATCTATGAATTTTAATTTGTTTTGGATTTTGACGTAATGAATTTTAGTATGGTAGTCTTCTGGTGCCTCTGTTCTTAATTTTTCCGATGTTAGATTATTGATTTTCCATTGGTGAATCCTTTTTGGGGGAATTGGTCACCCAACGTTGTTATTATGATTTAGGTTTAGTGAAAAATGGCAGGCAACACCCAATTATTTTGTATTATATGCTCCATATACAAGTTGAGGAACATGCTTTATGGCCTACTTATTACACTTGAATATGTTATACCTCTATTACTTGATATGATAGATTAGAATTTCCTTATTTTGTATGCAATCTCTTAGGATAAAGGATCAGATGAAATTGTATTCAAGGCCATGGGAAGAGCCATCAACAAGACCGTGACAATCGTGGAGTTGATTAAGGTTACATTTCTCATTGATTATAAAACTATACTGATTCTTAGACTTTTCAGTTGGTGGATTAGACTCATGAGATATTCTTATTACTTGTTTTTCAGAGAAGAATTGTTGGTCTTCATCAGAACACTACAATTGGTTCTACCGACATTACTGATATCTACGAGCCTCTTGAGGAAGGCCTTGATACGTAAGTGTAGTTGAACCTTACTTTGGAAAACACTGGTTGAATAGTAGCATCTCAGGATGGATATTAGTCAATGTGTGTGTTCCATATCTGTCTTTCTAATCTTCTTGTTTTCCTTTTTTTGTGTGTCTCAGTTTGGAGACAACTAGACATGTGTCAATGGTTGTGATAACGCTGTCAAAGAAGGAATTAAATCCATCTTCTGTTGGGTGAGTTTTGCTAGTTATCTTTGTCTTATTTGCAAGAGAACCTAAGGTTGTGAAACTGTTGTGCATTCTTGAGTAGAATTCCTCCTGAGCCTGATGATAGTTGGCTCTACTTAAGATGTTAAGTTCAGTGGGATTTCTTATGCACTCTGCTCATATATTAACTATGTAGCCATTATAAGATCTGTTACTCTGGTTATTGGCATTGAGGGGTTTCTGATTTCACTCACTAAGGTCTGTTGCATGGGTTGAGTATATGCTATGAACTTTAGTTCTCCTTTACTTGTCCTGTTTACTGATTTTAATTAATAACTTCAAGTAAAATTACTATCTAAATAGTTGTTAGTTGATGCAGTCTGCATTTAGAGATTTCAAGCTTTTGCACAGAGTTTGCTTTATATCTTAAATTTCATCGTTTATTGGTTGCTTTCCATTTGTTGATGGATGTTAACATCTACTACTACCACCATCAGGTACCAATCTCCTTTACCTGCTGAGCTTGTTAAGGCATCGACAGATATTGATTATGAAGGAGGTAGTTATTTTCTGGATCACATTCATGTAGTAACCCCAAGGATTTCTTTATTGTTTTCCTATTGTTAAGCATCATTGTCTGATCTCTGCAGAGGGCACACCAAGTGGCCGTGGTCGTGGCCGTGGCCGTGGCAGAGGAAGGGGAAGGTTTAGAGGTAGGCACGGATGAAATATTGCCTTTTTTCTACATCTTTTCGTAGAGCTTCTGCTAGGATTATAATATTCTTTGCCAATTTCTGCCCTATCAGCTATATAGCTCTTAAAAGTGATGTGGGGGATTGTCAATTTACTTGAAATGGAATAGTGTGATTTTAAAATATTGCTGCGTTTGTAGGTCAGTTGATATGTGGACAATAGAACTGTTTGATTCCCTTAATAGCAGATGGTTTTGGCAGTAAAAGACGGATTTTCAACTGATATATTATTAATGGCAGGGAATGGCTTTGCGCTACCCGAGTATGATGATGGAGGCTATGATCGCGGTCAGGGTAACTTCAGGGGCAGGGGCCGTGGGAGAGGGCGCGGCCGTGGAAGGGGAGGATACAATGCACCCCAGTTTGACGGACCAGAAGACGGAGGATACATTGAAGAAGCACCTGCTCAAGTTGGTGGGAGAGGGCGTGGTTTCCGCAGCCGTGGAAGGGGTGGATACAGTGCACCCCAGTTTGACGGACCAGAAGACGGAGGATACATTGAAGAAGCACCTGCTCAAGTTGTCCGTGGTATGCATTTACCTTGTATTGAGTTTGAGATTGGTGCATGCGTACCTGGATTCTTTTGAATTTTTTGTTCATTGCATCTCAATACAATCTTGTGTGGAAATTCCTATGTAGGTCGTGGCCGTGGGAGGGGTGGATATCGTGGTAGGGGCCGTGGCTATAGATCAAATGGGCCGATCCAGGCAGCTGCTTGAGATGCATCGTGGGGATCATTGAACATCATGCAAAATGCCGGTGTCTAATGATGGACACCTTATCCTATCTATGTTTACCATGTTTCCTTTTTTATTCCCATGTCGTTTAAGATTGTTCTTGGTATGGCAAACTACTAATGTTAACTGTACGGTATGATCAGTGTAGATCTAGTTTGTAGTCCCATGAGGCAACCCCTCGTTTTGTTCTCTTAGGTTAGGTGAGTTGTTTGAACAGTTGTAAAATTCCATCTGGATTGATCACCGCATTCTTTTATTATTGTTGGTAAAATTTTTGGTTTCAGAGAAGTTCCTTTTAATTTTATCCTCCTCTTAGTTATGCGTGAACATGATAGTTTTGAGGTCCACGCAACATAGCGTCACTAATCATCCAAAAGAAAGGCTGTGTTTAATTGGTTATGGTGTGTGGCTTGATTGTTGATTTAAAGTTGATCGTCGATTTCAGAGAGAAATTTACGCTTTTGAAGTTCGTTTCGAATCTTTTGACTCGTACCATCTTCTAGTTTTTGGAAGAAATGAAAGTGAGAAGGCAAACAAAATAGAAAGCAGAAAATTATTTCAAGTTTTTTTTTTTTTGGTCATAAAAAATGTTTTAAGTTGGTGAATCGGGTAAAAAGAAAAAAAAAAGAGAGTATCAAATGAAATATCTTTTTAATTTATACGATTATATTAAGGGAGCTCTCATGTATGTATGAAAATATGTGTAACATTTGTAAAAAATTTATTGATATATTCGTATCTTGTGATCTCGATATTAAAGTCGAAGAAAAAAATATCAGTAATTTTTTCATGAATATATTCATATTTAAGGATCTTAATATAAAATTAAAGAGAGAAGAAAAATCTCCACTTAATTTCTATGATTTGGGAATTAGTTTTATATAAATGTCTGCGGTTGCCTAAGTTTTTCTAAAATTTCATTAATTTTTTTTCAAATTTTAGATTGAATTTTTAACTTTTTTTTTAGCATAAACGATATTAATATTGATATTTTAATAAATTTAAATGTTGATATTTCAATGAAAAAATATATAACTCATGTTTTTTACGATATCGAATTCAAAATTTCTTATTATATCTAGGGTAGGTGAAAGTATTATAATATGCCTGGAGATTAGAAATCAAAATAATTCAATATTTTAAATTTATAAAATATTGTATCGAACGCTTTAAATTTTAATTGTCAATTTTTTTTTAATAATTTAAATTTGAATTTATTGATATCCGTACCGACGTGTCATGTACTCATGTGTCCATCCCTAATATGTATGCCTAATAGCTTGGTAGAGACAAATGTTTCTTCGTTCTTTCAATATTTAAGTCTTTATTTTTTTGGCTCTTTTATTTGGTGATATTTTGTTTCTCTCATGTGGAGACTGAATATATGACTTGAAGAGAAAGAAAACCAGCAAGGCAGCAACAGCAGCAAACTTCGGTCGGAAAATATTGTTGAAGAAAGACGATGACTCAAGACGCGGTGATGAAAGACGAGGAAGCCCTTCCCCAACCCCCTTTACATTCCGATTCAGCATCTACTTTGCAGCGTAAGCACGAATCTCTGACCTTCTGACTCTGAATCTGAGTTTGCTCTAACTTCTAGGGTTTTGATTTGCTTAATCTATCTCCTTTTTTCTAAATCATGTGATTTTTTGAATTTGGGGCCGTAGATATGATGGAGGGGGCGTCGTTCATTGAGGCCGCTTCCAACACCAAAGAGGTTCGGAGAATTGCTCGTGCGGTTCGCCTTACGATTGTGCTCAGGCGCAAGCTCACGGCCCCTCTTCTTCTTGCGTTTCTCGATTTCGCACTTGTTCCTGGTTCAGAAGCACATGCACGACTCTCTGCTTATCTTCCTACCGCTAAGGTGTATATAATCAAATATTATTTGCATTTTACTTTAATTGAAATGACTGCATGTTTGAATTTGTATAAATTGTTTGGTTCCAATTTCGCATTCGCTTTCACATCTGCTGTTGAATGTGTAGGATGATAAGCATGACATGGAAGTTGATAATGATGCTGCAGCTTCTGCTGTTCAAGCTCCAGCAAATGCAAAGCACATATTGCCTGAGCTTGAAATTTACTGTTACCTGCTTGTAATACTTTTTCTGATTGATCAGAAAAGATATGATGAGGTTGAGTCCATCATTCCGCTGTGTTTTGTTTTTATGCTTTTCCCTTCTCTATTACGCTGTCCCAATTTTGAAAATTTCCTTCTTATTTGCTATTTTTTTTTTTTTTGTAGGCTAAAGCTTGTTCCTCAGCAAGCATTGCTAGACTTAAGAATTTCAATAGAAGAACCGTTGATGTTCTGGCATCAAGATTGTACTTTTATTACTCATATAGCTATGAGCTTACTGGAAATCTTGCTGAAATTCGGGGGTAAGCTGTTAATCAACCCAATATGTCTATTTTCTGCTGTTATCTCTTTTTCTCTCTCTCTGCGTAGTTTTTCTTTGTATATCATGGTATTTCTTAGTCAGATGCTAGTATACAGTTAAACACCTGAGAGGAAAGCCAAGTATATTGATAGCTGAGTTGGTTTGTAGTATATGCTCTAATCTAATTGTGTTCTGTTTGTCAGCAATCTCCTTGCCTTGCATCGCATTGCTACCTTGCGTCATGATGAGTTGGGTCAGGTGAGTGTCTAACTTGATTTGATGTTGTTCTGTCTTAGGAAGTCAGAACTTAAACCTACATGATGATTTATGCAGGAAACACTTCTCAACTTATTGCTTCGTAATTATCTCCATTACAACCTATATGACCAAGCTGAGAAGCTGAGGTCCAAGGCACCACGATTTGAAGCACATTCAAACCAGCAGGTACATCAATCTCTCTACAAATAATATAATCTTGATCCAGTCTTATAAATCTAGCGTGTCGGGAGTTGGCCATTTTTTGTTTCCCATTTCTTCTTGGCATTCCGTTAGAACTTTTAACTGTACGTATAAGCTTAATTTGGGCCCTAACATTTTTCTTCCACTTCATGTGGTTCCTATGGTTCATGTTGGTTAGAGTTTTTCTAAACTGGAAGTTTAAGTGCTTCATTTCTATGGGGTGCAGCAGTGTTTGTTTTCTTTGTTTTCTCTTTACTTTCACCGGTCTGTTACCCAAAGTGGCCATAGTAAATGGATTGCGATTTCTGAGTCAGACTCACCAATCAGGTCCTACATTTAACTGGCTTGCTGGTTCTGTGTGCCCTATTGTGTCCATCAAAGTCTCTATGTGATTTACTATCGCCTCTTTGTTACCTGTACCAGGTGAAGCGACTAAATTTTGAATTGCTGAGTGAAAATGTTTTAAATGCAGTTCTGTCGTTATCTCTTCTACCTTGGAAAGATTCGGACAATTCAATTGGAGTATACAGATGCAAAGGAGTCCCTCTTGCAGGCTGCTCGGAAAGCCCCTTTAGCAGCTCGAGGTTTCCGAATTCAATGTAACAAATGGGCCATCTTGGTTCGTTTGCTTCTTGGGGAAATACCAGAGAGGACCATCTTCATGCAAAGAGGAATGGAAAAAGCTTTAAGGCCATACTTTGAACTTACAAACGTGAGTCTATATTATTGGACCTATGGTGGTTCCTTATTTATTGGACGTCAATTATCAGACAATCTTAACTCGTGTGTTTAACATGTTGCTTCTTTAATGTGTTTTATTTTTTAAATTGTGGCGCTTTCAGGCTGTTCGGATTGGTGATTTAGAACTATTCAGAAATGTTGCAGCAAAATTTGCTTCCATTTTCAGCACCGACCAAACGAGCAACTTAATTGTGCGGCTGCGGCATAATGTAATCAGGACTGGATTACGGAATATCAGTATCTCTTATTCCCGCATCTCGCTTGCTGATGTTGCTGAGAAATTGAGATTGATTTCTTCAAACCCAGTTGCAGATGCTGAGAGCATCGTGGCTAAGGCTATCCGTGATGGTGCCATCGATGCCTCATTGGATCATGCAAATAGTTGGATGGTTTCCAAGGAGACTGGAGATATTTACTCAACTAATGAGCCTCAAGCTGCTTTCAACTCCAGAATTGCCTTTTGTCTTAACATGCACAATGAAGCCGTTCGGGCGCTTCGGTTTCCTCCAAATCCACACAAGGAGAAAGAAAGTGCTGAGAGGAAAGAGAGACAACAACAAGAGCAAGAGCTTGCCAACCATATTGCGGAGGAGGACGACGACGATTTTTGATTCAAATTACGCTTCTCTTTCAATTTTTCGTGTTTCTTCTTTTAATGCATGTATTTCAATTTCCTTCATGAGGAACCCTGTACTTAAATGTTGGAATTCTCATTGCTGATATGATTCGTATGTACTCCATTATCTTTTTTCTTTTTTCTTTTTTCTTTTTTCTTTCTCTTCACTGTTAAACTAACTGGTGAAGCAAATAGTGTACTTGTTAAGAGGTGGCGATGCCCATGTTGGTTCTGTGTCGATATTGTCCATTCTGGACAGGTGTTGGGTGGCTGATAATAATATGTAAATACGAACAGATGTGTTGCGTATCAGTAGTCGATGTTGGATTGATGTGTATCAATATTATGTATGCTTCCATGTGTATCAATATTATGTATGTTTTGTTATGTTCGATGTAAAAAATAGACCAGCTTAACAAATTGTTCTGTCTTAGCAGCTTGTCTTCAATCGTACCAAACTGATTAGGAGCATTAAATCAGTCTACCTCTATTTTCAATCATGAATTCAGTCCACCTATATTTTCAATTCTGAGTTCGTGCCTACTACGTAACACCAAATTCCAAATCATTGTGAACTCTCAAAGCCCAAGAGATTCCGCATTGCCCCTCATCATGTACAAGTGTGAATATAGAAATGCAGAGAGCTGATTAGTTCATACCCAGATTTGGACATGGATCATGTGCAGGAATTGACTTGGATCATTTTTGAACACCCTCCTAATCATAACCTTCCTTCATTAATCATTCGTTCGTAATATTTAATGTTAGTTTATTTTCCGTACAAACGCCTGAGTAAACTTTGTGGTTTTTTTTTTTTTTTTTTTTTTCTGTCGGTTTTGTTTGTCAAACAAGCAAAAAGAATTTCTCTCACGCATTCATACTTATCACCATAAAGTCATGACATAAAATTCTACGACTCCATGTAATACAGATCTCGCTTAATGGATTATTATTTCAACTTCGTGGATTCTCCCTCTCTCCCTCTGGCCTCTGTCACAACAATGCTTGACGGTGCATTATCCATCACATGGCAACTGTAATCAAAATAAGTAAACATATACAATATACAATCAAACAACCCATATAAAATTTCCAAAATTCGAAATTATTTTTTATAAAAAAATAAAATAATGAAATAAATTTTTTATATATACAACGCCGTAGTCATAAATTTAAATTAAGAATATCATTCTGTATAGATAATATTATCGGTGCTTTCTGGTGGAAATGATTTCAAAACCAACATTTTGATTCCATGGAATAAAATTGAAAAAAAAAATTAAATTGTACCAAAAAGAACGTAATGTTGAGAAGAAAGTCTTGGATGCATCCTAGAGGACCGCATAAATAGTGCACCACCTCACAATAAATAGACCCATTTTTACATTTTGTATCACCCTAACCCACCCGACTCCACTCCCTTGTGAGATAGATGATATGCATACTTTTACATTTTGTATCACCCTAAATAATAACTGATCCCACATATAATAAGGCGTAAATAGATATACAAAATGACTATACTACCCCTCATACCTTTTACATAAATAAACACTCATACGTAATAAAATGGTAATGTGTGTAATATTAAGTACGTGTACGTCGACGGTGGTCAAGGAAGCTTTTAACGTACCCAAATTATTTATATATTAGAAATGAGAATGCTCACAACTCATCACAATCTAACGTGTATAATAATATTTAATAATAATTTAATAATTGTGAGGAAGAACTAATAATAATAACACATGAAGAATAATGCCACTGTATCAGATAAGTCAAGGAAGTAGCATGTGATAATAATACCACCCTCAATTATAAATATTCCACCATACAATATAACATTAAAAAAATATCTCAATTTATCTTCGCATAATAATAATAATAATAATTTCCCAAATGAATCATTTTACGTTTAATCTGGTTGCAGAGGTCCCATGTGATTGTAAGGTTGCTGAATTTGTGAGCCCATGATCCATCTTCTCCCTTATATAAATGTAAACACATCACCAAATCCTATCTCCTCCTCCTCCTCCTCCTCCTCCTCCTCCTCCTCCTCCTTCACTACTTTTTCTCTCTAATTTGTGTATTCAGCTAGCTATGGCCAAACTCATCATATTTGCATTAGCAATAGCCTTGCTTGGCTTCTCTACTTCTGTCTCTGCTTTTACAGCATCTGGATGGACTAAGGGTCATGCCACATTTTACGGTGGAAGTGATGCCTCAGGAACTATGGGTACGCAAAACCTATCAAACGCCCGACTCATTTGATTTTCGTGTTAAAGCGATAGCGTTTGTCTTTTGTTTGAAAATTATTATAATTTTTGAGTTTTATCATGGTCAGTTCCTGTTTTTAAATGAGTCATGTGCGTGTTTTGTTTAAAAACAATTATAACATTTTGTACTATTATCACTTTCGATATTCGCAACAAATCACCATCACTTGTATTTTGTTTTAAAAAATCAGAACTTTTTACGGGGTTCGGTTTCCCTTTTAATTAATTGATATAATTTATAGTGGGAATTGATCGTGGGTAATTAAGTGCTGTTCCCACTTCAATTTTTTCTTATGCACTCATTCCTTTTTTTTAACCATTAGATTGAGTAAATCAAAGGAAACTCAACGGACAGATATAAACAAAAGAGTGCACAAGGAGGATTATAATTTGTGTGGAAATCACTAGTGTACGTAGTTCGATTTGGAACAATTATAATTTTTGCGGAAATATTGAAACGGTAATAATTTTTGTGTACTATTATTATTATTGTAGGCGGAGCTTGTGGGTATGGAAACCTTTATTCGACGGGGTATGGAACTCGGACGGCGGCTTTAAGTACAACGTTGTTTAACAACGGGGCATCATGTGGGCAATGCTACAAGATCATATGCGATTACAAAACGGATCCACGATGGTGCAAGAAAGGATATTCCGTTACAATAACGGCAACAAACTTTTGCCCTCCTAACTACGATCTCCCGAGCAACAATGGAGGATGGTGCAACCCACCCCTTCAGCATTTCGACATGGCTCAGCCTGCATGGGAAAAAATTGGCATCTACCGCGGTGGCATTGTCCCTGTCTTGTTCCAAAGGTACTTAATTTTCTTTTAAAATATCTTTAAAATTTGTCATTTAAAAAATATATTTAAAAATATTTAAATATCCTAACCGAATACACCCCCTTAATTTATCAATCGAAAAAAATAAAGGAATTTAATTAGATTAATAAGACCTCATCTCGTTTTTCTCTACTCTCAATCCCCAAGAAAAAGTATATTAAGAGGGAGGAGAGAGAAAATCATCTTCTTCATTTCTTCTCTTTACTGTTTTCCTCTTTTCTTTTGGGTTAGTAATAAGAGTTGTTTATAGTAACTCTCTAGTATGAGTCATGCGCAGATTTAGTTTCCCTATCCCTTTTGTCCAAAATTTTCTTTTAATATTTATTAGTTTTCCCAAATCTTGTTTTGCCTATATTGTTGGAGGAGTTTGTCATAATATTTCCCATTGATTTTAGTTTTAGTTTTTTATTAGGACTTTTGGGCCTTTATTAGGACTTTTGGGCCTTTATTAACATTTATGGGTCCCTGGATCGCGGAAGATCAATCACTCCTCATATCCGCACATACTCTACATGTTCATCAATACCATATATTATGAGTTTGACACCGATGCCCATTTCTTTGGTAGATGCAGTCTGTTTAGAAGTTACATGTAGTTAGGTTTTTGGTTGTTTTGGGCTTTATGGATTGGGTTTGCAAGACTCCATAATATTAGGTACGTGGGTTTTTCAGTTGTTTGTATGATTTTTGTCTGCGTTAGTTTTCTATATTGACTTATGAATCATACTGTCATAATTTAATTTTGTTAGTATATTGTAACGTGGCTAGTAAGTCCACGAGTATTGAGGTAGACATACAAATATTATTAACTGCTTTAAGCCGGTAAGGCAAGGAAGGTGGATTCCACCGCTTTGGACGAATCTTTTTAAAACCTTAGTTCACTATCATTAAGGAAATTTCTCGGATTGCCGCTTTAAGTCTTGTCTTAAGGCGATGTTTCGTTATCATGCAATGATATTAATTTTGATTCAAAAAAATAATAATAAGACTTCAGATAATAATCATGTGTGTGCAAGCGCAGGGTACCATGCAAGAAGCACGGGGGAGTGAGATTCACAATCAACGGCAGGGATTACTTTGAGCTGGTTATGATCAGCAATGTAGGGGGAGCTGGATCTATCAAATCTGCCTACATAAAAGGCTCAAAAACTGGGTGGATGGCGATGTCAAGAAACTGGGGAGCCAACTGGCAGTCCAACGCCTATCTCAACGGCCAATCTTTGTCCTTCAGAATCACGACAACCGACGGAGAAACTAAGCTCTTCACTAACGTCGTGCCTTCCAGTTGGGGATTTGGTCAGAGTTTCTCCAGCAGAGTGCAGTTCTCATGAGATCAATCCTGATCATAATAATGGACGGTTCTGATTCAACGGCAGAGGCGTGCTTGAATTATTTTCGAGAGGCAGCCCGCCACGTTTTTTTGGGTTATCATCAAATCAAGTGGTTTGTGGCATTATTAATTTATGGGCCCCGTCCAAGTTGTGAATTTGTGATATTATCATTCCAACACCACCACCGCCGCCGCCGCCGCCGCCATCTGTTCTATCAATAAGAAGCGCCGTCAAGAAGCAGCTTCAACTTCCCACTGTAGAAATGTTTCACTTTTTAATTAGTTACTTCATGTTCATTATAAAACTATAAATATATATACACATTATATATGTATTCAGCTTTGGTAATTCATAGAACGATACAATCAGCATATGCATACGTACGTAAATCCGATAAATTTTTATTTCATCTTATTCTTTTTGTTGTATCGAGTTATATTTTATTTTAAAACAAACACAAATAGTAGAAAGATAATTGAAACGCAGGTACTAGAATTATTTTTTACTTTTGACACTTTGGAAAATGAAGCAATATATCCTTAGTTACAAATTTACAACTACTAATAGTGCCATTTTCCTCCAATTTAACTTTAGGGGCAGCTATCCTCATTGTTCAGGTACAAATGTACAAAGCAGATCATGCATCTATATTGTAATTTAGCCGGTGATGAAGCAATTGGCGGGGTATTTATGCTCAACTCGATCACGTCCATTTTGCTTAAAATCTTGAGACTGATTCACAAGCATTAATCAAGCTTTTGGTACCAACTAACAAATTTGTTGGTGCGCGCAAGCCAAAATCATTTGAGACCTAAATAATTCATTCACTGGGATTGGGATTTCAGCTCGCCACAGTTATCTCCGGCTTTTGTTGCCAAGATTTGTTGAATGACAAGCCTTCTTGATCTATTTACGGTGAGCAAGCACAAGTATATATGTTCTTCCAGCTCCTCCAATTGATCCAAAAACCCCGACTCTCTACCATGAAACTCCCTCACAACCTCCTCAAACACCTCACACTTGGCCCGCCCACCCATTATATTCTTCACAACACTCACACACGTACCCGCAACACCCTTCCTATGCTCAACTTCGTCTTGCAACCTCCTCACCATCCGTCCCATGGTATCAAAATCATTGATCAGAACATAAACCCCTTTCGCTGCCGCGTCGAGTTGCTCCCCGTCCCTCTCGTCGGGAAACCTCCTTCCCATCCACTCCTCCGCCGCCTCCATTCTTTTCTTGCACAAACCCAAGGAGCATGCCAGCAGCGCCGGTGCCGCCACAAGCCCGACCACGCTGTGAATCGCAAACACAACCAAAGCAATCAAAAGTGCACTGTGTGACACAACAAGACCAACCCCTCCAACTCTCTTACAAATTCTGTTACGCTTTGTCCTCCACCGAATCTTTTTGTGCTTTAGGGTTAGTCCATTGAGCAAGGCTGAATACCTGCCACGTACGTCACGAAACTTGACGGAGCTCATAACCGATAACGGATTCCTCGCCTGGGCAGACGCCGTCAGCTCTCCAAAAATTTCCCCGCACTCCAAATAATTTTTACCTTTGTGATCGTCAAGGGCGCGTACCAATTTGGTTAATTTGAGTAGGAGTTTTTTGACTTTGCGGTACTCGACACGTGTTTGGTGGATGCTTCCGAGGAGCAGGTCACAAATGTGGCAGGCCTCTAAGCTGGCTTCGAAGTAGTCATTGAGAAGGCGGTGGAGATTCAATCCCTCCTTACGAATCATGTTTTTCAAGGCCTCTTGTTTGGGTTCCAGCAAATATTCTGAACGGTCCATGAACAAATTAGGAATCGACGAGCTCCATGTACGAGTTAGTTTATTATTGGTCGGCGGCGATACTCCATGAACTCTGTCCCACATTTCTACGTACGATTTGGTTCTGAAAACCTCCATGTACTCTTCGTTCACCGTTAACTTGCTGGATAAGTTATCATCACCGACACCGGCACCGTAGTCTTTTGCTCCCGATCTGCGCCCTGGATTAAAATCAAATAAATTTCCCATCAACCAAACAATAAATACTCATCTCAGAAAGGAAAATTAATAACAAATAGGCCATAAATGATCAAAATATCTATGAGGAAAATACTCTCATCCTACCACGCTACTATCTCCTTATAGCACTATTTTGATTTATTAAATTGTATTTGTACATAAATTATAATCGGAACCGTTTATTATCTAAATTATCATATCAAGATTATCTCCGTGAAAAATCAACAGAAAATTATTTAGTCATTCATATCATATATAAAATAAATCAACGATTTTTGTAAAAAATTAAGATCATCATGTCGAACCGTCTATTCTATTTAGTTGTTATATATATATATATGTATATATAG
Organism: Prinsepia uniflora; assembly: GCA_032719365.1. Classification (NCBI taxonomy): domain Eukaryota; kingdom Viridiplantae; phylum Streptophyta; class Magnoliopsida; order Rosales; family Rosaceae; genus Prinsepia; species Prinsepia uniflora. The sequence goes on along the minus strand of CM064868.1, from coordinate 78,713,506 downwards.
TTTAGTAAACGACATTTAATTTTGTTGATTTTTTTACGGAGGTAATTTTGACGTGATTATTTAGGGAATGAACGATTCTGATTATAATATATATACAAAAATAATTTGATAAATCGAAAGAATTGTATGAGAAAATATCATCATAATAGGATGCAAATATTGTACGAATATAAACTAGCTAGCTCACCTGGCCTTGAAAATACAGATCTCAACATTTTCTTCATCTTTGGCATGATTTTTGTATATAGAGATGTGAATAATAAGATGGAATATGTTTATATATATGAGTATATGTCGGTGTCTATCTGAAGAGGTGACGAGTGAATCTGATATGAAAAGCGTAGCGGTCTGAAAAGGAAGACGAAAGGAGAGGATGATGGTGTATATATAGAAGGATGAGATTGACAAGAGGAGATGTGGACGGAACTCGAGTGCATAATAGCACCGCCTTAGCAAGCTCTATCCGTCGATTGGTTATGTCTTTTGTCACACGTTAGAGTCCCTCACACGCTGTCATCTCTGTACACGTGTCGGGCTCTGGGGGATGTCTACATTCTAGAGAGAGACAGGATCCGATGTTTTTATTAATTAATAGACAGATTATATTAATTGCAATATTAATTGCAAGCATTAATGAGTGATTACATTACTCCACAAAATGGCTGAATTTCGTTGTTATGAGCTAACTCCAAACTTGTTCCTCAAAAGTACGCACTGCGTGGTCTGTAAAGAGATAAGGCTTTTTTTGTTCCTTAATCAATTTCTCTTCTTTTTCTTTCTCATTTCTATTTTAAGTACGTGTTGCTCTGGTTTTCGGCCACGTTTTCCCTTTATATAATAATAATAATAATAATAATAATAATAATACTCAATTATATAGGCCGATGTTAATCTCAATTAAAGAAAAGAGTTATATAATAAGACGATTAATAAATGTACATATTAAGTCCAATAAATGAGTGACTTGGTGGATTATTTTGTTCAAACGGTCGGAGAGTTTCTTTGAGCGGTGGCGGTGGTGGTGCTACTCATTATTGATGGACGGGGAGGGGCTGAGGGTGTTGTGTACGAAAAGCATAAATATCTCATAAGATAGAACATTAATTATGTACTCACAACTTTTTTTTCTTTCTACTCAATTTTTTTCTTATCATTCAATCCATTGAAAGTACTGGTAGGTCATTAATTATGTATTATTTTATATTATTTTATACCATTTATATTTGATTTTTAATACTAAAATAATAAATAATTAGATACAATAATATATTTTGTGATATATTTGTTTAAATAAATAAAACTTGGAATTTGGAGCATTTTGGCTAAAGAATCGTCCCGATCCGAATTATAACGAATAAATTTTGGACGAGTTTAGATAAAATTATATAATTTAATTTATAATTGATTTGCAGACCCGAAACATATTTAAAAAGAATCAACCTAGTCCCCTAGCCCAACAATCCGCCCAGCCCAAATTAATTGATTCAAGCCCAGCAAAAATTACGGCCCAGTTCCCCTTGCGGCCCAGCCGCGACCCAATCCCAGCAGGATGCTACTGAAGCCCGCATCCCACCTTCGGCGCGCGTACACTGATTCCACCTGCTCTGTCAGCGCTGATCTACCTGCCCTCTGTCAGCAGCCACCTACCGAATTTTTTCTCTTCTTTACAGCTGCTCTCAGCCGAACTCATGCTCTGCTGCTCAACTGCTCCCCTTTTACAAATTTTCTGCAATTTCAGCCATTTTCCAGCCATCTTTTTCAACCGAAATCAGCCTAAAATCATAGTTGTTCATCATTTCATTTATTTTATTTTTTTTTGTATTTTTATTTGAATATTTTTTGCTCTCCCTCTATAAATAGGGAGGTCATTTCATTTGTAAAGGGTCCCTATTTTGGTTTTCTTTTGAGTAGTTTAGGTTCTAATTCTTCTCTTTTTTTCACTCTTCATTTAAGTTCATCTTCTTTCTATTTTGTTCTTTATTTTTGGGGACCATTTTAACTTCTTGTAGATTTTCTTTTTAATTAGCTTTCTTTTAATTCTTATTCTTAATTTATGTCATTTTTATATTAGTTCTTAATTTCATTTCTTTTTTACTTCATTCTTGTGATTTTTTTTTTGAGATCTCTTAAACACATTTGTATACTTTCCTTAAGAAATACCTAGGCCAAGTATTTCCGAAATAATTCTAGAATTTAAGTCCGAATCCTTATGTTTTATCCTCCATCTTCATAAGGTCCCTTCTGCTGTTCAGAGAATTTTATGAATAACATTTTATTGTTTCCATCCACTTTCGGAATCACAAGCTGTTTTTGGGTTCCGAAAGTGTAACTTTATTCTCTTTACTTAAATTTTTGTTATTGTTATTGGTTTTACTTATAATTCAATATATGTGTTGATATTTTCTTTCTAACCTTTGTAAGTAAGAATGCAATCTTCATGTGTTTTACTTTTTGAATTTCTTTTACTTCATATGTTTTAGTGCTTAAACTTCGATTCGAAACTAAATTTTGATCCGTTGTTCGGGGCATTTAGAATAGAGTTGAAGAGATTTAATGTTTGACCGTTGTTCGGCGCATTAAATTACAAACTTAAGGTGAATCATATTGTAGATAATAATCCGTTGTTCGGTACATTTATAATATGAAAAATGTATGCATGTATTTGAGATGATTAAGGTAAGATTTCGTGATTGGTTCAATATGAGCATGATGGTAGAGTGTTGGTAAAAATATGTGTTTAAAGGAAGTTCACTTGTACAAAAGTTAAAGTAGAAGTATAATTAAGTTCTTAATTATTTTTACTTCTTTTCTTTAGTCTATGATTACAATCTTTTCAAACCCCCCATTCATTTCTTTATTCTTTTATTCTTTTATTATTTTATTCTTTATTTCATTAATTCATTAATTCTCTTATTCATTGATTCTTTTATTCTTTAATTCATTAATTCATTTATTCTTTAATTCTTTATTATTTAATTATTTATTTAATTCTTTAATCCTTTAATTCATTATTCTTTTTAACTAACATATTATTAATATTCCCTAATTTCTCCGATTAAGAACAATCCCTATTTACCAATACTACATCTACACAAAAAGGGTTTAAATTGTATAATACTCGAATTACGTATTTAATTTAATGCGTAGTTTGGACATTACCAAGTACTTGTCGCATTGTTGAAGACTTTTTTAATACATACAAGTCTCATAGACATGGGTGACATTCAATTCATCTCTATTAAAAGAGAGAGGTGTTGAGTCAAATATATTGTTAGAGCATGCCTAACGGGAGCAATATGGTTAGGGCCAGATATGATATAACCTATACCTTCAATTTGATTTTCTAATGAGACAAAATGATAGGACCTCACCCGAAAAAAAAACACTAAAGAAGTACATTTAGACTCTGCTCCTGTCTGACAAGAATCAAGATATACCCATGACAACACAAGGGCTGCCAAGTGGAGCTTGCGTGTGCGTCTAGAGAGAGAAGTGATGATAGATAGTTACCTTTGTGAAAGGGTTTGGGGTCATTTATAATAGTCTTGAATGTGATAGTTGGACACTATTTAGGAGCAGGTGCCAAGTTGTGACTGGAGATGTAGCCACGTGCCCTGCAGATTCGGGATAAGTGGCAAGTGGTAACCAACTTCCTTTTGTGTTAGAGGGTTAGTGTGTTAGGGAATTCGTGTTGACAGCTAGCCTGATTAGATCGAAGGGTGCCAATCACGCCTGCCAAGTAGTGTTAGGTTTATGACTGCCGAGCAGAATGTACTGATGTTCCTACCGAATGATGTCTCGCATTGCCTGCTGAGTGACATATTGCACTATCTACCAAATGGGTCCCTGTCGATTGGCGGTTGTGTTGCTTGTATGGAGCCTGGTTGGTCGATATGGTATCAACATGGTTAATTGGGTATGGACTATTCTTATTAAAGATATGTGTTTGTGGACTTTAAAGGTCCCATGTGTGCGTTTGTGGAATTGAAGAAAACTAATGAAGATCCGATCCATAAACGTTCTAATGAAGATCCGATCCATAAACGTGTTAGGTCTTCCATCTCTGGTGTTATAGGTAATGGTGAGAGGATTTTTATGTGGCACGATTCTTGGTGTTCGCTAGGCCCTCTCCAAGTGATGTTTGGAAATGGGCTTATGGGAAATCTCGGGATTCATATTGGTGCTACTCTGAACTTTATTATATTCCGTGCGGTTTGTAATTGGCCTTCCCATTCGGCCTTAGAGTCAATCAGGCGTGAGTGCAGACTTGTTACCATCCACCCTGGTCGGATGGACAATGTTTGGTGGATTACAAGTCTTTCCGCAATCTTCACAGCTAACTCATTTAGGAAGACGTTGGTAAGTGATGGTGTACAGATGAATTGGTCTCATTTGGTGTGGTTGAGTGCTGTTATTCCTGGGGCAGGCTTTTTACTCTGGACAACAATCCATGGCTGCCATGCAACTCTGGATTGTATTTTTGGGTATGCTTTCAGGATTAGTTATCTTTGTGTCATGTGTAATGGATAAGTTGAATCCCATGTTCATTTATTTTTCAATTGCCCTTTTACTGGTGGATCTTGGACCAATGCATTGAGTAGGTGCAGTGGTCTAACTCTCCTTTAATTAGTTGAATCCCACTCCTTCCACATTTCTCCCTATATCTTCCCCTTGCGTTTCTTTTTTATTTTACCTTTATCACTTATTTTTTTTATTTATTTAGCAGTTATTTCTTAATTTTTATTTTTTCTAATCAAAGAATTACTTTTTTAACCTTTACTTATACTTGTCTAATGTAGAATTATGGGGTATTTTTGTCACAAACTTGATGAAGCCTTTTTATCCACTTAATTTTATAATAATAGAGACTCACCCTTTTAGTTTTATAATAATAGAGATAATATCTCTACTTCTCTATTATTATAAATTCAAGAAGTTCAAAAAAATTTACCAAATTTTTTAACACAATTACCCTTTAAATTATTTAATAATTAAGGATATAATAGTAAAATTAAATATCGTATTTATAAATTAAAAAATAATAAAAGTTAATGGAAGGATTGGAGGTTAAAAAAAACCAGTGGGCTAAGATAGTTACTCTTCTTAATTTTAATTTAAAAATTAAAAATTGATATTATTTTTTATTTTTCTAATTTTTAACCAAAAAAAAATTAATTAGCACTCATGTTAAAGATTGCCATAAGTCTAGTGTCACTAGTTTTACGAATGAATGCTATTTATTTTTAATGGTATGATGAGGATAAGTAGAGGTAGGCACAATTTCCTTAAAACTGTTAATTAATTCGCTTTAAACCGTTATTTATCCAACGATTTAAATTTAACCGGATAAAAGTCAAATGGTTTGAAAATCCAAACGGTTTCGTAGTAACAGTTTAGATTTAGATTTTCATTTTGGAAATCCGTTAAATCGAAACCGAACAGTTAATGAATATATTGATCTTTATAAATTTTAAATATATTATTAATACAAAGTAAAAATAATAAAAATAAAAAGATACCTAAACATACCGATATAAGCAAGGATTGAAATATCGATATCGACAGATATATCACTAGTAAAATTTATAGATATCTCGCTCCAAATATCGATATTGATATCGTTTACGGTCAACAAAAATAACGGAAATTTAGTCTAAAAATTGGAATTTTTTAATGAAACTTTGGGAAAAAAATTAAGTACTCAATAATAGTTATATAGGACTAATAAAAACTATATAATGACTTTGATACAATAAATATATAATGAATAATATGAAACAATATGGTTCTGACATATCAAACATACTATATAATACTAATTTATATCAAATGAACCATCCAAATGAGCCATTCAACATATAAAACATATTATATAATACTAATTTATATCAAATTAAAAATTGTACATATAAAACATTAAATATTTTAATAATAATAATGACAAAAAAATAATGAAAATATTTATTTATTTATTTATAAACTACTATAGTCTTTCTTAATATGTCATTTTGTTTTTTTTTAAAAAAAAGAGTTGAGAAGTCTTTCTAATTAGAAGTGTTTCTCAATTATTTATTTATAAAGTTGAAGTCTTTGTTAATACACCATTTATTGAGGAAAAATAAAATCTTTCTTAATAACAACGATAATATGCCTAAAATAGATGAGATTGCTTCCAAATTGTCAAGTTAGTGAAAAAAAAAAGTCTCTTTTAATAGGATTTGAATACCATATATATTCTCCAAGTATTCATTTATCCATTTAACTATTTCTTTTATTTTAATTAAAATATTATTTGATGTTTAAAACATCTTCTCCACTTAAGTTGTTTTTATTCTTATCTTCTCCATTGCATTCTTCTTCCTGAAAACACCTCCGCCCCTCTGCTTTTTTTTCTTATCTTCGCCAGAACACATTCGCCTCCCTCCTCCTCTGCAATCTTGACGTTGCCACCTTCTCACGCCAACCATGGTTGAGATCGATCTCGTCCCCTCGAATTGGACCATAAGCCCAACCCCAAACGAATCACCTAAATGAGACGGACCTCACCCAACTATCCCTCATGACTATGCTCGTAAATCGAAGCTCGAAATCTATCAGAGGCTTCTATGATTCAGGTTTGGGTAATTATTTTTTGCTATGAATTTGATTGAATATCAATATTGAAGGCTGGTGTTAGTGTATATCGGTAAATTTCGGTCAATTTCGTCGAAATTTATCAATATCTGACGATATCGTGGAAATTGGGGGAAGAAATTTCTTCCCCCCTGTTTAGATGTCGGAGCCCAATTTTTTCGAAATCTCGAGCGAAATATCGGCATAATTGCCGATATTTCAATCCATGGATATAAGTACATGTATACGCAAATAAAAGTATAATAAAAAAATATTAAATAGTAATATTTGTTTGATAAATCTTAATATAATGCTAATATTTGCAATTCAATTTCCCCCAGCATAATACATACAATTTTGAGTAATGATTATTTTGTTTTTTTTTTTGTACCTTTGCTGTTTTTTTATATCATTGATATTTTTTTTTAATATTTGTAAACGGTTTCAAACCATTTCGATCTAAACAGAACAGTTAGTAACGGTTTGAATCACGATTTTATTTCTAATTTTAAAAAATTCAAATCATACCGAACCGTTAAAATTTTAACGATTTGAATCTGAATATTGTTAATATCCGTTTTTTTTAATAAAAAAATAGTATTTTTTAAAATTTTAATTATTTGTAAAAGGCTAGAAATATTTGTACGGTTGTTAAAAAAGCAAAGGGGCCATGCTATTTTGTTGGGCACTTGGGGAGTTTGAGATGACTAAACCATTCCCTACGTTATTCCGCACCCTCACGTAGGCCCACTCCCAGTCCCAAAAATAAATATTATATTAATATATGGTTGGTGAGAACTGAGAGTGACGGGCGCCACAGGCATTGGGCAATGGCATGACATGAGGTTGTTGCGGTAGTGCCATGAGCTTTTATTAGTCTTCTAATTGTATTATGAAAAAGATTAAAATCAAAAAGGAATTTTATCTAAAAAATTATAATGGTAAGAAAAATAAAATAAAATATATGTTTATTAATTAAAGATTTATTAATATATGCATATATTATAATATATGTTAATTAATTAAAGATTTATTAATTAGTAAGATTTATTATATAATTATAATTAATTATATATTTTGAGTTTCACATTCAATTTGAAAATACAATTTTAGACTTTCTAATGAACATATATATCATTTTCATGTATGATTTATTAAAATTATAGTGATATTCTAATACAAAAGTACATAATTCGTATTGTAGTTAATTTTTTTTTTCAATTTTTCAGAATTTTACAAATGTATATATTTTTTTAATACTTCAATTATAATTTTTTTTTGGGCATGTAATGATTTCAACCTGATAATCGGTCGAAGACAACTGTATATGGTTTGTAGTAGTATGATATGATTTTTTTTTTTTAATTTACCTAATTTGACATATATTATGATGAATTGAATTACATTAATTATTTAAAAAGGTCCCCATTCAGATAAATTTTTTACTACACCACCGATTTATACGCTTCGAATGTTGACTTTACTATTTACAAAATTCAAATATGAACTGTTTAATGATTGTTCCTCTAATCTGTGGGCTAATTGGGTTAAGCATGTTTTTATCCGTGATAGATGTATTTGGACGTGAAAGATTCCTTCCACTTGTTCTTGGAATTGGAGGAAATTGATGAGGATTATGGAGGTTGTTAGACCTTATATCCGTGGTATTGTGGGGGAATGGAAAGAAGATTTTTTGTGGCATGACTGGTGGAGTCCATTCGACCATATACTCGGTCTCTTTGGTATTTTACCAATGGAGTCCATTGGTAGTCATACCAATGCCCTTGTTGTGTATATATATATTAAGATTTGGTGGATGAGATTGGCCTTTTCTCTAGATGCCCGACTATTCACTCTATCCGTCTTATGAGTAACAATATCCCTCTTTCACCTTCTAGCGAGGAACAGTTGAATGGAGCTTGAATGCTAACGGGTGCTTCTCTTCTAAATCTTTATGGGAGGCGATTAACGGTGCTGCAACTATGGTTCCTTGGTATCATATTGTTTGTCATCGTGCTTCTATCCTTAAAGTGAGCTTTATTCTCTAGCTTGCCATCAGAGGTTGGTAAGCTACTTTTGATTGTATTGCTTGCTTTGTTGATGGGGCTCTTTGTGGTGAGAATATCGAATCGCTTAATCACCTCTTTTTTCAATTGCCCTTTTAGTGATTATATTTGGAGGCTCGTGTTGTTTAAATGTGGTACGAGTTAGTTAAATCTCACTTGGTCTTCTTTAGTGGAATTTTACGCCTTGCAATGGAAAAACGATTCTCTTGCATGTTTAATCAAAAAGCTTGCCTTGATTGCTTCGGTGTATTACATCTAGCTTGAACGGAACAATAGAGTTTCCTCTAACTCCCAATCCCCTTATGGTACCATCTTTAACCGAATTATTGAAATGATTAGATTGAAGATTTGTTGTATGAACATCAAGTGGAATATGGGTAATATGCGGGTTGCTAGTGAGTGGAATATTCTCACTTGCTAGCTTTATGTTTTTGGGGTATTTGTGTTGCTGGGGGATGTGGTGCTCTTCTTGTTCTCGTGCTCTTCCTGTTAGGGCATTTTTGCTGGTGCTATTTGTTGGTTTTCTTTCCAGATTTGTAATTTATGTGTTGGGTATGTTTTCTGCTGGTTGTTTGCTCTGCTGGTTGCTAGATGTGCTTGATATTGGTTTACTTTTGTTGTCTTTTTTTTTTTTTTTTTTTTCTTTCTGTTGATGTTGATTATTTCTAAGAAGAGCAAATCCTCTCGAAGAATAATAAATCCAGTACAAAACGCGTCGTAATGAGTATTTATTTCTACAAGGACCAACCACCCCCCCCCCCCCCCCCCCCCCCTCTCCTGACAAGGCCCATATTTATTGGGCTGGATTGTAGATTTGGTATGTCAATTGTCAGTTTTTGTGTCTGGAATTGGAAGCTATATAAATACAAACGAGAAACTATAAAGCAACGCCAATATTAATTATATATGCCAATATTAAGTGTCTAATAATTAGTGTAGTAATAAAATATTTTTAATATTATATATTTTTAATATTAACATCGCCTAATATTAAGCGAAATAACAATCTCAATATTATATATATATATATATATATATATTAAATATTAACATTGTTGACTATAATTGAATTTAAAATCTCGAACATAATATATAAAAAAATAACAAGACAAAATTAATAATTTTACATCATATAAATATATCATTGATATTTATAAGAAGTAAAAACCCTCTTTACTTCTTTAAATAAAAAACTTCCTTATAAATATTTATCTGTTATCCTTCATTTTCTTTTATATTAATAAATCTAAAATAATAAAAATACGAGAATTATATTATTTACCTATCAAGTAAAAATATCATTAAAATAGTAAAAAAACTAATGTCAAAACTCAAAAAGGAAAGGGAAAGGGGAAGAATTGTAATAATTGAAAATAGATGGGGGTTTTAGTAATTAGGGGAGTTTCATTAGAAAAACCTGTTAGCTGCAGCCTAAAGCTTCTTCTATGCTGTAGTTTCCTGCCGAGTTCTGTGAACAAAAAAGCATAGAGGAAGGAGGAGACCTGATACAGTCACGCCCTTGGTTTTCGGTGTTGACGGTCGCCTGTGATTTTGACCTTCAAGATCCATCTGTAGTGATCAAAATCTGTATTCTAAAATTTCTAATTTACAGGAAGAAAAAAAAAATACCAATCTTCTCTTCTCTCGAGTGGAGATTTTTTTTTTGTCTTTGCCGATTATTATTTTTTTCAATATATGTTTTTTGTCGTGGAATAGATTAACTTAGGGTGTGAACTGATTAAGTTTAATTTTGAAAATTTTTTGGTTTCTGATTTCTTCAAACCCTAATTCATGGTTATGGCGGATAGGGATAGAGATAGTTTACCTTCTCCTTGGGCTAAAGTGGTACGAGGAGGGGAGATAGACGAGGTAGAGGATGTTCATCAATCTCCACCATCCTCGTCATCATCACTGTGCTCGTTGGGAAACTCGGCGGCACCGGAGCAAGCCCCTTTTTCCGATTGCTCCTCCAATTCAAGGGCGGTTTCTCCACCGATGGCGGATGATCCGTCGACGACTGTCCGTCCAAATGGGCATAACGGCAATGTGGCTCGGCCAAAAAAGGCGGCTTGGAACAAGCCCTCTGATGGCGTGATTGAGGTAAGTCCTGTAACGGTAATGGATGCAATTTCTTGGCCTGCTTTATCTGAGTCCACTAGGGCTTCACCTAAATTACCAGCTGATTCCTCTCCAAAGACGGTCTCCGATGCAACTGTCACCCATGGAGCAGTCCCTCTTTCTCAGGTTTGGTCCTAATCACTTCACTATTGTTTGTTCTAAATCTCAGTTTATGTGTTTGCGTGAGGTGTGTGGTTGCAGAGAAAGATTAAGAAAAGGGAAAGGGAAAAGGATAAGGGCTATATATTTAGATAACAATTTATGGAATTACTCGTCTAATTCAGCCGTGTGGAATTAAGTAAGTAATTTCTCTGCATTTAGAAGACTGCCTCATGCATTTTCTCTGCAACCAAACAAGGCTGTCACATTTTCCTAAAGTTGAAGTTAGAGACGGAGTAAAGGGCTATCACATTTCCCATGAAAGGGAAAAGGATTAGGGCTATATATGTAGATAACAATTAATGGAATTACTCGTCTAATTCAGCCGTGTGGAATTAAGTAAGTAATTTCTCTGCATTTAGAAGGCTGCCTCATGCATTTCTCTGCAACCAAACAAGGCTGTCACATTTTCCTAAAGTTGAAGTTAGAGACGGAGTAAAGGGCTATCACATTTCCCATGAAGTGGGAATTAATTATAAGTACTGATACACTGGTAGTTATTCTCCTGCATGATTGATGAAAAGGTTTAGGGCTATATATTTAGATAACAATTAATGGAATTACTCGTCTAATTCAGCCGTGTGGAATTAAGTAAGTAATTTCTCTGCATTTAGAAGGCTGCCTCATGCATTTTCTCTGCAAACAAACAAGGCTGTCACATTTTCCTAAAGTTGAAGTTAGAGACGGAGTAAAGGGCTATCACATTTCCCATGAAGTGGGAATTAATTATAAGTACTGATACACTGCTAGTTATTCTCCTGCATGATTGTTCTTGTGTTTTGGTGGCAGGGACCTGTTATAACACAATTACCAAACTTGAAAAGGCATACTACTGATAATGCAAACCCTAACTCCACATCCAATCATGCATTTCCAGCTCGACAAAGACCAATAAAGCGTGGCGGCGGTGGAAGCACAGGGAGTGGGCATGCACATAGCGGTTATGTGCACCCTTCCCCACCACCACCACCACCATTCCCGGTTTTTCCTATTCTTTCAAATGGTTATGGCAATCTTGTACCAGTTATGCCAGAGCCTTCCCCAAGATACCCTTCTTTCAGGGGCAACAGTTGGGATGCTAGAGCAGTTGGCGGCTTTGTGCCACAATCACAGCCGGTAAATGATTATCGGAATGCTTCCCGTAGGGGAAATTTTGGCCACCACCCACGTGGAAATGGTCCCTACCACAACAATCACAATCACAGAGGCAATCGTGACGTTGATCGGGGGAATTATATGAATGTCAGGGATGTCCACATGCATCAGCACAGAGCTCCTCCCCCAAGGGGCCTTGTAAGGCCTGCACCACTAAATACAGCTATGTTTCCGCCTCAGCCTGGAAGACCCTTTCCAAACCCCATTGGATTTACTGGTCAGTATTCTATTTTAAAAGTCCATTTTTTTTTGGCTTATTTGGAAGTAAAATTAATGTCAATGTTCTTTTCAGAGTTTGTTTATATCCCTACACTGCCTTTGGAGCAGTTCATTTCTCAAGCGCCACACCCTCCAATGTTTGCTCCTCCTGTTGCTGAATCCCCTTTGCCTTCATTGCCTTCATCAGTAGTCAGCCAAATAGACTACTACTTCAGGTACATTTAATTCTCAACACTGTTGGTGGATAATTAGATAGAGGTATGAAACAGTTTCTCAGTATTTGAAATTAACTATTGATGTTCTGTTCTTTGTTCTATGCAGTGATGCTAATCTGATAACAGATAAATATTTAAAGGATAACATGGATGCTCAGGGCTGGGTTCCCGTATCTTTAATAGCAACCTTTCCTCGAGTAAGTTATTTTTGGATGATTGAGCAGATTTTTCTTTCTTTTTGGCACTTAACTTATAGTCACTGCCCTTTATATTTAACATGATGAAAATATAAGTTATTGAAAGACATTTTAGTCTTTGAAAATTGTAATTTTTCTTAGTTGTTCAATACCAAATTTAATCATTTACGATGCGACGCTTTGTTTTCCACATGATTTCACCATAATAGTTTTACGACAGCAGATAGCATGATAATGCTTTATATGAGTTGCAAAACAACCATATTTGTCTCTTAGGGGAGGATATGTATAACGGGTTAGATGACCGAGAAATAAGATTTATGGTGATTACTTTTTAAGTATATAGGTTTTTTATTTACTTATGAGAATTGACATTTGTTGGGTTATTCATTGCTTTGCTTGTTTCTAATTGTGTCGATATTTGATTGTGGCAAAATATTCATTTCTACCTTCAATGGTTCGTTTTAATTGAACAGAAGCATAATTGTGTTACGTTCTCCGTTAAGCATTTCTACATACTCGTTAATCTATAGCCATTCTCTCTATTTTTCCATTAATTGACTTTCCCTCTTTGGCGTTTTATATCCAGATTATGCTAGGCTTTAATTCTTGCCCTTTATGCTCAGTGTTTTTGACCTAGAGAACAGCTCAAGTAGTCCGAGGGTAGTAAATAACTAAACATACATCTAGTTCTGAAGATCTGTTATCTGAGAGGAAATATTGAATGGAGGGAATTATGAAGGGGGACACCGTGGTGATAATTTCTAAATGATTTTTTTTTTTGAATAAAAGTGAAAGAAAGAAAGAAAGAAGGGGGATATGTAGAAACAAAAGATAACTGAAACATACAGGGGAAAAAAAGAGAGGCCCCAGAACATGATTTTGTAATCCATGAGCATAAATATCTTCAGTAAGCTTATCTTTTTTGTTCGGAGCTTATGCTTTCCATGTCACTTTTAAGTATCTTTTTTTTCCCTTAAAAAATTGGTTCATATAATTTTCAAGTATCATCGTGTTCACATCTATGAAACCTAGTTGTTACTTTATCTTTGCAGGTGAAGGCGTTGAATTTCAGCATCCAGATGATATTGGATTCTTTGAAAGCTTCAAGTAATGTTGAAATTCAGGTGAATTCTTTTATATATTGACCTTATATTTTATTCATGATGTTCAATGCAATGTATTTTCGCCTTATATTTTAAACTGAAAAAGGATGACCTTCTGGGTTTTTGTAATATTGATTGGGTGAAATTACTTACAATAAGCATTAATACCTTTCAAGGAAAATATGGAAGCTGTGCTGCACTTTGGCTGTTTTTGGTGCACATTGTCTAACATGGAAATTGTAATATCCACAGGATGACAAGGTGAGGAGGCGTAATGGATGGATGAATTGGGTACCAGCTGCGAAGCTTTCACCTGAGTCAAACTCACCATCCCCATCGGCTGCTCTATCAAGTAACACACTTGCAACTTCTTTTGAAAAGCTGGCAGTGGAGGAAGTAGCTCGTAGCGAAAATAACATGGTAGGTAAGCCAGATCCAAACTCTCTGGCTATTCCAGAGATTTCTGCTGAGTCAATTGGGCAGTCACAACATACCAATGGGGACGTTGCTCAGGACCATTGAAGTTGGAAGTATATCATTTGTACCACCAAAAAAATTCAAGCAACATCCAGTTTCAAAAAGTGCACATCAAATTTTGAAGCGTCTGCTAAAGTATTGGGGGGAGGGAGGTAGCTTTTTTGAGGGTATGCAAATTCTTTTCTTTATTTCTGTAACTTTGCCTAGTTTTGGCATGTTTTTGAGGCTAGTATAGGAAAAAAATAAGAAATAACCATCGGTTATTCTGCGAGCGCAAAGAAAGAGAGGAAGAGGATGATGAGATGAAGCAAAGAGCCTAGTTTGGAGGTCATTGGTTTCTATAGTTTTGATTTGGTGTGGATGCTTATGCGTCTATTTTGTGGTGCATCAAAGAGAATTTAAGCAGATTTTTTTTTTTGGTCGGTATGACTCCATTTATAGAGGGGGTGTGGATTCAAACCGCCGTGTGCTTCTATGTTTGTTTGCCACCGATGGGTGAGACCCTTGCTTGAATTTTTTTGCAGTTTTGTACTCTTAATGTTTGTAAAATTTTCTCAACTTTCTATTTGCCGTTCTCTTTCAAATTAGAGACATATGTTTGTTTAGATTATTGTATCAAGCTTTTCTAAATGATATTATGTTAGAGATATTATGGTTATTGCTGGTTGGTTTTAGTATATGCTATCGTTTTGATTGCATCAATGGAATTAGCTTACCCAACAGAAGATGAAGCGAGGATGATGCTTTATAACGAAGGCAGCCAAAAACTGCATCTGTAGAGTCTTGAGACTAGCTTAGGGTTTGTGCCTTCAGCAGCCAAAACAATACTTGTTTTATGTGAATAAGCACAAGTGATTTGTAAACGTGCATGATATGTTGGTCTTGAAAATACTGCTTATGAAAAAAATGGACGGTTTCGATCATCGGGAAGATAAGTAGATGCACGGTGATGCTTTTCAGATCGGTTTGGTGCTTTGTGTACAATATACAATATACTAGCGGAGGCTAGAAGCAGTGATGGATCGCTTAATTAATTGAATTGGAAGGATTGCAAGCACGTGCTTGTGTAATGCTTTTTTGTAGCACAAATTAACGAAGTTTGTAGTGGATATATGGATTATCTATATATTAGGAGTAGGTTTTGTTTCTCTCTTAGCTTTCGCTCCAGCTTCATCCTCCTTGTCTTCATTCTTAGATTCTTTAGTTTCTGTAAGCAGCTAGCTTCTTCTTGTTGATGATCGATCCAAGTCTTCCTTCATTTCCCTCACCTTACCTGCGTCATTTCTGGGGTTCATGTCCATGGGGTTCATATACATCACCTTGTAAATATAAACTATGATTCCCGCAACCAAAAGTAGCAGGAAGTCGATGGATGATGCGTGGAGAGACATAACTCCGTGTGGCGGCCACCGTGCTCACGCCGGTCCTGCTTTTCGTGGCTTGATTTTTCAAGATTTCTTAGCTACCAGTACTCCTACTTTTGCTACTACTGCTACTTGTTCGTCCAATGGAGGCACAGACAAACAAGACAAGGAGCAGCCACCACCAACGGGTACCATTCTAAGCTCGAATTCGGCGACTCAATCTTATCTTCATCAACATCTACTTGAACTAACTGCGACTACTGCTGGTCCAGCAATGAAGCCTGCTTTGGATCCCTGTTCCTCTTCAGTGTTGCAGGCTTACTGCAAGAGAAGGGATCCTCTTGTGGGTGAGGGTCGGCAGGATCATCAAATGAATGACGACGACGACGATGATAGGAGTTGCAGGAATCACCGGAATAAGCGCATGATGAAGAACAGAGAGTCTGCTGCTCGGTCTAGGGCCCGAAGACAGGAACCTCCCTAACCTTAATTTCTTTTCCGTTTTCTGGTGAATGGTGAATGGTAGAATGTTGATAATTTGTAAATTGCTGATGGATGCAGGCTTATACAAATGAGTTGGAACTTGAACTTGTCCACTTACGGGAGGAAAACAGCAGGCTAAAAACACTCCACGCAAAGGTCCGTTACTCCCATCCATGAATTCACTACCTATAAATTCTCTTTGATTTGAAACCCAATTGAATCTCAGTAATGAAATATTGCTCAGTTTGTGTGTGTAAATGTGTGCGATTGAAATGAATGCAGTTGTTGTTGGCATTGGGCAGAACCTCGTCGGCTCCATTTTAAGTGTCTAAAACGCAACTGCATGGCATTGGGCATTGGGCATTCGCGGGTCGCATATATGACCCACCATCATATCTCAAACAGAATTGCTTTGCTGCTTGTACGCCCATGTTTGGAATTTTGTGAGTACGCTTGCAACTTGACATACACTATTTACGGATAGCCTTGTATATAGTCTACAAAGAACAAAGTAATGCACCTTTATCTCCCTCTTTTGTGATTTTGAAGCTAATCATGAATCATTATCATCATCATGCTTCATGCACGTCTGTGGGGTACCTACCATATTCAATTTCAAGTTGCAGAATGAAGTGACATGGGAGGCTTATCACTTTCCACAACTTGAATTATTATAAAAATTAGTACTACAATTTATGTCATGCAATTTCTTTTTTTAATTGAAAGAGAGACTGCATTAATAAGAGGAATAGGGAGAAAATACATTCAATGGGTGCATCATAGGTGGTGCCTAGGGCCTCATTAAAACCCTCAAAATAAAACTCAACTAATCCGAGAGAAATCTGATAAGTAAAAAAAAGTATCTCCTTAAACAATAAACAAAGGAAGACAACAACTATCCATCAATATCCCTAACTAACTTTGATGACAACCAAAGGGGAAACATAGGGTCTCAACTTGTTCGTTCCTGGATCCGTCGCAACAAAGTTCACCGTTCGGGGCCCACAAACAAGAGACTCGAGTGGAATCCGAGTAGCCTCCATTAAGGACAGAACCTCCCGAACTAACAGATCCACTAGTGTCCAAAGAGTAACTTTCAGATTACGTTATGAAGTTTTATTGAAATTTGAGTTTTTTGGCTTAAAAAACGAACATAAAAGAGTTAATAAGACACCTGGATGGAGAGGAATGTCCCAAATTCCTTACAATACTTCGGCTAATATGAGGTTAAAATATTTCACGAAATCCTGATTGATGCATTTTGACAATAAATTGGAGCTATAACTCACGATTTTTAGTCGATTTTTGAAATTTTGTGAAAAACATAAAAATACCTATTTTATTTTCATCCTCATCAACCGTAAGATACTTAGAAGTTGCAGGCGATTGTTTCTAATTACCTTTGGACCCCAGTGTCACTTCTAGACCCCGTTTCGAAATTCCATTGAAATTTGAGTTTTTTACTTTAAAATTCCATTAAAATTAGTTAATCGGAACCTTAGACGGCATCATATGTCCGTAATGGCTTATAATAATTTGGTCAAAGTGCAGTTAAACTATTTTTCTAAATCCCAACAGACGCATTTTTCACAAAAAACTTTGAGCCATAACTCACGATTTCTAGTTGATTTTTGAAATTTTATCAAAAGCATCAAAGAACTTATTCCATTTGTATTTTCCTTACCCTATAAGAAATTTTGAAGTTGAGAGAATGATTTCTAATGATCCTCTAACCCTGGACTCACTCCAAGATCACGTTACGAAGCTACATTGAAATTCGAGTTTTTTTTGCTTAAAAACCAAATATAAAATAGCTAATCTACACCATGGATGACAAGACATATCTCAAATGGCTTATAATACTTTTACTAATGTGCAGTTGAATTTTTTTTCAAAATTCCGACAAACACATTTTTTCACAAAACTTGTGAGCTATATATATAACTCATGACTTTTAGCCAGTTTGTCAAATTATGAAAAAAAATATAAAAATGCTTATTCTATTTTAATTTTCATCTAAAATATTTTGAAACCGAGGGGGGGTGATTGTCATGACCTTTAGACTCCATAATCACTTCTCAACTCCGTTTTGAAATTCATTGAAATTGGCCTTTTTTTGGCTTAAAAAAACATAAAAAATAGTTAATGGGATGTTTAGATGGTAACACATGTCCATAATGTCTTATAATGCTTTAGCTAACGTGTAGTTAAAAGTTTTGCGTAATTTTGACGAACACAATTTTTACAAAAAATGCGAGCTATAATTTAAGAGTTTTAGTCGGTTTTTAAAATTTTGTCAAAAATATCAAAATACCTTTTTTATTTTCCATTTTTATCACCTGAAAGATGCTATGAAGTAGAATGTGATTAATATCGCTATATTAATAGGTATGTTCTACAATATTCAAATATCCAATAATTTTGGAATTTTTTTTAATTTTTTTTATATATATATCATATTTCTTATGAAATAGTTAAGAATGAACAGTTAATATCTCAGTAGTTTACTAAAATTAGTATACATGTACAATTTTTATTATGTAAGCCCGCTTAGCTCAGAGATTGGAGCATCACATTTGTAATGCGATGGTCATCGGTACGATTCAATAGCCGGCCTTTCCCCTTTTGTTTTATTTTTTACATAGTTGATAATGTGAAATCAAAATGAAAAACTCCTTTCCCTTTACCCAAGGGTCACCGATCTATTTCTATTATCTCGTAGGAACTTCAAATTATGAATAAAAATTGGATTGAAAGAGTTCGGTCTCTATATAACAAATTAATCAAGAAAAGAACCCTTAATTTATTATTATTTTTTTAAAAAATTCTTTTTGTTTATTATAACTTTAAGTTAATGTAGCTAATCTTAATTGTGCTATGGTTTGGGGTATGCCTTAAGTCTAGCTCGTTTTGTTGGCTTCCCCTCTTTGTTGCTGGCCATATGTTGTGATCATTTTGGAACCTTTTGTTGTTTCTTTTTTCTGGTTGGTTGAGGTTTTTCTTTTAATATATTTTTGACTTATAAAAAAAAAACATAATCCAAACCATAAAACTCTACAATTATAACATGCAAAAGAAAATAGGGAAACAAAAAAAGAAATTATTATACCTTACCTCCAAATAGCTTTCCCTTGACGTACAGTTTCCTCTCCAAACAACAGCTAAACTTCCGCACAACTCTTCACCAAAAATAGAATGAAGGAAAATAAGGGCTATAATCCACCCCTTAAATAAAGTTTTCACTATAAAAAAACATTAAAAATAAAATTTACTATACTTTATTCTCTCATCAAAACAAAAAGAGTTTTTTTTTAAAAAAAATTAAAGTTACAAACTTCAATTTAAATATAAATAAAACCCTATAATAAGGATAATAAATGCAAATTGGCCACAAATTGAACTTATTCACAAAGCTCAAAATTATTGTTATTTATATTCAAATTGATGTAATTTCGAGCCCAACGGAATTCGTGTGACACAAGAACAATACAAGAGAAGATGAAGTCCTACTCCAAATATGATTCATTGGGGCTGCCAATGTCACGACCCGACCCCCCTAGCACGATATTGTCTGTTTTGGGACTAGTTCTCACAGTTTTGTTTTTAGGAACTCACGCGCAACTTTCTAGTAGGTTACTCATCCTGAGATTGCTTCACTTCAAACTCGCTTAACTTTGGAGTTCCAGCCAAACCTAAAGCTAGTGAGCTCCCAAAAGGCCTAGCTGACAGGATCCATCCTCGAAAAACATAGATAATCGTGCTTGGTCCTGCTCCCGTCTGACAAGTCAACTAAAGTTCCGAAATTACCCTAAACACTTGTCAAATAAGGGATAACTACACATGTGCTCACTCATGCCTCCATCTCCAGATTAGCCTCGATCATCGTGCTACGGCCTGGAGGGTCAATAAAACAGAAAATGTGCGAGTGGACAAAAATAACCTTTTGTAAAATACATTTACAGAAATCCATTCTTACCCTCCAGTTTCACAACCATGCATGCATATCATAAAATGTGAACAAAAATACGAAAAACAAATCCAGTATGGTAAGGGGCCAATCAAATCAAAACAAATATCAAAGTTACCCTAGCTCACGTTTTACCCAAAACTTACGTTCACAATCAATAATCATCAAAGGTTTAAAACACAGTTTCTCATATCATATATATGGACATAAATCATAAATCAAATCTTGATCCATCCTCGGATCCATATCATCCTTAGTCACGATATCCAGCAACACGTGCAAATAAGCTCCAGATTGCTCACATCCGAGCATGTCGCCGTGAACACATCACTGACCGACATTCCAGATCACCGTGAACATATCACCGACCAATCAGATCGCCGTGAACATATCACCGACAAATCAGATCGTCGTGAACATATCACCGACAGATCAGATCGTCGTGAACATATCATCGAACGATCTCCCCATAATCCATGTAAACCTGAGTCGAGCCTCCCTCGGTTGCATGACACCAGACCGTACCTCGTGACTTCTCCAAGCGAACACATCCATCCCGGAGGCGAGCAACACCATCCCAGGGTCCTTTCCAAGGGAACATATTCACACCGGAAGCCCTCTCATATCCACATGAACCACCATAGTGAAAACAGTGAAAATATATTTAAAAATGTGGTTCATGAAACCAAAACCATCATAAACATAGGGCCTCGGGCCCAAACATAGTTTCCACAAAATCCATAAAACAGTGTCCATAAACCATTTCATAAATCAGAAAACCATTAATCTCATCGCATATCGATATAAATCCAAATTCAATTTAAAACCATAATCTCATTGGTTCTCAAACCCAAAACACCGTTTTCATATAAATCCGTGCAACCCTAACCTGAGTTGCCATTTTTCGATAAATCCACAAAATCATATCCAAATTCTATCAAATCCATCCCCGACTCATAATTGGAGTCAAAATATCAATTTCCCATCCCAGGCCTACGCCAAAAACATTAAATGCATGTACCTCGTAAAACGTGCCCGAAAAATAATATAATATTCCAGCAAATTCGGAAATCATCATATCAACGTATCAATCATATCAAATCATATAATAAAGCATTTAAAACATATATGCATGCATCACGATAAGAAAACAAAAGTCCACTCACACACCGTCCAAACGACATGCTTCCGAGCTTCACGTTTTTTTGTGCTTTTTGAAAATCACAATACCTGTCCAAAATCATTATCGAGGGTCGTTAACACTTTAATATATCTCATATAGTTTTCCCATATTTTTTCGGGATTTAAATACGTATTTAACACGTATATTACAATTTCGGATACGCTGAACAATACCCAAACGATATACGATTTCATCAAAACCAGTGTCAAAATGTTCATTAAATTGAGAGGATTCAAAGTCATGTTGACCTCACCTTGAAAGGAGGCTCCACGCGCCCTCACGCGCCGCGACTAGTGGTTGCGCGTGGGAGCCACGCGCTAGCTACAGTGTCGTCCATGTCACCTGTCTATCTACAATTTGGGCCCTGCAACCCGCGAGACAACCCGATTCAATCCATGTCAATTTCAACTTGATTTCTTCAATTGATTCAACTAATCATATATTTTTAAAGTTAATTGAAGGTCTGTAAGGTCAATTTTATGATTCCGTACCTCGAAGGCATTCGACCAAGCCTCGAGATTTCAAGGTCTATTCATCATTCGATTCTCTCACTGGTCGTCAATTCCTCTAAATTGATTCGTCAGGGAGCTTCATAGAAGTCTGATAAACACATTCCAAGTCTCAATTTCATCCTTCTAACCCTTCAATTACACAACTCAATCCTTGAGTTTCTCCATTCCCACCATGTGTGTTCTAGGCCAAAAGGATACCCATTTTCTTCGTTTTGGATTGGGTTCAACTCGCCTTGAGCTCAGAAGGCTTAATTGAAGGCCAATTTCAGTGTTTGTGGTCTGAAATCTCAAATTCGAATTGTTGGGAGTTTGAATGCTCGCGGTTTGAGTTTCAGGTTTGTTGGGATTTCCTTCACAATTCCTCTCCCTTCATCTTTGTTCCCATTATTTCTTTCTCCCCCATTTAATTATCTCCCTGTCCCTCTCACAGATCGATTAGAAAGGAAGGTTTGATGTCTGATGTTTAAGCATACTTATGCTCTGTTTTTCCTTCACAAATACACACATACATGTACATATACGTACTCAAACCAAGCATCATCATTATACTTGCCACTAATTAAGCTATAAGAGTGACAGATGTCACAAAATTGACTTAATGAGTCACTAATCACGCTGAATTAGCCATTAACCCGTCCAATTTACCATTCTGCCCTTCTTTGAAAAATTATCAAATTGCCCCTCACTATTCAAGATCCATAACTTTCACATCCGAACTCCGATTTCGGCATGACGCCTGTCTATAGACTCAGCGTCTCGAGACCTACCCAACGGTCCTTATGACCAGTCCAAAAAGTGTCCCAATCAAAAAGTTAACTTTGTGCAAGATCGTCATTGTAACAACCCGTCCCGAGAATTGGGATAAGTAGAGTGATTAAGGGGTGATTAGTAAGGTTAATCAAGGGTTAGGTGGTCCCGAGGGGTCCGGGAACCTAGAATGACGATTTTGCCCCTGTGGTGGGCAGAAATGTTGACTTTTATTTCGGGTGGTCAAATGGGAGTTGACCAGTGACCAGGACGTAGTTGAGGACGTTACGAATCCGTAGGCAGGTGGCACGCCCGATTCCGACATCCGAGGAGGAAGTTGTGATGTCCGGAAGGTCAAGGGTATTTTCGTAATTTTGGTAAATAGGGGGGAAAAGTTGACTTTTTGAATAATTGAGTTTTGGTAAGTTGACCTAAGACCGTTAGATAGATCTCGTCGTCCTGAGTTCGATGACAGGCGGCACGTATTCATCGGACGTACGAGGTGTGAGTTACGGGTCTAAAACGGTAAGGGTAAAATCGTAATTTGAAGTTAAAATGAGGGGTATTTTGATCTTTCGGTTGTCTGGGGATTTGTGCACAGAGAGGGAAGATAGAGGGTTGAGATTGAGCCACTTGGGAGAGGAGTTGAGGGATTGGTGACACGTGTAGGAGGTCTGGTTGGTTCTAGTGAGTGCACGGTCCAATTATTTGGGGTGCAACCGTGCCGTGTGTGTTGTTCGACCCAGACAGAAACAGAGGGAGGAATTGAGAGACGATGGTGAGTGTTAGTGGGTGTTGGTAAGTGAGGAGTGATCAGAGGGTGGAAGAGTGAACTGGTGAATGTTTGGGGGAGAGAAATCGTACAAGAACACGGTGGACGGGGCAGTCGGTTTTCAGAGAAAACAGAGAGGACTTGGACGATTGTGGATGGTGAAGAGAGGGAGGAAAATGGTGCAGGCACGGCGGTGAACCGCTCTCGCCGGTTCAAGCAGCAGGCACTGTGTCGAACCCGGTCTACGTGAGGTAGACGGTGACACTGTAGCAGGCGCGTGGGGCCACGCGCAGCCACTTTGGGCGGCGCGTGGGGCCACGCGCAGCCACTTTGGGCGGCGCGTGGGGGCGCGTGCGGCGGTTCTGGGAGAAACGGTCAACATGACTTTTGGTCTAGGAGTTGTTGTGAATTCAATGGAGTTGGTTTCGGGTCAATCGGAAGTCGTTTGAGTGTAGTTCCGTGAGGGTGAATGTGTAGGGTCCCGGGGTTTTAAGTCTTTGGTCCGGGGATTTTTGAGGGCTTTTAGGTGAACCTTCGTAGACGTGTTAGTGACGTATTTTGGCGGTGTTTGACAGGATCGGGATTTCCCGAGGAAGCCGAGGAACGGGTTGGACGTTCGGGACGCGAGTAGGGCTCAGTACTGTGAGTGGACCCTTTCTCTAAACTCGAGCATGCATAACTGTTTTTATATACGTGTTTTATGGTTTTACTTATAATTCTATGTTTATTGAATATGAAATGATGATTTTATGTGTTTGCACGTTTTTCGAGAAAAAGACGGTTTTGGTACGGTTTCCGAGAAAATGTTGGTTTTCGGATTTTGATGTCACATTTGGGGATTTCCACCGATAAAGGTTTTCTAATAATGTTATATGGGTTATGACATGTGATTTGTGATTACATGGGGTTTTGGTATGAAAATGGATATTTTCCGGATTTGGGTTCGGAATGACGGTCCTGAACGCCGGAATGGCATCAGACCAGTAATTTCGGATTCGGGTTTGGATGAGGATTTGGTAAATGGTTTTCAAATGGTTTTGGGATTGGATTTGCTGGATCTGGATATTGGGTTTAAAGACCCGGATTGATATTGACGGGGGACCGGCCGGATTGGGTTTAAAGACCCGGATTGAGTTTAAAGACTCGGGAGTTTAAAGACTCGGATATATATTGATTTTCCCCCGTAGGCCTTGAGTTTAAAGACTCGGGAGTTTAAAGACTCGGATATGATTAAGGCCTGGATTGAGTTTAAAGACTCGGGAGTTTAAAGACTCGGATAGATCCAGCAGGTTTGATCGGGAAAATGATGTTTTGGTGATTATGGTTTTGATACGGTTTCTGATACCTATGCTATGGTTTCTTATGGTGTTTTTAGTGTTTCTGTTTCTTATGATGTTTATAATGATTATTTTTATCAATGTGTTTATAACTGCTGGTTATGCATGTGGTTTCAAAACGGAGGGTAAAAACTCGGTTTTCTTATAAAATGGTTTTTGAACTTTTGTACTTTCTGGTCCACTCACATTTTCTGTTTTAAATTGCCCTCCAGGTTGTGGAGCGAGCGCGGGGTCTTGACGTCGAGGCAGAGTCTGAGGCATAGAAGTGACGTGAGGGTTCCCAGAGTAGAGTAAAGGCTTCTGCGTGCGTGTAGTTATCGGTTTTATTTGTATGTTCGTACTATGTTCTGTAAATGCTACCTTCGGGACATTGTGTCTAATTACTCCTGCGTTTGACTGGGTAGTATGTGAGTGAGTTTTACTTGAGTTTTGCGTCGGGGAGTCAGACGGGAGCGGGATTTACCTCGGGTTTCGGGGTGAAACCGGGGTGGGTCCTGACAGTCATTTCCTTCAAATTTTCCAAAATGTCATTTTTCCGATTTTCCGGGACATCACACTAGCACTAGGAAGATACGTGCCCACACATATAAAACACTTCACATTTCCCTCCCGAGCGATGTAGGATTGTTCAATGTTATTCACAAGACACGGGTCTTACAACCAAAAACTTGCATCTCTTAAGATTCCCTAAATTCCTAATCGATATGGAATCATAAATCGCAGAAAAATTATGGAGCTGCCATGTGACTCATAATTTTCATAATGTCTAAATTCCCCCTAGCAAGAACACTAACGATTCATAGACGCCCGCCTATTAAATAATATATCTTCAGCTAAATACATTATTTAATTGGGTTCAAACCACATTAATATTAATATTTTTTTCCCGAGAATTGGTTGTCATTATTCTTAATAATAGATAATTATTATTAATATTAAATTTCTATAATTATCATCATAATGAAAAATTATTATAATTATTAAATAATATCTTTTATCAAAATAATATATTATTTATTAATTACAAAATCAACAGATCAATCCAAATGCTCCGTAACTCACAAAATTTCTCTATAAATAGAGACGATCAATTCACTCTCAAAATAACTAATTTCTTCGCTTCAAAATATTTTATTTTCCTCTCACAACAATAATTAAGAAAACCTAGAATGCAAACCTACTGGCTCATTAAGTGACAAAAATCCAAGTTGGCATCCAAACTCTATTATTGATGTCACTTGATTTTGGGTTCTTCTTTGGCTATCTTTTACCTTTGGTAGACATTAAATTCCAAACCGGCACTACCTATTGTTATATTCAATATCAATATAAATTATTTTTCTCATCTATATAATTAAATAAGTTGGGATTTTTTTTTTAATTACATGACAATATACAATAATACGAAAATTTAATTAAAAAATGGCATCTGTTAAACAAAATAAAAGCTGGTTATCAAAGCAAGGAGTTTTGGCTAATGGTAAAAGGGGCTGGCGCCACAGGCGAGGTCGCGGTTTCGACCCCTCAAAACCAGGGGCGGTTCGATTAAGTGGCGGTCAAGGGGGTCAATAGATCCATCAACTCTTAGAAATTTCCCATTAAAATTTTCATCTGGATCTCTTAAAACTTTAACGTATTACTATTTTAAGTACTTCTAAGTCTAGTCGTCTCATTTAATAACCTCTTTAAAAAAAAATTATAAATAATAATATTTTTTAATATATTGACCCCTGTAAAAAAAAATTCTAAATCCACCACTCGTTTAGTATCCGCATCTGATATGAAAATTACTGAGGATTCTTGTAGAAACTTTTTTAGAGAAGACCAATGACTATAAAGAAAATATTAAATTATGTAACCCCACTTCTAAAATAATGAATAATCCGCATCAGATATGAAATTTCTTCCATTTTGATCCGTATATTCTAACCTAAATTTTACTATTCTTGTCAATTTATATATATTTTATAGTTTGTTATAGCTATAGCGAAAAAGTATAATGACATATTTTCCAAATTAATTTAATTTATTTTCTTTTTGTTCTTACCGTTATTATTTTAATTGATATTCTTTCAAAACTATTAAGTATAAATATTAACAGACAATTTTGCATTCTAAAAGTTAAATTTATGAATAATATTTCAAACTAAATTAATTAGAAATATATTATTTATTTATATTTAAATATTAAACTAAAAAGTTTCATTTGCATTTTTTTATAGGCCTCCATTAGGCTTAGGCCGGCCATATGACCATTGACCAAGTCCTGCCGTGAGTAAAATTATTTTGATTTCAATTGGTAAGCAAAGGGCCGCTGCTGAATAAGAGCACTATGAAAATGATAAGAAAACTCCTCCATATTGTAGATGATCAAAACATGAGCTTACCCAACAAATTAGAAATGTTCGTCCTTCTTCTTCTTAGACTTGTCTGGCTTCAATTAATGGTCCCATCTGTAACTCCATTGTCCTTCAATTTCTCCAACTTTCCAAATGGCATCAACACATTAACACTCGAGGAAGATGCCTTCGTCGACGGCCAATTCCTCCGAATCACCAAAAGCGCTGCCGACGATGTAAAGGGCGCTAGTGTTGGTCGAGCCACCTACACTAAACCCTTCCTCCTCTTCGACAATGCCACCGGAAAACTAGCCGATTTCACCACAAATTTCACATTTCAAATTGACTCCCTAGGCAACAGACGCTATGCCGATGGGCTCGCCTTCTTTTTGGCGCCAAACGGGTCCTCACTCAACGCCACAGTAGGCGTAGGACGCTCTCTAGGCCTTCCAGTCATAAACCCCTCAAACAATGACTCAACGAATTTGTACCCGTTTGTCGCAGTGGAGTTTGATATCTTCTCGAATTCTATCTTTTCCGTTCAAGATCCCGCCGGAGATCATGTTGGCATTGATGTCAACTCTCTCAAGTCCAAAATTACCATGCCTTGGAATGGAAATGTAACAACAGGACGAGTCAATAGTGCTGGAATTAGCTATGATTCTTCATCAAAAAATCTAAGTGTTGAGTTCACCACTTTTGTCAGTGGGGGGGTCCAAGTGATGAGGCGTCTTTCTTACACGGTGGATGTGAACGAGATTTTGCAGGGTTGGGTGATTGTTGGGTTCTCTGCTGCAACAGGGTCTTTGACTGCTCTGCACAAGATCATTTCGTGGAGTTTCAATTCGACTCAGATCGATGACGGGAGTGTAAAGAAAAATACGCCAGGGGTGCCTGAACATGGCAGTCCAACCCCCATTGTCGACCCAACGTCGGGAAATGGAATCAACATTGGGCTAGTTGTTGCGTTGGTTGTTGGTGGGTCGGTTTTGGTTGGTGGGTTGGTTTTGGTTTGGTGCTTTTGTTGGAGGCAGAGTAAAACAGGGGAATTTAGTGACAATGATGAAGATCCTATAGTCAATGACTCGATCGATGAGGAATTTGAAAAAGGGACTGGCCCAAAAAAGTTTTCATACAGTACACTGGTTCGATCGACGGGCAATTTTGACGAAAAAGAGAAGCTTGGAGAGGGAGGATTCGGCGGGGTTTATTGAGGCTTCATCCAAGACCTCAACTCATATGTTGCTGTTAAGAGGGTTTCAAGTGGGTCTAGGCAGGGGATGAAGGAGTATACAGCAGAAGTAAGGATCATCAGTCGGCTAAGGCATCGGAATCTTGTGCAACTAATCGGTTGGTGCCACGAAAAGAAACAACTCCTACTTGTTTACGAGTTCATGCCAAATGGAAGCTTAGATTCACATTTATTCAGAGCGAAAAGCTTGTTGGCTTGGGACGCAAGGTACAGAATTGCTCAAGGGCTTGCATCCGGGCTGTTCTATCTGCATGAAGAATGGGAGCAATGTGTGGTGCATAGGGATATCAAATCGAGCAATGTCATGTTGGATTCAAATTTCAACGCGAAACTTGGGGATTTCGGGTTGGCTAGACTTGTGGATCATGGGAAACAATCAGACACGACGGTTCTAGCTGGAACCATGGGGTACTTGGCCCCGGAATGTCTCAGTACAGGAAAGGCAAGTAAGGAATCAGATGTTTACAGTTTCGGAGTTGTTGCTTTGGAGATTGGGTGTGGGAGGAAACCAATTGATTCCAAGCTGGGAAGCACTCAAATTAATTTGGTAGAGTGGGTTTGGAAGCTTTATGGTGAAGGGAAAGTCACAAAAGCAGCTGACCCCAAATTGTGTGGAGATTTCGATGAGAAACAAATGGAGTGCCTGTTGATTGTTGGGCTGTGGTGTGTTCACCCTGATTACAAGATAAGACCTTCAATACAAGCAGCGATTCAGGTGCTTAACTTGGAAGTTCCGCCGCCGATTCTTCCGTCAGAGATGCCGGTGGCTAGCTACTTCTCTCCGCCGGCGTCATTTTCTATCCTGGGCACTGATAGTGTTGATTTGGAAAGAGAGGGTCAGACGCAGTCTTCAATCCACAATATCAATTCCTCACAGGTCACGTCTTCTTCTGCATCCAACTCTTCTCCATCGGCATCACATCTGTACACAAATAGAATAAAATTGTAATATTCTTTGTAACTGATTTATTATAAAGTACATGTGGTTGACAAAATTCTTGTATCTTAAGTGTAATATTTTAGATATTGAAAGGATTTTTCCTCTGCAATTTGATCATCTTGTGTCCTTAAGTCTCCTCTATGATCTATTGGGACGTGTTGTGAGTTCAAAACTCATAAACGTCTTTGATTCAACCATCGACGTTTTTGACCTGGAGAAAAGCTCAAGTAGTCTAAGGTAGTAAATAACTAAACATACATCTTCTAGTTCTGAAGATCTGTTATCTGATAGGAAATAATGAAATATTGAATGGAGAGAATCATGAAGGTGGATACCATGGTGAAAATTTCTGAATGATTTTCTTTTTTTTGAATAAAAGTGAAAGAAAGAAAGAAGGGGGATACGTAGAAACTAAAGATAACTGAAACGTACGAAAGAAAGAAAGAAAAATAAAGAGGCTTTGGATTTTGGAACATGATTTTGGAATCCATGAGCATAAGTATCTCCAGTAAGCTTATCTTTTTCGTACCGAGCTTACGCTTTCCATATCATGTTTAAATACCCATTTTTCCCTAACAAAAATTGGTTCATATCACTTTCAGGTATCATCATGTTCACGTCTATGAAACCTAATTGTTGTTATCTTTGCAGGTTAAGGCGTTGAATTTCAGCATACAGATGATATTGGATTCATTGAGAGCTTCAAGTAATATTGAAATTCAGGTGGATCCTTCATATATTAACCTTATATTTTATTCATGATGTACATGCAATGTATTTTCACCTTATATTTTAAACTTTAAAAAAAAAAAAAAAAGATGACCTTCTGGGTCTTTATAATATTTGATTGGATGAAATGACTTACAGTAGGTATTGGAAATGGCACTGGTTGCTGGACTTTGTTGCGGCAGAGCAACACGGTGAGCTCAGCTATGATCCTCTTACCCGAAAACTCTAGCTGGATTTTTTTGTGTATCGGAATTAGCTGGTGACTACGTGTTTATCTTCTTCTTGTTCACACTCAATCACACACATAAGAACGGAATAAAATTCCTAATCAAAACTAAATGAGAAATGCAGAATTTTATTTTGCTCACCAAATGTTTGATAAATGGCCAAGCACTATATTCTTGGACAAAATTAGAACTTTTTCTATAATTTTTCTTCCTTAGATTAAGTGAATGTGTACAATCATTTATATACCCTCACTTTCTCAATCTACGCGGTGAAGTATGTGACTTCATCCAAGCCACGCCCTAGCAAACTTTTCAGCTCACACTTGAGCTCACTTACAATCTCTCACACGCACACAACACGTCCTACCCCACACACTTACACGACTAGCCGTTGGATTCAAATAAACTAGCCGTGGAACTTTCAAATCTCAAACTTGCTGTTTGCTTAATCAGAAACAATTTGTACCACCAAAAAATTCAGGCAACATCCAGTTTCAAAAGTGCGCATCTAATTTTGAAGGGTTTGCTGAAGTATTTGGGGAGGGAGGGAAGTAGCTTGGTTGAGGGTATGCAAATTCTTTTCTTTATTTCTGTAACTTTGCCTAGTTTTGGCATGTTTTGAGGCTAGTACAGGAAACAAAAAAGAAATAATCCTAAATTATTCTGCGACTGCAAAAAAAGAGAGGAAGAGGATGATGAGACAAAGCAAAGAGCCTTGGTTTCTATAGTTTGGATTTGGTGTGGATGCTTATGCGTCTATTTTGTCGTGCATCAAATAGAATTTAAGCAAGTTTTTTTTTTTGGTCGGTATGACTCCATTTATATAGGAGGCGTGGATTTGAACCGCTGTATGCTTCTACGCTTGTTTGCCACCAAAGGATGGGTGAGACCCTTGCCTGAATTTTTTTCAGTTTGGTACTCTTAATGTCTGTAAAATTTTCTCAAACTTTATATTTGCTGTTCTCTTTCAAATTAGAGACATATATGCTTGTTTAGAATATTGTTCGAAGTTTTTTAACATGATATTATGGTTCTTGCTGGTTGGTTTTAGTATATGTTATCGTTTTGATTGTATCAATGGAATTAGTTTACCCAACAGAAGATGAAGGATGATGCTTTATAACTGTGGCAGGCAAAACAGCATCTGTTGAGACTCGAGATTAGCTTTGGGTTTGTGGCTTTGGCAGCCAAAACCATGGTTGTTTTATGTGAATAAGCACAAGTGATTTGTAAAAATGCATGATATGTTGGTCTTGAAAATACTAGTGATTATGAGATTGAGAATTGATTAAGAAAAGAGAAGATGAACAGTGGATTGGTATGTTTTTCAATTAGGTTAGTAAACATTTAATGTAAAAAAAAAAATCGACGGTTACGTTCATCGGAACTCTTTCTTTGTGTACTTGTTTTTGCCCGAAATCTTTTACTCGTTTTAGGAGTCGAGACGTCCTGAGGCAACCTTAGCTGGACCTCCGCGCGGAACCTTTGTCACAAGGGCAGTAGTTTTTTCCACAAGGGCCAACTGTTTTAAACCATGGAATCTTGATTAAGGGTGTTTTTAGGTTCAAAAATTGATGAAGATCAATTTGCTGAGGTTGATTGGTTGATTGTTGGTCCTTTGGTTGTTTTCTATTTATAGGCGATGAAGGAGCTTGCAACTTGCTGATTAGGGTTTTCATGCGGATCCCACTTTTCCGTTTTTCTTGTTGGAACACTCTCATTGCCTCATTTTTCTTCGTTTTCTATCAGCACCGCCCACGTTTTTCCCCTCTCCACGTTCAAGCTGCTTAGGTTGGGGCTTGTGTTTTCTTTGGCTTTTTAATTTCCGCGAGTCGATGACTTGGGCCCAGACGGAATTTTTTCGGGTGTAAATATTACCCCCGAATTTAAATGCTTTAGTTATAAAGCATTTTAAATTCACACGATCACATCTTCCACCCCACTCACGATTTTTAGTCGATTTTTGAAATTTCAATACTTAATTTTGTATGCATTCACTTTACACTGTAACACACTTCGAAGTTGAGGGGATGTTTTTAAAAAAAAATTCAGACCCTAGACTCACTTCGCACAGTTAGAAAATTTCAATGAAATTCAATTTTATTTTTCGCTTAAAAATGCGTAAAAAATAGTTAGTGGGCATCATGAATGGCATGATATGTCCCAAATGACATCTAATGCTTTGGCTAATGTGCAATTAAAATATTTCACAAAATACTGACAGTTGCATTTTTTACAACAAAATGTGACCTATAACTCACGATTTTTAGTCGATTATTGAAATTTCTTCAAAGCATCAAAATACTTATTATGTTTTCATTATCTTCACCACGTAAGATACTTTGATGTTGGGGGAGATGTTATCTAAAGAACTTCAGTCCCTAGACTCACTTCGCACCAATACTTTAACTAATGTGCAGTTAAAGTATTTTACAAAATATTGATAGTTGCATTTTTTTAATAAAAAAATCTGAGCTTTAACTCACGATTTTAGTTGATTTTTGAAATTTCTTCAAAAGTATCGAAATACTTATTTTGTTTCCATTCCCTTCACTCTGTAAAATACTTTGAAGTTGAGGTGGATGTTTTCTAAATACCGTCAATCCTAGACTCACTTCGCACCCAGTTACTAAATTTCAATGAAAATATTTTTTTACTTAAAAATGCGTAAAAAATAGATAATGAACATCCTGAATGACAAGACATATCCCAAATGACATTTAATACTTTGGCTAATGTGTAGTTAAAATATTTCACTAAATCCCAACAGTTGCACTTTAACTCATGATTTTTAATCGATTATTGGAATTTCTTCAAAAGCATCGATGTGAGGACCCGTGCCTTGGAGGCATGGTTAGTAATCCGACATCACCCAGAGGGATCTGGGGGATGTGCTTTATATGTGTGGACGCACCTCTATCCAACATGAGGTCTTTTGAGAGCTTACTAACTTTGGAGTTGGTTGGAACTCCAAAGTTAAGCAAGGAAGACGCCGGGAAATCCCAATATGAGTGACCCACTGGGAAATTGCATGTGAGTACCCAGAAATAAAACTCTTTCGGCCAGAGCTGGTTGGACTAGCGAGTCCAGAGGGAACAATATCTTGTTGAAGGAGGTAAGGCGTGACAATTTGGTATCAGAGCCCAATCTCATCCAGAATTGAGTGTATTAGCGAGGATGCTGGGCCCCAAGAAGGGTGAAATGTAAGGATCCGTACCTTGGCGGCATGGTTAACAACCCTACATCACCCGGGGGGATCTCGGAGATGCGCCTTATATGTGCGGGAGCGCCTCTATCCAACATTAGGTCATTTGGGAGCTCATTGACTTTGGAGTCCAGAGAAGACAATATCTTGTTGAAGGAGGCGGAGCATGACAATTTGGTATCAGAGCCCAATCTCAGCTGGAATTGAGTGTGCCAACGAGGACGCTGAGCCCAGATGGGTGAATTGTGAGGATTCGTGCCTTGGAGGCATGGTTAACAATCCTACATCACCCGTGGGGATTTCAGGGATGCGCCTTATATGTGCGGGAGCGCCTCTATCCAACAGGAGGCCTTTTAGGAGCTCACTAGTTTTGGAGTCCAAAGGAGGCAATATCCTATCAGAGGAGGCAGGGTGTGACAATTTGGTATCATAGCTCAATCTCGGCACGAATTGAGTGTGCCAGAGAGGATACTGGGTGCCAAGGGGCGTGGATTGTGAGGACCTGTACCGTGGAGGCATGGTTAACAATCCCACATCGCCTAGGAGGAGGAAGGGGGGAGGGGGTGGGTGGAATCTTGGGGATGCGCCTTATATGTGTGGGTGCACCTCTATCTCCAACATGAGACATTTTGGGAGCTCATTGGCTTTGGAGTTAGTTGGGACTCCAAAGTTAAGCGAGGAAGGCGCTGGAGCAATCCCAAGATGGGTGAGCCACTAAGAAATTGCATGTGAGTTCCCAGAAATAAAACCGTAAAGTTGGTTGGACTAGCGAGTCTAGAGGGAACAATATCCCGTTTGAGGAGACAGGGTGTGACAATCGAAATACTTATTTTATTTCCATTTTCTTCATTCCGTAAGATACTTTGAAGTTGAGGGGGGTGTTTTCTAAAAACCTTCATACCCGAATTTAGAAGGGACAATATCATGTCGAAGGAGGCGGGACGTGACAATCAAAATGCTTATTTTGTTTCCATTATATTCACTCCGTAAGATACTTTGAAGTTGAGGGGGGTGTTTTCTAAAGACCTTCAGACCTTAGATCCACTTCGCACCCAGTTACGAAATTTTAATGAAATTCAAGTTTTTTGTCTTAAAAAATGTGTAAAAAATAGTGAATGGGAAACCTGTATGACAAGACATGCCCCAAATGGCATTTAATATTCTTGCTAATATGCAGTTAAAACATTTCATGAAATTCCAACAGTTGCATTTTTTTACAAAATGTTAAAAAATATGTGCTAAACTCACGATTTTTACTCGATTTTTGATTTTTTTTCAAAAGCATCCAAATACTTATTTTGTTTCTATTTCCTTCACTCCGTAAGATACTTTGATATGAAGGGGGAATATTTTTTAAAGACCTTTATACCTTAGACTCACTTCGCATCTTGTTACGAAATTTCAATAAGATTCGAGTTTTTTTTACTTAAAAAATGCGTAAACAATAGTGAATGAACATCCTAAATGGTAGGACATATCTCAAATGACATTTAATACTTTGGCAAATGTGCAGTTAAAATATTTCACGAAATTCCAATAGTTGTATTTTTTACAAAGAAAAAAATGTGAGCTATAACTCATGATTTTAGTCGATTATTGAAATTTCTTCAAAAGTATCAAAATACTTATTCTGTTTCCATTCTCTTTACACTGTAAGATATTTTGAAGTTGTATAGGATGTTTTCTAAAGACCTTCATACCCTTGAATCAGTTTGCACCCTGTTCCAAAATTACAATTAAATTCGAGTTTTTTTGCTTAAAAAATGCGTGAAAAATAGTTAATAAGCATCATGAATGGTAGGACAGGTCATACATTGCATTTAATACTTTGGCTAATGTGCAGCCAAAATATTTCACGAAATCACGACAGTTGCATTTTTTACAAAAAAAAAATGTGACATTCTCATGATTTTTATTCGATTTTTGAAATTTCTTCAAAAGTATCGAAATACATATTTTGTTTTTATTTTCTTCACTCCGTGAGATACTTTGAAGTTGAGGGAGATGTTTTCTGGAGACCTTCAGACCTTAGACTCACTTCGCAACCTGTTACAATTTTTTTTGCTTAAAAAATAAGTAAAAAATAGTTAATAGGCATCTTGAATGACATGATATATCTTAAATGACATATAAT
Source organism: Prinsepia uniflora (assembly GCA_032719365.1). NCBI lineage: Eukaryota > Viridiplantae > Streptophyta > Magnoliopsida > Rosales > Rosaceae > Prinsepia > Prinsepia uniflora. The sequence goes on along the minus strand of CM064868.1, from coordinate 78,677,991 downwards.
ACTTTGGCTAATGTGTAATTAAAATATTTCATGAAATTTCGATAGTTGCATTTTTTTCCAAAAAAATGTGAGTAGACTCACGACTTTTAGTCGATTTTTGAAATGTCTTCAAAAGCATCGAAATACTTATTTTGTATGCATTCCCTTCACTCCGTAAGATACTTTGAAGTTGAGGGGGACGTTTTGTAAAGACCTTCAAACCCTTGACTCACTATGCTCCTTGTTACGAAATTTCAATGAAATCCGAGTTTTTTTGCTTAAAAATGCGTAAAAAATAGTCGGTAGGTATCTTGAATGACAAGATATGTCACAAATGACATATAATACTTTGGCTATTGTGCAGTTAAAATATTTCACGAATTATTGACCGTCACATTTTTCACAAAAAAATGTGAGTTGTAACCATTGACGAAATATCATTAATTTTGGGAGTCTGCATTTAAATGGGGTTTTTTTTTCCCCCAATATGACAAATTGGCGAAATATCCACAAAAATCGGCGAAATAGATCGAAATTCTCACAATCCATCGACATCTAATTGAAAGAAAACGAAAAAACAATTGCACAAATTCGAATTGAAATCCAATTTGAAAGTACAAAATACTAGAAATTGTAAAACCCAAAATTGAGAACGCTGCCTCTAAGCCTGACTCTGAGATCCACAGAGTCTATTCCAACGGATGCCTCCATCACCACGCCTCCGTTCATCTCCATCACTTGCGACTCAGTTTTGCCCAAGTCTCCATCCATCTCCATCACATGCGACTCGTCCAACTCCACCACAATCGATGATCTATGTGTCCCTTGACTTTTGATAAAACTCAAACTACGCATTAAATTAAACATGTAATTTAAGTATTATGCAATTTAAACCCTTTTATTGTAGATGTAATATTGGTAAATAGGGATCGTTCTTAACCAGAAAAATTAGGGAACATTAATAATTTGTTAGTGTGAAAGAATAATGAACTAATTAATTAATGAAAGAATAATTGAATAAATTAATGAAAGAATTAAAGAATTAATAAATAAAAGAATAGATGAATTAAAAAATTAAAAAATTAAAGAATAAAGAATTAAATGAGGGGTTTGAAAAGATTGTAATCATAAAATAAAGAAAATAAGTAAAAACATATAAGAATTTAATTCTACTTCTACTTTAATCTTTGTATAAGTGGATTTTCTTCAAACACAATTTTTATCAACACTCTAACATTATGTCCTTATTGAACCAATCACGAAATCCTACATTCATCATCTCAATTACATACATATATTTTTCATATTATAAATGCACCGAACATCGGATTATTACTTACAATATGATCCACCTTAAGTTTGTGATTTAATGCGCCGAACAACGGTCAAACATTAAATCTCTTCAATTCTATTCTAAATGTCATGTACAGCGGATCAACATTTAACTTCAAATTGAAATTTAAGTACTAAAACATATGAAGTAAAAGAAATTCAGAGAGTAAAACACATGGAGATTGTATTCATACTTACAAATGTTAGAAAGAAAATACCAACACATATATGAAATTATAAGTAAAACTAAAACAATAACAAGAATTTAAGTAGAAAAATATAGTTTTTCCCAAGAATTACCAAACAACGGAAGGAAACTTGTAAAGATGAAAGAAGAAATACGAGAAATTCGGTTTTAAAAACTTTTGAATTGCCATAGAATTACCTAGCTTTAGGTTTTTCTTAAGGAAAGCATAAAAATGTCTATAAAGAGAAGTTTAAGAAAATTCTATGAACAAAATAAAGAAAATGAAGCTAAGAACAAAATAAAGAAAATGAAACTAAGATAATTAATTAAAAAAAGTTACAAATGGTCCCAAAATAAATCTACAAAATAAAAAGAAGAAAACTAAGAGAGAAAAACTACTAAAAACTAAGACTAAAATTGAGACAATTGGGACCCCTTACAATGAGAAACACTTCACTATTTATAGAAGAAGGTGTCTCAATGAAAGCAAAAAAAATAAAATAAAAAATACAAAACAAATATCAAAAAATTACATAAATAAAATGATTAAAAAGGGCTGATTTTGGGGTTGGTAGCTGTTGGGAATAGGGCAAAAGGTGCAGTGATGTCGGCAGCAAGGCGCAGAGGAGCAGTAATGGGAGTTGGCGGGCAGCAGCTGATCTGAAAGGATGGGACTCGGCAGGAGGTTGCTGACAGGAAGCCAGGTGAGTCTATCAGGAAAAAGGCTGGCAGCCTCAGCGCCTGATGCGCTGACAGAGGCTACAAGAACGGTGTGCGTGCTTGTGGCGAGCAAGAATGTTGCAGGAGACGGTGAAATGGTCTTCACTGCTACTGTGGATGCACCTAGAGGTTTAAGTGTCCAAGTGATTCCTGATAAACTACAATTTTCAAAGAACAACCAGAAGCTGAGTTACCAAGTGGTTTTCTCTTCAACCACTTCCTCTCCTAAGGAAGATATGTTTGGGTCTCTAACATGGACCAACGGAAAATATAAAGTCCGAAGTCCATTTGTAGTAAGCATTTGAAAACTAATAGTAAGTATTTCAATAAGGTATAACTATCATAACCCTACTTTAAAGAACATCTGAGGTAACAATATAGGGAGTAGAACCTAACACAAATAGATCAAAACAGTAAGATACTGAACACAAGATTAAAGTACTGAAGCAACTCATATATAATTCGCTCCTCAAAGCGGCTAGAAAAGCACGAAATTGGCAATGTCATGCAGGGATGCAAAATAAAGCGTTCTATTAGTGATACCTTAAGCTGACCTCATGGCCAATCCGGAATCCCCTATGCCCTACAACAGAACACGATCTTCATTGCAACCATTCACCTACTCTAATCACCACTACATTCCACTGAGGTTTCAATTCAATCAGGCTTTACCAATGGCAGTTTCTCCAATCGTATTGGAAAAGATTAAGATCCGTACACGTAAAAATGAAATAATCTAGAGGTTAAATCAAAGAAACCAGAGTAAATTAGAAAGTCCTTCTGTCTAAGGGATCAATCAACTAAAACAACACGAATGAACACAGTATAAGAGCCACATTTTTACCATATTAACTTAACATAAGAGAACCAGACAACATCAGAGTTTATACATCTCGATAAGTACTTTACTAAGAAATGTTTTACATAATAGCTAGAAAACATTCCATAACCACAGCTTAAGAAGAGCAGCAAACCAGAATTGGAAAATGGTGGGTTTCATCATCCCCAGGTCCTTCACTCGAAGGCCCATTGGTTCTCCCTGCGTACCTCCTCCTCTTCCTCGGGTGTAAATGCTTTGTCAATGTTGAATATCTTGCAAATCTCCTTAGGAGTTTTGCCCTTGATCATGTCCGCCACCGTTTGGCAAGTCAGGTCTAGCAAGCTCTTTATGTTCAAATAGTTTGCAGCCTACAAACAACAGAACTCAAAAGATGTTCCCCTTACTACCAAGATTAGCTGTGAATACACAAGTAATCATAATAGAAGCGTCCCACACAATCTCTGAAGCTATGAAAATATAAATGCCGAATAGCTATGCAAATATATATATATATATATATATATATATATATATATGCAGGCATAAAGTAAACTTTTCACAAATTAAGAAAATATATAATCCAGTGGTAACCAGACGACAGCAAGGATTAACCTTCCGCATAGTCAGACAAAATGATTCATGAATCTAATACCCTACAAACAATAAGGAGAAAATACAGAGTGGGAAATAAAAAGTCAAGACTTGCAATCAGAAAGAAAATTCCAATCTGATAACGCTAACGCAATTAAGAGTAAAGGAGTCGAATTTGTTACAAGCAGAATAAATTTAAACGAGAAGACAGTAAATTTTATGAAAGGGTATAAAAGAGACGGACCAGGATGAGATCGAATAAGGTGGCCTGGTCGACCCTAACGAAGTCAGCATCCCAGAGCTTGAGATCCTCATCGGTGGCGGGGTGGTCTTCGGGCTTAGCAGCCTCGACGTGCTTCTTGCAGTACTCAATAACCTTCGCCAAGATCTTGCTGGTGACATTGTGGAGTGGGATACAATCGTCATCAATCATCTCGATCATGTCCTTTATGATCTGAGATTCAAAGGCCACCACCTCGTCCACCTCGAACGTCTCACCGTCCAAGCTCTTCAGTGTAATCTTCCTCTCTGACGCCACCTTTTGGCAAGTCAGGTCCAGCAAGCTCTTTATTTTCAAATACGCTGCAGCCTACAAACAACAAAACTCAAAAGATGTTCTCCCTATTAGTCGTACTATCAAGACTAGCTATGTATACATAAGAAGTAATCATAAATAGAAGCGTCCCAAACAATCTCTGAAGCTATGCATGCATGCCGAATAGCTATGCAAATATATATGCAGGCATAAAGTAAACTTTCCACAAATTAACAAAATATATAATCCAGTGATAACCAGACGACTGCAAGGATTAACCTTCCGCAAAATCAGACAAAATGATTCATGAATCTAATACCCTACAAACAGTAAGGAGACAACACAGAGTGACAAGACTGGCAATCCGAAAAAAAATTCCAATCTGTAACGCTAACGTAATTAAGAGTAAAGGAATCGAATTTGTTACAAGCAGAATTAATTTAAACGAGAAGACAGTAAATTTTAGGAAAGGGTATAAAAGAGACGGACCAGGCCGAGATCGAATAGGGTGCCCTGGTCAACCTTGACGAAGTCAGCATCCCAGAGCTTGAGATCCTCATCGGTGGCGGGGCGGTCTTTGGGCTTAGCAGCCTCAACGTGCTTCTTGCAGTACTCAATGACCTTCGCCAACGTCTTGCTGGTGACGTTGTGGAGTGGGATCCCATTGTCGGCACAATCGTCCTCGATCATGTGCTTTATCGTCTGAGATTCCAAGGCCACCGCCTCGTCCACCTCGAATGTCTCACCGTCCGAGCTCTCCAGTTTGATCTTCCTCTCTGAAGACATCGTTCCGATCACTGTCCTTAACGGCTTAACCTCACAAACCCAGAGAGAGGATATCTGGGAATTGATAGACAGAAAAGGGCTCTGGAAAGGCGAAAAAAAAAAACAATTAAATCATAATTCTTTATTAATATATAAATTTATTCCAAATTTTGTATATAGGAAAATTAAATTTATAGTTCCATCAACAATCTAAAAAATACTTATTAAAATTTATTATAATTTTATTTTTTTATTATAAGATTATATTGAGAAATATAAAAACATTACTCCTATTTATAATTTTGTTTTCATTTACTCATGTTAAAAGTAATATGAGTATCTAATCTAATTTAAGGTAAGATAATTAAAAGTAATAATTCTTCAAAAATTAATTTAAAATTTAAATTTTTTTATCTTCCTATATTAAATAATTTAAAAGTAATAAGGTCTCATGTTAAAATTTAAGAATTAAACCCTACATCGTACGATTTCCACCACCATCTTCTCCCTCCTCCCAAATATATATATATATACCCTACCGTTGAACCTAGACAATACGGACTTTATTTTTTATTTTATAGAAAAAAAATTCAATTTTAACTATATTCAATATATATAGTATACATATATAATATTTATTATATGCATAATACAATAAAGGGCTCAAGAGGTTAAATAAATAAAACACTAAGAGGCACATGGGGCAAAGATGACAAAAAAAAAAAGACAGTTATTTTTAATTATTTACAGGAATTCTCAATAATTCATTTATCGTCTTTATTGAGATATAAAATGGTAAATATGAAATTTATTGTATTTATTGCTTACAAATTCTGTTTAGAGATTTTTGAATAAAAAGAGTTTGAGATAAGATCTTATTTTATTTAATATACAAGCATTAAATGTTTTAAATAAAAATAAAAGTTATTAAGGGTGTAGCAATGATTTATTAAAAAAAAACGATTAATTGAAGAAGTGGGTGGACGAGGAGATTTTGTCACTCTCATAAGCTCATTTTTTTTTTATCAGATGAATTTCATGAAAAAGGGGGAAATCAAGAACAATCGAGAAGCAACATCAACGCAGAAAACAAGAAACCAAGGAATCAACTAGAAAAAGGCTTCGGAGTAAAAACGCATGTTATAAGATATAAAACGTCTGTTTCTAATATCTGAAGGAAAAAATATAATTAGAGGGCATGGAAGACCATTATTATTTAAAATAAACATAAAAAAGGATGAAGAGCGTCAATCTAAATTTTCCAACATATTCTTCGTTGAGCTTGAGTAGTTAAAATATCGACTACATTATTTGTGCTCCGAGGAACCCACTAAAACTAGATTCTCTCAAACAAAACACAATGGGCACGAAGTTGAAAAAGGATGAGAAAGACCTCCCAATTCCCCCAATCAATTGAACTATAAATACACTTGATAAATACTTGGGAATCCAATTCCACGATCACATTACACGATCACATCCCTCATAAGCTCATTTATCCTCGAGCTGTCGCTCGCTCGTGCGGTACCGGATTCCTCTTTTTCAGGATTTCTTTTTCCAAATGCAAGATTATGGCCGAGTAAATAAGAAATACCAGGAAAAAACGTACACTTACAAAAAATTAAAACAACCATAAAATTGTAAAGATTATAATTAGTCATATTGAACCAATGATGAGAAAATTAGTGCTGTTGACATTGTGGAGCATGGGAAGTAACAACGACTGGACCCTTGTAACCAGAGCTGGTTTATGAAACTGACACCATCCAAAATTGAAACCATCTCAAGAATTGCTCACAAAGAATTTGCTTGCCCCAAAGACTCCAATGATGAACGCGTATCTAACATCAACTAGCTATCACTAGCAATTTCCAAGTTTACTGGAAAAGAGAGCAAGAATGTAAGCAGGAAGGTTACCAATGTTGCAGGAGACGGTGAAATGGTTTTCACCGCTACTGTGGATGCACCTAGAAATCCAAGGGTCCAAGTGATTTCTGATAAACAATAATTTTCAAAGAACAACCAGAAGCTGAGTTACCAAGTGGTCTTATGTTCGGGTCTCTTACATGGGCCAACGGAAAATATAAAGTCCGAACTCCATTTGTTGTAAGCATTTGAAAACTAATAGCAAGTATTTCAACCAGATAAAAAACATTGAGATACTGAACACAAGATTAAAGTACTGAAACAACATAGATATATAATTCGTTCTTCAAAGCAGCTGAAAATGCACAAAATTGGCAGTGTCATGCAGGGCTGCAAACAAAAGCGTTCTGTTAGTGATACCTTAAGCTGACCTCATGGCCAATTCGGAATCCCCTATGACCTACAACGGAAGACGATCTTCATTGCAATCATTCATCTACTCTAATCACCACTACATTCCACTAAGGTTTCAGTTCAATCAGGCTTTACCAATGGCAGTTTCTCCATCGAAAAGATTACCGTCTGTACACATAACTCAAAATGAAATAATCCAGAGGTTAAATCAAAGAAACCAGAGCAAATGGGAAATTCCTTCTGCCTAAGGGATCAATCAACTAAAACCGCAAGAATGAACAAAGTATAAGAGCCACATTTCTACCATATTAACTTAACATAAGAGAACCAGATAACATCAGAGTTTATACATCTGGATAAGTACTTTACTAAGAAATGTTTTAGATAATAGCTAGAAAACATTCCATAACCACAGCTCAAGAAGAGCAGCAAACCACTAAAACGGATCTCATCATCCCCAGGCCCCTTCACTCGAAGGCCCACGGATTCTCCCTCCTGACCTCCTCCTCTTCCTCGGGGGTAAAATCATCCTTAATGTTGAATGCCTTGCGAATCTCCTCAGGAGTTTTTCCCTTGATCATGTCCGCCACCGTTTGGCAAGTCAGGTCTAGCAAGCTCTTTATGTTCAAATAGTTTGCAGCCTACAAACAACAGAACTCAAAAGATGTTCTCCCTATTAGTTGTATTGCATTACCAAAGACCAGGTATGCAAATATAAGAAGTAATCATTATAGAAGCGGCCCAACCAATCTCTGAATAGATACGCAAATATATATGCAGAAATGAAGTACATCTTTCATCAATTAAGAAACTTTATAATCCAGTGGTAACCAGAAGACAGCAAGGATTAACTTTCCACATAATCAGACAAAATGATCCATGAATCTAATACCTTACAAACAATAAGGCGAACGATAGAGAGTGGGAGATAAAAGTCAGGACTTGCAATCAGAAAGAAAATTCCAATCTGATAAAGCTAACGCAATGTAGTATAGGAATTGAATTTGTTAGCAGCAGAATAAATTTAAACGAGAGACAGTACGTTTAAGAAAGGGGATAAAATAAACGGACCCGGATGAGATCGAATAGGGTATCCGGGTCGACATTGACGAAGTCAGCATCCCAGAGCTTGAGATCCTCATCGGTGGCGGGGCGGTCTCCGGGCTTAGCTGCCTCGACGTGCTTCTTGCAGTACTCAATGACCTTCGTGAAGATCCTGCTGCTGACGTTGGGGAGTGGGATCACAATGTCCTCGATCTTCTGCTTTATCGTCTGAGATTCCAACGCCACCGCCTCGTCCACCTCGAACGTCTCACCGTCCGAGCTCTCCAGTCTGATCTTCATCATTGAAGACATCCTTCAGATCACTGTCCTTAACCTCAGAAACCCAGAGAGAGACGATATCTGGGAATTGATAGAGAGAGAGGCGGTAAAAAAAACCATTAATAAAAGGAGGTGGACGAGTAGCTTTTTACTCCATTATTGTAATTGGAGCACCCGGCTTACTTACAAAGTAAGCAAGTAGCTAATGTTCTTATGCCTAACTAAAGATATAAAAAGACAAAGGAAAGTGGAGATTTTATGTCTCATAAGCTCATTTGTCCTTGGGCTGTCGTGCTGTCGCGCACTGGTGCAGTACCGGATTCCTCTTTTTCAGGATTTCTTTTTCCAAGTGTAAGACTGTGGCCGATTGTATCGCTATAAGTCGGCCAAGAAAATATATAACAGTGCAAAATCAGAAAACAAGATAATCGGAGTAACTTCCATTGATGCAACAAATTGGCTCAATGTCATCTCTAGGACTTCAATGGCATGTCCCAATGTTACTGCGATAACCACCACCGCCAAAGCTCAAAACCCTACCTGGTGTCCCTCTGCGATCGGATCAGCAATCATCACAACAGCAACTCAAACAACACAATTTGGAGCCTCCAATCATAACATATTTGGATTCCACAGGCAAGCCAAGCCAAGCGATTATGGTGCATGAGAAGTAGCAACTGGACCCTTGCAACCAGGGCTGGTTTATGAAACCGACACCATCAGGTTTATGAAACCTACAACAGATGACGATCTTCATTGCAATCATTCATCTATTCTAATCATCCCTACAATCCACTAAGGTTTCATCACAATCAGGCTTTACCAATAGCAGTTTCTCCAATCGTATTGGAAAAGATTAACATCTCTACACGAAACTCAAAGTGAAATAATCCAGAAGTTTAATCAAAGAAACCAGAGCAAATTGGAAATTCCTTCTGCCTAAGGGTTCAAGCAACTAAATGAGTAAGAATGAACACAGGATAAGAGCCACATTTTACCCTATTAACATGCCAGAACCAGATAACATCAGAGTTTATAAATCTACATAAGCACTTCACTAAGAAATGTTTTAGATAATAGCTAGAAAGCATTCCATAACCACAGCTCAGAGAGCAGCAAACCACTAAAACAGGTCTCATCATCCCCAGGTACCTCACTCGAAGGCCCATTGATTCTCCCTATGTACCTCCTCCATTTCCTCGGGTAACCAGATAACATCAGAATTTCTACATCTAGATAAGTACTTTACTAAGAAATGTTTTAGATAAAACCCAGAAAACATTCCATAACCACAGCTCAAGAAGAGCAGCAAACCACTAAAACAGGTCATCATCCCCAGGTCCTACATTCGAAGGCCCATTGCTCGCCCCCGCGAACCCACCCCACTTCCTCGGGTGTAAATTCATTCTTATCTTTGAATGTCTTGTGAATCTTCCGCCTTGACAGGGCGGTGCTCTAACCAATTGAATTACAATCCCAAGTAAATACGAATCTCCTCAGGAGTTTTGCCCTTGATTAAGTCCACCACCCTTTGGCAAGTCAGGCTTCGCAAGCTCTTTAAGCCCAAATAGTCTGCAGCCTACAAACAACAGAACTCAAAAGATGTTCTCCCTATTAGTTCGGTTGCACTACCAAAGACAAGGTATGCAAATATAAGAAGTAATCATAGTAGAAGCGTTCCCAAACAATCTGTGAATAGATATGCAAATATATATGGAGAAATGAAGCAAATCTTTCAACAATTAAGCAACTTTATAATCCAGTGGTAACCAGAAGACAGAAAGGATTAACCTTGCACATAATCAGACAAAATGATCCATGAATCTAATACCCAACGAACAATAAGGCGAACAATAAAGAGCGGGAGATCAAAGTCAAGACTAGCAATCAGAACGAAAATTCCAATCTGATAACGCTAACGCAATTAAGGAGTAAAGGATGTTAGCAGCAGAATAAATTTAAACGAGAGAGAGTAAATTTAAGAAAGGGGATAAAATGAACGGACCCGGATGAGATCGAATAGGGTAGCCTGGTCAACATTGACGAAGTCAGCATCCCAGAGCTTGAGATCCTCATCGGTGGCGGGGCGGTCTCCGGGCTTAGCAGCCTCGACGTGCTTCTTGCAGTACTCCATGACCTTCGCCAAGATCTTGCTGCTGACGTTGGGGAGTGGGATCACAATGTCCTCGATCTTGTGCTTTATCGTCCGAGATTCCAACGCCGCCGCCTCGTCCACCTGAACGTCTCACCGTCCGCGCTCTTCAGTTTAATCTTCCTCTCTGAAGACATCGTTCCGATCACTGTCAAACTTACAAAATGGGAGATAAAGATATAAAAAGACAAAATAAAGTGGAGATTTAATGTCACTCTCACTAACAAACTGTGCGTCCGGGCTTCAATGCTATGGACATTCATGGCATGGACATTCAAGTTGTTTAATTACTCTGGTTTCTTAAAGTGAAGTCCATTCCATAAAATGACATGGAGCATTGAAATTTTGACCCAAACGGTGGCTTCCACTTCTTTAGAATTCCTTTTCCGAAGTGTAAGAAAATACGACGGCAAAAATGGACATTTTTAGAAAATTAAATTAATCAAATTGAAACCATATAAATTTATTTATAAAACCATAAAGATTATAATTGATCAAATTGAACCAGACAAGAAAATTAGTGGGGTTGGAACTTGGAATACAAAAACACATACAAATTAAGTTGAAAAAAATAATGACAGTTGCCTATGAACTCAGTACTACACTAGTTGCCTATGAACTCAGTACTACACTACTACAGTCTAATAATATTACTTTGTATGTTAAATTTGATTCTCGTTAAAAATAAGGTCTGTTGAAGCGTTAAATGTTCAAATTGTCGATTACTCGTTGTCCAATCACCAAATAACGCGTCATTCCTCATAACCTGTTAACCTATTGGTTTCCCAGTGGTGTGGTGCCGACCTAAAGTTCTCCGACGGTCAAGTCAGTAACTTTGTTCGTATTTTCGATTACTCGTTGTCCAATCACCAAATAACGCGTGTCCTTCCTCATAACCTGTTAACCTATTGGTTTCCCGTGGTGTGGTGCCGACCTAAAGTTCTCCGACGGTCAAGTCAGTAACTTTGTTCGTATTGTCGATTACTCGTTGTCTAATCACCAAATAACGCGTGTTCTTCCTCATAACCTGTTAACCTATTGGCTTCTCGTGGTGTGGTGCCGACCTAAAGTTCTTCGACGGTCAAGTCAGTAACTTTGTTCGTACGAAGAAACAGTAAATGATAAATTGGGCAGAGTTGTAATGAATAGTAGATATTTATTACCTTTATTAAAAAATGTGTATCCCTTATGTATGAATAGCTGAGATATTCAATTCTCATAATTTCGATGTGGGACAAATACTCCTCGATTTGAGTGCTGACATGTGTTACGTAGATCGAGGATGGATAGACTTTCACGTGTCATTTCACATTGGGCCCAATGTTGAGGCTGTGTAAGTACGGTGGATTTGGGGCTTGAACGGAATCTGAACTTTAAGTATAAGACCCGGTATATGTTGTCAACAAGTCGATATTAAATATATATATATATATATATATATATATAAAGCAATTACCTTCAAAGAATGCTAGAAACATTGTGCTTTGACTCTTCAAATGGTTATACAATTAAACGAGAGGATAGGACACTTAATGAGGGAATTAAAACCTGATTTGAATTCCAATTCGATAGTTCCAATTGAAACTGTCATGAAAAACCTTAACTGCCAAATAATAGGCATTGGCCGGTTGAGGGATTATGTATAAAGGGAGATCACGAGTCCCTCTTCTCGAACAACCTGATCAAAAACCACTTCCCCTATCTGAAGTCTATCAATTTCGTGTTATGAGAAGAGATCATCAATCTCTTGTGCTCATGTGTCTTGAACCCTTGTTAAAACCAAAATTAAAACCATCTCAAGAATTGCTCCCAAAGAATTTGCTTGCCCCAAGGACTCCAATGAGGAACACATCTAACATCATCTAGCTATCAATAGAAACTTCCAAGTTTACTGGAAAAGAGAACTAAGCAGGAAGGTTGCCCAATGTTACAGAAGACGGTGAATGGTTTCACCGCTGCTGTGGATGCGCCTAGAGGTCTAAGTGTCCAAGTGATTCCTGATAGACTACGATTTTCAAAGGACAACCCGAAGCTGAGTTACCAAGTGGTTTTCTCCTCAACCACTTCCTCACGTAAGGAAGATATGTTTCGGTCTCTTACATGGACCAATGGAAAATATAAAGTCTGTAATAGCAAATATTTCAATAAGTAATAATTATCATAACTACTTTGAAAAACATCTAAGCTAACAGTATAGGGTAGAGTTGAATTTAACACGAAGAGATCAAAACAGTAAGATACTGAACGCAAGATTAAAGTACTGAAACAACATAGATATTTAATGCATTCTTCAAAACTGCTAGAAAAGCACGAAATTGGCAACGGTCCTGCAGGGCTGAAAACTAAGTCCTCTATTAATGATACCTTTAGTCGACCAAATGGTCAGTCCAGAATCCCCTATGCCCTATGACAGAAGACGATCTTCATTGCAATCATTCATCTACCCTAATCACCACTACCATCCACTACGGTTCCATCACAATCAGGCCTTAACAATGGCAGTCTCAACACATAACTGAAAATCAAATATTTCGGAGCTTAAATCAAAGAAACCAGAGAAAATTGGAAATTCCTTCTGCCTAAGGAATAAAGCAACAAACGAGCTAGAATGAACACAGAATAAGAACCACATTTCTACCATATTAACTTAACATAAGAGAACCAGATAACATCAGAGTTTACACATCTAGAAGAGTATGGGCAACAAGGTGCAAGAAAAACATTGACGTCTGACAGAGGAACAATATCCAAATATAAATACTTCACTGAGAAATGTTTTAGATAATAGCCAGAAACAACATCCCACAAGGCCATAATCACAGCAGATCACTCGAAAGCCCATTGGTTCTCCCTGCGTACCTCCTCCTCTTCCTCGGGTGTAAAGTCATTCTTAATGTTGAATGTCTTGCGAATCTCCTCAGGAGTTTTGCCCTTGATCATGTCCGCCACCGTTTGGCAAGTCAGGTCTAGCAAGCTCTTTATGTTCAAATAGTTTGCAGCCTACAAACAACAGAACTCAAAAGATGTTCTCCCTATTAGTCATATTACCAAGACTAGCTATGTATACATAAGAAGTAATCGTAATAGAAGCGTCCCAAACAAACTCTGAAGCTATGCAAATACATTTGCCGAATAGCTATGCAAATAAATATATATGCAGGCGTAAAGTAAACTTCCAATAAATTAAGAAAATATATAATCCAGTGGTAACCAGAAGACAGCAAGGATTAACCTTCCGCATAATCAGACAAAATGATTCATGAATCTAATACCCTACAAACAATAAGGAGACAATACATAGTGGGAGATAAAAATCAAGACTTGCAGTCAGAACGAAAACTCCAATCTGATAACGCTAACGCAATTAAGAGTAAAGGAATCGAATTTGTTACAAGCAGAATAAATTTAAACGAGAAGACAGTAAATTTAAGAAAGGGTATAAAAGAGACGGACCAGGATGAGATCGAATAGGGTGGCCTGGTCAACCTTGACGAAATCAGCGTCCCAGAGCTTGAGATCCTCATCGGTAGCAGGGCGGTCTTCGGGCTTAGCAGCCTCGACGTGCTTCTTGCAGTACTCAATGACCTTCGCCAAGATCTTGCTGGTGACGTTGGGGAGCGGGATCCCATTGTCGGCACAATCGTCCTCGATCATGTGCTTTATCGTCTGAGATTCCAAGGCCACCGCCTCGTCCACCTCGAACGTCTCACCGTCCGAGCTCTTCAGTGTAATCTTCCTCTCTGACGCCATCGTTCGGATCGATGTCCTTAACCCTAGAAACCCAGAGAGAGATTATATTTGGGAATTGATAGAGAGAGAAGGCCGGTCGAGAAAACGATTTATAAGAGAAGAAGTTGGACGGGTAACCTTTTACTCTATTATTTTAAATTGGATAAAGATATGAAAAGACAAAAGAAAATTGAGATTTTACGTAATTCTCATCCCCCTCAATTATCCTCGTGCTGTCATATAGATTCATTAAATTAATGAAGGCTAATAATTTTTGACAGGACATATCTATAATTCAAAATTTGGACGAAATTTATTTAAATTAACATATATAATTAAATTTTGAATTATTTTTTGGTGAATTTACTATGACATCTTTAATAAATAGGTAAATTTTTTGTGAACTTGTTAATCCGTATAATAACTCACTAATTCATTTAATAAATAAATAGATTTCAGATTAACATATTAACCCTTATATTGACCTATATATTAATCTGTTTAATAAATATGTCATTATTAACTAATATATTTACTCATTTATCCACATGAATACCTATTAAATGTTATATTTTAAATGAGTTAAATATGTTAAACAAATTAAACGGGTCAAACGGATCATAGATTAATTGGATTTCGAGTACGATATATTTATTTAACAGGTTACACGAGTTCCCTGGGTCATTAATAGGTTGAATTCAGATTAGATATTCTTGACACGATTATTAAACGAGTTGGATTCGGATTAGCATATTTGTGTAAAACGGAGTTTATAATACGATACAACTTATTGCATGTCCTAAAATTAATTATATTAAAGCCATATAGATTCATTTATATATTATAAAACTATAAAGATTATAATTAATTAAATTCAACCAATAATGAGAATTTGACTCGACATAAAATATAAAATCAATACCCAATGTATATAATTACTCACGTAATATCCTTATATAAAAACACATTAATCATTGTGGGTTCATGACATATTATAATCTTGTTATTTTCCAACTTAATTTATAAATGTCACCTACTAATATTACTCTTCATTCATATAAAGAGTAAAATTTTAAGTTTGACTTTAAAAAAAAAGGTCAATATCAATTGGGTGTAAATCAATTGCAATGCTCCAAGATGATTGTATTAAAAAAAAAAAAAAAAAAAAAAAAAAAAAAAAAAAAAAAAAACTTAATTCACAAGTGAGACTCTGAGAATAGGAGTAGAATGCTTGCAACATTGTGGTTTGGATCTTCTCATTTCTCTTGTTTACTATCTATACAGCTAAATGGTTGTACAATTAAACAAGATGGGTCAAATGATTAAAATACTTTTTCTGATTTGTTCCATCGTTTACAACAATGCTAAAAGATGGCCTAGGAAATATATAACAGTGCAAAGTCATAAAACAAAATAGAGAGAATGTAGAATGAGAAGGCTGTGATTTTCTACCAAATGAGATCGGAAAATTGGGACTAGAACTTCGGCCTAAATAAACGATCACTATTCTACCGGTCCCATCCGGTCCCTCTTCTCACGTGATTTGGAGGGCTCTCTGTGATCACAGGGACCAGTTCGACCGAAGCATGAGGGCAGTCATTCTTGTGTTCCCATCTACTATACGTGCAACACCTGGCTTCACGGTGAATCTCTTCCCCAAGTTGAGTTTCATGTAGGATTCAATCTGAAAACGATCCCGGAAGCTGGGACCTCTAAGCATCCCACTCAAATTCATTCCCCAGCCGACTGAATCTTCAGAATCATCAGACACAGTCACAGCCCATTCTAGATGCTTCGGATTTGACTGCTTAATCTCAATCCACCCCCCAATCCTTGTGAAATCGGTAAGTTCTGATTCCAACATTAGAGCAATGGATCCAGTTGAGCCATTTTCATGTGAGTTTGTCACCAAGTGCAGAGTGTATGCTTCAGCCATTGCCTGAGGGGATCCATGATATGTCAGACTGCCTTCAACCATTGCCTCATGGGATAACTCCTGTGTCGAACTGCCTAAGGGAATGGTGAGGGTTCCAATTCTATGATCCACAGATGCAAATGATGATTTAGGCACTTGGAGAAGACCAAGAAGCGAGAGCTTCGCTCCTCCTGGAATTTGACAGACAATTTGCCCGAAAGTGCTCAAACAGCGGCCAACTCTACCAGTGCCGGCTTGTGTTCCCAGTCCGGAAACAAACTGGGCCAACGAAGCAATAACATTTGATTTTTTCACCATTAAGCCAACTGCACTGCCATTATGAAGATTTAGAAGTGGTGGCCCAAATGATGAAAGATCAGTAAGGCCCTTTCCCTGCCAGAAGAAAAAGAAATATAGCTGCTTTATGAAAGGAACTACCAGTAAAATTTAGAATGAGAGAACACAACACCAATAGGATGTCCAAATATCTATTGGTATGTTTGATGTTACTCGATTAAACAAACTCGCAAACTACACAAGAGAAACAGTCTTACCAAATGATATGGAACCCTAGCCCATTATGAAACTAAGATTTGTCAAATTCAAGTTCTATCACCAAAAAATATAAACTTGCATATCAATTGGGTCCACACACCGAGAAAGAAAAATGCACATTCTGTACAGCCTTTAATTATCATTGGGTTGACATAAATGATCTATCTCATAGCCAGGTATGTACCCAAAAAAAAAAATTGAAAATGAAGGCACGAAACAAACTAAGCTACCATTGAGATTGATGATACCTGGTGGGTAGGATTTGTAATAACTGCAACATCCCTGCACTGAGCTCCCATTGGGATTGCAATTGCAGATAACCAGTTGCTAACATTCGCCGTATACGAAACTTTTGCTAGAGAAGGTGGGCATTCTGAAAGATCAGAAAGACTAGCCTTGTGCTTTTGACTGGCAACAAACTCTGCCACAAGCTTATCATTCTGCCGCACACTTGTTTCAAAAGCGAACCTCGAATCAGCCCCTGTTCTCATTCCTGCCCGATTCAGAGCCTCAGAGTTGTAATCAACCACATCACCAACATTATGCACCAACAAGAAAGCCCCCAAAAGATCAACTTCTCCCCTTACAAGTGTGCTAGTCTCTTGGAATGGACTTCCTTTCGAGGTCCCATACAAGGAAACCATTCTCTTAACCTTATCTTGTCTATCCCTGAGTTTCATTGAATCCGAAAATGCTTCTCTCTGCAACCTCTTCAATATATCAATCTGAAAAACTCATATCATCTAAGTGTTGTTCACATGTCCTAACTTGTAACCCTAATCAAAATGCTCATTGCTTTAATCATCTAACCTGATCAACTACTACACCATTTCCAGTAAAGGTTGCATAATCTATAAAAATCTCATACCAATTTTGCATTCACCATATAGATTTTAGCTTGGGAACTAAGTATTAAAATTATTTTCCAATTTCACTGAAAACATACATAACAATGGGGACTGGAAGTAACGGAAATATAATAAACAAAAAGCAAAAAAAAAAAAAAGATTAATTTTGGAAATACCGGATGTCGGCGAGCTGGAGGTTGAGGACGGCCGTGGATGAGACCGTCAAAGAAGTCTTGGGTCGATTTCGTCAAGCCTTTAAATTTGTCAACTACGAAAGCTACGGGTTCCATTTCAAAACCCAGTCAAGAATCTCGGAGGTTGAGAAGGCCAGAGAGCGAGAGTTCAGGACGACGACTACTCGAAGTTACGCTCACCGATTTACGCATACGACAAATTCGCGCATTTCCAGATGCAGCTATTTCAAAAATCAAACTGAACTCCAAAGCAGCAAACCGGTAAACAGTTGGTCCACTGCCGCATTCTTTCTTTCCTCTTTTGCTTTCTTCTTGGTTTTCAATTTTCTTATCTTTTCCTTTGCAGGTTAAACGGTTCGCCGTTTTGTTTCAATTGTCCAATACTCGGGCTGGTAATGGCCCATGCCCCGATCAGTTCCATGTTGCCCGGCCTGTAAACTCTGACATCAGCTCAGGCCCAAGGTCAGGCTGAAGTTCTCCAGGATGTGAGATTATTGAAGGATTTATTGAAAGGCATTCAAGAATAGAGCAAATCGTACAACACTTCCGTGCTGCATCACATATGACTCTATTAAAATCTTATCGGAACTTACAATCTGATTGAAAAAAAAAGTGGCGTGCATATCTTATTACAAAATTGAAGTGTCTGCGGCTATGGCTATGGCTTTTAAAATAATGTCAAGTGGTTAATCAAACCAAGTTACATCCAAGCCTAAGCTCATACCCATACTAGCAAGTCGATGGGTAGTCCTGCTAGTCCTGCTTGCTTCTCTATGTGTGAATTGGAACATGACTCTTACGAGGTCTTTTGAAAAATCTGACAGGTCATTTAGCATCGAACCCATAGCTGAGATGTCCTCATGATCTCGCGATAGGGCCGCCATAGCAATTGCATAGTTTCCTTCCAGCACCACCTGATTCATGCCCTGCTCCAGTAATATCAAAATCCTCCTATGGGCTGCTTCTACTTATGCTTGCAGTGTAGAACCGAGGTTGTTAAGCTTGCCAATTGTAGTTGTGATGAACCGGCCGTCCCAATCTCGCACCACTACACTGAAACCTCCCTTTATTTACACTTACAACTAACGCTCCGTCAAAATTACATTTCACTTGTTTCTGCAATAAATGGACCAACGAGTCTATGAAGACCGCACACACACAATAACACACACAATGACCACAAGATGTACGTGATACATCCAAAATTGAGCTACGTCTACGATGTTATATTTTATTCTCATTAATGATATAAATATTTGTACATGATACATGGGACTATGAGCTTTTAGAGAGAGTGCAATAATGTAGAGAGAAGAGAGAGCCAATATATTTGGAGAGAGAAGTCTGTACAGAGAATCAGATCCTTCGAATGAAATAGGGGGTTCCTGACATATCTAAGTTTAGCTTATGGACCATAATAGTGAGCCTAGGCATGGGCCTTAATGGTTCTAAACAAAAAAAGAGTCCATGACCCGCGTATAAGGAGAGGTCGAATTCCAAACCTTTCTATCGAGTATACCCATTACCAAAAAATGGACGTCACTTTGGGACACATGTGGATAGCCGCCCCGCGCGGCTAAAAGTAAGCCGAAAGAGCTCAAACTCTTTTTTTTTTAGTTCCACTGAGAAAGTCGAGTCTTATAAAAGACGCAACAAGTAAAGTAATCTTTTGAGTTCGGTCTGGTCGGCCGATATGGTATCAATATCACCCATCCAATGTTTGGTCGATTCCAAGTTGGCTTGCATGCATTTTTCACTTGCGCCATTTGTTCGGAGATGATTGAATTGGAATGAATAAAGCCATGTTTCTGCACTTCTAGCTATCTCCTACTCTGCGTAGTATTTTCACCGTGTCTCTTCATTAACAATAACTACTCCAAATTCCGATGATGATTGTAGCAACGAGGTATCCTTCATTCTTTATCGGAGTTGGAGATTAATTTGGAACATGTTAACCTAATTCACTATAAATTTAACACTCAATTTAAACAGTTAGGTACATAAAGTGAATCCCTCGACTTAAACCCTCGTCATAAAGTCTTCATTATAACAGTTTCATCATTTTTTTGTTCGAATTTGGACATTTGTGAGAACCTCGCATATACTTAGGTCAACATTTCCCACCTTAGTCTATAAATGAATCCATTCATATGAATTATTTAGTGTTGCATTATTATCATACCACAGGATCAATTGTTGTCGAATAAGGCGTCATGAAGTTTTGAAGTGACTCATGCAACATAATCCTGTATGCCCTCTCAGTTGGATGATAACTATCCCAGAAGACATAAGTTGACAAATTTTGACATGCCCCGGGAGACACATCGGTTGCAAAGAAACACAACCTCTATCAACCCCGTATATACCGCAGCATCCTTTGTTTATTACTTCAAATCCTGCATTCATTTTATTAATTTTTGTCATTAATTATTCACCTAATCATATTTTACATCAAACTAAACGTCATAATTGTAAGAAGTTAAGATTCCACTCCAAAATCAATTGGTAATGTGGGAGTAATCCAAGATCATATAATGCACAAATTGTAGTTGTGTTTTTCCGATGTGGAACATTTTCCTCACATTTCAACATGCCCTCTCATATGTGGCGGATTTTTCAGACTATCACGTGACGATGTGAATGAGTATGTGTGACACATGTGGTGGTTAAGTCTATCATGTGAGATAACCCAATTCTAATATCACGTAAGATGTTGAGACCCCAAAATTAGATAGAAATTATTACATAATACCGTATTTTTGCGAGTTGCGGATAATATCCACGAAAGGACTGTAAACATCCATGATTACCACTCTTGCATGGAAACGGAATACGTGAGTGGTAAGGCGGTCGGCCTCCGCCGATAGCTTGGTGTTGAACATTTGGATAGCTTCATTTACTTCCTCCATACATTTTCTTTCAAAACCTCCTCCTAAAGTTCTCTGTGCCGGCACACATCCAACCGGCGGTATATTGCCCACGCCGATACTTCGTGCCCCCATTGCATGCATGTAGTTTCTTCAATTATTACATATCAAAAGTATAAAGAAAACAATAAGTTTGATTAACTTTAAAGATTTTTTTTATCATTTAGGTTTAATCATAGAGGTTGAATCTGAAGACAGTAAACGAATAATAAAATGATGATTAGTTGAGAATATATAGAATAAAAATTAGAATAATATATGTTTTGCATACAATTCCTTTCTTGAGGTTCTTCATCGTGTCACCCTTTCAACTCTATAGAATAGCCTAAATACATATAGCGTAATTGAAATATTTTAACTCTAAAATCATCATTTTAAGATCATTAATTTATAATAAAAAAATCACTCAAATTGGAAATTATTTAGTTTTTCATATGTATAAACTAAATATATGAACGGTGTATGACGAAGATATATATTTATCTTGTTACTAATACCATTGATTTTTTAAATACATATGAACAAGCATGAACCCAGAAATTAGAAATGAGGTAGGCTAATTAGTAAATATTAACGTAAATTATTTTATTATCAAATTTCAATGGTATTAAGTGCACCTAATAAAAATACATATTTTATACAAGAAACAACAAATAATCATGTAATAAATACAATGAAAATAATTAAATTGCAACTACCATGGACAAGATATTATTATCTCCAAAAAAAAATCAAAATTCCTCTTATTTAAGTGGAACAAATTAATAAGTTGCGCTATAAATTAACATTATATATATTTTTCTTTCGAATATTCAATTTCAGGTGAGCTGCACCCTAGCCCTAAGGTGTGATCCGTGTCTGCATATGAATAACTGAACAACCTCTAATTTTGTAAATTTTTATTTATGAATATGATATTGAAATTATTATTTAAAAGTTGAACAATTCCGATTAATGATATATATGGAAGGATTATTCGATAAATCGAAATGATGGATGAACATATACACTTAATTAAGGTGGGATGTAATTAGTATTAACCTAAAAAATTATTGATAATGAAAACCCTAATTTGAATGTACCTGCACAAAGGCTGAAGCTTGGGTGAGCATAAAATCAGTGTAGGCAGAAATATTGTACCGCGGGAAGCGTACGGGTGTATGAAAGTAGGTATTGGCAATGTCGTTGCTGCCTGCTACCACCATGAATAGGCTGTTGCTTATAATCTCACTTGCTCTCGCATGTCCAACATGATTTCTCAGTTGCTCTATGTATTCTTTCAAGAGTTGTAATTGTTCTGTAAGCGATATAGCTGACTGAACAATACAAAATAATTAGATTCATGAAAAGAAAAAAAAAACTAATTAGTGATCATCATGAGAAATTAGTGTGTGAAAATATCACTGATCAAAAAGGCATAGGCGCTCGAAGATAAGTAACCGCCCTGCATAATGACTAGGTGTCTAAGTGAATTTTTTTGCATGTACATCCTTGTATATATATATATATATATATATAAGTTTATATATATATAGTTATATAAGTTTATATATATATAGTTATATAAATTATTTTATTTTTTAAATACTTAGTTAATAATATAAGTATTAATTAAAATAAAGATAATAAATTTAAAAAATATAGAATATTTTATAATAAAATTAATAAAAAACTTATATATTCAATATTTATGATTTTCAACTCAATTTATTTATCTAAGTAATTAATTTTTGTTTTGAGATTATTTGATAGCATTCAATATATTTTTATTTTGTTAAATTTTGTTTTTTTTTTTAAAAAACTTAGATAGGCCCCCGTATATATCCCGCCTAACCGCCTAGATGTTATTCCCGTAACGATCACCCTAGAAACGCTTAAAACAGTTTTGAACATTGGAAAATATATGCAACATGCATATGTACATGTACATACCACTATCTTAGATGTCAATGGATCAAACCCTACCCCGCCGGAAGCAAAATTGACTCCGGTCGGCAAGTCCTTGTCTTGAAGATATGGATCTAGGTAAGCTGGTAATAATTCTTTGATTCCCAGTTGTTCCACTTAAAGGGTACGTACAAGATTAAAAACATAATTAGATCGATTGCAGTAAGTTACTGTGGATCGTAATATAAGATAGGATATCGTAGAAAGATTATTAATTACCAAGGATGTCGGAAGGAACTTTGCCATTGCCTAATCTTCCGGTAGGCAATCCTCCCATGAAATCTCTCCCATATGGAGGAAAATTGCATTTACCAAGCGTAGGATGGTTGTTGTTGTTGTTGCCGGTGTCAACAATCGAATCGCCAAACACGAAAACAGCCGGAATTGTTACATTGTCCGGCAGCTTCTCACGACCTTGACAACTACTGAAAAATATCATACACAAGCAAAAAGATCGAGCAAAAGAAAAATAGACTAGCCATTGTAGCTGCTTAATTTAATGCAGAATAAGAAACCAATGAACTTATTAGCTAATTAATTAATCAACTTTTTAATCAAGCTTGATTTACCTCATGATCAAGGAATTTGCATGAAACCATAAACACGCAGCGATAAATTGTGTGACTTTGAGATCAATTTTCTTGCACGGATCAATATTATGGCACGCACATATAGAAAATTAAGAAAATTAAACCCTAAACTATACGAAATTAACCAAATTATTTAATATCGAAAGATAAAGAATTTTTACATTTAAAATTTAAAATTAATTTAAAAGTATTTTTGAAGAATTATTGCTTTAAGTTAGATTAGATACTCATATTACTTTTTAAATGAGCAAATAAAAAAATATTATAAAGAGGAGTAATGTTTTCATAATCATCAATATAATCTTATAATAAAAAATGAAAATAAAAACTAACGTTGAAATCATGATAAATTTTGGTAAATATTTTTTAGATTGTTGTTGTACTAGTTTTCAATTGGATGACACGAGGATTGATTGGTGCGGCTGCATGCTAATATATGGTGATGCAGATCACAGTGGATATAAAATGCAATAATTTGCTACGCTAGCTGCTAGCATGTCCTTAACTGAACTGACATCATCACCATCGATAATTAATTAGGCCTCCCTTCAGGTTGTAGTTTCATAATCATCAGATTAGGATCAGAGAGTTGCAAATTTGCAACTTCCATCTGTCACATTTTGAGCTTCACTTTCTTTTAAAGCGGGATTTTTAGACACACTGACTACTGCATGCCGACGCCTTTGTCTTGTAGAACTAGGACAATCACATCCAAAGAAATCAAATTTCTGAGCTTCGGAGATCGCCTTAGGAAGAATTCTAGAACATCTTTGATACATATTATTATGACGTTCAAGAACAGCCAAAAGAGAAAGAAAGGGTATACCAACTCCGTTTTCGCATCCGATAGAACATTTTTTTTATATATATTCTTATGATGCTTAAAAATAGACAAAAAAGAATAACGATATCCATTAAAACATCTTTGATACATACTATTATAGCAAAGAATTGAAATATCGATATCGACGGATATATCGCTAGCCAAATTTATGGATATTTCGCTCTAAATATCGATATCGATATCGTTTACGGTCAACAAAAATGACGGAAATTTAGTCTAAAAGTTGAAAAATTTTAATGGAACTTTGTAAAAAACTTAAGTACCTAATAATGGTTATATATGACTGGTCATATTATAAAATGACTGCTATAATAAATAATATGATGCAATATGATTCTAATGATGACTAATAATATAAAATCTTAAATATAAACATAAATTGAAGTGAATTATTATAATTGAATGTTGATATAATTAAAAACATAACAATAAGAATAAAAAAAATTCAATGGAAGAAAAATAATAAAATAAGTCCAAATATATTTAAACTTGGAAAAAAAGATGAATAAATAGGGCAAATTTTGTTAAAAAATTGGAAGGAATTGATATTTTTTTAAATTGAAAAAAAAACCAACGATTGTTGAAAAATTGGAAAAAAATGGATAAAAAGGGAAATTAATTCGCATTTGTCAACAAGGGAGTCACCAGGATCCCCAGTGAAGAAATAAAACACAAAGCCAACTAACTAGTCTTATTGTAAATTTAAGCAACGTATAATATATAACATAACAACTCGCAGTCATCTTCTTCCTCTAATGGGTTTGCAACTCTGGTTTTCCGACCCAATAACATGGCCCGACTCAAACTACTTCGTTTTACATCCAATTTTCACAAATTAATAGTCCATATTCATTGTTTTGATCCCAAAAAGGAATATATGGGCTCAAATCAAGAAAATTCTTTGATATTTTGTCCTCTCTTCTTTTTTTTCACTCCTTCACCCCTTTAAGTGTCGCCAATCAAATTTTTCGATATTTCGACGAAATTTCAACTGACATTTCCAATATTTTCATCAATTATTATAGCATTCAAAAACGGCCAAAAGAGAGAGAATAAGAATAACGACTCCATTTTCGCATCCATTAGAACATCTTTGGTACATAGTAGTATTAGGACGCTCAAAAACATCCATCCATTAGAACATTTTTTATACATATTATTATAGCGTTCAAAAATGGCCAAAAGAGAGAACGGGAATACCAACTCCGCATCCATTACAACATCATTGGTTCATAATATTACGACGCTCAAAAACAGCCATTAGAATATCTTTGGTACATATTATTACGACGCTCAAAATAGCCAAAAGAGAAAGAAAGGAAATACCAACTCCGTTTCTGCATCCGCTACGAAATTAGCTTTACAAGATACTTGTAGAATGTTTTTCTTTTCTTTCCTCGGTGCCGTCGTGGGGTTTTATCTCCTCCATGCATTTTGATTTATTAAAAGAAAGAAAAAAATTACCGACTAAAGTACCAACCAGTCAATTATAGTTTTCTTTCCTTCTACAAGCAAGATATAAAGACGAATAGAATAAGATACAATACGTGAATAATCCAATTATTTTTTTAAATAGATTAATGATACGAATACTACGTGTTCTCTACTAATAATCCAAAAGTGAGATTCCCAAACGCTGCTAAAGTTGACGAACCAATATACACACGCACACAGACACAAACGCTGTTTCAAAATCTAAACCCCACAACCATAATCAGAACGCATTCGACATTATAGACGTTAATTACATAAACACCAATGTACACAACGGATTGTTGGGGGGGGGGGGGGGGGGGGGGGGGGGGGGGGGGCTTTGAAACAATCTAAATAACCAAAAGCAGCAGCCATCTGGTTAACAAACCGGAAACCAGGACATGTAAAAAGCTCTCCTAACTTATTAGGAAACATAACCAGTCCAATCAAACAAATTGCACCAGAAACTTCGGAAAAGAACAATATTAGTGCTGTCAATAAAATTCTGGTTTGCATCAATGAGCACTCACAAGAAATGGATTCTGGCAAACCCCACATTCAATGGTCTCCGATCCTGAGCTGGGAACCTGAACCTGCAACAGTTTCACTAATGAAATCACCAACTAAGTATGCAAACATAAAAATAATCGATATATACATATGCACAATAATACTCCCCAAGAACTATGCAAGTAGAATCTTCAATTCAAATTTCTCTATAAGAGTAGCTATTCTAAAATATTATTAATTAAATTTATATATGCTGCAAAAGATGTCATCTTGAGCCTCGAAATGATATTCTTAGTCGGCATTCCAGCTAAGAATCGCAGCCCAATTAGGTGTTTTTCTCCACCTTGAGAGTCTAAGGTGGTTATGCCAACTACCATCTGATCAATATATTACCTGCAAGTGGACCGTGCATGTAGGACATGCAACTTCTCTCATCCGCCTTCCAGATCCATCCGACTTTGAACCTGAGGAATGAAAATGCAAATGAGCAATGTTTATATACTTCCCACTTCTAATTAAGATTTCAACGGTGCAAAACGGCAGGAAACCACTTCTTTAACACATGCGAAAAATACCTGAAGATTCCTGACGATTCTTTTCCAGCTCCTCCTGTCCAAAAAAAAAAATAGATTAGATTAAATAGAAAAACAGTGAGCGCACACACATAACATGTATCAAGATGCCTGTACTGATCTAGACTTGTTAAGACCTTCAGCTGATATTTTAAACTAAATCTACTTTTGGTGAAAATTTAAGATACTGATTTATAAATTGCACTTCAGAAGAGAAAAGACGCATAAAACACAAAATTCACCTTTAGTTTCCGGGCAAGATCTTCGTGACTGTGCAACCCTGCAGGTTTATTCGATGCTTCCTTGGCATTACTCAGCCTCTGAGTCACTTCAGCCTATAAATATAAAAGCATTGTACGCAAGGTCAATTCCAGGATAATTATAGTTTGCAGATGTACTGGGATAAACCAAGCATTATTGTTTTCATCATATAGATAGTTGAAAAAAGAACTCCAACAAGTTTAAAGACCCTAAAAAGTTTTAAGATACGTACCATGCATCGATCACAAACGCGAACCTGAGGAGCATTCTCTTCACTAGTTAATGCAATTCTGCCATGTGTGCACTTGTCACAGAAAATATCTCCACAGTTCCGGCAATGATGCTAAATTGATGAGAAACCCATTAGTTCAAAATAATATATAGCATGAACACCAAACTCTGAAATGTCTCATTAAAACTTGGTTTACCTTACGGACAAAAGCCCCAAAATCTATCCCACATGATGTGCACTTTGTAACTGCTTCATCAGGTACCTAAAGAAAGCAGTAATGAATTAAGTAAGAGTATCCTTAACTCACCAAAACAACTATATACATTAAAGATGTGTGATGTGTATTTTTATCACATTATGATAAAGTGTATATGGAGAAACGTTCAGAACAACCATATATATGTCGTTCTAAAAAGAAAACAATGGGGGAAGCAAGCTTTCAGGAAGCTAATCTAATATTACCCAATGATCTTTCTCCTCATTTCCTGGCTTTATAATGTTCATCCAATCAGTTAATCCTTTTTTTCTCTCTGCAGACTGGTCAATTGGCTTTGCAGATTCAGTCGGCTTGATTCTTCCACCCATTTCCTTGAGCTGAGTAACAAGAGGTAGAATATCATAAGTTTAAACACTATCTTCAAGACATAATCCATGGGAACAATAGTATGCATAAATATAACAAAAGTATAGAACTAGAAAGACAGAACCATTCAAATCAATTCAAAATACTGGAATAATCACACAGTAACAGGTTCTATAAGTTCCAAACTAAAGAAAAGGGATTTCATTTTCCCAATTATGAATGCCAGAAACCTAAAAGTTCAAGACATTGTAAGTTCTCAAGTATATGTCATTAGGCAGAAAAGGAATGACTCTACCATACATTCACTTATGCACAGAGAACTCAGCTCGATGTAGCTAAATACCATCATCAATGAAATGACACCCACCTTATAAGTCTATAAGATAGGCTCGATTCAAGGGTAACCTAAAGGTACTTTCTCAACCGACAAAGCAATTCATTTGTAACATATACATGCCCAACTTACCCTATCTGGTAACTTAATAAAATGTCAAATTCAATTATAGTTCTCCAACTGCCTGCCAATCCTTTTTCCCGCCAAAAAGAATACAGGGCCAAGATGAAGAAATTCAGACACATACACAATCTCTGTAAGTAACCCACCCTACTCAGGATTGACAATTTGACAGAAATGTGAGCGAGTCAATCCAGCCACCTTCTATTTTTCAAACATAGAACCAAAACAATAAAAACATCTAAATTAATTATCTACAATTATACTTAATACATAACACACATGTCAAATGACTAGTGCATAAAAAAACCAAATATCACCTTGACCCTAAGCACATGTCAAATACTCAACCTTGGTAGTTTATCACCCTACTCAGGATTGACACATGACAGAAACGTGAGCTAAGAAATCCAGCCTACCTTTTTTTTTACATAGATCCAAAAAGATAAAAGCATCCAAATTAATTATCCACGATTATACTCAATACATAACTCACATGTCAAATGACTAGTGCATAAAAAACCAAGTTCACCTCGACCCTCAGCACACGTCAACTATGAAAAGAAACCATTAGTCTTTAAAAAGGGATAAAATACGAGCATTAAAACTCCCAACCTGTACAGTCGCAGCAGTCACAGTATCCAAAAGTGTGTTTGTAGTGTAACTATTTGACTGCAATCTAATACGCCTTGGCTCAATATCCACAGAGCTCTTTGACCAAAACGCAAAGGTAGATGAATCAGATACCTACATGAGAAGGAAAATTAAGAAAAAACAAATTAATCATTCTCAAGCCAAAATTTAACAGTTCATGAGAAACTCAAAACGAAAAATTAAAAACTTACTTCACATCTTGTAATGGTCTCAAGGGGGTATATTCTCAGTGTCCGAGTGGTAGCAGGATCAAGCATGCGAATACCATCCAAACCAATCTGAAAGAGAAGGTTTGATTGATTGCATAACAAAACAATAGGAAAGATATGAAAGAGAGGGACAAGGAACTAACAAGAGTAATGAGTGGCATTCAAACACATTAAAGATAATAAACCAACCTAAGAGATAATCATCATAACAAAACCATATGCAGCTTAATGCTTATACACATAAAAAATAGGAGAGTTCATAGCAGCATATGTAAAATTAGAAAAGTTGTGAGCAAAATAAAATCTTAACGCTGTCCACTCCGATTCCGGAACCATACCATCCAAACCAATCTGAAAGAGAAGTTTTGATTGATTGCATAACAAAACAATAGGAAAGATATGAAAGAGAGGGAGAAGAAACTAACAAGAGTCATGAGTGGCATTCAAACACATTAAAGATAATAAACCAACCTAAGAGATAATCATCATAACAAAACCATATGCAGCTTAATGCTTATACACATCAAAAATAGGAGAGTTCATAGCAGCATATGTAAAATTAGAAAAGTTGTGAGCAAAATAAAATCTTAACGCTGTCCACTCCAATTCCAGAACCATACTGTAGACTAAAAGCCTAAATTTTCACTTTAATCATATTAAATTATTTGCACTATTAAGAGGCCCTGGTGAATGCTTCTGTCATTATACGATACAAAGTATAGATGATTCCTCCACAAAATTCAAAAAGGAAAAAGAAGATTGGATCTCCCTGTACATCAAATCATCAAAATACTTGCAAACATATTATCTCAATAATATGCTCTCAACCAAAGGCTAATGCATTCGCTCCCTGCTTACTATCTTATATAAGTAATACTTTTCCAAAGTATGATTTCTAGTGCTAAGGCTACCAATTGCAGTTACAGCCTAAGGCTATGGTCTAAAACCGCTGAATTCCATAGCATTGAAAAACGTAAAGAAACAAACCAGTAACCAAGCAAAAATCAGAGAGGAAAATTAACAATGTAGCCATCAAGTCTTAGTAACTCTTAACTACGACAGTGGAGATCAGACAGCACCTACTATTATACAAAAAGCTCAATGACCAACTATTATACTGAACATGATAACTTAAATAATTCTGCAATCAAATGTCCACTGAAATATGACAAGTGCCTATTTGATCATACCTGGCAAAGAACATCCATGGTGCTCTGTCCTCCACTTTCAGCCAATAGCTTGACACGAAACTTTAGCGCCCCACTCTTCGCGTCTTCTTGAGTATCCGCCTTCGGTACTGCCCTCACGATCTTGCTGGAGCTTGCGGACGAGCTTTTCCCAGATGGGAAACTGATCGATCTCCCATAATCATCGAATAAAGACGAGCTTGACGACTTGGGTGCTGTGCCACGAGCCCCATATGGATCCACCTTGTCACCTTCGTAGGCATAAACACCATCGCCGTACCCTTCATCGCGACCTGAATCATACCGCTTCCCATATATATCCGATCCCAAATCGGATCGGGGCCCGTTGTAGCCTCCATACTTATCATCTAAATAGCTGCCGCCACCGACGCCGCCGTGATCAAATTTCACAGAATTCTCGTATGGACTTTCATATACCGGCGGCACTGAGGAGGGAGGCTGAGAAAACGGCCCTGCGTATACGGACGCATAAGGAGAAGAAGGATTGGAATTGTGGTTAAGATTCGCGGGAATAGAAGGCGGCAAAGTGGAATAACTGGAAGTTGAATGATTCTGATCGTAGGGCTGATACGGTTGGTGCTGCGGCGGTTGTGGCGGTTGCGGCAGATGATAGGACGAATGGGTCTCAAACGGAGGGAAGGAAGGTGGTGGAGGCTTGGGATTGAAGGGCTGCAAATTAGGGTTGGGGATTGAAGGAGGGGAGTAGGACGGAGCTGTGGGAGGAGAAGGATCAGAATTGAGAGAATATGAAGGATATTGGGAGTAGAGAGAGTAATCGGAGGTGGTGAAAGGTGGGGCAGAGGCGTGGGTGTTTGGGTGGGGATCGGTGGGGTTTGGGATAGGGTTAGGGTTTTGATGCGGCGGGTATGGATAATATGGAGCGGAGCTGTAATCGCCGTGTTGCATCGCGGACTGAGGACGAGGTGTTTCGAAGAACGATAGAGGAGGAGGACGAAGAGGGGTCAGGCGGAGGTTGGCTGTCTTGTCTGGGTTTTCCTCTGCGTTTTCGGCCTAAGAGGAAAAAACCAAACAAATGAATAAACTGAAAAAGTTCTGGTGTGAATTTGATCAAGTTGGGGCCGGTTTGGGAAGCGTGAATTATAAGCTGGCAATGGTATTCATTTTGGGCTTCGAAACCAAATGCCTGATGTCATTTTCTTGGACTGTAATGTAGCCCAACTATCATGAACCCAGCCCAAGTATGTACGATTCTTTATTTAATTAAAAACTTTTAATTAATTATGGGAGCTGATTTTGGCACGTCACAAATTACTTAATCTACTTCATTTTATTTTATTTTAATTTTTTTTCTTTTTTCATGTACCAAAATTTTAAACTTGTCCCTTATTCTTTTGAATTTAATATACTTTATTTTCACTACTTTTATTTTTGTAAAATATTTAGATATTTTATTTGAATGTGCGCTATTAAATAACTATGTTTAATATTAAAATAATTATAATTTATAGAGTAAAGAAAAAAAAAACATTACTGCGAAAAAGAAAACCTCCATTTCGGCTTCCTTTTCGATCATATACAATGCAAAACCATAAATACGAAATGGTAGAATGGAATGAGCACGAGTTAGAACAAAAGCTAGGGCTGACAAAAGATCGTATCGTGTCGGGTTCGTGTCATATTATAAACTCTGTTTTATCCAAATATGCCAAATTCGAATTCGACCCGTTTAATAATCGGGTCAAGGATGTCAAATTCGAACTCGACCAGTTAATAACTCAGGTAACTTGTTTAATATACAAGTCGTACTTGAAACCTAATTAATATATAACATGTTTAACATATTTAAATTATAAGATTTAATAGGTATTTAGGTAAATAAATGAGTAAATATATAAGTTAGTAATGACATATTTATTAAATTGTTCAATATATAAGTCAATATACAGGTTAACAGGTTACCCATTTATTAAGCAAGTTAATAGGTCATTGTACGAGTTAACAAGTTGACCCAAAAATTACCCGAAATTTTAAACGTGCAGATTAACTTGGATAAATCTCGTGTGAGTTTCGAATCGTGTTAAAAATTGTCACTATTAACAAAAACAGCCAAGTTATTTATGAAAATTTATTTTATTTTATAATAATTAATTCAAATTTAACCCACAAAATGAAATAATATTGTATTTTAAAGTTGTTTAATGATGAGTAGATTCTGAAATTATTAGTTTTTGGAAATAACCAGAAAATTGTTTTACTTTTCATATTTGAAAAGTCATACCAATCAGTTTTGCATACAAATGTACAACAAATTAAGAATGTTTTACTTGTATTATGTTTTCAGTTATAATATGTTATAAGATATTGTAAGGTTTTAGTTAGTGTAATTGATTGGTTCATCTTGACAATTTTTTTTTTTACTTAAAATTTTCAATTAATTTATTTTTATTGGGAGGTTCTTCAAACAATTAAAAATAACATTTTTTTTTGCCATCTTTGCCCCCATGTACCCTTTATAATAATATAATAAATATTATATATAGGCATATATAACAAATATTATATATGTATATAGATATTATAAATATTATATATAATTACAATTAATTTTTTTTCTATGAAATAAAAAACAAAGCTCATATTGTCTGGACTTAAATTGTAAAGTATAGAAATTTTAGGTGAGATTGTGCTAAAAAGCTTACCACTTAAGGTTTATAGTTTAATTTGGATTTTGGACACAAAATTCAAGAATTAAATTATAAATCATAATGAATTAACCAAAGTATTTAATATAAAATGATAAAAAAAAAATTAAATTAAAAGTTTGAAAGTATTTTTGAAGAATTCTTATTCTTAGTTATTTTACTTTTAAGTTGTATTAAATACTCACATTATTCATTCAAATGAAAAAGTGAAAAAAAAAACAAGATACCAATGGTTGGTGGTTCAAATGGAAATGACCGTGTTCCCTTTAAGCAAGGTTTCGAGTTCGAGTCTTGTGAATGGAGTAACAATGATCTAAAAATACAACAAAATAATTAATACTCAAAATTTTGTATATTAAACTTCTAGAGGATTTGATTACAAAAATGACCACTATATTAAGATTTATCAAACAAAAATTACCACTTAATAATCTTTTATTATATTTGTATATGATTATACATGTATTTGTCTGTATATACCTGCATATCTTATTATTTTTACCTTATATTAATATTAAAAATTAATAAAAATAATATATTTATTAATGATCCAGTTTAGATTTAACTTTGAAAAATCAAATCAAAACTGTTACTAATTGATTAGAAACTTGGAGTTTGAATTATCAAATCGTTTAACTTTTATCTGATCAAACTAAAATTATTAGATAAATAACGATTTATAACGAATAAATTAATAATTTTAATGGATTTATGTGAACCCCGAAATACAAGTAATCCACAAACTCCCGCAGACGAGTTACATAACAAAAGAGAAACAGTTCTCATATGTGAGTTTGCACGATCCTTTTAACATTTTCCGAACTTTATGGCTTGATCGAGTGAATTTGAAGCCCAACCTCATCTGCCAAATAAAACAACAGACATATATACAACCAACAAGGTTCCATTTCAATCGCAGTCGCCGCAAATGGAGATGGAGAGGACAGTGATTTGCCACGATGACAAAATGTATGAATGATTTCGATCCACCTCAGCCGTCGATGTGATCATCCATACTGGTCAATAAATTGATGATATAGCAGAGAGGACAGTTGAAATGGAAGAACGAATATGTACATACTCTCGGTCAGCGTTATCGAGTAGTGACTGAGTGTGAGTAGTCTCCATCTCCATATATATTCATTCATAGTCTGCGATTGAGATCGAGATTTTGGGAGGAAGAAAAAAGGAAAACCCCATAGATCAGCATCAGCAACGGCGTTGCGTTTTTCCATGCACAATACAAGATCTCTCTCCTTTCTCGAAAAAGACCACTATTCCACCGCCTTAGTATGGAAGCGGTCCCATTTCATGTCCACCTACTACCAACTTCACTTAAGGGTCCCATTTCGTTGTGGGTTCGGTTGTGCAGATTCCAATTTTCCGGTTAGGATCGAATTCAAAGGGTTCGATTTTGGGTGGGTTCTAGGTATCAAAAAAAAAAGATTTGTGTTTTTCTATATATACATGGCTATTGGCTTAGCAAAAATAAAAACGGTTTGCTCTTTGAGAATAACAAAGACTGGCTTTTCGCAACAAGCTTGGGCATTCAACACAATATCCGCTAGCTCCATCACCAGTTCACCACCTTCGTTTCAGTATTGCATTGAACATTTTAATATAATGTGTTGTTACTGAAAATGGCACCATTGACATTATGAAAAATATGCATGCACAATAAGACATAAGTACGTATATGATTCATCCGAATCGAGATACGTTTACAATATCAAATATTTTGAATATTATTATTAATAATATTAGCATCAATCGATTGAGAGAGTAGCGAGGGAATAGAAAGGTCTCCCAAAATGGGAGGTATATAAATCCTCTTAAATAGACAAAGCCTAGTACTTATTTAGCTTGTGAATTTCGTAGTGGACTTAGATTCGATTCAAATAAGAAGTAAAATCACACAGTAACATAGCTTATTAATTTATAGTTGAATAATTCTATATTACAGGCGTACGTAAAGGGGACGTAGGTAGTAAATCGAGTTGTCTCAATTTTTATAATGACTCAATAAATTTGATAGTTTCGTTTAGTCTATTTTTTTGTCACGTCACAAATTAAATTTACACCAAAAAATACAAATAAGCTCAAATATAAAAAATTTGCCATACAACGTGCCAAACATATAAGCATACAAAATTTGTTTCAAATATTATGGTGGCAGAGACATGCTTAGATTGAGTGAAAACCAAGCACATATCCACAAAGACGGGTTAAACTTTTTGGCAAGATTCTTCCATTAACCTACTCTTTTTCACTCACAGACACAGGGCTCAGGCTGAGGCTCAGACTCAGTCAGGTCTTTTTTTTTTTTGATCTGAAGTCAGGTCATTTTCTTATGGAATTGCCAAATAGCTAATCTCACGTTGAAACCAGCGAAAGAAAGTTTAAGTGGCGGTGTGTCGGTGACAGTAATTTTTTGTCAGAAAATCTTTATTAATCGGTAAGATTATGTTTGGTATATTATATAAAGAATATAATATAAAATGAGTGTTTAATATTATTTGTATTAATTAATTATGATATAAATTAATATATTTGAATATCTTTATATTATTCAAATACACTAAATAATGTTCTTTAAATTGTCTGTATTAAATTATCGGATAACTAATAATTTTGAAAATAATAATAAATAAATAATAAAATAAAATTTTATAAATAGAAAAATAAAATATTAATAATTAATTATAATAAATAATTAAAATAAAATAATAATATACATAATTAATGTTTATATATAAATATTTTTTATCCCCTATGAATAAATAGTGAAAATACATCTTGGGCTGAATTTCTTATTTGCCTTGTGTCGTCGTCAGAATACAGCTTTAGGCATTACAATTTACAACCGTACACTCCTCACCATACGGCAAACCGAAAAAGTCCAAAACAGACCCGGCCTTCTTGTGAAAGCATAAAAAAGCATGCATACTGCTTCAAATATCAATCCTCCATCACAGATGCAGACGGGGAAATGAAGAAGGGTAAAAAGATTCTTTCTTTTTACTGTCACACGGGTAAAAATATTCTTTCTTTTTACTGCTTTACAACATCGTCATCATCATTGGTTAGATTCATACAGATCGTATCTGGAATTATGGACAATGGATGTACCTTCTGGATAGAAAAAAACAATTCCCATATGGTAAAAAGCTAAAGTCATCACATGAATATTGATGATTCATGACAGACACAGACAGACACTGTCACACAGTACAGGTAAGGTATCCTGTGCACTTTGATCTTTCAAGTCAAGCTGGAGCAAAAAAAAGCCGTCCAGCGCTCACTGGATTTAGGAATGAGAAGGTATTTTTTTTTTTCCTTTTATTTGAGGATATATAAAAGCAGTAATTTTTTTCCACGGAGTTGATATACCACTTAAAATCTATACAAAATTTATCAAAATTCACCGTATGATTAAAATTTTGAGTTATTTTTTGTATTTTTTAGTTAATTTATTATGAGATATTTAATAAACGGGTATATTTGAGATCAACATGTTAACTTATATAATGATCTATTAGCCTATTTAAGAAGTGAGTAAATTTTAAGTTAAACGATTAACCCGTATAATAACTTATATGTTAACTTGTTTAATAAATTTAATAAACGTTTTAATTATTAACCCATAATATCTAATAATTTACCTACATATATACCTATTAAATCTATATAATTTAAATATGTTAAATATATTAAACATAATAAATGAGTTAAACGGATCATATGCTAATTGAATTTCAAATACGACCTATTTATTAAATGAATTATTAATATGTTGAGTTCGAATTTAACATTTTTGACATAATTATTAAACGGATCGAATTTAAATTAGTTATATATAAATAAAATAAAATTCATAATACGACACGAATATAGACATCGTCGACCTAGAGAATACATAATGAAATTAATGTAGAAATAAGCGAAAGGTTCCAAACCTTTTTTCAGTTTAAGGAATGTGCCCTACCAAAGTACCAAAAACTTTCAAGGCGTACATCTTCCTATTCCACAACCTAAAAAAAAAAAGACTTTCTCTTAGAATCAATGCCTTTTCTTTTGAAGTGCTAGCAGTTACAGAATTGGGTAGAACTTTCACTCTTATCATTCTGAGTTTCGATATATATGACTTCCAAACGGTACAAAGAAGGGCTGAAACTAGCAATACAACTTCTTATAAAGGTAGATATGTCAGAAGGTTAATATACTTGGCTCACTTCTGAAGATAATCTACGCTATTTTTTTAAGCTCTTGGTAGTTGGTTGCTTGACTGGTGCGTTTGATGCTGTTCATCAGACCAAAAAGACCTCCATGCTTGCTTCCTTGGTGGATTCACAAACAGGGCAAGACCCGAGAAGGGCTTCGCAGAGCTTACACGAACAGAGATGTCTGCAAGGCAGAAAAAGAACGCACGACCTCCGAGACTTGCAGCTTTTACAATCCAGCTTACTATTACTATTTGTATTTCCTTCCATTAATGTCACTCTGTCTCGATCACATACCGACGGCCCACAGCAGGACTCTGCATCCGCGGCCTCGTTGGTGACCGTGACCAGGACCAGTCTCTCTCTGACTCGTTCAAGCGTGTTGTTCAGCTCCATCGCCGTCGCCTCGTTTGCCTTCGCGACCCTCTGCCACGTGTCGCTTTCCATCTCTGCTTTTCTCAAGCTGTCTTGAAGCTCCATCGCTTTCTTTGTCGCCTCTGCTAAATCTTCGTCTTTTTGCCTGATCAAACTCATGCTTCTGGATTCTAAGTTACTCAGCAGAGCTGCCAGCTGTCGCCTCCTCTGCTCTTGCAATGCCCTCCTCAGCTTCTCATTCTATCAACACCAGATTAAAGTCTTAAATTCAAATTTCAAAACTTTTTTTTTCTTAATATTGTTATGAATAATTCTTAATATTGTTACCTGCAATTGGATAATGCAGTCGAGTTCCCGCCTTTGTAACTCAAGCTGATCGCTTAAAGTTGAAACTTCGGGGAATTGAAAACTATTGGTGGAAGTGGAAGAGGAGACTGACGAAAATCCTAATTGGTTGCAACAATCGAAGGCCAATAGTACATTCTGATTCTGGGTTTGATTCAGAGCAGCTTCACGATAAAATTGACGATGATCTTGACGATTATGACGAGGCTGAGAGCTTGGAAAGCTTGAAAAGATGTCGTCAAGGCCAGAAACAGGGTTAAGCTGCGTGCACCAGTCAGCGGCGGAGGACACGGCGGTGGGCAACCCCAGATTCTCACAGAAATACAACTGATGTGCCTGGACTGCCATATTCGCGGCGGCGGCGAAGAGAAAACTTCCAAAAAACTTGTCCACGTATTTGACTGACTATAAATTTATAATTGGTTAGGGAAGCAGAGAGCTGAAGAAATAACAAAATGGGGAAGAGGTAGGTTTAAAGGTAGAAGGTTCAACATGTTGCGCGTTGTTATATTATCAGAAAAGACGCATGACCTCTCTCTCTCTCTCTCTCTCTCTCTATTGGCAATTGGCAAATGGCAATGGCATAACCTTTGCCTTCTTTGTTGCTGTGGTTTCTGGTTTAACTGAAAGAGACCATTATGAAGGAAGGAAACCCGTGGGTGGCTTATATATACAGAAGCAAAACGGACAAGTTTTTTATTTTCTTTATATGTATTTATCGATTATTTACGATGAATAATAAATGCCTCAATTTTTTTGAATTTTGTTATTAATAATTAGGAACTAAAAAAAGATAATAAATAAAATGGAGGTTTCCCAAAATCCCAGAAGGCTTTGCAAACCAGTAAACAAAAACTTGAGAGAGAGAGAGAGAGAGAGAGAGAGAGAGAGAGAGAGAGGAGTGGTGGGAAACGACGACGTAGGGAGTACACATGCAGATTTTGTGACAGAAGGAAGGGAGATGGGGTCACAGAATTATCGGGTCAGAGAGAGAGAGAAATTCACTCATAAATTGAGACGTGAAAGGGTCAGACGGGAGACGTTATAATAGAGAGAAAGGATTTGATAATATAATGGAAAAGATGGATAGGGAGACGGGAGACGTTATTCTAAATACTCGTAAAACAATACTACGAAACAAATTAACTCTAAATATAATTTAACATAACAATTGCAAATAAGGGTGCAACTTGTACATGATTAATACAAACCTATTCGTGTCCATTACAAAGTCGGATTTAAGACCCCCCATTACATTTTAGGCATAGAGCTGACTATTTATAAATCGTGAGATCTCCTAATACAAAAATATAAGAATACTATTATACGATAGAAGTAGCAACCGACTAAGAGGACTTAAATTAAGAAAGAAGTTGCCTGATTTTGGTCCCACACCAACCAAACCATTTATCGAGTTCAGTTGGATTGAAGTTCCAACCCACCCAACCTAGCACGAATTCTACCTAACTATGCTATTAGTCCTGTCATCTAGTGGTATTTCTCTTCGTACATTATACAAAAGTTGTATTTGACTATGTTAAAGAATGAAGTCGATCTCTAATATGTATAATGTACTCTGCACCCCAATATCCTTATATCAAAACAAAATAAGAACTCCAACTAATTCAATTTTGGACATAGAATTCATTTATACACACATGTACCTCTAATTTTATTGGACTTCATATATGCATTCACTAAGCATGTACTTCTATACTTTTGAACCTACATTGGTTTTTTTTTCCTTCATTTGTTTGAAAAGTGGACGTGCTAAAGATGAACCACGCCAATTCATATTTTTGTTGGTGGAGAAGATTCACACGGGTATCAACGCACCTTTAGCCATAATAAGACGATTCACCAACAATCGAATAACGCAAAGAATGAACGTAGTGTACATAAATGAGTATAGTTTGACACGAGTGCATTTTGAATCTTTAGGTTGATCCGGTGGGTTCGAGTTTGAGTCAAGAGATTAGTAAGTGATTAAGGACTAGTGAAGACTTTTCTCATGACAACACTGCAGAATCGAATATAGATAAAGTTGTGTTAACGCGTGGACAAGTGAGTCATGAAGCATTACGAGCAAAATGAGGCTCATGCGACCTTAACCTGCTCACACTTTGCATAAGCAACCTAACTTCTCTACCAGATGTGAAAAATGATGAAAACTCTTCTCTTCGATACTGCGTGTATTATCTTGCGGGTTAAGAAACAAAACATTTGGGCCAATTGCAGTGGGCCTATTTGGCCGATAAATTCAACCAGGCTGACCCAATCATGAAAAGCATCAGAGAGTTTGTGAAACACAGATGAAAAATCAAACCATAATACATTCATATGGCAATGAAAACCTTCGTGTAAAGTATTATAACACTAAAAAAGAAACACATACTTGGTAAGTTTCAGAGGTATATCATTTATTAGTAATGCCTACCTCATCCATTGGCAATAACCAAGTGGCTGAAGCAGGTTGAAATATCTGAAGCATTCTAAAATACGTTCCTTCCACCATTAGGCATTGATTCTAGCAGACTTGCCCACGGCACTTTCCATTCGAGTATACCATTCACCAATACGCGTGTTCTCCACCATATCTTTGCCAGATTTGAGGTGCCGAATGGGCCTTAAGACACCAAATACAGCAAGATCGGCTAAATTAGGATTTGACCCACCTGTTAAAAGACAAGATTATCAGGTAGTCTCAGAGTTCTAACCATTAAATAAGTCTTGAGTCGAGAAAAATACGATATTGATTATCAGCATACCAAGAAATTGTCTGTCTTTGAGAGCATCCACCCATGTTTCTGCTGCTTCATACAAGGCTGCACGTTCATCGGTGATATTGTGTCTTTTTTTCAGCTTCTTTGACACAAAATACATAGCCGCAGCTCCACTGTACTTCGCTACTATCCTTTCATATAAACTGAAATTGCCTGCATTATGTGATTCATTTAAGAGATATAAGATTATTTGCATATTTAATGTCAACTGAACATAATGGATAGGCTGAAATCAGAATGTAAGCTTTGTTTTTTGGCATATCTACAGGCACTTCAACTGCATGGAAAGCACGTAAAAGAATATATAAAGAACGATGGTAATGCAAAGTGAAGTAAATTTTGAAATTTGGATTTGGAACTTTGCTAAGTTCTACTGAAAAGGAACCTAAGTGAGAAGTCTTCAACATTTGTTGCTGTAGGTTATTAAGAACTGAGAATTGGAAATTACACAAACATAAACTCTTGTTGGTAAGTTACCTTTTTACAAAAGTAAAATGAGTCCTAAATAAAGCTTTCAAGGTTATATAAATAGGGATTGTCATATATTTCTCATTTTTCCCACACATTAATGACAACAATACTAAACAAATCCACACCAATATCCAAAACAATTATGCATCTAAAGCCAAACTCTTCCAAAGAAACATCTTTTGCTAAGAATGCTAATAATTGACCGCAAATATGGGCTATTTGTTTATCACAAAATTATTTGAGATACAAGTGAAAGGACAGTTAATGTGATGCCATATCGTATCATACCATGACTGGTGATATAGTCAAATGACTCAAGAGCTTCTGAAGCAGTTCGATAAATATTTGGTGACAGAACATGCACCAAGTGATTATCCACCCACCTACATCACAACTGATCAGTTATTCATCATGCCGAAAACACCAGGACCATTACGCCTACAAAACACAAGCATCAAATAACAGGAACAAGTTCATCGAAAATTCAAAAAGGAAATATAGTAACTGCAAAAGATATCTGGTGTGCAACAAGGTTTAGGAAGTTGAAAGCAGAAACTTACCCACGCCATTTCTTTTCTTCCTCACTATTTAAGTCAGTGTTCTCAGCATCGATCTTTTGGGACAGTTTATCAATTATATCTGCAAATACAACACATGTAAAATTTAACAACTCACAAACCACCGAGCCTGTAATTAGATATAATTCATTGCTAAGTATGGCCACAAAATGAGAGAGAGACGAAGGATGCCAAAGGACCTGAAGAATCAACCATCTGATCACCGTCAACTTTCAGTATCGGCACCTTTTTGTAATCAGACCATTTAATCTCCTTTTTGCTGATCGGGTTAACCTCCCGTACTTTGTAGGGAATGTTGTAGTAATCCAAGAAAGCTGTGAGACAGGAGAAATTCAATGGCGAGAATAATCAGTAAGAGTCGGCAAAATGATCCATAAGTATACTCCTTTAGTTTTCAAAATCAGATCAATTCAACTATACCTCGAATTCGAATTCCCATTTCATATATAAATGAATAATAGTAACAAAATTAGAAAACGAAAGTGGGAAAATTTCAGCTAATGAATCCGATATGTAAGAAATTGGGGGAAACTCACCTCTAACCTTATTGCAGAAAGGGCAAGCTTCGTACTGGTAGAGCTCGACGTCCTTGGGGAAGAACTTGTCCTGTGAGTGGACCTCTGGAGCCAGAGACGCGGCGTTCGCAGAGAAGCACATGTGGCCTCCCGCACCGCAACTCACAGAGGGCTTCGACAGGCCGAAGCGATCGCCGAATCTTTGCGTGAACCACAGCAGATTTGAATTCGCGGAGGTGCTCATCATCGCCGCTTGAACCAGCCGCTGTTGAGTTGCGCCACTGACTGCAGTAGAGCCACCCATACAGACGACGGCTCGGCTGAGCAAAGCGACTCCGTTAACTCTTCTCATCATCAAATCGGATCACAATACTGTCTCTCTCTTTTCCTCCTTGCAAGTCTGCAACTTTCGGATTTAATCAGGGTTTTAGTCGAAACGAAAATGGGACTAGACCTTTCCTTTGCTTGGGTTTAATCAGGGTTTAATCGAGAAAGATGCAAATACGTGATTTTTTGACATGATTTTCTGTTGGCGTGTATGATCCTCTCACCTATGGACCGAGCAAAAAGCCCAACTAACAAATCCGAAGTTGGTGGCCCATCTTTTACATAATTTATCAATAAGGAAGGGTTTAGATTTTAGTGTTAGAATTCAATTTACCTATTATTACATCATGACCTATTTACGGGTCACATAATGTATCCAATTCATATTATTATCTAAGTAAATATTTAATCACTCAAAAAATATACATTAAAAACATATAATTTGAACCATACGGTCCCCTTATATTAAAACACAGTGCATTATACCAAATTAGTTCTCACTATTTGGCCTAGGTACCCACTAGGCGCTTTAACAATAACCCTGACTCGGCCCGCTATGGGTCATAGGTCGGTCCGGCCCGAAAGTTAGAGAGATAGATTTGGATTTGGTGTATTCAAACTCGATAAGCCTGATAGGACCGAACCTAATAAGGCCCGATAAGTTGTCACGACTCGACATTTTCCAACAGGATATTATCCGCTTTTGACCCAAAAGGCTCATATTCGCTTAACTTTGGAGTTTCAACCTAACTCAAAGCGAGTGAGCTCCCAAAATACCTCATGGTGGATAGATGCACGCCCACACATATAAGGAGCATCCCCCAGATCTCCCCGGGCGATGTGGAACTGCTAATCTTGCCACCAAGGCACGGGTCCTCACAATCCACCCCCCTTGGGGCCGAACGTCCTCGTTGGCATACTCAATTTCGACCGGGGTTGGGCTCTGGTACCAAATTGTCACTTAACTTTGGAGTTCCAACCAAATTCAAAGCCAGTAAGCTCCCAGAAGGCCTCATGTTGGATAGATACGCACCCACACATATAAGACGCATCCCCCAGATCCCTCGGGCGATGTG
This sequence comes from Prinsepia uniflora, assembly GCA_032719365.1. Taxonomy (NCBI): domain Eukaryota; kingdom Viridiplantae; phylum Streptophyta; class Magnoliopsida; order Rosales; family Rosaceae; genus Prinsepia; species Prinsepia uniflora. The sequence goes on along the minus strand of CM064868.1, from coordinate 78,634,249 downwards.
GGATTGCCAACCTTGCCACCAAGGCACGGGTTCTCACATAAGTCCAGCTTGACCCACCCGTATAAACTCGGCTCATAAGTCCAAATATATAAAATAATTATTAATTAGGAATTATTGTGTTTCCTTTATATATGATTTTTTCTTAATTTTTTTTTATGGTTTATGTGTGCTACTACTAAATATGTCTTTCATGTGAATCAAATTCTGCATGTAATAAGGTTGTTCCGTGAGTAATAAAGTGAAGTAAAAATTTGCACTTTCTATTATTTAGGATTTCATGGTTATGATCCAAATCTGATCTGAGGTGTCTTTTGCATTCATGTGTTGAATTCTCTCATAACTGTGGCTCTATCTGTTTCAACATTGGTAAGGTTAACACAATTGAAGTTTAGGCACAATTGACATTCCTTTTTTGCATTAGGATATTATAATTAGGAGAACAATACAACTAGGCCTCATATTTTTTACATGAACGGTATCACTGTTTTATTTCCTTGTGTAGTCATCATTGTTTTATTTCACTGTGTAGTTAGCTTTGCACAATTATATCCATTTACATAAAAAAAAACATATAGTCATAATCAATTTTAGATGAACATATAACTACCGTTTGCTTTAACACACAATTTACTTTAGATTGCAATGAACAACAATTTGATGATGTGGTTGTAATATATTTTTAAAAAGTGGATGAATATAGTCACTGGATTTGTTTTAGGTTGTAATAACAAAAATTTGCTTTAGATTGTTCTAATATATAAGCATTAGATACATGTAGTGATGATGAGATTTAGGTGATTGAGAGTGAAAGTGAGTTAATTTGATGATAAAGTTGTAATATTTGTTTTTCTAACTCCAAAAATTGTTGAACAACTTTTTTTTTAAGGTTGAACTAGTTATTTCTAAAAGCTTAATTGAGCCCGGCCCAAATGAGCTTATCAGGTTCGGTCTATAAAACCCGATAAAAAGCTCGGCCCGACAAAGTGTTTGGACTTTTATATTTATGACTAAACCCGCCCGATCCAACCTGATACTTTTGAAATTATGAAAATAGGTTCGGCCCAACCCAAGCCCAAAAATTTTGGGCCGGTCGGGCAAGGTTACACCAAATGACCATAAAAATATACCATTAATACTTTTTTAATAAAAATGTCGCTAAGCGGTCGACTATTTTCCTAATTGGAATTGAAGAGTGATTGTTGAAGCGTTAAATGTTCCAACTGTCGATTACTCATTATTCAATCACCAAGTGACGTTTGTCCTTCCTCGTAACATGTCAACTAGGAGGTCTTCCGTTAGTACGGGCATCAGTATGGTGTCGGCCTAAGATTCTCCGACAGTCAAGTTAGTAACTTTGTTCGTAAGAAAAAAAGGTAAATGGTAAGTTTGACAGAGTAATAGTGAAAAGTCGATATTAGTTACCTTTATTGGCAAATGTGTATCACTTATGTATGGGTAAGTGGGATGTTCGATTTACATAGTTTCGATGTTGGACAAATAGTGTATGGGTAAGTGGGATGTTCGATTTACATAGTTTCGATGTTGGACAAATGCTCATCGATTTTCGTGTTGACATGTGTTACCTATATCGATGACGGATAGGCTTCTACGTGTCATCTCACCTCAGGTCCAGTGTTAGGGCTATGTAAGTATTGTGAGCTTGGGCCTTATTCGGTGCTTGGGCTTTAGGTATACGGTCCAGTAGGTTTAGTCATATATGGTGTCAACAGTGATAATATAATCGATTTATTTTATATTTAATAGTAGACCCCATATTGAGATTTTTTTTTAATTAAAGGAAAAATGAGATTTTTTGAAATTATCCATATAATATATCATTAAGTTTGAAAAATCACATTTTCACATCAAAATAATATGAAATTGGCTCTTTTTTAAGTGTGGATCCAATTTCGTATGCCAATATTTTGCGCTTTTAAGTTTCCTAGTAGTCTAAAGTAGGGGTGGCAATGGGTCGTGTCGTGTCGGGTTCGTGTCGTGTCATGAATTATGTTTTACCCATTTATACCCAACCCGAATCCGACCCGTTTAATAATCGTGTCAAAAATATCCAACCCGAACCCGACCTGTTAATGATCCGTGTAACCCGTGTAATCCGTGTAACCCGTTTAACCCATTTAATAAACAGGTTATACTCAAAACTCAATTAACCTATGACCCGTTTGACCCGTTTAACCCATTTAACATGTTTAACCTATTTAAATTATAAGTTTTAATAGATATTTATGTAGGTAAATGGGTAGATATATGAGTTAGTAATGACACGTTTATTAAATGAGTCAATATATAAGTCAATATACGGGTTAACCTGTTTATTAAACGGGTTAACAAGTTATTATACGGGTTAACAGGTTGACCCGAAACCCACCCGTTTAATAAACGGGTCATAATGGGTTGATCCAAAAATGACCCAAAATTTTAATAGTGCGAATTTCGAGTCGTGTATCGAATCGTGTTAAAAATTGACACTCTTAGTCAAAGTGGATCGTGACGAAACGTGTTAGGACTAAGAGCCCCTGTCAGGAAAGTCCAAAACGCGTAAGCCCAAGACTAGAGTAAAATTGAGTTATTTTGAGGGTATTATAGGTATTTAAAGATAAAGAGCGTCGGTCAATCTAGGTCTATATAAGCACTACGATGTTATTAAAATTGCAGATCGAGTTAGGATCAGCAGCCGCCAAAGAAATCTACACGGGTTTTGCAATCGTTTCGATCTGGTTTATCATTTAGGGTTTTTTTTTTAATCGGAGGGGAGAAATCGTTGTGGGAAAATTCGTTGCTCGGGAATTTTTTTGTGGTTGATTGAAAGATGACAACTCCGCGATTGAAGTTCATGCCTATCAATAACATGAGGAAGGCTGTGCGTAGAGAGGCCATGCTCGAACCGATTAAGGTTTGTGGAGCAATTTGGTTGTGCTTTTCTTGGCCTCTGCCTATCGCTATGACCTGTATTCATTTGTAATATATATATATATATATACGAGCTTTATATTCTTGCATTTTATACCCCAGAAACGATGGTTTTCTGAGTTCTCAAGAATGAATCTGGACTATTTCTTCGGAAAATTTTGAAATCACCTGGGTTTTCATTATTGAATCTAGAAATTTTCTTTTTTTTTGGCTGATTTCGAAGTTTTAGAGGGTAAATTTCTGTGGATCTGACTTTTTTAGAGATCTATTTGGGTTCGATTTTTGTAAATAAAAATAAATTGGGTTTTTGTATATTCACTGGTGGGATAACTCTGTATTGACATGAAGAACTAACGAATTTATGAATCTTGTGTTCAAATTGGGGGTATGGTTCTTGTATTCAATTTGGGCGTATCCATTTTGTGTTCAAATTGGGGGAGAATCTTGGGTATAATTGCTGTATGGATCCTGTGATTAATTTGGGTGCTTAACCCATTGATTTAGTGGATTTGCGGAGGTATTAATTTGATATTGACTGAATTCAAATGCTGATTGTTTGTGTTACGAGTCGCTCTCTGTTTAGTCTTCAATGGTTCTCAATTGGGACCCTAGAAGTTCAACCTCGTAAAGTAAGGCATGGAATTTTGCATTAGGACCATTCTAATTTTGAAACTCAGTAATGACTTGTGGTATTGGTTGTTTTGAAATCCTCCTTGTTTGCTGTTCCCCGTCTTTGAAAAATAATGGGTTGATTTGTCTCCATTCATCTTCGGATTACTTCTGTGATTTAGTCATGTTTCTCTGGTCTTTTCCTATTTTATTAAATTTATTCCGGTGCTTCAAAAGCCCCAGAGAAATGTCGAGAAGAAGGCCACTAATTCCAGGAAAATAGTGAAGAGTGAGCCAAGGGGCCGAGGTCGGAAGGTGAAGGAGAATGTCACCTCCCGTTATCTCAATTTTCACTACCCAAAAACCCTTGATGCCACTAAGCCTTTCTTACCGGAGAAGGGTAAACAAGAAGCCATAAATGTTTCTTATGCTAAGAAACTCGAAGATGAAGAAGCCGTACAGTTAGAGAAAAGTGATATTACTGAAGAGCATGAGCCACCAACCTGTGTTGAGAACAATAGCTACTTGTCTGATGGCACCCAAAATAGCCGGAAGAGGAAAAGCCCTTTGATTCTCCGCATAAAACTGCGCAAACCCAGTGAACTAGATGCCTCAACCGCACCTTCTACTTCAGGTAGGGAAGAAGTTGCTGCAGAGACTAAGGTAGAACCTGGGCCAGTGGCTTCCACACCTGGCCTAGAGCTGCCCTGTCCGGCGCCACAGGCACCAGAGAGGATCAAAACAGCAGGTGACGAGATAATTGCTTGCAGTTCATCTGAAGATCATATTCAGAGCGAACATTCACTGTATTCTAGACTGATTGAGAATTGGGTTCCACCTCCAATTCAACATTTTTGTACCCATATTGGTGAAGAAGATGAAGATTGGCTTTCCGGGTCGAAGCGGCAAATCTATAGCGGCTCTAAAAGATTAAAACCTGGCGATCCTAGCAATGAGTCCTCGAGTTGTTTTACAAGCAGCAATCAGTGGCCTCGAGCACAGTTATTGCCGGAAGCCGGGGTGTATGCATTACCCTTCACAGTACCATTCTAGGTTTGCCTCCATTGTTTTAGATTGAGAGGTTTTAACTGTACAGTTGTAACGTTCATTAATTTTTTTTTGGCAGAAGTCACCAGCCTTGTTGTGTCTCTGTTTATTAAATTGTTCAAGCTATTTTAAAATCTTGTTCCATTATTGAGAAAAACAATGGCCTTAAGTTTCTTTAGGTTTCTTTGTATATATATATACGCACTCATCAATTGCATTGTAGTGAAAGCAAAAAATTTCACTCAAGATAAATGGTCAGACTAAGATAAGTAGTCCTTCAACTTATAGCGGCGGCGGGGTTTCTGATTCTCTATACTGGAAGCTGTATCGGTTGAACTTGACGACGTTATGCTACCGTCTGTCATATCCGACACTGCAGAAACCGAAGGCGATCTGTAATGGACCTCCGGGAATGGTTTGTCGCCGGTTTGATGACCGGCCGATTCTCTCTAGTCCATGACATGAGAATTGAAGCACTCGTTGGCATCTACCTCCCTTGTTAGTAGCTTGAGGACTTGGCTTATTTTTAGTCGGATTTGAGCCGACTGGTTTATGCAAAGGCCTGCTGCCATTATCGTCCGGCGCATTTGGTCCGGATCATAGTCTACACCTAAGTTTGGATCCAGCAATGCTTTGAGATCCCCAATCTCTAATAAGTGTATTTCCTGTATCTAAGAAATTTGAACAAGCTGTTAGGAAGGAGAAGTAGAGATGACAAATTCTTACATAATTCCATAAGCGACTAAAACGCGCATAAATTTTATTTGGGTCAATTTGTATAACAAATTTTTCCTATTCACCAACTCATGTATCCGTCTATTACATCATTCATAATGAATATTTATCACCATAAATAAATTCATAATTCTACATAAATTTGTAATTAACGGGTCAAGTTCAGATTGAGTATATTTGACTAAAACATAATTCATAATACGACTCAAATTCGATACGCCTCCATTCGTTGTCACCCGTAACTAAAAATAATAAGAAAGAATCTTTCAAAGTGAGAGTAATGTATATGGAGAATGCTTACGCACATAACCAAGCTCTCTTGCCCTTTTAGAACCCTAGCATCGACCGACTTTCTCCCTGAAACCAGTTTAAGGAGAACTACACCGAAGGCATAAACATCAATCTTGTCACTCACCATCCCATGCATGAAGTACTCCATAGCAAAGTATCCGAAAGTCCCCACCACATCATCGCTGATCAAATAAGCGGAATCCGTCGATCCCCATATAGCCATCTTGAAATCAGACAACTACAAACGAAAAAATAAAAACGAAAACTCAAAATAATAATCTACAATGATTAGCCTGTTATCCCTAGAGTAATATTGGTAAAATGGATCGATTTGAATAGTTTGTGTGAGAAGTACATTGTTAGATTACTCCGTTTTAAGCCCGAAACAAGTCCAAATTGAAATAATTCCAATTTGAACGCTTATAACTTCATCCGATTGTATGAGAATGAGATCATCTATCGACGTACATGTGGTTGAAGCTCATCGGAGAGAAGAATGTTCAAGGATTTTAACGTTCCAGTGGATAAGCAGCTGAGGGAAGCCTTTGTGCAGGTAATTTAGTGCCTCAACAACTGCAACAACCACGTTGAATCTCACTTCCCATGGAAGCTTAGATCCACCGTGCAAGTTTGCTTCCAATCTCCCTCTAGGAAAGAGCTCATAGACCAAAATAAGGCTACCATCTTCAACACATAAACCAACAAGAGACCTGATGTGTTTATGTTGAATTGAAGACACAAACTTGGCTTCCAAGAAAAAGTCATCCCAAGCTTCCTTGTATGATTTCAGAATCTTCACTGCCACCGATTCACCTTCTCCTAAGCATCCTCTGTATACGCTGCTGCACCCTCCATCGCCGATAAGATTTTCTGCTTATAACAATGGTTTAGTGATAGAACTATTGCCAAAAGCATGTCATATCATAATGGCTACAACATAACGGTGTAGTAAGTACATCATGTTTTTTCAATACAATATGATATAAAATATAAAAAAATGTCTTTTTTTTTTTCAACCGTTAGATTTTAATTTGAGAGGATTTAACAATCTGCAGTTCACACCACACTTAATGCAGTGTGGTGTTGTAGAAATTTGGAATATAAACTAGGCCACAAGTAACTTCTGGTTCTTATAATTTGCTTAATTTTCCACTTTAGTCCTTATAATTTCAATTTATCCTATTTTATCCTTATAATTTCATACTTTTTAGCAATTTAATTTTAAGGGCACATCCAAATTTCCATCCAACTATTTAGAAGAATAAAATGCATGTTTCTTACATAAAACTAGGGGTATGCTTGTCATCTAGATTAGAGTTATGTATGGATTAGTTTTAATGAAATTTAGATTAGTTTTACAAATAATGTGTTGCTATATACAATGTAAATTAATTATAAAACGGTTTTCAAGCATTAAGTAGTAGGACAATTAAAGAATAAATATATATAATCGTATTTTAACACAAAAATAAAGATATATAATTGTAATATGACAAAATATTATTTAATACGTGGAATATAAAAATATTTATTTAAATAATTGAGTGAAAATTTAAATATATCTTTAAATTACTATATAAAATTACACCATTAAAATCGGCTAAATTGAAACTACAGATACTAAAATTGGAAATTAAATTATCATACGCAAAAGTGACTTTTAGCCTATAAATTATGTATTCAAACTGAGATTTAACTCACCTGTGGAGAAGTGAGAAGTTGCCCTCTCAATTTCTGCATAGATGAACAGCCTGCAATCACCTGGGTTTCTTCCAATTAGAAACCCCAATTCATTGCTTAGCTGTCTTGTTGCTTCTGTTAAACAATTCTCTGCTGCGTCCTCCATAACCAAACTCGAACCTCCCTGTGGCGGTGGGTGCAATGAAAAAGATCGAATCGGCAGGTCCATCACCCACTCGACCACCGACAAATTTTCTCCAGTTTTGGATTCTCTGATAGGACTCAGAGTTGCTTCAGAGGCGGCTGCTGCTATTCGCAAAAGAGGCCAACCAGGCCTTGATAATGGTGATGGATGATCAAAATCCTGCTCAGGAGACATGTCATCGGAATTTTCAGATATTTTCAGAGCTTCCTGAGTCATAGCTGGAACATTTAATCTCTTAAGAGGCCAACCAGTATCATAATCGCAGCTTAACCATTCCCTGTCCTTTGGAATTTCAATGGGCCTTTGCTTCTTATTATCCAATTCCTTCTGTGAATTCTCCACCTCTTTCATCATCATGCAACCCTTCAAACTTGAAAGCTTTTGCTCCCTAGAAATTTGCTTCTTATAGTCATATTTAAATATATATATATATATGATACTGATCAAAAGTCACAACTTATATAATAATCACATAGCAACCAGGAACAATCTGCAACATAATTTCTTGGGATGTCAATGGTCGGGTCGTGTCGAGTTCGTGTCGTGTTATGAACTCTATTTTATTCATTTATGTCCAAACTGAACTCGACCCGTTTAATAATCGTGTCAAGAATGTCCAATCTGAACCTGACCTGTTAATAACCCGCGTAATCCATTTAATAAACAGATCGTACTCAAAATCCAATAAATCTATAACCCGTTTAGCTTATTTAACATATTTAACTTATTTAAATTATAAGATTTAATAGATATTTAGGTAGATAAATTGGTAGATATATGAGTTAGTAATGACACGTTTATTAAATGGGTCAATATCTAAACCAATATACAAGTTAACATGTTAATCCAAAACCTACCTATTTATTAAACGGGTTAACAGGTTGACCCGAAACTCACCCGTTTATTAAACGGTTTCGGCTCATAACGGGTTGACCTGAAAATGACCCGAAATTTTAATCTTAAGGATTGACCCGTATAAATATCGTACATGTTTCGAATTATATATCGAATTGTGTCAAAAATGGCCACCAATAATAATTTCCACATAGTAATTGCTAGCATACCTAACAAAAAAGTTGAGGTTTATCTGATCGAAGGATAATACAAAACTTCCATTTATTTGAGCAACTTCAAAAGTTCAAGTATTCATATTGGAAATGTTGGACATAGGGCTGGGCACATGGAACCAAAATACCGAAATCGTACCGTTTCAGATCAAACCATACCGAAAAAAAACCGAATAGTAAAACCGTTGTATGATTGGTACGGTACCGAAACCTTACCGATATAATTTGGTACGGTTTCGGTATCGATATTTTAAAAAACCGTCCCGTACCGATACCGTACCGAATTAGAATTTTTTTTTTAATAATTAAATTTATTTCTTATTGATTTATTAGGCCTTCTTCAAGAGTTGATATGACCATACATGTCTTAATTTAGCTTCTAAGAGTTGATATCTTCAACTTAGTGCAACTTTTTTAATACATATTTGAAAATTTAAGTCCTTCATAAATATCGTGTTTCTTTTTCTTTAGTCTTTTACTATGCTAGAGGATTAAGATTCACTAATGAATATAAGTTTCTGGAGTCTCTCTTGTGCTAAATTAGTGTTAAAATTGTTAATTTATTGTTTTCTTTTCTCTATGTAATGTTGCCTTGCGCTCATTGTATTATTAGACACAGTTTGTCATTGATCTTTTGGTTGTCTATGTTAATTAAAAACAAAATTACATGGAGGACTCAGAAACTTCTAGAATGTCAACTACTGAAAGTTTTTAATTAGTAAAGCCAGCTAATTGATCTTTTGGATTCGACATGAAATCTGTAATATTTATTTATATATGGTTTACTTTTGATTTTGATTTTTGATTAGGGAACCAAAAACAAAATTATTGAGAATCTAAGCTCACACTTAACCATGCCTAAACCTAACCCTTACTTTATAATCACAAACAAAATTTTGGCTCAAAACCGAAACCATACCGAAACCGTACCGAACTTAATTGGTACGGTACGATCTGGTTTCACTTTCAAAATATTGAATACCGAACCGTACCATACCGATTAAAAATAAATGGTATGATTCTGGTATCAATCAATTTTGTACCATACCGAACCGTGCCCACCCTAGGTTGGACATGCCATCTTCTTCCAAGTAATGCTTAATTTTGTAACTTCTAAGTTTGACTTCCGCAGACCCACAGACCAAACCCAAATTCTTATAAAATTCTTGTACTAGCAAGTAGCTATCTAGATTAACCAAACTCAATCAATTTTCTTTTTCTTAATGCACTCCCTTTGGTAAGACAAAACACACTAATATATGAAATAATAAATATTATGCTTGAACATCGAAGTTTCAAAATTTGAACCAAAATGAGCTAAAACTGAACTATCATCTATTCTACTTAACGGAGAAATTTAGGCTTCATTTGATACATCGTATTGTACTAATTATTTCAGTCGGATAGACTAATCTATCAACTGGATAGATTGACTATTTAGTTGGGCATTTGGTGCTCTACCAAATTAAAATATCGGATATATTATATTGGCCGGATTATATTATAGTAGTCGATATAAAACACTTGTATCATAAATATTAATTATGTATATTATTAACAATAATAATTATTATTTATTTTAATTAATCATTGATATATTATTATTACTATTTATTAAATTATAATGAATTATTATTATTATTATTATTACACTTTTCAAGATTGTTAATCATCCGACTATTTAATATGAACAATTTCGAGGATATTATTTTAGCGTGTCTGAACTGTATAAAAGTACTAAACCGTATTAGCTTATATGGTGATTAATTATTACGATTGGTACCAAACACTCATTTTGTACTATATTATCCTATTCAATCTCTCATATGGCATAACAAACATGGTCTCAGCTTACTACCAAAATTTCCATTATTCTAATTTCAACCAAGCCCCGATATTGAGAGTTACAAATTCATAAGAACAACCATCTCTTAATGGAATCGGTGTTCACATGGGGATTTCCGGGGGAACTTCTAAAATGGCTAAGTAGCCAACTCATCTCGCGATACTAGGCCAGAATTCTCATCACTCTTTCAATCTTCGTTAAGCTACATCCACGTAGGACTTTCATTGGTTTTTGTAATTAAAGGTTACCTAGTTGCTCTGATCCTCTTTTGTGTACGTCTCTATTCTATTATGCAATGGGTTGTTTTTAGTCATTTATGCATGTATAATTTAGATGGGTCGTTGAAATAAAATTCGTCTGTACTCTCAAAAGTCTTATAGATCCTTGTAAACATCAAACAGTAAGCTATCGTTCATTCAAGATCGAGATCCCGGGGGTTGTTCAACCAAGAATGCTCCAATGTTTAAGTCAGTTTTGAAAGAAAAATCTTAAAAACTTAAGTAGCGTTGAATCGAATTACCTTGAAAATGAAATGAGCTCTGCTATTTATAAGAAAACCTTGGGATCTCAGAGCGTTCTGATTGGTCGATTGAATTTGTAATTAATAAATAATATATTATTTAATAATTATAATAATTGCTCATTATGATGATGATTATAACAATTTAATATTAGTATTAATTGTTCATTATTAAGAATAACGACAATTAACTCTCATGAAAAATATTAATATTACGGAAATTTTTAATCCGATTAAATAACGTATTTAGCTGGTAAATAGATTATTTAACGCGTGGATATCTGCAAGCCATTAATATTATTTCCAGGGGCAATTTGGTCATTTTAAGAATTTTGAACCACGTGACAGCTCTACAATTTTCGAGTGATTTTGCGTTCCACATGGGTAAATCAGGTATATATGTTGTCATTATATGTCGTATCATTTTTTAACAATTCAATAAAAAAATTAGCTCAAAGCCAAACCAAACTGAAACCATATGAAATTGGTATGATCCATTTTTATTTTCAGATTGTGAAATGTCAAATAGTATCAAACAACTTAAAATTAAAGCGTATGATTTTGATATTAGGGTCGGTTCAATAAATTGGAGGCCTATGACAAAATTATAACAGTGCCCCCATAATCTATATTTACACACACAAAAATAGTTTTTTTTCCCATCTTTCGAGCAATATACTAAAGAAAATTCAAGAATTTACGCACATCAATTATACATAATAACACATAGTCATCTTGCAATATTATATTTTTAAGAAAATAGTGAAATTTGATCAAAATTTTTTAGTATTAAAGTTCTAATGACTTTATAAAACAAATTAGATAACTATATATTAATCCGAATAACTTTTATAATATTTCAAGAATATGAGCCTAATTTTTTAATAAAAATTTCTTCAATCTCAATTTAGATATTTTCAAAAAAAAAAAACATTCTTTCATTTTTTTTCCACATAAATAAATCAAATTAAATTTTATTTGGCCCTTCTTATTATAAGCCTGGTCGCTCTTGTGACCGTAGGGTCGGGCTAGGGTCGGTCGACCCTGTTCATCAATCCAATATCAAATCATATCGAGTTCTGTCCAAGACTAAATTAAACAATAAATTTCCATATGGATAATTATGCATCAACACTTCAATTAATTAATTAATTTTTTTTTTAAAATTTCATATTTCTTGTTTTTACGATTATGTTCAAGTTTTAAAATTTTCTGTTTACCAATATAGTTATTAGGGAAATTGGCCAAACCACCCCATTATTACTAAAATTTTCTGTTGATCAATATAATTATTTATTAATTGATTTTAGTATTTATTCTCTCATGGCTGAATCAGTCCCTAATCCAGACACTGGTGGCGCGCAGCCCCGTCGGATCCGCATCCGCTTCAAGGGTCCCGCCGCCCCTCCATTTTCGTGTGAGGACCCCGGCGCCACTCCCGATGGTGATGAATATTTGGGTGCTACAGTCGTTTTCAAGGAAAGACAAGCTTATGGGTCATGTGGCTTTGTTCACCGGCCACACGCCGGTGATGGTCATTTCTTTGACGACGAGAACTGTGGAAGCTGATCATAATTAATCACCACAAGATCAGCCGTGGTGGATCACAGATGCAGCTGGAATGATGAATCAATGGAGCATATATATATATATATATAACATATTTTGGACTTCAAGTACATGCCACTCATACTTTGAACTTTATGCTTCAAAGGAATTAGTAAACTACATAAGCTCGAAGGAGTAATTGCGAAGGCAAAGATGCTAGGTTGCTACAAGGAGTAACTGGGTATTGTGTTGAGTTATTCATATCTAAGCTTTAATTGGAAAGCAGAATAAGATTTGAAAGGCATGCATGACTTCACCGACGAAGAAGGCGAGGCTCCGATGCAAGTACTGAGAGAGAATTCCAGAGGAGACTAGTGTTCTACTTCATACGCCTTGTCGTATGTCCAAAGCACCAACCTTTTTCATGGCTAGGACAAAGGCGTTATTTTCCAAGACGATGCCAAAGACCGACGTCTGTTACAGGACCGTCTAACGACACATAAGGCTTAAAGGCAAATTTTATATCCAAGGCTTTTTTAATATTTTTAAATAAAAAAAAATTCTGAACTTAGAAAATAAAAAAATTCCATTTCATAAATTAAATTTTACATATGAAATCTTCTTAATATATCTAAATATTATTTTTTTGAACCCAGAAAAAAAGTTAATATTAATATAAAACTACCTTTGTTAAAATAAGAAAAATAAAGTAACAATCAGATGCACAAAACTACACAATATTTTTTTTTTAGGTAAATAATAATATTAAGAAGGGCAAAATCAATGTTTAAAACAGCGCTAGGCGTTCCTAAAGTAACAAGTGGAGGCCTAGTGTGTAGGCAGTTAGGCTTAAGCGTAAAGCGATTTTTTATTTGATTATAAAATATATAAAATTATAATTATACACCTATTTAAGACATAAATATATGTATTTATTTTTTTATATAATATGCCGCAGTTGTTAAAGAAATATAAAATTCTCCCAATTTTGTGTTTTATACAATATTTTTATAAGAAAGATAATATTTATTTCTATAAAAAAAGAAAAGTAGAAAACCAAACCCATGTAATTATTTAGTAACAAAAAAAACACACTATATAATTAATATTAATAAATGATATTTATTGATGGTCATGGAACTAGAACTTTTTATTTTGGTCTCAAAACTATTAGGCATTTTTGTATATTTATTTACAAATATGAGGGAAACCATATATGAAAATGAAGGGGAGCGTGATCAGATTAACAAAGAAAACATTACATTAGATATTTTTACATCTTATAATTTTTTTTTTATTTTATACTTGATAGAGGCTTTTTCTCAATTTGAGGCCCAAGGTTTAGGCTTTGTTCACCTTAAATTTAGGACGTACCTGCCTATTATGGGACGAACTTCACCATAGTTTTTTTCTCTTCTTAGATTCTCACTTTGCTGCATGCTGTATCTCTACGTATGAAAGATCAAAAGATTGGTGGTGTGACTCATTTCATGCCCAAGGTTTAATCAGGGTTTAAGCAGCACCTTCGAGGTTTCGGGATAGTGATTAACCGAACGATCTTGAACAAAGTCGGTGATAGCCACCGAATACCTTAAGACCTCGTTTGGTATGTCATACTGTATTGACTATTTCAATCAGATAGACTAATCTGTCCACCGGATAGACTGATTATTTAGTCGGGTGTTTGGTACTTTTCCGGATTAGAATGCCGACTATATTATACTGACCGGATTATATTATAATAATTGACGAAATACTTATATCTTAAATATTAATTATATATGTCATTATTTTTATTATTATTTATTTTAATAATGATTATTATTACTATTTATTACATTTTTATTAATTAATTATTTTTAATTTTATCATTATTATTTATTAAAATATCATAAATTAATAATTATTAATTTATTATTATTAGAATTTATTACTTTATTACTTTTTATTATTAATATTTACTAAATTAATATTTTATTATTATATTACTATTTATTATTATTATTATTATTATTATATTTTACAAGATTACTAGTTATCCGACTATTTAATACAGACAATTTTGAGCGTATTATTTTAGTGTGTCTGGACCATATAAAAATATTCAACCGTATTAACTTATACGGTGACTAATTAATACGACTGGTACCAAACACAGGTTTCGAATTATTTAGCCTATCCGGAGTGTAATACGATATACCAAATACACTCTAAGTGAAGAGATTAGAGCTGCACCGAATTTATTAGTAACATCGGTATCTTCCCATCGAAATTGGTATACTTGTATAGTTGTATCTTTTGGTGACTCGTCGGGCTGCGCCAACGCTCATATCCAAACAAACATTCAAGTTTTCACCGTCCCTCTGAAAAACTTCATTGGAGAGAGAAATGATATTGGACGGAATCGGAGACGAAGAGAAATGGTTGTCGGAAGGCATCGCCGGCATTCAGCACCATGCGTTTTACATGCATCGCGCTCTGGTACTTTCATTTCCAATTTCCAATCCTGATGCTAACTTTGCCTTCAATTCTTCTCATCCCAACATGATCGACCCTAATTCACCGAGATCTTGTCGATTCCAATTTTCTCAGGATGCTAACAATCTCAGAGACGCTCTTAAATACTCGGCGCAGATGCTGTCCGAGCTCCGGACCTCGAGGCTTTCACCTCACAAATACTACGATCTCTGTAAGATTGCAAAAGTTTCATTTTATTCTCTCAATACCCCTTAGGATTGTTCAAATTAGTATGGTGATCGAAATTTTGATTTCATAGATATGCGGGCGTTCGATGAATTGAGGATGCTGGAAATGTTCTTCAAGGACGAGAGCAGACATGGTGTTTCCATCATTGATTTATACGAACTTGTTCAACATGCTGGTAACATATTACCCAGATTGTAAGTCAAAAAAGCAGACTTAGAACTTCGTTGAATTTGAATTGTGACGAGCAACATTGTTAAAACTTGAAATCATCATTTTTTTTTTGGTGAGGAAAGGTAAATGGTTTTCTTTCTCAAAAAAATAAAAATAAAATTAAAACTGGATGTCTTGGAGCTACCGGTTCTTTAGTTGCTCAAAGTTATTTATGGCAATTCTCGTTAGATGAGTTCTTAACATCCAACCAAACACACAGTTTTATGCCATATATATCAACCTTTTCAACGTATATGAAGTTCCTGTTGATTAATTAACAGGTATCTCCTATGTACGGTAGGATCTGTGTGTATTAAATCTAAGGAAGCACCTGCCAAGGATGTGCTTAAAGATCTTGTGGAAATGTGTCGTGGGGTTCAACATCCAATCCGTGGGCTCTTTTTAAGAAGCTATCTTTCTCAAGTCAGTAGAGATAAGTTACCTGATATTGGTTCTGAGTATGAAGGGTAGGATTGTTTTCTTGGCCAGATTAATTTCTTCTTTTCTGAGAGAATTCTTTCCTTTAAGGTCCAGTCAATAACTTGCTTTACTGGGAATGGGTTTCATGTTGCTTGTATTGATTGATATTCCAATCTCCTTGCAGTGGTGCTGAAACTGTCATGGATGCTGTAGATTTTGTATTACAGAATTTTACAGAGATGAATAAGCTTTGGGTTCGAATGCAGTATCAGGTTTGTTCTACTTCTATTAAATTTATCTGCTCTTATGTCTGAACATGCATGGCACCAGGGTACTTGCATGCCATAGAGGTAAAAATGAACCATGAGGGCATGATTTTTGGCCATGCAGGTGTTATGGTGCTTGTGAATCATTCATACTCTTTGGAGATCCTGAGTTGAGGCTGGGATTTCTGGTCTGCAGGGAGATGGTCGGATGAGAGAAAAGCGTGAAAAGGAAAGGAGTGAACTTCGTGATCTTGTAATATCGAAAATCTGAATCTATCAGCAGATGAAACAGTTCATAATACGTTGTAATAGAGAAATCACAACTTTCTGAATTGTCTTGATAGGTTGGAAAAAATCTCCATGTTCTCAGTCAGATAGAGGGTGTGGAACTTGAAATGTACAAAGACAGTGTTCTTCCCAGAGTATTAGAACAGGTACTTAATCTATTTCCCTTCTCAGTAAAAATATATTTTAGTTAATTTTTAAGTACATTCATTTAGTGCGGAGCCCTATACTATCAACATGATTTTTTGACGATGTTTCAAACTGTCATCTGAATTCATATGCACAGGTTATCAACTGTAAAGATGAACTAGCCCAATATTATTTGATGGAGTGCATAACCCAGGTTTTTCCAGATGAGTACCACTTGCAGACTCTGGAGACATTATTGGCAGCTTTCCCCCAGCTTCAGGTGGGCACCAATATCATTTTGGTTTCGGCATTGAATTATTGTCATGTGATTGTGAATAATTTTTATATATTTAAATATATGGAATGAAGGATCCATAGGTGAATCCATGTTTCATGGATTTATTTGTGGTTGAAATACCATTTCAAGCCTTAAAAACGAAATTGGCTACCAACTTTAGCATCTGTCTGGTCATAGCAGGTTTAGTGTGCCTTTTATTTTATATATAGGCAATATGCCCAACCAAAGCTGCTTATTTACTCATTTCCTCTTAATATTTTATATTTTCAAATGCAGCCAACAGTTGATATTAAGACTGTGCTATCTCAATTAATGGAGAGGTTATCAAATTATGCTGCATCAAGTACAGATGTGAGTTATCTGGAACTGTCTTTTGGGTCACATTTTGGCATTTTGTTATTGTTTCTGCAAGTTTCTTTTGGCATTCTCATTTTCTTTTATCTTCTTCGTGGCATTTCCAAGTTTTAATGAATGAAGATTTTTCTTGTTCAAGGTATTACCTGAATTTTTTCAAGTGGAAGCCTTCGCCAAATTAAGCAGCGCTATTGGGAGGGTAATATGGCTATTTCCCCTCTGGAATTTTTGATTTTTGAAGAAAAATCTCCCTCAGTTGCTTTCAGATGAACTAGCTAATGTGTAGTTTTAAACAGTTTCCCTAAAATTTGAAGGTAAAAGGTTCACATGTATAAACTATTATCAGGAACACAGAATTTTTTTTCCCCACTTGAAACTCTTTCAAGTAGTCTTAAATATTTTATAAATGGACGAGGCCACACTTTGAGCAAATTGGTTTACATCTTAATTCCTGGGCTAAGTTAAGCCACAGAACTCTGGGCTTAATTCTGCCATCTTGCCCGACAGGTATAATTGGATTTGTAGTTTCCTTCCAGCATTAAGATTTAAAACTTGTTGTAGGGAAATTCCAAAAGACTAGTAAACTTATTGAATTTCCAAAGCAAACATATGCAAAGGAGAAATAAGGACAGAGATAATTTGTTGTTATTTATTTTGAGGATTGAATCTTGTTTATAAATCTAGTAATAGAGGTAGAATACACGCAGGAGAAATGTGTTTGAGATTGACTTGGATTAGTAAGCAATTGTATGCTTTAACTGTTTCTCCAACCAACAAACCTCTTAGAGGAACGCAGATGTCCTCTTTATTACATAGGGGCCATTTTCTGTTTCATGCTAAGTCTCCTATGCTTAATTTCAGGTGATAGAAGCGCAGATTGACATGCCTATCGTTGGAGCCATATCTTTGTACGTCTCTCTTCTTACATTTACACTCCGTGTTCATCCTGATCGCCTTGATTATGTAGATCAAGTACTGGTAAGATCTTTAGAAAACAAATTTTAGTTCCTATAAGTTTTCTCAGGTTTTTTCGTGTGTCATATGATGTGAGATACTAGCTTTTCAGCATAGCCCTCTAACACGGATACTATTTTCTGTGGGATTTGTTTCAATGAATTATGCAGGCCTGAAACAAAGTTAATTGGTGATAGTTTTTAAATCTTTTTTTCTTCAGGGAGCATGTGTTAAGAAGCTGTCTGGAAAACCCAAGCTTGAAGACAAGAGAACCACAAAACAGATCGTTGCGTTGTTAAGTGCTCCCTTGGAAAAATACGATGACATTGTCACAGCCCTCACACTGTCTAACTATCCCCGAGTTATGGATCACCTTGATAATGGAACAAATAAAATCATGGCAATGGTTATTATTCAGAGCATTATGAAAAACACCTCTTGTATTTCCACCGCTGACAAGGTATGCTTCTTCTGTTTCTTCTATTTTATCAGTCTTTTCTTCCTAAAAATGTGGTATGTTGCTTCTTGTAGGTGGAGGTGCTTTTTGAATTAATAAAAGGGCTCATCAAGGATTTGGATTGTACTTCTGCAGATGAGGTGCTTTTCTAAACTGTTATTTTACTAGGAATCATTTTATTGAATGAGGATATTAACTTTTTAAGTTCTTCATGCACATGAGTTTTTGTTTTCTTATGTAAATTTATTTTCATTGGAAACGGTTTTTGTTGCACTTTGTTTCTTCTTATTCTATGTTTTACTGATAGCTTGATGAGGAGGATTTTGAAGATGAACAAAATTCTGTTGCTCGCCTTATACACATGCTTTATAATAATGATCCAGAGGAAATGTTAAAGGTATGTATTTATTGATTTCTCATAGGTTTTATTGTTTCTCTAAGTCATGCATACTAACACACTAAAATAAATTATCTCAACATTCAAAAGTCGTAAGGGCATTCTGGTTTCCATTCCTGGAGTTAAGAGACGAGGAAATCAACATGGCATAAATTCATATTTGAAAAATGATATGTTGTGATTTTAAGTCAGAGGAATCTTACTTTAGTTTTGTGATTACTGATCTTCAGATCATATTTACCGTCAAGAAGCATATAATGAGTGGAGGGCAAAAGCGCCTACCTTTTACTGTTCCTCCTCTTATATTATCTGGACTTAAGGTATGCTATGCTTCTTTGTGCTTCAAATTGTGGCATATTTTCTGTTTCATTTTTTTTTATATATATATCCACTTTCAGAAAGAATTAGGCTAGTGAAATTAAAATGACCTCATTTTGAAGAGAGTTTAAAATGTTGGTTGTGGCTTGCAGTTGGTCAGGCAGCTGCAAGGTCAGGATGGAGAGGTAGTTGGAGAAGAAATGTCTGCCACGCCAAAGAAAATTTTTCAGATTTTAAATCAGGTAATTAGACCATTGCCATCATGTACTGTATATTTCTCCATCCATTGCATAATAATACTACCTACTTTGTTTCAGACTATTGAAGCTCTTTCCACAGTTCCGTCTCCTGAATTAGCGCTAAGGTTGTACTTGGAATGTGCTCAGGTAATCCACTTCTATAGTTTTGGGGAAGAAAGACTTGAGTTTAATGTTTTGAAGTTGTGCGGCAGACTAAATATTTGTTTCCAATTTGTTTGTTTCATGCATATCAGGCTGCTAATGACTGTGATCTTGAACCTGTTGCTTATGAATTCTTCACACAGGCATTTTTATTATATGAAGAAGAAATTGCGGTAATTTTTCATCCGTTCTAGTATTTCCATAAACAACCGTCTAGTGTGGCATTTAGCGTTGATTATTCTACTGCATGGTGTACACCTTTTAGGATTCCAAAGCTCAGGTGACTGCCATACATCTCATTATTGGGACTCTTCAGAAGATGAATGTATTTGGCATTGAAAATAGGGATACGTTAACACACAAGGCCACGGGGGTAAGAATGCTTTGATATTATCTAATCATCGCATATTCAATCTGTTTTTGTGAAACCCTATAATTTATGTTTCGCCTTTTTTTAGTATTCAGCAAAGCTTTTGAAGAAACCTGACCAGTGCAGAGCTGTATATGCATGCTCACACCTTTTTTGGGTTGATGATCAAGATGGCCTTAAAGATGGAGAAAGGTAAACTCACTCAAAATCAATCTATTGAACTTCCGTTATTTACATGAACTTTTGCATATTGATGCATTTCGGCTGTAGTTTCCCCAGATATTCATACCGGGGCTTATTCAGAATTACAACTTACATGACAAGTGGTGTTTTTGTCACAGGGTCTTGCTTTGTTTAAAGCGTGCCTTAAGAATTGCGAATGCAGCTCAACAGATGGCCAACGTAACTCGGGGTAGCAGTGGGCCAGTCACACTCTTTGTTGAGATACTAAACAAGTCAGTAGTATTTCAACTTGTTCACTAGTATCTTAGCATTGTCACTAGTATCTTGGTATTGTCTGCGTACTTTAAGGTTGATTCATGAGTTATATGCTACCCAGGTACCTATACTTTTTTGAGAAAGGAAATCCCCAGATTACAAGTGCTGCAATCCAAGGATTGGTGGAGTTGATTCTAACTGACACCCAAAGCGACAATACAATCGTAAATTCAGCCCCGGATGCATTTTTTGCCAGCACGTTGCGGTATATACAGTTCCAGAAGCAAAAAGGCGGGGTAATAGGTGAGAAATACGCATCGATCACGGTCTGATCCAGGTTTGGAAGGATTATTCTCAGCTTTAGAGCAAGAAAAAGGTTGACATAATTCATCTAAAACGCCTCTATAAATCCTAAATTACTCTACAAAAACATGTAGCTTCTTGTAAGTTTTACATCAAGTTCGAGTTTTCCGTTGGTTTTTGCTGGTCTTGTACCGTTGCGAATGAATCTTGTGAAATCCTTGTCATTTTCAATTTCCATATACTCGTGAAGAAACTTAAATATTCAATATCCAAAAAGTTGTGAAGCACAGGACTTTTCTGATGTTGGAAAAAAAAATTAACAAGCTGAAAAGCTGCTCATATATCAGAATCTTGAAGTAGTTGAAAATCAGTTAGGATAAGAAAAATTTGCTCGGCTGGGAGACTACGCCTGTGAATCACAGTTGTGAATTATATTATATTAATACGGGCAGACGTGATTTATATTGGCGAGTCATATATGTACGAATATTTTGGTATGTAAATATGATTTTTTGGTGCGTCGAGTGTTGAAGTTTTAAGTATCAAATTTTACCGTAATTGGGAATTTTAAGTATCAAATTTTACCACAATTAACCAACTCGACAACATAAATACAAAATTTTAAGCGTCAAAGTCTCGTTTGGTGCATCGTATTATACTGTGTATTTCAATTGAATAGGCTGATTATTTAGTTGGACATTTGATGTTCTATCAGATTAAAATGCAGATTATATTATACTGGTCGGATTATATTATGGTAGGTGATATTAAACATTTATGTCATAGATATTAATTATATATATTTTATCATTATTATTTATTTTAATTCATTAGTGATATATCATTATTATTACTACTTATTAAATTATTATTATTATTATTACGTTTTTCAAGATTGTTAGTTATCCGAATTATTTAATACGAACAATTTTGAGTGTATTATTTTAGCGTGTCTTAATTGTATAAGAACACTCAACCATATTAATTTATACGGTGACTAATTAATACGAGTAGTACTAAACACTGATTTCGTACTATATTATCTTATACAGTTCTTTATACGGCGTACCAAATAATTGAATTGTTCGGAACAATAATTGGACATTATCTATAGAATAATGTTTCAATTCTCTGATAGCACAAATATAAAATATGATTTTTAATCTCCCCAGTCAAGATAAAACATGATTATGGTATTTAGGACAGTTATCCATTAAATAATACTATTTATAGGAAGGAATGCTCTGTTTTTTCAGTACCATTTTCATTAAGAACATGATTATTTACTTTTTTTTATTATTTACTTCGTATGATCTTACTTGCATTATAAATCACAATAGCGTCTTATCAAAAGAGAAAATTCCAGTTGAATTCAGTCATATAAGGACAAGAAACGAACTGAGGCAGATAGTAGGCTCTAATAGACCTTGTCTATGTGAGACAAAGCCATTCGGAACGTTTGCATTTCTACCTTCGACAAAATCAAAAAAATTTCAATGACATCATTGCATACCAAAAAATTTAATCTCCACCGGCTGATAATAAGGACAATTGTCACAATTGTAACCCTAATATTCTAATTCAATTACGCAAGAATCATTTCAAAATCATTTTTCAAATGAGATAGTTCAATACCCAATCTTCTTTATGACCATCAACATGGTTTCTCAAAATCAAGATGATCATCAGTTGAGCAATCTTTTCTCTCGGCAATTCTCATACAACGCGCGCTCCTCTGTATTTACACGGTAAAGAAAAACCAGAAAAGTGCACAAACCTCTAATCCTCATCAGAAGAAACTTTTCGCTTCTTCCACTGGTTGGTAGCTTCCAATATCTTGAGATTTGTAGTATGAGTTTCCTCCGGGAACAGGTAATCAATGTATACCTCGTACTTGCCAAGTTCCAACACATTGGTTGACATATCTAAGGAGGAAATGAACCGACCAAATGGACTTGAACAACAATAAAATAGAAATACACAGATAAGAAAAACAAGAGTGTTCCTCAATTGTAAAGGAACTAGCTATTAGCCAACTAGCAATTAGTAGTAATACACTGTTTCTTTGTTCAAGAAGATAAACTTCAGCATGATCTTGTTCCAAATCCCAATCCACGCGATCTTCCATTGTAGTAGATGTCTCAAATTTTGCATAACTGATCCATACCTTTAAGTGTTTTGTTCGGTCGAGGTGTCTCTTGTAATGTTCCCTGGCCCTCTCATGTTCACCCTCTGATGTTTCAAAGTCAATATATGCTTGTTATCAAATTATCATGTTAGGATTTCATAGATATAAATCATACAGGATCAATAATCATCACTTAAATCATATTCAAAATATAATAAACACTGCAATATTAAAACTGAGAAAAGATGATCACTTGTGATTGAAGTTATCGTCGAACAAGAAGTGAAGGCACACATGCACAAGAGATTGGTGATCTCTTCTCTTAACACGAAAATTGATCAACTTCAAATAGGGGAAGTGGTTTTCTGATCAAGTTGTTCGAGAAGAGGCACCAAAGCTCTCCTTTTATATATTCACCCTCTTAACCGGCCAAACCTATCCAATTGGTAGTTAGGGTTCCTCGTGACAGTTCCAAATAGCAACTATCGATTTGAATTTAAACTTGAATTGAATTCCCTCATTGCACGTGTCTTATTTCATTAAGTGTCCTAACGTCTTAGTTTGTCCATTTGGTTTCAATTAAACTCACATATCTTACATATCAACCAAATTAGAAAGAAATACCATGCTGTCATCTCAACCTGTATTGAACAAATTTATAATATCAGCCTTGGAATCCAAGAAACAAATAAATACTATCTCGTAGGCTATCTAAGAACCAAGTCGCACTTCCTATATTTAGTAGGTAGAGACATGTTTAGTGTATAAAAAAAAAAAAGTAGCGGTAGAGACAGAACATGTACTTTGATACCGCAGAGAAGATTGGTGCCTGGCATTGTGTTGAAGACTTCCAATTCAGGTACCATAACTACACAGGGCACTGGTGCATGCAAGTAATATGGATGGTACATTATAAATGATAACAGAAGTGAAGAAAGGTAATTGAGTAGGTTGGAGATCGAATGTTTGTTTACTTGGCGGTACGCTCTTACCGAAAATGAGTCATTTAAAGGGCCCGGGACGAAAATGAGTAAGCTGTCAAAACTGAGGACCACTTTGTGAATTGTGATAAATACACAGAAAGATAAGGAGGTGTGTGTTGATTTTAGATAATGGCTGGTCAGCTAAAGCCTTCAACCCCAATTTGACTTTTTGATTCTCCCTCCTCTCTCTCCTTTTCAATTTCTTCTCTACACTGAATCCACACTCCAGAGTGCCACACTCTTCCTTTTCGGAATCAGGGATTTTCTGTTGGCAAAGATGGAGTCTTGGTGATCTCATTCACTAGCGTATAAAACTGAAATGAGCGCCTCCAGGTTCATAAAGTGCGTCACCGTCCGCAAAACCTGCATGCTCATATCCTACACCGGCAATACCTTCCCTACGGTGAGTCCCATTTTCGTAATTTGCCCATGTTCATATGCTTTAGTTTTTAGTTTTTGCTTTTTCCTGGCTACTCGAGTGAATCTTTTTAGCTGCCAATAATCATAGAAAAAATGACATCTTTTAAAGCTTGAGAATTCCGACAAAGTAGACCTTGAGTTTTAGGTGAAGAATGATGTGATTTTGTTTTCTAAACTGTGACGCACAGCAGGACTATGTGCCGACTGTTTTCGACAATTTCAGTGCTAATGTTGTTGTGGATGGAAGCACTGTGAACCTAGCACTGTGGGATACAGCCGGTACTTTTACTACTCCAATTTTTAATAACGTGAATTGAATGCATTTTGTTTGTAGTTGTGTTAACCATTTTCTAACAGGGCAGGAGGATTACAATAGATTAAGACCCTTAAGTTATCGAGGGGCAGATATCTTTATCCTGGCCTTCTCACTCATAAGCAAACCCAGTTATGAAAATGTCGCCAAAAAGGTTCCAAACTTTCTTTATAATACTTTGTTATGTTTCCAATATTTTGATTCACAATGTCTTCATAGGGGTGTGGATGTGTTGTTTGATTTTTTTTTTTGTCCATTTCAGTGGATTGCTGAACTGCAGCATTATGCACCCGGGGTTCCAATAGTTCTCGTTGGAACAAAGCTAGGTAAAATCTTTTCTCAAGCAGTCTTTGTATAAAGCATTGGCACTGGCGTCTGGTTGGTGCTTTAGGTTCCTGTAATTTTCGGAATCGACTATGGATTATGTGCTCCTATTTTTTCCGTGTAGAAGGTGCAGTAGAGCTGTATTGCTTTGCATAGCTTTTTCCTCTTTATTGCTAAACTTGTTTGGTGAATGTGCGTTGCATACTAGTTGTTATTGCACTTTTATCGAGATATTTTTTACCAGTATATGGAGCATGTATTGCCATTACTTTCGTTTACTACGAAGTTTTTACTCTTTTGATGAATGAGGCGCTCAATTTGTTTATTTTCATTTGTAGATCTTCGTGATGATAAACAGTTTTTTATAGACCATCCTGGTGCAGTTCCCATTACCACTGAACAGGTAAAGACCACTGCTTCCCCCAAACCTAGATATCTTTATAAGTTGGTGTACTGACGTTTGATTTTCATTCTTGCCTAAAGGGAGAGGAAATGAGCAAACTGATTGGATCTCCCACCTACATTGAATGTAGCTCGAAAACACAACAGGCACGCAATTTTCTTTTCTCCCCCCCCCCCCCCCCCCCCCCCAAAAAAAAAAAATTTTCAAATGTCTTCACCCTTCTTTATTGATGGGAATCATTGAAAACTGTAACCACAGAATGTGAAGGCTGTTTTTGACGTGGCCATTAAGGTGGTGCTCCAGCCACAAAAGCAAAAGAAGAAAAAGAGAAGGGGGCAAAGGGCTTGCTTCATATTGTGAAATGATGATGAGCAAGTAGAGTATAAATGATTTGTTCGCTGGCCGGCCTTTCTTTGTCAGTACTCCTTTGAACTCCGAAGCCTTTGACAAATCAGCAAGCCGTGGGTGTACGTATATAGTCTTTACCGATGTTCAAGGGATTCATGTGATAATGTTAGATGGTTTGGTTAAGACTTGTTTTCATTTGGTATTTACTGTGCTTAATGGTTTGCCTCGGTAACTTTGTTACTTCTGTCTCTTTTATATATTAAGCAGATGTGATGAGGATTTCTCTGCAATATAGATTTTACTATTTTCCATCTTAGACAGAAATTATAAAATCCACAAATCTACAATCGTAATTTTTATTATTACATCCCGAAAAGTGCCTATTCTTGTGAATGTTTTTTATATAAAAACTATGCACAATTTGTAATCGAAAATATTCTTGTGCTTTACCTAATTACCTTATGTTATAGGAAGTATACCATTATAAATGTCTCTGAATCAACCAGTCACTTCTTCACTTGTTTCTTGCTGTAGACTGACTAATTGTTTGTAGAGGCTACCAGGTCTTCCAATCAGCTGCTCATGGCTTCCCATTTCTGCTACCCTACCATTTTGCAGCAGGGCAATCCTATTTGCATCACGGATAGTTGACAATCTATGTGCTACCAGAATGGTCGTTCTGCCTTCCATCAGCTTATCAAGAGCCTCTTGAACCAATTTCTCAGACTCCGTATCCAGTGCACTTGTTGCTTCATCCAAAAGAAGAATCGACGGATCTTTCAATATTGCTCTCGCAAGTGCCACCCGCTGTTTCTGTCCTCCTGATAACTGCACTCCTTTCTCTCCCACTTCAGTTTCATACGCTTCAGGCATTCGACTTATGAAATCATGCGCATTCGCTGCTTTGGCCGCCCTCAGCACCTCCCCTTCAGATGCTTCCTCACTCCCATACTTGATGTTCTCATAAATTGTTGTGGAAAACAATGCTGGCTCTTGTTGAACCAGACTTATTTTCTTCCTCAGAGACTTCAAGTTCAAGCTTTTGATATCATATCCATCGATCAGAACCGTACCCGAAATGGGGTCATAAAATCTCATCACCAGCCCAATCACTGTACTCTTCCCCGACCCACTCGGGCCGACTACTGCAAGACTCTTCCCTGCCGAGACCCTCAGATTCAAATTGTCGAAAATGATGATATCCTGCCTTGCCGGGTACCAGAAACTCACATTCCTGAACTCGATATCTCCTTTGACATCAGCAACAACATTTGATGCCGGATCATTACGAGGTATGAGTGTTTCTCTTTTGAGTATGCTAAAAATTGAGCCAAGTGCTTGTGATCCCTTCACAATGTCTGGTGTGAGAGCTAGAGTTTCTGCTATTGACAGGGCAGTGATTATCAAGACCATAAAGGACTTCATGATGTCTCCAAAGTTCGAGTCTTTATCCTTGATTAGTATTGAAGCATACCAAAGGCCAAGTGCATAGGAACAGAATGCGAAAAACTGCGATAGACCGTAGCAGAAACCTGATATGTGGCCTCTTATAACTGCTTGCTTGTTTGGCTGGTTTAGTTCGGACGCAAACTGGATTGATATCTTTTCTTCACAGCCAAATGCAGCAACGGTTCGGATGTTGGCAATCGCTTCACGTGCCACTGAAGTCGCTTTTGAGTAGGCACGGCTGTAGTCCCCTCCAAATCCTCTTAGAAACAGTTGCTGCAGATATAAATATAGAAAACCTGTAAGCAACTTGATTGAAACCTGAACACTTTTTGGGCTCATTTGGTACCTCGTACTCAGTTGGATTGTATAGTTCATCAAGTTCAAAGTACTTTGAAGGTGAAAGTGAATTCTTTTTCGTTATAAGGCGATCAAAGTGGATTAGAATGACATAGAAATAAACTTATATCTTTTAATCTCCTACTCCGTGAACAATGAAAAAAATATCAATTTTTATGTTTGAAATACCTCGAATTTGATGATTTCTATAATCCAACCTAATACCACTCGCACCAAAGCGAGCCCTGTATTGGTATATGGCTCTTACCTCAGTAATGGAAGCTCCAATGAGGAGGGGGAAGGAGGCAATGACAACAGCTGCAATACGCCAACTTAGGGTGAAGGAAATAACAAATGCAGTTGCTGTGAGAGCTAAATTTTGCACAATTGTGGATAGCCGGTCAGCTAGAGCACTCCGAACTAATGTTGCGTTTGCTGCTAAAAGTGATGTCAGTGATCCTGTGTTATTTTCATCCAAATCGAACCAACCAACTTCGTTCGAAAGAATAGCTGCAGGTGAAACAAGAATGCTTTCTCAGATTTGCCTGACTTCATATACATAAGGTAAAGTACGCGAAGAATGGACAAGTTTGTTTCAAAACCTGTGAACATTAGTAATCGAACGCGAGTTGTGAGGCGCTCCCCCATCAATGTATAGAAGTAGTGTTGCAGAAGATATATTGGAACGGTAACTACCGCCAGTCCAACAAACATGAGAGCCATCCTTTCAACCTCATGTTTAATCTGAGAACCAGTGGGAGAATAAAACGCAGTCAAAATGTGAGTTATTCCGAGGGCAAAGAGAGGAGCTTGCATTCCAGCTAGAATGGCACCAAGTGACCCGAGTATGGCATAAGGCCACTCGGGTGCATTTAGTTTCAGTAACTCCCAGATTGATGCAGACGAAGGAGAGCTTGTTAGGGACAAGTTTTGATCACTTGGCTTCTGCTGTCTCGATGTGATGGACTTATCCTCGTGCGGATTGCTGTTAGCGGTTTCTCTAAAGCTACTCTCTTTTGAAGCATTGCCGGATGTCAAGCTGGAATCTTTGACATGTTCAAGTACCTGCAGGCTCACCAGATTTGCATACTCCCCTTGCTTCGATACCAGTTCAGAATGGTTCCCGCTTTCGACAACCTGACCATTCTTCAGCACAATGATTGTATCCACATCTCGGACAGTGGACAGACGATGAGCAACAATGATTGTAGTTCGATGTGTCATGACCTTATCTAGCGCCTGCTGAACAATTTGTTCTGATTCTGCATCTAAAGCACTTGTGGCCTCATCTAGGAGTAAGATTTTTGGGTTTCTCAGCACCGCTCTTGCAATGGCTATCCTCTGCTTTTGGCCTCCTGACAGTTGAGTTCCTCCTTCCCCCGCCTGAGTGTTGTATCCATCAGGTAATCCTTCAATGAAAGAATGTGCATTTGCAGCTTTAGCGGCGTCGATGATGTGATCCATGTCAGCGTCTTCTTTCCCGAGTAGAATGTTGTTAGCTATGGTCGTGGCAAACAATGCTGGTTCTTGACTTACTAGCCCCATCTGTTGTCTTAGCCACTTTAACTGGAGAGTGCCAATGTCATGTCCATCCAAAAGTATTTTACCTATGAAAAAGTTGGTTCAGATATGACCCGGTTTCTCTTATTTCACCATCAAATGTATCAAATGAAATCATTTATACCTGAAATGGGGTTATAGAAACGCTGGATCATAGATATAATCGTGCTCTTTCCTGAACCACTCGGGCCAACAACTGCAAAAGTCTTGCCAGCACCAATAGAAAAGCTCAAATCTTCAAAGATGGTATTCGGGCGCGATGGATAGGCAAAACCAACCTCACAAAAGTCGATCTGCCCAGATACTTTTGGCAACACTCTTCCCTTGTCTGAGACGTTGGAGGAATTCGAATCTGGTTGGATCATCTTCATGATATTCGCAGCAGCAGCTCGGCCTT
Source organism: Prinsepia uniflora (assembly GCA_032719365.1). NCBI lineage: Eukaryota > Viridiplantae > Streptophyta > Magnoliopsida > Rosales > Rosaceae > Prinsepia > Prinsepia uniflora. The sequence goes on along the minus strand of CM064868.1, from coordinate 78,604,806 downwards.
TAGCAATGGCAGCCAGGTTTGGAGCAGCTTGACCAAGAGCACTACACAAGAAGAAAAAAAATCTTGCTTTGAATCACGAAACCCGAAACTAAACAAAATTTCAGAGTCTCGATGACTTACAATCCACTGAAGATGACATTGATGATTGTTGTGAATGCTTTCCCTCCATTTGTGTCCCTATGCCTTACAAGTATGCCGGCATACCAGAGAAGCAATGCCCAAGCACAAAACAACAGCCCATATGTAAACCCTACACCAACTCCTTTTGCAACTCCGCTCTTTTTACCCAATTTGAGGGCCTTGTTAAGTGAGCTTGAGTATGATTCAATAGCCCTGTCCTCTCCCCCGAACGAGTACACTGTTCGAATCTGCGAAATCACCTGGCGCCATTCAAAATAAGTTAGAAGAGTTGATGACATACAAGTCTCTGATCATCTTTTGTATTGTTTACCTCTTCAGCAACTTTTCCGGCTTCAGCGTAAGCAGCCTCACCCTTTTCTGATAATGTAGACATGATTATAGTGTAAGCTCCTCCTGCAATAGCTATGAATGGGACCACAGCCAAGGTCAGAAGCGTAAGCTGCCACACCGACGTAAATCCAATGGCGAATCCAACTATGAATTGAGATAGGTAACGCAAAGCATGCCCTGTCTGCACGTTGATAACATACATTGTCAGGCTATATATATATATATATATATATATATATATATATTGTTGTAAATAGTTTAATGGTTATGTCTATTTATGTAATATGTACTAAGGGTAGTTTTGTCCTTTTGTATTCATTAATTGTTCTCCCATATATAAGGGATAATTAATACTTGTAAACCCTAATTCTAATCTCATAGTAAACAGACGTCTTATTTTCTTCTCCCTGCTTCTCCATATTCTCTCTGCATTCAACTACCGGATTTCCTTCACAACACGTTATCAGCACGATCGTCTCCGAATTGGTGACCATTCAAGTGGAGGATAAATTCAATCAAGTAGGTTTTCCAAATCCTAGAATTTATTTTATTTTGCATCAAACCTAGAACCCATATTTCTAGAAATTGATTTGCATATTGCTTAGAATTGATAATGATATTGAATCCTAAGATTATGAATTATTTTATTTGATTGATTAATTCAAAACTTGATTTAATTTATTTAATTTGATCAATTGAATTATATGAATTATCGGTTTGTGTTAATATATATGTGTGATTGCATAGGCTTGAATTGAATTAGAAGTTGAAAAAAAATTCACGGCAACATGCAATAGAAATCCATGAATGTGATAATTTAATTGGATATTGGTTTGATGTTTGATGTTTGTTTAAATTTTATAAAATTTAATATTTGATATTAATTATTGATAATTAATTGAAACTTGATAATTATCAATATCTATATATTATATACACTGCTTCACGATTTGAATGATATTTTTGGTTGAATTGATGTGTATGTCATTTAATATTTTGAATGATAACTTTGAAAGCCATGGATCTGAAAAATTGTATAAAATAAATAAAGAAATCAATAAAACATAAAAAGGAGGAAATTGGATTGATGCACGACTGGGAAGGTCGAATTGGGTGGATCACGGCCTGAATTTCCGCCACAATTGATGGCACCAACCATCAATTCGAAATAACTGATGAGCCAAGAAGGCCACATCAGGCCATTTTTCCCTTAGGCCCGGAAGGCCTCTCACAAAAAAAAAAAAAAAACGTTACTGAGCCCAGAAGGCTAGCCCAAAAAAAAAAAAAAACAGAAGAAAAATGGGGGGCTCAATGGCCCGGAAAATTGACTTTCTGAGCCCTGAAGGCCCAGCAGAAACCGAAAACAAGGCCCAGCAGGCCCAGCCCAGAAGGCCTCGGTGCAGGCTTAGCCCACTTCGGTTCAGCCCAGAAGGCCAGCGTGCAGGCCCTGAGCCAACAGACGGATCGGCTTGGCCCGCCCGGATGTGGCTCGGCTCGGCTCCGGCCACCGGCTCGGCTCCAGCGACCGGCTCGGCTCATGCGACCGGCTCCGACGACCGCCTCGGCTCCGGCGACCGGCTCGGCTCCGACCAAAAAAAAAAAAAAAACAGAATATTCTTTTATACTCCTTGGGCCTAAAACATACACTCATGCATGCCTGAAGCATTGTCATAGACCACTTGTAAATAAAAGGAACCTGAAGCTTCCTTCATTGATATTCTAAATTATCATACCATGTTATAGAACCTGAAGTTCTAATCTGTTGCTTATGGATGCATTTTTCCCAAAGCACTAATCCTATTCATTAATCTTTGTAGAGCATGGCACATCTCAACAAATTGGATTTTGACGCACTGGAAGTTTCCGGAAGAAACTACTACCAGTGGACGGAAGATGTGAAACTTCATCTCACTGCCAAGAGAATCCGCTCAACCATCCAGGAAGACAATGTGGTTTCTGAGCATCAGAAGGCGGATGCTATGATCCTTATTCGGAGGCACATGGATCGCGCACTGCAGCGGGAATACCTGGGTCAAGAGGACCCGAGAGCCTTATGGGTTTCACTGGCTGATCGTTTCGATCACCAGAAGGATATATTCTTGCCTGAAGCAAGACATGATTGGCATAACATTCGTTTTCAGGATTTCAAATCCGTAAACGAATATAACTCTGAGATATGCCGTATCCGGTCTCTTCTCAAGTATTGTGGGGAGGAACTCACTGAAACTGACTTACTTGAGAAGACTTTCTCCACATTTCCGGCCTCGTGTATTGTCCTGCAGCAACAATACCGAGAGCGGAAGTTTACCAGGTTCGCGGAGTTGATCACTACTTTGTTGCTCGCTGAAAAGAACAATATTTTACTAATGAAAAATGATCAATCCCGACCTGTAGGCACTAGTGCAGCACCTTTGCCTGAAGCAAACGCTGTCGCACCTCGCGATGCCAACCGTGGGGGGAGAAATAGGGGACGTGGTAGAGGTGGAGGACGTAATCGTCCAACACATGGTGCACACCCCTATGACCGGGTCCATGGTTACCGTGCCCCTCGTGGTCGTGGTAATCGACATGGTGGACACCCCTATGATCAAGCCCAAGATTATCATGCCCCACGTGGCCGTGGTAACCGTGGGCTAGGTCCACGTGGTGGATATCACGCTCATCCTGGTCCGCGTGCTCAAAATGAGAGAAACTATGGTCCGGCCCGTCGCCACAAGAATCAAAACCCACCGGACCTATGTTATAAATGTGGAGGTCGTGATCACTGGTCCCGCACCTGTCGTGCATCAGCTCAAATTATTGCCCAGTACCATGCAAGACGTGATACTCGAGAGGCTAATTTTGCTGCAGGACCAGTCCCCGCTGATACCACCCTAGCCATTGCCGATTTCCAGACCGCAGCTGGACATAATGAGGATTAAGTTATTTATATACCCATGGATATGATCGGCATTTGTGCCGTTTTTTTTTATGCATATTGTTTTTTTTTATTTCTTCCATTACTTCACTGGATATTGTTTGGTGATTCATTTCCTTTTGGACTTATTTTGTTATTTGCTCGAATATTATTCAATCTATTTATTCATTTTTTTTAATAATACATGTGATTGTTGATTACTTTAGTTATCTTGATGGTTAGGCATGTCAAATGGTGAAGTTTGTTGTCTAGCCGACAGTGCTACTACGCACACCATCCTCTGTGATAGGATGTTTTTCACAAACTTAATGCCTAACCACACCCCTGTTTTAACTATTTCTGGAAAATCACACTTGATTGAAGGCTCCGGAAGAGCCCAATTTATGTTGTCCAATGGTACCGCATTTACCATTGATGAAGCCTTATACTCCCCACGTTCCAGCAGAACGTTATTGAGTTTTAAGGATATTCGAGCTAATAATTATCATGTTGAAACCACAACCGAAAAAAATGTGGAATATCTTTGCATAACATCCAACTTGTATGGCCGGAAGCGTACATTGGAGAAATTAAAATGCCTCAGTAGTGGACTCTACATGACCACTATTAGGACCATTGAGGCGAATCACATAGCTAGCCGGAAGCTACCTAACCCTAGCAACTACTTATTATGGCATGACCGATTGGGACACCCCGGTCAAGGTATGATGCGCCGTATCCTCAATACATCACACGGGCATCCCCTTACAAATAAGGACCTAGTGTTTAGTGACACACAATGCCAAGCTTGCTCAATGGGAAAATTGAACACTAGACCATCATATGCAAAGATCGATAAAGACTCTGTCCCTTTCTTGTACAGAATACAAGGGGATATTTGTGGACCCATCCAACCACCATGTGGACCATTTAAATATTTTATGGTTTTGGTTGATGCATCGACGAGGTGGTCACATGTGACCCTATTGTCCACACGCAATGCTGCGTTCGCTAAACTCCTTGCCCAAATCATTAAATTAAGGGCCCACCATTCGGATTATCCCATAAAGTCCATTAGACTTGATAATTCCGGGGAGTTTACATCGAAATCTTTCGATGATTATTGCATGTCCCTTGGGATTGATGTTGAACATCCAGTTGCACATGTTCACACCCAGAATGGTCTCGCAGAAGCATTCATTAAACGTTTACAAATGATTGCACGGACTTTGGTTATGCGCACCAAGCTACCAATTTCTGCGTGGGGCTATGCAATTTTGCATGCAGCTATGTTGGTCCGGTTGAGGCCCACTGCCACCCAACCCTATTCCGCGTTACAGCTGGTAACTGGGTACGAACCTGATGTTTCGCACTTACGCGTGTTTGGGTGTGCAGTTTACGTGCCAATTGCGCCGCCACAACGTACAAAAATGGGACCTCAACGCCGGAGGGGCATATATGTCGGCTATGAATCCCCCTCCATTATACGATATTTAGAGCCCTTGACAGGCGATCTCTTTACCGCTCGTTTTGCGGATTGTCACTTCGATGAGACAGTCTTCCCGCCATTAGGGGGAGATAAGAACGCTAACGTTCCTGAAGAACGACGTGAATTGACGTGGACTGTCTCCACTATGTCTCATCTTGATCCCCGAACCGCACAAAGTGAGAATGAAGTGCGGAGAATTCTAGATCTACAGAGTGTAGCTAATAATATGCCAGACGCTTTCTCTGATCTAGCTAAAGTGACGAGATCACATATACCTGCTGCAAACGGGCCTGCAAGGATAGACGTCCCCGTAGGACGCGCCGTCCCAGATGGACGGGTCGTCCCAGATGGACAAAGTACGACCATGGCGGCTAACCAGTCATATGTCCCTGCCCAGAAGCGAGGTAGACCAATAGGTTCGAAGGATTCTTATCCCCGGAAGAGGACAAATTTGGCACAATTGAATCCCTTAGATATCACTATATCATCCGATCCATCTCATGAGATAATTCCGGATTATGGGTCTGTCTTAGAAGAGACGACGTTGGGGGACGCCTCAACGTCTGAACCCATTCCCGAGAATAGAGAGATCTCGGTAAACTATGCATGCTTAAATGAGATATGGAATCAGAATGATATTATCATCGATGATATATTTGTATTCGCAGTAGCTACTGAAATAATAACTAGTGATGATATCGAACCTCGCTCCGTTGATGAATGCCAACGTAGAGAAGACTGGCCAAAATGGAAAGAAGCAATACAGGTCGAACTTGATTCCTTGACAAAAAGAAAGGTGTTTGAACCTGTAGCTCCCACACCTCCCCATGTTAAACCTGTAGGCTTTAAATGGGTATTTGTAAGGAAGCGTAATGAGAAAAACGAGATTGTGAGATACAAAGCTCGTCTAGTGGCGCAAGGATTTTCTCAACGCCCTGGGATTGATTACGAGGAGACATACTCTCCCGTAATGGACATTATAACGTTCCGCTACCTTATCAGTTTGGTAGTTTCCGAAAAACTGAGTATGTAGCTTTTGGATGTGGTCACAGCTTATCTCTATGGGGATCTAGATACAGAGATATATATGAAAGTTCCTGAAGGACTTAAGCTATCTGATTCAAATAGTTCCAGACCACGGAACACGCTCTCCATTCGTTTGAGGCGTTCACTCTACGGATTGAAACAATCCGGACGGATGTGGTATAACCGTCTAAGTGAATATTTGATCAGATTGGGATATGTGAATAATGAATTATGTCCATGCGTGTTTATTAAGAAGACAAGTTCCGGGTTCGCTATAGTGGCAATTTATGTCGATGACATGAATCTGATTGGTACTCCTGAAGAGATCCAAGAAACCGCTAAGCACCTGAAGTTAGAATTTGAAATGAAGGATCTTGGGAGAACACACTTCTGTCTCGGCCTGGAGCTCGAGCACCGTGCAGATGGGATTTTGGTCCATCAATCGAATTACATCCAGAAGATGTTGAGACGCTTTAATGAGGATAAAGCAAAACCTTCAAGCACGCCCATGATCGTCCGGAGTCTAGATCCTAAAAAGGACCCGTTTCGTCCAGCAGATGACAACGAAGAGATATTGACACCAGAAGTGCCATATCTAAGTGCAATAGGCGCACTGTTGTACTTGGCTCAATGCACAAGACCAGACATTTCATTCGCTGTGAACTTGCTAGCTAGATTTAGCTCTGCGCCAACACGCCGCCACTGGAATGGCATAAAAGACATCTTCCGATACCTTAGAGGTACAGCGGATATGGGCTTATTCTATCCCTATGCATCGAGGAATGAATCACCCCCCCTTGGACCTCGAAATGATGCACGCCTCGTTGGGTATGCTGATGCAGGTTACCTATCAGACCCATATAAGGCACGTTCCCAATCCGGTTATGTCTTTACCATTGGGAACACAGCGATATCTTGGAGGTCTACAAAACAGACCCTTGTTGCTACGTCTTCGAATCATGCCGAGATTTTGGCCCTGCACGAAGCAGTTCGTGAATGCATATGGCTAAGAGCTATGACTGGGCATATTCGAAATACATGTGGACTGAATTCCACCCGTAATGAACCGATAGTTATCTACGAAGATAATGCTGCCTGCATAGAGCAGATGAAGACCGGTTTCATTAAGGGAGACAACACCAAGCATATTGCACCGAAGTTCTTCTTTAACCAGCAACAGCAAGAACATCGGAAGATTGAGATCAAGCCAATACGATCTCAAGATAACCATGCGGACTTGTTCACCAAGTCATTACCAAAGGCCACATTCCAGCAGCATGTGCGAGGTATTGGTTTACGTAGACTGGCTGATCTACCTAATCTATAGTTTTCAGGGGGAGTCAATATCAGGGGGAGTATCCTGAAGTATACCATGTATCCAGAAGTATGCTGAGTGTCCCGAAGTATATTCACATGATCATCGTGTACTCTTTTATCCTACGATCAGGGTTATTTTGTCCCATTGGGTTTTGTTACCTGTCTAGGTTTTAATGAGGCACATTTTGGTATGATCACCCCTCTAACAATGCATCCTGAAGATGCTACGATTTGACTCATATGCATTTGCACATCTTTTCCCTTCAACCACGGGTTTGTCCCACTGGGTTTACCGGGTAAGGTTTTGGTGGAGCAACACTGATGCATTTTATCTTAAAGGCGGATTATCTACCCGTATTCTAGAAGAGACGACATCAGCTTCCTCAGGAGATTCCGATGTGATCACGTATACGCACGTTGCACTCTTTTTCCTTCGACCAGGGTTATTTTTGTCCCATAGGGTTTTTGTTACCTGGCAAGGTTTTAATGAGGCAACATATATGTGCGTAGCCAAGCAGTACCATTACATGAAATATCCAAGAGGGAGTGTTGTAAATAGTTTAATGGTTATGTCTATTTATGTAATATGTACTAGGGGTAGTTTTGTCCTTTTGTATTCATTAATTGTTCTCCCATATATAAGGGATAATTAATACTTGTAAACCCTAATTCTAATCTCATAGTAAACAGACGTCTTATTTTCTTCTCCCTGCTTCTCCATATTCTCTCTGCATTCAACTACCGGATTTCCTTCACAACATATATATATATATATCTTTACTTTTAAGTTTTAACCATACAATTCATAGCTGTTGTTTTACCTTGTCACCAATTGCATCTTGTACTAGGATTGCGTCACTTGAAATGTGGAAAATGATATTGGTGTCTCTGGCTTCTGTGTCGAAAAAATGAATGTCTTTGTTTAGGACTGACTGGAGATACTTCAATCGCAAACGAGCTGTCTGCCTCTCCCCAGTTCTCGTCCAGAATGCAACACCTGAAAGCCGAAATCGAAATGTCAACAAGCGCATAATTGTTGCAGCAACATCAGTGAAACTGAACTTGGATTATGAAACATACCAATCCATGCTGATGCGAAAAGAATGAGTCCAAGATACACCAAGTACAATGCATACTGCAAATGACAAGGGAGTCAGAAACATCATGGAAAAGAAACTCAATGAATCTCAGGAAAACTCTGAAAAATGTTTGATTTTAAATTTTGAAGTACCTTGGAAACATGGGAAGACATTTTCTGAGGATGATTAGCCAGATGTCCTAGAGAATCGATCATACGACCGAAAAGGACGAAGAAGAGAGGAAGAACGGCGCCGTGGAGACACGCGCCAAAGCTTCCTAAAAACATCAAGACATAGTCTGCTTTATCAGCAGCACCAAAAAGGCCCAGGAATGAAACACTGCGCTGCTTCTCCTGCTTCTGCTTTGGTTGCGGTAGGTCCATTTTCGGACCCGAAAATTTATCGGAGGCGAGCTCCACTTCTTCATTCATGGTAAGATTACTATCCCAAAATTTGTTAAGTCTTGCCGTCTGTTCAGGTGAGAATAAGATGAAGAGCAATGGAGGGAGGGACAGGTTGTGGAAGCTGAGCAGTCGATTCCCGCCAATTAATGCAAAAGCTATTATAAATAGTTGGGATTTGGGACTACTCAACAAACAAGTAGGCCTAAATTTATTGCCGTCTTTCTTGTTTTCACTTGAGCTTTGTTGTGTGTGGTTCATTTTTATACAGCAATTTGGTCATTGATAGGTAGCACAGGACTCAATCAAATGTGAAGCATATTTCAAACCTAATTACTGCATGAGGTTCACTGCGATGACCATCATCATGTGATATTGATGGATCGGCTGATATTCTTGCATGGAACTTGTTGTCCAAAAAGTGAGCAAATTATCAGTACAAAGTACTAATTAAGGCTTTCTTTCTACAGAATATTCTATTTCTTTATAAAAACTTACTTCTACTCAATTTTACTCAATTTTTAGTATTTTTTTCTTCAATTTATTCACTTACATTTAAATACCAAGAAATTAGTAGAAATATCAAGAAATTAGTAGTCTTAGAAACCAAGAAATTTTATAAATTTAGTGAGTTATTAATGAATGGAAATGATCAAAATGATGAAGTTTTTTTTTTTTTTTCAATGAGTTATGATCAAGATGAAAAAGTTGAAGATGATAATTCTATTATCGAGCCCATTTTTTGAAGGAAAAAAAAAAAGCAGCTTTATAACATTGTATACTTTTTTTGTTTGAATATGAGATAACCACACTTCAATTTCTTATCATATTAAGAAAACTTAGAGATTGAGTCCAATATGCCATCAACTTTGAGAAAAAAACAAACAATAATTGAATCTTATATTAAAAAAAACCTAATATTCGAATCATAATCATTTATTAATTCATATGTTAATGGAGGTGAAGGCGGTGGCGATAGTGTGATGGTGGTGGTGTTGGTAATAGTGGTGGTTGTGAGGGGTGGTGATGACGATAATAATGTTAATATTGTGGTGACATTTTACTTAAGGTTTAACGTCTTAGATATAAGGTTTAACGTCTTAGGAAAGAATCTCAGGTCTTACAGTCTTAGACTCTGGTTTCACTCCAATTTGCTGACATCATCCCTCGCTCTCTCCCTCTCTTAGCATCGCTCTCGCGATTTCGCCGGCAGCGAATTCACCTGCAGCCGCAAGGGGGATCCGTTTCTCCGGTTCATCTGATCGATTTCTCTTCTCAGCTGTCAGGTTTTTCATCTTACTCCCATTTTTTAATTTCTTTGACAGTTAATTTCTATAGCTCATCGGTGTAATTGCCTCAAAGGTGGAGCGCGGGGGCAGTGTGCGAGGAGAACTCAGCGCAAAAGCAAGGGGGAATTATAGGGGACACAAGGGTAAGGAATTACTTATTGAAGCACTTAGAGGGCAAGATGCTAGATGTTTTTCGCTTGAAGATTGGAAGCTTTAATGGAGGTTTTCAGGAGTTGGGGTGGTCAATTGACCTCCCTTGCCCCTTAAAAGATCCGCCTCTGTTTAGTCAACCTATCTAAATATCTAATTTTATTGTCAATTGAGAATTACCAGTTGAGAAAGAGAAACCTTCAGGCTTCTCTGAAACTCATGACCATGGAACTCCTTTTTGGCACCATAAATGTTTTCCCATTTTCTTTTTAATCAATTGCTATCTACGGTAAATTTAGAAAGTTCGGAACTTGCTCAAAGGTTTTTATTTTGTTTAAATATTTGTTAACATCCCTGTGGCGTGTTAACTGTAATGTTTCTGAGCTGCAGTTTTTGCTCATGCTATTTTCTCTCGACTTTTTATTCCTCAAAGGTGGAAGCTGGATATTTTGGAGAGGAATTCATGGCGTATTCTCTGGGGCGCGATTTCATGTTCTGCGACTTGTGTGGAACTATGCTAATATTGACTTTAAAGTGTGCTCTATGCCCCTTGTGCAAGATGCAGAAAAGGGTAGAAGGTAGACTAAATTCGAGCCTTTTCATCACTTTTCCTTAATTTGAATGTTTTCAGATGATTAACTGATAAACGAGTAATGTTTAACTGATAAACTAATAAACGAGTAATCTTTATATATATACTCGATTTGATAAGAATTTACTCTCTGAAGTTGTTTATATTCTGACTGTTATGGATGCGAACCTGTGAATTGGTATTGAGCTTTACAACCAATACTTTTATGTACTTAATTCACTAACTTATTCACGGTGTTTGGGCAATTTGTTTTCTGTGGCATAGATACTTTTAAGGGTTCGTTTGTTTTTGGGGATTTGGATTTGGATTTGGATTTGGATATGATAAGAAGACTAAATTGTTGGTTGGAATATTACAATGCATGTATGCTAGGACTTGAATGAGAAGAAAAGTGAAGAAAGCAAATGGATTTCAAATGACTATGTACATAAAGTAATTTCAAATATCTTTCATTAATACTACATCTGGTTATTTCAAATCTATTTTATCCAGTGTTTTCTAGTCTTTGTAGCAAATTTAGCTTTGTCATCAATCAAAATCCGAATATCTCCTAAAACAAACGGAGCCTTGTATTTGCATATGTTCATAAATCCTTCTTGAAAATTCAACTTTAAGTTTCATTTCTTTTCTTTAGCTTTGTAATTTCCTAACATGACTACCACTGTCTTCAGAGGTTTCATCAAGAGAAATATCCTACACAGTCACTGCTGAGGTATGCCCAAAACTAATCTTCTGATGCCCATTTTTCATGGAAAGTAGCATTCATAGATACTATTAATTGCGTAATGATGCGACAATTGAGCTACACACACAGATATATAGGTGTATCTTTCTACTAAGAAGTATTTGCATTCTCATTTCAGTGGTTCATCTAAATGTGTTTTTGTGTGTGTAAAGTTTGTTTCTTTCATCCATCTCCCATATCCCTCTCGCACAATAATATGGAAGGGATTCGCTTGAATCGTATTATAGCATCTGGATTGAAAATGCCCCGTTGATTTCGCCAACACTGAAGTCATTTATGTCCTTTTTTGCAGGACATTAGAAGGGAGCTAGGCATATCAATCATTCGTCAAGAAAAATTGCAATTGCAAAAGGTAGCTGGGCTTTTTGGTTTTCATTTGAGCTATGGTATTAGTTTGCAAATCTGCTTTTGATTTTTCAAATACAAATTTTCCTCTTAAACAGACAGATGCTAAAACATGTGAAAAATGTGGCCACAATGAGCATACCTATTACTCGAGACAGGTATTTTTCAAGCGTCCGGCCATCAAACTATCCTTTTCTTCTGTTATTTTTCGGCATCTAATATTCTTCCATTGTTTTCCTTTGGTATCTTTTGGTATAGATGAGATCGGCAGATGAAGGGGCAACCACTTTCTACGTGTGCACCAATTGCCAGCACCAGTTTACTGAGAATTGAGAAATATCAAAGGTTATAAAAGACTGGTGGGATTATAATGTGTGCCTTGATGTAGGTCTCGAACAAAGTTTTTATTTTTTTTGGGTGTATCTGAGTGTATTTTAAAATCTCTAGTTTTGAGATCAAATTTTGAAGTCAAGTAGAGCCTTTACATTGTATGTAATATTAGGAATTCAAATTCTTTTCCTTATGCCATCTTCGATGGAAAGAACAAGCTTGATTTTGATAGTGCCCTCTTGGCATTGCTTGTTTGGATTCTTGATTGATTTCTTAAAAAAATTTATAAAATCTAACATGTTTCATAAATGCTATACAATCGCTGAGTATTGAAAAATTGATAGTGATCATAAAAATCACTTGCTTAAATCACTAACTTGGCTTCTGTCATACTTTCTTTGTTCGTTATGCTTGGTCGGTCATGCTGGGAACAAAGTATAAGCTTCTACTGTGTAGTAGGCACTATAATTAAAATACGTAACCTCAAAAATCAACATTAACATTATTTATAGGCGACCAACAAAAGAGAAACAATTTAAAACCCAAAAAAGATACATCCTTCGGCATTTCTTCTTATAGTCCTTAAGACACGAGGTGTATTTTTTTTTTTTTCTTTTTGTGCACCCAATCAAAAACACAGGTGGTGATCACAAATTCCCTCAAGATCCTTTATTTACCCGAAATAAAAATCTACTTAGTACCAACTACAAACCAACATGCTCAGTCACCAAATTATTTCCAAGACGACAACTTTAACAGTTTACCGGAGACGTAACAAACGGCAGAGATTGTCAGTGGCTCCGGTGTCGATTCCGGCAGCTTCAGCGTTGCAACTGAGCCTTGGCTGCAGAGAAAACCTCGGGAGAGGCAAGCTACTGGGAGGTGGTGAGAGGGTAAAAATGGAACCTGAAAACTTCTCCATATCTCCCACATCACCACCAACAAAACTCTTACCCATCGATGATGATGATGATGATGATGATGATGATAAAACTTTGTTAACATTTTTTGGAAGCTGATTTGGCTCCGGCCCCCAACGATTGGTGGAAGCAATGATCAAACACTCTGATATGGAATTGAAATCCTGCTTAGCTTCTTCCTTTTTTGATGACTTTGATTTAGGTTTCTTGGGGGTGAGAGATTGGCTTCTGGCGATGTTGGTCTTTCTGGTGGCTGGAGGGCGAGTCACGCCGCGTGTACGCGACGGAAGAGACGGTAGAGACGGCAGAGACTGGTGGTGGATTGGACGATGAGCTCTGTATTCATCGGGAACAGGCAGAGGAAGGAGAGGTGGCTGTTGTTGTTGCTGCTTCTGCAGCTGCCGCCTCTGTATCTGTTGAATCTGTTGGTACCGGTAATGATCGAAGGGGAGAGATGATTGGTTGTAGGAGAATGAGAGGGAAGGTGGTGGCGCGTGCAGAACACCGCCGCCTCCATGGATGTTGTAATTGATTGGAGCAAGAATGTTTTCAGATGATCTTCTCATCATTTTGATTTGCTTGTAGGAAGAGATTGATTGGTCTACAACAACACCCTCCATAGCCAGATTTTTGCAGCTTAGAATTTGTGATATTTACTTAACAGGAATCTAATTTGAACAAAAAAAAGATTTAGATCAAAAGGATTAATATAAAAAAAATATTAAAAAATCACAAGAGCTTTTCTTGATTAATGCTTAAAAATTCGCAAATCATATACAGGAAATTTAGAGGTTTTTAAATTTAAGTTAGAACTACAAATATTTAATTGAAACTGGAGAAATGATAATATGAGTAAAAAATAATTTTCGAACTTGTTCCTCTGTACCTCTGCCTCCTTTTTATAGTGGGAAGGCGAAAGCTCCAACGGCTACTTTATTCATTTTTTTATTTTTATTTTAATAATTTTATAAAACATTTTAAGAATTACTGGTTAAGGACGGACAAGACCTGCAGCCGTCTCTAGCTGTTGGGCACTGTAGGGCGGCAACCGCCAGTTCGTTGCTCACCGTTGGATTAGGCAATTAGTTATAGCCGTCGGGGAGATTGTGACCGTTGATAAAGCCCTCGGGATCCGTCGTAATTGGTTTGGGGCCTTTGGGCTGATAGGGACCCGACGAATCCTAGCCACACACGGTTTCAACTTGGTCGGTCCCAGCCTTGTTTTATAATTATCTCCGTGACCTCACGCGCAGGGAAGGGAAGGGCCTAGGGGAGTGATGGCAACTTTATTAAAATAACGTTAGGCTAATATGTTTGTCTGAAAGCTAGGGATTGCGGGTTATTTAGTAGGTAATACGGTTTATAATTTTTTTTTACTTTTTATAAAATGCGAATTGACGTATTATATTATTATCATATAATTAGTCGTTTTTATTATATAATCTAAATTGCCCAGAAAATCAACGAAATTGAAATTTACCGCTTAATTCATGATAACAGAAAATAATGTTTATTATTTCAATTTGAAAAATATTTCTTTCATTTTCATATAAATATAAAATAAAAAAAATACAGATTCAGTGGCTACATAGGTAGGACTGGAGTAGGAGAAGGAGACAGCTGAATTCTAATTACCACCGAAAGTTATTTTTGTTTGGCAAATATGACACCTACTTACCTGCACAGTGCACTACAGCCATGCAGGATATATGACTACGTACGACTTTACCAGTACATCTACGTATATTTGTGTATATATATATATATGACGTTTACATAAACGGAAAATATAATATTAAAATTTTAAAAAATCATAATCCATAAGCCAATTAGGTCATTTTGAGAGAATAAAAGGGCTTGAATTCTCACGATTTCTAAAATTAATGGGTTTCATATAGTTCACCATATAGTTCAACATGCACATAAGATAGATGATAATGTCACTTAGTTCGACTCTTGTAAATGATTAGGTCGATACTCAATATATAAATTATAATATCTATTTTCGTAATTATATCATTGAATCCAAAAATTAAGTGGAATGACAAAAGAAAAATTGTGATTGTATGATATATATTATATCGACATGCAAATGGAACTTGTTGCAATTTTAGTAGTTTGTATTGTATTGTATTGCATAATTATTAGTTTTTTTTTTACATACAATATGTTTTTTAATCAATGAAATTCACCTAATATTGTCAAAATTAAATAAAAAATAACACTAAAATATAAGCCATCTTATATTTAATTCTTGATTTATATATAAGATTAAAGTTATCATGAATTACCACTCTAAGTATGAATGGGTTTTATAATATATGTAGATATAGGAAGGCCGCATGCAAGAGTCAAGGTATATTCTGTAAGAAGTTAAGGTTTCATCTCAAAATCAATTGGTAATGGGGGGAGTAACTCAAGATCTTATAAGCCACAAATTGTAGTTGTACTTTTTCGATATAAGACATTTTCCTCACATCTCAATACGCTCTATCGCGTGTGGCGGATTTTCCAACCTATCACGTGAAAATTTGATTCGCTACGTGTGACACATGTGACGGTTAAGTCAATCACGTGAGATAACTCCGCTCTGATATTATGTAAGAAGTTGAGGTTCCACCCCAAAATAAGGCACAAATTGTAGTTGTACTTTTTCGATTTTGGACATTTTCCTCACATCTCAACATATTCTACCCTACTCGAAATTAATACTCAAAGGAAATTTTTATGTATTGCTAGTTCATATAGTTCACCACATTAATTTGTTCAGTACTTATATAAGAGGGACGATAATGTCACTTAGTGCTATGGCCTAATCGTTATGTGAAAGGCCTCAAATTTGACTTTTATAAATGATTAGGTCGATGCTCAATGCATGTATAAATTGTAATATCTCTTTTCATAATATCATTGTATCCAAAAATTAAGTGGAATGATAAGAAAAAATTGTGAATCATATGGTATATTATCGTCATAAAAGAGGAACTTGTTGCAATTTAAGTGATTTGTATTGTATCGTATTACATAATTATTAGTTATTTTTTTGCATAAAGAATGTGTTTTTTAATAAATGAAATTCACCTAATAATACCGTCGAAATTTTAAAAAAAAATCACACTAAAATATAGGCCATCTTTTTTTTAAAAAAAAATCTTGAATTATATGAGAGTCATTATTAATTAATTAGATTATCATGATTGTCGATCACTCTAAGCATCCAATTCCATTAAATAATATATTTATGGATAAGAAAAATTGGTCTATTTTTATTTTTATTAATTTATCACTTTGATCATCTAGAGTATAATAAAATGAGTTTTTTTTTCAATTAATTTAATTTCAAACAATTAGGACTTCTAAAATTTTAACTTCTTTTGGGCCTTTGGCTTCTATAAATGTCAAATATTAGATAGAAATTAATATGAAATATAAAGCAGCAATGTATAATGACTGTCGACCTATAGCTTGGCCCCCTTAAGGGCAATAACTACAGGCAAAAATGAATGAGTGCACATGCTTTCTTTAATTAGAGAAGACATTTTACAAAAGGAATACGATGGTGCATGTCCATCGATCGATCACATCATCTTCTTTAAGTTTCTCTATTTTCATTACATCTTTATTTCCTTACCTACCATATATATCACCATTACTGTCGATCAATGATCATCATGTTGTTCATCCGCAAATCAATATTATTCGGTGGATACAGAATGATTATAAGATGCTTTGATTTTAGCCTTTTAGGTCAATAACCTCCAATCTTTTGCAGTATGTTTCGTATTAATTTTGGGGTGATTACCATAACGAAAATGAATATGACACGAAAAAACGATATGTATTAAGTCATTTTGTGCACACGCCAAATTTCATCTTAATTTCCTAATAATGCTTGATGAAAAATACATATATCTCCAATCGATCTCTGTGTTATATATATATATATTTCATTTATTGAATTTTTGATATATATTATAATTATAACCATACAACTCTTGAATAATACTCAAAGGAAATTTTTATGTATTGCTAGTTCATATAGTTCACCACATTAATTTGTTCAGTACTTATATAAGAGGGACGATAATGTCACTTAGTGCTATGGCCTAATCGTTATGTGAAAGGCCTCAAATTCGACTTTTATAAATGATTAGGTCGATACTCAATGCATGTATAAATTGTAATATCTCTTTTCATACAGTTCAAATGCGTCAATATGATATTTTTAAAAATTATTCGTATTAAATAGTCGGATGTTAAATAATATTAATAATAATTAATATTATTACATTATTATTAATAACAATGTAATAAATAGTAATAATAGTTAATAAAATAATTAATAACAATTAATTAAAATAAAAATAATAATATATGTAATTGATATTTATGATATAAATAATTCTTATCAACTATTATACTATAATTTGACCAATATAATATATTCGGAATTTTAATCCGTTAGAGCACCAAATGCTCTATCGACTAAATAATTAGTTTATCCGACTGAAATAGTCAATACAATACAACATACCAAATAAGACGATAATTTTCTTATAAGTCTATTTATTGGAGTAGCGCGCACATAAGATAATCTACATACGTACTATTGGTCTTATAATAAAATAAGTCGTGTTGTGTATAAATAGCATTGGTTTCGGTCGGATCTCATTATTTCATAATGAAGTATATCAATATTCAATTCCAATTTGGAAATTAATATCCTAAATTGTTTAAATTTTTTTGAATTTGAATCATATCAATATCTGAAATTCATTTTACATATTCTAATTTTTAAAAAGGTGAAAATGTCAATTTTCAGAGACCTGAAGTTGATAAAAGAGCGGATGGTGTAAAAACCACCGTAGAGGAGCTGAAGCCAATTTCGATCCTCTTAAAAAAATTCAGAATCACGGAGCATTATAAACTATAAAGTTCTCTATAAAATTCTCCAGACATTTGTGACACATGAGCTTAATTCAATTCGCCGGAATCCGAGCTTGATATGGAGGGATGGCTATCGTCCATGGTAGATCTTGGATATTACTATATTAGTGGCCGGTCGATCGAAGATGTTGGAACATGATTCATGAAGTCGACATGTACAAATATGTGTGGTTTCAATTCCCAGGTGAAGCTTTTGCCATTTGTTGCCATGATCAAAAGCGACAGTTATATGAAAAGCTAGCTCAAGATCATCATCATAAACATATATTTATATACATGTATATATATAGTATTTTTTTTTCCCGATTATGAAAGAAGTAAAAGAAGGAACCAAGGAGAAAGGATTAGTAACAATCAATTATATTATGGGACAGTTCATAGTGTTCATATGGATCGATCGTTTTATTCCTATTGTGGAAAGGCTTAATAATCCAATTCACCTTGTTAAATAAAATAAAATAAAACACTTTATATTATATGTATATATATATATATACACACACATAAATTAATATCGATGAATACTATTCAAAAACCGATAGGGAAGGAGAAAGACTTGTTCTGATTCTCTACTACTTTCACAAAAAAATCTAAAAAGAAACAAATTAATAACCACGAAAAGATCGCTTTAATTTTTTTTTAATTTCATAATCAAAATTTATGATAGAATTCGTCCCAAAATGCTTTGATAACTGTGCTCGGTTTTGCTCCTATCTGACAAGTCCACCGAAGTTTCGAAAACACCCTTAACACTTGTCAGACAATGGATAGTTATACTGATTTCCACTCATGCATCTGTCTTTCGATCAGCCTCGATCATCATGTCACGACCTAGAGGGTCGTAAAAAACATCAAAGGTGTGAGTGGATAAAAAGAAACATTTCAAAAATAAACTTTACCCTTCAGTTACAAAACATGCATGAATAGAGTACCTCATTAAACGAATCAAATTTGAATTGGATATATTTGAATAAAACATAATTTATGACACGATCCGAATTAAATAAGACATGATCTATGGCAGCCCCTAGTTCTCCTGATTCACCCCACCAACATTTTATCCTTGTTGGTTAAAGGACAGTTGGATTTGTGAGCCTTTTCCTTTTCGGGCTTTTGGTTTGGATTCGCGGCTCCCATTGTTTGCAACTTCAAACTTTGTTCTTACTTCTTAGAGACGTATTTCAGGGCTCCAATTGGGCTCTGAACTGGATTGAATAGTTCCCATATCTAATTTTTGTGGCCCATTATCCATTCCCTTTATGTAAAGAAAATTGGGCCGTAAAATGGCCCAAATTTAAAAAACGAGGAGCCGACGTTCAGACGTTTTGCCCAGTTTACACTCCTATTTGATTTGATTTGATGATGATAGATGATGATGAATGCAATCTTGAAAAAGTTATCCCTCTGAATGACAGAGATGATAATCAGCCAAGGAAGAAAGAAAGAAAGTCTGCAGGCTTTAATTTTAGAAAAGTAAGTAAAAGCAGGTCATCATTGCTGTCTATACTTAATAGGTTTCTTCTAATGCTCCCTTCCCTGAATTCATTATAATTTGAAAGACCAACCGACTCCAATGGACATATTTGAATTTGAAGGTATTTAATATTTATCCCCTATTTATATATAAAAATATCTCTAAGTTTAATTTATTTGTATAGTCATTGTTTTTCAATATTTTTTTGTGTAAAAATATTTATTTAACAGTGAAATTTGATATGAGATTCGAGGTATTTATTGAGAATTTTAAAAATTAATTTGGCTTGTTTTTAAAAAATTTCTTCTGCTTTAGATAACAAAGGCAAGATTCATGTTCGTGTAATAGAAGATAATTCCAATATGTAAAATTTTGTGAGGTCTTTAAGCCTTTGCATGGAAAAGTAATTTTTTTTTTTTTTTTGTTGATGATGAGATGGGAGGTGAGTGTCCAAAATACGAACAAAATTTTAGTGATAGGGGAGCGTTAAATGGTATAAATATTCAATGGTTATAGGAGGTGAGGTGGATCCCAAAATAGAAGGTGAATGATTTGGATACTTATACCATTCAACGATACGGTGCATTGAAATCTAGGCACCAAAACAAGAAATGACTTTGTCTTTGGAACAAATTAAAGAAGAGAGACAAATTGGAAGGTAATTTGCCTCCTCTTGGCTCCAAAGCAGCCAATCAATCAAAACATGTTGCTTACGGTGCGTTTGTATGGACCTCACTGCACTCAAGCACGCCCTATGAATGTGTTTGCAAATTGTCCAGCCGCTTCATTCCCTTATGCCATCTCCATTCTCCAAGGCTCGGGCTAAAAATCTTAAATGGTAAGAAAATTTGGCAAAAAAAAGGTCTACAATTATTAGAAACTACCATTAGAAGAGTCGTGGGACATATTTTGGGAAGGAGCTAAAAGCCAAACTCTTTCTCGAATTGTCCAAAAATTTAAGAAATTTCATATTTGCTAAATGAAAAGTGGGGGTCGAATTCCTTATTAAATTAGTTGCCCATATGCAATATATGGTGTAAATTTTTGTCTAAGCCCATCAACTATATAGAAAATAATAATAAAATATTAAAATACTTGTAGATGGCAAATATAGCCTTACATTATTTATTAAAAAAATATTATTTTTTATGAATAAAATTTTACTTTACTCTCAAATTGAACCCAATAGTTGAAGAATACATATAAAAAATAAATTAAATTCTTTTTACCAAAATTCGTGTCAGACGGGAGAATGACACATCTTGCGATAATTCCAGGGGGATTTGGGATGGGTCGTGTCACTACCTACTGCCTTTCCAGTCGCCACACGCTGAATAGTAAATTGTAATTCGTTATAATTTGTTACTTTAAAATATAAGTGTGTTCAACCCACCTAAGCTACTTAACCTTCTAATTATATATATAAACAAATTATAGCAAATTACAATTTACTATTTTGTTTTTACAACAAGTAACATAAACACACTTATATTTAAAATGTTTTATTTTACACTATATTTTTAGAAATTTTACACCCTGAGTTTTGTGTCACATTTTTCATTGTCTCATTAATTAAATGCTGATGTGGAATATATGGGTCCTACCAATTAATTATTTTTTAAACTTATTTTATGCTAAATTTGATGTATTTGAGATTTTAAAATGCATTTTAAAATATCAAAGTGTGAGATATTTGAGAAAAGTTTTAATTGGTTAGTGATTGTTATTTTAAAATGTAGCAAACCCGTCATAACGAATTTCAAATTATTTACCGAGTTGTGTTCGAAATTATCTACTCTATTATACGAGCCAAATTTTATAATCCCCTAAAATGTGCATTAAGTACAAATGCTTATACTTTCTTAAAACGTTCTTAAAATTGTTTTAGGTCAACTAATAGCCCTAAAAGATTCTTCCTTTATTCTCCAACACATCCCCCTTCGAAGATTCTTGTGTAATTGGTGTAATTAAGAAGTCACACCCACTAAGGCATGATCGATTTGCGAATATGATTATGTTCTCCTCTTCAATGCCTGAAGAAAATGTGCGAAAGAAAGAATCAATGCCCGTGTCTCTGTTGTCACCAATTTTGTGCGGTTATCGAATCATTCTGTTGTCCAATTTCTCAGAATATAAATACTTCTTACGAACATATAGTCATGCCTCCACTTGTTTCCACAAGAATTTCACTTGCTTTATCTTTTAGCATATACTAGTAATTAGGCATGCGCGTTGCCGCTGAGTTGTTGAATTGAGTATTACTAAATTTGCATAAATGAGCAGTGATTTTTTTATATCTATAAAGGAAAGGAAAAAAAAATGGCATAACCGATAAAACATTGTAGAGGAATAATATTTTTTTATGATTTTTTTATATGTATAAAAGAAAAAGAAAAAGAAAATAAAAATAATAAAGGAAAAGAAAAAAAAAGGAAAAGGAATTTTTTTTTTATATGTATAAAAGAAAAGAAAAAAAATATAAAGAAAAAGGGAAAAAAACAAAGGGGCAACAAAAAAAATTGATATGTATAAAGGAAAAGAATACAAAATATAAAAGAGAAGAAAAAATTAAAATAAAGAAAAAAGGAAAAGGAAAAGAAAAAGGAAAAAACAGGAAAATGAAAAAAAAAAAAAAAAAAAAGGGGGGGGGGGAGGGAGCAGAAGCACTTCTGTTTTAGTATATATATATAATATAATATCTCCAGAAGGAGCTCCATATCCACAAAAGCTTTGCCAAACTTTGGTATAGTCTTGAAATAAAAAACACTTAAGCAAAGTCTACGAGTTCTTAACTACAACTCGTTGGCTTAAAAAATACCCCCACCTCATAATAATTCAGATAAATAATTCAAAGAAATACAAGGGGAAAGTTGGCAACTGGATCTAATTCGGTATCAGGTTATGGACTCGATTCCAAATTCTCACACTTAAAAAAAGATCTAATTTTATAGCGGGTATAGATTCATTTTAGATTGTAAACTTGACTTTAAATATGAAGAGGTGTTCTCGTACCTAAATGGTGTATTCATCTACCCTTTCAGTACTACGAGTTGCTCTCACGTTCGAAATGATCTAATTTCGTGTCGGGTTACAAAGTGAGTCCTCTCTCCAATTTGACTTTGTGATTCTCCACCCTCTCTCTCTTTTTCAATTTCTTCTCTAAACTGAGTCCACACTCCACAGTGCCACACTCTTCCTTTTCGGAAGTAGGGATTTGCTGTTAGCAAAGACGGAGTCTTGGTGATCTCAAGCAGGACGGAAAAGGTCCAACTTTGGGTGGAGATCTGCTGCTACTGTAGTACTGTTCTCAGTCACTAGCGTATAAAACTGAAATGAGCGCCTCCAGGTTCATAAAGTGCGTCACCGTCGGCGATAGCGCTGTCGGCAAAACCTGCATGCTCATATCCTACACCAGCAATACCTTCCCTACGGTGAGTCCCATTTTCGTAATTTGCCCCAGTTCATATGCTTTATTTTTTGCTTTTTCCTGGCTACTCGAGTGATCTTTTTAGCTGCCAATAATCATAGAAAAAAATACATCTTTTAAAGCTTGAGAATTCCGACAAAGTGGCAACCTTGAGTTTTAGGTGAAGAATGATGTGAATTTGTTTTCTAAACTGTGATACACAACAGGACTGTGTGCCGGCTGTTTTCGAAAATTTCAGTGCTAATGTTGTTGTGGATGGAAGCACTGTGAACCTAGCACTGTGGGATACAGCTGGTACTTTTACTACTCCAATTTTGAATAATGTGAATTGAATGCATTTTGTTTGTAGTTGTGTTAACCATTTTCTAACAGGGCAGGAGGATTACAATACATTAAGACCCTTGAGCTATGGAGGGGCAGATGTCTTTATCCTGGCCTTCTCACTCATAAGCAAAGCCAGCTATGATAACGTCGCCAAAAAGGTTCCAAACCTTCTTTATAATACTTTGTTATGTTTCCAATATTTTGATTCACAATGTCTTCATTAGGGTGTGGATATGTTGTTTGATATTTTTTTTTCTGTCCATTTCAGTGGATTGCTGAACTGCGGCACTATGGACCCGGGGTTCCAATAGTTCTCGTTGGAACAAAGCTAGGTAAAATCTTTTATCAAGCAGTCTTGTATAAAGCATTGGCACTGGCGTCTGGTTGGTGCTTTAGGTTCCTGTAATTTTCGGAATTGACTGGATTATGTGCTCCTATTTCTTCCGTGTAGAAGGTGCAGTAGAGCTGTATTGTTTTACATAGCTTTTTCCTCTTCATTGCTAAACTTGTTTGGTGAATGTGCGTTGCATACTAGTTGTCATTGCACTTTTATAGAGATTTTTTGTATCAGTATATGGAACCTGTATTGCCATTACTTTAGTTACTACGAAGTTTTTACTCTTTTGATGAGTGAGGCGCTCAATTTGTTTATTTTCATTTGTAGATCTTCGTGATGATAAACAGTTTTTTATAGACCATCCTGGTGCAGTTCCCATTACTACTGAACAGGTAAAGACCACTGCTTCCCCCAAGCCTAGATATCTTTATAAGTTGGTGTACTGATGTTGGATTTTCTTTCTTGCCTAAAGGGAGAGGAAATGAGAAAACTAATTGGATCTCCCACCTACATCGAATGTAGCTCGAAAACACAACAGGCACGCAATTTTCTTTTCTCCCCTCCCCCAAAATTTTCGAATGTCTTCACCCTTTTTTATTGATGGGAATCATTGAAAACTGTAACCACAGAATTTGAAGGCTGTTTTTGATGCGGCCATTAAGGTGGTGCTCCAGCGACAAAGGGCTTGCTTCATATTGTGATAAATGACGTTTAGCAAATAGAGTATAAATAATTTGTTGGCTGGCCGGCCTTTCTTTGTCAGTACTCCTTTGAACTCCGAAGCCTTTGACAAATCAGCAAGCCGTGGTGTATGCATATAGTCTTTACCGATGTTCAAGGGATTCATGTGATAACGTTAGATATAGAGAATCTGATGTAAGACTAATAATATTGTAAATTGCATTTCAAATAATCTAATGTTGATACTCTTTTAGTCAGTGCTTCACTTTCATTTCATACATATCAAATTGTTCCAGCATAAGCATTGCAAGATGAACCTCTTAACTTAATTGTGACCAATTGTGTGGTGGGGTTGGCTTCTACCACAACTAGCCATGCCTCTATTTTCCTTCGAGCATGTCTAGTGGTAAAGGTAAGCACGAGGGGCTAGATGTAAGATTTAGCCTCTTAAATGATACTGTGTATAGCATTTTACCTAACATTATTTGCTGTGTTTCTAATAGAGAGAAGTGAGAGATAAGAACTCAAATTTTTTGTAATTACTTTCTTATACAAATTTTATTTTATATAGAAAATAAAATAATGTTAAAATGTTCATTGGAGGATCATTATTCATAAAATGATGCTCATTATCCTTTAAAAAAATTTTTTTTTTTTTTATGAACTTGAATAAATAAATAAAATGCACCAAGGGACACATGGCAACCTACCATTAGTTGCACATGGGTATTTGTTGTGGGCCAGGAGCCCAACTCAGGCTAAGAGGGAGATGCCAAACTAGCCTAAGGGGTCTTTGGTCCAACCTTGCCCCAACCCATTAGACAAGGGATTGCCCAATTTGAGAGCTATATAAAACCTAGCCTGGGCAAGGTTCCTAGCGCTAAACGTGCCCAATTTAGTCCGTATTCGGCTTGTATAATCCACGTGTTAAGAATATGTAATTAAAACTTAGCAAGTTAATGAACCAGATGAATTTTTTATAACTATGTATGTAACCCGTTTAAACAATAAGTCAGTTTGGACAAACTATGGTCTTTTCAACCTACCTAAGCTGCTTAGCCTTCTAATTTTATATATAAAAAAATATATACGGCAAATTACACTTTATTATTTTGTTTTTACAACAAGTAATATAAATACACATATATTTTAAAATATTTCATTTTACTACCCTATATTTTAAAAAAACTTTACACCCTGGACTTTCTCTCACATTTTTCGTTCTCTTTAATTAAATGTTGATCTGGAGTATATTGGTCCTACCAATTAATTATCTTTTAACTTATTTTATGCTAAAATTGACGTATTTGAGATTTTAAAATGCATATAAAAATATCAAAGTGTGAGAGATTTGAGAAAAGTTTTAATTGGTTACTGACTGCTATTTTAAAATGTAACTATTTGATGTAAATTGACACTTACAATCTTCAAATGAATAAAAAAAAATAGTTAATTAGTGGGACTTATACACTTCACATAAGTACAAAAACTAAAGAGAAAACAAAAATGACTGAGGATTTTACATCAACACAAGTGTAGCTATTTTATCTAGTGTAAACTAAAGGGTAGTAAGGCATAATTTGCCCAAAAAATTATGTAATCTATCTTAAATTAGGTTAGTATATAGTTAGTAATAAACTTGCTTACTGGAATAGCTAAGAGGCCATTATGTAAGTTAAACTGAAATTCATTTGTTTAACAAACGAGTCATAACGAATTTCAAATTATTTATCGAGTTGTGCTCGAAATTACTACTTTATTATATGGGCCAAATTTTATAATCCCCTAAAATGTGCATTGAGTACAAATGCTTCTACTTTCTTAAAACATTCTTAAAATTGTTTTAGGTCAACTAATAGCCCTAAAAGATTCTTCCTTTATTCTCCAACACAGCCCCTTCGAAGATTCTTGTGTAATTGGTGTAATTAAGAAGTCACACCCACTAAGACATGATCGATTTGCGAATATGAACATGTTCTCCTCTTCAATGCCTGAAGAAAAAGTGGCAAAGAAAGAATCAATGCTTGTGTCTCTATTGTCACCAATTTTGTGCGGCTATAAAATCATTCTACTGCCCAATTTCTCAGAATATAAATACTTCTTACGAACATATATAATCACGCCTCCACTTGTTTCCACAAGAATTTCACTCGCTTTATTTTTTAGCATATATATCACCAAAAGGAGCTCCATATCCACAAAAGCTTTGCCAGACTTTGGTATAAAGTCTTGAAATGAAAAAACACTTGAGCAAAGTCTACGAGTTCTTAACTACAACTCACTGGGTTAAAAAACACCCCAACTCATAATAATTCAGATAAATAATTCAAAGAAATACAAGGGGAGAGTTGGCAACTGGATCTAATTTGGTATCAGGTTATAGATTCCATTCCAAATACAATGAGGTGTTCTTACTTGAAAAGATTCTAATTTTATGCCGGGTCTAATTTCGTTTCAGATTATAAACTTGATTTTAAATGCTACGAGGTGTTCTTATGCTTGAATGGTGTATTAATCTACGCTTTCAATTCTACGAGTTGCTCTCACACTCGAAATAATCTAGTTTCGTGTCGGATTATAAACATAATTTTAAATAATACGAGTTGTTCTCACACCTGAAAAATCGACTAATCACTGCTTTAAATACTAAAATGTTCTCACACCCAAAGGATTGGATAATCCCTTCTCGGGATTCAGCTGGCAAGATGAGGCTAATCCCTGCTTTAAAGACAACAAGTGTCATCACACTCGAATGGTGGGCTAATCCCCTTCCAATTTTTTGGTATTTTATCAATTGTACTACAACTTGTAATTTAAAATACATCTTTGAAATTCAAATATTTATCACCAAACACCTCTAATATATCCATAACTTAAAAAAAAAAAAATCCTGATCCAAATAATTCTAAATTGTATAATATTTAACAAATATACAGGTGTACGTAACTAAATGAATCAAGGACAACATTTTTTATTAAAAAAATAAATAGATCATTGTTTAATTTTTTTTCTTGTGATACAACAATAGATGATTAATTAAACGTGGATAGAAATACATGATTTTAATAATGAAAAATAATTTAAATAAATTTTGTGAGATTCCAATTTTTTTAAATGGCCAAATGTGAAGGTAGTCACGAATCCGTTAAAGTCATTACCCGATATATTTCAAATCGTTATTTATCTAACGATTTATATTTGATCGGATAAAAGTAAAACAAGTTGAGAATTCCAATCCCTCTGTTAGTAACAGTGTGTATTTTGATTTTTATTTCCGAAATCTATTAAATCCAAATCGGCCTGTTAGGTAATATTTTAATTTTTATTAATTTTAAAAAATATTATTAATATAAAGTAAAAATAATAAAAATAAAAGAATACCTAAATATATCTAGATAGATAAATAAATAAATATATATATATACCCACATAAAAATATAATAAAAGATTATTGAATAGTAATGTTTGTTTAATAAATCTTAATATATTGAGAATGTTTGAAATCCAATCATCGGTAAATTTAATATGCAATTGATTATTTAGTTATTTTTTATATCCTTATTGTTTTTCATGTCTGACTGGTTTCAAACCGTTTCGATCCAAACTGAACCGTTAGTAACAATTTTATTTTTAATTTTAAAAAATTCAAATTATATCAAATTTTGATGGTTTAAATTTGAATATTTATAATATATCCAATCATACTATACCCACCCTATACCACATGGCATATAGGGGTTGGATAAATGTGAAAATTACTAATATAGGGTGCAGGGCCATGCCCATAACCAAAGGATTCATAATCCGAGATCGGTGAGGCTTTCATAAAACGTTTTATGGAATGGTCTGATTATCCAACGGTTGAAAATGAAACGAAAACCAGAAATGCTGATCTAATAAATGAAAATGGATTAGATGGCTAGGCCACCCCATGAAAGGTTCATGGAAGCCTGGCCGAGAAGAGATACAGAGAGTGAGAGGGAGAGAAGACAGGGGGAAAGCAGCAGAGTGGACTTCTAGCTCACAGCCAAGGAGAGTCAGAGGAAAAGTTGACCGTCTGGGAAAAGACATAGACAGTCTTTACTCTGGGCCCAGCTCTTGCCTCCCAAGCCCATCCAGATCCTCAGTTCTTCAGAAAGTTAGCATCCACATCCGCCTTTGTTTCATAATTTTGGCCCAAAATAAAACAAAACTGCATTTATATCACAAAGTTCCAAAACGTTATGCAACAACAAAAAGGTAAATCAAAATATAAAAATGCTAACCATTTTTTCTCAAATTTTACATACCTCCTTATATTACTTATTTTCTTTATCAAATTATCGTTATTATATATTATAATTAAACTCAATTTATTAACTAACTTATTATTTTTATATCATATAAGTAAAAAGGCAATAATATTGAAATTTTTTGTAATAATTAAGATCTGTATAATCATGAATAATTTATTTAGGTGATAAATATTAATAGTTAAATCATATATAATTTTGTTAATTTTCTCAGTAAATAATCTTGAATTGATAATTTAAAAGTTTGGCGATTTTGATTTTGATATATATATATATATATATAATGATAATTAGATAAATCAAAGAACCAGAGGTACAATTAAAGTGAAAAATAACTATTATTATAATATTATAGTATACGTGCATTTATCGTCATGGTATATCAAATAATTTGACTATTATAAAAAATAATGATAATTTTTAATGTATATACTTATTTTTCTTAATATTACTATATAAAAAAAATTAAATACAGTGCTAATCTAGCTCTTTAATCCAATTTAACTTTATATTATGACATTTGACACAAAAATTACTATCATATTTAGAGGTAAGTACGGTGCAGTTCAATATATTTTGTATTATATTTAGAAATGAAACCGTTTTGATTCAAACAGTTATTAACAGTTTGGTTTAAATCGATACGAGTTGAAATCATTTAGTAAGAGTACAAACAACAAGAACACTTAAAAATGTTATGATCAAATACCTAATATGAGATTGAAAATATTAGATATTTAGCTTTAATATTTTAATTGACAGTATGAACACATAAAAAATACAACAATGATACAAAAAAACAAGGATACAAAATATATTACAGTGACATATAAACAATAACACCAAAATTATTGATCATAGTCACATTGACTCTTTTTTGTTTTCCATTATTCATGTTGGAGTTTTTCTTATTTTATATAACTTTCCCTATTTTTTATATATTAATAATAGATTTAAAAATTAATAAATTTTTTAACGATCTTTTTTGAATTTAATAGATTTTCTTTGAATATCTAAATTTAAATTGTTAGTAAAATAACGGTTTGAATTTTTAATTTGTTTAAATTTTATTCGAACAAATTTAAAATAATTAAATAAATAATAATTTAAAATAAATCGATTGATGATTTCAACAAATTTGTACTCATTCCTATCCACATTACAGCATTTTTGGGGATGAAAGCAAATCAAAATTTAAGCTAAAGAACATATAATATTAAAGCAACTTCATAGAAAGTTCTTAAACCCAAAAAAAAAAAAAAAAAAACCCTTAATATTCACTTTCAAACTTCTACGTTTATAAAAGATGATTATTACTTTTTGTTCGTAAAACATTGTATCTTTTTTTTGTTTGTAATGGTTAAAATGTGACTTTTTATGCAGTTAATTATTTAAATGCTACTCAGACTGTAGATATAAATCAAATTAATGACGGATTATAAGGGGATTAGTGAGAAATTAGGACGTCAAAGTACAAACAGGTGAAGCTGACACGACAGAAGAGACAGCTCTGCCACTGCCAGCAACAATTATCAAGTATCGGGCTTCTGGCATGTGAGAGACGCCGTCAAAACACACCTTTCGCATTCGAACGGATCCCCACAGCGTAGACCCAGAACGCCGTCTATTTTAACGTTTACTGCAGTGAGTCTAACCTGCACGGCTATGCACCAGACAAAATCACAGAGAGAGTACTGGGTAGAGGCTTAACTAACCATCCGTTTTACCACCGTAAAAGAACTGGCAGCGTACCATCGGGGGCCCACACCCACTCCCACACCCGAAAACTGCCCAGTCCTACTAGACAGACCCTAAAGCATTAGCCCTTCAGCTAAGGACATTGAAATGAAATGAGAGTCTCTCTCATGCAAGACGCAAAGAAACGCCCTTTCCAATTATTTATGCAGTAAATTAGGAATCAACTTTGACGCAGATTCTTGTTTGATTCTCGCATTTGCATATATACAGATAAACACAATCTCCACCAAGAAGAAGAAGAACCACCGGAAAAGAAAAAACAACAAACCAGATATAAACTAACATGGTAATCTCAACTTCGCGAGAGAGTCTCCAAGTTTGTTTCTTCATTTTACTTGTCGCTTCTGCCGCCGGTGGTGGATACGGCGACGTCCATGCACTATTGAAGCTCAAGGCCGCCATGATTGGTCCTAAAGGTTCCGGCCTCAACGACTGGGACCCGTCCTCGTCTCACTGCGCTTTCTCCGGAGTTTCATGCGACCAGGATTCCAGAGTCGTTGCGCTCAATGTCTCCAATCTGTCTCTCTCCGGCACTCTCGCCGCAGAGATTGGGCTTCTCGACAAGCTCGTCAACCTCACAGTTGCCGGGAACAACTTGACCGGGAGGCTTCCGAGGGAGATGGCCAACCTCACCGCTCTCAGACTTTTGAACATCTCCAACAATGTGTTCAGGGGAAGCTTTCCAGGAGAAATCATGCTCAGAATGGCGGAGCTTGAGGTCCTCGACGCGTACAACAACAATTTCACAGGGAAGCTTCCTGTTGAACTCGTCAATCTCAATAATCTCAAGCGTCTCCATCTAGGCGGGAACTACTTTACTGGGGAAATTCCAGAGAGTTACTCGGAGATTCAGAGCTTGGAGTATTTAGGCCTCAACGGCAACTCGCTAAGTGGAAGGTTCCCTTCTACTCTCGCTCGTTTGAAGAACCTCA
Source organism: Prinsepia uniflora (assembly GCA_032719365.1). Lineage (NCBI taxonomy): Eukaryota > Viridiplantae > Streptophyta > Magnoliopsida > Rosales > Rosaceae > Prinsepia > Prinsepia uniflora. The sequence goes on along the minus strand of CM064868.1, from coordinate 78,573,584 downwards.
AGGAAATGTACGTTGGATACTTCAACAGCTACGATGGCGGAATTCCGCCGGAGTTGGGATTTTTGAGCTCTCTACAAGTGCTTGACATGGGTAACTGTAATCTCACCGGCACCATTCCCCCAAGTCTCAGCCTTTTGAAACATTTGCACACTCTGTTTTTACAGATCAATTTCCTCAGCGGCGGTATTCCTCCTGAGCTCTCGGGACTGGTCAGCCTCATGTCTCTCGATCTCTCCATCAACGAGCTCACCGGGGTGATACCAGAGAGCTTCTCGGAGCTGAAGAACATCACTCTCATCAATTTGTACAAGAACAATCTTTACGGTCCAATTCCCAAGTTCGTCGGTGATTTTCCTCATCTGGAAGTTCTTCAGGTTTGGGAGAACAACTTTACGTTTGAGCTGCCGGAGAATCTCGGCCGGAACAGCGGGCTTAAGGACCTCGACGTCACCGGAAACCACCTAACGGGATTGATTCCGCGGGATTTGTGTAAAGGTGGGAGGTTGAAGACGGTGATTCTGATGGAAAATCACTTCTTTGGGCCCATTCCTGAAGAACTCGGGCAGTGCAAGTCCCTCGTCAAAATTCGTATGATGAAAAATACTCTCACTGGGACTATCCCTGCTGGTATTTTCAGTTTGCCTGACATCAGCATGATTGAGCTTAACGACAATTACTTGTCTGGGGTACTTCCACAGCAAATGTCTGGGGGCTCACTGGCAATTCTCACGCTTTCTGCGAATCAGATTTCTGGAAAAATCCCACCGGCGATTGGGAATCTTCAAAACTTGCGTACTCTTTCGCTGGAGATGAACAGATTCTCCGGCGAAATTCCAACCGAAATCTTTGAACTGAAACTGCTATCGAACATCAACATCAGCGCCAACAACCTTACCAGTGAAATCCCGGATACAATTTCTCACTGTTGCTCTCTAACGTCTGCTGATCTGAGTCGAAACAATTTGATTGGGAGATTTCCCAAAGGGATTGGCAAGCTCAAAATTCTAAGCATTCTCAATTTCTCAAGAAACCACCTCACCGGTGAAATTCCCGCCGAAATTCGGTTCATGATCAGCCTCACGAATCTGGACCTCTCCAACAACAATTTCATCGGCAAACTCCCAACCGGCGGTCAATTCCTGGTCTTCAACGACACGTCGTTTGCCGGAAACCCCTATCTCTGCATCCCACGACACCCCCAGTGCCCGTCGTTTGGTCACCACGGCGTGTTGAGTCCATCAAAGATCGCTCTTGTAGTAATCGGACTCGCAACAGCTCTGTTATTTCTTTTAATCACGGTTTACAAAAGAGGAAAGATCCAGAAATCCTGGGCGTGGAGGCTCACCGCCTTCCAACGGCTCGATTTCAGAGCAGAGGACGTGCTCGAGTGTTTAAAAGAAGAGAACATCATAGGCAAAGGCGGCGCCGGTGTTGTCTACCGTGGGTCCATGCCAGACGGTGTCGACGTGGCAATCAAACGGCTTGTACGGAGAGGAACCGGCCGCAACTGCAACGATCACGGCTTTTCGGCGGAAATCAAAACGCTGGGGCGTATCCGGCACCGGAATATAGTTAGGCTGTTGGGGTACGTGTCGAACAAGGACACAAATCTGTTGTTGTACGAGTACATGCCCAATGGTAGCCTCGGGGAGCTACTGCATGGATCAAAGGGAGGCCATTTGCAGTGGGAGAGGAGGTATCGGATCGCCGTTGAGGCCGCGAAGGGGTTGTGCTATCTCCACCATGATTGTTCGCCGCTGATTATACACAGGGATGTCAAGTCCAATAATATTTTACTGGACTCGGATCTGGAGGCCCATGTTGCCGATTTTGGGCTCGCCAAGTTTTTGCAAGATGCCGGGGCTTCTGAGTGCATGTCCTCCATTGCTGGCTCCTATGGTTACATTGCCCCGGGTATGGGAAATTTTCTCCTCCATCTTTTTTATGGTAAAAATAAAATAGGAACTGAAAATGTCATTTTTTGGCTGTTTTTTCCGCTCAAGTAAATGGATATGTCATTGGGAATGTGTGGATATTTTTGTCGCATTTTAAGAGGGTTTATTTAAAAGGATAGACTGATTCTTTACGTCCTCGATAATGTGTCATGTCATTATTTTTACCCTACAAGTTGGGTGGTAAACTTTTGAAGATGTGCTTCTCTTTGTTCTTAGCAAATGACAATATTTTTAAGGTCAAATAATTAGCAGAACAAATCATTTTCTTTTCATGGAGATTGTTTTGTTTGTGGAAAATTCAAACGGAGATTATGTGATTCATTTATTTCTTGTTCATGGTAAGTGCTGTTGTGAGTTTGTACTAACAAGTGACCTTGAGTTTTATTATGTATGCAGAGTATGCTTACACACTAAAAGTGGACGAGAAGAGCGACGTGTACAGCTTTGGCGTGGTGCTGCTGGAGCTAATAACCGGGCGGAGGCCGGTGGGTGAATTCGGTGACGGGGTGGACATAGTAAGGTGGGTGAGTAAGACGACATCGGAGCTATCTCAGCCGTCGGATGCAGCATCAGCACTGGCAGTCGTCGATTCCAGGCTCTCAGGGTACCCATTGGCAGGCGTCGTACACCTCTTCAAGATTGCCATGATGTGCGTCGACGATGAGAGCTCCTCAAGACCAACAATGAGGGAAGTTGTTCACATGCTCACCAATCCTCCACGCCCTGCGCCGACCCTACTCAATCTCTAACTGGAGAAGCCGCCTCCACCCAAAAACGGAAAGTCTTCTCCTTGTCGGGGCTCTACCTCTGCCTCTATTTTTGCCTCGTCCTTCGCCGTTCTTGGTTACATTTTGAGTAAATAAAAACGGCTGCGTCCAGAAAGTGAAAATAATTTTGTGCCCCAAAAAAGTTGTGTAATGTATATAGTGTCATGGTAGGAGAGAACGATGAATTTTCATTGCCTTTTCGCTAAAACTGATCCATTTTCATCCTGTGATTGTAAATCTCTGTCGGTTTCTGATTTGTCTTCGTAATGAAATGTGATTTTGGTTTTTCCTTTGTGTGTTTTTTTATTCAAACATTTTGTGGGAGTAAATGATTAGATTCTTGGTTCATTAAGAATTTAATCCTGATAATTAATATTTTTTATTTTCTTTCTCGTTACTAGTGTAAATGCATGCCTAATGAGAAATGTAAATCATCATATCCAGACAAAATTTTATAAATTTTGGACGAACAAATTTTAGTGTAACGAAAATTTACAAATTTCATAATTTGTAATTTTATATTTGTAATTTCATATTTATAGTTTTATTTATTTCAATTAATCATTTGAAATATTATGTTCCTTGAAATATTATTCCATCACTTGTTTTAACTTGTTATTTTCAAAATTGCATTTTTGTAACTATCATTTATATATGAATATTAAATTTCATTTTACTTCTATGTTATCAAAATATAAGACCTTACAAATTTTGAAAAATTAATATTCAATAATTTAAATTTTATTATTTGATAAATTATTTGACAGGACCCCCCCGATTATCACCTTGATAACCGGGACGAACCCTGCTCCCGTCTGACAATCACACTCAAAATATCAAAATAACCTCAACCACCACAAAACATACATTGTCAGACCAGGGAGAAGTTATAATACAACTAGCCAACAGTAGTACAGAGCATAGTAACAATACAAGATAAGAACAAAAGTCCTACTGTGAGCTGACTAAACACTCAACGGGAAAATTCTATGCATCTGCCTCTGACTCAACGTTAGCCCCAACGATTGCACCACGACCTGGGGGGTAATTAAAACCATAAAAGTGTGAGTGGACTAAAAATAAATAAGAGTTTCAAAAATAGTTTTTATAAACAAACCAAGATTTAACCCTCCGTCTTAAAAACATGCATGCATAACTAAGTATCTGGAAACAACCGTAAAAAAAAAACATTTAGCAATCATTATGGAAACATCATCATAAAAACATGAAATGCAAAATCTATTATTTACCAATCGAACCTGCTGGATCTATCCGAGTCTTTAAACTCCCGAGTCTTTAAACTCAATTCAGGTCTCAATATAATCCGAGTCTTTAAACTCAACAGGCCTACGGGGGAAAATCATAATATCCGAGTCTTTAAACTCAATCCGGGTCTTTAAACCCAATCCGGGCCCGCCTCCGTCATAATCATATCCGGGTCTTTAAACCCAATAACCAGATCTAGCAAATCCAATCCAAAACTGTTTGAAAACCATTTATAAATCCATGTCCAAACCCGAATTCGAAATCACTATTCTGAAGTCATGCAGGCGTTCAGAACCATCATTAGGAATTCAAATCCGGAACTCCCTTTTTCAAGCTTTAAAACCAAATCTCGATTTCCGAAATCCGATTCTAAAACCGAAAACCTTGATCATCGAAATCATCTTTCAAAACTCATTTGAAATCATTGAAAACCAGTCATATATTTAAATCCCAAAATCATAGCATTGGAATCATGATCAAAACGTATCTCGTAAAACGTGTCGAAATACATATAAATCTAAGAAACATCTCCAAAATCGTGCAATTATGTAAAACAGATATAGAATAATCAATAACATAAAACCATATTTAAAAACATGGAACAAGTAGATAAAAACAGTTATGCATGCTCTGTTAGAAAATAAAAGTCCACTCACTAGGTCCGAACGCGTCAATCGCGTTCCGTGCGCTTTTCGACTGCCTCAAGAATATCCCGACCTGTCAAATACCACAATTCCGGGTCACAAACACTTCATTAAAGCTCACACTAATTTCCCCAATTTTTTTGGGATTTGTAAACGTAAATAAATTAACCCCTAAACCTTCGGACACTCAAAACTAACCCGAGACGGTGTCCGATCGACTCGAAACTTGTCCTAAAATGTTCGTTACATCGATTAGAGTGAAAACCATGTTGAACGTTTCCCCAAAACATGCCCCACGCGCCCTCACGCGCCTCCCAAAGGGGCTGCGCGTGGGAGCCACACGCCTGCTATAGGGTCATCGTCAACCTCCAGCCAACCTGGTTCAGACCTGTCCAACCGAGCCGGCGAGGCCGGTTTTCACCTATTTTCCAGCCATTTTCAATCCTTTGTTCACCATTAGTTTCGTCCTTAAGTTTGGGATCGATTCATTTAACAAAATCACGAAAAGGAACCTTGAACCTTACCTCCCAAGTTCGAACCAAAAACCCAGAAAATTCCAGTCTCCGTTCTCGGCCACCTCGATGCTTTCCAGTCACGGTTCCATGTCCTTTAAGTCTAATAGGAACTTCCTACAACTGCTCTCTGACCTCCACTGTGGTTCTTGATATCCAAAAGTCACTCTTCAGCTCACTAAACACCACCACAAGCCCAACTTCGATGGGTTTGATCAATTGAAATTTCAGGGTCGTGCACGGTTATCTCTCTGTTCTCTGTATAACTCACCTCTCACACACCCTCACTTAACTTCTCTTAAACACGATAAAAAATCACTAGAATGACTCTGATCACTTACTCAAGCCCAAAGCACTCCCACGACTCACACACTGAAAACTGATCGATTGAGCTCACTGTCTCTGTTTCTCTCAACTGATCAATTTTGTCCCAATTTAAAACTGGTAACCGTAGAAGACTTGGCTAGAAACCTCTAGGAAATGGCCAGGTGTCCTCCAATGTCAGGGCCCACCCCTAATCCCCCGGGATTAAGGGCTAAACCCCGCTCCCGTCTAACGTACGCATGACATGAGGGCTAAACAACCGCCTAACCTCCGTGTGACACGTAAGTCGGACAAGGGAGTTCCAGACCAACCACCTCAACAACCTCAAACGTCCCAGAGTGCGCAGAGCCTACTGTGGATTGGGCATGTGATGTCTCCATCTCTCTCAACCGACAGCCCCCGTCGCAACAACCTGGAGGGTATCGAAAACACGAAAAGACTGTGAGTGGACAAAAATAAAAGTCAAGTTCAAAACAGTTATCAGAAAACACATACATTTATACCCTCCGTTTTGAAAACCAATGCATGCATATCAATTACGTCATAAAACAATATACGAAAACCAAAGCACATTTTTCCTTTTTCCAAAACCCGGGCCTCAGCCCCAATATCACCGGAAGCCATTATAACCAATAGAAACCATTTCATCCGGGCTACTGCCCAAAACATCATCATCAAGTCTCAGTGAAAACCCAAAACACATTCTCATTCATCGAACCTGCTGGATCTATCCGAGTCTTTAAACTCCCGAGTCTTTAAACTCAATCCAGGCCTTAATCATATCCGAGTCTTTAAACTCCCGAGTCTTTAAACTCAAGGCCTACGGGGGAAAATCCATATATCCGAGTCTTTAAACTCCCGAGTCTTTAAACTCAATCCGGGTCTTTAAACCCAATCCGGCCGGTCCCCCGTCACATATATCCGGGTCTTTAAACCCAATATCCAGATCCAGCAAATCCAATCCAAAACCATTCAAAATCATTTTCCATTTCCATATCCAAACCCGAATCCGAAACCACTGGTCTGATGCCCTTCCGGCATCCATAACCGTCATTCCGAATCCAGACCCAGAACTCATTTCCTTCTCATTTTCCGGTCCGAGTCCGCAACCATCATTCCGTAAGCTAGCATCCGGAATAACCATTCCGAACCCAAACCCGAAATCCGCTTCAAGTCCCGAATCGAATCCCGAATCGTCACCCGGAATTCCGATTCTGAAACCCGAGATCTCATTTCTGAAAACACCTTTTGAACTGGGCCTCAGGCCCGAAAATACTTTTCAAAATCCTTTACTTCCCTTAAAATCCAACCATTAAAACCAGGTTCAAATCACGATAGTTATCAAAACCTCGTAACACGTACAAACTGTCATTTTCCTCGAAAAACGTACAAAACCACAAACCAGTACAAACATAACTCACATCATAGAATCAAGTATAGAAATCATATAAAAACATATATGCATGCATCAAGAGTTAAAAGACAAAGTCCACTCACAGACCATTTCAGCGTCGCCTCGATACGCGCGCATTTACGCCGTCCCCGGCCATTCGCTATTCCTCGGCTTTCCCGAACCTGTCCAAATTCCATAACGGAGTTACTAACTACTTCACGCTACTCATACTAAAGCCCCATAATTTTCCCGAACTTCTAAGCGTACCTTACCCGGGACCCCAGACCTTCGACCTCGCGGAACTAACCTCAAACGACGTCCGATTAACCCGAAACTAATTCCAATAGACTCACCACAACACCTAGATCAAAAACCATATTGACCGTTTTCCGCAGAACTGCCGCACGCGCCTCCACGCGCCGCCCAAAGTGGCTGCGCGTGGGCCTCACGCGCCAGCTACAGTGTCACCCGCAACCTCGAGTGCACTGTGCTGAACCGGCCGCTGCAACTGGACCGGCGAGACCTGTTCTCCACCGTCCGGCCACCATTCTCCTCCCTCTCTGCACCATCCTCTTCGTCCAATCCTCCACAATCTAGTCCCCTTACTCAGACGCCTCAACACAACCCCTATATCATCGTCCCTAACTCGAAGGAAGACCCGATCAATCCCCTGTTCTTCATCCCGGCCAACCAGCCGTTCCCCCGTCACGGTAACCACCGTAGACGGCTCCTAGGACATCACTGAGTCTCACCCAACTCCCCAAACCTCTCGACTCGTCCTCTAAACTCACGACTCACGGTTTGAACTTAACGGAAAAACAGAGTAACTGAACGGGGGTGAGGGATTACCTGCTGTCGATCGCCGCCGTGCACACCGTCGCACTCCCTGGAGTCCACAAAGCTATTCTAGTCTTCTCTCAGCCTGAATTAAGCCAACACACGGCACAGCCACCACCTCTGTCCCGCAACTCTCTCTGTTTTCTCTGAAAGTCAGACCTCACCACCAGCACTTATCCCCCACGATTTCACTCCCAAAACCCAATTACCAGCTATTCTTCTCCTCTCTGTCACTCTCACCATTCACCAAACCTCACACCCTCACTGAATCGACCAAGAACCTCACCGCCTCACCTCTCTGTTTCTGTTCCTCCCAAAACCAAATGCACGGGTTAAATCTACCCAAAATGTGCCCGTGTCTATTTTAGACAATCCTAGAACCCTCTGGTGGCCATCCACGTGTCACCATCCACTCCAGTCTCTCACCAAATGGCTCCATCCCAGCCGTCCACCTGCCCCTCTCTCTGCACAATTCCCCAGGTGTAAAAGACCAAAATACCCTTCTGTTTAACTCAAAATTACGGTGTTGCCACTACCTTTCTAGACCCGTATCTCACACCTCGTAAGTCCGATGAATACGTGCCGCCTGTCATCGAACTCAGGACGACGAGATCTATCTAACCATCCTAGGTCAACATCTCAAAACCCGATTATACAAAAAGTCAACTATTCCCCCTATTTTACCCAAATTACGGTTATGCCCCAACCTTCCGAACATCACAACTTCCTCCTCGGATGTCGGAATCAAGCATGCCACCTGCCTATGGGTTCGTGACATCCTAAACTATGTCCTGGTCACCGGTCAAAGTCCACCTGACTACCCGAACTAAAAATCAACTTTTTGCCCGAACTAGGGGCAAAATCGTCATTCTAAGCCAATGACCTTATCGGGACCAACTAACCACCGATTAGCCCTGCTAATCCCACCTTAATCACTCCACTAATCCCGGTTCTCGGGACGGGTTGTTACATCCAACATGTGGCCTCAACCCAAAATATCCAATTACACTGCCCCAGATGTCCTTATCCGGTTGCTCACAATTCCCTATGTGTTAAAAGACCAAACTGCCCCTGAAAGTCCAAATTACCATTTTACCCCTCACAAATTCGGACCCGTAACTTAACCGTCTGACGTCCGATGAAGGCGTGCCGCCTGTCGTTGTACTCAGGAGATCGAGACCTATCTAACGGTTCTCGCTTTGCGTGAAGAATACTTGTCGGGGAAAAAGTCAACAAATTCCCCCTTTTTAACCAATTTACGAAAAAGCCTCGACATTCCGAACACCATAACTTCTTTCTCGGTCGTCGGAATCGGACGTGCCACCTGCCAACAGACTCGTGACGTCCAGAACTACGTCACGGCCATTGGCCAACGTCCGTTCGACCTGCCAATCAAAAAGTCAACATTTGACCACACTATTCACACGGGTAAAATCGTCATTTTTATACAAATCTTTTCCAGATTTACATTTTTGCCCTTTTTGAAGTTCCGGGTCGTTACATTATTAGTAATTAATTTTTTTTTTATCGAAATACATCCTAAAATTAATTGCCGTTAATTTTTATCATGATTGAAGTAAAGTTTGCCCTTCGTGGCTGAACGACCCCAATGATGTTGCTACCGATCTACACCTAACCATGCCTCAAATAAGAAATGCGTTTAGATGGTCTCTTCCTTGGTGGATAAGTGAAGGAAGAAATAAATAGGCATTGTTATGACATACTGTATTCTTGACCAAAAGATTTGACTTATGATAGTTTATCTTTTTGAATACGGATAATATCATGTTTCAATTTCAGCAATTAGTTTCTTCCTAACAAAAGCCAGGGTTCCAAGCCCAGATTAATATTACCATGGTTGCTTACAAATCACTAGCAGAATGGATAATGTGATTGCATTTTTTGAGCAGGAATATGCACGGTGTGGTTCGTCGTAGATATTGACAAAATTCAAATTTAGGATATTAAAATCTTAATGGTTCGATACGATTTGAATTTTGTAAAATTAAATTGAAACTGTTTCAAACCAAATTATTATTAGTGATTTGGTTTAGACATATTAAAAAGATGTAATATATAGATAATATGGACTAATATAATCACATTCCCCCGTAATTTTCGAGGTATAAAAAAAATCACATTCTCAGTCAAAATATCATAAGATTCCTTTATCTATATATTTACAACTTGTATTCGATAAAACAAACATGCTTAAAATTTGTGTTGGTGGGCATTATACTTGAAAATAAGTTTATTTTATTTATACATTTACAATCTTAAAGTTTTTGAGTTTATTTTATTTATACATTTACAATCTTAAAGTTTTTTGAGTTTATTTTATTTATACATTTACAATCTTAAAGTTTTTTTATTCATACATGCCATTAAAATATAAAAAATTAAAGCATACAAAATATATAGCACATCTTGTATAATGGTATCGGGTAGATTTAAAAATTAATATATTTGTTAACATTTTGATTTATTTAACAGATTTTTAAAATGCAAATTTAAAATCAAATCGTTATTAACGCGACAGTTTGAATTATCAAATTATTTTGTTTTTATCCAGTCAAAATTAAACTATTCGATAAATTATAATTTAAAACAAATTAATTAATAATTTTAATGGTTTTAAAGTTCACCCTTAATTTTAAGCTGGAGTGGAATTTTGAAAGTTGGTGGCAGCAAAAGGGAAAGACGACGGGGCTTGGTTGTTTTGGGAGCTGGTTCCGGATTGATAGGTGATGGCGGCAGTGGATTTCTAATGAAGTTTAAAGAACGGAGTAATCATTTGACTAACCCTATATTGTGTAATTAAAACAAATGACGTGTCACATACATTTATTTTAAAAATTGCAGATTTTATGTGGTGCCTCGATTTATTTTATAGACTAGATAATTTTTAAATTCCGCAAAGTTCCAAACATACCCTTGAAATAATGATGTTATTATGAAACACAATTTTATCATTCGAATAATTTTTCTTAGAAATTGATATGGGATAAGCACGAATCCGTTAAAATCGTTAACTGATTCGCTTTAAACCGTTATTTATTAAACGGTTTAAATTTGACCGGATAAAAGTTAAACGGTTTGAGAATCAAAACCGATCCGTTAATAACGGTTTGGATTTGGTTTTTAATTTTAAAAATCCGTTAAATCCAAACCGGACCGTTAAGAAATATATTAATTTTTAAATCTATTATTAATTCAAAATAAAAATAAAAAAATACCAAAATATACCCAGATAAATATATGTATACTTAGAAAAAAAGTATAATAAAAAATTATTAAGTGGTAATGTTTGCTTGCTAAATCTTAATATAGTGGTAATGTTTACAACCCAATTCCCCGCAAAATTAATATACAAAATATTAAATATTGGTTATTCTTTTTTGTATTCTTACTTTAAAAAAAATAATATCTTTACTGTTTTTTAATATCATTGTTGTTTTTTTAATATACTTGCTTTTTTTTTAATATACTTGTTGTTTTTTTTAATAACATTGTTGTTTTTTAATATACATGTTTTTTTTATGTCTAAACGGTTTCAAACCATTTCAATCCAAATCGAACCGTTAGTAACGGTTTGGATCGAAACAGTTTCATTTCTAATTTTAAAAAATCCAAACCGTATCGAGCCGTTAAGATTTTAACGGTTTGGATTTGGATATTGTTAATAACCGTATCGAACCGTACCGTGCCCACCCCTAATGATATCCGACTGATAAAAACCATAGATTTACGTCGCTTACTTCTTGAAAACAAACAATAGAATTGCAAATCATTCATTGTATGAAGTTTTAAGACCTAATTAATTAGTCTTACACTCGTGTATGTTTAGATGAAATTTTTTAAGATTACTCAAAATTTATCAAATAATGAGATTTAAATTACTAGAAATTGATTTTCTAAAATTTGTAAAGTTTTATATTTGGATAATATAAAAGTAAAATGAAATTTAAATATGAAATTAATCTTTATATATAAATGATAGTTATAACGTCTGAATTTTGGAAATGATAATTTTTTATATGAAATTTAAACTTGAGATTTGTGACATCTAAATTCCAATATTTTTATTTTCTTAGAATTTTAAATTTTTATATTTATTCATCCAAATAAAAGAATTGATATTGAAAACTTAAAATTCTGATTTTTTAACCAATCTCATATTTTTTATTCTCATCCAAAGTCCAAACACACCCCAGGGAGAGTGTTCAAAATTTCAAATACTTCCCATTTTAGCGCTAAAGTGCGAGCGACAAGATTGCTGTGTCCACACACTGACTGGGTATGGAGAAGATCGATAGCCCACCACCGTGTCCAGACACGGTGACTGTTCGCCGTAACCCACACCGGAGTGCCAGGCCTCGGGCAACGCCAGCCACGGCAGCTCCGGGAATTCAAGACCCTTCCTCTTCGTCGGTTTTGCCCCAAGTCCTCGCTTTCCCAACTGAAGATATTCTCTCTATGGACATCGCTAAACCAAATCCAGTGTCCGAGAATCTCAGAGTTTTTCTGAGGATTCGGCCGCTTGTGCGCGGTGGCGTTGGCGGAGATCGGAACCCAAAGCCGCAATTAAAGAACGTTTGGCCCCAAAACCCTGCGAAGAGGAACGCGGCGATTGAACGATCGTTACAGAACAAGAAGAAGAAAAATTCGGAGGTCTGTGTGAAGCTCAATACTTCTCAATCCGTGACCTTATCACCGCCTCTAGCGTTGCAAGAGAATAACCGCATAAAAACGGAGGTTTACGACGGGTTTTCCCACGTCTTCTCCGCTGATTCCTCTCAGGTTTTCTATCTTTCATGGAGGTCTCGTTTGTGTTTTGTTTATTACAGAGAAAATGCTGGAAATCTCAATGGATTTGAACTTCGATGCCATTTTCTGCTTTCTCATTGCCTAATTTATTAATGTCTTTCATTTTTTTTTTTTTAATGTTTGGGGTGAACTTGTGTTGTTGTTGATAGGAGGAGGTGTATGAGAAGACAGTGAAACCTTTGGTGGAGGATTTTCTGAGAGGCAAAAGTGGGATGCTTGCAGCATTGGGGCCTAGTGGCTCTGGTAAGACTCATACGGTTTTTGGGAGCAACCGCCAGCCTGGAATGGTTCGACTTGCTCTTCAACAGATTTTCAAGCAATCTCTGGATAGGTATTAGGCTTTTTCAGCTTTTCGATTGGAGATTTACTTATTGGACTTGTTACTCGATTTATTTTTGTAAGTATCTTATTCTGCACAGACAATTTTTCATATCAATCTTTGAGATAAGTTCTGAAGGAGCCAAAGGAGAGAGACTAATTGATTTATCTCCAAATGGAGGTGATTTAAGCATGGCAAAATCAACCCTAAAAGGGCTTCAAGAGGTTGGGTACTGTCTTTCAGTTTATAGGATTGTGCGGCTGGATTATAGGAGTAACTAGCACCTACTCTATTTTCGTAAACAGATACCCATTTCTAATGCCGGGCAAGCAGAATCTATAGTTGCTCGGGCAATGCTAAAGCGTTCAACTGGTACAACAAATACAAATAGCTTATCAAGGTGTCTTGCCAAATCTTTACATTCATTGGAGTTTTTCCATATTGATGAGCTTAAGTATCCTATTTTTTGGCATAGTTTCTTACATTATTTATATGGCTTTTTTTTATATGCTTCCAGCCGGTCGCAATGTATTATTAACATCCGTGGCATTGCTGACAAGTCTAATGGAAAGGATAATGATCAAGCAAATGACAGTGTCCTTAGTATTGTTGATCTTGCTGGTGCTGAAAGAGAAAAAAGAACTGGGAATCAGGTTTCACTTATGTGACTTAATTTGTTACATGTTGATACTTGTATACTTATGGGTGTTCAGTGCATACATGAAAGTATGCTTTTCAATCATTATCAGCATTTTATTAGATCTATACTATTACTATTTGGGGATGCTTCACTTAAATAAAGATTCTCTTGAACTAAAGGAAACTCTTATAATCAATGATACTACATTTTCCTTTTGTCCTTAGTCCATTTGTCTTCAGATTACAACATTTTATCAGCTTTTGAAATTGATAGGGATCTGCTTATGTTCATGTTGAACTTATGTATACGGATTAATTTTTGTGCACTAGATAATGTGGTCTTCACTTCGAATAATTTATATTTATGGTTTTGTTTTACTCGTTTAATTTGCAGGGAGCCAGATTGCTCGAAAGTAATTTCATCAACAACACATCAATGGTTATTGGCTTGTGCTTGAGAGTATGTAGCCTTAATTTGGTTTTCTAGGCATCATTCTATGTGAATTTGATGATAATCAATTTACCATTTTTCTTGGGTGGGTTTCTATCTATCCAAGTAATAGTCAATTTCCCTTTCCTTTTAGTCCTTATTGGAGCATCAGAAGAACCCAAAGAAGCCATTGCAGAAGCACTTTCAGAACTCTTTGGTAATGTTATCCTTTGCTGATTATATACCATCTATTTGCAGTAAATCGGATATCTGGCAACAGGATGCATTTCGCCCATCATGCATCTTAGTTGTCTGAGTCTGATCCAATGACTAAGAATTATTTTTCGTTTAAGGACCTTATGCAAAGACTCAATTAGAGCCAAATGAATTAGTGCATAGTTCTCCATTAAGGGTTTTGAATGGGATCTTGTTTGTGATTTAGATCAGATATTCCAATTGACGATCATATATTTCTAGACTTGGTCTTCAGAGGTTTGTCGGTAACATCACTACAGCTGCTCAGGATCAAATGTTACTAATGTGTTTTTTATCTTTGGTAGTTAACCAAGTATCTGCGAGATTATCTGGAAGGCAAGAAGAGAATGGCATTGGTATGCTTTCATATTTTCAGTTGGCTAAATAATTGAGTTTGTTCAAAAACTTTTGATAAGTTGGAATGTTTCAATCAGGTGTTCATTTATTCTGGTTTGTGTTTTAGATTATCTCATGTGCTTCCTTTTTTAAATTCACAGATTTTGACAGTCAAATCAGGAGAAGAAGATTATCGTGACACATCTTATGTGCTAAGACAAGCCTCACCTTTTATGGAAATCAAGTAGAATTTAAATTCCCACACCTTCCAACATCCGAAAAGCTCATTTATTTCAATATTTTCTTATATGAGCTGATTACAGATTTTGTATTATGTATTCAGGTATAATAATGTTGAAGAAAAATCAAATATCTCATACAACAAAAGGCATTGCCAAGCTTCGTCTAGAACTGAGCAGCCCAAAAGAATGAAAATGACTAGTTCCGATGCCAATGTGGTATGTCTTTTTGGTCAAAATATACTTTCACTTCTTTATAGTGTTTGATATTTTCTTGTGTCCCAATATGGTCGATACCTTTATATGTTTTCCATTTTTTGAAGGGTAAACTTAAAACTTTTTTTTTTCCCTTCAAATTTTGACTTTCTTGAAACTTTGCTTGACTGCATTGTTGTAAATATGAATACAATACCAGCTACCTCTTTATTGAATTGATTTCTTGAGAGGGTTATGATTTTCATTTTGACTTGGTTTCTGGTCTGTATAGGACCTATTAGTGTGCACCTTTTCTGCTAAATTTCTTGCTGAAATCTATGGAGAACTTAATGTTAAAATTTGGTCTTTGAAAACTGATAATTTGATCATTTGTTTGATTGTTTCTAAAATGTTTTCTTTGCATCAAAGCTTAACCTTGAATAATTGAAACCTACTATGGCATGAATTATGGTTCTGAAGTGTATATCGCTCTTGGACGGTTTTAGAGACAATCCTAACCTGACTATGTTTTGGGTACCGACATTGATTTGCTTTTTTCCCCCGGTCATCAATATTCCTTAATACTGGATTTGGGGGTTTATAGAACTATAGATTGTCTTGACTAAGTTATCACTTGCTTTTTATTTAATTTTTTTTTTTTTGGGGGGGGGGGTGTTGATTTTTAGATTGAAGACGCAAAAGGAACCGGAGTTGAGAACACACTTTCTGAGGAAGGTCTTATAAAAAGTAGTGGTAAGTTACATGAATTTTTCATTTTCATTTCTTATTTCAACTGCTTGGATCCCTTGTCTCATTTGCCCATTTTCTTTTTAGAATATGACATTTGTATATATTGTTACAGAGGACCCAGGAATCTGCAAAGTCGGCTTGAGTGACAGTGACTCTTCAAAATTCAGTTGTCTTGAATCTGGACAGGGAGAGAGAAGCAATCAGATAATGCAGAGTTTTGCTAAAGCTATGTGGAATGTTTTGAAGCAATATAAAGAGAAACTCAAGGTAATCCTAAGTCTTTAATGTTTTTGTGAAGTGACATGTTGTCCTTATGATGTATGGTATAGTTGATTAACTAGCTCAATATACTCATCAATATTGGCCAAAATATCTATTCATCAACTCTGGTTGTTCTGTAGGTGTCAGATAACGAAATCCAGCATCTCAGAGAAAGCCTCATGACTGAACATACAAGAAATCATGAGCTTGAAAAGGAGCTCAAGAATATCAAGTCATACTGTTCATGTTCACAAAGAAAACCAGTTGAATTCCACCTATCTGAGGTTGATACGAATTTTAAAGGGAGAGTACAATTGGATTGTCATGAATCTAGCAACATGGATAAGGTTGGAGATATATTTTCTTGATCAACTGTTACCTTCATATTAGAGTTTATTTTTATTTGTTCCTCGTAAATCTTTGTGGGTTGATTAATCTGCAATGAGAATGTTATGTATTTTTAAATTTCTCTTCTATTGTCAGACTTCCTACTCAAGGGAATGTGACAGCAACAACACTCCAAAAAATTGTGGCTCCACTTCTAATAAAGATAACATAGATTTCTCTCAGGTGCAGTTATTAAGCCCACTACTGCCCCTTTCCCCTCCTAATACAATGATTGTCCTTGGGCATCTTCCTTTATTTCATTGTGGAAACCATCATAAGCTCATTACTTACATTGAAATGAAGTATGAAAACCTGCAGACATTCATTTCAAGCAAAACTGATAATAATTACTTTATGCGCTGAGAGTAATGGGTATTTTATCTTCGGGAATGGGTATCATGGTGTAGAAGTATATATAGGTTCTAGCTTTATGTTTCTATTGCAGATATTGATAACCTTTGTTTTGACCTGTTATAGATGAAATTGTTTTTGTATTTTATGTCTAGGTAAAGGTGGGAGCTTTTCCTTCTGACTTGAAGGGGTTCGGGTGTGTTGACAATGGACAAGATATTGATGCAACCCTAAGGCAGAGCAAGAATAATCAGCAACAAATTGATGCCACAGTAAGGCAGAGCTACCCTATACTTCTAGTAGTCTTTGTCTTTAAGTAATTGCCTCAGAATGAGTGGTATACCTTTCCTGATATATTAGGTGAAAAGTTTGGATGCTGTTAAGGTTAGTGCTTCATGGCTTGATTCTGAAAACCAAAACCAGCAGGGTCATCAGGTAGATGAAGATTTGTATATTATCCTGCACAGTGATGAATGTTTAATATGAACAAGAATTTAACATAGCTGTTGCATGGTATAAAAAGCAGACTTGTGAAAGCCTTTCTGGGTGTGGACATGGTGATGAGAATTTGTGTGACTCGAAATCTGTCAGACTGGAGGATAGTTTTCTGACTGCAGATGTAGAAGGTCAGAACTGACGAGTTTACAAGTTTATATTTGCACATCATGTTATAGCTGTAGCTATTTCTGTGATTTGGATAACTTTTGTCATGCTGCTGGTCTTAGAAATTTAGGTTTTATTTTTTATCCTGAGTCTTGTCATCGAGGAATATACATCAGGTTGAATTTATGCGACTGGATACTGTCTTGGTTCTATTTGTTACTTTGGATGGTAAATGATTTGTTGTTAGAAGTTAAACACTGTATGGCTTTTAAACTTTTTCGTATCATGGGCATTTGAAGCCTTCGGGTCAGGTAGGACTTGGCCCCAGTTGTGTTGGTAGATTTTGCATATTCTGCCTAAAATCCATCGGGTATTAGGAAGGAATGATCTGCATTCTATCATTTTCAACTTAGGAGATGATAGTTATATTGGATCTGATTGTTCATATTCAGTCATTTTATATTTTTTATGTTGGAATGTTCTAAACGGGTAGGGCAGTCTTGTGCACTTTGACTACAAAACACAGGAATCTCTTAATCTTGATTTAGGGTTGGCATGATAATCTTTTTTACCTTCTAGGCATCATTTCTGCAAGGTTTCTTGCTTTTCACCAGTTTGAGGCTTTTCAGGTTTTATGGTGAACTATTCTCAGTCACTCTCCATGCATAGAAAGGATAGCTGTTCATCCATTGAGCTGGACCACACGCTTAGTGAGGAGGATGAGGTTAGATTTCTTAGTGTGACAAATATTTCTGCATGTCTTCCTCTCAATAATTTTTCTCGTTTCTTCCAGGGATTATCGAATTTTTCTACATCACCAAAGGAATCTGTGCCAACTGTGTGTGACATTATTGATGTTCCGGACCCTAGGGATTTCAGTATTTTAGCTGTTGAGGATAAGAGTGGGAAGCCACGGGTAAAGCTGTTAGCATTCTCTCACTTTCTTTGTTTTTTGTTACTTTGCATAGTTTGCACTTGGAAATTGGGTCTTTGCTCACTTGAATGTATCATGGATTTTTAAACAGCCTGCTATTTTAATCTGTTATTTCCTATCAATTATACTTATATATTTTCCCTTCACTGCAATCCGAGTATGAGCAAAACCGGATATGGATTTTACTTTTGCAACACTTGGAGAACAGAGGAAAAGCATGATTGTAGAAATCCCAAGTTTCCAATTGAGAGATTATTATTTGTATATTTTCCAAGTTTGATGTTGCAAATCTTTCTGAATCTCTCTCTACCTCCCTCCTGAAAATCACGTTTCTTGTTTCTTCTAGGAATTATTGAACTTTCCTGCATCACCAAAGGAAGACCGTGTGTCAACTGAAAGCTTTGACGATATTGATATTCCTGCCAGTGATGAACGAAGGGATTTCAGTGTTTTGGATGTTGAGGATGTGACTGAGAAATCACAGGTAGCATTCTCTCTTTGGTTTTTTTTTTTGTATTGTCTTTCTATACAACTTGCTGACGTGGCCGGGGTTTTGGGGCGTCACATAAAAGATTGTAATATAATCTTTGCTCGCTCTAGTAATGTGTTGTGGATCCTAAAACAAACGATCTAGTCACATCTGTAAATGCAATCGATCTTTCATGTATACCTGAGTATGAACAAGATTTGGATTCTATCTACTTTGAGGCATAAGATGGCAATGTTTGGTGCATCATACTGGATTGGATTTGATAAACCATCAATTTATTGTATTTTATGCGTTCAAATGAATTTCTTTTTTCATTGCAGAGGATTAGAAGTAGAAATAATGTTACCTCTTCTAATTCTATTATGTTTAGCCGTTTAGGGATTGTATTGTATAAGTTTCCTTATAAATCTAATCCCCTTTTCATGAAAATACAGTCACTTCTACTTCCAAAATACATTGACTTTGATGGCTTATCCAATTCAATTCAATACGATCCATCAAATGTGATAATAAAGGAAGAACATGATTACTAGAAAGGCCGGCCTACTAATCGTTTACTCCTATATAGATGTTGGTATTGATTGAGAGTATGTTTGGATGAGAAACTTCAAAATTCCAAGGAATTAAAACTAGGAACTTTAAAATTAAGTGATTTCACATGTTTAGATGCAAGGCATCTAGATAGGATTTTTAAGTAACACCTTTATGTTACTATGGGAATCCCTTGTCTCGTTGTTTTGTTATGCTCATTTTAAATCTCTTGGTACTTTGGAGTTTCTCATTTTTAACTAGTTGAACTTAAATTTCTTGAAACTTTGAAATTCCCCATTCCCAAATGCACTGAAAGATTGTTTTATAATTTCTCCTCTCTTTTAGGATCCTCCTGTATCACCGAAGGAAGACCTTGTGTCAACCAAAAGGTGTGACGTTATTGAAGTTCAGTACAGTGACCCAAGGGATAAAACTACTCCAAAAGAAGAGAAACCAAAAAGGTGATTATAAAGAGCTTGTTTGATAACCAGTTCGTTTTCAGTTTTCAATTTCTTTTTTTTGTGTTTGAAATATTTAGAAATATACGAGAGAATAAGGGTTAGAAGGCAGGTAGTGGTATGTAAAGGAAGAAATAAAGAAGAACAAAAACAAAATCTAGAAAGTCAAACCCACAAAATAGTTTTTGGTTTTTTGTTTTCATTTTGTGTACTTTTACATCGACGTTTTCCCCCCTCTTCTACCATATTCTCCCAACTATTTTTCATCTCTCAAGCATAAAAATTGAACTAAAAACGAAAAATAAAATTGTTTTCAAACAAGCTCGAGTTTTGCCCACCTCAATTATATTTTCCCAGTTATTCTGATGAGTTTTTCTCTTATGAATCTCTCTATGTTTTTGTAAATAGGAGCTTATTGCCTGCATCTTCCTTACTACTTAGGGATTTCAGTAGCTTGGACATTGAGGATGACGATGACAAGCCAAAGGTAAAAGGCTAATTTTTCTCTCCAAGGACACATATATGTTGCATTTGTAATAACATCACTTCAAAGTTCTATTCTCTAATTGTTTTGCTATGCTCACTTTAAGTCCCTTGCTACTTTGAAGTTCCTCATTTTTAACTAATTTAACCGAAGTTCCTTGAAACTTTGAATTTCCTCACTTAGACACACAGAAAGATCGTTTTTATAATTTCTCCTCTTTGTTTTAGGAACTATTGAATCCTTCTGCATCACCGAAGGAAGACCTTGTGTCAACTGAAGGGTGTGAGGTTATTGAAATTCTGGACAGTAACCCAAGGGTTAAAACAACTTCAAAAGCAGAAAAACCAAGAAGGTGATTAATCAAGACCTTATTTGATAATCATTTCACTTTTAGTTTTCAGTTTTTAATTTTTTGTATTTGAAATGAAATATATGAGAGAATGAGAAATGAAGAAGAGTAGCAATATGTAGAGGAAGAAATAATGAAGAATGAAAGCAAAATTTAGAAAGTGAAGCTCACAAAATAGTGTTTGGTTTTTTGTTTTTATTTTGTGTACTTTTACTCGACATTTTTCCTCCTATCATATTCTCCCCATTTTTTTTTCATCTCTCAAGCATAAAAACTGAACTAAAATCCAAAACATAAAATTGTTTCCAAACAAGCTCAAGTTTTGCCCACCTCATTTATATTTTCTCAGTTATTCTAAAGAGTTTTCCTCCTTACTAAGGGATTTCAGTAGCTTGGACATTGAGGATGGCAATGGCAAGCCAAAGGTAAAAGGCTAATTTTTCTTTTCAAGGACCCATATGTTGCATTTGTAATAACATCACTTCAAAGTTCTATTCTCTAGTTGTTTTTCTATGCTCATTTTAAGTCCCTCGGTACTTTGAAGTTCCTCATATTTAATGAATTTAACCTAAATCCCTTGGAACTTTGAAATTCCTCATTTAAACAGACTAAAAGATCGTTTTCATAATTTATCCTCTTTGTTTTAGGAACTATTGGATCCATCTGCATCACCGAAGGAAGACCTTGTGTCAACTGAAGGGTGTGAGGATATTGAAATTCCGAACAGTGACCCAAGGGTTAAAACTACTTCAAAAGAAAAAAAACCAAAAAGGTGATTAATTAAGAACTTATTTGATAATCATTTTGTTTTTAGTTTCAATTTTTTTTTTAAATATTGAGAAGTATATGAGAGAATAATTGTTGGAAGACAAGTAGTGGTATGTAGAAGAAGAAATAAAGAAGAACGAAAGCAAATTCTAGAAAGTGAAACCCACAAAATAGGTTTCGTTTTTTGTTTTCGTTTTGCGTACTTTTACATCTTCGTTTTCCCTCCTCTTCTACCATTTTCTCCCTACTATTTTTCATCTCTCAGGCATAAAAACTGAACTAAACCAAAAAAATAAATTTTTTTTCAAACAAGCTCAAGTTTTGCCCACCTCATTTATATTTTCCCAGTTATTCTAATGAGTTTCTGTTATGAATCTCTTTATGTTGTTGTAACCAGGAGCTTATTGCCTGCATCTTCCTTACTACATAGGGATTTCAGTAGGTTGGACATTGAGGATGACAATGACAAGCCAAAGGTAAAAAGCTGATTTCTCTCAAGGACGCATGTATGTTGCTTTTGTAATAGCATCCCTTCAAAGTTCTATTCTTTAGTTGTTTTTCTATGCTCATTTTAAGTCCCTTGGTACTTTGAAGTTCCTCATTTTTAACTAATTTAACCTAAATTCCTTGGAACTTTGAAATTTCTCATTTAAACACATTGAAGATTGTTTTTATAATTTCCCCTCTTTGTTTTAGGAACTACTGAATTCTTCTGCATCGCCGAAGGAAGACCTTGTGTCAACTGAAGGGTGTGAGGTTACTGACATTCTGGACAGTGACCCAATGGTTAAAACTACTTCAAAAGCAGAAAAACCAAAAAGGTGATTAATTAAGAACTTATTTGATAATCATTTCATTTTTAGTTAATAAAGAAGAACGAAAGCAAAATCTAGAAAGCAAAGCCCACAAAATAGTTTTCGATTTTTTGTTTTCATTTTGTGTACTCCTTCTATTTTGTGTACTCCTTCTAGGTTTTTCCTCCTCCTCTTCTACCATATTCTCCCCTCTCTTTTTTCATCTCCGAAGCATAAAAACTGAACTAAAATCCAAAAAATAAAGTTGTTTTCAAGCAAGCTCAAGTTTTGCCCACCTCATTTATATTTTCCCATTTATTCTAACGACTTTTCCTCTTATGAATCTCTTTATGTTGTTGTAACCAGGAGATTATTGCCTGCATCTTCCTTACTACTTAGGGATTTCAGTAGCTTGGATATTGAGGATGACTATGAGAAGCCAAAGGTAAATAGCTAATTTCTCTTTTCAAGGACACATATGTTGCATTTGCAATTACATCACTTCAAAGTTCAAAGGAAATGTGAGAATCACTGTACATATATGTCACTTAGCTTAGCTTACTGTGGATTGGGATTGAAACTTCGAACAAATTTGCAGGGCGGGAAGAAGAAATCAGGTGTTGAGGAAATAAAAAGAACGCAGGGAAGCATTTCTCTTATGCGTACGCTCCATAGAAATCTTCGTAGATAGGTGTAGGCACACAATACTAAGCCCTTCACGGACGAGATCTGCTTATGTGGTAACGGAAATAAATAATGAACGATAGTATGGTGGTATTTTTTTGGGTCCCTTAAAAAAATTCGGGCAGGCACTAAGAAGGTAAGATAAGTTGTGTAATTAGTCTTGTATATGATTGTTGGTGGCATTTTTTTTGGGTCCATTTCGAAAAGGATAATATTTGCATTTTATTTTGGTGGTATCATTTTATATTTCTCTTTTTATTTATCTAATTGTAGTTATATATAAGGGAAAACTGTTGCTATAGTCCTTGAATTTTACCCTAATGTTAACTATAGTCCCTAAACTTCATTATTAGTAGCAAAGGTCCCTGAACTATACCTAAATGTATACTAATCATCACTCCGTTAAAATGTTAACGAAATTCTGTTAAAATTAGGGGTATGATTGATTTTTTACTATTCAACAAAGTTCCCTATTTTTTACTAACTATTGCTATAGTCCCTGAAATTTACTCTAATATTAGCTATGGTCCCTAAACTTCATTATTAGTAGTAAATGTCTCTGAATTTTACTCAAATATAATTGTTAATAACTATAATTCATACATTGGTACAAATCTTTCACCAATATTTTTAAAGCCGATACAATTAATAATGTAATACAAAATTCAATATAAGTTACACAAAACTCGGAAAACGGAGAGGTAAATGTATTAACTTTTCATATTCACAGTATTTAGTGGCAGAAACAATATTTAATATTTAAACTAAAAATTAAAAATAACCTTTCATCTACTACTTGTGAATAAACATGAAGAAGAAGAAAAAAAATGGAAAAAAATCAAAATCACTTTCATGAATTTGGACCGTTATGGTATTTACCAAATTGCCACCCAGTGGACTTGAGTACTTCGAAGTTGAATTCACAAAAAAACGTTAACATTTTAATGGAGAGATAGTTAGTATATATTTGGGTATAGTTCATGGATATTTGCTACTAATAATAAAGTTTATGGACTATAGTTAACATTAGGGTAAAGTTGAGGGACTATAGCAATAGTTAGTAAAAACGAGGAATTTTATTGAACAATAAAAAGACAATCATACCCTTAATTTTTACAAAATTTTGTTAACATTTTAACGCAATGATGATTAGTATATATTTGGGTATAATTCAGGAATCTTTATTACTAATAATGAAGTTCAAGAACCATAACTAATATTAGGATAAAATTCAGGGATTATAATAACAATTTTCCCAAATCATAATCAAATCGTTCAACTCTTAAATCATCATTTTAAAATCATTTACTTAAATAAAATCAATTAAGTTGGAGATAATTTAATATTAATTACGAATGATTTGCTATGAATAGTTATATGAACTTTATTTGTATTGACTTTGCCCTTTGACTATCAACTCCACGGCCTTCTTGATTCTACTGTGCATCTCTCTTCGTTTTCTACCATGCGCACAAACTAGGTTCAAAATCCATCTTTGTGGTACATAGTCATATTAGCCAGTGCAGAACTGAATCGGAAGTTGCCAAAAACAAAAAACTCTCAACACTTTTGTGCACGCCACGCCTGACCAAGTTCAACACCAGAAAATTGGATCAACTTGTCATAATTTCTTAAATAAGCTTGCAGTGCCAAACGCTCGAGGCCCTCAAAATCAGCATGCTCAATTGCAAGTATTCCAGCATCTGCAAAGAGTTCTTCGGGGAAATTGTAGATCAAATGTCTGTTAACAAACAGATGAGGCCGTGAGCTATTACCTTCTGAACTTCTTCTCTCATTTTTTCTTTCTCAGCCCCTTCAATTTCAGCAACCTTAGACATTGGATTAACACGAACACGTGCCCATAGATCTTCACTTTGTCAGTGTCCATTGCTGTATTTGCGACCAGAATACCTGCATTCTCTATGCGCTTCTGACCAAGACCTATGTCCCTTGTCAAGAATAAAGCTGAACAGGCAAAACAGAAGTAAGGAAGACATGCATGAGAAAATAAGAAAGTTAGAAACCAACATATGTACAGAAAAATGCACACGGCGAAATTAATAACCCATTTAAGCTGAACAGATAAATGATAACAAAGTGTTCCTTATCCTGAAAAAGAATTTTAGAGCTCAAAGTAGTCATTGCAATCTTCATTAGGTCCGACTTAAATTTCTCTGCACAAGTGACTTCAATTAGTTACAATGATACAAGGCAAATTTAATGAAAGCATGATCAAGTCATTCAAAAGTTTCAATCTCAGAAGGAAGCATACATCAAGATCAAACCCATCGAATTCATTAACTGCACATCATGTGCCTAGAATAACTCATATAGACAGCAAATAAAAGAGAGTTGATCCATGAAGGGAAATAATTGATGCATCTTTTTTTTTTTTTTCTGGTTCAGAACTCAGTGTTCATTTCTCGTGAGGATCAAAGGGTGGATTATGACTCACCAATGTTGTTTCGTTAAGTTGACGCCAAGTCTCAGGACCCAATGCAGTAACCTCCACAGGTCTTCCATGGTGATGATGAGACTTAGCCTTAGCAATTTCCTCCTAGCTAAAGGAGTAAAGAATCGATAGAACTCAGCTACTAACTCAATGATCTTTCCACATAATTGTTTAAAGAATTTAGTGAATTCGATGTGAAGTGCTTGAATCCTTGGTATATGGTATTTTCTTGAGAGACGTGAAGTGTTCGAATTTCTTAAGAGATGGACTTCGATGTAAGGGTAAATGGATAAGCTAGTTGGACACCCATTTTCCCTCAATAACAGAAAGGACAAGAATGGATGACACAACAACAACGAAAATGATGGAAAGATTAGAGTTAGCTCTACCTTCATCCGTTCTCCGACCTCTGGGATTAGGTTTGAGTTTGCCGATGAAGTTGGGCTCACGGATTCCTAAACAATTTGGGATGGAAGGAAGACTGGTTCTTGATGGAGACTCGAGAATAGAGGAAATGGGGGAAGGAAGCACCAGAGTTAGCTCTACCTTCGGCGGTTCTCCGACCTCTAGGATTCGATTCGAGTTTGCCGATGAAGTTGGGCTCGCAGACTCCTCTGTAGTTGGCATGGAAGGATGATTGGTTCTTGATGGAGACTCACGAACAGAGGAAATAGGGGAAGAAAACACCAGAGTTGGCTCTACGTTTGTCCATTCTCCGACCTCCAACGTGGTGTGGAAAATAGTATAATGGAAATGATAACTCAACTCATAAAAATGATAGATATGTAAAAAAATAAAAGAGCAAAGAATAGAAAACACCGGATATAACGTGGTTCGGCAATATGTCTACGTCCACAGGGCAACAACAACTAAAACCTTTACTAATGAAATTAGGGGTACAAAGAGATGTACAACTTCAAGAACACTACTTGAAGGGAAACTTTCTCTCTTACACTTATTTTGTTATCAATACTACAACACTCAACATTCTCAACTTGAAGTGAGCACTCTTCACTCTCTACTTGGAGGAAGATGTTTCTTTTAGATGAGATTGATGCAATGAGCAAATGACCTCTCCTTATATAGGTCAAAGAGGAACCATCTAGATGTTTTCATTAATACTTCATCCACCCACCTATTTCATTTTATGGATCTCACTTACCTACAACCACTTACCTCATTTTGGATCCCACTTACCTATAACCACCTATTTCATTTTGGATCCCACTTATCTGCAACCACCTACTTCATTTATGGATCTCACTTACCTATAACCACTTACTTCATTAATGCTCCAAATAATATTTTGTAGATATATTTGAAGTTTGGGCCTGGATATTTTACACAAGGCTCGGTTCGGATTTGCTAATGAAGTTAGAATCGTGGACTCCAAACTTGGGGATGGTGGTTGGAAGACATGGAGACTCGAGAATAGAGTAAATAGAGGAACTCCTCTACAGTGAAGATGAAGGGAAAACCAAGTTGACTCTACCTTCGGCGGTTCTTCGACCTCCATGTTAGGTTCGGATTTGTTCATGCAATTGAGAACGAAGGTTTCTCTATATTAAGGCAGACCTATTCTTCATTCCAAGAAGTAGTGTCGTTGTTCATGATTGGAAAAACAGGAAAACGGGTTCTTAAAAGAGAATTCTTGAGGGGTTCTTGGTTTATGGGAGAGGCTTCTTGGTTCATGGGAAAAGGGTTATTGAATGAGGTTCTTATTCGAATGGGGGGAGATGTAAATGAGTTGAATTTTGAAGCAGATGAGTTTGTAGTATTGTTAGAAGATAACAAGTTAACTAAATTAGTTACGCTAGCTGTCAAGGTTATGGGAGTATGTTTTGGCTTGCGCTATACATGAGACTCATGATTAGAGTGAGTTAGTATTGGAGCAATAATGAGAAAATAGATAATTTGTGAGTAGGTAATTATTTTTATTGATGCATATATTTAATAATCATATAAGGTTAGAACATTTATTAATTATTTTCTACACCTCAAATGTCTTTTATTTATCAGTTTTGTTAGGTAGCACATGTACATCGACAGATTGATAATAAACGTACACCTAATTCAATTCCACATTCACGAACCCTAATCACACAAAATAATAGATGCACAAAGTTTTCATGCCACATTTGAATTAAAAGTACATTTTCTTACAAATATTAGGAAAGTAGGTAATCGGAGAAGTCGGTAATCATTTTTTATTGAGTTGTACGTATACTAATCATATAAAATCAGAACATTAATATTAGCTAATATCATTTTAAGGGTGAACCTTCCGAAAAAAAAAATTTGAATCCGCAACTAATCAACATTAAGAGAAAATTTGGTTTCTTTTTCATACCAAATGGTTTACCATCATAAGCGGCATCAATTGCAGTACAACGAGGACATACACACACACAAAAAAAAAAACTTGCACAAAAAGAAGTAAAAAGAAATATGAGTCTAAGTTGGAAGTGTGTGAAACAATTTGAACTCCTTCAACAGTTCAACCTAACGAGGAATGATTGGTCTGTATGAGGGTTTGGTGATTGGTCTTATGATGCGTCACAATCTATAGTGACAATGAGTCCGAATCTGCATCCTCTTTGATTTATGGTTTAAAATTCAATGATTGTTTCTCGTGAAGTGCTTGATTTCCTTGGTAGATGGTACTTTCTTGAGAGATGAGATTTCTCCGAAGAAAAATGTTCAAATTTCTAGAGAGATGGACTTCGATGTAAGGGTAAATGGACAAACTGGTTGGTCACCCATTTTCCCTCACCAACAGAAAGGACAAGCGTGGATGACACGGCAGCAATGAAATTAAAGGAAAGACCAGAGTTAGCTCTACCTTCATCTGTTCTCCAACCTCTGGGGTTCAGTTCGAATTTGCCGATAAAGTTGGGCTCACGGATTCCTCAGCAGTTTGGGATGGAAGGAAAACTGGTTCTTGATGGAGACTCAAGAATAGAGGAAATATGGGAAGGAAGCAACCATAGTTAGCTCCATTTTCAGCGATTCTCTGACCTCCAGGATTCGGTTCGAGTTTGCCGATGAAGTTAGGCTCGCAGGCTCCTCGGTAGTTGGCATGGAAGGATGATTGGTTGTTAATAGAGACTCACGAATAGAGGAAATAGAGGAAGGGAGCACCAGAGTTGGCTCTACCTTCGGCGATTCTCTGACCTCCAAGGTTCGGTTCGCGTTTACCAATATAGATGTAATCGCTAGGGAACTCCTCTGCAACGAGTTTAACAATGACCTCCAGAGTCCGATTTGGGTTTGCCAATGAAGTTGAGATCGCATGCTCGTCTATACCAAGGCATAATTGTTCTTCATTCCTAGAAGAATGGTTGTTGTCCATGGTTGAAAAAAAACAAGGGAAAATGGATTCTTGAAACAAATTTCTAAAATTTAATTAAATTAAAATAATTATTTTAATTTATCAAAATTCTTATTTAATAATAGTTTATTTTAAATAATAAAAGTGCATCCTGCCGAAGGTAGAATGGGGAAGATCGAAGGAGAGGTTAGATAAATTATAAATTTTACTAAAACATAATTTACACTAAAATATTTATCGAACTCCATAAAATTCTTCT
This sequence comes from Prinsepia uniflora, assembly GCA_032719365.1. Lineage (NCBI taxonomy): Eukaryota > Viridiplantae > Streptophyta > Magnoliopsida > Rosales > Rosaceae > Prinsepia > Prinsepia uniflora. Next base: position 78,544,760 of record CM064868.1, on the reverse strand, counting down.
ATTTATTAATATTTCGAATATACTTAAATTTGTATGGAGTTATAAAATATCATAATTGAATACACCTTAATTTTTATTGGCTATATATACTTTAAAAAATATTCAAGTTGAATACATATATATTTTTAAAAATATTTGAACCGTACAAGTGTTTTGAAGTTTGAATATTTAGATAAACCATTATTGTAATTATTAATATTACGATGGAGTAATAATATTTTTATTATTTACTTACTAATCTGACACCCTAATATGTTTCTGCGAGAAAAAAAAAAACTATAAATCCAAAAAAAAACTCACACGTGTACATCACCTCACACGTGACTGGGAGACCAGGTCCACCCCACTCCTTTTCTGCAACTCATTACATAAGAAAAGAAGCCCCACAAAAGGCACACTGGAATTGACAGTCTTGGTCTTCGGTGCACCCATCTGTCAATTTTTATAGTCCCTATACAACAAACGTAACCGGTTCATCGGACAAGCTCGCCTGTCCGGTCCCTCTAAAATCCATGTCACGGTCCTCGCACGCGCTGCACGTGCATTTCCCAGTTCCAATTTACAAACTATTAACAGAATAAAAAAATAATTTACTACAAAATATTTAGAATCCGGAAATTCTGAAAAAAGAACAGGAAAAAAAAAAAAACAAAGAGGAAACGTTGAACCCGCTTTTCCTCTCTCTCGTTCGAAAAGAGCTTCACAGCCAAAGCGAGGGTTTTACGAAGACGGTGAGGAAAACAAAGCCCCCAGAAGCGAGAGGGCGAAACCGAAAGGGCGAAACCGAAAGGGCTTACAGAGAAAAAAGAGAGAGAGAGAGAGTGGAGGAGCTTCTCAATTGGAGCTGTCTGATAGCTAGGGTTTTCAAATTTGTTCAGGTAAAGTAGAAAAGACTGAAGATTATACGTTTTTATTTGTAATTTTGTTTCATTAATTCGTTTGCAATTTGAAATTAGGCTTAATTAAGCATGTATCTGACATCATTAATTCTCATAATGCTGATTGAATTTTCCGTATGTAAATATTTTATATTTCACACCCCCTCCTAGTTTGTTTGAACGGTCAAATCTTGGGATTTTGCTTTGCTAGTTTGAATATTAGGTTTTCTATTGTCTATACATGACAATCACAGCTGTTTCGTTATTTGTTTTTGTTATAGGAAACTTAATGACCAAATCAAAGGAACTTTAGATATACTAGTTCGAGTCTAGGGTTCACGCTATGATCAGTGAGTGTCGATATTATTTCCCTAATAATGTCATGTGCTCATGGTTCTTATTCGTGCTTTGAATTCATTGCCTATTCGGGTGTTTCATGATTAATTTACTTTTTGTTCGTCGGTTCGTGTTCAGAAATTGTCAATCTACAGCAGTGGCAGGTTTATATTCTACTTTCTCTTTTGTTAAATGAATGGTTTGGGAGTTTGATGCATTAAAGCGTTTGTTCCTGCATCTATGAATAATATTTTTATGACGGGCATTCTTGGTTGATTAATTTTCAGCATATGTTAGATATGTTTATCTTTTAACTTAGTGGTGTTCATACTTTCAATATGGATTGTATTGCATGATATTAATGGATGCTATAGTCTCATTTTACGTAGTTGTGCGGTTGCGTACAATCATATGTGGAATATTTATATGAATTGCAGTTATTGTTTCTTATGACTCTCAGCTTCTTAGTTCTAAGCATACTAGATGTTGTACGATAGAGAATGAACTATTTACTGGTTAATTTAACCAGGCTTCCTTCCCTATCAAGTAGTGACACAATTACAATCTTGTTGAAAAGTTATACATGCTTTTTTTTACCAGTTGTGCCCAGTGATTATTGTAAATTTTGCATGGTCTTAGAATTTTTTTTACTTACATTATCTACCAATCAGTTTTAGCATACTATATTATTTTTGCTGCATAGGCTGATTCAGATTAATCTCCTTCATAGGCTGATTCAGATTAATCTCCTTCATAGGCTGATTCAGATTAATCTCCTTCATAGGCTGATTCAGTGAATGTTGGATCTGAATTTCGTATGACCGCATTCAATAGGCAGTAGAAATGTGTAAGGTGGAACATCCATTGGGTACGTCGGTTGTGTAGTTCTACGATTCTGGGTGATACCTCCATGATATTGAGAAATAATTAAGTCCTGAAACAGTGGGATTGGAGATGTCCCGGAAAAAAAAAGCTGTTTTAAGTATAAGATTGGACATGCTTTATGTAGGATCTTTACAAGTTGATACTTGAGTTTGTGGGGTTTCCCTTGACATTTTTCTCTCGCATTTCCGTTGCTTGTCGTCTTATCCCTGTGTGGTTATAAACTGGCAAGGGCAGGCATGTATTAGTCAGAGTTTTACTTGTGTAATTAAGGTTCATACTTTCTGCTTCTTTAGTTTCCTAATTCCTTTTTAGTTGGACAAATAGTTTAGTTTTGAGTTATCTGAGTCGATTGAATTCTGGGGTGTTAAATATTCTTGACTAATTCGATTTGCGGGTATGCTGTCTTGCCAATTTAGCAAACCATTAAATTACAGGGTTTTAAATATACTTGACTGATTCGATTTGCGGGTCTGCTATCTTGCCTATTTAATAAACTTAAATATTCAAAATTTACAAGCCTTATGTGCATTTTATATTCCTTATTTAAGTCAATATTTGTGTATCAGCTTATTTATCTGAATTTACCTTATGCCTTTACACTTTTACTCTCCGACTGTCTATCAAGTATTTTGTGTGTGGTTATTGGGATTTTATATGGTTTGAGATCATAATTGGTATCAGTTTTGCGTAATAATAAGATTGCTTCTCTACTTCAAATCTGTGTGCACTTTCGTTGGTGTCGCCATACTTTCCGTTTTCAGTTGTATTATTTTCAGCAATAGAACTTGTTTCCCAAAAAAAAAAAAAACTCAAAAAACAAAACAAAAACAAAAACTCAAAAAACAAAACAAAAACAAAAACTCATACTTGCACAAGTAGACGCAGATGAAGTTATACTTTAGTTAAACTGGCTGCGGTATCTTCTTCTAACAAGGAAACAAGAATTATGGAATACATATTTATGTTATTTACATGTGAAAAATAAAATAAATAGTTTAAATGACCATAACATGGCATGAATTTCTAGTATTTTGTTTGTTTCAAATTATTGCACGTACATAGGCAATTGAACTTTTTAGAAGTTGGCGTAAATATCATCAAATACTAGTATGCCATGAAGCAGTAGGCATTGCTTTCTTAATCAAACAGTCTATTGTGAAAATTACATGGTTCCTGGATTGCTAACCATTTAAGGGCAATCACCTCATATGTTTGGTTGTAGTACAGATCAGTAAATTGATTAGTCTATCTGTTGGTATTAATTTCTGTATAAATGCTTTTGTTAACTTTCAAGGTAAGTATTGTAAGTAATGCATCTACATTCCAAGTGGATTTAAATTGCTTATTTATCATTAGAAGCTTACGTTGTTTTCAATCGACAAGTTGATCTGTTTGTTATGAAGACATGATTGATTTACTAACTTCAGTTTCCAATATATTCCAAGTTTCATATATGTTGTTAATAACTTTTCAGATGACCAAAGCCTATATCTATGCTATGGGTTACATCTTTTATTTTATTATGCAGTTATAATATTTGATTTTTAGTTCAGCTTTACTTGGTATATTAGCACAAGACTATGTTGTGTTGTAGTCTCTTCAAACCAGACCATCTTATACTTGTCTTGTGACGTTCATAGGGAAATCTCACAAGTATTATCTTGAAAGCCTGCCGCAGTTCTGAATGGAAATGAAAGCATTGGGGTTCTGCATGGACTGCTTTGATTGTAAGCATGTCATTTAAAGCACCATGACACTCGACGATTTCTTTACCTTAACCGAGATGAAAGATGGCCTCACAGCTCTGTCTCGAGTTGAGGAACTGGTGACGGTAATGCTGAGTGAGAAAGATTCTGTTGCAAATAATGTTGGTGATACAACCCAGCAGTGGGCTTCTGTTGCAAGCACGATTGCTGCCACAGAGAATAAAGATTGTCTTGATCTTTTTATTCAATTAGATGGACTCTGGTTTGTTCATAGATGGCTTAAGGATGCTCAAAACTTAGGTAATGATACAAATGAGAGCTTTGTAGAAGAGTCAATAACTGCTTTGCTACGAGCACTTGAAAAACTGCATATAGACAATAAGAGGTCAATATCTTCAGGGATCTGGAGTACTGTTAAAGGTCTTCTTAGCCACAAAAGCTCAAAGGTTCAAGATCAAGCGAAATTGCTCTTTGATAGCTGGAATCATGATGGTGATGCAGTTCACCCTGATGTAGAGAATGGTGGGGTTCTGTGTGGTGATGTGAGTTCTAAGATTTTGGAAGAATCTTCTAAGCCATCTGCTTCAGATATTACTTCAGAAGTAGGTGCTAAAAGCGAAAATCACATATCCGAACCTGCCCTAGATGAAATATTGCCATTAAGGACTTCGTGCGGTCTTCAAGCAGAAAGTGCCATTGATGTGCAGCTTCGACCATGTAACAAACAGTCCCCATCCCAAAAAATTTTGGACGATGCGGACATCAAGGATAGATCTGCAGATTCTTTGGCCTCTGCTGTTTCCTTGGACCCTTTTCAAGATAGTCCTAAAAAAGATGAATCCTCTATATGTTCTTTGGGAGGGACTACTTCAATTGGAACATCTGGTTCTCCAGTAGCAAAGTTGAGCAATGATGTTGAACATTCTGACACTCCAAAAATGATTGAGTTGCCCAAAAATGAACAGGATCACAAAATCAACTGTTCTCCAAAGAGGTTGGGTGTGACAGATATCTCTTCTGGGTCTGGCCTGTTGGAATCTGGGGTTGCTTCTTCAGGTGCTAATGGTACAACTACCCAACTTTTTGTAACTGATTCTTCTTTGCAAAAACATGCTACTGCCAATGAGGATGATTCCTGTCAAAAAATTTCTGCTCTTGGTGATGAAGGGATGACTGTGTCTGATTCAAAAGGCGTGATGGAAGATACAAGAGTGGTAAATCAGTGTAATTCTGTAGTTCAAGATGGTGAATGCTTTTCAAACACTCCGCAGGACTCGTCTGGTCATTGTAGTTTGTCAGAAAGACTTGAAGATTTAGAGACTTCTTCCAAGATGGCTGACCTGGGAGCTGTTGATGAAGATAAGGAGCATTCCAGTGATGAAAGCGAGGAGTTGACAAATTCTAGTGAATCTGCTAAACCGGCAATTGGTGCCAAAAGTCCTGATACTATTAAAAAGACAAGGTCTGATATTGAGCTCGACTATGGGATCGATGATGCTCTAGAAGTTGCTCGACAGGTAGCCCAAGAAGTGGAAAGAGAAGTGGTAGATTATAGAGAACCATACTGCAGTTCATTATCAGAGAAAATCTCAGAAGGTGGAGTCAGACTGGCAGACAGCCCAGACTCTATAAATGGAGAACAGGACCAACCCACTCAGGTGACAAAGGAGGTGCCAACTGAACAAAGTCATTCTGCCGAGCCAAATCCTGAAGGGGAGGACCACATAGTCAATTCAAGAAATATGAACGCTCTTCCAGAACAGTGCAATAATGATTTGGAGACCTCTCAGGTGACTGAAGCAGCTCAAGAACCAGAAGGTAGCACAGAAAAGGGCCTCTGCAGTTTCGACCTAAATCAGGAAGTGTGCTCCGATGAAATGGATCGTCCTTTTAAATCTGTCTCTACACCAATTCCTGTCGTTTCTGTTTCTAGACCAGTAGCAACTGCTGGTTTCCATGTAGCCCCTTATCAGTTTGAGGGTTCTGTTGGGTGGAAAGGATCCGCTGCTACTAGTGCTTTCCGGAGAGCATCTCCTCGCAGAGCTTCAGATGGTGACAAGAATCTCTCGACAGGGGCCACCAGCAATAACTCAAAGCAAAGGCAGGATTGGCTTGATTTTGATCTGAATGTTGCCGAGGAAGGAGATGATTTAGGGAAAATTACAGTGTCAACCGGGCTTCCTTATGGGGAATCTTCAGTGGAAGTGATTCAAAGTAGATCAGGGAGGCCCAATCTGGATCTAAACCGTATTGATGACGATGGGGATGCCTTACCATCAGAACTAAGGGTGGAGGGACAGTTCTTGTGCAACCGAAATGGCCGTTGCAGCCCGTCTCCTGCTTCATCCTCATCATCAATGCAACCTTCCATGAGGAATTTTGATTTGAATGACAGGCCATATGTTCAGAATGATTCGATAGATCAAGGGCATGGTAAGTCTTCCCAGAATATGAATGCGCATGGATGGCCTAAATCGGATGCTTCAGTTATTTCGATCATGGGCACCAGAGTGGAGATAGACAGAAAAGATGCTCAGTCTCTGTCACTGGGAAATGGCAAGGCTATTATTGGTACTCCAGCGGATGCTAGCATGGCAAGAACGGGAAGTCTTTTGGACATGGGTTCAACGTTCTCTTACACTCACCCTCCTGTTTTTGGGTATAACGGTCTGGCAGCAGGGCCCACAATGTCATTTTCTTCGGCCATGTATGGGCCTGGTGGCGGAATCCCCTACATGGTGGATTCTAGAGGGGCCCCTGTTATGCCTCATATTTTGGCCTCTCCCTCAGCTGTTCTGCCTCCGTTCGCCCAGTCACCGTATGCCATGAATATGAGTGCGCCACAGCCACGTCTAATAAATGGTGCTGGTCCCCCGCGCCCTAGTTTTGATCTGAACTCTGGCTTCATGGTTGAGGGAGTCAATAGGGATTCAGGCATGAGGCATCTTTTCATGCATGGTCAGGGAAGGTCCATGGAGGATCATTTGAGGAACAACGCACAACCCCCTTCGGGTTCTACCATTGGTGGGAAAAGGAAAGAACCAGATGGTGGCTGGGAACACCCGTTTAGCTACAGACATCAGCAACCGCCGTGGAGATAGCACTTAGACATCGGCAACCACTGTGGAAATACAAGTTCTTAACTGCCATGTGTGTTTTGGATGAGTTTCATAAATCCCAGCTAAGAAGATGCTTGATACATGCGATCCAGACGTCGGTGAGCTCATTCGCTTTAGTACAACTGAATAAAGTTGGAGGGAAATTATCAAGGTAACATAATTTATGTGATTAATTGAATTAGGTACTTGTCTTTATTTATTGGTTTTTTTTTAAATTTATTTCCCTGTTCCTCTCTCTTTTCTGTGTTTCATAGAAGGCCATTGCAACATAGGAGACTTGGTTCGTGTAGCTGTAATTTCTCTTCCATGTATATCACAGAAATTATAGGAACAAATTCCTACATCATTTTAGTATTGCTTACATCGCTTAAATAGGGAGCCCTCTTTTATTTTATCATACGAAGAGTGGGCATTTTCATTCTACGAGCTTAAGCCCAAATAGTTGGGTGCTCAAAATTTCGGCCTACATTCAATCCCAATGAAGAAAATTTTGGCCGAATGAAGAAAATTTTGGCGCAAAAGAAGACCTAAGAATTATAATTTCATATTATGCCCAAATCTTGGTCCATTGGACCGCAAGAAGGCATTATACCTCTTAGATACAATGGCAGCCAAAATGCAATAATCTTTGAAGAGGCAGATAGTTATTAACATCTGATCTCACTTTTAACTTTTTGAAGTGGACATTCTGTAGAATTTTCATGCCCAAAGTTACTTTTAGATCCCGTTAGGCAATTTCATTTAATTAAATGTTTCTTAGCGTAAAGAAAATTCAAAACAATGAATTATTAGGCTCAATAAATGATAGGTGGGTTTGAGGTTTGGACGGCTAGGGTTTCGGCTTTGTGACTGGTTTTTGGGCTTCCACGACGGCAGTCGATCGGTCAGAGTGGGAGGCTGTTGTTTGGATGGTGGGGAAGGGGTTTTTGGGCTGGGTTTGTCTTATGGATTCACTGAGCAGCACCATGGGGAGTTCTTTGTCGAATTCGAATATGGAGGATATTGAACTAGATGTGAGTAGGGAGGTTTTGGCTACGTTCGTGACCCACTTTCTGTTGGTTGGGAAGTTATGATAGGGATAGGGTACAACAGGGAGGCTCTGGTGAGTACCTTAAGGCGTATATGGTTCATACGTAATCCGTTCACGGTGGTGCCGCTGGCGGGAAGTGGACGGCTCCTTATCTCTTTTGGGAATGAGGGGGATCGCTCCAAGATCATGGCAGGATAGCCATGGATGTTCAACTGTGCTCTATTCGCACTTGCCAGGACTAATGAGCTGGTGGATCATGTCGACGTGGCTCTGAATGTACAAGGGTTTTGGGTGCGGGTGAGGCGCATCCTGTTGTTTTTTCCCAGCCAACAATTAGCTGAGAGGGTGGGCAACCACATTGGGCGATTTGTGGTCGTGGACAAGGGTCAGAATGGGGATTTTTTGGGGAGATTTTTGAGGATTCAGGTGGAGCTGTAGGTGGGGGAATCGTTGAGACGGTGTATCTCTTTGAATTTGTTCCCAAACGAACCGACGAAGAAATATGAGTTGGAATATGAACGGTTTCCGTTCTTTTGCCTTCGCTGTGGCCGCCTGGATCATGTGGTGGGTGGTTGTTCGACGGAGGTGGGGGGCGTTGCAGGGGAACATCATTATGGGCAGTGGAAGACGGTGGATCTGGAGGTTTTTAGTATTCAAAAGCATGGCAACTTCAAAGGGACAGTATTTGGGTCGACTAGAGCTAAAGGGATTGCAGGTGGGGGCACGGGTGGTGGTGGGGCGGAGGACGCGCAGAAGTCAGTCGGGGGGACGACAGGACAGGGACGTAGTTTTTCTGTTGCTTTCGGCACGGGGTAGCCGATTGATCCTGAGGGTTTCGGTGGCTGTGGGGGTAGGGAGATTGGGCCTGTCAAGCGTAGGCGGCTGGGCCTGGCTGAAGGGTCCGGTTCTAGGCCGATGCAAGGGGAGTTCGCAGGTCGATCAGGTCCAACCGAATGGGGTTGGCCTTTCTCTAAAACGGGTTTCGCGCGCCCTTCACTCTTTCGGTACGTGCCTGTCGTCGGTCTCTCTGGTCTGTTCTGAGGGGATGGCCGCGACAGAGGTGCAAAATTTCGGCGCAGGGCCACCGACTGGCGGTTCCAGTAAGCAAGATCATGTTTCTACCGTTACTGCTGAATTTTCTTGGTCGTTTTCTTCTGAATTGGGTGTTATTCTGACAGAGGGGATGTCGGGAAATGGTGGGGACCGGGGGCAAGGTTTGGGGGAGCCTCGGTCTGTTTTCAAAACCTAAGGTGTGGGTTCTCAGAGTGGAATTGCACCTTCTTTGAGCTTTGGTACCTTTTCTCGCAATTTGGTGGGCATGTCGTCTACAGAAGTGATGAGATCACCCTATCACGAGCAATGAGTATCCTCTGTTGGAATGTTCGTGGGCTGGGATGCCCACGAGTGATGAGGGCCTTGAAGCATTTCTTCCGGGCCAAAAAACCAGGTATTCTCTTTCTTACGAAAACATAAAAAACAGTACATCAGAGGGATTGTGTTAAGATTGCTTTAGGTTTTAACATGGGTTTTGTGTAGGCTGTGAAGGCATGAGAGGGGGTCTGGCTTTATTTTGGGCTAATGAAGTTCAGGTGGCTGTAAAGTCTTATTTGCTAGGGCATATTGATGCTTTGATTGAGGGGGTGGGGGATTTCCCTTTCCATTTTACTAGCTTCTATGGTAATCTGGAGGTTCGTCTCAGAGGGCACTCTTGGGGGGTTACTCCGCTGGTTGAATTATGATTGCAATAGTCCCTGGATTGTGGGAGGAGATTCAATGAAATTGTGGTGTCGGGAGAGCAACAGGGGCGTCGACCTAGGTCTGCGAGTCAGATGCGGGAATTTAGTGACGTCTTAGAAGAGTGTGGCCTGATGACAGTTCCTTTTCAGGGGTATAAGTTCACTTGGAGCAATAGATGGCAGGGCGATGGTTTGGTATGAGTTAGTCTGGATAAAGCAGTAGTGAATCAGGTTTTCCTTCAGGAGTTTTCCAGCAGTTGTTACACAACATTTGAATTCTTGGGCTTCAGACCATTTGCCTATTTGGGTCCGGCTCATCGCCAATGTGCCTCGGTTTGGGGGGGCGGCGGCGTTTCTTTTTCGAAAAAGCATGGGTTTCTGCAGAAGGGTGTAAGGATGCCATCATGGCTGGATGGACGTCAGATTCAGATCGGGAGGTGGTGGGGAAGATTCAACGGGTTGAGGGGGTGTTGCGGGACTGGAGTACTACTTCTGTGGGTCGCATCTCGCGACGGATCAGGAATCTTCAGGCTCGACTTGATGCATATGCACCTTCGTCTCCCTCGGCAGGTGACCAACAGCTGGCTGAGGGGATGGATAGGGAGTTGGATGCTCCCAGGGCCCAGAAGGAGATGTTGTGGAGGCAACGGTCCCGGGTTCTTGGGGCAGTTTAGAGTGTTGAGTCCTCAAGATAATGCGGAGCTGGACAAGCCTTTTAGCCGCCCGGAGATTGAGGTGGCCCTTAACAGCATGTACCCTACGAAAACCCCTAGGGTGGACGACCTTCCTGCTTTGTTTTATCATAAGTTTTGGGATGTGGTGGGCGATGATGTGTTTACATTTTGTCTCTCGGTACTCAATGATGGGGCGAGTGTTCGGGCAGTCAACCATACCTTGATTTCTCTCATTCCGAAGGTGGGCACGCCCAATAAAGTATCTGATTTTCGACCTATTGCTTTATGTAGGGTAATTTATAAGATTATTGCCAAAACCATTGTTAACAGGTTGAAAAAGGTGATGCCCAAACTCATCTCGGATTTTCAGAGTGCTTTTGTGTCTTCCCGTCGATTACTGATAATATATTGGCTGCGTTTGAATCGATACATGTCCTTCAGAGGCGGGGGTCAAGTAAGTTGAAAAATATGATTTTGAAACTTGAAATGTCTAAGGCTTATGATAGGGTGGAGTGGCGGTATTTAGAGGGGATGCTTCGAAAATTGGGGTTTGGGAGAAAATTGTGCAGCTTATTATAAATTGTGTTTCTACAATTAGTTACGTTGTGCAAGTCCGGGGTTAGGCAGTGGGGCGCATTGAGCCCACTAGGGGTCTCCGTCAAGGAGATCCCCTATCCCTCTATTTGTTTCTCAATTGTGCTAAAGGCTTTCTGCCCTTCTATCTCAAGCTCAGGCTGCTAAACATATTCATGGGGTGTTTGTGGTTTCCGAAGCCCCTTTTATCTCCCATATGTTTTTTGCTGACGATAGTTTGCTCTTCTGTAATGCTTGGTTGGGTAAGTGTCAGCAGCTGCTAGAGGTTCTGAGGGAGTATGAGAGGGTTTCTGGTCAGTTGATTAATTTTACCAAGTCTGCGGCTTGTTTTAGTCCAGGTATTGATCCTATTATGCAACTTTTAATTTCAAACTTGTTGGGTATTAGATCTGTTGTTTGTCATGAGAAGTATCTGGGTCTTCCTACTGTTACTGGGCGGAATAAGAGGTTAATGTTTGGGAAGGTCAGGGATGCACTCTGGGGGCATTTGACCACTTGGAACTCTAAGCTTCTATCGATTGCTGGGAAAGAGGTCTTGGTTAAAGCTGTGGCCCAAGCCTTTCCTACTTATTCAATGAGTGTTTTCCAGTTGCCTAAGTCTGTGTGCCAGAAGCTCTCGGCTGAAATTGCACGATTTTGGTGGGGAAAAGCAGTGCAGAAAAGTATTCACTGGATGAGTTGGCAGAAACTTTGTAAGTCTAAAGGAAAAGAGGGGCTAGGATTTAAAAAATTTGAGATGTTCAATCAAGCCATGGTGGCCCAATAGGCTTGGCGTTTGCTGGAGCATCCTACGTCTCTGGTGGGTTGGATGATGAAAGTCCGATACTTTTCGAATTGTGACTTTATGGAGGCTGGGGCTGGATCTTTGCCTTCATTTGTGTGGAGGTTGATTATTTGGGGGCGTGAGGTGATTAAACAGGGTTTGGTGAGTCGTGTTGGTAGCGGGGAGTCAATTCGTGTGTTCATCGACAGGTCGATTAACAGGACCCACCCCGATTATCACCTCGATAATCGGGAAAAACCCTGCTCCCGTCTAACAACCGAATGCAATTACCAAAATGCCCCTTACTTCCGAACGTCATAACTTTCACTTCGTATATCGGAATCGAACGTGCCACCTGTCTACGGATTCTTGACGTGCCGAACTACGTCACAGTCATCGGTCAAAGTCCATTTGACCGCCCGAAACAAAAGTCAACAATTTGCCCATTCCAAGGGCAAAATGGTCATTTCACACCGTCCGTCCGAAATTACTCAACTAATCACCGATTAATCTCACTAATCCGTCATTAATCACTAATCTAATCCTGAAATCCAGGACGGGTCGTTACATGGATCCCATGACCTAGGACCTTTCGGCCGATTATGAACAGGGGTTAGGGGACGATGTGTGCGTGCCTTTATTCATCTTACGGGCGGATGGAACATTGGTTTGTTGGAAGAATCCTTTTGTGGGGGAGGATGTGTGGGATATTTGCAATATACCTCTCCCTACTGGGGGCTCATTTTCGGATGGTCGGTGCTGGTTTTTTTCGAAATCCGGGAAATATATGGTCAAGTCTTGCTATCATCTGGCATTTTAGTTGGGGGTTGAGGATGCAGATGGAGGGGGTGGGTGTTCTTATGCTAGACATAGTGAGGTTCTCTGGAAACATTTGTGGAAGATGAGATTTCCAAATAAGATTAAGCTTTTGTGTTGGCGAGATCCTCCCTACGGGCCGTAATTTGGTCGATCGGAAAGTGGCGGTATCTGGTGTTTTCAGCCGCTATGGGAAACGTGTTGAGGACTCTTTACATGCCTTATAGGCCTGTAAATATAGCCAGAATATGTGGCGTCTTTCCAGCATTCCTTTTGTGGGGCTCCCCTCTCTCTGATCTTTTATTGATCTTTTTGTTTTTTCTTCTTCTCATCTTTCCGAGTCGTAGTTATGTTAATTTGGTTTTATATGCTGGAATATTTGGAATTGGCAGAATAAAGTGATCCACAATTTGCAGGTCAGGGGTGTGGGGGACGTTTATGAGGCTGCCATTGTAACGACCCGTCCCTAGAGCCGAGATTAGTAAAGTGATTAGTAACGGATTAGTGAGCTTAATCGGTGGTTAGTTGGTTACGTTTGGCACGTTAGCGTAGAATGACGATTTTGCCCCTAGTTTGGGCAAAATGTTGACTTTAAGTTCGGGTGGTCAATTGGACATTGACCGATGACTGTGACGTAGTTCGGGACGTCACGAGTCCGTAGACATGTAGCACGCCCGATTCCGACATCCGAGGAGGAAGTTATGATGTTCAGAGGGTTGAGGGAATTACCGTAATTTGGGTAAACGAAGGGGGAAAAGTTGACTTTTAGCACGATAGGATTTTTATACTAGATCGAGAACCGTTAGGTAGATCTCGTCGTCCTGAGTTCAACGACAGGCATGCCTTCATCGGACATTGGACGGGCAAGATACGGGTCTAGAACGGTGAAGGGCAAAACGGTAATTTTGACTCACAAGCAGGGGTATTTTGGTCATTTGCACATTAGGATTTGTGCAAATAAGATCAGGACTAGTGTACAGGGGAAATTGGATATTTTGTGAGAGGACTGAGGGGATGGTGACACGTGGGGTTGCTCTAGTGGGTTCTAGGCGTGTGCACGGTCCCAATTATTTGGGATGTGTATCGTGTTCGAAGAAGAAAGAAACAGAGGGTGAGATTGAGAGAAATTGAGAGTTAGCCGGGTGTGTTGGTGTGTTCTGGTGACTGAGGGAGTGAGCAGAGATCGAGAGGGAGGTAGTGAGTGAGTTGTGAGGGCAGCTCGAGTGAGTCTGAGGGTGGGAGGAGTGTTTGAGTTCACGGGAAAACCAGGAGACAGAGAAGGTAGTTGGTGGTGTTGTTGTGTAAATCGATCAATTGAGGCTGGTGGTGGTGTCCAGAGGACGGAGGAGGCTTAGAGGGGTCGCATAGCCACGGTGGAGCTCACGGCGGCGGCCTGAGCACAGGTAATTTCTTCCCCCTGTATGCTTGCTCTGTTTTGCCGTCGAAGTTCAAATCGATAGTTGTGAGGGTAGGGGCTGAGTCGAGGTGTTTGGTGAGGTCCGGTGAGTTCAGTAGGGTCCTAAGTAGCTGCTGGTTGTGCAGCCGTGACGGGGGATTGCACGACGGAGTCCAGAACGTTGGTGAGTTATAGTGTTCTCTGTTTTTCAGTTTGGGTTCAAACTTAAAGTCGTGGTTTTTGAGTACGATTCGAGGGGTCTGGTAGGTGCTAATTGATTCCTTAGGTCCTTAGGAACCTTTTGTTGTCGAAGCCGTGAAGGGGAAGTGTTCAGGTGGTCGGATTGAAAAATAGGGGATTGAACGGGTTTTGTTTCGAGCTAGGGACGACAGGTTAGAGATTGTGTTGAAGTGTTTGGAGTAGGGGAATCGATTACTGGGTAGAAGACGATGAGATTGGTGGAAAGAGGAGCAGGAATGGTGGACGGACGGCGGAGAACCGGTCACGCCGGTCCGGAACAGTGCACGGGTTCGTAGGTTGAAGATGAACAGTGACTGTGCAGGCGCGTGAGGCCCACGCGCAGCCACTTTGGAAGGCGCGTGGGGGCGCGTGCGGCAGTTTTTGGGGAAACTTTCAACTAAGTTTTTGGTCTAGATGTTGTAACGAGTCTATTGGAATAGGTTTCGGGTTAATCGGACGTCGAATCGAGTTAGTTCCGCGAGGTTGAAGGCTTAGGATCTCAGTTCGTTACGTTTAGGACCCCGGGGATTTTTGGGGAAAATTAGGAGGACCTTAGTAGACGTGTTAGTAACGTATTTTGGTGATTTTTGACAGGATCGGGAATACCCGAGGAAGCTGAGGAACGTACGGGACGCGAGTGACGTGCCCGGTACCAGTGAGTAGACCCCTTCCTTATACTTAAGCATGCATAACTGCTTTTCTATAATTGTTTTATGGTTTTACATGTGATTTTATGATTATTGACTCTGCTATGTTGGTTTTACGTATTTACACGTTTATCGAGGAAGTTCAGTTTTTAGCACGTTTTACGAGAAAGGTTTTCGGTTTTACGTATTTACATGTGATTTGAATTCTGATGTCGATGCCATGATTTGGGATTTCAAATGATAAAGGGTTTTCAATGATTATAAAGGGGTTTTGGAACATGATTTCGATGATCAAGGTTTTCGGTTTTAGAATCGGATTTCGGAAAGCGGAATTTGGTTTTAAAGTTGAAGAGTGGATTTCTGGATTTGGGTTCGGAATGACGGTTCTGGATGCCGGTAGAGCTTCAGACCAGTGATTTCGGATTCAAGTTTGGATATGGATTTAGAAATGGTTTTGGATTGGATTTGCTGGATCTGGTTATTGGGTTTAAAGACCCGGATATTGTGATTGACGGGGGACGGGCCCGGATTGGGTTTAAAGACCCGGATTGAGTTTAAAGACTCGGAGTTTAAAGACTCGGAGTTTAAATACTCGGATATATTGATATTTCCCCCGTAGGCCTGTTGACTTTAAAGACTCAGATGATTGAGGCCTGGATTGAGTTTAAAGACTCGGGAGTTTAAAGACTCGGATAGGTCCAGCAGGTTTGATCGGATAATGATTGTTTGGTATTTATGCTTTATGATATGGTTTTATGATGCTTATGACGTGGTTTCTATAACTGTTTTTATGATGATTCTGCAACTGTTTTTATGACGATCCTTATGTGATTTACCACTGGTTTCAGCTCATGGGTTATGCATGTGTGTTTTCAAAACGGAGGGCTAAAACCCTGGTTTGATTATAAAACGGTTTTCGAAACTTTTATTCTTTATGGTCTACTCACACTTTTCTGTTTTTAATTGCCCTCCAGATCGTGGAGCTAGCGCAGGAGTTGACGTTGAGGCAGCGTCAGAGGCATAGAGTACTCGAGAGTTTCCCGGAGTGTTTCCGATTTTCCGTTGTGCGTGTACTTTGTTTATCGGTTTTTGATTTTCTTAGTTTGGTACTATGCTCTGTATAATGTTGACTCTGGGATTGTTTTAAATTCTCATGCGTTTGACAATGTAGTCGTGAGATTGTTCCGGTCTTTCGTTTTTGGGGTGTCAGACGGGAGCAGGGTTTAGTCCCTAATTCTGGGGGATTAGGGGTGAGCCCTGACAGCCATGGCCTGCTTTACGGATTTTAGTGAGCTACCCCAGGTTGCTTTGAGGGCTCCGCTAAGGCGAGTGACTAGGTGGGTTAAGCCGGTGAAGGGGACCTTTAAGCTTAACTGTGATGCGGCCGTTACCCGGGACCCCTTCAACGGGGCGTGGGTGGTGTACTTAGAGATTCGAGTGATGTTCTGATGGCTGATTTTGCGAAATTCTAAGAGTCACATTTTTCACAAAATCTATAAGATATAAACTCACGATTTTTGTCAGTGTTTGAAATTATGGAAAAAATATAAAAATACTTATTCTATTTCCATTATTATCAATCTGTAAGATACTTTGAAATTGAGAGAAATTGTTTCATATGCCCTTTAGATCCTTAGATCAATTCCGATCATATTTTAAAATTTCATTAAAATTCGAGTTGTTTTGTTTAAAAAATGCATAAAAATAGTTAATGGGCACTTTGGATCATAGAGCATACCCCAAATGACTTATAATATTTTGGATAATGTGCAATTAAAATATTTTGTGAAATCTCAACGAATGCATTTTTTCACAAAAATTGTGAGATTACTAACGATTTTTTGTCAATTTTTCAAATTTTGACAAAAAAAAAATTAAAATACTTATTCTATTTTCATTATCGTCATCCAGAAAATACTTTGAAGTTGAGGGGGTGGTTTCCAATGACCTTCGGATCTTAGAGGCACTTTCATATTCTGTTTTGAAATACTAGATTTTTTGCTTAAAAAGTACAAAAAATTAGTTAATGAGTAGATGACAGCACATGTCCCAAATGACCTTCGGACCGTGACTCAGGCGTCGAGTCTGGGACTCCGTTAGTTCTTGAGCCGGTCCACACTCGGACATCGAGTCTGGAACTCTTTTAGTTCCCAAGTGATATTAGCCTACTGGTAGTGCCTATTTGATATGATGGTTTAGTTGCAGATTTAGAGGATGGGTTAGTCGATATGATAGATTAACTTAGATGATCAGATGGTACAGTGTGGTTGGTTTTGTGTGACTGGTATGGCTGTGCATTGGTTGATTTGCTATGTTTGTTGTGTCAGTGCTTTGGCTTGATTGTATGTGCATTGTTACTGGTTATGAGCCTATATTGGACAGGTTTTGAAATTACAAGATTTTTGTCTTACTGCACTTATTCCGAGATTGCTATTTTATTGATAAATTTTATGCATGCATAATTTTGTAAAATGAAGGGAAAATTCGTATATTTTCAAACTATGTTTTTAAATCTTTATTTTTATCCATTCACACAATTTTTTTGGCTTTGAAACTCTACAAAGCCGTTGCACCAAAATCGAGGTTGCTTACGAAGCGGAGGCATGAATTCACGGTAACACAAGTATCCCTTGTCTAACATGGTTCAAAGGTACACTTGGTATTTGGGATTACCTACCGGATGAGAGCAAGACCCAGATACTATATATAAGGTGTTTTCTGAGTTGGGTCCTGTCAACTAGAGTGTCCATTATTTTATATTTGTTTTTTAGGCAAAAATAAAACTTGAATTTTAATAAAATTTCGTAGCTAGGTCCAAAAAGGACTCTAGGGTCTGAAGGTAATTAGAAATCATCCCCCTCAACTTCAAGGCATCTTATAGGTTGATGAGAATGAAAATAAAATAGGCATTTTTATGTTTTTGTCAAAATTTCAAAAATCGACTAAAAATAATGTGGTATAGCTCACAATTGTATAAAAAATGCGTCTGTCGGAATTTCGTGAAATATTTTAACTACACATTAGCCAAAGACTATAAGTCATTTGGGACATGTTTTACCATCTAAGGTGTCCATTAACTATTTTATATTTATTTTTTAAGGAAAAAACTCGATTTCAATGAAATTTCGTAACGTAGTCTGGAAGTGATTGTAGGGTCCAAAGACCATTAAAAACCATCTCACTCAACTTCAAAATATTGTATGGTTGATGAAAATAGAAACATAATAAGTATTTTGATCATTTTGACAAAATTTCAAATATCGACTAAAATCGTGAGTTATATCTCACAATTTTTGTGAAAAATGCGTATGTTGGGATTTCGTGAAATATTTTAATTGCATATTAGCCAAAGTATTATAATCCATTTGGGACAAGTCCTTCCATCCATACTGCCCATTAACTATTTTATATTAGTTTTTTTAAGAAAAAAACTCAGATATCAATGAAATTCCGAAATGAGGTCTGAAAGGGTCTTTAGGGTCCGAAGGTTATTAGAAATCATCCCCCTCAACTTCAAAGTGTCTTACAGGTTGATGAGAATGAAAATATAATAAGTATATTAATGTTTTTGTCAAAATTTAAAAAACCAACTAAAAAACATGAGTTAGCTCTCAAATTTTGCGAAATATGTATCCATCAGGATTTCGTGAAATATTTTATTTGCACATTAGCAAAATTATTATAAGTCATATAGGATATGTCCTGCCATTCAAGGAGTCTGTTATTTTATATTCATTATT
Organism: Prinsepia uniflora; assembly: GCA_032719365.1. NCBI lineage: Eukaryota > Viridiplantae > Streptophyta > Magnoliopsida > Rosales > Rosaceae > Prinsepia > Prinsepia uniflora. The sequence continues at coordinate 78,526,200 of CM064868.1, read as the reverse complement.
TAGGTAAATAAAAGGACTCGAATTCAATTCAATTAAGCCACCCCCCTCAATTTCAAAGTACCTTATCGGTTGATGAGAATGAAAATAGAATAAACATTTTTATATTTTTATCAAATTTTCAAAAACCGACTAAAAATCATAACCTATAACTCACAATTTTTGTGAAAAATATGTCGGTCAGGATTTTTGAAATATTTAAATTGCACATTGACCAAAGCACTATAAGCCATTTTCGTCATGTTTTGCCAATCAAAGTGTCCGTTAACTAATTTATATTAGTTTTTTAAGGAAAAAATCAAATTTTAATGAAATTTTGAAAGTACTATAAGTCATTTGGGACACGTTCTGTCATTTTTCAAAGTACTATAAGTCATTTGAGACATGTTCTGTCATCCAGGATGTCTAATAACTATTTTATATTCATTTTAGAAAGAAAAAAAAATTGAATTTTAATGAAATTTCGTAAGTTAGTCGGAAAGTGACTATGATCTAAAGGCCATCATAAATCATCCCTCTTAACTTCAAAATATCGTATACGTGATAAAAATGGAATAGAATAAGTATTTTGATGATTCCTACAAAATTTCAAAAACTAACTAATAATCTTGAGTTATAGCTCACAATTTTATTATTTTTTTGTTAATAATGCATCTGTCGAGATTTTGTGAAGTATTATAGTTGCACATTAATCAAAGTATTATAAGACATCACATATATGTACTGCCATTTAGGGTGTCAATTAACTATTTTTATGCATTTTTTAAACAACAAAAAAATTGAATTTCAATAAAATTTCAAAACACAGTCCACAAATGATCTAGGGTCCGAAGGTAATTGGAACCCTCCCCCCTCTCTTCTCTTTAACCTTCGAAGTATCTTACGAATTGATGAGAATGAAAATGAAATAAGTAGTTTAATGTTTTTTTTTTCCAAAATTTCAAAAAGTGACTAAAGAGCATGAGTAACTCACAGTTTTTGAAAAAATACGTCCGTCTGGATTTCACAAAGTATTATAACTGCACATTATCCAAAGTATTATAAACCATTTTGGACATGTCCCACCATCCATAATGCCTATTAACTAATTTCTCTGCATTTTTAAGTCGAAAAAAATTGGAATTTCAATGAAATTTCATATCGTGGTTCAGTAGTGATTGTAAGGTCCAAAGCTCATTTGAAATGATCCCCCTCAACTTCATAGTATCTTATGGGGTGATGAAAATTGAAATACTATAAGCATTTTGATGCTTTTGACAAAATTTCAAAAACCAACTAAAAATCGTGAGTTAACTAATAGTATTTGTAAAAAAATGTGTCCACTGGGATTTTGCAAAATATTTAAAATGAACGCTAAGCCTTTAGGGACACGTGCTACCATCTAAGGTGCCTATTAACTTTTATATATATATATATATATATATATATATATATACATTTTTAAGCCAAAAAAAAAAACTCAGATTTCAATGAAATTACAAAACGTGATATGAAAATGGTTTTTGGGTTCAAAGGTAATTAGAAACCATATCCCTCAATTCAAAATTATCTTACAAGTTGATGAAATTGAAAATAGAAAAGTATTTCTAGGTTTTTGTCAAAAATTAACCAACAAAAAATCGTGAGTTGGGATTTCGTGAAATATTTTAACTTCACATTAGCCAAAATATTATAAACCAGTTCGAAATCCCCTGCCATCTAGTATATCCATTAAATATTTTATATTCGTTTTTTAAGGAAAAAAATTCGAATTTCAATGAAATTTTGGAACGTGGTTCGAAGTCCAAAAGGGACTCCAAGTTTCAAAGGTCATTAGAAATCATTCCCTTCAACTTCAAAACATCTTATGTGGTGATGAAAATGGAAATACAATAAATATTTTGGTTGACAGGACCCATCCCAATCCCCCCGGGATTAGCGCGGGATGACCCTGCTCCCGTCTGACACGGAGTGTCAGACAAGGGATAATTTCGACCCTTGCCCTCCCCGGGCTATCAGAGTACGCCAGGATCCGGAGGAGACATGTGATATCTCGGTCTCTGCTACAGCCCACATCCGATGTCAACCTGAAGGGCAGTCAAAACATTAAAAACTGTGAGTGGACAAAACAAAAGTTTATAAAAACATTTAATAAGGAAGACATTTGTACCCTCCACTAAAAAGCATGCATGCATTCGAAAACCATTTATCCAAAACAAACCATATGTGGGACGAAGCCCAAAGCAGATATAAACTAAGGTCGAAAGGACCACAATAAAAACGACCATACGGGCCACTGCCCAAATCCTGTGCACACCTGTACACACCACATATCATATATCATATATCCATCACATACATATATATAAGTCACACAACCAATCCTGTCACGGTATCCAAAGCCACGCGCGCGCTACCCGGGTCTCAATCCGAGTCATCTCAAAGTCAAGGTCAATGTCCGCAGACCACTGACCCTACCCGAGGTAATAGTAACCATAGCCTTCCTGAGAGTAAGGAACCCAACTGGGGGGTGACTCCACTCAGTCGGTGCTCCGTGACTACTCCGGGGTCCACCCAGGCCAACGACCCTCCCCGGAGGAGATAGTAGAACATGTAAAGGAAGGTAGACGAACATATATATACATAACATAAACATTCATGACCGGTTCCCCTGAACCGTCATGAATCCATAATATCCATAATCAGGTAACATGCCGGTTCCCATAAACCGTCATGTACCGTAATAACATAACCGAGGTAACATGCCGGTTCCCATAAACCGTCATGTACCGTAATAACCAACAAGGGTTCATGCCGGTTCCCATAAACCGTCATGAACCTGGGAATCCATTTAAGGTTTCCTAACCTGAAATCAAAACCGTAAAGTGATTGGGTCTCGTACCCGAACATAAGACATCAGTTGGGCACCGTGCCCGATTCTGAGGTCATATGCCCGAGACAAAACCAAATGGGTCTCATACCCGAGTTTATCATTTTGAAATCCAAATCCAGTTCATTAAGTCAATACAGAAATACAGACCCGTATAAGCACCGTATAAGGCCGAAACCTCGAAATACGTGCTTATACGTAACCACATAGAATTGCACCCATGGCATCATCAAACAAGTAATAAAACATATAATTAACATTTATGCATGCACCAATTTAGAAAACAAAGTCCACTCACAGACCGTCCGAGCTGCCGCCTCGATTTGCGTGCCATACGGCTCCCCGAGCCGATCACCGTCACCGGGACTCCCAAACCTGTCCAAATCGTAATAGAAGGTTACTAACTACTTAATTAACCTCCCACTAAAGCCCCGTAATTTTCCCGTATTTTTAACTATTTTTAATCCCGAACCTAAACCTTCCGATGCCCCGAAACATATCGAGACGGTGTCCGATCGACACGAAACCAGTCCCAAAATGTTCGTTACATCGAATAGAAGATTTCACATGTTGGAACCTTCCCCAGATTCCCTGCCACGCGCCCTCACGCGCCGCCTGAAGTGGTTGCGCGTGGGCTTCACGCGCCAGCTACAGTACCCGCTGACGTCATCGCTGACGTCAGCATGACGTCATCACTGACAGCCCCTGACAGTAACACGTGTCACGCTCCCATTGGCCCACTGTCTGACATGTCAGCTGACATTGTCAGATCTGACAATGCTGATGTCATCGCTGACATGATGACGTCAGCATGATGACGTCACCTGTCATCTCTGTCCTCCCGCGGGTCGACCCGAATACCAGTAACCGGGTCGCCGTGACCCGCGGCTTGACCCGGCCGGTTCTCCCTGCTCCGGCCACCATTTTTCCTCCCGTTTGTCCCATTCTACTCCTCTCAACCTAACCTAGAGTTCTATGGGTTTAAAAACTAGAAAACGGGTCGAGGTAGTTACCTGTGATGCCGAGAACAGTCGCCCAGCTTTCGGCCGTCCGTCTGGGCTGCACCGCCGTCCTCAGCCGTTCCTTTTGATCCCATTAGCCTCCTCGAGTCCCCAAAAACCCAACCAAATCATTAGTTTCGATCCAAGACCCATAAAACCCAAGTTTTGAATTTCAAACCCCTAACCTACCTTTTCGGGTTTCCTCCCGCCGTGAGCCGTCGTGGCTCTGGCCGCCTCCGTCCTGTCCTTCCTCGTCTCACTCACACTATCATCCTGGTCTCAGCCACTGGTGGTGAGGGGATGTGTGTTGTGTGTGTTGAAGAAAATGGAGAATATGGGTTAATGGGGTTTTTCGGGTTTGTGAGGAAAAGGAAGAAAATGAATGAAAATGATGGTGGTGCCGTGGAAGAGAAGAGAGAAGGAGATGTGATCAGATGAGAGAAGAGAGGATTGATGGTGAGGATTAAAAGGTAGGGTTGAAATGGATGGTTAGGATTAATAGTTGTTAGGTTAAATTATAAGAATAATTAAAATAATAATATTTAATTATTTAGATCCACATTTTGGGGGATCAAAGCAATGGGATGAGTGACACTTGTCACTCATCCATGGGGCCCACCAAAATATCCACCCAATCAGATTTCGCCGAAACGTCCCCGTCTCGAAGTTCGTGCATAGTGAAATCGAACTTCCGTGACCCATAACTCTCCCGTTTGAAGTCCGATTTCAGTGTGCCGCCTGCCTATGGATTCGTATCGTCCTTATCTACGTAACGGTCTTCGGCCCTCGGCCATCGGACCTCCTGGTCAAAAAGTCAACTTTTGACCTCCTATTCACCTAAATTACCAAAATGCCCTTGGGCTTCCGAACGTCATAACTTCTTCTACGAACGTCGGAATTGAACCTCTATGAACTCGTGACGTCACGAACTACGTCACGGTCATCGGTCAAAGTCCCTTTGACTGCCCGATTAAAAAGTCACCGTTTTGCCACCATCAGGGGCAAAACGGTCATTTCGCACCGTTCGTCCGATTTCGCTCTACTAATCACGGATTAGCCCCACTAATCGTGATTAGTCACTAATCTAATCTAGGAATTTGGGACGGGTCGTTACATTGATGCTTTTGAAAAGAAAAAAAACCATTAGTTATATATATATATATATATATATATATATTAACTCAAATTTTTTGAAAAAATGTGTACATCGGGATTTAGCGGCATATTTTAACTGCACATTAGCCAAAATATAGTAAGCCGTTAAGGATATGTGTGCGACCTGAGGTGTCCATTAACTATTTTTTATGTATTTTTAAGCAAAAAATCTCAAAACTCACATTTCAATGAAATTTCAAAAATTGACAAAAAAAATTGTAAGTTATAGCTCATAAATTTATTGAAAAATGCGTCTATTGCGATTTCATAAAATAATTTAATTTCACAAATGCCAAAGTACTATAAGCCATTTGGGTTGTGTCCTATCATCCATGTTGTCCATTAACTATTTTATATCCATTTTTTAAGCAAAAAACTCAAATCTCATTTAAATTGTGTAACAGGATCCAAAAAGGACTCTAAGGGACCAAAGGTAATAAGAAACCACAACCCCCCTCCCTCTTCTTTCACCCTCAACTTTAAAGTATTTCAGGATTTCATGAAATAATTTAACTGTACATTAATCAAAGTATTATACGCCATTTGGGACATATCATGTCATCCAGGATGTCTATTAACTATTTTATATTAGTTTTTAAGCAAAAAAAAAAATACTTGAATTTTATTGAAATTCTGTAACGGGGTTCGAAAGTGACTCTAACATCCGAACGTCACTGGAAGCCATTTCCCTCAACTTCAAAGTATCTAAAGGGTTGATGAGAATAAAAATAGAATAATTTTTTTTTCTTTATCAAAATTTCAAAAACTGACTACAAATCGTGAGTTATAACTCATAAATATTTTAAAAATATGTCCACCCGGATTTTGTGAAAATGGGGAAAACTTACCTCGACATCTTGATTCGAATCCACGAACTTCGGCCATGGTCCACAATCCCTTCCGAGGATTTCTCACGTGCAAAGCTCCAATATTTCGAGCTTAACATGACCCCAAAAACTCCAAAAGAGCACATGGACACCTGGTTTCACTGTCCATGTCCCTGAGCCAAACCCCGAAAACCCAGTTCACGGGTTCACTGTTTCGTTCATAGTTCCTCACTCCTCCCGTCACAATTTTCAAGTCCTTTTCATCCTCTAACCTTACTTTTCTTCTTCTTCTTCTCCTCACCATCATTTCCTGGTTATCTCCATCTCTGCTTCCTATTTTTCTCTCATGATTCACAATCATTCATGGCTTTGGCCTATGGCCACTGAAAATCACAAAACACACACACACAACCTTAAATAAAGGGACAAGTCGGTGGAAGGGGAGAAAATATCAAAACACCCTAGAAATTGACACTTGGTAGCGTACAATTGATCCATATTGTAAAATGACCAAAATGTACTTGGTGACATAATTACCAAAATACCTTTAAGGGTTCTTGATCCAAAACAACCTCAAACAATCTCTGATTTTGGTATGCCGATTGTCTACGAACTCATGGTTTTGAGACCTTTGTAACGGTCTTCCTAGAATCCCCAAACGACATTCCTATCAAAAAGTCAGCATTTTGACTTTTTTCAAGATTAAAATCGTCATTTTACGTAATTTTCCAAATTTTATTTTCTCTTAAAGGTCCATGTCGTTAATAAGCAGTTAAAATATTTCATGAAATCCTAACAGACAAATTTTTTCACAAAATTTAAGGCTCGCATTTTTTAGTTCGTTTTTTAAATTTTGGCAAAAACATTAATATACTTATTCTATTTTCATTCTCATCAAGCTATAAGATACTTTGAAGTTGAGAGAGTTGGTTTCTAATAACCTTCGGACCCTAGACATACTTTTGGACTCTGTTCTGAAATATTGTTTAAATTCGAGTTTTTTTCTTTCTTACAAAACGAGTATAAATTTTTTAATGGACACCATGAATGGAAGGGCATGTCCCAAATGACCTATAATACTTTGGCTAATGTGAAATTAAAAATATTTCACAAAAACGCATTTTTCATAAAAATTGTTGACATATTGAAATTTTGTCAAAACCATCAAAATACACGTTCTATTCCTATTTTCCTCACCCCGTAAGATATTTTGCATTTTTTGGATATTATCTAATACATTCGGACCCTAGAGTCACTGTTGGATCACATTATGAAATTTCATTGAAAAATATTTTTATTTTTATTTTGCTTAAAAATGAATATAAAATAGTTAATGGACAACATGGATAGCAGGGCATGTCCCAAATAACTTATAATACGTTAGCTAATGTGCATGTAAAATATTTTACAAAATATCGACTGCCGTGTTTTCGTAAAAAAAAAATGTGAGTTATAACTCATGGTTTTTGGTTGGTTTTTGAAATTTTTTCGAAACAACAAAACACGTATATATTTCCATTTTTATAACCCCATAAGTTATTTTGAAGTTGAGAGAGATCGTTTCAAATGACCTTGGGACCCTAATGTCACTTTCGGATCACGTTTTGAAATTTCATTGCAATTCAAGTATTTTTTTTTTTTCTTTAGAAACGAATATAAAATAGTTAATGGACATCTTGAATGGAAGAACGTGTCTTAAATTGCTTATCATATATGAAATTCCAACAGACACAGTTTTCACAAAAATTGTGAACTCTGGATTTTTATTGATTTTTGAAAATTTGACAAAAACATAAAATACTTATTCTATTTACATTCTCATCAACCAATAAGATACTTTGAAATTGAGGGGGATGGTTTTCAATGACATTCAGATCCTAGAGTCACTTCCGGACCTCGTTTTAAAGTTTCATTAAAATTCTAGTTTGTTGCTTAAAAATGCTTTAAAATAGTTAATGACAACCTTGGCTAATGTGCAGTAAATATTTCACGAGATCTCGACTTACGCATTTTTCACAAAAAGTTTCACTTTGAGCTTATAACTCACAGTATATTTGGAAATCTCAAAAATTGTGAACTATAACTCACGCTAGTAATGTTTACTTACAATATTTTTTGAAATCTCAAAATTTGCATTTTTTCCAAAAACTATGATCCATTCACGATTTTTAATCGTTTTTAAAATTCAACAAAAACATCAAATAACATGTTCAACTTCCATTCCCATCTCACTTTTAATTTTTTTTTTAAGTTCATCCATGACATTCTATATATTTTTCAGGATCTAAAGTCAGGTTGAAACTCCACTAGTTAATTTCATTTATTTTAATATGTCTTAGCTTAAATGTGAATTATTGGGCTTAATAAAAGGAAACTCATGTTTCAAAGAGCTTATAACAACTTTGTTCATGTCCTCTACAAATATTTTAGGAAATCTCAAATCGCATTTTTCCTAGAAAAATTTCTTAATCCCTGTTAATGTTTACTTACAATATTTTAGTAAATCTCTGGAGTCACATTTTTTTCCAAACACTCTTGAGCTATAATTCCTGATTTTTAATTCGTTTTTGAGAGTTCAACAAATCACCAAATAACATGTACTTCCATTCATATCTCAATTTTGGCATTTTAAAATTCATACATAACATTTTATATAATTTTAAGAAACTAAAGTCACTCTCAGATTCCGCTAATAAATTTCATTTATTTTAATGTTTCTTGATTTAAAAATTCATAATAATTAATTATTAGGCTCAATAAATAGAAACTCGTGTCTCCATGGTCTTATAACAGCATTATTAATGTTCACTGAAAATATTTTTGGAAATCTAAAAGTCGCATTTTCCCAAAAAAAATCGTCAACTATATATAACTCACAATTTTCAGTAATTTTTTAAAGATTCAATAAAAACTTGAAATAACATATTTTTCTTCCATTTTTATCTCAATTTTAGGTTTAAAGTTCATATAGGATATTTCTAAAAAATTTGAGGCCCTAAAACCAATTCTGGAACTGTGGTGTAAACTTGAGGCCCTAAAGTTCATACAAGACATCACGCGGTAAATTGTTTTATCCTCCTTTTCCTACATACGGCTTAATAATTTCAATGTTTGTCGTAATTGTCAAGTGCGAGAAATATACAGTTCCAAGTGAAAACTAACAAGTTAAAAATACAGGCAACTGCGTAAGGTAAAATTAAACTTAAATCAAAATGACCAATAAAAAACTCTAGGAAGCAATATTTCCTAATTCTTGCCATGGTAAAACTAGTTACAAGGCTGTCTCTCAGGTGTTACAACTGAAAGAAACCGTTCTGTGATTTGGGAGATTTCAATTTCCAGCTCGATGGAGCTACCTCCGCTTGTACCTGGGAGAAAGAAATCAAATTGGAGACAGGATTTATAAGCAGACGAAAAAAGCAGAACTCCTGGAAAATGCAAGCAGTCAAGGAGAAAATATCAAGCGCAGCGCATTCAAGGTCTAATGAAATTCCTAGTGACCGCAAGAAATAAGAATAGAATCGGACAACAAAGGATTAGCACTGTCAGAAAAGATTCAAACAAACAATTGTATGGCCAATACAAGAGCGGTCATTCGCATTTCAAAAAAGTCACCATGCAATTCTCCAAGTGCAAATTTTCTTTTGGTTTTTCTACAAAATTGGAGTCCAGATGACATGTTTGTAAATGCAATTCTCCAAGACTACAAAGCATTCTGCTTGACCTCAATCAAACTAGTGTGTAAACATGGCATGATTATCGTTCACCAAATGCCTTCTTAAGCGCTTGACATCTTAATTAAATGAACAAGTAACAATAACGTGATAAAATTCTCTGCAATTTTCCCCATTTAAACAGATTTAAGAGTGAAACCATAACTTTATGTGCTAAGCTAGAACTCAAATTCTATATATAGCACAAATAATGCTCAAAAAGATGCAATAAAAACTGGGAGGAAATCACAATCTAAGGCTCTTCATACCTTGACTTGCTCTTAAATGAGCTCTTGGATTTCTTTCCAACCCCACTGCCTTTTTTATTCTCCCTCTTTTGACTCATGTCGCTCTGGAACAGGTCCTGCATCTCTTCTGTCCTGGACTGGGTTCTTTGCGAAGGACGACTAGATTTCGTGCTAGGCTTCTTCACAATCTTGCCAGCATCTGTTGCCTTCTTTGCAGCCTTCGCAGATTTTGCCCGTCGATAACCCACATCAATAAGTGGCACTCCAGGTTTTTCCTTCTTGGTCTTTCCACTAGCCTGCAGTTATTACATTATAATTAGTGCATGCTTCTACATAGCATATATGATTTATTTTTTTTATGTTGAGGTTTATGAAGATATGAACAGTTAAAAAAGAATGTAAACCAGATCAGGAGCTGCTGTATCCTTCACCATATGCCCACAAATTCACTAATAAAATCTTAACAAGTAATGAAGGCCCCATAAAGGAGCAGTTTGAAGAGCAAACTGATAGAGTTGAATGATCATTACAAACCTCAGCCATAGAAGGCCTTTTCTACAAAGAGCAAAACAAGGGACAAGTCCAAGCCACCCAGCTGGCTTTACCACCATACAGAGAAAAATAATCATTTTCTAGAATGATTATAAAAAACCTCAGACCTCGAGCATAAAGACACCAATCAAATGTTTCAGCCATCTGGATATCCTTACTGTTTGTTATGTTATTAAACAGTAAAAAAAAAGCTTATTAATATACTATTTAACATTATATCATCTCATGCCCAACCGGAGTACTGAGGATCCAGGGATTAGCCGCCTAAGACCCTCCAGAAGAGTTTCAATCACATAGATAAGACACTCGAAACTAAAACAAGAAGCAGCTGGAGAAACAAAACAAAAGCTTAACCTTTGGCCATGTTCATTAGCACAGAAAATTTTCATCGAAAAAGGAACGTAACTAATTAATGCCAATACAAATTAAATCTTGATAAGATCACCTGCTAAATGTGAATGCCAGACACGCATGTGAGAGAGATGTAATATGCATGTGTGCATGTGAATGTGAGAGAGAGAGAGAGAGACATACATCCAACTTTTCATTTTGATTTTCCTCTTCTAACATTTCCCTAGCTGCTTCCAATTTCCGTCGCTTCTTTCGAGGCAAATGTTTCTGCTCCAGAGAGTTAACATGTTACATTTGCTTAACCCAAATCGATTTCCAAAATGAAAATTAAAAAAAAAATGAATGAAAATGCAGGACTCAGATGCAAAAAAGTATAATCACCTCACGCTCGCGTTGCCGCTTTGCTTTAAGTTTCAAGTCTTCAGCTTGTTGGGCACTAATTACCTCATTTCCAGAATGCTTTTCACTTTCATTGGATGCCTGTGAGCAAGAAAAGAAAGAAAAAAAAAACTGATTACAGTGAAAATTTATGACAGCTAAAGTGTTTCCCGTATGGAGAAAAAGAACAACATTGGAAAAATGTGGTCTATTAAATAATAAATGAACCAAATCAACCACCTACAAATTGTAGATGGCTGAACAAATGCATGCTGACATAAACAGATCCAATGAATAAGAACTTACCTTAGCTGCATTCACTACCATCCTTTTCTCCCTTTCTGTTACAATCCAGGTTCTTTTGGGCCGTGCATAAATTTCATCTTTGTGTGCAATCATATTCTCTGCCTGTATTAAAGGCCACAAAACAATTCAAGGAAATCATTATACATAGCATCAACTTTCCAAGCAATGCATTCGCTGCAACGTCAAAGTTCCACAATAAAAATGGAAAATGTAAAGCGTTCTTATTGTTCCTTGTGGTCTCAAAACAGTTAGATAGCAAGGGGGGAGTGATGTTAAATACCTTATTTGCTTCCATTTCAGCTTTTCTTAATGCTTGCTCTTCCCTGCATAAATGAGGAATTTAATTAGTTTTACGCGAGACATCTAAATTACGATAAACCTTTCAGGAGCAAAACAATATTAACCTCTCTTCTTCAAGAATTGTTGCCACTTGATCTTCCATTTGCTCGATTATGTGAGACCACTTATTAATTGATTGCTCTGCAACAATGCGACTCCTCAACTTTGAACCAGCTCTTTTTGCCTATTAAATGGAATTCCCAAGTAACAGATGGGTTATTATTACAGAGTAAAAATACTTCAGGGAGATTCATAAAAAAAATCTTGGCCCAAGAACACAAGACAATTATGCTCACAATGGATTTTAGAAGAGATCGGTCATTATCTGTGACAAAAGTAACAGCATATCCTTCTCTGCCTGCTCTTGCTGTACGGCCCACCCGATGAACATAGCTGCCCAAAGAAACAGACAAAAATGAACTCACAAGGATGCACAAATAAGATCAAAATGTACAAACAAGTGAATACATGATTATACTGCAACAGAGAAGAGTTCCAGGGATTACCTTGTAAGGTCACGTGGACAAGCATAGTTTATAACCGTTTGAACACCAATTATGTCAAGCCCCTACAGAAAATGAACTGAATCATTAATTTCTATAAAGCAGAAGACTTTAACCCTTCTCTACCATTTCCCAACAAATAGTCAAATACTGAGAGACAAGAATATATATATAACAAAGGAGGACAATAATGAGATGAAGAAAGTGGTCGGAAACTTGGTATAATATTAGATTTATTAAGAGCATTGATTTCTTGAAAACCCAGGCAGGAACACATGAATTTTGGCCAAACTCATCCTTTGTAATGGAACTCGGCAATCACTATGGTGCACAAACCATAACTTTTTTCATGTTTTTTAAATAAGACAAAGAAATGTGTAGTCACCATGTGTAAAAGAGGAAGTATCGTCTTGAAAATTCAGCACTAGTTCAAATGAAAAATATCAGCCAAGTCTGAAGGAGCAAGATTCAATTATAAAGGCATGAGTAACAGAGAAGCTCAGAGATCCAGAAGTACAATACAAAAAGAAAAAAAAAATCTTACACGAGCAGCCACATCAGTTGCAATCAAATAATCAACTCCCTGCTTCCTGAAAAGTTCCAAAGCCTACACAAATAATCAAAGATTCTCACAGATTAATAAATAAGGAATATAAGCTCACCTGGCAAGGACCCATATATCCAACCGCATCAAAAATCTCCTTTACCTTATAATATATATCCAAGAATACCGCTAACTAATTCTACGAATAATCCATAAAAAAATAAATTGTTTAGTTAGGCACGCAAGTCACTCACATCTAGACGCTGTACTTGAGTAAGGTTGCCATGAAGTTCAGCAGCTTTAAAGCCAGCTAACCCAAATAAAATCTTTAATCTATGTGCAGCCTGTTTCGTGCCACTGCCAGAGATTAAAAAAAAAAAATTAGAGAGGACTAACCAGAGATATCAGCAAATACGAAAAAAGGATCACAAAACCAATATTCATAAAGAAGATAATAACATACTAGGGATATACTACAAACCTGAATATGATCACTCTTGCAGTAAATGTCTTTGAACACAATGCAAGTAGAACTGCTTCCTGATTTAATTCACGCATTCGTCGTATCCTAACCACCCTAGCAGACAGTCAAAAAGACATCAGCGAAAAAGTTCATATAATTGATACACAAACACGTTATCGAATTTACACAAGAATGAAAATTTAGAGTCAAATGTTGCAATAAGTGATAAAAGTTTATCAAAGAATTGGAGTAATGAGTATAAATGAATTACTCCTCAGTTAATGTCACCGGCCGTTTTGCAGATGGGTCAGCTGAGAGACGAAGTGGTTTGGTCAGAGAGAGCTGGACAAGTTCATCAACTTCCTCGGTCATTGTAGCCGAAAATAGCATGGTTTGTCTTCTTTTGGAGCACACACGAATCTGAATATAAGCTAATTATTAGCAATTTTTCAATAATTTAGAAAAATATATGGCAAACTGAACATTTCTGTTACACAGGAATTCAGCAATATCTCAAATTATTTAAATGCTTGCACTAAAAGGAGGCAGTGCATACCAGCTCGCGAATTTCAGCACTAAATCCAACCTCCAAAAGTCGATCTGCCTCATCAAGAATTAGAACAGCGAGGTCATCCAAATCCACAGACATAGAATTACGTAAATGATCTATTATGCGTCCTGGTGTAGCCACAACAATATCTGGCATTGATCTCAAGGCTGCCTCTTGCATCTGATAAAAAAGGGAATTAATTGGACATTCTCATAGAAAACGGAAGAACGAAAACTGGATAAGAAGGTTGACTGGAAAGCATTATGTAAAAAGCCCCACTGAAAATGCACTTAATATATTTCTAATTTCCTTTCAGAGGTGCAACACAGTTTTCGTGCTTACTGTCCTCATGCTTGAGTACAGAAAAGTGACCTAATTCAGTTATGCAAGATATGCCATATAATTGGACATTGGAAGAATCCTATTTTCCTTTGAAGCCGGCCTCATAAGTCCTAACTAAGTAAAAATAAATATTCAAAACAAAGAAAACGTAGAACAGGTTTAAATGCAATCTACTCCATCTGGTACAGAAGAAATGTTTTTAATGGGTTGAAACAATAGACAAACAAGATTGCCATTAGTATGACATAAAAAGATGCAACAAAAATTAATGAAAGTAATTCAAACCTTTAATGAAAGCCCTCCAACAACCAGGCAACATCTGATATCAGTAAATTGAGCAAGCTTCTCAATCATACTATGAACCCTGAAAAGCATGTTTATAAGTTAGACCGAAACATATAAGGCAATCAATCTTATGCAACAAGCAGTATTAAGACAAAATGGGCCAGTATAGTAAGAATCAGAATGAATTCCTTATGCTTAAGAATCTACCACTCTTTCAATCAATTCCAGCAGTTTTTATCTATTATTCTTAGAGTTAAATCCCCGGAAAATTAGGAGAAAAGGTGGAAATATAAATATACAAAGACCCAATAACATCTAAAACATAGCTGGGAAAGAAAATAATACTTACTGAACCGCCAGTTCTCTGGCTGGGGTCAGAACAAGCACCCTTATAGCAGGTACCCGCTTTGGGCGAAACAATAGTCTCTCCAGAGTAGGTAATGCAAAGGCTGCGGTCTGTGTAAAAAATGACATGACAACAACAACAAAAATTAACAGAATCAGATGAAATTTAAAAAAAAAAAATAGTCATGTCATCAACTAAAACAATTTTGATTCAGCTACCACTAATAATACAATCCCAACCTTAATATAATGGTTCATTTACTGAGAAGAGAGCCAAATTTACCTTCCCAGAACCAGTAATGGCACTCCCACATATATCACGGCCGGTCAGAGCTAATGGTATGCACGCTGCCTACATACAAAATTATTTTATAAATCAGCAAACTCAAATGGCTTAAAAAAAATTACAAGAAATTAATTGAAGGTGGAATAGACCTGAATTGGGGTGGGCTTGGTATAACCCAATTTCTCACACGCCCGGAGCAAAGGGCGCGACAAATTGAGGTCCATGAACGAATTTGCATGAAACGAAGTTCCCTCTGAGGGCGCGAAAAATGCCTTTTTGTCATCCGCATTAGAGGTGTCATCTTCTTCATCATCTTCCCCCTTATAATCTTCCTAAATAATCAACCCGACAAAAATTCTTTCAACAATTTCAAATAACATTGAATTTCAGTAATCAAGACACATATAGGGTTAGATGGATACCTGTTTGTCGGATTCGGACCCGGAGGTACTGCCGTCGTCGGCATTAGCGTCTATAATGGGGACGGTCTGTTGCTGAAGGAGCTTTGAGATTTTAAAATCAACAGAGGTTGTGCTCCGACGAGTATGTTCATCGGCGACGGTCTCGGAGTACGCAGCAAAGTCCCATGGGGATTCGGAATCGCCCGAACGAGAGGGTTTTACTTGTTGTTCACCGTCTTCCTCCTCTTGTTCGTCATCTTCGTCCTGTCGTTCTTCTTCTTCCGAATATTCTTCGTCGCTTGGGGGCTCGAAAACGAATTTCGGAGCCATTGTCTGGGTCGAGCAACTGAGTAGGGTTTATCGGTTAGGGGTTATGAGTGGGATTGATGTATAGGGTTTTGTACCAACGACGCCGTTTAACCGGTTGGTCTGTCAGCCTTTCCAACTACTTAAAACCTCTACGTTTCATGGTGATTACAAATTAGTCCAAACTTCACAAGTACTCAATTTTTATTTTTATTTTCAAACAAGTACTCAATTTTTATTTTTATTTTCAAATTCAACTACGTTTAACTGATTTTAATTTAACCATTAATCTTATATTTATATTGAGTATCGACATTATCTGTTGGCAAAATGATCCACATATCTCTCACTCAACAAAAGATTATTTATACAATAATATTAAGGAAAAATTAGACATTATATTTTTTAATTTTAATCAAATTGTCAATTTAATTATTATTATTTTATCAATCTTTGTGAATTTAACTATTAAATTTTCTCCAATATCACAAACACGTACGTTTGATTTAATCATTTTAAACCTATAAAACATCAAATAATGGATGAAAATGTCCGTGATATATTCGTGAATATATCTATATTTTGGGTTTTGACATAAAAATAGAGAAAGAAAAAATTTCCACTAATTTCCTCAATATCTGTATTAGTCTTACATGAGTATTACTAGGTGCTTAAATCTTTTCCTAAATTTCATTCAATAATTTCAAGTTTTGAACTAAATTTCTAACTTTTTTTTGTTGAGCATGAACGATATCGATATCGAAATATCCAATGATGTTTCCGTAAATTTGAATGTCGATATATATTTCCTAAAAAAAAAGATATTTTCATCCCATCTAACTACATGTGGATGAGTAAAATTTGAATTTTTCTAATACATGTACTAGATCGCCCAATTCTAACAGAGACTAGTTCCAGCCCGGGTGGTTTGCATGGTTTCTAACCTAGTATAGTATGAGGCTCCTTGTTTTTATTTTCTTCCCCTTCAGGTGGAGGTTTGCATGGCTTCTTGTTTCTCTAGTCTGAGGCTCCGGGTGGTTTGCATGGTCTCTTGACTCTTGGTTGGTCTCTTTTGTTTCCTCTTTGTGGGTTTACTCCCGACACCTTTGCCAATTTGTTGTGAGTCATTTGACTCGTTTGTTTTTGGGCTTGTTTCCTTAATGCAATTTTTATTAAACAAAAAAAAAATACAGATTTTTACTCTCTCAAAATTCCTCTTTATTGTTTTGTAACAGATAAAATACTTAAAAAGAATTGGGTTTGTTTTAGAAGATGCCAACGGTAAAAAGTAAGCAAGTGAAATATCCAGACGGTTGGGAGGTGATAGAGCCCACTGTTGAGAGCTGCAAGCAAATATGAGGGAGAAGCAACACTCTTTGGCTCTTACCCACAAGTATCCATTACTAGTTCTTTCACAACGAAATCTACGGTATTTTATTATGAATATTCACCGAGTAGCTGACCTTGTTAGTTCGTTCTTGCAAGAGTAATGCATAATTGCTTTTTAATTACCCCACAATTCTAGATGATAATATACTATAAACACAACATAATCCTTCATTTTCATATTGATAACATATTGGGATGGATATCAATCCCTTGAATCTACTAACTGATTCACTTTAAATCGTTATTTATCTAATGATTTTGAATTGACTAAATAAAAATCAAATCATTTGATAATATAAACCGTTGCTTTAGTAATGGTTTGAATTTGAATTTTCATTTTGGAAATCCGTAAATACAAACCGGACTGGTAAAAAATATATTAATTTTTAAATTTATTATTAAAAAGTAAAATTAATAAAAATAAAAAGATGCCCAGATATACCATAAATAAATGTATATCCAGATAAGAGTATATTAAAAGATTATTAAGTGGTAATGTTTGTTGATAATTCTTAATATATTAGTAACGTTTGCAATCCAATCATTTGTAAGCCTAATATACAAAATTTTGTTTATTGATTATTCTGCTATTTTTTGTATCCTTATTATTTTTTTTTATATCATTGCTGTTTTTTCTTATGGCTAAATAGTTTTATTTCTAATTTTAAAAAATTCAAACTGTGTCGAAGAGTTAAGAAAATCCAAACTAATATATGCATCGAACCGCACTGTGTCCACTCTTAATAGCATGCTACATGAACATTCCATGATCAATACTCATAATTAGAGTTTGAATTTTTATTAAAATTAGAGTATGGATTGATATTTTTATATTTTAAAAAATTAATGTACTTACAGATTAACTTGCATATCAATCTAGTGAAATCCGTCGTCTTATATTTTTAATTTATCATTTTTTTTTTGTATATATCTCTAAATAAAAAATATTCATTATTTAATCAATATTTCAAAGTCATCTCGCAAAAATTAATATTAAAAAGATAAAAGGAAAAAAACTACTGATATATTGACAATTGAAGCCAATAAAAATAATGCAGTAAATTAAATTTATTATTATTTGTTTTTTACAACAATATTATTTTTCCTTTCTTTTTTTACAATATTATTCCCTTTGTGTACAATAGTATTCTATTTTAATTCTTCCAAATTGTTATCATTAGTGTTTTTTTATCGATACCTTCTTTCATCGATGTTTATTGTATCAAATAAAAAATAATTATTTTTAATCAATATATTACATTACATTTATGGGTAAAAACATCTGTAATATCTTTATTTTGGAATATCGACATTAAAATGCGGGAAAAAAATATATGCGATACTTCTACAAATATATTCCTATTTAAGAGCCTTGACATAAAATAGAAAATGAAGAAAAAACTCTCCTAAATTTTCATGATATAAATATTAATTTTATATAAATATTATTGAGTATTTAATTCTTTTTCTAAAAATTTCACATAATTTTCAAATTATAGACTAAATTACTAACATTTTTTTGTTAAGTATGAATAATATTATTGATATTTTTATAAATTTTAACTGTTGATATTTTTGTAAGAAACAATATTTTTATTATTGGTTATATTGACATTTTCACAAAATTTACGCGTGTGCAATTTTACTAATGAGCTAATTTTTTTATTTTCTTTTTTCAAAAATTTAAGAAATAAAAAAATAATTCAAAAACATGTAAGAGAAAACGTAAAGCCCAGATATCCGATTGCGTATGACAAATGTAGTAGATGACTCAATAGCTAATCACTCCGATACAACAGCTTGTGCTCCACCTCATCATGACCCTCAGCCTCTTCATCAACATCATCGTCGTCGTCAGTAAACTGGGCCCTTTTAACTTTCTTACTCCGGTCTGTTTTTTTTTTTTCTTTTTCCATCGATAAACACCTCGAAGTGTCCCATGGCCATACCCAAGTTGACTCCAACTCCTGCTCAGAATATGACTTATCTTTGACCATAACACGCCCTCAACGAATTACAAGCTCCTTATAATTAGTCGCTAGAAAATTTGAAAATTCATTCGCAAATGTGGCAATTTGCTTCCTATACTACACATTGTGGTTACTTCGATCTGCGTTTTTTAAAGCTAAATGAAAGCTTAGGGTTCTTCAATCAACTCAAAATGTGCACGAGTTTAATTTGCATACCTAAGTTCAAGATACCCTCAAGGGTTGGCAATTGACAAGGTTCTTGTTCTGGCTGGAACCCCCATCTAAGGTTCGAGTCCCAACAATTCCAATAAATCCTTTATAGAGAGGTTGCTGAGTGCCGGACACTAGCGAGATTCATGTTAACGCTGATGATTGTGTCAATTCTCGGAAGTCTGAGTTCAAAAATGGCCTGTCAGTAGAGCCTGCAAGGTGGAAAACTGAATTTGTCTACTCCCACCGATGGAGTGTAAGACCCAAATGTTAATTGGAAAAGTAACATGACTGCTAGTAGAGCCTGCAAGGTGGAAAACTGAATTTGTCTACTCCCACCGATAGAGTGTAAGACCCATAGAAAATTGAATTTGTCTACTCCCACCGCTGGAATGTAAGACCCAAATGTTAATTGGAAAAGCGACCTGACTACCAATAGAGCCTGCAAGGTGAAAAACTGAATTTGTCTACTCCCACCGATGGAGTGTAAGATCCAAATGTTAATTGGGTTCCGAGATGGAGTGCAGGACCCAGATGACATTTGGGTTCTAAGAGTTTTTGCGAACCTCCGATGTTTCATAATGTTTCTGGATTAGATAGGCTGTCTTCCTCCTCTCCAAATACCTTCAGATCAAAAAAGTTTGTTCAAGATTTAGAACTCGTTTGATATTGTTTTTTTTTTAATTATTTTATTTAAAAATGAAGTAATACAAAAAATATTTAGTAAAAATGAGAAATCTTCTCTTTTATAAAAACAATGAATTTTTTTTTAAACAATGTGCATATTGTTTTTAAAAGTTACTTTTACCAAACCAAAAAAACCCCAATTAAATCAACTTTCAAAAAAAAAAAAACTTTGTAAAGAACTTCGTAAAAAACACAATATGCCCAGAATGGAGTGCATATTGTTTTTTAAATCAACTTTTCAAACAAACAAAAAACACAACAATACCAAACTCGCCCTTACACTCTACCCTATTACAACATTCTAAAAGGGATAACATCAACTAGGGATGGGCATAATTACCCATGGACATAGGTACTCACGGTTATAAGCTATATGAGCAAAGATATTGATAGATAAACAACTAACCATCACTTGATGGGTAGAACATGAGCAACCCACGAATACCCATTACCCATGAAGAAAAACACAAAAATAAAATAAAAAATTAATTAATTTTTTTTTCTAAACTAAATTTAATATTTTTTAATTTTCTATTAAATTTTAATCTAGAGAGTGTAATTAAAAAAAATTTGGAGTTAAAATTTCGAAATAACTCATTCACTAGTCCTAGTCAACTTGACAAAATTTTGAAAATTAAGGATAGAAGAGTAAGTTAGTCATTTATTAATTCTGACTTTAAATTCTAAAGCGGGTTGTAACAGAACATTCAATAGAAATTTAGAGGATTCGAAAAAAAAAAAATGAAAAGCAACCAACAAAAAAGGCAAACGAAATTGGAAGGAAAAAAAATTAGAAGTTAAAAATAAAAAGTTAACAACAAATGGAAAGCCAAAAAAATGTATATATAAAGCAAGAGAAATTAAAAATGATAAAAAATTTGAAGTATGACAATATGAAAAGCAATAAAAAAAATTAAAAGAGAAAAATAAATATAAAATGTCGTAGATACCCATTACCCAATGAATAGGATTTGGATAAACTGTCAAATTTTGAAAATGGATTTAAATGGGTATAAAAATAAGTATCAGCATCAGCATCAGCTATACAAATAAGTATAAAAATCTGTGCAAGTGCAATCCAATCTCAATAATATTACCATATTCCACCCATCAAAAGGAAAATTATGCATAATCAGATGTCCCATTGCAACTAAATAACTAATGATGAGTTTTGAGTTCTGACAAACAAACAAAGATTAATCTCCATTTTGGATCCATCAGAAGCACAATATTTGCACATTCTCAAATGTCATTGCAAATTTGCAACTAATAACGAGTATCCAACAAAAATAATGCAAAGCAGGCCAGTTAGCTACTCGACATAACAGCAGCGGAAATTCTACTTCACTATAAACAATAGCATAATCCTCCAACAGCCTAATGGGAGACCTTACTAGTTAACCCTGCTCGCTTCAATAAATTAGAAAGTTTTGCCTTAAGACATGATGTAAATCTAGTAGGACGGACTTCAGGATCTCACTTCTTACAATTTTGGTTCCGTAACATCTGGATCACAATACTCAAAAACTAGAGAAGTAGCAATTTTCTATCTGATGAGGAAATGTACAGAGAATAAGAGTTTGCTACGAGAAGTTGACACTTGATTCTATGAATATGCATACCAACTAAATTCATTTTAAACTCCATGGATATGCAGCCACTTTTCTGAAAGGCAGAAGAAGATGAGACTTGATTCTGAACCAAAAATGAAGTTTACCGGTATCACTCTAATTCAGAAGTCAGAGAGATAAAAGAAAACCCTTAACCAACACATTAGATAAATGGAAAATGCCTATCTAGCAGCCGAATAGCAGAGAAAACATGACAACTAAAACATAATAAAACAGGTTATGTTGATTGCAATTTGGATATTCATAATGTAATCGTAAGAACTCAGGAAAACACTTCTATATTTGACAGCCCTTGCATCAGTCTATGTAAAAAGAGTATCGCTATTATACTTCTGCAAAGATGGACGCAAGAAGCCTCCAACTCCGGACACACTGAACTCTCGTGAAGGGGGACACCACACATCAAAGTAATCCATAAATCTACACATCAATGCCATTAGGTTTATTACTCTAAGACTCGAAACCAGAGATTGACAGAGAACATAACGAACATGAAAGGGCATACAATGAATAAGATAGATGGACTAACAATATCCAAGCAACCATGGAAAGCACAAAGGTAGAAGAAAAACAAAGCATCTCTCCCAACTAAATTGGGGTTGGCAGTATCTGAATCAATGAAAAACAGATGGGTTCAAAGTTCGAACAAGGCAACTTATTCATATAGTAAGTCAGAGCCGATATTTTCAAGCAGAAAATATGAACTCAAACAAAAAGAAGCCATGAGTAACCTTACTGATTCTCTAGTCTTAAGGATATGATAAGACAATTAAACATGAGCAAATACCACCAGGAAATTGAGTTAAAATATTATTTACATCCAGAAGAAAATGGAAAAAATTAAAACAGATCTCAATTTCTTCTTCGAAACGACGACTAAACTAATAAGCAAACAAAAGCAAGTAAATCAATAACAGGTGCAAAAAAAAAAAAAAGGAGGGGTGAGGAAATGCATAAATAGCGATACCGATTCGAATCAATGGAGACCGAATTATCTCAACCAGAACCGGAGGGTCCAGCGGCAGTGGTATCCACGGCACGCTTCTTCCTCTCCTCCTCGTATTCCGGATCATCGGTGGGCAGCTCGAACCGGCAAACCGGGCAAGTATTCCTGGAACTCAGCCAAGGCACAATACAATCACCGTGGTAGCCATGCCCACAAGGCAGCTTCTTCGACATTTCACCAACACTTACCATATCCTTGCATATGGCGCATACTAAGGCCTCCTCCTCCGCAGTAATCTTGACTGACGGTAGCGCCGATACAGCATTTTTGGACGCCGGCGGGGGACCTCTCCTTCCAGTGTTATCGTTCTCAGCCAAGGTCTGAAGCAAAGCCTCATACCCAGCTGCATCAACGTAATCCTCGGGATTTCCGATATATCGATCCGATTCAGGACCTTCAAGCCGGAATTCGATCGAGTTGTCCTCCAGTCCCATCAAAATCTCTGCCCAATCGAGAATACGGTTCCTCCCGCTCCTTGCTCGAGTCGCAATGTCTCGGATGCGGAGACGAAGCACGTCGCGACGACGTCGCCGCATGTCTTCTTCATCTCCCTCTTGCTGATCTTCGTGATTTTCTTCATCCTCGTTCTCCTCTCCATCTCCTTCTTCTTCTTGTTCAACTTCCACTCCCGCTTCTTCGTTTTCCTGACCTCCTTCGTTGTCAAATTCAACACTGCGTGCATCGTCTTCGTCCTCGTCGTTGTCCGACCCGCCCATCTCAATCCTGAAGAAATCATCATCGGGCAAAAGGTCTTGTGGCCATGGCGGTGGCACGTCCTCTTCACGCGCCGCTTCAGAGATTAGCCGGAGCATCTGGATTAAATGAGAACCGAAAGTCGGGTCATCAACCTGCTCGGATGATCCAGAAGAAGGATCCGACTGCCGATACGACACGGCTGAGATCGATTCAACGAAACCGTTCTTGCATTCGAGGCAGATGATGTCCGGCAGATTGGCCACGGTTTCGATGGACACGCGTTTGTTGCAGTGATAACACCAGTACTCCATCGTCGTCTCCGCCTCCGGCACAGATCGATTTGGCGTCTGCGATGGAGTTTCAGCCATTTGTGGTCCGGTTTAGGGCAATCCGATCCGGCCTAGAAAGACCTTGTACGACAATTGAAAGAAAGAAGAAGCGGAGAAAGTGGGGGCTGCAGATTAGATGCTAGAGGACCTGTACGCCTAGAGTGTCAATTGTGTCGGGGAATGCTTTGGTGTTACTAGGTGGTTGCTTATGTTACATTTTCAGCCGTTAGATGGAATTTCGGACAATGTCATTGGACAACATCATCCACGGTCGATGCGCACGGGCGTAGGAAGTAGTTGGTAAATGCATTAACTAATAAGAAAAAATGGGTCTCTTCTTCCGAATCCAGAGATGTGCATAATAATTAAGGGTGTTAATTTTTTATACGACTTGATATACGATTTAAAATTCACATAATTAAAATTTTGGGTCATTTTTTAATCAACTTGTTATGACCCGTTTAATAAACGAGTGAATTTCGGGTCAACCTGTTAATCTGTATAATGACATGTTAACCCGTTTAATAAATGAGTAGATTTCGAGTTAATAAGTTAACCCGTATATTGACTTATATATTAACCCATTTAATAAACGTGTCATTACTAACTCATATATTTACCCATTTACTTACCTAAATATCTATTAAATCTTATAATTTAAAAAAGTTAAACAGATTAAACGGGTCAAACAGATCATAAGTTAATTGAGTTTTGAGTACGACATGTTTATTAAATAGGTTACGCGAGTTACGCAGGTCATTAAAATGTTGGGTTCGGGTTGGACATTCTTGACACGATTATTAAACGGTCCGGGTTCAGGTTGGGTATAAATGGGTAAAACAGAGTTCATTATACGACACGAATCCGACACGACACGACTCCAACAAAAATAAGGAGATGAGTACAACAATCACAAATTATTGGCGTAGTGAGGAGTGTCAATTGATTCTTAAAATAGACTAAAAAACTGGATCGTATCGAATTGTTCCGAAAAAATTGAACCAAAAAACATCAAATTAAATCAAGTAAAATCAAACCAAACTAAACCATAATCAGCTCAATTTTAATTTATGATTTTCCAAAACCGAAAACTTGTACCAAACCAAGAATGAAAATTTGGATTTATTTCGGCCTGTTTTGGCCTTGGACAATTGGAAGTGAAACTGTGAAAGCCAAAATAATAATGCATAACATGAATGAAACAATGTTGTCTCTTATCCTTATTCTTTGATATGATCGGAGCTCGATCTTTAATCTTTCAGTTTCATTTTCTC
Organism: Prinsepia uniflora; assembly: GCA_032719365.1. Taxonomy (NCBI): domain Eukaryota; kingdom Viridiplantae; phylum Streptophyta; class Magnoliopsida; order Rosales; family Rosaceae; genus Prinsepia; species Prinsepia uniflora. The sequence goes on along the minus strand of CM064868.1, from coordinate 78,501,247 downwards.
TCTATCGTCTTAGACTCTCATCGTTCTCATTCTCTAACTTTCTCCCACTCGTCTCATAATTTCATATCGCCTCACCCTCATGCTTCACGGCCTCACGACCTCATGTTTCACCTCACGCCCCCATCATCGTCTCCCCATCCATCCTCATCGATCTCTCCTATCTTTCCCCATGGAGCATGGCCTGCGTTTGAAGAATCAAATCGGAATCCGAACGCATCAAAAGTCTTCGATCCTCCGACTCCCACTCTTTGCTCGTAGTATCATCGGACCTAATCAGCCCATATTCAATTTTAGCACAGTTTGAACAAATTGCTCATCAGCCATAAGTAAGGGTGGTAATTTTTAACATGATTCAAAATATGCACGAGATTTATCCGGGTCAACCCCCATGATTAAAGTTTCGGGTAATTTTTTAGTCAACCCATTATAATATGTTTAATAAACGGGTGAGTTTTCGGGTCAACCTGCTAACTCGTATAATGATCTATTAACCCGTTTAATAAATGAGTAGATTTTGGGTTAACTTGTATATTGACTCATTTAATAAACTAGTCATTACTAACTCGTATATCTACTCATTTACCTACCCAAATACATATTAAGTCTTATAGTTTAAATAGATTAAATATATTAAACATGTTAAACAGGTCAAACAGATTATAAGTTAATTGGGTTTCAACGATGGCTTGTTTATTAAATGGGTTATCCGGGTTACATGACTCATTAACATGTCGGGTTCGGGTTGGACATTTTTGACACGATTATTAAACGAGTCGGATTTGTGTTGGGCATATTTGGATAAAATAGAGTTCATGGCATGACACGACTCATTGCCAGCCCTAGCCACAAGCAGCATCCATTCTTTGGAACCTCCAAACATGCCATGCTTAGAATGCTCGATTTCTCACACCCTCATAAGATTTCTTTTATTCTTATCGTTTCCTTTGAATTGATCCTTCTTCGTTTATTTTGATTGACGCCATTTGAATATTCTTTCATTCGCATTTTAGTAGTTTGTGTGAAAATTGGTTGGTCACTTTACAGGTTTGGATAGCTTCAAACTTGATCTTGAATATGCGGAGCCCTCAATCATAGTTGTGTGCTTCAAAACCTTTCCATAAACACTTGTCTTCTTCATTGTGCATTTTATTTTTTGTTTTTCAGTCCAAAATCGGGAAAAATTGATGCCAATCAAGCTGAATTGGTTTCGACAAAAAAACCGAACTGAAAAATCGATTGACACCTCTACTGAGAAAGACGAATTATATAGGTTGGGCATTAATAGAGTTGAGTCCGATTTTACTTAAAATTAAAAAATTTTGAATTTTTATTTATACAACCCTAAAATAACCCACATCAAAGTGAAAATTATTGGGTTTTCAAAAAAAAAAAAATGATCGATTATACACATTCAAATTAATTTATCACTATATTGTTTATCTTGTTAATTTATCACTATATTGTTTATCTTGTTAATTTATCACTTAAGGGACCCAGCCAACCCTTAAGCATAATTAACCTCCAAACAGCTACATCGGGAGGCACTAAAGACAAAGTGGTTTCCCATGATTATCTCTAATTAATAATAAAATCAGCCCCCACATAAGAAGCATTAAGTGGACGTTTGTTTCACAAAGGAAATAGAAGGCCGGGACCATTTAATAGTGCCCATAAGAAAATAAGAATCCAAAGAATAGCTAAACAATTTATAATTTTATAGGTTGGTATGGTCTTTGTATTAATGTTAAAATAATATTTTAGCTTGATTACTTTTTTATATAAATGATCGATAATTTTAAAATTAAATAATTACAAAATTTTTAATTATAATATACGTATATAAATAATTCAATAAATATACATACAAGAAGGAGGTTACTTCTCACGTCGATCACAAGTATGTTGGGTTATAAGCAGAGTGGATATGGTGCAGTTTGATGCGGATATGTTCAATATCCAAATTTAAATCATTAAAATCTTAACGGTTACACCGTTTATATTTTCTACATGTATATATGAAACATCTCAAACTAAACTGTTACTACCAGTTCAGTTTGAATCAATACAAGCAATTTGGATTTAACGGTTTTCTAAAATGAAAATTCAAAATTAAACTGTTACTAACGGAGTGATTTGGATTCTCAAACCGTTTAATTTTTATCTGATCCAAAAAACTGTTAGATAAATAACAGTTTAAAGTAGCTCAATTAATAATTCAATAGATTTATACCCGTCCCTACTTATAAACATTATTTACTCAATTTAGAGACACAAATATATAGAACATATATTATGTGTAGTCTATTAAAGTACTTCATAATTGAAACAAATGCTTGTGCTTAATTTAGAAACAATTTTTCCCTCTTTTCCATCACCGTTTCCCGTTGTTTCGTTGTTTTTGTTTTCCATGTATCCATTGAAATTTATTTTACCCAAATATTACCATAATTAAATTATAGAAAATACTCTCATCTGATTTTGGTGATAACTCCTCATATCACATTTTCAATTGATTGAGTTTTTGTGCATATAACATAATTAGAATCATTCATTCTCTAATTATCATGTCAATATTCACTCTGCAAAAAATTAATAAGATCAGAAATCGTTTAGACATCATATATATAATAATAATAATTCAACGATTTTAGTAAAAATTAATATTTATTTTCATCGTGAATCGTCTATTTATTTGATATATATAAATAACTAAAAATATTTATAATTTTATTAATCTTTTACTAAAATAATCTCATTAATGTGATAATTTAGAGGATAAATAATTTCGATTATAATATATATATATATATATATATATATAAATAATTCGATGAATTAAAAAAAAACAAATAGGAAGATACCACTACACTAAAATTCAAGTATTGTATTAATAACACGCAATATATAGCATCATTCACCTTGTCCGCTTTGATTATTTATATACAAAATCAATAATCACATCCCTCGCTCTATCCAAAAATGCAAAACCTCCATCTCCGCCGTTTCTAGATTAAACACCACCGCCGAAGCCAACTACCAAGAAAGAGAGATATTTACAAACTTTAACTAAGCCTCTTTTTTAATTACATACCCTGCCTGTGCTAGCCAGCTCTGCTCAATTTAACGAGGAGCCATAGCTATGGCTGAGCTGTTGCGGGAGCCTAAACCGGACCTCAGACGCCGATGATCGAGCGCCGTGCCAGCAAATACCACCCTTGCACGTCTCGTGTACATGAACGGCACCAGGAGGGTGGTCGTCGTCGATCGAAACTGCATACGTGGCTTTACGCGAGACGTCCCACGTGAGAGTCGCAATCAGGATAAGGCAGACCGCGGAGGTGGACACGATTAACACAAAGCCACCGCTGAAGCTCTGCCCAAACACCACCCCATAGGCCTTGATTCCCACGATGACTGCAACGTAGATCGTCGTCAAGTTCCCGACTACTAAGTCAGAAACCGCCATGATGGTACTCTGATAATCTGATCAGCTTATTGTCGGCGCTTGATCGCTTCTTTTTTGACGCTTAATTTGACAATAAGCCTGGGGTGTCTGGCGGCTATTTAAAAGAAATCAAAAGGGTCCACCACCTTGAATCGAAGGTTGCTTCTACTAACCGCAAACCGGACCGTAGTTATTTGGTTCGGTGAAGAAGGGTCCGATTAATTATTTGGAACAGTCAACTTTAAATAGGGTATAGTTTCAATCCAAATTATTAAATTGATGGATTTAAAAATTCAAATTAAATTAAGGGTAAAAGATAACTTGGTTACTTATGCGAATTGAAAAAATATTGAGTTTATAAAGTCGTTTCTTTAAAATTCCGCACTAATTATATATACTCCAACTTATCGGTATCTTCTTAATTTATTGTACTCTGTATCATAACTTATTTTTTGTACCGAACTGACCCGCAAACCAGTTAACATTGATCTGGATTTACTGAGTGTAAATTATTATAATGTTTGGGGTGTCAATGAAAATTATTAAAGTTGAAAACGCCGTCGTCTGGATATGACGTTGATCTCCCAAGAGTGATCATCATTCATCAGCTGTCACCTGATCTGCTGTCACCTTATCTTCAGCTTTGGGCGTTTCTTGCAAGGGAAAGTGATGATAAGCATTTATCTACTTTGTTCTCTTGCACCCGCCGATTTTTTAATGCAATATAAGATCAAGAAATGACATATTTATCGTAATATTTTAATTTGAAGTATGGTGCTCTTTAGTGTCGCTCGTTGCTGTTGCTTAAAGCTTCTTTGATCTCGCCATTTTAATTATGAAGTTGGATTAATGTGAATAAAATGTGATGGAGAGCCCTTGTGCGCATATAAATTGGTGGAGATGATCATAATCCTTTTGAACGTACGGTTTGGGTTGGAATTTGGATAATGATTTGAAAATACAACTTAATCGATATATATAATTAGAGATATTTCAAAATTGGTTTGAACTTAATCGAACCAAATCGAACCGAATTAATCTAATTATTTTTATCCGGTTACTAAGATATTTCAGCAAATTAGGTTATCTCTTACTTAACAATAGATTAAGTAACAGTTCAAAAGATTAACCTATCCGGAAATCTTCAAATCTATAATTTTTATGAATTCTTTGAAGCATTTCATTGCTTACTTGGGTTGAAATTCGGATATTGATCGATTTAAAAATGCAATGTAATCAAGATTATTTTATGCGCCTCACAACCGGTTTGAACTTAACCGAACTAAATTAATTTAATTATTTTTTGGGACATGATTACACGAATGGTAATTAATAAGTGAACATACATACAACAGCTTATTTTAAGATGCAGCGAATTGAGGGTTGGAAGGAGAGGATGAAAGTGTATCATTCTCGAAATGATCAATAAAAAGTACGCAGGATTTGAGATCTGGCTGAATCGGCATGAATGCATGTGGTGGTTCAAAGTATTTCATCATCTGATCTGACGCTCTTGGATTCAGTTTCATAAATTAATCAAAGATATATCAGGGTAGGTCCAAATGTGCACGAATTAGAAAACAATTTATTTGCATTGTTATCGACATCTTAGTTTGAATTTGAACTATTTAAAATTTTAACGATTTGAAAATTCAAACAATATTATTAGTAACAATTTAACTTAAGTTTTACATTTTGAAAATTTATGTTAATCTAAATTGAACCATTAAGATCTCTTAATATTTTGATTATTAGTCTTGTGCACTGATTTAATCAAGTAATAGAGTTTATTTTTATTGTAACAAAATTCAAACCATACCAAAATTTTCAAATTTTAATGATTTGGTTTTTATTTTACTTTAAATTGTATGAATCTAAATAGTATTCATAATTTTGTAAAAAAAAAAAAGATAAACAAGTATGCATACACTAAGTGTGGCAATTTTTGACACGACTCGAAACCCGCACGAAATTTATCCGGGTCAACCGCATAATTAAAATTTCGGGTCATTTTTGACAGGACCCGTCCCAACTGGACGTCAAAAACCGTACCCGGTCCTGCTCCCGTCTGACAAGTCAACTAAAGGTCCGAAACTCCCCTTCAGTGCTTGCCAGACAAGGGATGTTTGCGCGGATTTCTGCTGCTGTCACTGCCTCACGATCAGTCCCGAACGTCGTACCACGGCCTGGAGGGTCACAAAACAGAAATGGTGTGAGTGGACAAAAATGACCTCTTATAAAAACATTTATCAAAATACAATCTTACCCTCCAGTTTTCACAAACTTGCATGCATATCGTAAAACATGAGTGCCCGATAAAATTAAAACATATTTTCCCATGGTCCATAAAACTCATGTTCACCAAATCAGTTCATGTTATAAAACATCAAATCCCGGCTCTCGGGCCAAAACATGTGAAAACATAATCACCTGGCCACAAGGACCAAAAACCCGTACTCAATACCAGTACATCATCACAATCAATACCAATCAGCATTACTTACCAGTGCACAATAAATATATCAATCCAATCAATCCGCACTACTCACGAGTGCATAAAATATCACCAATCACATCTGCACTACTCACAAGTGCACAATCAATCAAACTGCACTACTCACAAGTGCTGCACTACGCGTAGGCCAATATCCAGTCACTCTCTCGGGAATAAACACCTCTGGGCTCAACCTCCTCAGGCTCAGTCACCTCTGGGCGAACACATCCCCAGGATCAGACACCTCCGAGTGGTACATCCAGGCTCAGTATCATCCGAGAAGCTGACTACCATAGGATCAACTCCCGATCCTACAATCACATCCCCCAAGCTCCGATCGTCTGGGTAATCCCCCCAAGCACCGACCGTCTGGGAATATCACAAACACAATGAACACCATCTCGGGAATTACATCCCAAAACATTTCAATCAAATCTTGACTTCATACCAAGTCAAGGTCATTCTCAACTGGGTCTCAAGCCCAAAATACCTTTTACACATAAACCGTTAAAATCACATTTAAATCAATAGAATAATCCGGAAATCATCATTGACTCACCAACCAAGTCAAAACATCATTTTAGAAATCATTTAGACTCCGGGCCTAGCCCAAAACATCATCTGCACATTCCTCGTAACACGTGCCCGAAAGACTGATTAAAATAATCATAAAATCCCAATAAATCATTAATTTCACAATTTCACAAATGACTCCAAATCCGAGTCAAAATCACTATTCACTTGGGTTCTCATGCCCAAAATAACATTATCACGCAAATCCATGCGTTGCAACCTCCGCTGCCATTTTCACGTAAATCCACAAAGTCAATCACTGACTCATAACCCGAGTCCAAATATTATTTTCAATCCATGACTCAATAATCCGAGTCCAAACGTTATTTTCAATCAATTTCAATCCCGGACTCATAAACCAAGTCCAAACATTATTTTTACCAAATTTCGTAATTTCTCGAAAATCGCCCAAAATAATAATATAATAATCATAAAACCGAGAAATTACCGGATTGAAACACAAATCATGCCCAAGCATATAAAATCATATAATAAGGCATTTAAATCATATATGCATGCATCACGGTTAGAAAACAAAGTCCACTCACACACACCGTCCAAAACGGTCCGTTTCCGAGCTGCACGTTTTTCCGTAAAATCTGGAAATCACAACTCCTTGAGACTAGGCCGGACGCGCCCTCACGCGCCGCCGTGAGTGGCTGCGCGTGAAATCCACGCGCCTGCTACAGTGTCACCGTCCCAACCCGTTTGTCTGGTAAACGGGTCGTTTAACCCGCGATCAGACCCGGTTTCAATCCTATCAATTCGACACTGAATTCATCAATTGAGCATTCAAACAGCTTCGAATTAAGTTCAATTTAAGATCTGTGGACACAATTACAATCGAACTTACCTCAAACCTCATGATCACAGTTGATCATTCGAAGAACACCCCGCACACTGTTCATCCTCAGAACTCCCTCAATTTCAATCGATTTCTCTCAATTGATGCAACCAGAAGCTTCAGTGGATTCAGGTAAACTCTTTCCCCATCTCAATTGCATCAATTCATAGCTCAAACGCCACGACTCAAACTCGATTCTTCGTCACTGTGCAACTATGGAGTTCAGTCAATTTCAATCAGTTCCTTCCAATTGATGGATCCAGAAGCATCGTGGGATCCTCAGGAACACAATCCCCACATCAATTACACCGTTTGATCGCTCCAAGATCACGACACAGCCTCGATTTCTCTCACTGTTACCAAACCCGTTCAGAGCCAAATGAGCCTCAATTCATCTCGTTTTTGATTTGAAACAACTCGTCTCAACCTCAGGAAGCTGAATGTGAGCTTCAATTTGATCCTCACGACCCCTCACTCGACATTTGAATTTCCCCCCCAATTTTCTAAATTTTCGATTTTGATTTCATCCTCCCTCACTCTGTCCCGTGTGTTTCTCTCAATTAATACAATCTTCAAGTCTCACAATTCCCTCAATTCTGCCACAAGAAGGCAGCCAAGTCCCCCAGCTCACCCACTCCATAGATGTAGTTCACGGTATAAGGAAATATGGAGGAAAAGGAAGAGAAAATGGAGGACAAGGATGATTAGGGATGATGATGATGTTGTAATGATGGTGTTGGGAGGGAAACATGGACCAGATTTCAGGGGATGGGTGACACTTGTCACTCATCCGAATGTGCACAGTCACCGGGTACTGTTCATATTAAAATATTATTTTAATCCCGGTTCGTTCGGTTAATCGAGCCCGATTCCGTGACCATAACTTCGTCGTCGAATCTCTGATTTCAGCATGCCGCCTGTCGTTGGATTCGTATCGACGAGACCTACGTAACGGTCCTTGGCCCTCGTCCATCGGACCTCCCGATCAAAAAGTCAACATTTGGCCCCTACTATGCCAAATTACCAAAATACCCCTCATCATCCGATCATCATAACTTTCACTACGAATGTCGGAATCGAACGTGCCACCTGTCTATGAACTCGTGACGTCCCGAACTACGTCACAGTCATCGGTCAAAGTCCGTTTGACCGCCCGAACTAAAAGTCAACATTTTGCCCACACTAGGGGCAAAACGGTCATTTTGCACGTTTCGTCCGATTTCACTCAACTAATCCCCGATTAGTCATTCTAAATCATAATTAATTAATATTCAATCCCGATATTCGGGACGGGTCATTACAATTTTCGAGTCAACCTGTTATGACCCTTTTATTAAACGGGTAAGTTTCGGGTCAACCTGTTAACCCGTATAATAACTTGTTAACCCGTTTAATAAATGGGTAGATTTCGGGTCAACAGGTTAACCCGTATATTGGCTTATATATTGACTCATTTAATAAACATGTCATTACTAACCCATATATTTACCCATATATTTACTAACCGAATTTTAATTATACGGATTGACCCAAATAAATGTTTAACCACTAATCCATACATCTGCCTATTTATTTGCCTATATACCTATTCAAACTTATAGTTTAAATAAATTAAGTATTTACACAAGTTAAATATGTCATAAACTAATTGAATTTCGAACTTGTTAGCCTGTCTTGGTGCTCAAAGGTGAGAAATCGCCCCCAATAATGGTTAAGTGCCTATGTTGATTTACGTGTACATTTTTATATATATTTAGTTATAAAAGTTCTTACATATATGTATATAAGTTCATATATATATATATATAAAAAATTATATAAGTTATTTTATTTATTAAATACTTAGGTAACAATATACGTATTAATTGAAACATATATAATAAACTAAAAATCATTGAATATAACAAAATTAATAGAAAATTTACATTTTCAATATTTATGATTCTCAACTCAATTGATTATATAATTAATTTTTGTTCTAAAATTATCTAATGGTATTCATTATATTATTAATTTGTTAAAATTTGTCATTAAAAAATGACTAGCCCCCGTCTAACCGCTTAGGCACTAGACCCTTTATCTACTGCCGAAAGAGCGCCTAGCGCCATTTTGAACATTGAGTCTTATTTGGATTAGATATTCTTGACATGATTATTAAACGAATCAGGTTCGAGTTAAACATATTTTAGTAAAACATAGTTCATGATATGACATGAACCTAATAAGACAAGACTCATTATTAATTGTAAATTATAATTCCTTTTGTGAACAGTGACAAACTCGTTGAGGGGGCAACTTGGGCTGTAGCCCAGGTCAATTTGTATAGTTAAATATGGTACGAGCTCAAATTTACATTAAAATTGGCTTAGCCCAGTTGCTTGGTGGTTGGCCTCCTTACTAGGGGGCCTGTGGTGTTCGAAACCTCCGGTTGTTTATAGAGTTGATTGTGTGCAATAATTCATGTTTTACTAATTTCTTTCTATTTTTAAATAAAATTTAATCTTATTTGATCAATTTTTTTCTTCAATTTTTGAATAAAAGTTGATAAATTTAGTTTACCTTTCAATTTTTTTTTAAAAAACTTATAAATTTAGTCCAACCAACTTTAAATTATTGAATCCGCCCCTATTTGTGAGTTTTTCTACTCTCCACTACAGATTAATCATTTATTAAAAGCTCTGAAATAGCATGTCAATGACCAAAAATAAATAAATATCGTTCGGAGGAAAAAATTGTAAATAATTTAGCTATTGGTTCCGAAAAGAAAATTCAGCTATTGTCCAATATGTGCGGCCCAATCTTCTTCGTTTGATTGGGCTTTGATAAATTCAAGCGGAACAAATACTCATGGGGTAGCTAGCATGTGATATCTCCACGTCACGAACAAAACCGAGTCCAATAACACACTGCCACGTACTAGATGACAATTCTCAGCCGTCTGATCATCCACGATGGCAGCAGAAGACCAACTAGATAGGTCAAGCGCACTGGAGATCGTGAGTCCTCGGCGGGCCCGCCAGAATGCCTTGTTTCTCCACGTCGAGCAAACAGAGCCGGCCCAATAAAGTGTAGCCACGTATCCATAAACACATCAAGAAGCGTCGGTTCGTCCACGCTGGCAGAACCAGGCCAATCCAATTTCACGATCTCCGTTAAATGACGATCACCGTCTAGAGCGTTAGAATTAGATATAAAAGCCACGTTAAGCTGCGAGACGTTGGTATGCACATTATTCTCAGTGATCGAAGTTACTAGAACAACTTCTTCGAGTGTTGGAGTAGCAAGATGAGGAAGTGGACGATCCCTTCCGTTCTGCTTCTGCTTTGCCTTCTCTCCCTCCTGCCGGATCAAGGTACGCTAGGGTTTTTGTCATCGACGCTCAATTTCTCGTTTGTTCCGTTAGTTTCCATGGATCTCGGATAGCGAAAGCTGCATTGCTCTAATGAACTGTTTCTAAATTTGAAGTTCATCTATTTGACCGTTGAATTGATATGGGTTTTGGGGATCTGCGTTTGTTCAGGTCAGAAATTACAGGCCAATGCAGAGGCTAATTCTGAGGAGCTCGTAGATCCACCAAAGGTTGAGGACAAGATCGGGGCTGTTCCAAATGGGCTATCCACTGACTCTGACGTCGCCAAGAGGTAAGATGATTATCAATTTCCGAGTTCAATAGATTTTGAAGACTTGTTTGGTAGTTTCTGATTAGATTTTTTTTGCTCCCTGTAAATTTAGGGAGGCAGAGTCAATTTCAAAGAGATCACTTCGTAGCAACGTGGAGAAGTTTGAGTTCCAGGCTGAGGTGTCTCGGCTCATGGACATTATTATCCACTCCCTCTATAGCAACAAGGACATTTTCCTCAGGGAGTTGATCTCCAATGCTTCTGATGTAAAATCTTGACTTTTAAATGAAAAATTCGATGCTTTGTTGTCTCGTGGACTGACGTGATTTCGATACTAATGGAAAAATGGAAAACATCGCTTGATTTCAGGCGCTTGACAAGATTAGATTCCTTGCCCTCACAGATAAGGAGGTTTTGGGTGAAGGTGATAACACCAACCTCGAAATCCAGGTTAGTAGGTGTTGGTTGCTTCCTTTGCTATAACAGTATCAAGCATGCCTATAGATGATATATTATTGAAGCTAATTCAACTGCTTTAAATCATTGCAGATTAAGTTAGACAAGGAGAATAGAATCCTGTCCATACGAGACAGGGGTATCGGTATGACCAAGGAGGACTTAATCAAGAACTTGGGAACCATAGCTAAATCTGGAACTTCAGGTATATGTTGCTTTTTATTACAAGTCTCTAATTTTCCAGTAGGAAGTAAGTGTGAGATTATGATGATTTTAATTTGTGTTTATTTCGCAGCTTTTGTGGAGAAGATGCAAACAAGTGGTGATCTCAATCTTATTGGGCAGTTTGGAGTTGGGTTCTACTCTGTCTACCTTGTTGCTGATAATGTCGAAGTCATTAGCAAGCACAATGATGACAAACAGTAAGCAGTCTACATATGAGTTTTTATTTCATTGAGTTTCTTATGCTAACAGTTTTGTTTGAGGATACTTAGTAGTTCAATGATCATATAATTTCTCGTTTTTCAGGTATGTTTGGGAGTCGAAGGCTGATGGTTCATTTGTAATTTCCGAGGATACAGAAAATGAACCACTAGGGCGTGGTACTGAAATTAGACTCCACCTCAGGGAGGAAGCTGCGGAGTATTTGGAAGAGAGCAAACTAAAAGTGAGCTGTTCCCTCATTTTGGAGTATATAACAAGCGATTATTTAGTTTCTTTTCAATTTTTCCTCACCTTTCTCTCATATTCCTAGTTGCTAGTACATATTTATGCCTCTCATAACCACTAAAGTTTTCGTCTTCGATAATGGGTGCATTATTCTTCTTTTTGTTTACGTCTATACATTCCATCCCATAAAGAATATGATGTTAGTTGTACAGATAACTGAATGTATGGGTAGGTTAAATTGATGGTCCCATGATAATTTAAAGAATTTTTTTTTCTGGGCAGGAGCTGGTGAAGAAATATTCTGAATTTATCAACTTCCCCATTTATCTCTGGGCAAGCAAAGAGGTTGATGTTGAGGTTCATGCTGATGAAGACGAGTCCACTGAAGAGGATTCATGTATGCAAATTATTAAAATATTATTGCAAATGCTTGATGCTGATAGCAAATTTTAATTTTATTTATCTGCATTAGGGTTTCATCTGTTTTTGGATACATTTTCTCATTTATTCTCGCTTCCCCGCTCTTACCCAAACACTTGAACAGCCGAAAGCAGTTCTTCCGAGGAAGAAACTGAGAAAAGTGAAGACGAAGATGAAGATGCTGAGAAAAAATCAAAGACAAAGAAAATTAAGGAAACAACTTATGAGTGGGAACTTCTAAATGATGTTAAAGCTATATGGTTGCGCAGTCCCAAGGAGGTGACTGATGAAGAGTACACCAAATTCTATCACTCTCTTGCCAAGGTAAATTTCCTATTTGATGGTTGCATGACGTTATGGAATGTTTAATTTTTTGGAAAACTAGGTTGGTTTTCATACGCTATTTCTGTTAATCTATTCTACATTTTATTCTTTCTTTCAGGATTTTGGTGATGAGAAGCCTTTATCATGGAGCCACTTTACTGCCGAAGGTGACGTAGAATTCAAGGCCGTTCTGTTTGTGCCTCCTAAGGCTCCTCATGATTTATATGAGAGCTACTATAATGCCAATAAATCCAACTTGAAGTTGTATGTTAGAAGGGTTTTCATATCTGATGAATTTGATGAGCTTTTGCCTAAGTATCTAAACTTTTTGATGGTAAGGCATGATATGTTTAAGTTCTTGCTAATTAGATTTATGGAATTGTTTTTACATGCTCACCAAAACTTGGTTTTTTATTGATGATCTTATGATCAGGGTCTTGTTGATTCTGATACCTTGCCACTCAATGTATCACGAGAAATGCTTCAACAGCACAGCAGTTTGAAGACAATCAAGAAGAAGCTTATCCGAAAAGCCCTAGATATGATCCGTAAACTTGCAGAGGAAGATCCGGATGAGTCTACTGACAAAGAGAAAAAAGGTATGATGCATGTATCATTCCTTTGTGTTAATATCTGCTTGCAGTTTCCTTTCACAATTTCGATGTATTCAATTTGAGCTTAGTAATTGTTATTTGGTGAGTTGATACAATTCCTGGAAAACTGAAGATTGTTCTTATTTTGTTGATTTTGGTTCATTCCTAATTTTGCATTAATTGTTACACTTTCGAATACAGAGGTTGAAAAATCCGGTGATGATGACGAGAAGAGAGGCCAATACACAAAATTCTGGAATGAATTTGGAAAGTCCATTAAACTTGGCATCATTGAAGATGCAGCTAACAGGAACCGTTTGGCAAAACTCCTAAGATTTGAGAGGTGTATATACGTTTTTTAATGTTACTATTTATGTTAGTTTCATCAGTAGCATTATGCATCCTCATAGTTGTCGACATGTGGTTGACTGACTAATTTGAACCCTCTGGCAGCACCAAGTCAGATGGGAAGTTGACTTCACTAGATCAGTACATCGCAAGGATGAAATCTGGCCAAAAGGACATTTTTTACATTACAGGAGCCAGCAAGGAACAATTGGAAAAATCTCCCTTCCTCGAGCGCCTGAAGAAGAAAAACTTTGAGGTGCATATCTAATTCTGTCACTAGTTTAAACAGTGGGTGTTTTTTTTGGGGTTGTGTTTTCCCACTTTTTTCTCTGTGAATAACGAAGGAGGCCTGTTTTGTCTCTCTATTTATCTTTTTTATATTTTTTTTATTACAGGTTATTTTCTTCACTGATCCAGTTGATGAATATCTGATGCAATACTTGATGGACTATGAAGACAAAAAATTCCAGAACGTGTCAAAGGAAGGTTTGAAACTTGGTAAAGACTCAAAAGACAAGGAACTCAAGGAATCATACAAGGAGCTCACCAAATGGTGGAAGAGTGCTCTAGCCAGCGAAAATGTGGATGATGTGAAGCTGTCCAACCGTTTGGCTGACACACCTTGTGTGGTTGTGACATCAAAGTATGGTTGGAGTGCAAACATGGAGAGGATCATGCAGTCTCAGACTTTATCGGATGCTAATAAGCAAGCATACATGCGCGGAAAGAGGATCCTTGAGATTAACCCGAGGCACCCAATCATCAAGGAGCTCCGGGAGAGAGTAGTAAAGAACTCTGAGGTTAGTTATGTTCTATTCTCGCTTCACTTGCATATTCAGAAATGGGAATGAGTAAACATAAATTATTTTTGCGCAGAATCAGGAAATAGGTACATATTTATATTTTTTTGCATTCATGATCTGCTTCACTCTAGGTATCAATCTCTTAGAATTAACTGGTGGAGCTTGCTTGTACAATGTTTAGGAAATCTTAACCTTCAAAACCCGGATTTTTATTTCCCTTGGCTATACTCTTAAAATTGTTCATTTTTGGTTGTTTCATTTGGGGCATCTTATCTTTGACCTAGTTATGAAGTCAAAACGGTTCTTCAATTATGTGGGTTGTTGAATTGAAGACGATTCTATTTTTTGCTTGCTCTTCAGGATGAGAGTGTAAAGCTTACGGCGCAGCTGATTTACCAGACTGCACTCATGGAGAGTGGCTTCAATCTTCCAGATCCCAAGGACTTCGCTTCCCGCATCTACAGCTCAGTGAAGTCTAGCCTGAACATCAACCCGGATGTTGCAGTGGAGGAGGAAGATGATGTTGAAGAGGTTGAGCCAGAAACTGCTTCAAACGAAGCTGCAGCAACCCCAGAGGCGGAGCCTGAGGCTGATGCAGAGACACTGAAGGACGAGTTGTAGATGATTGCCTCTAGCGCCTATAAGGTGAGGTGATTACTTCTATAGGTTTAATGGGCATTTTGGCCTTTGACGGTTGGAACTCCGCATTTCACTTTTTGATTAAAAACTAGGTAATAGATTTACTGTAATCATATGAACCAGAATTTTGTCTCCAGCAAGTTAATGAGTTTCAGAGACACTGCCATGGATTTTCTTTGCAAATACAATGTTGTTCTATCTTATGTTTTTGTTTTGCATCTTTTGCTGTTTCTGTTTCCCTCAACTTTCTTTTACTCTCAGCACTGAATTATGCTAGTCCTCTAACATTGCTCGAGTCCCAAACATTTAGGCTCAAACTAGTCCTTTAGGCTGATCCTTACTCCCCTCTGGTGAGTGAAGGAGATTAAATCGGACTTGATAACTCATTCAATTCAAGTGTACTCTCTTTGGTGAGTGAGATTTAATTGGATTTGATAACTCATTTAATTTAGGGTACGATGAAAGTAAATATGAATGTTTTTATTGTAAGGGAATTATAAGATTGGAGATATACAAGAAAATTTATTGAATCCCTTAAAATAGGAGGATTGGATTATCTAACTTTTCTTTTATGTATAATCTTATCTAATCTCCTAAAAATATTTAGGTTTGACTAGACCTGTCAGTTAATGTTGTCTATCCTATTCCTTGGATCCGAAGCCATGGTTCTCTCTCTAATTCAGTAACATAATGATCACATTTGATGAGTAAGATTGAATTAGATTGGATAAGACGAAAACAAAACTTACACAATCTCTAAAATATAGTAGAATTCGAAATATGTATATTTCTTTTTTGTATGTAATCCGATATCTTTTTGGGTAGAATTTGGTCGATATTCAATATGTATGGTGTGATCTTCCTCTCCCGCGTATACCAAATGTCAGAATTTTGTTCGGATGGATTGGAAGTAATATTCTACTTGAACTTCGGTGTTCAAGGAAAACTTATCCGCTCTAAATAATGTGATTATGCTCATATTAGTTAGTGCCATAATTCGCGATAAAAAGAAATGAGTAACATAGCTGTGACTCATGACGATAGAATCTGAATAATTCAGACGAATTATTCAAAACTAGCAGGCTTGTAGTTGCAGCAAAGTTAGTTTTACCAACCAAATTACCTAGATTCAAAGACAAGCAAACACTTTTTCTTTTTTCCTTTTGACCTTTTTACCGACGATGATGCCGCAATAATAAAGGTGAATTATCAAAATTGGAATAATAAGCTCTCTCTAATTCCTACACTAACTTGTAGGTTATAATTATATATATAACCAATTACACTTTATCATATAGTTTTTACTTATTCATACATAAATTTTTAAATGTTACAATTTTTACTTTGAATTCTTTAAATTATTGCACTTTGACATCTTTATTAAATTTTTGGTCAAATCTGAAATGGGACTAACAATTTTAAATAATAAAATATTAATTTAAATTTTTAAAAATTCAAAAAATTACTTTTAAATAATAAAAATTATAAAGTTACAAATGTACAAAAATTTAAAATTTTAAAAAACCTTAGAAAATTATTTATGTATGAAAATAATTTGTCTTTCTCCATCATCTTTATTTCTTTTTTACTAAGGCCTTATTTCACAAAAAACAATTTTTTTAAGGATAGAGACAAATTACATTCATAGATAAATAATATATATTTTTAATTTTTGTTATTTGAAAACAAATTTTTTGGATTTTTTTTTTCAAAATAAATAATTTATATAAATTAAAATTAATATTTTATTGTTTAATTATTTGTTCCATTTTAGATTTGACAAAACATTTAACAAATTAATTAAAGTATAACGATTTGAAGAATTTAAGCTAAAAATTGTAACATTTGAAAACTTACGTATGAATATATTATAAAGTACAAATTATAAGGTAGTAACGTATAATTTGCCTAGCCCTGTTAATTAGATCGAAAAAACTGACCGAAAAATCGAACCGCACCGAAAAATATCGAACCGAAGGAAAACCGAAACCATTTGGAGAAAACCGAATCGAACCACGGTTTCGATTTTCGGTATAAGAACACCAAACTGAACAGAATAGACCTAAAAATCGAACCGAATCGATCCGAAATGTTTTAAGTTACTTTGTAATGGACATTGATTAGTTGTAATTGATATTGATTAGTTGTAATAAACATTAATTAGATTGTAATGAACATTAATTAGATAATAAATATTGATTATTGTATAAAAGTACAAGGTACCCTTGCTTGTAGCTTGTACCAACTGTAACAACCCGTCCCGAGCATTGGGATTAGTAGAGTGGTTAAGGTGTGATTAGTAAGGTTAATCAGGGGTTAGGTGGTCCCGAGGGGTCCGGGAACCTAGAATGACGATTTTGCCCCCTGCTTTGGGCAAAAATGTTGACATTTATTTCGGGTGGTCAATTGGGGATTGACCAGTGACCGGAACGTAGTTGAGGTTGTCACGAATCCTTAGGCAGGTGGCACGCCTGATTCCGACATCCGAGGAGGAAGTTGTGATGTTCGGAAGGTCGAGGGTATTATCGTAATTTTGGTAAAATAGGGGGAAAAGTTGACTTTTCGAATAATCGAGTTTTGGTAGGTTGACCTAGGATGGTTAGATAGTTTTTGTCGTCCTGAGTTCGATGACAGGCGGCACGTATTCATCGGACTTACGAGGCGAGAGTTACGGGTCAAGGAAGTTTCGGTAAAATCGTAAAATGAGTAAAACAGGAGGGTATTTTGGTCATTGTGACACATGGGGATTTGTGCAGAGAGAGAAAAGAATGGACGGCTGGGGTTTAAACAGATGGGCTATAGATTGAAGGGATGGTGACACGTGTTGAAGGCCTAGAGGATTCTGGTGGAATCCTGTGTGTTCACGGTTCCAACTACTTAGGTGAGCCCGTGTGTGATCGTGTGTGTGGTTCGTCGAACAGAGGGTGAGAGTTTGGGATCAGTTGATCGATCTGGGAGCAAGGGTGAGCAAATAGGGAGTTTTGAGTGTGTTAGTGAGGCAAGGCGGAGCTGGTGGCCGTGAATTTGCGGTGCAATCGTGCACGGCGGCACGGCGGAGGTGTGGAGAACTTTTGGGGGGAAACAGGGAGCTGTGAGGTTGAGGTGGTGGCTACGCCGTGAGGCGAGGCAAACCAAGGCCAGGGGAGGTTGAGGAGACTGCAAGGAGTCCAACGACCACCGTGGAAGGCGGCAGTGCGCACGGCGGA
Source organism: Prinsepia uniflora (assembly GCA_032719365.1). NCBI lineage: Eukaryota > Viridiplantae > Streptophyta > Magnoliopsida > Rosales > Rosaceae > Prinsepia > Prinsepia uniflora. The sequence continues at coordinate 78,482,813 of CM064868.1, read as the reverse complement.
GCTGCAATCGAAGGGTAAGACTTCTTTGCTCTGTTTTACCGTGAAACTTTAGTTGGAAAGTCGTGAGTCTAGGGCTAGAGTCGAGGGAGTTGGAGGTTAGGGTGAGACTCCTGAGGGTCCTAGGAACCGGTTGAGTGTGCTGCCGTGAGGGGTGGTGCACAGTGGCGGCCGGCACGACGGAGTGCACTTGTGTGCTCTGTTTTAGCCGTGAGGTTCGAACGGCAAGTTGTGCAGCTGGGGAGTGAGTCGATGGTTCTGGTTAGCTGGGTTAGGTTTAGAGAAGTCCAGGGGAGAGTTTGGTGTCACCACCGTGACGGGAGGTGACCGGAGTTGAGGAGTTGTGAAACAGGGGATGTAGGCCGTTTGATTTCGAGCTTCAGTCGAAAGTGTAGAGGCAGTGTCGAGGTGAACGGGGTACGGGAAGAGCTAGGGCAGGTCAGGACGAAGCTACAGGTGAAAGAAGGGATCGAATTGGTGGCCGGACGGCGGAGATCAAGTCTCGCCGGTTCAGCCTGCGACGGCCGGTTCAGCACGGGTTGAAGACGGTACTGTAGCTGGCGCGTGGGGCCACGCGCAGCCACTTTGGGCGGCGCGTGGAGGCGCGTGCGGCGGTTCTGGGAGAAACGGTCAATATCGTTTTTGGTCTAGGAGTTGTTGTGAGTTCAATGGAATTGGTTTCGAGTCAATCGGAAGTCGTTTGAGTGTAGTTCCGCGAGGGTGAATGTGTAGGGTCCCGGGGTTTTAAGTCTTTGGTTCGGGGATTTTTGAGGAAATTTAGGAGAGTGTTGGTAGATGTATTAGTGACGTAATTTGACGGTGTTTGACAGGATCGAGATTTCCCGAGGAAGCCGAGGATCGGCTGGACGTTCAGGACGCGAGTAGGGCTCAGTATGTGAGTGGACCCTTTTCCTTAAACTCGAGCATGCATAACTGTTTTTATATACGTATTTTATGGTTTTACTTATGAATCTATGTTTATTGAATATAAAGTGATGATTTTATGTGTTTGCACGTTTTTCGAGAAAAAGACGGTTTTGGCACGGTTTTCAAGAAAATGCTGGTTTTCGGATTTTGATGCCACATTTGGGGATTTTCACCTATAAAGGTTTTCTGATAATGATAAATGGGTTATGAAATATGAATTGTGATTACATGGGGTTTTGGTATGATAAATGGATATTTTCCGGATTTGGGTTCGGAATGACGGTTCTGGATGCCGGAAGGGCATCAGACCAGTGATTTCGGATTCGGGTTTGGATGAGGATTTGGTAAATGGTTTTCAAATGATTTTGAGATTGGATTTGCTGGATCTGGATATTGGGTTTAAAGACCCGGATATATTGGACGGGGGACCGGCCGGATTGGGTTTAAAGACCCGGATTGAGTTTAAAGACTCGGGAGTTTAAAGACTCGGATATATATTGATTTTCCCCCGTAGGCCTTGAGTTTAAAGACTCGGGAGTTTAAAGACTCGGATATGATTAAGGCCTGGATTGAGTTTAAAGACTCGGGAGTTTAAAGACTCGGATAGGTCCAGCAGGTTTGATCGGGAAAATGATGATTTGATGTTCATGGTTTATGATACAGTTTTCTGATACTCATGTTGTGGTTTCTTATGATATTTTATAGTGTTTCTGTTTCTTATGATGTTTAAGAATGATTCTTTTATTAATGTGTTTATAACTGATGGTTATGCATGTGGTTTCAAAACGGAGGGTGAAACTTGGTTTTCTTACAAAAATGGTTTTTGAGCTTTTGTACTTTCTGGTCCACTCACATTTTCTGTTTTAATTGCCCTCCAGGTTGTGGAGCTAGCGCGGGGTCTTGACGTCGAGGCAGAGTCTGAGGCATAGAAGCGACGTGAGGGATCCTAGAAGAGTTTAAAGGCTTCTGTGTGCGTGTACTTTCTCGGTTTTTATTTTCCTTGTAATGTAGTGCTATGCTCTGTAAACGATAAGGATTTTGGGATATTTTGTAATTACTCCTGCGTTTGACTGGGTTCGAGTGAGTGTTCCTTAGGTGTTGTGTCGGGGAGTCAGACGGGAGCGGGATTTACCTCGGGTTTCGGGGTGAAACCGGGGTGGGTCCTGACACCAACTCCCTTGTTCCCATTTTGACCTTGGCTGTTAAAGATCTGTCTACATTTACCAGTAATGACTCATGTGAAGTTATATGGTTGCTGCATGCACTATTATAATACTAGACACCCATCTCTTTAGTCACTAAAGCAGTATTGCATGCATAGAACATCACTGCATCCTTTTCTTCTACATGCCTTGCTGAGTGAATTGCTGGTTTAGGAGTAGCCTCAGTCTGCTTCACAGTACAGTCCCTTGCCAAGTGACCAGACTTGTTACACTGGAAACACTTCTTTACCTTGAACTAGCAATGACTCCAGTGATTCTTCTCACAGATCTTACACTTAGGAATGTTGGAGTCTAGTTTTCCTCCCTCAGTATTCTAGTGGTTTGGTCTTCCAGAATAGGACTTCCAATTCCTTGAATTCTTGTAGTTCTTTCTCCATTTTCCTTGACTTTCACCCCCTGTCCTCTTGTATTGACAGATTGTACAAAGAATGCTTTATCTACATTTACATTCTCATCATTATGCATTTCCAATCTTTGATTGAATGCCCTAATAGAAGCCCCTATGTCTTCTACAACAATCATGTCAATATCTATAGTCTCCTCAATGATAGAGACAATGGAGTCATAGGACCTTGTCAAACTAATGCGGATCTTTTGTGCTAGACGTTTTTCAGATATGTCTTCACCATAGGTTTTCATTTGGTTCACAATATCATATAGTCTAGACAAGTATATACTTAAAGAATCATTATCTTTCATCTTAGTATATTTGAAATCTCTGCTTAATGACTGAAGTTTAACAGCCCTTACCTTCATATCGCCTATGTACTCTCTTCTCAATAGATCCCAAGCAGATTTTCCTTTTTCTTCATTTATGATCTTGGAGAAGATTGTGTCGGCCTATGATGTTTGTATCAGTCCCAAACCTCTTGCATCCCTGATGTAATCAGCTCCCGTTGGCTGACTGGTGACTTTACCAGCCTCATCCTTCACCTCATTCAGGCATATATCAACATATTCCCAGAGATCTTATGCTCTGAGAATTGTTCTCATCTTGATGCTCCATAACTTATAATTGCTTCCATCAAACACAGGAGCTCGTAGCTTTCCTCCAACAACTCCAGAACTAGCCATGCTATCAGTCTTTATAGTCTACAGCCTAATAACAAGATCAGAGATCTCCAAACTCTGATACCATGATGGCGATCAGCAACAGACCTCCCAGACTTCAAGTAATCTTCTTCTACACTTTCTTCACGCACACACTAGCTGAAAATGAATGTGCTAGGATGTTTTGGATTATAGAATGCTAGATGATAGGTAGATCTTGTTTCTAATTTATGGATTGAATTGCTGGTTGATTAGTCTCTGCAATGATTCAACTATTTCATGCACTCTAAGTGTTTTGAAATTGACTATGAGCAGAGCTTGAGAGAGATTCTTGATTTTCTTTCTCACCAATCTGTGTGTTATGTTTTCATTCCAATTCATTTGCAATATAGGAGATTACAATCAGTTAGGAAGTCTGTTACAATCCAACAACTCATCCAATTACATAAGGACACCTCACTAAATCTAGAAGCATGTGACAACTAGCACTCTTTACCCCCCAAGTAATCCACCTCACTCTCACTTAGTTTGTTAGATTCTAACCGTTTTGCACTCCTTACGGATCATACACTCTTTGTCCACACTAAGGCACCTCATTGTTGCACTTAGCATCATTAATCAGTCAAGTAGCTTAGGATGCAACAGCCGTTGCAACAATACACCGGGGCCCCCAAAGCCCCGCACGCACTCTTACACGCAGCGCCGTCCCCGAACCACAACTCACTGGGGCATTTTCAGTTCAAATCGGTGGCGCAGCAGGTCGACAGACAAGAACCGGAGCCGCCGCTCGGTTCGACCATCATGGGTAAGTTGTAGCCGTCCACTAAGCTGATGTCATAGAAATTCAGGTTGCTTGAACCGCCAATCGTGAACTCGGCGAGAGTGGCGGGTGGGTTTGTGCCGGCGCCATTGCACTCCACTTCGTTGGAGCCACAGTCGACGGTGGTGCACCTTCCCAGACCGGTATTGGGGTCAAAGTTGCAACCGGTTCGGGTCCAGAATCGACCGGACCAGTTTGGGGGCGAGTTAAAAGCACGAGAGGCGGCATGTTGGAGTTGGAGGCCGGTGGTTTCTAACTTGGTGGTGCCCGCACTGGATAAAATCCCGGGCCATATGGTTTAGTCGCAGTTGTTTATGATTGTAAAATATGTAGCTCCTGATACACCTCCGCAAATTGTCAACAAAAATATGAGAGTAATTTGCAGAGGAGAAGAATGATAGAAGATCATGGAGGGAAAGATAATTTGGTGGTAATTAAGGAATTAGATTAATTAATGATTTGTGCTTAATTACGTTTGCACGTTACTATTTATATAAGTATAAGCTGGGTGGACGTTCGCGTAATGGCCAATGAGTATGAGCCACGTAGCCTTGCGTACGTCAACACTCATCAATTTCATGCAGGGAAACTTCTGCATGTCATTAATGGAAACGATTTTCAAAAAAATAAAAAATAAGTCATTAATGGAAACCAGCAAAATCCTACTAACATGGATATTGTTAAATGATAGGTCATATCATGTAATTCATAATTTTCATAATATTATTATTATATTTGGTATAGGTGGTGACGGCATATTACGATCTTCATATTAATTTAATATATTTATTAATTTAATATATTATCAGATCAATGTCAATAATAAATAATATCTCTGTAAATTATTTATTATTATTTATATAGTTAATAATAATGATTTCTCCATGTAGAATCACCTATTAAATAAACATGATCTTCTTCAACCACTCAGACATTCTAGTGATCTTCGTTATAAATACAGGGTCTCATTCACCTATAAAGGTACTAAAAAAACTTATACTAATATTCTGTTGGTATTTTTTCGATTAAACTGACTTAGGTATCAGAACGTTCTTAGTTGAATCACCCTTTTCGAGCTTCAACTTTAACCTCGTTTATTTCTTGTTATTGTGTTTAGAGATTGAGAAGGAATTCTACAAACTTAAACGATTTCTGCATCAACAGTTATATAATCGTGTACTGAATTTAAGCCATTGTTCTTACCTATCATTATAGATTTTATTTCCTAGGATTACATATTTCGTTTTACTTTTTTTGGCCGGGGTCAAGTATTGATTCAATATAACGAGATCAATATAAATTATGAGCCATGTCGCTTTAGAGATATGCTAAAATCTTACATAGATAATATATATGATCAAATATTATATTTTTAATAATTCCTTCTTACTCTCATCATTGATATTTTTTGGAATATATATGTCCAGTATATATGTACAATAGACAAAAAAAAAAAATTGATGAAAACTTCAGATTTGTTTCAAAGTGATTTGGTCTCTTTATAGGTGCATCTTTTGATTTGATCTCCACCTAATAAGAAACGTGTTCCCACCCTTAGTATTACAATATTGTTGTATATATATATATATATATATGTATGCTGTGTTGATTAGAATCCTGCTTTTAGGTTCAGAATCAGAATGATTAATCAAGGGAAATGTGAGCATAACAAGATTTCAATGGGTTTGGCACTTTTCTAAATGGAATTGGATTCTGAATAATATACATATGAAACTAACTGGAATTAGGCCATATATACAGCTTGCTAGTGAACTTAATCACGACAACTAATGACAATATCACAATCACAAGAAAGAAGACCAACACTATCACAATTGTCAATACATTAGCTAGCTAGTCGGCCACTTCAAGTCTGCCCTTAAAGCCAATTTGCAAGGATCCAAGACTATACTGGTTGACACCCTAATCGGCATCCCTAGACTGTCCTCTGACAAATGACAGCAATTGCTCTTTGACGTAACATTAGGTCTACTGCCACTTGTTCTCCATCCTAGATCCCCGAGACACATAGCAGCATATTATGAGATGGCTTGAATCTCATATTATTGGGGTTTAACTACCACATTCATTACCATTATAAATACAAATCAAACCGTCTCACATAGGTAAAAACACAATGTCACAATTTTTTGCCTCTATGCTGCTTACTTTATGTCAGATCTCCATTTACTAACTTAAACATCAAAATCTCTTAAATTGACATCCTACAGGTGTCAAGTACTTCTCTTATTGTCTCGCATGTCATCCAACGGTTGAAAAAAAAAAAGCAGCAATTACTAAGACTGCATTCCGTTGGATTCATTCTATGATCAAACACACTCAAATATTTTATGTTGTAGTATGTAGTACTCTAGGAACCGGTACCCCACTAGTCGACTAGCTGACCTGGATTCAAGTTTTCGAGTGTGGCATGCACATGGCCATGCAGAAGACTTAAGTAAGTGGATGATTGAAAGTTGAAGCACAACTAATTAATAAGGTATTCTTATTGGTATTAATCTACGTTATAAATTGTACGAAAAGAAAAAGGCAAAGTGTTTCTTTATAAAATTTTAATGAGTGAAATAGCATTGGAATTTGAAATTAAGGGATTATTTGTGGGAAACCCTAGCATGTGGGACGGTGGGAGCATAAGCTATCGTGATCGTACAGAAACAAGTTTAGGATCCGAAAATGAAAATTGGGGCATTCATTGTTATGGCCGGTGATCGTACAGAAACACCAGCAGCAAATAAAAGAAAATGTCGCTGGTTATATATAATAATGCTATATATAATTACGGTTCAAAATTGGGACTGCGCACTCGCCTAGTGGTGCGAGTTAATTAATGCTCGAAGGTGAGAAATTGTTCGGTATAATGATTAAACGTTTAGGTAAATTTGCGTATATATCTTTATATATATTTAGTTATATAAATTCATATATATATATATATTTTAGTTGTGGAACCATAAATCACCGAAAAATTATGCAACTACCACGCGGCCAACAATTTCCATAATTGTCAACATTACCCTTGGTAAAATTGACATCGACATGTTACGATCTCCGTATTAATTCAATATATTTACCAGCTAAATATATTAATTAACTAGATCAATGCTGATAATAAATAACTTTCCAGCGAATTATTTATTCATAATAAAATAAGTGATTACACTCGGTACAATCACTTATTTAATACTTTCTCTTTCAACCAATCAGACGCTCCGGAGATTCTCAAGGTTTCACTATAAATAAAAAACTTCATCTCACTTCTAAAGGTAATAAAAAAACTCTTGCAAACACTCTGTCGGTTTATTCTCTCAGAAAACTGACTTAAGTATCGGAGCGTTTATTGTTGAACCACCCCCGCCCCCCTGCGGATTCAACCTTAATCTCGTTTAATTTTCGTTATTGTGTGTAGAGATCGAGAAGGAATTTCACAGAACCCGACGATTTCTGCATTAACATTAATTATATAAGTTATTTTATTTATTAAATACTTAGTTAATAATATAAGTATTAATTAAAATAAATATAATAAAATAAAAAATATACAATGTTGTATAATAAAATTAATAAAAAAACTTACATTTTCAATATTTATAATTCCCAACTTAATTTATTAATCTAACTAATTTTTTCTGAAATTATTCGATAATATTCATTATATTATTAATTTGTTAAATTTTATTTTAAAAAACACCTAAATTCCGTTTAACTGCTTAAACACTAAATTCTTAACGACTATGATAAAAGCGCCTAACACTATTTCGAACATTATATCTAACATTAGAATGTAGGAGGGCATCCTATATTGGTAATAACGCAACCGCAACATGTATGCGAGTTGGGCCCGGCTGGGCCCGGCTTGTTCATGCGGCGGCATTGCTAATGTACGTGGTGACGTGGAATGTACTTCGGTTGCGGCAAAATACGACACTTGGCGCCCATTAAATATAATATTAATTAAGATGTCATGATAGATGAATAGATTAATTTGTTATAATTTTGATTAGATTCCTGTTAGTATAATTTTCATCAAGTCAGGATGGCCGAGTGGTCTAAGGCGCCAGACTCAAGTTCTGGTCTTCGAGAGAGGGCGTGGGTTCAAATCCCACTTCTGACAGTTTCCATTTTGGACCCTTTTTTTTTTAATTTTTTTTTTCTTTCTGGTAATTGTTGATCATTTAAATTGAAGGGATTAATTTGTTAATCATTCAACCAGTTAGTAATCCTAATTATTTCAATTGATATATAGATAATATAAACAAGTTGGGTATACATTTTTTGGGGTGGGGGTGGGGTAATTATACTGATCAATTTATTAATTAATCATTAAGCTAGCTTATTGTGGAACCCAAAATCATCCGAAAATTATAGAGCTGCCACGTGTCCCGTAATTCCCAAAAATGACCAAATTGCCCTTGGCAAATAACGCTGATCATTTGAAAAACACCCGCACATTAAATAATCTATTTACCAGTTAAATATGTTATTTGATCGGGTTAAAATCTCCGTAATATTGGTATTCTCCCCGAGAGTTAATTATCGTTATTCTTAATAATGGATAATTAATATTAATATTAAAATACAAATAATATCATTACTATCATGATGAGCCATCATTACAATTACTAAATAATATATTTAATAATAATATATTATTTACTAATTAAATACTCAACCGACCAATCAGAACGCTCCAAGGCTCCCAAGATTTTCCTATAAATAGCAAAGCACATTTCATTTCCAAGGTACGTTGATTCTTCGCTTCGAAGTATATCCTAGTTATTTAAACCTTTTTTTTTCTAATAATAATTGTACCGGTTAATTTCTTGATCATTTAAATTGAATGGATTAATTTGTTAATCATTCAACCAGTTAGTAATCCCTAAGTATATCAATCAATATATAAATAATATAAATAAGTTGGGCAGGGACGGCCCCGTGCTGATGAAGACCCTGTGCAAAATTATAAAAATGTGGCCTTAAATATTTTTTTATGTATTATTATGATTTCAATTTAGATCTAATTTACGTTTTCGATCATTGAAATTTAATTTCGATAGTTAATAAGCAAAATCATCACACCATAAATTATGATAATTATAACATTACACATTATTGTAAACATGTTTCACACAAAATTTGTGTATCAATGAAAGAGAATCAAAAAGAAGCGGAAACCAGTGTCCGCAAGTGTTGAATCCTTTGATAATATGCATCGAAAGTGATGAATATATCCTACAAAGCACAAAAGATGACGATTTATGACATGGATACTTGCGGCTTGTGCAAAATATTTGCATTCACAGAACAAGATCAGAAGCTAGCCGCCCGTATGAATATTTCAAAAAGAAGAAAAGTAAAAACTTTTGATGGTTAATTTCAAAGTCCGCCACTACCTAATGCAATCTGTAATCAGGTGGCTAGTTTTCGTTTTTATACTCCATAGCATATTGTTTCACATTCTCAAAATGGTACATGTTTGTATAGGGCCGGCTTTGACTTTTAGGGTTCAAGGCCAAATTTTAGAGTTCCATGGGGCTCTATAATTTTCAAACGAGGTGTTGTATGATGGGTTTCCCTTGTTAGTGGAGGAGAGAAAAAGAAGGAAATAAATATTAAAATAAAATTAAAAAAAGGACGGAAAATTTTTGAAGAAAATGAATGGAAGAGAAAATGCGAAGAATTTTCTTTCATGCACGACCACCAATTAGTTAGGAATATTCGCCTATAAAAACCATTACTTTCTTTCAGTTTCAATGCACCCCTTCGAAAACCAAAACATAGAGAGCTTTGAGAGATAAGAAAACCACACTTGTGTGAGAGAAAAACCAAAAGAGAGTTTAGCCACCGGTGTTTGGTGAGATTATTATTGTATTCCCATTATTTTTCTTAGTGGAAGATAGAGTGTTATTTTTGCCCATTTTATTTACACAAAGCTGAGAGAAGTCGGATCCTGAAAATGTCATATTTATTTATTGACTATTACAATTTATCATCTTTCCCAACATTGTAGACTTGTAATCAAATAGGTACTTGTAATCAATCTCTCTATGTCAGCTCGCATTACTCTCTCTTCTCTGTCTTTGTTGCTCATTTTTCTCCACTTTCCACATGATCTTCACAAACCGCCACTTTCTTCATAAAATTTAGCCATATTGTTCCACTAGCTAGACTAATAATTCAAGTAGCACAAAATTTTAATAGCTTTTAATTGAATAATGATTGAATTTTTGGTGCTAGCTCTCAATTCGGAAACTAGCAGCCATATGAATACTTCAAAAAGAAGAAACGTAAAAGCTTTTGTTGGTTAATTTCAAGGCCCACTTTACTCGACCAGTTGACCGTCAACTTGCACTTACAATTGTGTGTCTCCTAAATCCTACAAAATGATAATGCTTCTTTAATCAATTAATTAAGCTGCTTATGAGTACAGTGAAGGTCCACTTATTCAGGTAGGTACTTGTCATATGAGTATAATGCACCATTATTCTTACTCCAAGGTTCAAAACGGTGTAAGGCAGTGTTAGGGTAGTCGATAAGGGCTTAATGCCTAAAACGGTGTAAGGCGCTGCTAGGGTAGTCGATAAGGACTTAGTGCCTAAACGGTTGGACGGGATCTAGGTGGGGGCCTAGGTGATTTTTTTAAAGATAAAATTCAACAAATTAATAATATAATGAATATTATCAAATAATTTAAGAACAAAAATTAATTATCTAGATAAGTAAATTGAGTTGAGAATCATTTATGTTGTTTTATTTATTATCTTTATTTTAATTAATACTTATATTATTAACTAAGTATTTAATAAATAAAATAACTTACATAACTAAATCTACATTTATAAGAATTTATATAACTAAATATATATATATATATATATGTAATGATGTATATGCAAATCCACCTAGGCGCTTAACCATTATACGTGGCGGTTTCTGACCTTCGAGCGCATAATCGGACTGGGCAATTGCCGTTTTGAACAGTGCTCCTATATAACTTTACAGTACAATGTGAATACGAATCCATTTTCCTTTTTCTTCTCAATCAATCTTCGAGCTGTTATGGCGCTATAGAGTATTGATATGACTAACAAACACACGGTACCAGAAAAAAAAAAAAAAAAGTCTTTTGCTTCTAAAAATGAGGTTGCATTTTGGAGAAGCTAGAGCAGAGAAGTCAACAATGGTTACTGCATGCAAATTGCAACTTATTATAAATTTTCAAGTTTCACATTATATGACTACGAAGGATCATCGGTTGACAATGATGGATCACTAATTCCAACTAAGTCAATTTGCCAATTTGTCATCGTATGCAAATATTCGGGCGGCTACAAGCATGAGCATATTGCATATACAAGTTTCAGGCCCTATCTGTTTCTCACTATTGCTGATATATATTGTATCTAAATTTTAGGAAAAATTGTTGACATGATTCTTGTATTTTATATTAATGTTAGATATAATATTTAAATTTTATTATTAGTAACATACATTTTTTACCGATGCTCAAATGTGTAATAATCATCTATCTGTTAAAATTGTTAATTTTTTCTGTTAAAAATAAGAATAAGACAATTTTTCAAATATATTTATACAATTTCGTCTATTCAATAGGGATGGGCATAATTATCCATGGGCATGGGTACCCATGAGTATTGTTGAAATGGGTAGAAATTAGATTGGTAAAAATTTACCCATCATCTAATGGGTAAGGTGAGGGTTTGCCCATGAGTATTGAGGGTATTTAATACCCATTAAATTTAAAGTATATTCTTTATCCATTCTTCAAATTATCTATGAATTTTTAACACTTTCTCCCATTTACTAATTTTTTTTCTTTATATTCTTACTATTATTATTATTATTTATTAGGTATTATTATTTAAAATTACTTTATTTCAATTAAATATCAGTTATTTCATCTTTCATCAAAAAAAATATACACAAAAATGTTACGAATTTATATTAACATCAATTTTTTTTTAAGAACTTAAATAATTCATTTTAAATGATTTAACAAAAATCAACGTAAACTATATAATTTTTTTTAAAGATTTCACAACCATAAAATAATTTAAAGGGAGTTTTATAAATTCTTAAAAATTGTTTATAATAAAATTTCTAAAGAGTTTTTTTTTTTTCAAGTTTTGAATTCCATTTTGACATTTACTACTCATTCTTCGTTTAATTGGAAAATTTTCGGAGTCAAATTCTCAAATAACTCATTCACTAGTCTTGGTCAACTCGAAAATTTTTGATAATTAAGGATAGAAGGGTCAATTGGTCATTTACTAATTCTCACTTTAAATTTCAAGACGGATTGTGACAAAAACTCCAATAGAAATTGAGAGGATTTGAAAAAATGAAAAGCAAAAAAAAAAAACAAACGAAATTGAAAGGAAAGGATATTAAAAGTTGAAAATAAAAAAGTTGAAGACAAATGAAAGTAAAAAAAAATAAAATAAAAGAAAAATGAAAAGAAAAATAAATTGAAATGCATAAAAAATTAGAAGTTAAAAACAAAATGAAACAAAAGGAAAAAAATTGAAAAGAGAAAACAAATGTAAAATGTCACGGATACCTATTAGGGTTTGGGTAAACCCTCAAAAATTGAGAATGAGTCTGAATTGGTATAAAACCTATTTGTACTTATATAGGATAAGAATTTATCCGCATCCTCAAAAAAACTCATTTGACCATTTCTATTATTTAACTTTTAATCTTGATTGTTTATTGTTTGCTATTTATAAGAATCACGAAGTCGAACAATTCTAAACAAACAAACTTCTATAAAAGTAGCCGCAATCATCCTAAGAACCACCCCATTCGGAATCGAATGGCCAAATTAAAAAAGGAAACAAACAAAAGGAAAACGGGATCGAATGGCGGTTGCCTGCTTGCTTGTTTGCAAATATAAACAAAATAATTACGTGTTAGTAAAATAATTGAATTTGATGGCGATTAAAAAAAAAAGAAAGAAAGATAAAAGATAAAGCGTGCATAGTTCTTGTGGTGGTGGCACGAATAAGGCGGCCGAGTCATGGTTGCATATGACGGAGGCTGCCATGCGCGACCAAACGACAATCTGATCGGTATTCGCTAGCTTGATGCTGACCGGTAACAGTAGTAGCTAATAGCAGCCACATAATCTATCTTATCTTTGCTATTCATATTTAACACCCTAAATTAAAAGTTAATCTCACTATTTAGCACACAACATGCACTGGCTCATCGATTGTTAAAAATATTGTTTAAAACGTCGATCGTTTAATCCGTTGAGGATGTATTTAGGCGTTCGAAAGTGAGAAATCGCCTCGTATAATGACTAGGTGGCTAAATAAATTTGCTTATAAATCCTTTTAATTTGTAAACTCAACTTAGAGTTCTTATATATATATATATATTTAGCTATATAAATTATTTTATTTTATTAAATACTTAGTTTCTTATATAATTATTAATTAAAATAAAGAATATAGAATGATGTATAATAAAAAACTTACATTTTCAACATTTACGATTTTCAACTCAATTTATTTATCTAGGTTTTTAATTTTATTATAAAATTATTTGATAGAATTTATTATACTATTAATTTGTTGAATTTTGTCTTTTAAAAAAAAAAATCGACAAGGCTCTGCCTAACCGTCTATGCGCTATGTCTATATCGACTGCCCTAAAAGCACATAACGCCGCTTTAAACATTTGTAAAAATATTTAGGATACATGTTAGAATTCAGTCCACAAATTGCCTCAAATATATGTGCATGCGTCAGGATTAGCTCCTAAACTCGATTTTTCAATAGGCTAAATTTACCTACTATTATGTGAATGCAATCCTCATGGTCATAACCTCGACTCAGTTACTCCGACAAAAACCTCAATTTCAACATTCAAAATTTCAAATGATCAAAAATAAAAATAAATAAAACTCTAATACCCAAATTTTCAAAACCAAAATCTTATATTTAATTTCTATTTAAAATTAAGATCAGAGAGTAATACACTATGTATTGAAGATATGAGAATGGATAAACTTCATAAAGTTTTGAAGAAATAAAGAAAAAAAAATTAGAAAAGAAAATTTGTGATTTATGAGATTTAAAAAAGAAGAAAAAAAGAAAGAAAGACTGAAATGGTGTGTTATTCTCCTCTTTTGCTCGTGTGTATGTGTAAGATTGGTTTTTTTTTTTTTTAAATCCAAAATTCTAAAAGAACCTAACTCGAACGAGAAGAATTAATAATCGATCATGTGTTAGCATCATCATCCACTCCTAGCTCTAATAATCAAAACGATGTGTTTAATTACATTATCCTCTCATTCTCCTTCTCCTTCCCATTGGCTAGCTAGGATCAATTTTTATGAATTATTTTCCATTATCGCTTCATATACAAAATACACCGTATGCTGCGCTACGCGACAAAATAACAGCACCAAACAGCATTATATATTCATATGATCAGTAAATTCCACAAATGAATCTCAACCCTCCATTTAATATAAAGAATTACAATGACGTAAAAAATTAATTATATATATATTTTTATCTAAAAGTAATATTCTAATCTAATCCCCGCCGTACAACTTTGTCAATCTGTCTTTCGAAGCAAAGAAAACGACTTCAATCTCTGAAGATGGCAAAAGAGCCGGTAGCTGACGGGTGGTTGGGCTTTTCAATCATGACACCAATCCGCGTCACCCGCGGGCCCCACTACGCCACGTCCCATTCAAAGAACCTGGCGCCGGAAAAGTAATAGAGCCCATATCCCTCGATTGGACCCAAGTTGTTGGACTCCCCATGGGCCGCTACTCTTCGGAGACTCCTCACCGAACGCATTAGAAGAAGAAAAAGAGCTGCCACGACAGGCCAATAGCCAACGTGACGCTGACGAAGCCCGCAACCGCCGCACGCGTGGGCGACGACGATGCTTGATCTGCGTCGTACGCGGCACCTTCGTATACCATTGTATTGTTCATCGGCGGCGAGCTCGTTGACGTCGGCTGCGCCTGTGTGTTTTGTCCCTGCGACGCTTTCTGGCTGTTACAAGTCAATCATTTACACGCATTCAGTAAAACAAACTTTACCGTCACCAAAAAAAAAGTGAGTATACCGTTGCGAAATATAATGACAAGTTTGGAGAGTGTACGAGTAATTATTGAAGAGGTGGATCGAATCTCTAGGTTTGGGGACCCACGTAATTAATTAACAGTGATATGCAATATTAACATCCAAAAATAACTTATTATAACACGTGAATTAAAATTAAAATTTATATATCCCATAAATTGATAATGGCATACGCAATACTAAATGGGCCAGGCTGGACATGCTCACACCACACTTTCCCTAATTTCTTTTTCTAATCCACCTTCTTAAATGACCGTTTTGACCATCGATATCATTATTGTGAGCTAACAAATTTTTAGAAGATTTGCTTGAAAGATAATCAATTTTGTCATAAATATTTTTTAATATTTGATGCGCCGACCATATATGCACGAAGAAAACAGGGTCCGGTGGCGGTGGCATGCCGGCGGAGAGCCGTCGACGTTGCGCTGGCAAACCAAACGGCCGTTGATCAATGTCCGGCGGCCGTAACAGACGAAAAATTAAAGTAGAGTAAAAACACTAAAACATTTACCCCTAACGTTCAAATATTTTGGCTGGAACTAACGGTCACTTTCGCTGGCTTTTTTACTATGAAACTAGTTGTCGGACAAAAGTACCCTCTAATAGACGAAGAAAGTAGAAGGGAGAGCGAGGAGAGTTGCGTCATTTACCTTGTGCTAGTAGGGGGACAGAAAGTGATCGCGTAATCCGCCCCGGCGCAAGTGAAGGTGCTGGTCTTATCGTCGTATGCATAACTATACGCGTGTGGACACGCGTTCTTGAATATCTGAGAGTAGGACGACGGTTTGCAAGTGTCGGGTGTAGCATACGCGCCGTTGCAACAGTACTGCGGCTCGCCAAAAGCCTCGCACGCGCTCTTGCACGCGACGCCTTCGCCGCCGTCGGCGCTCGTGACTTTAAGCTCGGAAGGACAGAGGTTGTTTAGGTCGACGACGCATCCCGTGTTTGTACAATTGGTCCCACTGCCACCTTGTGGGACCACCAGCATGGGGAGGTTGTACCCGTCGACGAGGCTGACATCGAAGAAATCGAGGCCACCAGAGCCGTCTAGAGTGAATTCAGCGAGAGTGGCGGGAGGGGCTGCGCCGTTGCCTGAGCATTCTACTTTCCCGGAGCCACAGTCGCCAGTGAGGCAGGAGAATTTGCCGGCGGAGTCTTGGGAGCAGCGTGTTCGGCCCCAGAATCGGCCGCCCCAGGAGGTTGGAGCAGAGAAGGTCTTGGTCTCGTCCTTTTGGAGGGCAAATCCAGTGGTCGGAAGCGGAGGCACGCCGGCGTTTGTGAGAATGCCTGGCCACACTGTGTACTCGCACTTGTTTTCCATTGTGAACGTCGTTGAAATCACACCTGTAACCAAAACAGAGACTCAAACTATTAATCCATTAATCGACACAAATTTACATAAAATTAACAAGATTCTAGCCGTATATATATATTAAAAAGCTCAAAATTAACCATTAACAATTAATACCTGGTGCTATCAGTCCAATTATTATTATGGTGAACAGAGAAATCAACAATGGGGTTGAAGAAGCCATGAATTCAGAGCTTCTGGAAAATGTTGTGTTTGGAATTATGGGTTTCTGCCCAGGTGGGATCTGCAGAAAGAGAGAGAGAGAGAGAGAGAGAGCGAGAGTAGAGTGTGTGAGATTCCGAAAAGGTGAGGAGGGATGAGTCTTTATAAAGGCTCAAATGGAAGAGTGACTGTAATAAGTAATAACATAACAAGCTTTTTCATTTTCACTTTGCGTCCTGGATTTTACTGCTTTATAAGGTTGCCGATGAACTTAGAAATTAAAATATACTTAACGTTTGCCTACCGTAATTTGAGTACGTGGCCTAGTACGATGATGTGGTGTAGTGTCACACCTAGTGACTTTCCGATTCGGACACAAATTTTATGCGACTTTTTATTTCTATTAATCGTACAGCTTTGTTCTACCGCACTTTTGTTGTATGGACAATATAAGAAATAGGCTTGCTTCATTTTTAGTACTTCCGATTTTGAAGTAAAAAATTCGTGTGGGTAGAGATGATGGATCGAGTTTCGTATACAAAACATGCAACGTGATAAACAAATTGGGACTAATGACACCTGATAGGCAGCCGGTGTAACACTTAAGGTCACCATCGGTCCATCAGCACCTACCTTCAGTTGAGAAGACACTCATAATATGCAAATTAACCGAAATTTATAAATCGGAGTACAATCATTGAGTATTTGTATCTTATCTGATGGACAAGTAATTGCAGATTAAAATAAATATTATGGACCCGATTAAAAACAGAGACTTTAACCACCATATTGTAGGGTACACGGACCTAATCACATCATTTAGATTGCCCCCGGCCCCAGGCCCCACCTGTATATACGTGTAAAAGTACCGTATCGACGTGGAAATCTCACCACGTCAAAGCAGCCAGCAGCAGCCGCCGCATCTCGCAGCCGGAAAATTAGTGCCTGCAGAGTCATATTTGGCTAACTTTATCTTCTTTTTTTACGCATGTTTTCTTACTTCTTCAATCCATTATAAGGTCAACATTGTGCGACCAAAAATTCCCGGGTCTCAGTTGACCATTTGCGGCGATGTCCAATGGGAAGAAAGAAACCGTTACAAGTTAGCTTCAACTTCTCTTAGCTGCCACCCAAAAACACCCACATGATTGTTCAACTGCTCTCAATTGAGCACAGTTACCTTCTTTTCATCATTTTCAAAGAAATTAGGTTATGCTCCCCAGAACATGGTCTTACCAGAAGCCAACCACTCGACATTCAAAACAAAGCTTAACGAACAAGATTTATGAGATTTCAATGAAGGATCGGAAATGCTAATGAGTCCACATCTGGTATCAAAGATCCGGTCACCCTCGGTCAAATACACAATAAAATAAGTTTCCAACAATAGTGGTATAGAATTCAAATAATATAATACCGTCGTATACAAGTAGCCATCTTGGACTGGACAACCTTAATGAAAGTTGTGTACTTTGAAGTTAGGGATGACACACAGAAGATCCCTAACATAGGAGGTTCCGCCTAGGAACGAGAGGTGCCTTTACAAAACACGTGGTCAGCAAACTCTACACGTGTCTTTCAACTCTAGAAAACTAGAGTGAAGTTATGTAATCATCATAGACCGTAGTATATCCAATTCCACACACGGTAACCTGTCTTCAAAAAAAAAAGAAAAGAAAAAAAACTCGATGTTCTCTCGCCTCACCTAGGCGGAACCAAACCCTAGCCGCCGACCCCTTTGTTGGGATCGGTAGCAGCTCTCTTTGTTCGTCGTTTCTCCTCTTCCTTCTCTTCTTCGCATCTTCTCCTTCCTCAGTTTCTCCTTCTCCCCTTTCTCTAGTTTTTTACTCCACTCACTGTGGTGTTTATTCGGCTCCTTCATCTTGTGGTGGTTTTTGCTTCACCACTTTGGAGACTACCGCTGCTTCTCCTGATATGAACCCTTACTTCTCATCTCACCCCTCACCAAATGTCATTAGATGCTACTCTCCTTGGACTTTCAGCCACCAGGCTCCTCTCTAAGACCCTTCTCTCATCAATCTTCTTAGGTACCTAGTGGTGGTTTTAGATTGCTTTTACAGTTGATTCTTCAGTTTCCCTTCATATTCTCCTTGTTGGCGGCTATGACTGTGCTGTGCTATAATGGCCAAGGTGACTTGATGGGACGGCTACACAAGTTATGTGGGGTTTTCCTCAATTTCATTTTTAGGTTTTCCATTTGGATTTCTAGTTTTTAACTTTTTATATTTACTTTATATTTGTGGGCGATTCTTGTTGTTGAGCTTTCATTTTCTTGTAATTATTTGTAAAGGTGGCAATTTATGACACAGCTCAATAGATGATTCGAAATCCGCACAAAATTTATCCAAATCAATTCGTACAATTAAAATTTCAAGTCATTTTATAATTAACCCTTTATGTCAAGTTTAATAAACTGGTGAATTCCAGATTAACCCGTAAACTCGAATAATGATCTATTAACTCATTTAATGAACGAGTAAATTTCAAGTTAACCTGTTAACCCGTATAATGACCTATATATATTAACCTTTTAATAAATGTGTCAATTACTAACTCATATAACTACTTATTTACCTACATATATAACTATTAAGTCTTACTGTTTAAATATGAGTTATATGTTAATTATGTTTCGAATATGATATATTTATTAAACAGATCGAATTCAGATTGGTCGTATTTAAGTTAAATATAGTATATGACACCTGTTGAAGCAGAAATCGAACCCGCCGCGAAAAGTTCTCACAATTCCTGCAAACATCAAACAATTAGCTATCGTTGTTTCGATCGATTTACCCGGGGGGTTGTTCGACCAAGAACACTCTGATGCCTAAGTTAGCTTTGAGAGAGGAAAAGGATATACTTCGAAGTGAAGAATCAACTTACCTTGGAAATGAAATGTGCCTTGCTATTTATAGGGGTAAGTGAGATGTTCAATTTCCATAGTTTCGATGTGGGACAAATGCTCATCAATTTACCTCTTATATAGGGGTGAGTGAGATGTTCAATTTCCATAGTTTCAATGTGGGACAAATGCTCATCAATTTGCATGCTAACACGTGTTATACAAATCGAGGGTGGAGAGGCTTCCACATGTCATTCTGGTTTGGGCCATGTCCGGTGCTTGGGCTTACAAGTATTATTGCCAAGGGCAATTTGGTCATTTTGAGAATTATGGGCCACGTGGCAGCTCCACATTTTTCCGGTGATTTTGGGTTCCACAAATGCCCCCACATCGATTCGGTATTCAGGGAATCCGGAGGGATGTACATTGTTTGGAGTCTTATATTACCGGGTTACCAGTTACCGTTGGGTTCAAGAATCGATTCAGTGTTTATTTGACAATTTTGCCCCTGGTTATAAAGGTAAAAAGTCCATTTTTAGTTTTAGAATGACTATTCTGGGTTTAGTGGTGTGAATCGGGCATAATGTGCAAAATGACCATTTTACCCCCAAGCATGGGCAAAATGTTGTCTTTTGAACCGGGGGGTCCAAAGGACGAGGGCCAGAGACCGTTACGTAGGTCGAGTTGATACGAATCCATAGACAGGTGGCATGCCGAAATCGGAGATCGGATGCGAAGGTTATGTGTCTACGAAGGCGAGGGGCATTTTCGTAATTTTGGAAGCGAAGGGCAAAACGGTCTTTTTGAGACAAGCGAACGGTGGACGCTGACTCATGCTACCTACCAATGATTCTTGCTGCTTTGTCTAGACAACATGGAGGAAATCAAGGATTTTAGGGACCCTAAACCCTTAATTAGGGAAAACTCAATCATTTTGTCCAAACCTTGATTTTGTTAAATAGCAGAGCAATTCGATTGTGAGAATGAGAGATTAGAGAGTCTGAATTGGAGCAAAACAAACACGAAGGACAGAGGGTCGCTGGTTTTGCAGATTTTCGAAATTTTGGAAATTTGTGGTGAAAATTCGAATTCGAATTCGTGAGTCTTGAGGATCAAAATTGAGGCTGGATTAAGTCTCCTGGGACTAATTCGAACCGATCCAAATCAAAAACGGGGAGGATTGAGGCCGTATCGAGCAAGAACAGAAACTTCAAAATCCTCGAAAAATCGAGCTTGAGTTCTACTAGCTGGAGGTAAGGATTTATCAAATTGATCTTGTAAAATCGTTCCTTATACTCTCACGATGTCACGTCGTGGACGGAGTTTGGTCGAACAGTCGACGGGGACTTGGTGGTGACTGAGTGCACTTGCGGACGTGACTAGTGAGCATCGGTAGGCAGGATCACACCTACTGTGACTCTTGCTAGTACCACATACATGCTCGCCATGCGTCAAGATGCCGAGAGACCCAGCAAATTTGTCCTGTGGGAGCGTGGCGGTTTTCGTGGCCTAAGTCCATTCCGAGGGAAAGATATGGATTTTGAGAAGCCTGAAGACCTCATGGAGTGGAAGGCTTGCAATCAAAATTCCTTTCCAAACGACGTTCTCGTGGAGCTTGGCGACAGATGTTCTTCCAGAGTTCCGGGACATGAGCCGGCTGCTTTCTCCATGAATGGCGCGAGGCTTTCAGACATCCCGATCAAGGAGTGGTTGTGCGTTCCACTGTGCTCGAAGGAGACCATTGTTCAGAAGAAGGACGATAAACAAGGACTTATTGGTTCTTGGGAGAAGAAAGCATGCCGAGCAACTTCTTTCCTAACCAAAAAGCATACCGAGCAACTTCTTTCCTAACCTTTCCGTTCCGGTCCTGCGAATGTGCTATTTTGAAGGCCCGCAGAAATGGAAGATTATGGTGTTGATGTGATATTACGATATCTTAAGAAAACTTAAGGTCTTAATTTCACATCGGAAGCCAAGGTGGGCGAGTTGGAGAGGAGCCGTGCGGAGAGGATGCTGATAGAAAATGAGCGAGATACCGCTCGAGATGAGCTCTCCTTGCTGCGCAGAAATTTGCAGGACTCAGAAGGCTTTGATGCTTCGATGACAAAGGCTTGAATGCTTCGCAGGGCGAAGGCTTGGATGCTTCGATGCCGAAGGCTTGGATGCTTCGATGACGAAGGCTTGGATGCTTCGATGACGAAGGCTTAGGTGCTTCGCATGGCGAAGGCTTAGATGCTTCGCAGGGCGAAGGCTTAGATGCTTCGCAGGGCGAAGGCTTAGATGCTTCGCAGGGCGAAGGCTTAGATGCTTCGATGACGGAGGCTTGGATGCTTCGATGACGAAGGCTTAGGTGCTTCGCATGGCGAAGGCTTTTTACACTAGAGAGAATAAGCTTTGAAAATTGTACATGGTGAACAAATCAATTTGTCGATCTCATTTCATTGATACTTGAATTTAGAAGACAACTTGAAAAGCAAAATTGAAAAGCTCCATAAAATTTTATGTCTCTCTAATGTTGACAGTCTAGTTGATGCGGATCACCTTTGAAGCTGGTTCGTTTGGCCCTTTGTTTTCCATGTGATTTACAGTTTTGATGTAGTCTGTACAATGCCCCTCCCTCAGGAGATTTCGGAGATATCTTTCGAAAGATATACATGTGCTGATATTGTGCCCATAACATTCATGATAGGCGCACCATTTGGTCTTATCAGCATTCTCTTGATTGCCTTTGACTGGCTCCGGCCTTTTAAACCATGGTTTATTCCTAATTTCATTGTGGATCTGATGGGCTGGTAAAGATAGCTGTAAGTTAGGCTTCCCCATAACTGGCGTTTGGGAGTGTTGCCCGGCCTTTCGCTTGTTGAGCTTTCTAGTCGCATACTTTTCATGAGGTTCATCCTCATTGAAGGCCCCTTCGCTAGTCCCGGCATGGTCATGAGTATGAGCAGCGCTCTTCTCGTCCTCCCAACTTGCATGTCGCTCTGCTAGCGAAAGTATTTTGGAAAAACTTCGCGCATTGCTCATGACGATGTCCCCGTAAAGCTGGCTGTCTCGAGGGAGTCCTTGTTTGAATGCCATTGTCGCAACAAGGTCATTACAGCTGATAATGCGAGACTTTTCCTCACAAAATCTCCGTATGTATTGTCGCAGAGTGTCTTTTGCTCGCTTTTGGACAGAGAAAAGATGGTCATCTTTCACCTCGATTGTCCGAAGTTGTGCGTATTCCTTCACAAATGTCAAAGCCAACTCTTCAAAGGACTCAATCGACCTCAGAGGGAGATGATTGAACCAAGTCACGGCTTGGCCTCGAAGGGAAGCTTGAAAAACTTTGCACATGAGCGCATCGTTAGACCTGTGGGGGATCATGACTCCTCGGTAATAATCTATGTGTTTTACTGGGTCGGAGGATCCTTTGAATGGAGTGAAGTTTGGTGTTGCAAACCTCTGGGGGAATGGCTCCTCCTCAATATCCCTTATGAAGGGCGTAGAGAGCTGTATTTGGCGACGTAGATCGTCTTCTAGATCGCCACCCTGTTGAGCACGAAGGTGCATGTCCAGCATTTTTTGAACATCATTAGCCCGCAATGCTCCTTGCTGAGCCGATGAGTCCTCTTTTGCTAATTGTTGAGAAACTCCTTGAGCTTCTCCCCTTTTACTGTCGTGGGCAGATCGTTTTGGGTTTTTGTTTTGAGCTCGAAGTTGCCCCCTGCCCCCACGTGAGTGCTGTGAATGCTCTGCCCATGAAGTTGCCCCAGTCCTACCTCCTAGCCGTTCACGTACTAACGGCTTTAGGCGTTGTGGGATTTTTGCTTGATGAGCGTGACTTTCTTCTCCAGAGTTTCCCAGCGAAGTATCTTGTGACATTGTTTGGCAGCGGGCCTGCTCTTTCCTAGGTCGTCCCTGGGCATTCTCTTGTCGGCCACGTGACATGGATCGTCCGTCCCGCTCCTGGATTGGTCTCCCTGCGAGGAGTTGCTGCAAGAGCTCTGACTGAAGTTGAATTTGTTTGCTTAACCCTTCAACTTGCTGCGCCAAATTGTCTTGGGGAGGTTGGTGACGACTTCTCCCTGAGATGTCATGACATCCGTCCAGAAAGTCCCTTAGGACCATGTTTGTTGTGGGTCGATCATGTCGTGATGCATTTCCCATCAACCTCTCATTCGCTTGTTGTAAAGTCGAAGTTTCTTCCCCTAGCGCGGGTACTTGGTTAGCTGGAGAGGGGAATGCTCCAAAACTGAAGGTTGGCCTCCCTTCGAGTGTCTCAAGGGGCGCTTCCATAGACACGCGCCTGAGTTGAGCTGGGCGCTTCTCTGGAGTTTCTATGTGAGCTTCATTCCTCGTCTGAGCTGTTGAGGCAGAAATACCTTCTCCGGCTAACTGAGCGGATCGACGAGCCTTAGCCATGCCGATTCGAAGAATTTTGAATTGGGAAAGCTGTTGATGGGTAATTTGAACAACGTTCAGAATCTTCGAACAATGTCGATGAACGACGAACGAAGAGAGATGAACGATGAACAATGTTCAAAATCTTCGAACAATGTCGATGAACGACGAACGAAGAAAGATGAACGATGAACGAATTCTTGATGAGTGATGAACAACGTTCAAAATCTTCGAACAATGTCGATAAACGACGAACGAAGAAAGATGAACGATGAACAAATTCCTGATGAGTGATGAACAACGTTCAAAATCTTCGAACAATGTCGATGAACGACGAACGAAGAAAGATGAACGATGAACAAATGAGAGAGCTTCTTCTGAGTATAACTCAATAGCTCTCAATGAAAGCACCAATTGTTGAAGCAGAAATCGAACCCGCCGCGAAAAGTTCTCACAATTCCTGCAAACAGCAAACAATTAGCTATCGTTGTCTCGATCGATTTACCCGGGGGGTTGTTCGACCAAGAACACTCCGATGCCTAAGTTAGCTTTGAGAGAGGAAAAGGATATACTTCGAAGCGAAGAATCAACTTACCTTGGAAATGAAATGTGCCTTGCTATTTATAGGGGTGAGTGAGATGTTCAATTTCCATAGTTTCGATGTGGGACAAATGCTCATCAATTTACCTCTTATATAGGGGTGAGTGAGATGTTCAATTTCCATAGTTTCAATGTGGGACAAATGCTCATCAATTTGCATGCTAACACGTGTTATACAAATCGAGGGTGGAGAGGCTTCCACATGTCATTCTGATTTGGGCCATGTCCGGTGCTTGGGCTTACAAGTATTATTGCCAAGGGCAATTTGGTCATTTTGAGAATTATGGGCCACGTGGCAGCTCCACATTTTTCCGGTGATTTTGGGTTCCACAACACCACACGAACCTGACACAATTCATTACGAACCCTAATTATTTGTTCCTGATAATAAATATTAGACTACACAATATAAGAATTTAAATTTAAAATGGGGTGGCAATTTAATCTGTTGAATTCGCGCCACTCGCACGATGAGAGGAAAAAGTAAGCTCTAAATGTTGTGAATAAAAAAAGAAAAAAAGCTCCGAAAAAAGTTTAATATTTGATTAAAACAAGTAAATGTGATGTAATTATTTATTGATACGGAATCCTACTAATTGTTTTATACAGTTTCGTCTTTAGTTTCAACAATTTATGGCTTATACAGTTATGCCTTATCTCATTCCATTGTCCATTTGTCCCCCACACCACACATGGTCCACATGTCCATTCTAAGGTGGGGTCAAACAATTAACAATAAATGAGTCATGGACTCATGGGCTTCCATGAAAATATCGAACATTTTATTTGGTATTTCGACAAAATATTGAAATTTTGAAAGGGTGACACCTAAAAGATGAGTGAAGGAAATTGATCGATATTTTGCCAAATCTTCTTGTTCTGAGCTCACCGATCTCTTTATGGGATCAAAAAGATCGTGATAGGATATTAATTAGTGAAAATTGGACGTAAAACGAATGAGTTTGAATCGGATCAAGTCGTTGAGTCCAGAAACTCGAGTTACAGACCCGCTAGAGGAAAAAGATGATTGGCACTATTTATGAGTTATATATTATACGTGCTTTAAAATTGCAACAACCTTGACTTAGCTGAGTTAGCTTTATGGCTGTTTTTCCTTCCTGATCTTCTTTTTAATTTTTCAACAAATTTTGGCTTTCTTTTTTCATTTTGTTTTTCCAATTTTAAATATATTCATTCCTTCCAATGTTTGAACAAAATTTGGCTCTATTTTTCAATTTAAATATATTTGAACTTATTTTATCATTTTTTTTTCATTAAAATTGTTTTATACGTATTGTTATGTTTTTAACTATATTAACATTCAATTATAGTAATACATTTTAATTTATGTTTATATTTAAGATTTTATATTATTAACCATCGTCAAAATCATATTGCATCATATTATACATCATATATATATATATTATATCAAAGTCATTTTATAAATTTATTAATCTTATATAACCATTATTTGATACTTAAATTTTTCCCAAAATTTCATTAAAAATTTCCAACTTTTAGAATAAATTTTCGTCATTTTTATTGATCGTAAACGATATCGATATTAAGAGCGAGATATCCGTAAATTTGATTAACGATATATCCGTCGATATCGATATTTCAATCCTTGGCCTTAAGTTCCAAATAAGATGCACTAAAAAAAATGTCACATAAGCACTAATCTAATTAACTAATGGCATGTTTATCATAGAAGAAACTCCATAATCAACAAGTAGTGCATCACATATTATATATAATGTAGATCCCGCGTACTTTTCAATTCAGAATATACGAGTAAATGCAATTATGATAAGATTAGATATAGTTATCTACTTATTCCGATAAGTAAACATGCCATGAATTCAGACGAAAGAATCGGCAAAATACCAACCTCTAATGTCTGATGTCCAAGGTGCAAAGCTCAATCAATGATAAGGTGTGCTGGAGTTGATGCAGCCAAGTGCCAGAAGCCAGATCCCCCATGATGGACCGACCCATAAAGAAGGAACAATGAAAACAAAATTTAGAAAGAAAAAAAAAAAAAGCGTTCTGTTTTTAATTTTCATTTTTTCTCCTTTTCTTTCGTCCCTCATTTTCTCGTAACTCAAATATAAAAAATTAAAAACTAAAAAACAAACAACAAAATAGGCCCTACAGTTTCACTGTCCATATGCCTACATCCATTTCCATGTCGCCGACGAAATTAAATTCAGTTTCATCATAAAGCAATCCTCATTTATCATGCCATCGATGATAATGAGAAAGAAGCTAATACAGCTGACATCCGACAGTGGCGTTCCTAATAAACATAAAATTTCTTGACGACGTTTTCCCCGACCAAAAAATATCTTCTTTTCTTCATAAGAAAAAGAAAAATCAACTCTCGTTTTTTGTATAAAGAGCAAGAGGATATTCATGAGCATATATCTACGTACTTGTGGTGAAAAAGAACCCAGTCGAAAATTAGCATCAAACACAAAATATCACGATCAAAGAATTTATTTTGGAATCAACAAACAGATGCGTCAAACTGTGAGGCTAAAATCCAACAATTGGATTGTAGTAAGTTGAACAAAAAGGCTCATATTCATAGCTGGATTTTGATAGTTCAGTGTGGCAACTAAATAAGACTATGCAAGTGCACATTTTATAAACGATAAATAACTTTATAACAAAGATGATGTGCCCTTCTTACAAATCCAACACCACATAATTCAATCCCCACACACACACATATATAAAAACAAAAATACATAAGAGCTTCCGTAAGCTGCAAGAATTTTGGACATAATATTCTATCAGCTGATTAAACACACGTTACAGCAATGTGACCATTCATTTTTCTAGGGATTTTATCAAGTGAAATACGATAACAATTAGAAAGAAAGCTTTGACATGGATGCCCCTAATAATAAATGAAATCAGCTGAAGCAAAAAGCAAGAGAAGCTGATCACTCAAGACACCATTATTGCGATGCGGGACTGCTTAATTAGGTATACATCTAAAGGCTAAAGCCTTGTTCTTGTCTATAATGACAAATCCATTACTGCCATTTGTGCGCATCATTTGGACCTTACCTTACAATCTCTAGTGTCCCTGTGACCGACTACTGTTTTTGTCTTATTTTCTTTCCCGTCCGCTTTGTCATCAACTAGTTGATGACCAAAATAGGTCTGCCTCTCCAAAGGAAAATATAGATTATGAAAATATTTCACAACTTAAAAGGCAGAAAGGAAAAAGGAGATGATTGCCTATCTTTTTGGGCTTTTCTTTGTGAGCACCATCCTTTTGGCACAGATTGGGTTGTTTATCTCAATCCAAGTTTGCAACAAGATGGCACAAACCAAGCCCAAAGTTACAAGTTAGTGTTTGCCTAAGCAAGGCCCTATAATGAAAAGTAACTGAGAGAACAGAACGCAATAGAGCCGACTGTTGGACACATCATCAATTTTCATCCATCACTACAAGCCCACTCTAATTAATTTACGCACTAGAATATTTTCTTTTCCATTTCCCCATCCAGGCTTGAACTTTCTGCTTCCATAGATTTTGAAGAAACTAAGATTTTCTTGTGTTTTATGCCCGTGTCAGGTCAACTGCTAGATAATGGTTACTGGCATGGAAGATAATGAAAAACAAAGTCTACACCAAGCCCTTATATCTTATGAATTTCAACTCCTTCGCTAACTACTACGAACCAACTTGGACTACTTTTAAAAAAATACATTAGTATTGAGAACAGACTGAATCTATGGGAAAAAAAACCACACTTACAGCAGTATAACCAAGAAAACAAACAACTACCTTCTTTAATAAATATAAGGTGACGGGAAAAACAATAATAGGAATTAAAAATCAAATGTCAATCACTAGGCTATGTTTAGCAAGGGAACGAAGGAACCTGGTGAGTGACTTTTCAGCCCTCACTCTCGTGGCATCTATGTCTTTTTTCCTTCGAAGTCCAGCTGCATCTACCTCTTCCATATTTTCCTCTAAACTTACATTCTGTTCCATACTTGAATGCACACCTAGGACAAGTTTCCGCAATTCCTGTTAGTGAGGCTAACATGAGCATCACAGGATATGAATAAAAAAACACAACGCACCCTACGGACACAGGGAACAATTGGTATGACAATTAATCAACCAACTGAAGTGAAGATGAACTGGTTAGGCTTCAAACAATTTAAGCTGATGGTACACATGCATGCTAGTGGCTCTCATGAAGGGATTTTTATTTATCTGGAAAATTTACCAGACCATCCATCCCACTCAATTAAGAAGGTGGCGAAAAAAAAAATTGCATAGGCAACAATGGAACATTAAACCTTGGCAGTTAGCAAGTATGTTATGCCTGTTTAAACACAACAATTTTTCATCGAAGACAAGGTTTGTAGAGTGGCATTCAACTTACCTGACGATCAAACTCAACATTCGAAATTGAATAAACTTCGTTGGTGATCTTCATGTCCCTACTTATAAGACCGTCAAACCATCTGGTTGCTACATCAATGTGAGAACCCTGCAATCGAATGCTCAAGTAATAAGATGAAATGTGTCTGCAAACCAGTTACCAAAGCTTCAGAAAGCTTTGTAGCACAGTTGTCAACAAATTAATTTTAGCATACCTCTTCTTCCTCCTCATGATCAGTTTCTTCCGCTTCTTCTTCCTCGTGTTCAACATCATCAATGCTCAATGTCTCTGGACCACATAAAGCTTGCAGCTTACTTTCGTCACTGTCTTTTGTCGCCCGAATTAAAGCATCCATCAAATCAGGCTCCACATCTCGCAGCAATTTTCCTTAACACAAATGGATCACATGGTAAGATTAGATTACAATACCCGTAGATGTACTAGATGACTGTACTAAATAGACTTCAGTTTACTGTTACCTCATCATCATACTAACATTTACCAATTCTAGACTCGACAAAAATTTCCATTTATTTGCATAAAAATTATCAACAAGAAGTTTTAGGATAAGTTCAAGGGGAAGAAGTTGTCGTACATACCAATATAATTGTACTGCCTTCGCTTACCTTCTCGGACATCAGATCCAAATTTCTGCGGCCATAACACAAACAGCTTATCTTCAACAGTTGAATTCAGTAGCTAATAGTTCTTCGAATAAGAAACGAATAAACTAACCAAAAAAGATCAAATATTATAGAGGCAGGCACCTTCACTAGCACCAGAGCATCCAGGATGTCTTCGTCGAGAGAAGCCACTCTACAATCTCCACCTCCGTCAGAAACAAAAATATCTAATTTGAAATCAACATATAAACACACAGCGGACATTTTCGTAATTTCAACTTTGAGGTACCTGATAATGCGTTTGATTTGAGGGGTAGAGAACGAGGCGAGGTCCATAGCCCAACGGACGGCACGGCGGGCTTGGCGTTTCATCTCGTTGCGGCTCTTGTACGTAATTGTATCCGAATCCGAATCCGTATCCAACCCCGAACTGCCGACGGAAGCATCGCGGCGGTCCGACGGTCTGAGCCCGCGCAGTAACTTATGGACGCCGCGAGTAGCCAAATGGACTCTGGTCAAAGAGAAGCGATGAGAACTGATTTTGGTGGTTACTGGAAGTAAGGGTGAGTAGAGAAGATGATGTAGGGTAGCGTTTGAGAAGCAATGCTGCTGCAAAATCGGCCATTGCCTGAGAAGCCGCCCCGCTTGAGCCATCTCTCCTCGTTTTACTCCAGCGCCTTACTTCATATTTTTCTTCGTTTTAAATTGCATTGGATAAAGGACATAATGCTAGGCCCGTTATCAAAGGTACCAAGCCCAAACAGCTCGGAACTACAATTGGGCTCACTGAGGAATATTAATTGGGCAGAGAAGCAGGCCCATGGCTGCATAGGAATGTGTGATCTCAAACTGTTCGGCCCAACTTGACTTATTTAATGAGCGGGATCACCTGGGCCCAATTGAGGGTGTGATTCATATTAGTTTGGCACCATGCAAACTGAAGCCGATCCAATCCAAAACGATCTAACCTATTGCAAGCTTTCATGGTAGTATACTGGATATTCTACCATCACATCAAGGGGACTTTTCCCTGGTACGCATAGGAATATAATGAATGAATCGATCAATTTAACCAGTTGTGGTGTCAATTAATCGATGTTTGATCGTTTTTATGCTTACCATTCTCATCTATCGTCATAATATCGGTTATGGTCATAGGTTTCATCCCAATAGATTAGTTTATCAGTTAAACTTATGCCTCAAGTAGCTTGATCTGCCTTTATAAGGTTTTAACTCATGATAGTGTCTGGTAGATTATGATTGTGCCATTGCGATCCTTTATTTATGGTGTGGTGTTAATAAAGATTGATTGGAACATCTAAGATATAGTGGTGGACAGTATCCTCGTCGTCTTCAGAATTCTACAGAGACGACAATAACAGAAGTAATAGGCAGCAATGCCGGTGAAAGTGACCTATTTATATGTTCGTTGAGTTATTTATTTGTTTTTTTTTTCTTTTAGTTTGTTTTGTGGAAATAAAAGCAGCTGCTCTTACTTCAGATTGGGTGAATTAGGTTTTATCTTTCGTGTGATTGCAAAAATTAGTTATTCAGATACTAATAATCTTGATGATAACTATAGAATTCAAATTAATGCTGTCATCCACATACTACTTCCCTCTAGGCCGAATACATCTGGTCGGCCGGGCCCATTGATAAGTCATAAATGCTGTTTAAGACCACTACAAGACACTTGGCAGCTCTTAAAGGCCACAATATTTATCACACATTGACAAATAGTAACAAACACATTCAATGCTACTATAAATACATGGGTAACCCCTCCAAAAGGTAATGACAATTTTGCCCTTACACTGCCTAAATTACTACAGTATCCTTCCCACTTAAAACTGACTTAAGCATCGGATACTGTTATACCGGTACAAGACCGATGTCGCTTGCTCTCACCCTCTTCCTGTGCAGATATCTACACCCCAATAGGAGCAATAAGAAAGTTCAGCGAGGCAGGACTAAATTGATCTATTTCTTGCATCAACATTTATTATTATTAATTTTTATGGGTGAGAGCTACATCATCCATTAATAATGTTAAATGCTCCCGAGGATGAATGAGCCCAAGAAACAGCTTCTTTGAAAAGAAAAAAAAACACATCCCGTTAAGCTCATTACTTTCAATTTTTGATTTTCCTTATGCCAGTATTGTGTCTAGACAACTAGACATTCATTTGATTGGTCATGAAGCATGATATTGGGATTGGTGGTTCTAAATCTGATGGCATGCACACGTGGGACTTGCCATGAAATAATAGGAGTGACATGACAAGGGTAATGCAAATGAGCAGTCCCACATCGACAAGGAGATGGAAGATGAGTAGAAGCGGCTTCTATAAAAAAACAAAACAAAGGAAAAAGAAACCATGATCCTTCAGGCAGAAACGGGATATGAAGAGTGGGCAATAAACGCAACAAAAATGCGAGATGGGTGTCCGCCCCAAAGCCTGGTTACGACATTTGGACATCCCCATCGTTACCATCTGATCCCTATTACACATTTTACGCCACATCCAAATTCAACATTTGAAATTCGACTTTTTTTGTTTCCTTATTCGAAGGAAGATACAAGTTTACGTTATTTCCCCTTAAAAATTGTTTTTAATATAAAATTTCAAAACAAATTGTTTTATTTTTGTACAATTTTTATAAAAAAATATTTGTACCACTAAAAATTAATTTGATATCACATTGGCGGTGTCGCCTAGTACTCAAGATTACATATAATATGTCCACTCAAGATTACATATAATATGTCATCAAGATGACACTTCACTTGACTTCACTTGATTTTCTATTTAAAGAGATCTTATATTATATATATATGATAATAAAATGGGGATAATAAAATAAAGGATTTACACTGTTGTATAATAAAATTAATAAAAAATTTACATTTTTAATATTTATGATATCTAACTTCACTTATTTATGTAGGAATTCATATTTATTATAAAATTATTTGATAATATTCATTATAATATTAATTTATCAAATTATCCTTTAAAAATATGACCTAAACTCCGTCTAAATTCACTCACCTAAGTGCTAGGTTCCTTATCAAAGAAAGCCTAGCGCCATTTAAAGCATTGTTTTCTAACACCAAAACAAACCTAGCCAGAATAGACTTTCCATTCATGTATAAAAGGTACCAGTCCCGTACCACCAAGTTCATATTCATAAAAATGTACCCGCCATAATAGGGGGTTGTATACCAAAAAAAAAAAAAAAAATTAAGAAATCAATCGATATATACGTTGAAATATGGGATCCAAAAGAAGGTAAAGAAAATAAAGGCTTTGGTTGGCAATTAGACAGTGCGGGCTAGTATTAATATTTTGAATCTAAGCCGTCCATGACATCCAAGGCATTAGCCTTTGGTTTATCCAAGTTTCCTCTTGCACTCACCTCTCTAGAAGGGGAACTCCCAGTGCTCTTGCTCATTGTCCAAACACTACCTTTCGTCTTGGCAATACTAAACTCCTGACTTTTACTAATTCCGGGAACCTGTCTCATCCTTCCGATTACCTCATCTAACAACTTCCGATCTTCTTCTGAAAGTATAACTCTTCGGGACTTGGGGTCACAGGTCTTGGATACGTATTGCTGCATCTTGGAGTGAATGTCTAAACCTTTACGAGATGGAGAGCGCATTTGCAATGGCTTCAAACTGTGATCTCCATGTCTTACGAGGTTGATCAGACGGTGAAGCCATGTTACTAATTCGAGGATGTATAGGTCTGTCTTCTGCTTATCGGCGTGATACAGTGTCTGGAGGCGGATCAAGTTAATCTCCGAGGATGCATTCATACCGAACTCAGGTCTGTCAAAAGAGAAAATTAGAATCAGAAGTGGTTTTTCATGTTGGAGAAAAAAAATGGCCAAGAATCATGGGCATCTCATTGTTAATATATTAAGAGAGGCCTTCACTCACCCAGAGTTTGCCCATTCTCCAACCCATCCGAAACCTTGATGCACCCTGAAACAAATTATAGCGAAAAAAGGCGTAAGTGAATGTAAGACGGTTAATAGACAATAAGTAACAAAACTAAGTGCAAGCTACTTGCAGACCATACTTGTTCGTATTTGTGGCGACTGGAACAAGCCAATGGAGAGTCTTTTCCATTTCAGCTTTGACATGAGAAACCGAGAGCTGCAGAAAACACAATAGAAAAAGGAATGTAAGATAAATGACATGCTGAAGCTCGAAGAAGCATAAAAAAAAAACATGATGAGGAAAATTGAAATAAATGATATGGGACAAATTATATATGTAACGTGCAATGCAATACCTCTTCCTTAGCATCAAGCGTGTGCAATCGTGATCGTAAAGCTTGCTTAACACTATTTGGCAATCCTTGATATAATGTGTGCCTTGTATTTGGAGGAAGGGAGGTTGGTCGGGATGCCTATTAAGATTAACCGTTCAAGAGTAGATTAAATTTTGAAAATTTATACCAATTGTATGAGAAACACAACATAATGAAAGAAAGAATTAAACTTACAATGTTATCTATTTGGTTGATCATGTTAGCGTAATGTAATGCAAGACCAGCGACTCCTAGCCTCTGATCTTTGTTCTCTCTGTCCTGATCCTTGCCAACTACTGTCGCACCTGTCAAGAATAGACAATAAGCATAATTTCTGGTAGACTAAATTTCACATTCTGGTGAGTGCAGTAAATGAAACTGTAGACCACATTGTAACACTCAACCTCTCTGCTATCATCACCAATCCTGAAGACCAGTAAGACACTTATGAGCATGCATGTTATTTACTGAGTTCTAATCAAGCTTAAGCTGTTCATTAAGATCCTCAAACCAGGACGAGGAAAGCTATTATGAAAACGCATGTATATCCACTGAAGCATATGAATCCGGTTATCTAGATTTTTTCTCAGTGTGGGATATTTTTCATACCGTTATGCCCAAATGATTCCAATATTTCTTGATGTGCATAAGTAACAATATCAACAAGTTTCTCCACAATCTGCAAACAGAAATATAATATGACAGAAATAAGTAACAAGGAATTCCAATGAAATTATCTGAATTATCGTAGCAACATCTTACAATGCATGCATTGCTTATTCAATGATTACATTGAATAATGACAGAAAATAGCAGATAATAATTCTGCATTCCTTTAAAAGGTTTTCAGATGTAAGTGTTCTCTTTCCACAATTTAACAAGTGGTTCAGAACAGTACCTCGTCCAAATTTTTAGCCCAAAGAGATTTCTTTTTCAAGCTTCTGACAAGCTTTCTTTGTTGTTTTAAATCACTATGTAGCATCGCAATACTCTCTCCTACAAAACAAAGATAATTCCCTGTTAATAAACTCCTTTATCACTATTGTTTATGGGTGTCAATCAGAAACTGTAAGAATCAACAGGCATTCATGGGGGAAGACAAAATTATAAGCTCATCTAGACACTAAACGTATTAGTAGAGTAGAAAAAGCATTAACACAAATGAAATGTATATAGATCTGACCGTAAAAGGGGAAACAAAGGGCCGCAAAACAAAACAATATGGTAAGAAAATCAATTAAACTAACTACCGCCCTTAGCAGAAACAATTTTAGCATAAAGAAGATTATATAATGAGAAAACTTGTATACATGAATCATGACATATATGACGACAGCTGTGAAAAAGGAACACCAGTTCTATGGAAAGCATCCAGAGAATGCTTAACATAGTATAAATTAGGCTAATTCATATATTCAAGCGATGAGACTCGTGTAGCCTAGAAAGAAAAGGAAACAAGCAAGCCCTAAAAAATTAAAAATCAACACCTAACCTCTTGGAGGGATATTCAAGGCCTTTGCTTCCTCAACCTTTCGCGTGTAATCTTGTTCAAATCTGTCCAGAGAGTTTAACTCATGGTATAATTCCTACAAATGTTAAAAACAACCATCTTCAAGTTGTATTTCATTAGGTAATTCAAGAACTAAATCCAAATAAAGAGAGATAAAATGAAAACAATCCATATAGCATGAATCATATACACATTAAGGACAAGTCATACACCGCACAAATCATAAATCCATCATTCCCCAAAATTGCAGACACACTTAGGTGCACAGCATTTTCAAAATCCAAAAATAAAAAAACCCGGAAGTTGGTTAATGCAAATGTTGGTTAATATAGATATACAACTTACAGAAGTGTGCCGAGCAAGATTGGTCAGTTCCTGCATTGTCATTTCCGCCTCTGATCTTAGTTGTTTGTATTCTAAGCCATCATCTGAGTCTAATCTGAAGTTCAATTGCAAACACCATAATAAAATCAGCGAAAATTCAAAAATATAACCTAATTCCAGCATAATCTCACTAATCTATCTCACCTTGAGAAGTACCGACCCAATTTATGCCATTGTGGGTCTTTACACAGGTTTCCAAACCTAATTACCTCCCGTGAGAAAACATCAAGTTCTTCCCTGCAGATGACCAATAAAAAAAAGTTGAGACAATGGAAATTAACGAATAGGCATAACTAAATTCAAGCTATTCTCTCCAGCAAGCAACAACCTTTTGTCAGAGGCAGCAATACAGAGCAACTCATTCATATCTTTGGACACTAATCTTTCTACAGCTTCTGAATGTAGAACTTCCTTCTTTAGGAACTGGATGTTTTCTGCTGAAAGAGATTGCAACAAGTTTGCGCCTTTGGCAATCGTATTAGCTACTTCAAATGATAGTATAGATATCCTATTGCCTCTAGAAGCCCCGCCGGCAAGAAATCCGCTATTGACATTCAAATTTGACATGCTACTTCCAAGTGTATCCAAAACATCTACTGCCCTCTCCAGGCCTACAATGCCAGCTCTTCCTATCAAGGAATTCTTAGGGGTGACCTACAAAAGCAAACATAAAAAAAATATATAAATATATATAACTAATTCATTTTACATCAATCAATATTTTCCTAAAATAACCAACTAACTCGAAGTCTTCATTGCATCATGAATTTTGAAATGAATAATAGCTTGACTGCAAATTGAAGATACCTTGCTAGTATCACTTCTCGCCGGAGTTGAGGTCTTCAACTCACCGGAAACTGATCTCAGCTCGCCAGAATCGAACCTGGTCGGTGTTTTCCGATTGGCTGATGCTTCCGAATTATAATTCCCTTTCTCTCTGCTGAAGCTCTTCACCGACTTAAGTTTTCCGGAAAATCCCGAACTCCTCCTTTCATGAATACTGATACTCCGCTTAGTAGACACCCCGCCCGAGCAAATCGCACCCATTGTTTGCCCAGATTCCAAAACCTTGAATGAATTTTCTAATCCCACCTAAATATATCATGCAGAAGCAGAAAGCTAAAGCTGATTTTCTTAGTATTACAGGAAAAAAAAAAAAAATTCCTCAATTCTCAGCAACCAAACAGGGATTTTTAAGAAGAAAAAAAAATCCTAAAATATTGAAACCGGAATTCAATAGCAAATTATCAGTAGAAGAAAAAAAATCAAGAACATACCTATATCAATTTGCAGAGAGAATCCAACTCCGAGTGGCAGCACAAATTTAAATATATATTTTTTGGGTAAAAAATGAGGAGAAAAAAAGGAAAAAAGGAAAAAAAGAAAATGAGTGTAGGATGAAGGAAGGGAAGATTTTGATAAGGAAAGGGATTGGAAAATGCAATGGCTATGTTTGACTGAAGGAAAAAAAAAAATGATGAGAATTTTCTTTGGTGGCTGATTTGGGTTGGTAAGGAAATATAGAGAATATTAACGCGTCATAAGAAGAACGGAAATCCCGTGGGAAATGGGATCTTGACTGAAGGTATGAAAATTATGAATTCTGATTATCTGTGAACGAATAGGAAATCGCAAGCAAAGCAAACAAACAAGGCATAAACCAAATCCCCCTGAAACTTAACGACTTTTTCCGATGCGAATTTGTATGAATCCAATTCGTGCTTTTTGGCCTGAAGAGAGGGAGGGAAATCGGATTTGTCAAAGCCCCCCGCCTACTTTGTGCGCCTTGGTCTCTTGCTGTGTTTGTCTACACACTAACGTCATAGTCAGCGACATAATTTACGTTTTTAGCCTTCTTAGGGTTTCTAATTGGCTGGAGAAAATTGGGCTGTGGACTGTAGAGTGTAGAATATCCAACCTTGTGTCACACTCACACCCTTGTTTGCGGTCATATATTCCAAAATTGAGTATCATATTAGTTCAAACTCCGGTTGGCAAATATTCTCATCTTGTAAAAGGTACGCTCCATATTATGAGATTTTGAATTTCTCGTCCGTAAAAAATTTGATGGTAGTTAGAAAAAAATTTGATATTCAATTTACGTGTTCAACTTACTTATGTAAAGAGTGTTGTTTGATATTCAATTTACATATTCAACTTACTTATGTAAAAAATGTTACATGGAAAGAAGTTCAGAATTAGATTGGGGGTTCGGCTCTCTAAGGGGAAAACATCGACCCCTTGTATATTCTTGCATTTGATCTCGGGATTCCGTTCAACTTTCATAGAATGCAAAATTGGTAACCAATATGGATAATTTATTTTCTAATATCGTTGTATTAAAAAAATTCAAAAATCTACTAAAACAATTGACGGTCTTGACCGACTACATTAACTCACCTATTTCATTAAAGTCTCGTTTGGTAGGTGATATCGAGTAATCATTAAATTCAATATATTTAAATGCAAAAATAAATATATTTTTGTGCATATATAAAAGAAAACTTATTAAATCTAAAACTTCGCAATGGTAAAATTAAAAAAGTAATTTTTTTTTTCATTTCTAATATCCCATCTAATTATTTTACAATGACAATAAATTCATATATATATATATTAAATTTAATAAAATATCCAATTTAATTTAATTTAATTCAATTCAATTCTAAATTCTACCCACTAAACAAGATTTAAAATTTTAAAATACGGATTGAGATAACAAATTTTGCAATTTCTATGTATGATTGAACTATCGCGGTGACTTACGTATCAATTCACCATAAATAACTAATTAATTATTTGCATTGTTTGATTTTGTCAACGGTTTTGATTAACAAAAGGTTTTATATATGATTAGTAAATAGGCGCAAAAGAAGAATATTATTGTACGACGGTCTCCATCCATAGACTAAGTTCGGTTTGAAGTTTGAACCAAGATTTGGACACCCTTCAGGTTTGTTGTTTTTGCCTAGATTATGACTTGATGCCTCACCTTGCGTTTACTTTTTGTTAATCTTCGTGTTAAATAATTGACACTTGTTACGTTTTAATTGGCCAGGGCAAACGTCATCTTCAAATTGGTATGTAGAATGGTCAATATTGGATTTTGTCTTTTACTTATTGTATTTAGGATTTTGTCTTTTGTATATGATTGTGTATAAAAGTAATCTTGTATATTGTTGTATATACAGTTGATTTCCCATATATATAAATATATAAAATACATATATATAAATAGATTTCGATCATGCTCCATCTCTTTGATCTTTGCAAATAGCGAACAAAAAATTATTGTTTGTTTCAATTGAGATTCCAGAGAGTTGTTCGACTAAGACTATTATGATTCTTAAGTCAGTCTTAAAAAAAATCATAAGAGTTTAAAAAGCAATAAAATCAAATTACTTTAAAAGTGAAATGAGCGTCTCTATTTATAGGAAAAAAAAACTTGTAAGTTTCAGAACATTCGGATTGGTCGATGAATTTTTATAAAGAATAACTAATTATTCTTTAGAGAGGAGCCCTAAGGCCAGATATCAAATGGTTCAGGTCTCCAACTGCAAATAACAAATACAACTAAGCAAATTAGAACACTGGTGATATAAGAATAAATTGTCATTTGTCTTATATATATATAATTAGAGTAACAAGAAGTTTGTCACTGACAGCTTGGGGTGCTGAGCTTTAGGGTCCTGAAGCAGATGTCATAAAGTGCTTCATTATCAAGAACCATGCATTCATCAGCATTCTCAACCAACTGGTGCACTGAAAGAGTGGCATTGTAGGGTTCCACCACGGTGTCTGAGACCTTTGGAGAAGGGAAAACAGAGAATGTAAGCATCATCCTGTCTGGGTATTCCTCTCTAATCTTTGATATCAGAAGGGTTCCCATGCCAGAACCAGTGCCTCCTCCAAGTGAATGGCACACCTGAAAACCTGGCCCATTTACAAGACATCCTTTCAAATACAAATACAAATCACTGATTTCTTTACACAATAAAGCATATGTTACAAGCCCTAACTTAGCAAAAGTACTCCACATATAAGATTTACGGCTGCAGTTAAATTGCTGGAAGAACCGGCTTATTGTCGGTGCGGTGAAACAATACATTATTGGGAGACCACAATCATGTTCAAATGGAAATAAAAGCAAATTCACATGTAATCAGATATCAAATGGGAGCCCTAAGGCCACCTAAGGCCACAATCATTTTGACAAACTTCTCGACTATGTGAATCATTTAGAGAGGAGCCCTAAGGCCACCTACAATGGGAGGCCTTCATAGGTTTCCCATAATATACTCCAAGTAAAAAATCATCTCCAATGGAAATGAATTTGAGCTAGAACCACCCAAGCTTCAATGGAGATAGTCTTTCAAAGTTGTCAAAATACAATTCTAAATATAGCCCAGCCAGCTCCAATAAAAAGCCCCTCCATGATCTACTATTATTGTTTTGTTGATTAAACATTAATAAATTATATATGGGCTCAATTATTATTATTATTATTTTTTTTTGCTTTTTGCACTTCTTTGTTTTTGTTGTATGCCAATAGCTATATATATATATATATAACTTACACATTTCTATTTTTTTTCCTATAAATACCATAAATTTTGACTCTAAATTTCACAGTTATTCTCAATATTTTCCTTATTTTCTCAGACGTGTGCTTACAAATGTTTTTAACAACACTTTTCTTCCGCTAATTGTCAAAATGTTGTTTTTTTTACTCATTTTTTTTACAAATCTTATATTTTTTCGGAATTTTGTTTTTTTAGGTTTAAATGTTTAGAAAAAAAAAAGATTATATAAACAAACATTAAATTAAAAATTATAAGGAAATTTTTTATTTTAATACATATTTAAGATTTCATATGAAATAAGAGTGTAGCTTCATATCTAGCCTTAATAAATACAGACCCTCAGTGTGAGCAATATGCTATATAACTCCGAATATTCTTTGTGAGACTATATTTGAAGCTATATCCACCACAAATACAGCCTCAAATTTAACCTCTCATTGTTGATGGCCTGAATGATATTACCTAAGAGTATAGGCACCTTATACAAAAAAAAAAAAAATTATGAGAAATTGCACACATATGCCTCTAGAGTCATGTTACATAATTTAATTTTTGCCTTTTGGTTTTAGTACAAATTATTAATTTAAATTTCGAAATAGCGTTTGAAGGGGTTTGATTTGGTCTATGTCTGGCGCGCATAGACAAGAGCAAAGACACGTCGAATGCTCTCTTGCCATTACAAACGACTGCCCTCAAATCCCATTTCAATTTTAAATTACGACGTCAATAGTGAATTAGTTCTTAATTAATTGCATTAGTTGAATGCTCAGTCCACGGTTTGCTTTGATCATCACTACAGCTACGTACAGCCTAAGCCGGCACATCTGCTTCCAGCCTATCAGTCTCCCTCCCCCACCACCACCATCCACTGTCGCTCGCGGCCGGCTTTTCAGCTTCTCTGAATTTCGCTCCCACGACGGAACAAGTGATCTCATCGCTCATGACGCCGAGGCTAATAAGCCTCCCTCTAAAATAATCACCAACTCCATTGACAAGGCTACCAACTTCTTCCATAAGGTGAGCATTTCTTACGTCGGTGTTCATTTTCTTTTTGGAAAGAATTGTGTTTTTCTGCTGTTAGGGATTTAAGTGGCAAAATTTTAATTATCAATGCTAGGATGACCGTGAAGATGCGTGTTTTGTGCACTTGGATGAGCTTGGAGTTTCTGTAGGTGTTTGTGTTACGATCTTATCAAACGTTTTGATGATTTTATGATTCAAATTCTTGAAAATGTTAGGTTTATGGTTAGCTTGACGTAATTCTGCTTTGTTTCCTGATTAATGCATGAGTTTTTGATGAACCCAAAATTTTGCGTAATTCTTCTTTTTTCCTTATTTGATTGAGTTTTGAATTTTGAGGTTTGATCGAAGATTCTGCAAAATCTCAGCACCCGAAATTGCAATGAGGTGAAGATCTAGATGTTGACTTCATTAGGAAGTAAATAATTTTCTCCAAAGATGGCTGGAAACTACAGATTTGCAATGGACCAAAAGGACATTGTGAGGATCTTAATGACAACAGTTGATGGTTTCGTACGCGATCAGTTGATCAAGAAAGAGCAGAGAGCACAGCACAGAGAACAATGTGGGGAGAGATTGGCAGCAGAAGATGGAAGCTGTGGGAGAGAAAATGAAGTTCGGTACTCTGATCAAGCAGTTCTGGCAAATCTAGATTGGGGAATTGAGGCTCTTGAAGAAGCTATCGACACTTCGAATATGGAAACTAAGCTTGCAAGATTGGACCATGCTGAAAAAATGTTGCAAGTGTGTGCCATGTTGAATTCTGATCAGAAAACTGCTGGTGTCCCTAATTTCTATCTGTCAGCTTGGGCACATCTCAACCTAGCATACCTCTCGAAACTGCGAAGCAATGTGCAGAATGCTGTTCTGCATATTATTGAGATGTTTGTAGTTGATCCTTTCTTTTCACGGATTGATTT
Source organism: Prinsepia uniflora (assembly GCA_032719365.1). Classification (NCBI taxonomy): domain Eukaryota; kingdom Viridiplantae; phylum Streptophyta; class Magnoliopsida; order Rosales; family Rosaceae; genus Prinsepia; species Prinsepia uniflora. Next base: position 78,440,504 of record CM064868.1, on the reverse strand, counting down.
TGCTCCCGAGCTCTGGAAACAGCTGTTTCTTCCACACATGAGCTCGATTATAGGGTGGTATTCTGAGCAGAGGCACAGACTTGTGATGGAAGTAATTCCTGATACTGTTGATCTCTCTTTCACTGCTGACTTCGGTCAATTTTTCAATGAGTCGTTTGTTTACTCAATGAGGCCTGATCAGGTGGAGAAATTACAGAAACTGGAACAGCTTTATGGAGAATCATTGGATGAGAACACGAGGCTTTATGCGAAATACTTCAAGGATTGCATGAACTCTGATTCAAACACCAGTAAGAAGGTGGTTCCGATGTTGTCAATTGCTGAGGCTCCAATGACTCCAATGCATGAGGTCAGCCGGTCTATTCCTGATTTCGTTAAATTTGGCCCCATTTTGCCTAGAAGTGCCGGATTTTCTCCCATTCTCAAGTCTAACGATGGCACAAGAGAAACAAACAGGTTGGTTAGAAATTTAGAATTATGAGAACTTGATTTATTTAGAGTTCTAATGAATGTGTAACCTTTCCGTTTTTGGTTGAAACAGAATGGTGAGTGTGACTTCTGGCTCTTCACTGAATTTGGAGTCTACTAGATGGGATCCTCAAGTAAGAAGCGATGAATTTAATAATATGCCGTCTGAATTCTTTGTTCATTGTTGAGTAATTGTAAGAATAACCAAACGTATATTCTCATGCATTATGCCAGCACAGCATACCTGAGGACAATGAAGATATTGAATCTGATTACGAGCCTAATGAAGGGAATGTGGCTTCAGATAACGAAAAAGGAAGTGGTGAAAAAGTTCAACAGTCTGTGACAAGGAGTCGAATACATACTCCAGCAATTTTTCACCTTTAGAATCCCCTAAAACTTCTCCGAAGATTTTGTCTCCGAAACCTGACATGCAGTCTAAAACTGAAGCCACTTCTGTATTGCGCTTACTGTCCACAAGGATGATCGATCCAGCCATTGCTACATCTTTGCCTACTTCTCCCGGCATGAGTAATGAGTTCAGCATCAGCTCAGCAGACTCCGATTGTGAAGTCATAGTACGATATCATTAAACTCTGCATCTCCTAATTCCAACATGCATTTGTTACTTACAATTCGTAGCTATTTTATTTTCACTGAACGTTTCTTTGTGATTAGGAGGCTCCAAAAAGTTGCAGGAAAACCTGTAGCCGGACATCAAATATGAGTTCTGATCACGTGAATGCCCAGAAGATGAAAAATAGGTAGAACTCATCTTTATAGCCACTGAAATCATCACATTTTAGTCACCATTGTTGCATTTAACTTTCTTCTAACTGTCCAGTCCAAGTCCCCTTAATGAAAATGATGAAGGAAGCCAAAGTTCAGAGAAGTCGACAACTAGATCAAGGCCACCTAAAGATTTTGTCTGCCCCATCACCGGCCAGATTTTCAGTGATCCAGTCACCCTTGAAACAGGTCAGACATACGAACGAAAAGCAATCCAAGAGTGGATCAAACGAGGAAACACGACATGCCCAATCACAAGGCAACCCATTGCTACAACCATACTTCCCAAAACAAACTATGTTTTGAAAAGACTCATAACTCCTTGGAAAGAACAGTATCCTGAGCTTGCACAAGAATGTTCATACTCCGAAACTCCACAAAACACATTCAACAATCAGTTTTCCATGAAAGAGAGTGGAACCCCTTTGGAAGGCACTCCAAAAAGAACACCGTCTTTGCTAGGTCAAAGGAACACCGATGATCATATCAACCAAAGGACCAAAAGATTTCTGAGGCCGCCTATATCCACATCACCAACCAGTGTGATATCTCAGGCTGCGGTTGAGACAATCATCAATGGTTTGAAGCCTCATGTTTTGTGTTTATGTACATCAGAAAGCTTACAAGAATGTGAAACAGCTGTTTTGGCAATAGCAAGATTATGGAAGGACTCAAAGGCTGATCCCACGGTTCATTCATACTTATCTGAATTGACAACTGTGAACGGATTCATCGAAATACTTTCAGCTTCTTTGAGCAGGGAAGTCCTCAGAACATCGATTTACATCTTGTCTGAGTTAATATTCTCTGATGAGAATGTCGGAGAAACTCTTACAAGTGTAGATTCCGACCTTGATTGCTTGGCTGCTCTGCTGAAAAATGGTTTAACTGAGGCTGCTGTCCTTATTTATCAGCTGAGGCCCGTGTTTGCTCAGCTATCAGCACACGATCTTATCCCCTCCCTTGTGCAGTTAATTCTGAGCAAGACTGAGGAATTGGATGATCTTCAATTGGTCATAGAGCCTAAAGATGCTGCATTGGCGATTATTGAGCAAATATTGATGGGAGGAGATGAAAATAGCAGATCAATTAATGCTCTTGGTGTTATGTCTGCAAATGGAGTTCCTGGTTTAGTCAGATGTTTGGATCGAGTTGAAGGGAGAAGATCGATTGTTTCCATACTCTTATGTTGCATGCAAGCTGAAAAAGGTTGCAGGAACTTAATTGCAAATAGAATTGAACTGTCTCCTGTTCTTGAATTGTTTCATGCCGGAAATGATTGCGTTAGAGGCATCTGTATAGAGTTTCTTTCAGAGCTGGTTCAGTTGCACAGGTATGTATATGTATGTATTTTTTCTTTTTTTCATAATAAATATAAATCAAATCCTCAATTATCTTCTTGTTATGGGCAGGAGGACATTATGCAACCAGATCTTGCAGATGGTGAAAGATGAGGGAGCATTTAGCACAATGCATACCTTTCTTGTTTATCTTCAAATGGCACCAATGGAGCAGCAGCCTGCAATTTCTACTCTTCTTCTTCAGCTTGATCTCCTGGTATTCCTTTGTTCTTTGTTTCAGTTCACATTCTTGTATATGCTAAACATTACCTGCTTTTGATTTCTGATTATGCGCAAACCATTTGGAGAGGCGTGGACTATTTTCAAAGTATAATAATGGCAAGCTGGCTATAACTAGGTGATCCATACATGAATTGTGATTGTTGCATTCGTAGGTTGAGCCATGGAAGATGAGCATTTACAGGGAAGAGGCTATAGAGGCACTAATTGAAGCGCTGCGAAGGAAAGACTTCTCTAATTCTCAGATGATGGCTCTAGATGCCTTGTTATCTCTCACTGGACGAATAACCTCCTCCGGGGATTCATACACTGAAGCCTGGTTACTCAAAGTTGCAGGATTTGGTCAACCTTACAATGCATTAATGAAGGCAGAGAGGCTGAGGAAGCATGACAATGATTTGATGGAAACAATGGTGTGCAGCCTGTCTTCGGGTTTTCATTTTTCACTCTTTTAGGAATTCGGGTTTAGGGTTTTGGAGCGGATTCAAGTCCTGATCTTTATTACCTGTGTACAGGATGAAGAAGAGAAAGCAGTGAGCTCTTGGCAGAAAAGGGTTGCTTTTGTACTTTGCAACCATGAAAAGGGGTCTATTTTTAAAGCTTTGGAAGAATGCCTAAAGGGCAATTCCTTAGAGATGGCAAAATCATGTCTTGTCATTGCTACATGGCTCACTCACATGCTTTCTACACTTCCTGATACGGGCGTCAAAACTGTCGCTCGTAAGGCCTTGCTTGACGAGTTCATAAATGTTCTCCAATCTTCAAATAACATGGAGGAGAAGATATTGGCAACTCTTGCCTTGAAATCTTTTGTCAATGATCCAGGTATGAAAAGCTTAATTTCGTTACAGAAAATTGTCTGCATAAGCAACAGAAACTAACATTTACAACTTGTGGAAAACTATAGCTGCACTTGAAGCATTGGGAGTTTATGCTAAATGCATCTACAAGACCTTGAGGAAGCTGAAGAAGAACTCAGTGGTGGCCAGCGACATAATGAGAGCCTTGATGAACTTGTCATCCGTTGACATAGTAAGTAGGGTGGGCAAGAGCGAATGAGTGCATGTTTACTCACAAATAACATTACGTTACTGACGGCTTATAAATTTTTTTTCACTATAGACAGAGCTGTGGAGTTGTTCTGAAGTGGTAGAGTTGGATTCATCCACAAATGGAGAGGTTCTATCTTTGCTTCATCTAAAAGGCCGAGTTTTAAGCAGCCACTCAGATGGAACTATAAAGGTGTGGATCGAACCAGAACACGTGTACGTTTTGTGCAGAGCGTATTTGAATACAGAAGCCGATACTAATATTTCTTTTGATTATAGGTATGGGATGCTGGGAAGAAGGGGCTAAGACTGATTCAAGAAGTTCGTGAGCACGCAAAAGCTGTCACAAGCCTCTACATTTCATCTTCAGGTGACAAATTATTCAGTGGTTCGTTGGATAAAACAATTCGGGTAAGACATTGTTCTAGCCTCGGACATTGAGACGTTTATTCTCATAAACTTAGTTGTAACATTTGCTGCTCTTCAGATTTGGGCAATTAAAGCAGAAGAAATTCATTGTCTCCAAGCGCATGATGTGAAGGAGGCAGTTTATGAGTTGGTAGCAAATGCTAAAATGGCATGCTTCATTTCTCAAGGCACTGGTGTTAAGGTAGGTGCAGTCTTTATAAAGAATGCTGAACTTTGTGAAGTCTTGAGGCACAGGAACGAAAATTTGATGTGAAAGCTGAAATTTTTGAAATGTTGATGGTGTGGAGTAACATGTAAGAATGAATCACGTGTTAGTTTTTATGCCTAATTGGTTCGAATTAATCCAATCTAAACCCTAAAGATTTCAACTTTATTCAAAGAAAATCTAAACGATACCAAATTAGTGACATTTTAACAGTTTAGTTTTGATTTTGATATAAAACAATATCGGTTCAAATCATACTCAGTCTTACTACGTGATTTGCCTTTGTTTCTTTTCATTCAGGTTTATGAGTGGTCTGGTCTTCAAAAGCATGTAAACTTCAACAAATATGTAAAGAGCCTTGCTATGAGTGGGACTACCCTATACTGTGGTTGCTCTGGATACAGCATACAGGTAAATCACAAACCCCTATAATTTCCAATTGCAAAATCAATTTATAGCCGTTGATTTTCCATCTAACAAAAAATGGCAGGAGGTTGATTTGAGCAAATACACATCAAGTACATTCTACTCAGGCACAAGAAAGCTTTTGGGGAAACAAGTCATTTACTCCCTCCACATCCAAGATGGGATTCTCTACGCCGGCGGTTCGTCGGTGGATGCCTCAGCCGGAAAGATATTCTCGCTTCCAAACAAGGCGGTGGCCAGATTGTTCTCCACCGGGTTTGACATCCACCGCATAGCCATCAACAATGACTTGATATTTACAGCCAGCAAGTGTGGGATGATTGAGGTTTGGTTGAAAGAAAGGTTCACTCGAATTGCCTCCATCAAAATGGTTGGCGGTGGACATGCCAAGATCACGTCTTTGGCTGCGGATTTGGATGGAGGCATGTTGTTTGCAGGTTCATCTGATGGCAGAATCCAGGTTAGATATTTAACTATTATCATACGAAAATTCTCGTGTTTCTATTTTTGGGAACTTTCTTGTTCCACCTTAATGAGTATCAAGAATTGTTATTATACATAAATTATAAATTAAATCGTTCAATTTCTAAATTATATAAATAAATAATTAAAAAAATTAAAAATCTCTTACTTAAATAATTAAAAAAATTAAAAGTCTCTTACTTTCTTGAATTGTAGTTGAAAAATTAAAAAAATTCGTCTAATTTAGAATTTGTGCGTAGTTTGTCCTTAGTCTTAGAACGCTTTGTTTTGTGGCAGGTTTGGGCTCTAGACTAGAGGGAAGATGTGTCTTTCCTAGCTCCCACTCAGCAAGATAAGCGTAATCCACTTTCTCGTACTTGAAACCTGCGGCCTCCATTGATCTATAATCCATTTTCTTGTAAAGTTAATACATAGCACATACATGTAATTCAATTTCCAGCAAGTCTGGAAATTACACTATTCTCCTTTTTGGTCTTTCTGAAAATTGAAATTAAAAACAGATTTGAAACAAGGGAGCTGCAGACAATCAAATTACTATTTTCTCCTGATGAAGAAAAAGCGAGGCACTCAGAATGAAAAGGACTAAGATTGTAAGTTCATTGACATTTGAATCTCATAAATACCACTACGTATATTGTATCCTCATTGTGCCTAAAAAATTCGAACTATTCTCTTTAAAAAAAAAATTCATACGAAATTAGCAAGAAATTTATGGTGGGAAAGCATTCAGAATGAGTAGGAGGATGTAATTCCAATCACGAAATTGAATCGGACAGATACAAAATTATCATCATCACGCCCTCCACCCCAAAACTCAAGAAATCAACCTAAAACAAAAATTTTCAGGAAAAAAAAAACCTAAACAAAATAAATAAATAGATAAAGCAAGAAGAACTGTGATTATAATTCGGAAACATCAGAAATATAGGATCGTTTCAACGTCGACACTTAGTCTCAGATGACCGTCGTGAGATTGACATATCCAGATTCATCATCTGATTACCCAATCAATGTAACAAAAAAAAAAAGAAAACTCGAAAATTTGGAAACGAAGCAGAATGACAGAGCAAGAATGGCGAAGAAGAAGACAGAGCAGTCGATAGGCCAGGAAGAGGAGATTTAAAGAGGGCGGAGGAAGTGTTTATTAGGGTTTTCATACTTCATATTGCCCATTTTACCCTTTTAATTTGGATCGTATTGGGCCAATGGGCGCAGCTTTGGGGTGAAGCCCACTCAAGAATGGCGGCTCATTAATTCACCACTTTTTTGGGCCTGGAGCGATGGTTAATGCAAGGCGGGCGTTTCGGTTCACTTCTTCCTGCTGCTCTGCTGATTAGTTCAGGGTCACGATTTCACTTCTACGAGATCACAGTCTGAGAGTTTCGCTCAGCAACTACCATGGCTTCGGAGGCTGCTCCTCCGTTCATTGCCGCTCAGCTCAATTACCTCCTCACTCACTTTCCTCTCGCTGTTAAGGTAATGCTTCTTTCCCCTTCGAAAGTTTCCGCCTCCTCTTCATTTCCAGTTAGAGAATGCGAAAACGAACAACGAAAAACTTTAAACGCGAAATTTTCATGTTAGCGTTTATCTTGATGATAATAAGCGAATGATGATTGTTCTTGGCTTGGAAACCAAACAAACTAGGTTCGATTACAATGCTCCATGTTGAATATTCTCTGCTGCTGTACAATTTAGGGTTTTTTAAAAAAATTTGAAAGAGAAGATGATTTATTTGGACATTTACGTGATCAGTCTCGATTTTCAGATTGAGAATAAGTGGTCTGGTAGCAGATACTACCCCGGGGTTCTTGACCGGTTCACCTTAGTCGTTTCCTACTGTCTGGATTTTATCAAATGTGAGTGAATTTTTACATGTATATTTCGTGTACTACTGGATGTTAATTTAGTTTCTAGAATATTGAGGTTTTGATTTGTTCCTACTTGCAGGGGATATTGTATTTGATGCAGAAACTCCTTTGTGTGCACCAGATGTTATATTTGGACCAGATGATGAAAATTTTCAGCAGTTTCTTGTATTGCATGGAGATAGAGATGGAGATGGGGAATCAAAGCCACCTATCAGCTGTTTGAGAGGTTGGAATGGAAGAGACCCTACACAGCTAATGATTCTCATTCAAGAACTAAGGCGAGGGATTTTTCTATTATCCAGTCCTTAAGAGTTTTTTATTTCGTTTGTGATAAATGTAGCTAACTCATCTCATTGTTTCAATGAAATGTGGTTGTTCCATTTTAAAGGGACCTATACATTTCCTTCCAGAAGAAGCGTGTTGCAGAGGTCGATGATGAAAGGCTGAGGTTCGAAATTAGCACAATTATTGCTCGTGAGGTACTATTCAGCTCAGTAACATATATGTTCTTTTTGTGCGAATCATGAGAAATTTAAGTCTATTTTTTGTTTATATTAGTTTACATTCGTTGACTTGTGAGCTATGAAGTCGGAGGTCCACTTTTGTGTGTACTTAAGTTTGTGCAGCATATGGATGACTAGTGCTGAAAAGGAAATGTTAATAATGGTCATTGTTACGTTGTTGAACCTTGTAAGGGAGAGGCAATGTAAAATATTTTCCATTATAAGCAACCTCTTATTTGTAATAGTTTACCAGCTAGTTTTGAAAATAGATATTGTCTTAACCCTTACACCTTGCTTCAGGGCATTGAGATGCAAGTAAGTTCTGGAGTTGACAAGGTATTCTAATTGAGAAACACATAGTTCGTCCTTTTTTTATTGATTCTATGAGAAGATCAGTGGTGATTAGAGCTTTCCTGCGTAACATCTGATTATAGATGTGGTTATGCCTATGAATCTTAGCGTAGCCAGAGGAGGTCAAATTCGCAGTGCCTCTATTGGACATGAATATAAATAAGATGGTGCCTGGGTGCCCCTGGAAACATTTACAGAAGATATACTTGCAGGTTGAGAATCTCCCTCTTATCTCTCAGCTCCCCAATTTAACCGAGTTTTCCAGTATTTTTGCTTGTATTTGAGATTATGGTGTACAATGATGTGGATTCTGGGTGGTGCAGGTTATATATCCTGTAGAGAAAAAATATGTTTCCACTCCATCAGCTCCTCGCTTGAAACTAGTATCTACTTCAGAGTTGAAGACTTTGTTTTCCATTGACGAAGTTAAACTTCCTCATTGGTTAAATGGGATGTAAGTCAATTTTAATTTCAGTCCTCTTAAGTTATAAATCTGGGTGTCCTTTATGTTTTACTTTGTCCCATTATGGTTATTCTTTTTTCTTGCTTTTGAAGGTGCATGGCTGAATATCTTCCCCATCTCGAAGAATCTCTTGAGAAACAGGTCAGTTGCATTTGGTTCTATATATTCACCTTATTAAGTACAAAATATTTCATATGTGTACGTGTATTTGTTTTGTTATTAAGGTTTTGGAGGCAGTTTCCTTACTTGATGTTAGAAGGCGCTTTATCGAGGCCCTAGCCATTCAGTTTGGAAGACCAGTGGAAGCTGATCCAGTAGGCATCCTAGACATCCACATCTCTATGAAAAGTGATAGAATCTTTAAAACTAATAATTCTTCATCTTTAATTGGGCAGGTCTTTTGCAGAAAGGCAACATTTCTTTCCGCTTCTGGGGTTTTCACGTTTCTGGTATATTATCATTACTGTTTCATGTTGTTTTTTGGATATTCCTTGAACCCAAAGCATATACTGGACCATTAATGAATCTACTCGCATGATATACAGTTTTTTTTTTTTTTTTTTTTTTTCTGTCATAAGCATTTTAACTGTGTCAAAACCGATTCTATCCTCTTAATTTCTGTAAAAAGCTGCATCATCTTTGGTTAATCTTCAACATCGCAATCTTCTGCAAGTTAATCTTCGCTTGGTTTTGTTCGTAATAGGTTCATGTTTTGATTTCAACTCAGTTTCCAAAGCAACAGCCAGCTTTGATACTTCAAAGTTCGCAGGTAAGGATACTTCTCCAAATCTATAAATTAACCAAGTTTAGTAAAGGCTAAACCTTCATATATGTAGCCATCTGGGTAAGTATATCTGCTAATTAACCGTGTTATATTGTTGTAATAACGCAGCATTTCAACACGCACGGTGTGCCAATCAAGTCACTGCCCCTAATCGACTATCCCTGGAGCCCAAGATGGGAAGTACCGCTAATGGCCGAGCGAATTTGGTGAGTCCCTCGCTAAATTGCTGTCCCTTTTGCATCCCTTTCGCAATTGAACATATTGTTGTCTGGGATTACTTTTGCAGTGACTATTTAACTGACGAGGCTTTGAACTTCAAGAAGCACTGCAACGAACCTCAACTGCAGCACTAATATGGTAAATTGCCGCTGTTTACGTTTGGTGCCATTTTCGAGCTGTGTAAAGGTGTCTTTTGAAACTCTTTTTGATTCTTGGTTATGAGGGTGGATGAAAATCGTCACGTCTGTTAATAACTGAAAAGTGAAAACGATGAGTATTCTAATGTTTGCAGTAACAGATTATGGTCTTCGTAAACTCTAGATCAAGATCTAATAGCCGACACTAATTTTTTTCCCCACCTAAGAAACTAAAATATTTTATAAGGATCTGAAATCTGAATCGGATTTAATAGGAACTGTTTGATTTGGATCCCGACACTAGCCTTGTCAGATCTTCAGTTCTTAATGTTAGAATATATTTTCTTGAAAGGTATTATGTATGGGACGACAATAATTGAACCGTTTGACCATTTTGTGAGTATTTATCTTTCTATTTTGCATTATTTCTTTTTATCAAATAAATCACAAGCATATTGACAATATCAAATTCGCACCTCACAGTTACTAGAAATATGTAATATTTTTCATGCCAATATTCGAATAGTTCCTAAATTTTAATTTCTCGGTTCCGTAAAGATATTGGGAGAGTAGGATTACTTTATATAAATATTAGTTATCGAGCTTATTCAATGAGAATTAAATTTGAGACTTTCTACAGGATAAGTGGAGAGATATTGTTAGGTCATATTTTTAGATCCAGCTTTACATTCTATTAAGCCCGAAGTTCGAATTTCTCCAGCTTCAAGTTGATTAAGTACTTGGACCCTAGAAATCAAATTAAACCGTAAATTGTAAGGAATATTAGGTGTGTTTGTACGAAGAATATTAAGATTACTAAGTATTTATCAAATGATGAAATTTAAATTATTGGAAATTAGTTTTTTTTTAACTTGTAAAATTTTATGTTTGGATAAGATAGAAGTAGAATAAAATTTAAAAATGTAATTTAATTTTCATATATAAATAATAGTTATAAGCATGAAATTTTGAAAATGATATTTTTTTTATATGGAATTTATTCAAATTTCCTATTTTTATTTATTTTTTCGAATTTGTAAATTTCAATTTTTATTTTTCAAATAAAGAAATTGGTGCGTAAGAATTTTAAAATTCTATTTTTTTTGAAAAAAAAATTCCTTATTATTTTCTTTCATCTAAACATACTCTTAACCTCCTATAATTAATTCAAATGTAAAACTTAAAAAAAAAAAACCTATAATAAAGGCGAAGTAATAAAATTTGAATATATGAAATTAAAATTTAAAAGAACTATGCTAGCCTTTAATTTTCTAATATTTTATTTCCTTGTATACACATGTATATTTAGTTACAATATGAATTACATAATAAAAATAAACAAAAGTAAATTGGCATCGGTCTAGTCAAGTGGGTGGCAAGGGATTTTTTTATATAACAATATCCGAATAAGGAGCCAATCATCCCAATTGGTCCGTCAGCTCAATAAATGAAGACAGATTATCCCACACATTAAATATCAATTCTTCTTTCTTCCCAAGAGAAATTTGAAACCACTCATGAAAAGTATCAGTGGAAAAAAGATAAATTGTTTTAATTTTCTCTACTAATTTTGTATTAGTTCTATTATTATAAAATAAAGAGACTCAAAAAGTTTCACTATAAAATTATGACAAAAATATCCTTTAAATTATAATTATTCCTCTTACTTTTATTTTAAAAATTATAAAATATTTTTTTTAATTCTTTAAAAAAAAATTGCACTTAAAAACAATGTTCAAAATGGTGCTAGAAGTTCCTAGGGCGGTCGATAGGGTTTTAGCGCCTAGCAGGCTAGACGGGGCCTAGGTGGTTTTTTTTATAAATAAAAAATTTAATAAATTAATAATATATTGAATACTATCAAATAATTTTAGAATAAAAATTAATTAACTAGATAAATAAATTGAATTGGGAATCATAAATGATGAAAATATAAGTTTTTTATTAACTTTGTTATATAACCTTCTATATTTCTTAATTTATTTTATGTGTTTTAATTAATACTTATATTATTAACTAAATATAAATAAATAAAATAACTTATATAATTAAATATATATATATATAAGAATTTATATAACTAAATATATATATAAGTATATAAGAATGTGCACATAAATCTACCTAATCACTCTATCTCAATCATTATATGAGATAGTTTCTCACATTTGAACACTTAAACAGACGAGACAGGTACCGTTTTGAAACGTACTTAGGAGTCGAGTTTGGTTACATAGGAATAGGCAAGCAGATAATTCTCACGTGCCGAACTAGTTCGAGGCCAATTACAGTAAAAGTGAAATCAACGGAATAACCCTGTGATTAGCGGTTACAATCAACCGTCCCGCGGGAAAGTTTCTGGCGGAGGTGTGGATCAGGGTATTAACGTGCGCGCCCCATGCCAGCCAGAGCAGCAAAGAGAAGAGAGAGAAGTTAGTTGGTTTGTCCGTACTCTCTCTCTCTGGCTGTCACACACATAGCAACAGACTAAATTCACTAAAAAAAATATCTCACCGGCTGAGCGTCCATCTATTATTACCTTCCTAACCTCCGAATCTCCCTCTCCTTCTTTCACTCCCTCCTTCTTCCCTTCATAATAGGGATTTGCCCACACTTTTTCCCGTCTCCTCTCATTGATTCCTCCATTTCACCCTAAAACGCTTAGCGGCAGATCTCGCTTCATTTTCGTCTTCGCAATGAGGGAGATCTTGCATATCCAGGGAGGCCAATGCGGCAACCAAATCGGCTCCAAGTTCTGGGAAGTAATCTGCGACGAGCACGGCGTTGACCCTACTGGAAAGTACCGTGGAGACGCCAACTCCGATCTTCAACTCGAGAGGATCAACGTCTATTACAATGAGGCCTCCGGTGGAAGGTACGTCCCTCGCGCCGTCCTCATGGATCTTGAGCCTGGTACTATGGATAGCATCCGATCCGGTCCGTTTGGCCAGATCTTCCGACCTGACAACTTCGTCTTCGGACAGTCCGGTGCCGGAAACAATTGGGCCAAAGGTCATTACACTGAAGGTGCCGAGTTGATCGATTCAGTTCTCGATGTTGTTCGCAAGGAGGCCGAGAATTGTGATTGCCTGCAAGGTATATATACTTGTTCCATTTTTATGATTTGAAATGTTTCTGAATAGGATTTGATCATATTTGATGCTTGTATACCTGATTTGCACTATCAATTTTCTTTAACTACAATATTGCACGTTCCACGGTATTCCTGTAGATTTGGCGCCGCTCACTAAATTCTGTGGTTAATATATGAACTCGTTAAAGATTCTACAATAATTCAACTTCAAGTCCTTGAAATCGTCAGATCCTTTCTCCATATCTGGAATTTAATTACAATGGTAAAATTTGCTGATTGTTTCACTTACAATTTCAACAGATTAACCGTGTAGACAATGCGTTGTGTGATTTCACTGCATCTGAAATTCGTTCTCCATTTCCTTTCTTTGTTTTTGCACTTCTTGTCCGGCTTTACAGAGGATCTAGATAATAAGATACTGATGTTGTCGGTTACTTTTTGTTTCATCGTTAATCAAGATATTCAAAGTCAGGTTTCTCAGGGTGCCATGTGATTCACTCACTGTACTGCGTCTCTGTTATATTAAATGTTCTTTGTTCACTATTGTGTTTACTGTGGATGAATTATTTTTTATAGTTTGTCTTTATTAGGCTGAGTTGCTAGTGGTCCCCTCCTTTTTGGTCTTCAGTGGGAGACAGATCCAGAAAGCAGTCTTAATCTTTTTCTTTCCCGACTGATTACATGTGAATTTGCTTTTATTTCCATTTGAACATGATTGTGGTCTCCCAATAATGTATTGTTTCACCGCACCGACAATAAGCCGGTTCTTCCAGCAATTTAACTGCAGCCGTAAATCTTATATGTGGTGTACTTTTGCTAAGTTAGGGCTTGTAACATATGCTTTATTGTGTAAAGAAATCAGTGATTTGTATTTGTATTTGAAAGGATGTCTTGTATATGGGCCAGGTTTTCAGGTGTGCCATTCACTTGGAGGAGGCACTGGTTCTGGCATGGGAACCCTTCTGATATCAAAGATTAGAGAGGAATACCCAGACAGGATGATGCTTACATTCTCTGTTTTCCCTTCTCCAAAGGTCTCAGACACCGTGGTGGAACCCTACAATGCCACTCTTTCAGTGCACCAGTTGGTTGAGAATGCTGATGAATGCATGGTTCTTGATAATGAAGCACTTTATGACATCTGCTTCAGGACCCTAAAGCTCAGCACCCCAAGCTGTCAGTGACAAACTTCTTGTTACTCTAATTATATAGATATAAGACAAATGACAATTTATTCTTATAGCACCAGTGTTTTAATTTGCTTAGTTGTATTTGTTATTTGCAGTTGGAGACCTGAACCATTTGATATCTGCAACCATGAGTGGAGTGACTTGCTGCCTAAGATTCCCCGGTCAGCTGAACTCTGACCTCCGGAAACTAGCTGTGAATCTGATTCCGTTCCCACGTCTTCACTTCTTCATGGTTGGGTTTGCCCCTCTCACCTCCCGCGGTTCCCAACAGTACATCTCCCTCACCGTGCCAGAGCTGACTCAGCAAATGTGGGATGCCAAGAACATGATGTGTGCTGCTGATCCTCGCCATGGACGTTACCTGACAGCCTCAGCGATGTTCAGGGGAAAGATGAGCACCAAGGAAGTCGATGAACAGATGATCAACGTGCAGAACAAGAATTCTTCCTACTTCGTGGAGTGGATCCCTCACAATGTGAAGTCCAGCGTGTGCGATATTCCTCCCCGGGGTTTGAAAATGGCATCCACCTTTGTCGGTAACTCGACGTCGATCCAAGAGATGTTCAGGAGAGTGAGTGAGCAGTTCACAGCCATGTTCCGGCGCAAGGCCTTTCTGCATTGGTATACCGGTGAAGGGATGGATGAGATGGAGTTCACAGAAGCGGAGAGCAACATGAATGATTTGGTGGCTGAGTACCAGCAATACCAAGATGCCACCGTGGAGGACGAAGGTGAGTACGAGGAGGATGGTGTTGAAGAGCAGTACGAGGATTGAAGACTAAGTAATGATGTCGCAAATTTACATATGAAAGGACCGGAAGAAGGAGGGTTGGTTATATGAAGGAAGGAAGGGTCTCCTGTTGTTACATGCTTTGTGCGAATTACTGCATGCTTTGGTTGTATTCGTTTCCTCTCTCTCTCTCTCTCTCTCTCTCTCTCTCTCTCTCTCTCGCTTTGCTGCTTTTTCATTCATTTTGTTTCTCTTGATATTTTTGTGGCTTCTTGTCTCATAAAATGTTGGTATATCTTGTAAGACGATATTATTGTGTGGTTGTTCTTTTTCAAGTACGGAATAAAATTCTCTTTTGCAATCCTCCCTAGGATAACTCTGCATTGGCGTTTGAATGAAATCTCATAACAGCTTACATTGTGTTTGGTTTTCTTAACAAAATATTTTTAGGGTGAATATCATTTTACACCCCAAGATTTAGTTGTCACCGTCAAATCGGACCACTTGCGCTGTGATCTTGAAATCACATCAATTTACATCGTTTGAATATATGAACGATTAAATCATATTAATTAAAATTCTTACTCATTTTAGTTTTATCAAGAGATTAATTATTTTTAATCATCCTCTTGGTGTACTGCACAGAACAAAAAGCTGCAATTAAAAATTTTCAAAATCATCGAACCACACAAAATCAAATGGCTTCTGCTTTGTGATTTGTAGCCAATTAGAGGATATTTTCAAAAACGAAACCACAAATTGGAAGAAACAGAGAGAATTTCAGAGTATCTAAAACGACGAACACGACTTGACATAGAAATCTGAAGATCTATGGAACAGATAATCATTACAAAAGGGGAAGTTTGGTAGATATTGAATATAACAAACCATTAGCAAGAAGAAATTACGATGATATTTTATGCATCAAAGTCATGGAAGTATGATGTTCAAACATCGCTTGCACCAATAAATTGCAAGCTTCTCCCACCACAAGAATTCTCATCATTTGCATCATCAATTCATCACAGCCTTTAACTATATATATCTATATATAAAATTAGTTTTGCAGAAGATAGAGGGAGGGAGGGAGGAAGAGAGATTAGAATAGATTGCTTTGATTTTGCAGATGCCTGTGATTTATTCCAGATGCCTGTGACTTATTCTTCAAGGGGATTGCTTTGATTTTGCAGAGGCAGCTGAAGCTTAGGGATGGTATATATAACGACAAATGTAGGGTTGGTTTGGGCAGAGACAGAGAAGAGATCGCAGAGAAAGTTAATCGTCTTTCATGATCTACGGTCACGATTCTCTTGCCAATCCCTAATAGAATAATAGTACAACACAAACCAATCACAATTTTCATGAGAGATATCCATAAATTTGGAATTTTCACTTCGTCATATTGGGCTTGGGCCTCCCATGGGCCAGCCTAGGCCTGCTCGATTCCAATAATTAAGTTTTATCAGTTAATACTACAGCTTACAGGGTGAATAACAACCTCGTACACATTTTTTTTTTTTTGGGTTAACAACCTCGTACATGATCTGCAATCTCCTTGCCAACATGTTGTTTGCTTGCTTCCCGATCCGCTGCTTGTCTCTGCAGACTAAGCAAATAAACCTAACATCTGTTGGAGATTAAGGAATCGATGACTTATCAGATAGAGAAAAAATGCAACGATCATCAAATATCATAAAATTAATTACTGATATTTTGTATCAATCTGTGATTTAATCAGGTTGAGAATAAAAAACTCCATATCAATCATGCCGACAAAAAGTCGTGTGAATGAAATCAAATTTTTTTATGGGAAAGTATATGAAAATTCCACATGGCAATTTTTTTTTTATCAAACAATTACGCATATTTCATTAGATTGAACAAATATTTATTTTTTCCTTTTTTATCAGACAATTAAGCAAGTTTTTTTTTTTAAATTTAATAAATATAAACCCTACATGCCCTTTTATCTTTTATTTATTTAATTAATTAATTAATTAAGCCAAATTTTTTATGGGAAAGTACATAAAAATTCCACACCAAATCTTGCGGCAATTATTTTTTTTATCAAACAATTAAGCATATTTAATTAGATTGAACAAATATTTGTTTCCTTTTTTTATCAGAAAATTAATTATACCTACATGCCCTCTTTTCTTTTAGTTTTTTTTAGATGTAATTAATTTTAGTTACCATATTTGATTTAGATCTATTTCTTTCTTAACAAGTCTTTCAATTTCTCGTGAAAGAAATTGATTGTGTATTGAGTGTTTCTTTTTATTCCTATATAAAGAGTTCTCAAAAGATTTACTATCACATGCCTTTACCTTTACCTTAATATCAACTAAAGAATTCTCTATACATTATTCACAAGTCACAAGGCAATGGAGCAAGCCATGTTGATAGCTTTTTGGGCGATCGGAGTTGTAGTTTTCCTTACATTAATATGTTTCTTGTCACGGTGGTGCACCAAAAAAGCGATCCTAAAACGTGACTTAGTCGGAGGATCCGCTTGAGGAGGGGGCTTGTGTTGATTAGAGTACGCCATGCTAAGTTTATAGAAATCCAAATATTAGCATTTGGTAGGGTTATATATTTTTATTTAGGGTATTCGTAGACACTTTTTTTATTCTCGAAGAATAGGTGAGTGATTGTTTCTTTTAATTTTATCGATATGTAATATCATCATATTAAATAAGATTACATTCATTGTGTTTTTTTCTTTAAAAATAACAATAATATATATCATCATTTAACTATTTCGTTAAATTATATCGTTGTCGGCTCACCATTATGTTTTTTTTCATTATAATTTATTTTATCTATTATGATTTCACTTATATTTCGCTCGAGAATGTAATAAAGCGACTCACAAAGTCGGAGGCGGTGTGAATCAGGAAAAACCTCATAATTGGGGTTGAATTGATTTATTCAAATATAATGGTTTTTGATTTGCTTGTAAATACATGAAGGTCAAACATCATAGATTTGAATAAGTATCGGGCCCTAAAATCTCGTTTGGCACGCTATATAGTATTACCATTTCATTCAACATGTGGGCCGCCCAAGCTCGATTCGATCTTTTTCATAATAACATGAGTGGAGTGACTTTCTGTCTAAGGTTAGTCTTCTTTCATTATCTATAGTCACAATTCTATAGGTTTACTCGATTCGAATAATTAAGTTGTAACAATAGGGCGGTCCAAACATTTGAAGACGCATGACAAAAATAAAAAATGTGCCTTTAATATTCACACATAACCATTAAAAATATTTAATTTTTATACTATAAAGTTTCGTTAAAATCTTTGTTAGGGGAAATCCATTAGAACAATACCCTCGTGATAAAGAAAAAAGAGTAGCCCATATCCAAAACATTAGACTCACCTCTAAACCTTTGTTTGGGCCCTATATTGTTACGGGCCTAAGGCACAAGCCCTTTATGCCCTTCCTTGTGGCGGGCCCTGTGTATCAATTAACACTGTAGCTTACCATGTGAATAGTAACCCCGTACAGGAAAAAAATCCTCTAGAACAACTACCACCAATAAAATCAAAGAGCCCAGCTTAGATACAATTGATATAGGCCGCTAAAAATAGTGTAACAAAAGCACGCACTTCATCTACTCTTTTGTCTTCTCTTCAAAACTTCAATCTTCAAACCTTTGTTTGAAACAAAAACATACACCCCACATTAATAGAACAAACTAATTAATCTCAAACATCAATGGAGGAACAAAGATGACGTCATCTAGCGTGGCAGCGCGGTTTTTTTCCCCTGCAGATCTCGAGTCTCTCGAGTCTCCTCTGCTTTGCTTCAGCTGGGTCCGATTGGAGGACTTCAAAATGATCGACGCGAGGCTTCCGGAGATCCATCCAACTGCGATAATCGTACGGTCGATAAGACTTCAACGGGATTGGACTGTATGCTGTGCACTCGTAACCCTCACAGATTTCTATTCTATGAGTTTGGGCCGTCCGATCCATGATCAGCTGCATCTGATCTGGATAGAGCACCATGGTGTTGGCAGGAATTGGCATACGCTGATGATACTGATAATGGACTTGATTGGCTGCAGGAGGGGCCGGTTGGGATAATTGCAGCACTGGATTATTGCCAATCTCCAGGCGGGAATCTTCCTCCTGGTTATGGCTAAGTCTCTCCATTAGCTGTAATATAAACAAGAACAAAAAGGGTAAGCAAATTAAATTAAACAATATATATATATATATAATTTGAGATAAATCATGGAAAATTGGGAGGAAAAAAATACCTCTTGCTTTCTTGCTTTCAATTCCCAATTAAGGTCACTGAGTTTGGAATGATGGAGTTCGACCTTCTGTAATTCCTATTCAAATTACCGGGAAAACCAGTGAGCAATTGGGAATGGTTGAATTTGAGAATAACACGGCTTATTTTGCGTAAATAATTTGGAAAAAAAAAAAGAGGATAATGAGCATGGTTAAATTCGACAAAAAGACAAAGAAATTATTGCTACAAGAGAACCAAAAAAGACTCACCATTTGCAGCGTTTTTTTCTTCTCAATCAATTTGTCTACAATCATACACCATTCTTCTCTGGTCTCTCTTTTCTGCAGAATCACAATATGAAAAATCAGAAAAAGAGCAGATAAAAGTGAAAAATGAAGAAAATAAATAAAACCCATCGGTCAAAATTGGAAGAAAATCAAAACCCATGTCGCAAAAAAATCAACAGGAGAAAAAAAAAAAAAAGTGGGCAAGTCAATTAGAAGGCGAGGCGGAGACTTGAAACAGAGGACTCAAAAGGCGTACCCTTTTACAGAGGAGTTTTCTTGTTGAGCTCTGAGGGTTTTCATCAGATTCACTGGGCATGAAGGCTAGCGGCGTGTCAGGGCTCGAAGTCTCGACCTTGACGGCGGCGGCATTAGAAGGCAGAGGCCGAGGCTTTTCCAAAGATCCATTAATGGCTGAAGCCTGTTTTACAAGTTGAGGCGGTTGGGCATCTTTAGATCTCTTTCTTTTTCTTCCCCAACCGAGGGACAGAGGAATCGGAGGAGGAGACGACTCGTACTGGAGGATCATCTCCGGAAGCTGAAGCAAGATTTCGGCGACATCCATCTCGCGGTCATTAGGGTTTTGAAGACTGGGGAAGAAGAGGAGCCTCTGTTCCTCCATTGTTGCGGCGATTTCTCCGTCGCTGTCTCTGTTTCTGAAATATTTGTAGGGCTTTCGGGCAAGAGACAGAGATTCACAAAGAGTGAGCAGAGACAATGAAACGGGGCACAGAGGCGGCGGGGGCTGAGGGAAAAGAGAGTATTGAAGATGAGGCAGGGAGAGAGAGCAGAGTTGAGTTGCTTGGAGACGGGGCTTGTTTATAATGGAACAGGAGAGAGAAAAATCCTTGAGGTTGAGGAGGGTGGGAGAGTGTGACACGTGTCAAGTGGATGGGGATTGAGCTAGGGGCCTAGGGTTTATGGGCCTTTTTTTATGTACTACAGAATGTGCGAAGCACAAGACAGTCAGAGCAGCGAGAGAGTGTGCAAAAAAAAAAAAAATCAATTACTTGCATCTATTCTCCAATTATAGTTTTGGAGAATTATTTTGCCCAATGAAATTGGGACACGTCCGTAAACTCGCTCGACCCTTTTGCTCCTTTTCCTTGATGAGGTTGGTTTGAGTGTTGAACTTGAATTCGACCCAGATTTTATTACGGATATTACCGATCGTACTATTAATTCTGATAGTTTTTATTAGATTCTTAATAAAATTAGTGTTTATTTTGATATTTCATAATAAACCGCCGGGCTAAAGAAGGAATTTCATCAAAACAATTAATTTTATATTTAATAAAAAAGAAATTTATTACAAATTCCCGAATAATTCATTGGAATAATATCACGAGCCGAGGTCTAGGTCCGGTCGATTCCTAATATGTATATTGTAAACTTCATTTCCTAATATCATTGTATCAAAAAGATTACAGTTTAATTTGCCGCTAGAATTTTTCGTGCGTAAAAAACTTGGCACTTAGTGTAATATGAGGTATTCGGTTCGATTTTTGCGAAAGCATACATACTCAATATAACAAAAATAAAAATTAATTATAACAAAAAATTTCAAAAACAAACAAGAGAATGAAAATTCATGTCAAAATGGGAGCGATGCACCCCTAATTTTTGTGGGCCTAAATCGACATAACTTGGGCCTAATTTCTAGCTTCTTAATCCCTGATCAGCTAACACTGCCACGTGGCAGTAACTAGGTAATTTTGCTTAACAAAACCCAATTTTTCATAACATTGCCATATGCAAGTTACTTGGGGGCCAAACAAGCACTCCAGTTGGAATTTAGAAACATCATTGCAATGAAATCAGTAGATCAATGACAACTAAATCTTATCATCAGAATGACAAAGGCAAAAGGCTGCGATTAAATGAACGAGACATACAGTTACGCGGTCTTGGTCTTGATCTTCTTTCGAGCAATGACAAAGTCATCATCGGAGTCACTCTCTGAGCTTCCTTCTTCATTCTTGCGCTTCTTATTGGACTGATTAGATGTAGCATTGGAGCCGGTTGGCTTCTTTTTATTTGAAGGCACTTGGGGTGGTGGTGTTTTCTTCGTGACAGTGACTTCCTTCATGGCCTTCTTTGCAGAACCTGCAGCTTTCTTAGGAGAACCAAGCTTTTGATGATGAATCCTTTTCTGCTTCGCCTCAAACACTTTCTTTGCCACCTCTTTGGAGAGCAAGCCCGACTCCATCAGCCTGAATTCACAATGAAAAATTAAAATGCATGTTTTGGACAAAAGTAATATCGCATCAATTACACTTGGTCAGCTTATGCTGCTACAGTTGTATCGCCGGTGTAATTAAAGGGCTATCCGAAACACACGATTGAAAGACTTATCACCAAATTATAATCATACGTGATCAGACAAGCTAAAAAAAATGGAAAGCATATGTGGCAAGAAACCACCATATTCGCCACTGCTGTGACCAGAAACACTGCCTCGTGCTTCAAAGCCAGCACATTTATGTACAGTTGTACTCTGCAAAGGCCAGGGGAGTAGTGGTGACTAAAGTACAGTTCCAAACGGATACATTGATTAAAACGCAGCTCAAACAGAATGCAATAGCTAAACAATGAGTCTTCTACTGAAAGTTCAAGGTAAAGGAAAGCAAAACCATTTCAACTTTCACTTCTCTTCATGTTTCACAAGAACATAAAAAAAAAAAAAGCGATATCTAGACAGTAACCCAGCAAGCAGAAAGATTGTTAGAGGCAAACAAATGGGAGAGCAATCACTCACCAGAACTGTGCCATATCACTCTTGGGATGTTGCTCATAAAGCGTCTCGTAGAAAATCCTAAGTGGGTCTCGCTGAAATACCAAATACAACAAAAAATCGCTCAAGAATCCTAAAGTATCTGGAGCTAAATGAAAAAAAATGAGAAAGACAATAAAAGCAAATGTACCTCTTCAGGAGGGTCTCTCTTCTGACCAGGCAAGTCATAAACTTTCTTCTCTTTCTTCTCCCTCTTCTTCTGCTCTGCTATTGCCTCTGATCCTTTCTCCGCATTCTTCTTCAGCTCGGCTGTTGGTTGCGACTCCTTCTTCTTCTTCTTTACATCCTCCTCCTCCTCCTCCATTTTCTTTATCGCCCTCTTCTTGCCTCGCTTCATCCCATCCCCATTACACAGAGAAGATCACAACAACCCAATAACCCCATTCATCAGTAAAATTCACTCCACCATTAAATTCAATAAAACTTGAAAATAAAATGTGGGATACCTTATCGGGCTTAGCATTGGAACTCCTTTTAGCGTTGGAAACCAATTCATCATCGCTCTCGTCGTTGTCCTTCTCTTCTTTCTTAACTATGGGTTCTTGCTTGGGCTTAGCCTTACTGGGCTTATCAGAACCATGATTTACCTGCTCTTCCTTCTTCACATTGGCGTTTCTGGGCACAGATATAGCTTTCCCATTCGTATTGTTATTAATTGTTGTGGATTTATTCTTGCGCTCCTTAATAATTTTATCCAAGCTCATCGTTTCGTCCTCCTCTTCTTCTTTAACCTCCCTCTTCTCCTCCGCATCCTCCGACCGCATCTTCAGCTTTCAGAATGTATGAGAGATTGAGACCTAAAATCGCAAAAGGAAATCGGAGCGACTGAATGACGAGGAGCCTCCGTTTTAACGTTTCGTATTTGAAACGTTTCGTGAAACATTTGAAACCCCAGTGCCAAACGGAAACAATTATCCGACCCAAAAGGAAAAACCCGGGAAAATGAGTCGTGCTTACTCGTTTGATGAGTTGGGCCCAAAGTTAATTCACGTACTTCCTTGCCTGATTTAGCCCATTATCATGAATTCTGTTCTTCTTTAGACCGCAAGACTTTTGGAGGCAAAATCCTCATATAAAACCCGTTTGTGATCGGGCCCAAAAAAAAGGTAATTTCATACCCCAAAAAAAAAAAAAAATTGGTTTGATCATTTCTATATATAAAATTAATTAATATATTTTTTATAATAGTTAAATAATTTAAAATTTAATTGATTTTTGCATAGAACAAGATTTTTTTAAAAATATTTAGAATCAATACAATAAATGAAAAAAATTAAAACAGTAGTTTACTTAAATGCAAGTATTATCCTTGTTATACTAACTTCTCAAGAACAATAACATACGAGATAAGTGATATAGTAATATGGTTACAAGGTGATTTAAATGCAAGTATTATCCTTGTTTCCAAAACCCTGTATTATTTTTCTTACGAGGTATTGCTTGGAAAAGTTTTTCGATAAGGCAGCAGTATCCGCATTCTACATTTCTATGGTTAACCCTGGTGTTGTTTTTGTTTTCAGCGTACACGAAGTACAAGACACATATGGAGAAAGCGGGGTTCAAATTCAAAATATTTATGTGTATTTTGCCGGCGCTGTTGATCTTTTTGGCTAATTATTTGAGCAAGCATGGGGAGAGGCTTCCGTGGCTGAGTCCGGCGACGAAGGCCCGGGCGGCGGCTAATACCAACCGCGAAGAAGGATCGTCTTTGGGCGTGGCTCTGTTTCTGGGGCTCTTGCTCGGCCACATCGTTTTGCGCTCCTCGGAATATTTTTACTTTGTTTCTCCTTTTATGATTAAGTGTACATTTTTGTTTAGGAATTTAAGCCCTGATCGATGATTTGCAAGAATATATACTTGTAGGAAAAAACATGCAGTTTCCTATTTGAATGGGTATTCATACTTCCTACTTTCCTAGTGGGAAAATAATTAGTCTTCTTTAAACCTACGGGGACAAGGCAAGTAGGAGTGCTCTATAGAAGCCCTACTCCCCTCAAATTTTGAAACACCAATCGGAAGAATCTCTCTCGAGCTCTTTTCAAATCAAACCTGCTTTGAATTTCAAACGATAAATTAGTATAAGCAATTAATGGCCTCTATTTCTGATAGCGATCGAGAAGAAGAAGATGGTGAGGTGTAATCCTGAAAAGCTCCGACCGCGAGGTGTTTGAAGTGGAAAAGGCGGTGGCTATGATGTCTGAGACACTCAAGTACATGATGGAGGACGTCGGCACCGACAACGTCATACCATTACCCAACGTGACCAGCGCTACCCTAGCCGAAGTCATTCACTACTGCTGGAAGCTTAATGATGGCGCAGCCGCCGCTGCTGGTACGTCGAGCACGGTGGAGGATTTGTCCTCTGTGAAGGCGTGGTTGGAAAAAAGGGGGAGTTGTTGAAGATGGAGCAGAGGAGTCTGTTTGATCCCATCTTGGCTGCAAACTATCTCGACATCAAGGGCCTGATGGATCAGACGTGTCAGGCTGTGGCTGATATCACCAAGGACATGAAAGCTGACGAAGTGCGGGGGATATTCGGCATCAAGATTCAAGAGCGATCTCACCGACGAGGAAGAAGCCTTTCATGGTCTTTCAATGTTCATCATAGTTTCCTGAAGGCAAATGTGGTTGTGTAAGGTTTGCAGAACTATAGCCACTGTGATGCAGAAACAGTTTGATACATACTTGAAAGTTGAAACTCAGAATCCTTTTCCATAGAACAACTCGAAGATATCGACACCGACTCAAGTACATGATGGAGGACCTCGGCACCGACAACGTCATACCATTACCCAACGTGACCAGCGCTACCCTAGCCGAAGTCATTCACTACTGCTGGAAGCTTAATGATGGCGCAGCCGCCGCTGCTGGTACGTCGAGCACGGTGGAGGATTTGTCCTCTGTGAAGGCGTGGTTGGAAAAAAGGGGGAGTTGTTGAAGATGGAGCAGAGGAGTCTGTTTGATCCCATCTTGGCTGCAAACTATCTCGACATCAAGGGCCTGATGGATCAGACGTGTCAGGCTGTGGCCGATATCACCAAGGACATGAAAGCTGACGAAGTGCGGGGGATATTCGGCATCAAGATTCAAGAGCGATCTCACCGACGAGGAAGAAGCCTTTCATGGTCTTTCAATGTTCATCATAGTTTCCTGAAGGCAAATGTGGTTGTGTAAGGTTTGCAGAACTATAGCCACTGTGATGCAGAAACAGTTTGATACATACTTGAAAGTTGAAACTCAGAATCCTTTTCCATAGAACAACTCGAAGATATCGACACTCAGAAATCGTTTCTGGATTAATGTGAAAACATTTTTCAAAATTTACAGGACAAATGAGCAAGAGGTCTGTCTAGTTGACACATCTAGAATGATATGACAGAATTGCCTGGGGCCTGCCCTAAACTCTAGGCTATAATTGAACACTTAATTTACACAAAAGCAATGAAATTTATCACAAAGCCTGAAACTAATGGACAGAAAAAGCAAAGAAATTTATCAGAAAGCCTAAAACTGTACTCCACATGAATGGTGCGACAATTTACCCTCCAGAAGATGGTGTCGGAGGCTAATCATACATGCGGTGATGCGTTGTTCTTCAATTTGGGTACTTTGAATCTAGATGAGAACAACTTTGGAGTCTCAGAAATGGTTATAACCCCGTCTGCTTTTCTCTTTGAGCTTCTGCTCAATTTATCACAGAGCCTGAAACTAATGGACAGAAAAAGCAAAGAAATTTATCAGAAAGCCTAAAACTGTACTCCACATGAATGGTGCGACAATTTACCCTCCAGAAGATGGTGTCGGAGGCTAATCATACATGCGGTGATGCGTTGTTCTTCAATTTGGGTACTTTGAATCTAGTTGAGAACAACTTTGGAGTCTCAGAAATGGTTATAACCCCGTCTGCTTTTCTCTTTGAGCTTCTGCTCCCCTAGTCAACCAGAAACAGATATAGAATAGAATGAAATCTAGCTACCCAATGGAAGTATCATTGAAGCTACAAACACCAGAGAGAAATAAACAAAACACGGTAACTTCAAACTCTAATTAGAAGTAAATATACCTGTTTGCTGTCTTTTATGAGGTCAGGAAGTTGTGCAGAAGATGATTCTTTCTTCACAGTTACAGAAATCCTATCCTTGCTGCCTCTCAAGCTATCACTTGTACTTCGGGCTTGACAGTGGTTCAAAACAGGAGTGGACGACGAACTTCTGGCCTTTCTTAACAAATCCAACTCACTTGAAAGTTTGGAAATTTCTTCCTTGAACTTAGTCGAATCGGCCTCCATCTTAGAAACCTTACTTACAAGTATGCCAATCTTGTCATCTTTTTCTTTGTTTGAGGACTCCAAATTCTCCATGCTGGCAAGAAGATTTTTCATCTTTGCATCTGCCTGCTCAACTTCAGAGTTCTTATTCCTTAGCTTAGCAGTGTAATCATTTTCCATAACCTTATACTGATTCCATACGAATTTCTTCTCCGCCACAAGAGCAGATACCTCAGAGCTCTTCTCCGAAGCAAGTTTATCATATTGCCGCTTTAACTTCTTCAGATCAGATTTCAATCTTTTAGAACGCTGCTTATCTTGCTTGGTACTTTTGGAAGACTCAGTACCGCTATTACTTTTATCACCATTTTCAATTCCACCCTACAAATAATTGGGAGCTTAGAACAACATCCAAACAGCAAGCTACACAAAATTACAACAGGAAGCAGTGGATATACCTTTGAATCAGAGAATTTGTTGCAGTGCAAGTCAAAGCATGCTTTGAAACTTTCTAAATCACTGTTTGTGTACTCTGCAGATACAAAAAAGATTAGGAATAGGATGAAGTAAACAGGACGAATTCACACCCGCAGAAACAATCATACTCCTCAGCACCTGACCTGCTTGAAATTTAAACCCTAATGCTCAAATCAAATAAGGCATTGCTAATACATTAAAATGCACTAATTTCATGAAAATATCATCGAATTGAAACCCAACATACTTAAAGGTACATAAATGGTAGTGGAATCCCAAGAAAATGATGGGGTAAAGGCAGATTAACTGACATAGTTTATCAAATTGACATGGACCACTATAATCACAAATCCTAAATTAGCTTGTCTGTTGGAAACGGAATTCTAAGGAAGAAAAATATTCACAAAAAAAAAAATTGCTGATAAAGTGAGACCCTTTTTACATTATAAGCAACAAAACTCACCTGAGAAAAGCTTGGCGAAGAAAGCCTCTCGTCGCTTCAAACCAAGGGCCAAGTCTAACTTGGCACGGTCAACGGAGGCTGCCTTCTCTGTCATTTCCAAGTCCCCCTTCATCTAAACCAAACATGACAAGAAACCCACAGAATTTTGAGAAAACCCCCAAATGCGATTTTGAAATATACAAGAAACGCTAATTTCAATCTATATGCGAAAGTGAAATTGGGGAAATCACCTCGGAGATTTTATCTTCCAATAGGCGAACGTCGAAGATCCATTGCTCTTGTTGCATTCTTACACGATCTTCGAGGAGTTTTCGGTCCTTGGCCAATGTCTCGAGCTTCGATTGTTGATTATGAATAATCCGCACCAGAGCCTTCAATATCTGCTGAAAATTTTGGGGTGGAGGGGAGCCTTTGGAGTGTTCTTCGTCACCCATGGCGAACTGAATCACATTCGAAGAACAAGACTGGACCTTGAGAGGAAATGTTCGGAGAAGAAGACCGTTGGAGACTCTGAAGAGTATTAGACTTGCGAGTTGCAAAATATACGAGAGCTTTCAACGGTCGAAAATATCACGTCTTTTAACTTTAAAAGTGAAGCGGTACGTGGGACTGGGTTGTGTTCTATTTAAAGAATTTCGGCCTTCATAATGAGAAATTTAAGCCGGCCGTCCGATGAGATTGGGCCCACCTAAGTAGGCTTAGGGTTGTTAATTAATCCAATATTAGGATAGGATGTTCAATCCAATAATCCAAGATATTCAATACAATAATATTTTTTTTTGCCAAAATATTAAATCCAATATATTCATAACCAGTTATGCTCAGTAGGGGTGGACACGAATCCGTTAATACCGTTAACCGACCCGCTTTAAACTGTTATTTATCTTTTATCCAATATTTTAAGTTTGACCGGATAAAAGTCAAACGATTTGAGAATTCAAACTGTTCCGTTAGTAACAGTTTGGATTTGAATTTTCATTTTGAAAATCCATTAAATCCAAAATGAACCGTTAATGAATATATTAATGTTTATTAATGTTTAAATCTAATATTAATACAAAGTAAATATAATAAAAATAAAAGTATACCTAGATATACCCATATAAGTATATGTATACTCATACAGAAATATAATAAAAGATTATTAAATAGTTTGTATGTTTGATAAATCTTAATATACTGATAATGTTTGCAATTCAATACTTAGTAAGTTTAGTATATAAAATATTGAATATTGAGTTTGTTTTTTTTTTTGTATCATTGTTTTTTTCTAAATTCTTATTTTTTTTCCTTAACGGTTTTAAACCGTTTCGATTCAAACCGAACAGTTAGTAACGGTTTGGATCGAAACGATTTTATTTCTAATTTTCGAAAATCCAAACTGTATCAAACCGTTAAGATTTTAACGGTTTGGATTTGGATATTGTCAATATCCGTATCGAACCGTACTGTGTCCACCCCTAGTGCTCAGGGTTTAGTAGTACATCTATTTATAGTACGGTGAAAGGTCTCCGATACAATTATTTTCAAGAAAAAAATAAAATTTAATGTATAATCTTTCTCCTTAATAACTTTATATATAAAAAAATGAAAAAATATAATCTCTTCGTCAATGTTTCTCTACTAAAAAAACTAAAAAAACATACTTATATGAGAATCTGAATACAATTTGAATTTTAGTTGAGACAAATTCGATCGGAAAAACTAGTCCATTTAAATTTGGCTATGAAAACTTGAGACAATTTTTGTTGTTGTTGTTGCTAAACTTGGTATTTAGTCTAATACTGTAATCCTACTCAACAAACAAGCACATTGTGCACAATAAAATAATGGGATAATTATTATTTACTCCTTATAATTAGTCAAACAATAAAATTGACTTTTTTTTCTTCAAAAATACTTTCAAACTTCAAATTTGATTTTTTTAAAAATTATAAGATTATATTAAGGATTATGGAAACATTACTCCTATTTATAGTTTTTTTTTCACTTGTTCATCTTAAAAAGTAATGTGAGTATCTAATCCAATTTAAAGTAAAAAAAATTAAGAGTAAGAATTTTTCAAAAATATATTTAAACTTTAAATTTAAAAAATCCTTATCATCTAATATTAAATAATTTAGTTAATTATTAATGATTTAGGATTTAATTTTTAGATTTTGTGACCAAAATCCAATAGTTAAATCATGAACCCTAAGTAGTACGCTTTCCACCACCACCTCATCCCCTCCCAAAAACTTCCTATACTATATCATTATACTCCAAACAATACATCCTTCATTATTGATTTTGACAGGAATCGTCCCACAAAAGTTTTAATAACCGTGTCTGATCCTACTCATGTCTGATAAGTCAACTGAAATTCCAAAAACACCATTAACACTAGTCATAAAAGGAATAATCATACGGATTCTCACTCATGCCTCCGCATCTCGATCATCCCCGAGTTTCGTACCACGGCCTGGATGGTCATAAAAACATCAAAAGTGTAAGTGAACAAAAATAACATCATTTGAAAATAAGTTTAAAAAACGAACTCTTTACCGTCTAATTATAAAACATGCATGCATAGAGTAAAACATGATAACCAAATTTTAAATCATATCACAAATCGCGAGATCCACAATTCATCAAAAGCCCGTGGCCCACATTTTCTGAAATCCATTTCATCAAATCATGTAAAGCATTTGGACACAACATCAACGTCAATGAAAATCAATCATCAATACTCAACATCAATCACCTACTCATAAATGCATAGACATCAATCACAATATAGCATTACTCATTAGTGCACAATCAATCACACAATCGAATCGACATTACGCTTAAACAACCACCAAGCCACATTCTCGGGATCACACATATCTCGGCACAACCTCTGTGATTAGTCACATCTGGGCGAATACCACATCCCCAGTATCATATGCATTCAAGCAGTATTCCCAAACTCAGTCGCATCCAAGAAGACAACATACCATGAAAAACAACTCACAAAGCCAACCACTAGGCTTTTACAAAGTTCTTAACTCAAAACCAAATCAAAACCATTTCCAAACAGGGTCTCAGTCCAAAATACCATTTTTCACGCAAACTCATAAAATTATGTCCATAAATAATTGAATAAAACCACAAAATCATCAATTAATCTTTCTAAATCATTGCAATATAATCATGCAATAAATCATGGAAAACATTTACTATCCATGCATAACATTTTATAAAACAAACGTCCACTCATACATTGTCCACACGGTTCGATTCGGAGTCGTACGCTCCTCCGTAAATTCCAGGAATCACCAATTCTGTTAAAAACCACTATCAAGGGTCATTATCATCCCCAAATAACCTCACAATACAATTCCCAATTTTACGGGATTTAAATACGTATTCAAAACGTATACATAACACTATGAACACCAAAAATTATACTAAGACTGTGTCTGGTTGACTCAAAACATGCGCCAAAATATTTGTTACATTGATTACATTGAAAAACGTATTGACTGTACCTCGAGATTCTCGCTCACACGCCACTAGAAGTGGCTGTGCATGAGACTTACTCGCCTGCTATAGTGTCTTCCTCTTGTGTTTTCCTGCACACGGGTCACACAACCCGATTTCATGACCTGGTTAGATTTCACCTAATTCTCAATTCCTAAATTCCAAACACTGAATTTTGGCCAGTTTTCCAGTTCGTTAATCCAACCCTTCATGTGTCCAATTCTATGCGTTAACAACTCAATCCTACTCGGTAAAGACCGAATATCACAATTCTAACTTCAATTTCAGAAATTAATCAACCAAAACTAAAAATCGAATTCAAACTCTTAATGGTGGATTTCGGGTCTAGGGTTTTTCTGTGTTTCCTCTGCTTCTTCTTCTATTATCTCCCTTCTCTGTATTTCTCTTGATTCTCAAATGGAAATTGAATTTGAGGATTGTTGGATTTTGTTTGATTTTGTTCTCGGATGCCAACTTACACGCAACACAACTTCACTAATTCAATAACACACAAGCACACATGGCCAACAAGGCCACCAATCCATTCATCAAAGTGACAAGTGTCACTCAACTAACATGGCGAGTCACCCAATTGCTGAAGCATCAAAACTGCAAAAAAAAAAAAACTAAACTATTCCTAATCTTAAATTACGAAAATACCCTTAGGTAATTCAAACTCGTAACAATTTCATCCGAATTCCGATTTTGACGTACCGCCGGTCCACGAATCATGAATCACGTTGGACGTGTTGATATCAATATTCTTTAATCTTATAATAAACTGCTTGCTATTGATTAATGTATCCCTCACAAGTTGCAGAATTTACAGAGAAGAAAAAGAAACACACTACACCATTTCAGGCACATACGCCATGCCATGCCTGTCCTCGTTGAAAATTTATGAGGTTGCATTAGTCCTAAAGGGAATCAATTTTTTTCCCCTAATTAAATAGCCGGCGATGCTTCAAACATTAAATAAAATAAGTATTTATGAAATCAAACTCAAATTATTAAGTCCCCAGCCTCCTCCGGTCCTTCCTTATACTGTTTTTTTTTTTTTTTGAGTTAATAATAAGAGTTTCTTGTGGCAACTCTCTAGTTCGAGTCATACTCAGATTTAAATCTCTATCATTATTATTGATTTATTTTTTTCAATTTATCCCTTTACCCAAAAAATTTCTTTAAAATTTATTTACTTTCCCCAAATCTTATTATGCACTATTGGTGAAGGAGTACTTGATTTTGGTCATAGTAATTAAATTAGGACATTCAGTCATTTATTCGCATTTATGTGTCATTAGATCGTTGAAAATCAAGCCATCCTAATATTTGTCCTTACTATACATGTTTTTTAAGATCATATATGATGAGTTTAAATAGCAGTGTCTGTTTCTTTATAGAGATAGTCTTTTAGGGTTATGTGCTACTAGGTTTTTGGTTGTTTTGGGCTTTATGAACTTGGTTTGTAATTCTTCATAATATTAGTGATGTAGATTTTTCAATTATTTATGCGGTTTTTCCACGTTTATCCCGTATTGATTTATAGATCTTGCTATTATAATTTAATTTTAATAGTATGCTTGTACCATTTTTTATAATACGATGAATATTAATTTTGATCGGGACAAAAACTCAAGTTATTAAGAGATTTATAATATCTAGAAATCTTTTTTTATTTTTTCCAAAATTTTGATCGCTTGAAGATTTGTGATTTTTTTTTTTGATCAATATTTGTGATTATTTATAAAGGTTCTTGTGTGTCATGAAATTCTTTTGAATATCCCAAATGGTGCGTATAAGCCAACCAACTATGCTATTTTCGGCAATTCCTCGTGGACCACTGACATGGCTGGTGTTAATTAACATCGCCAGCTGAAAGTAAAGTTAGTTCCCTGAAAATTGACTCACATCTTCATCATCTCTGCAATTTTCCGTGTTCCCAGAAAGTGTTTGCTTAAGCCTTAACCTCTGTCATTACGTAGTAAAAACCCACCCACAGTGAAGAACAAGTAAAACCCTTTGAAGTAACTCGGCTATGTAGCTCCCTTTGTGGGTGTAGTTTGATTGAGAATTTTGGCAAAGAGATTATTGTGGGGAACCCAAGGTGAAAATTACCCGTCTCGTTCTCAGTGTTTCAATCCCGTGATTTGCAAAAATTCTTTAGTTTTGTTTGTGTTAGTGTTCATGGTGTTGTTCCGGTTGCTAAGGTGTTGTTGTTGATGTTTGGCCAGAGGAAACTCCAGCTAATCTAAGTCTAGTTCTTTATAAAATAAAAATAAAAAATAAAAAAAGTAGCTGAGAAAATTAGGTAAAACCCATCAAGTATTCAGAGAGAATTTTTTCCACTGAATTCCGGTAATATTTATGACCGTTGGAATTTCGAAGCTAAGGAGAACAAAAGGCAGGACAAAAATGAGGGGAACATCCCAAGCCGCCAACGGATTTTCCAAGATCATATTCTTCCCTTAAAATGCCAGTTCCATATTCTTCCCTTCATCTTTTGATAACTTGATATCCTGCCAAAGATCCTCAAAGTTTCTCTGCAACTACAAGGCTCAATACATACTCTCCTGTTACTTTTTGGTAAGAAAAAAAGTTATACTCAGCAACTTCAATTAATTTCAGCTTCCATTTTCGCTAAATCAAGTTATGTTGAAAAACTTTAATAAAGTCCTTACTTTCTTTGTTTGGTCAAATGAAACCATGCAGAAGCTGTAATCTTTATATAACTTGCACCTGAGATTAATATCTGAGGATTGAACCGATTCATGTGGACCATTCTTCTTATAATGGAAATGCACGAAGTCACGAGGCTGTTGGCGCACTATTTGAAATCGGAGAAGACTCGGATCTTCTGAGGTTACTGGACAGACCTAGGCCAGTAAACGTGGAGAGGAAGAGATCATTCGATGAGAGGTCCTTCTGCGAATTGTCGAATGTGGGTTCTCCTTGCAGAAGGTCCAGTTTCTTGGGGAGCCCGAGGCCAAACTATGACTCACATCCGGTGGTTTCTGATGCCTGGGAAACGCTGAGGCGCTCTGTTGTTCACTTTCGCGGCCAGCCTGTCGGAACCCTAGCTGCTGTTGACCATTATGTGGAAGAACTCAACTATGATCAGGCAATTAATTAATTACATCATAGTCATCTTGTTCAGTAATCACGCCGTACTTTCCACCATTGCTTTTTATGCGTAGGTGTTCGTCAGAGATTTTGTGCCGAGTGCGCTGGCATTTTTTATGAATGGGGAGGATGATATAGTGAAAAACTTCCTTCTGAAAACGCTTCGGCTACAATCATGGGAGAAGATTGTGGACCAGTTCAAGCTCGGAGCAGGTGTGATGCCGGCGAGTTTCAAAGTGCTCCATGACCCTGTAAGAAATTCCGAAACCATAAGCGCAGATTTCAGTGAGAGTGCAATAGGAAGAGTAGCTCCTGTTGATTCTGGGTTCTGGTGGATCATAATGCTTCGTGCTTACACAAAGTCTACCGGCGACAATACGCTCTCTGAAATGCCCGAATGCCAAAATGGAATTCGCCTCATCCTCGGTCTCTGCCTTTCAGAAGGGTTTGATACTTTCCCGACTCTCCTCTGCGCTGACGGATGCTCTATGATTGATCGGAGAATGGTTAGCTAGTTAGTAGGCTCATTTAGGCATTTCATCGAACATCTTTCACGCATTGACCAGTGTGTCTCACTCTTACACCATTTGCAGGGTGTTAATGGCTACCCAATTGAAATCCAAGCACTGTTCTTCATGGCATTGAGATGTGCGCTGGTTCTGCTGAAGC
Organism: Prinsepia uniflora; assembly: GCA_032719365.1. NCBI lineage: Eukaryota > Viridiplantae > Streptophyta > Magnoliopsida > Rosales > Rosaceae > Prinsepia > Prinsepia uniflora. The sequence goes on along the minus strand of CM064868.1, from coordinate 78,405,907 downwards.
AAAACAGTGTAGGTAAGGAATTTGTGGAGCGTATAACTGACCGTCTCCATGCTCTGAGCTATCACATGAGGAGCTATTTTTGGCTGGACCTGAAGCAACTCAATGACATCTACCGATACAAAACAGAGGAATATTCTCACACTGCAGTGAACAAGTTCAACGTCATGCCGGATTCGCTTCCGGATTGGGTTTTCGATTTCATGCCGAGCCGCGGTGGTTACTTCATCGGAAATGTGAGCCCTGCAAGAATGGATTTTCGTTGGTTCTGTTTGGGTAATTGTATGGCGATTTTATCGTCTTTGGCAACTCCTGACCAAGGTTCGGCGATTATGGATCTTATTGAATCGCGTTGGGAGGAGCTGGTCGGAGAAATGCCTTTGAAAATTTGCTATCCAGCGATAGAAAGTCATGAATGGCGAATTGTCACCGGCTGTGACCCCAAGAACACACGGTGGAGCTACCACAATGGCGGCTCTTGGCCAGGTCAGCACATTTTAAATTTCCAAAAACCCACCATTTAACATCGTATTAACAGTTTTGATTAGATCGATATGTGAGTTGGTTCCCTTTTTTGGAGTTGACATGTACTCTATGTTAAATTTTGTAATGGGCGGCGGGTGCAGTGCTTCTGTGGCTGTTGACGGCGGCGTGCATAAAGACAGGGCGGCCACAAATTGCCCGGCGGGCAATTGAGCTAGCAGAGAGCCGGTTGTCGAAAGACAGCTAGCCGGAGTATTTTCATTGAATATTTTCATTCAACTTGTATTTTATGGATTTAATTTGCTTGGTTATACTTTTTACGGTTTGTATGGAAACATATGTGATAATTTTTTTCGGAATTTTCGTGCAAGATGCGTCTGATCCTCTCATCGCACTTAATCAAATTAAGATAAAAATAATAATGCTAGCTAGCATGTAATTTTTTTAGGCTATAATATACTAGTATACTTCAACAGAATAAGCAATAAAGAAGAGAGCTATCAAGGCTATTAGTAATAAACATTTCATAAGAAAATCCGACAAATAAAGCATCTAATGCACCTACGCTTACCCTCCCATCTTGTGATTCTGCCATTCCATCCAGTGAGCAGGGAGGAGCACTTCTAGCCCCGCTGACTAAGAGGGAGGCTGGCCCAGCAGCTACATGGGCCACTTCCTTTTGGTTGCCAGCTTTTTTCTGGGTCTGAGTCCGAAATTTTTTTAAAAAGGTCAGGCAAAGTCGGAATTCCTAAAGAAAGATCCCTTGCACCATATAGTTCTCCCAATTTTGATAACATGGAGTTGGGATGTGTAATTTTAGCCCCAAATCGAACGAAATCGTAAAGTATCGCGTGCAATGACGTGGATGCATGTTGCACTGAAACAACGGTAATTTCCTCTAACTAACTCAAAATCGCAAACTTCAAAAAATACTAAACGAAACTAACTTCAGAATCTTTCAAATAGTGTTAAAACATAACATGAGCTTCTCAAACCAGAAAGTAGCCATGTTAATTGGTTCTAAAAAATCGGACTGAGGCGAAACTGGAACTGAAAAAACCGAAGAAAGAAAACTGAAACCGTGTAGTAAAAACCGAATCGAACTGAGTCTAACCCGGTTCTGTTTTGATTTTTAATTTAACAAAACCAAACCAAACCGAAAAAACTGGACTAAATAAATTGGGCTTCTGTTTTTGGAAGCCCCCCCAAGAACCAAGTGGAAGCCGTTGTTTTTGGAAGCCCAGTCCAAGAAACCAGGTGGAATTCCAGCCCAGGCCCAGCCCATAAGCAATTGTCCAACCTAGCCCCAAAAATTATGTGGAAGCCCAACCTTACCCCGATCTTCCAGACGGCGTCGTCTCCACCAAAACCCTAATTTTTTTACAACTTAGACTAACCCAACCCTGACTTCCATTTCGCCGTCTCTTTCATTTCTCACCTTCTTCTTTTCTTTTCTTCTCCGTGAGAGTGTGAATAGCGCTCTTTGCGTTTTCCTCTTTGCTCTCATTCTTGCTTCTCATAGAGACATAGACAGTGAATCATGATCTCATCCTCTCAACTCTCAAGCCTCCCATGCCTCTCATCCTCACCTCCGATCATCTGTCTCTCACTCATCTCTTTTAGTCCTTTCAGTCTCCGACTCCCACTCATCTGTTTTGTTCTTGGCTTCTCGCGGTCTCTGATTATCCCTCTCATTTGGCTCACGGTCGAGCGATTGAGGGTTGAGAGAGATGGTGAATGATCGAGGGTTAAGGGAGATGGTGGGTCGAACGTTGGGAGATGGTGGGTCGAACGTTGAGGGTTGGGGAGATGGTGATCAATTGAGGGTCAGGGGATGAATATTATGCGTCATCTTCGTCTTCGAGGACGGTTAGTCTTGATTTAGGGTTTCAAATTTCGATATGGCATTTATGATTTAGGGTTTAGAATTGGGGGTTTCGATTGTTATTTTGATTTCAATTTGGCATTTACTGTTTTGATTGACGAGATCGATTGTTATTGCTTTGCCAAGTTTGATGTTTCTTGTGTTTCGATATGCAAAAATCGAAGGTTTTTTCTCGTTTGAATATGGATGATGGATTTTGTCGAAAAATATGTTAAATCGGCTCAAAATCGAACCGAACTGGTTTAATCGATTTTCGGTTCAAATGGTTTTAGAGTTAGGAACTGGACCGAATCAAAACCGGTTTCCTAACCGGTTCGGTTTCGATTTCAATAAAAAAAATCGAACCGAAAAACTAATTAACAGGTCTACCGGAATGATCATCCTTTCGTAAATTTTTTGGTTTTGAAAGGAAAAACAGGGTTTATTTGGACACGCACGTCGTGACTCAGCTCTGGTACGTAGGGCACGTATGGATCTAAAAGGTATGCATGAAATTAGCACAAAATTGCCCAAAAACGGATATCAAAACATGATATTACGATCTTTCAAATTTTAAGTAATAAATTAATTAATTAAATGAAAAATAAATTCTAGTTATCATTTTTAAAATTTATTATTTAATAATAGATGTTTATGGATTATTTTTAAATGTGAAAAAAATATTTATTAAAAAATTTGCGAAAAAAAATCCAGAATTCACTAGTACCCGACATCTGTTGACATCAATTTATACGCAAAATAAGTTAAAACCACTAGTTTTAGGCAAGAAAAGGGCAAAACCACTTTTTTTTGTTTTACGTTTTACGTTCTACGGTATATATAGTTTCTCTCTTATTTCTTTCATGGCACGCATCTGCATCAATTCCAGTCCCAGAAGAAAATCGTAAAAGATAAAACTTTTTACAGTGAGAATTCAGTCGTTCGGTGTGCCTAAACGGGGCCGTTTCGTTTCGGAACGCGTCGTTTCTTCAAGGATACTCCCATGAGGCGGGAGGAGGCCGCGGAAATGGCTGGAAAGCCTCAAACTTTCAAGTCAAATCAAAATGGATTTTCATTTCAAAGCCGTAAGCAAAACAAAATGAATTCTCTTTCTCTTCCTCTTCCTCTCCCAGTCCCCGATGATATTGCTCTCAAAATTGCTTCATCACTACCGGTCAGCTGAATCTCCTTCTTCTTGTTGATTTCAATTTCTTTTATCAGCTTTATTCTTCGACATGCAGGTTTTAATTTTGTGTATTTACTGGTGTGAATTTTGGAAACGAAACGAAGTTGTCGGACCTTTGTGCTTTGGCCGGTTGTTCTCGGTTTTGTAGGGAGCTATGCGGGTCGGATTGCATATGGAAGTCTCTGGTCCGAGACAGATGGCCTTCTCTAGAATTTTTCAATGGGTCTTCTTCTTCCACTGCAACCAAAAAACCCGCGCCCATGGTACTCTGATTTTTTTTTTCTTTCGTTCTTTGAGTTATTTCTTGATAAACTAGTACTCGTTCAGTGTCCAATTTCTCAATTAATTAATCAATCAAATTGTTTAATTACATAAGATATTTGAGCCTTGTGAATGATGGGTTTCATTTGTTCATCATGTTTGTCCTTCTATGAGCAGCAATTGCCAACATGTTTGTTTTCTTGTGGAGTTGTGGGTTAGTTAATTATGATAATGGAAGTTAATAATGATATATGCTAAAGGGATGGGTTAGCAATTGTCAACATGTTGTATTTTGATCTGGAAATTAATAATGATGCTAAAGGGATGGAGGTGCTTTTACATCGAGTTGCACAATGAGAAGGCGGCTGGTGCTTCGTCCGTGGTTCAATTTGTGGGAAAATGTTCATCATCTGAATCCCTTGAAGTTGGAGAGTATCAGAAGGCGATGCACGACTTGCACGCTATGCAATTTGGATATCAGGATGTAGAAATGTTCCTTTTCAAACCACACCATAGCGTGCTGGTTCACCTACTTGGTTTGCACTACTGCTTGAATTTGCTTCGAGTGCCGGTATGTTCTTTCACCTCCCTGTCTACTGATTAATTTTCGGTGGGATTCTATGTGTTACAGTAGTTTATTTTGAGCGAATTGGAATAATACAAAGTTGCTGGTTATATATTGAGTATTGTGCCATAACCCTATATGAAGTGCATTGTCCTCACATTACCCAAAATTTAGATCTTGGACCATCTGTTTGCTCAAGCATGGCTAGACTTGTGGCATCTTGTCCTACTTTTTTGAGTTTATGACAATGGAAAATATGGTAATCTGAAGAATAAAAGCTGGTATAACCAAATGCCAAAGATTTAAGTTTGCTAGGAAATTGATATGATAGTTAGCACTTACAAACTCGGATACCTTAGCTATCTGGCTGAGCGAGTATAAGAAAATCTTTAGAGCTCTGTTGGAATCTACTCAGAATTATACAATTAATCTCTAAAGGAAAAGAATTTTAATTTCTCTTAGCTTTATTATACAGTCTACAAGCCTGCACATGTATATAATTCTTAGTTAGCACTTACAAACTCGGATACCTTAGCTATCTGGCTGATTGAGTATAAGAAATCTCTAGAGCTCTGTTGGAATCTACTCAGAATTATAGAATTAATCTCTAAAGGAAAAGAATTTCAATTTCTCTTAGCCTTATTATACAGTCTACAAACCTGCACATGTATGTAATTCTTAGTTTCTCTCAAAGTGAACTGAAGCATAATCAATGTTTGTTAGCTAGCTGCCTTGTTACCGATGAGATATTTCATGCTGTCATAACATTTACTTGGCCTTGTTACCGATGAGGATATGTTATGGTAGTTAAAATACATAATTGGCATATATGGCAGGTCGAATGTGTTCTGAAAGCACTCGAGAGTAGGAAGATATCAGAGCGGCAAGTTTGTGTTAAATGGTGGAAGCTTGGGAGATGGTCCCATGGCTACCGAATGCGGGATGAATTACTTTCCCGTCGCTTCACTCTGATAGACGTTGGTTTGGCCAAACAAGAGGAGGTTCTTGCCGTGCTGGATCGCGGTGCCATTCATGAGGTATTACGCGTTCAAATATGTGTTGCTGATCCCTCAAGTACACCTTGGTCTTGCCAAAGAGCTCACAGAGACTAATGTCTCAGTAGTTCTTATATCTTGCTGTACAGGTGTATATACTATGTGTATGCGTTTTAGCTTTCTTCAGGCACTCGAAGTGTGTATGCTACTACTATACTGTGATCTGTGTACTTGTATAGGCTGTCAATGTATAATTGTTTGATGAAATTGGCATTTGTGTAACTTGTTCTGATTTTAGTTCACGTCTCCATCGTTAAGTTGATCATCAAAAAATCCATAATCTTCAAATGCGAACCACTATGAATCTCTATACTTGCGCACTCCAGGTGTTTGGATTTTGGTGCTGTGAAGTTTGCATGACCTCTAAAACAAAACGAGACTGGTTCCTGCTTAAATTTTAATTCTTCATATTTTTGTGTGTTGGAGTTTTGACATTGTAAATTTAACATAGACTGATTGACATGTGAGATTGAGATAGAGATTTCGTGAGTGAACTGTAATTTTTCAAGTTTAAATTTAAACGTGATAATCACATGAATTTTAAAATGGGTTATTGATTGGTTAGTCTTTAATTACATTAATATTTATTCAAAACCCACTAATCATAATTTTTAAAACGTTATAGTCCCTAATCACCATAATAATTAGTCAAATAATAAAATTGATCATTTTTATTCAAAAATATTTTTAAACTTCAAATTTGAAATTCTTTTTATTATAAGATTATATTAAGGATTATGAAAAAATTACTTCTATTTATAATTTTTTTTTTCACTTGTTTATTTTAAGGAGTAATTTAAGTATCTAATCCAACTCAATGTAAGATAATTAAGAGCAAGAATTCTTCAAAAATACTTTTAAACTTTAAATTTTAAAAAATAAATTATCATCTAATATTAAATATTTTAGTTAATTGCTTATGATTAGAGTTTAATTTTTGTATTTTGTGCCCAAAATCTAATAATTAAACCATAAACCCTAAGTGGTAAGCTTTTCCACCACCACCACCTCACCCCCTCTTAAAAGCTTTCTATACCATATCGTTGAACCATAAAAATATGGACTTCATTATTGATTTTATAGAAAAAAAAATCAATTATAATTATATATAATATTTATTATATGTAATATAAAAAAGGGCCCAATAGGCCAACGAGTCCAAACACTAAAGAATATATGGAGCAAAGAGGGCTAAAGAAAATAATATTATTTTTAATTATTTGAAACATCTCTCAATAAAAATAAATTGATATATTTTAAATAAAACTAAAACTTGTCAAGGGTAAATTAATAATTTATCCTTTTAAAATACGATATAAATTAAATGAATTCTCTTTTTCCAATCTCATTAAATTCTCTGATACAACACGTAAGCGCTCTAATTTTTATGATTATTTTATGATCCTATCTTTTTTTTTTTCTTTTTACTTTTTATTACGACCAACTTTAGGGTTCTCTAATTGAATCTATTTTTTCTTTCTTTTCATTTTCGGACTATAAGTAGAAGTAGAACCAGAAAGGGGCTCGTGAGATGCTACCGACTTTCAGATTTCATCTTTTGCCCATGAAACTGTACAAACCACACAACACAGGCTGCTCATGAAACTGAGAACTACAGCATGAATAGAACACCCAAAGCGAGCCGATATCACATAATTAGATGTATTTGATGAAACGTGGCGTCCTTACTGTTTGGCCACTTGTATATATATATATATATACATATATATAATAACCAAATTAAGAAGTAGGAAGTAGGACTGTTTGGCCACTTGTATATATATACATCACCCAGGAAGGTGATGTTTGTTGAACTGGCGATAGTCAAATTTTGATGGATCGATCTGGCGTTTGTTTGTAAAATGAGCAGACAACAGCTGTTGGAAGTAGGACTCCAGCTGTGTGCACATATGTCCCTCTCTTTTTCTTTTGTTTTTTTGTAAGTGCACGTGTGGTACGTGTGGGGCATGCAAAGACAACAACCCTAATTAAGAAGTTAAAGCATTTTTAATAGATAATATTTGTATATCATTTTGGTGGTAACTCTTTATATTACGCTCTCAATTTATCGAATATTTTTTTGTATATATATCGTAATCGGAATTGTTCATTTTTTAAGTCATTATATTAAGAACATCTCAATAAAAAATCAAAAAATTGTCTATTTAGTTGATATATATGAATAATTAAACTATATTCAATCTTGTTTACGGAGATAATCTTAACATAATAATGAGGAAAATGAACGATTCCGATTAAAATTGATGAACAAAAACAATTCGATAAATTGAAAATGTGATATGAAAATGTACTATATACTATCGTGATAATCATATATAAACCTGTATTAAAAATGTAATTTATAATATAATATTGCATACTAATTGTACAACCAATATCATCTTTTAATTAGCACATTTTAGTACTAATTTGTATAATTTATATAAATATTGCATAGATAACCATGTGTTATATATTAAGGCTAGGCTAAAGAGCCTACTAGGCAACTTGGAAAGCTACACAACATAACTCACTTTAGTAACTAGTCTCATGGCTCCATTAGCTTTATATATGATAGATGGAGTATTATTTAGTTGGTGTACTCACTAATCATGCTGGATGTGTATATATATATATTAGAAGTTGAGGTTTCACCTAAAAAATTAATTGGTAATGAGAAAAGTAGTCTAGGTTCAAACTTGCTTAAGGCACAAATTGAAATTATGAACTTTTTTCCGATGAGGACATTGTCTTACATTCCAAAACGCTTCATCGCATGTGACGAATTTTCTAGGCTAGCATGTGGCGAACGAATATGTAACGTGTGATACGTGTGACGATTAATCATTACACGTAGGACAACCCATTTTGAAACCATGTAGAAATTGAAGTTGCACCTCAAAATCAATTAACAATAGAGAGAGTAGTCTGAATTTACAGTATAAATTAAAGTTGTGTTTTTCGAAGGTAATACTCGTCTCACATTCCAACATGTATAGATAATTTCTTACTTTGGTTTATATACATAATTTTAAAATTTTGTTGTCTAGTGACCGATCAGCATGCCACGAGAATGTCCCCTCCTCGCATGCACCTAAGCTCCTAATGAGCAAATAACCTAACGAAGACAAGTACTCGATCAAATTACTCCCAGCTGGCAATAGCAAAGCTATCCAAAGCCAATTACTCCCATCTTTAGGCTCTCTCCCTCTCTATAAATAGCATATGCCATGCATCTCATTTTTACGCACTAACAATATTACAATTTATAATATCTTCATCTTCGATTAGGTTTGAAATTACCCACCATGAGCATCTCCATCTCGTCTAGGGTTGTGATTTTCTCACTTCTCGTTTCCCTTCTCCTTTCTGTGACTCTCGTTGAAGCCGACGCGACGGTACTCTCTTCTCTCATATATTCTCTTCCTCCATCTTCTAGTCATATATACAAGATTTTCACGATTATTATTTGAAATTTCAGGTAAACAAAAATGCAGCAGAGAATTCTCTCCTCAAGAAACTAGGTATATATGTTACTAGGTATATATGTTACATTAATATTCTTGCATATTCATAATCAATACATATATTTTGTCCTTCTCATTAATTATATATGATCATTTACCTATTAATATATGATATATACACTCTATGCGTACACGTCGATCAGACTGCGGCGCAGCGTGCAGCGCGAGATGTCGTTTGTCGTCGAGGCCTCGGCTGTGCAAGAGAGCATGCGGAACCTGCTGCCAGCGTTGCAACTGTGTTCCACCGGGAACCGCCGGGAACCTCGAGGTCTGCCCCTGCTACGCCTCCCTCACCACCCACGGCGGCAAACGCAAGTGTCCTTAAACGCATCAGTCAACTATGTGCCTACTGATGATGATCCAATAATTGTAAATCTTCGCTACTCTTTCAGTTCGGATAATAAAGAAACAAATTTAAATATCTCAATTAAATAAATAAACTGTCACGTACGTTGTATAATTAATTGACACTACACAAATGATTGTACGTACGTAATCATATATGCGTGGCTGTAATTAAATATTTGCTTTCTTTTAAATTTTTATTAATGGTTATTGTTTTTCGTATGAATCGAATTTGTCACTTTTTTTTTTTTTTTTTTACAATGATAATATATTGAGTCGTGTCTAGTTTTCGTCTCCAATTTTTAAACAAGTCGGATTGGGAATGCATGGTGATGGTGGGATTGGTGGGAGAAAAAGAAGTGGATAATCAGCCACAATAGTAGGCTGCAGAAAGAGGGCAATCGATCAAGTCAACTAGTCAAGTCATCACTATCAGATTGACTCAATAAGTCTTCCCTACATTTAATGGGCCGATTTTGAATTACAAATTATAAACATACCTATTAAACTAAAAAAGCCGAGGCCCAAATGTGAACAAACCCAATCCAAGGAAACCCAATTTGGATGAGTCTGATTCTTCTAAATTCTAATGCGTATAAGTCCCGGCGTCCCGCATTTTCTTTTTATCATGACAAGTATATTTATTATTAGGAACAAGAACAACCCACAAACATAACAAATATATAAATAAATCCAAAATAAATTCAAAATTCAAATGGAAACCCTATATTCGAACCTGTTTATTTTATTTTATTTTAAGAGAGGTATATTTAAAAAGTATATACTTATTATGATGCAATTCAAATTTCTATATATAAGTATCTTATTTATACGAGAGAGTTAAGTAGGTAATGTTATTTAATTTACCTATAAGTGTAGAATCAGATATTGGTAGGTACATAAATATAATATGTAATGACATACTTGTAATTGTTTAAAAAATAACGGGCTAATAATAATGACATAATTTGACAAACAATAAAAAAAAAACTTTATTTATTTTTTACTGTCTCTATTTATCAAAGTGAATTAACTTATAAGTTGAACTAAATAATTGGACCTATTTATAATTATCCCTTTATTTTATAATCAAATTTAAAACATTTTTATAACTAAATTTCTATGTTATAATTGATTTTTTTTAAAACAATAATGAAATTCATATTGGTTAGGTTTTTACGGTAGGATATAGAAAGTTTTAAGATGAGAGGGAGTGGTGGGGGTGTTTCGGCAGACGTAGTGGTGTTTATAACTTGGGGCTTAATTATTGGATTTTGGCACAAATTTTAAGAACCAAGCACTAAATCATAAGTGATTAACTTAATCTTTTAATATCGGATAATAAAGGTTTTTCAAATTTGAAATTTAAAATTATTTCTGAAAAATCTCTGCTCTTAATAATGTTGTTTTAAGTTGGCTTATCCTTACATTACTCTTTAAAATGAACCAAGTAATTAAAAAAGAAAAAAAAAATATGTGGGAGTAATATTCTCGTAAAATACAAGAGAAAAAAAAAACTATTAAATGGGGATAAGAAATTTTAAAGGATTTTTAATTATTAGGGAATAGAATGTCAAAAAAATATAATTAACGGAATTTTGAATAAATATTAATCTTCCCCTTGAGTAACCAATTGACTCAAATCGTTTCACTACATATTTGAAATGAATGCGAATACTTGCAAACGAAATGGAAAACACTGAATCATAAAATTAATCGGGCCTATCTCCGTTGATGTTAAATCTAAGGCCCAATAGATCTGTTAAAGACATACATTGGTTGGATATTCCTTTTAAGGCCCAATTAGTTACCAACAAAATATAAGGCCCAATTGGCCAGTTTAGGATATACATTGTCCAAATTTGACCACCATTTTCAGAATAGTAACAAAACCTTGCAAATATGAAGAGAAATAACAATTGAAGAAGCAAAGAAATTTGTAAAAACCTTACATTGCACTGAACAAATTGCATTTGCCTACAATGCGACATGCAAGGAAATGCCAACTCCAAATTTCAAATTCCATATCACACTACCATACATTTTAATGAATATATGAATTTTTATTAATATGTTAATATATTATTATTATTACAAAGTAAAAATAGTAAAATAAAATAATACCAAATATACCCACATAAGTATATATATATATTAAGATAAAAATATAATAAAATATTATTAAGTGGTAATATTTATTTGATAAATCTTAATATAGTGATAATATTTACAATTCAATTATCTGTAAGACTGCAAATTTAAAATACAAAATTTTAAGTATTGCTTATTTGATATTTTTTATATTTCTACCTCTTTTTTATATTTTTTTTTGGTTTAATTCTTAAATAATTTTGGTAAATATTTGGATGAAAATAATTTCATTTTTAATTTCAAAATATTCAAACGATATCAAATAATTTATATTTAAATTTAAAATATTATAAATATCTATATTTAATCGCATCCTCCTCATTCTTAATTGTACGGACCAGCACGCACACGACCTACAAATACAATGGGAGCCATGATTCAGAAGTCGTACTGGAGCCATTTCATTTTTGGAGTTTGAGGGGCACAATTGTCTTATTCGGTTATTCTGGCCAGCACGCAACAGACATGAGTACATGACTTTCTCTCCCAGGCCGCACTTCCACAGAATCAATTTTTTGTTTCATCCCAATCACCCAACAAAATTTATATTTCAATAAAACAATTTTATATATACATCCAATTTGATATTTATATTATTATTATTATTATTATTATTATGAATCTATCTTGAAAATAAAAAATATTAATTACAACATTAATTTAAATTATAATACCATAGAAGATATTTAATGTAATTATAATACGATATTATTTTATAATTTCATCCACGAATGTTTTATTCATCAAAATGAATTTATATTTGATTTTTTTGCTAACTAAAATATATTTTATCAAGTTTAAAAAGTTGAATTAGACGTGTCAAGTGTGTTTAATTTAGTTGGCTCTAGTTTTAACTTGTAGATAAGGACTGTCAATGAGTCGTGTCGTGTTGATTTGTATCGTATCATAAACTCTATTTTACCCAAATATGCCTAATTCGAAATCGACTAGTTTAATAAACGTGCCAAAATAGTCCAACCCGAATCCTACCTATTAATAACTCAAGTAACCCGTATAATACATTTAATAAACATGTTGTGGTCAAAACTCAATTGACCTATGACCCGTTTGACCCGGTTAACATGTTTAAGATGTTTAACCTATTTAAACTGTAAAATTTAATAGGTATTTAGGTAGGTAATGGATAAATATATATGAAGATAATGACACCTTTATTAAATAGATCAATATATAAATCAATATACGTGTTAAATCTACCTATTTATTAAATGAATTAATAAATCATTATATTGGTTAACAGGTTAATCCGAAATACACTCGTTTATTAAACGTGTCATAATGGGTTGATCTAAAAATATTCCTGAAATTTTAATCGGGTGCGGATTAATCATTAATCAGAATAAATCTCGTGAAAATTTCAAGTCTTATATCGAATCATATCAAAAATTAAGACTCTTATAAATAATTAATTTTAAATTCAAATTAAATATTATATTAAAAAAATTCAAAAACTGCTCCCTTCCTTGTAATAAAAAAAAGTCGGATTAGACCTGGGCCGGGTTTATTTGATGTGGATGCCAAGTGGGATAAGCTTTGTCTGATGATGTAGCTTGAGATGGCGAGTGATCTAACGGCTGTTGGGGGATCATGGACTCACATGGGGTGCGTGTAGGCCGTGGCTGGTGGAATGACGTGACGATGGAGAAAGAGAAAGCAGAGTGACTCTACGAGTGAGAGGCCTCCTTCTCCGATGCATTTAAACGCGATTTTTGGGGGAGAAGAAGCAAAACTCTTCGTTTTCCGTCTTTTGGCAGCATTTTTGCTTTTGAGTCTCTGCATTTCTGCTTCAATCTCTTTGCTTTGAGACAGACAATGAGAGAGAGGTTGAGTCGCTCTGTGTGCGTGATTCGCTTCTGATTAAGCGTCACAAATTCCAACGTTCAATTTTTAGACTCATCGGTATACGATTTTACTTGGAAATTGAAAATTCTTTTTTGGTGGATTTGGTTTGTAATTAGGGCGGAAATGGAAGTGGAACTGGAAAATTGTTTTAATTTAGTGGGTTTGGTTTTGGTGAAGGAATTGATTTCTACAGAAATGGAGTAGCATTTATTACTTTCCCTTTAAGTTTCAATGAATGCGATCTGCTTCTCATTATTTCGGTTCATTTCATCATACGAAGAAGGAGCCTTTTTCCTGTTTGCCTTTTCGTATCAATCTCCTCATTCTTCATTTTCAGTTTCAAATTTGTGATTTTCTTTGCAATTCTCCTCTTTTTCTTCAGGAACCTGATTCCATAGACACGAGGGAGGCTAATTATTACTTTTTTTTCTCTTTTCTGTTGCTTTCATCGCATCTTTCTTTTGCCTTTGATCGCTTTTGCTTTTGTCTTTTTCTCTGAATCTCCTCCTCCGCCTCTGCATTTGGTGGATCCGGCCATCTCGTCCACAACCCGACCCGACCAAGACAGTGTCGGGGTAGCTAGAGAGCTCGCTCATACTAGTCTCACACAAAAACGAAGAGATATCTGGTATTCTGGTCGCCAGGCAAGCAGCCAAATTCATTTTCTCTTTCTTTGGAAAAATAAAAACCCAAACCCTCCTTTTTCGGTTTCTTTCCGGCGACCTTTTCGTTTCGCTAAATAACAAATAAAACGCTCTCTCTCTTTCCTTCTCTCTACCTATTTCTCTTTCGCTTTGTGTTTCTCTCTCTACACGTTGTCCTCGCTCACTTTCTTCAGCGCACCTTTGCCTCATTATCTTCTCATCCACCATATCTCTTAGTCTCCTGTAACTGCAGAAACAATTAAGGATCTGTTTGGTTGGGTTCAGCTTTCAGAGCCTTTTCTGGAGCGCGGTCGATTCTGAGCCGTCCACTTTTTGATACAGAATTCAGATGTTATATGTACAATTATCTGCCATTTACAGATGATCAAGCCACGAGAAGCGAGACGTGGAGGTGGAGCCACTCGGTGTAAGCAATCTTCTGGTCACAGCCACAAGCTCTTCTCATGTAATTTTTCATCTCCAACTTCTTTTTCTCATTTTCTATCCAAATATTTATTTCACCGTTATCTCCATTTTTGGAATTTTCTCAGCTGAGGCAATTCCAAAAAATGCTTATTGCAGTTGTCGTTATCTGTGTAGGCTTGTTTGGTTTCTGATAAGAGCTTTGCAGATAATGCGTGACTCTCCTCCTTTTTTATAATTATCACCACTATTTATTTCAGTAGGTGCTGAATTTATATGTGCTTCTGAATTTCAAGGTTTGGATGGTGCTGGTGGTGGGGACTTTGTGCTCTCCTCAAAATCTAAGAAAGAGCGGCTCAGAAAATTGAGTGCTCTTGGTCTTGCAAGCTCCAGCTTTCAATACTGCGAAATGGGCTGCGATTTGTCTGATAGAGAAGATGAGCTTCCCAGTAAGAGATTTAAGCTTCCCAAAAAGGTTTGTTACTCTATGATCTATATCAAATATTTCTCCTGTTTATGCTTTCCGTTTCATTCATCGAACTCATGTTTTATTTTTTCTTTCATTTCTTCTTTCCAGTTTTTTGGTGACTGCAATGCCGTTGCTCATGCCTCTGTTCCACGGAAGCTGCGATCAGGTTTGTCGGTTTTAAATTTGTTGCTCATGTATAATTAATTGCAATTGGATTTTCGTTTGTTCGGTGGATCTTTCGTGAGGTTTTCGAGTTTGTTTTACTTTGGTTTAATTCTGGATTAGAAGTGAAGCAAATCTAAAGCATTCGCTTTTTCTTTCTTTTTAGAGACGCAAGTTTCCGTCAGTTTTTTTTCCGTAACTTTTAATTGAATTTAATATGATGCCTGCTACTTTCCTGGTGTATTGATGCATTTAAATTCTATTTATTTTATTGGGTCTGAGATTTTGCCTCGTCATGTTCTGTAGTTTACTTTCCAAAAGAGCTACTTTAATAGCTTTCAATGATTCGGACGCATTTGGATTATAAGGAATTTAAAAAAGAAAAGAAAAATCCTTGTTCTATTCCATGAATGTCGGGCCTTTTGAAAATATTTTGACTCCTGCAGCAATGAAGAAGCGTGAATCTGCATCTCCATCTACACCAAATTCAAAGAAGCTGAACCATGCATTGACTGGCATCAAATCCCCGAAAAGGGATGGTGAGATTGAACCCAACCGACACTTGGTAGTCATCTCTATCTGTTATTTCAACAGTTTCTTTACGTTTGCCTTTTCTGCTCGGCACTTCGATACATATAATTTCATTTACTTATGAAGAAACATGGAGGATTGGAAGGATCGCAGAAAGAAACTGTATCTGGGGATATCACAAAAGATGAGGAAGAAGTTGTGGAGACCTTGTATGCTTTGGCTGGACTGTTTCCCAACGACGATCCAAATGATAATAGCAAAATAGAAGCTGAATCTTTAGATGCAAATCCTTCAGCGTCGCCTGTGTCAGAGAGTCCGACACATGTAGTTGAAGGTTGTTTATTTATCGTCTGTTCAAATTCTTTTTAATAATTCTGCAATTGAGGAACACTTTTAGCTTATGTGATGGTACTGGATTCTGCAGCTGGAAAAGATAAAGATAAATTGGGCTCAACTTTCCAAGTGAGGCCTACCGAGGTGGTCAGTCCATCTAGTGTAGAAAGTTTAGCTAAAGGAACTGATCAAGTTGATACTTTAAAAAAACCCAGTACTCAACATGAGCTTGAATTGCCTAACAGTATTAACTCAGATAATTCGGTTCGTCATATCATGTCGTCTTTGTCAATAAAAGTTCAAGAGTGCAATGATAAGCCTATTGCCAATGATATCAACTTTTTCCTTCCATCTGATCTAAGCCTTGAGAGTCGGTGGGTAACTCCTCTACTTAATTTCAGCTTCTCTCTTTTTCTTTTCTATTCTATTTTGGTTGGTGTGTGTTTCTTTTTAAACCATGATCCTGTTTCTAATCCACAAGCAGGTTAAAGCAGCCTGTGCGAAAGGAAGCCTCAGTTTTTAGGAGAAAACCAGAAACTGCCCTGGAGCTGGTAAGCTTTAACTCATTAAGTCAATGTATCCATTCTTAGTGGCAACCTTTAATTTGAAGACTTGAATTACTTTTCAGGGTACAACCACTCAAAGCCACGTAGAACTGCATGGTGTAGACTACGAATCCAAGAAAAATGGTACAGTTATTTCTCGCTTAGAAGAATCCTTCAATATTGGGGCTGGAACTTCACTTTGAAACAGTGGTGTTCTCATATAGTTTTACATATCAATTTCTTGGAAATGGCGTGATCTTTTGTTCTTTGATTGAAAGGTCCAGTATTGTGGCCTGGCTTATCTTCACCTGTCTCCCTTCGTGCTAGGAATGGAAGTCAATCATCGGCATCACAGTAATTTATCTTTGCTTGTCATTTTAGATTTTTACTAGATATGTTTTTGTTCTTCTATATATTTCACATTGCTCATGCTTTGTGGCTATTCTAGGCCCCCTCCTAAAATTCCAGCCTGGTTGAATACTGCCATGTCTTCATCCAGAGCCTCAGTCCAAAATGGTTCTTCTTTCAGAAAGGTGAAGAAGACTTTTAATTTGCTACTCTTTGTATGATTTTCAAAAATTTTGTCATCTCAACATGTGTTACCTTCATTTTTATAAGACTCTACCATGTGAAGTTTCTGATTGAGGTTATGCTGGACAATGAACTGCAGGTTTCTAAAGTTGTCAATGGTAGGTGGTCATGTAAGAAGTGCGCTGCTCATGTCTACATAAGTCACTTGATTCAGGCTTTACAGAACGCCCAGAGTAAACAGAAGCTACAGCCAGGGGCTAACCAAACAAGATCACAAGAAGGATCCAAACCAATGGATCTGCTTGGTGTTAATATTTATCCTAAAGTGAAAAATGGTTTGAATGGGATTGCTTCTACTACTGACAAAAATCCAGATGAAGCTGAAAATGGTACTCTTCAGCCGCAGCCCACAATGGGATCTCGGACATACACTTCACCAAAGCGGGTAAAGCTTAGTATTCTAATTGGTTTAGTACTGAAAGTTCTGTTGGTATTATATTCGTCTAGTGCTGATGATCTTCCCTGTCTCTCGTTTCTTGCAGAGTTTCGATTTCATGTCATTATCAGCTGGAGTTGGTGGGTTCGAAACTAATGATGGTTTTAGTAGAGGAAGAAATGGGATCGAGCCATCATCACAATCCCGAGTTCCCTATATTCAGTCTCACATGCAGCATCACGCGCTCATTCCTTTCAATTTGCCCCAGTCTCACCACAGCTCTTCTGCCCGCCCCAACAATCCTTCTGTAGCACAGCAGGTTTTTCAGTTCTCCCTATTTTCATTATTTAAATAACGTTGGTCATATAAACTTGAGTGTCAAGTCTTTAAGTAGTAAAATCTTGGAAATGCTTAATGTAGGCACAGCTGCAGTTACAGCAATATCATCTCAACCCATTTTCCGGTCCTCAAGCAACTCCAACAGCCTTGACAAAGCAGCAACCTCAGCAGCTCCATCTACAGCTCCAACAGCAGCAGCAGCAGCAGCAAAGGCTTTGGGCAGCTCAGATGGCGGCTCAGTACCGGCAAGTGGGAGGTACCTCAACATCTGCACTTCACTTTCCGAGCTTGCAAAATGGAAGGCAGGAGACTACGCTGATCCCATGCGGCCAAATGGTCATGTCTTCTTCCTCGTCAACGCTTGAACTCGTTGGCCCCAAGTTCGCCCCGCTATCTCAACAGCAGCAGCAGCAACTAATGGCGGTTACTTCATCGTTTCCTCCCGGCAGGGTAAAGCATCAAGACCACCATCTTCCTTCCATGTATGAAGAGTCTGGAGGTGGATTTCGTGCCGGCAGTGCACTGCCACTGCAACTTCTCTGCGGCGAGCGCCTCTAATATGTTTGATTGGTATTTAAATAGCTGCTTCTGGTTCCTGCATTATTATTTCATTCTTTCTTCTGTTCAGAAGTGGGACTGTACTGGCTGCTGCTTGACATCAATAAGAGATGGACATGGTTTTAAGGTATAACTGATCACCCGGAGTTTCGGCCGGCCCTGGTGTTGATCAGCTTGGGCATTTCGGCCATGACTGCTGAGATTTTTTCTTGTAATCTTTTCGCGAACATATTTCAAGGCAAACTGTTCATCTTTACTAAGAAACTTGTAGAAATGTGAATTTTCTACTACCTTTCGCTGCTATGCTTTACTGACTTCTCATTCTGTGTAAACATTGAATTTGCCTCGAACAATATAAGAGTGAGCAGAGTACGGCTGGGCGTTGTAGGAAAAGCTCATTTTGTTAAGAGTCCTGCACAATGGAAAAAAAGCTAGACTTATTTTTTCAATTCACAATCTTGAACCATAAATTTCATTTTGAATATCGTAATTTTAAAATCAAGCTTCGTTTTTTACAAGAAAAAAATTGTACTTCGAAACTCCAACACATTATATTTCACGTAGACCTAATTATAGAGTTCCTTATAAACTATAATAATATGTGATTGAGGTTGGACACTCTTTCGTTAGACACTCAGGAATTAGCCTTATATGTCACAGAGGAAGGTATTTTATGATGGAGTATGGTGTGATAGTCTTTTGTAAGTGAGGAGAATGAGCGACCCCTGAAAAATAATCAAAGCTAACTATTTATAGGGATAGGACAAGTCCCTCGCTTAATTCCTAATTAAATAAGTAATTCAAATCCTAAAGAAAAAGGTAATAAAAATTCTAATTAGAAAGGTAGAGCAAATCCTAATTAAAAAGGTAATATAAATGGGGGACTAATCCTAATTAAATCCTAATTGTGTAGGGAAGTTGAAGTCTGCTGGAATTTGAACTTGGGTATGTGCACAAAAAATGGTTGGATTGGGACGCGTTGGCTTTGGTGGAAGCCTGGTGGAATGCACGAAGTGAAGCGCTAGGCTTGCTTGGGTGAAACGCGGGTGATGGGCTACATGAATTGATAGCGAGCTAGCAGGTGGGCTACGCTGAAGTGAACCTGGCAATGCACATGCACACGTGTGCTGCTCGAATTCATGGGCTGTGTGTAATAGGGACGTGCGGGTCAGTGAAGTTGCGTATGGGATGGAGACACGTGAAAGCTTGCTAGTCTTCGCTTGGTGAGATGTGAACGGACACGCAAGATACAGAAAACGGGTTTCTGTTGAGCTAAATGTGGGCTCGAGAGATGCGACCACGTGCATGTATTAATGGTGAGAGCTGGGTTTAGCGCTGGGTGGGTAGCACTGCGTGGAATTGGGCCAGTCTAATGAGATGAGGAATGCGCATGCGGATGTAAAATGAAATGGATGTGCTATCTAAATGGAGACCCATGTGGGCTTTGGTGAAGGGGGCTTCTCTAAATGGACGACTAGCTAGGCTTCTCCGCAGGTGACGCGGTACGAATTGGAAAATATAGAAAATATTGTTACTTCACCAATGTTCTCTTTGAAGTCCATTATGTGGTACCTAGGCCCAAAATAGGGCCCAAACCCTATTGGAATTTCTCCTTTCAAGTGGTGTTGGACACCTGGCCTTCTCTGCTTCTAACACACACACACACACACTCACTGAACCAGAAATTCGAAAACCACCTAGGTGAATTTGATTTTTGCTCCAGCCATGAGACGACTTCCATCCCTACTCACCACTCCACAGAAACTATTACCTAGAAACCATTACATGTAACATCCTGGACCTCAAACGAATAGGAAAATCACTGTTTTACCCCTAAAAGGGGAAAATATTGAATTTTGACCTAGATGGTTATTTGCACGTTGACCGAGGTTCATTGCGTAGATCGAAGGATTATGCTAACATAGACATGTGACATGTCGTGGACGTCGAATGATGATTTTACGGGTCATAGAAGGTTTTGGTTGATTTTACAGTACATGCATTACGAGAAAATTTGAATTGTGTTTCTTTGTTGTGTAACAAGTGTCACTCATCCTATGACCCTCACATTTGATCCTTATCCCTCCCTCACTCTTTCATTTTCCATACACACCCGACCACCCATCCCTATTTTTCTTGATGGTTTCCCCAGCTGGTGCTGGTTTGGGGAACCCAGAGATTGGCTAAGAGTGTGGGGAAGAGCTGGAAGTAGTGACTGTCGTGAAGGCTAGTGGAAAAACCAAAAAACTTTGTTTGTGCAAGGATGTATGGACCAAAACAGATAGGTTTGGATGACAGGATGAGCTTGACTGGGAGCTGGAAGTTTGACTGTGAAGTTTCAAGCTTGGCCAGGTCGATTTCAGGTATGATCATCCTATTTTCAGTGCATAGATCGTTTTCTGGGTAGGCTAGGATTAGAACGGTGAAGGAATGGCAGAATTTTGAAGTAAAAATGGCGAAGTTTGGACCAGGTCACGATTCAGGATGAACGTGTGAGGACCCGTGCCTTGGAGGCGTGATTAGCAATCCCACATCGCCCCGAGGGATCTGGGGGATGCCTTTTATATGTGTGGGCACACATCTATCCAACATGAGACCTTTTGGGAGCTCACATGACACGACCCATCCCAATTCCCCCGGGATTAACGCGGGATGTGTCATGCTCCCGTATGACACGAAGTGTCAGACAAGGGATATTTCATACCTCGGCCCATACGGGGCTCCCAGAGCGCGCCATGATCGGTGGAGGAGTGCGATGTCTCGGTCACTACTACAGCCCACGTCCATGATCAACCTGAAGGGCATTAAAACCATTAAAAACTGTGAGTGGACGAAAATCAATAATTAATAAAAAGACATTTCATAAAGATATTTATGCCCTTTACTAAAAAGTATGCATGCATATGAAAACCAGTAATCAAATCATTAAACCGTAAAACCAAACATGAGTAGGAACTCAGTCCAAAACCGTAGTATACCAAAATTCGTAAATCCATAACCAAGTGGGCCACAGAGAAAGAAATGGGATCGAGCCATCATCACAATCCCGAGTTCCCTATATTCAGTCTCACATGCAGCATCACGCGCTCATTCCTTTCAATTTGCCCCAGTCTCACCACAGCTCTTCTGCCCGCCCCAACAATCCTTCTGTAGCACAGCAGGTTTTTCAGTTCTCCCTATTTTCATTATTTCGTTGGTCATATAAACTTGAGTGTCAAGTCTTTAAGTAGTAAAATCTTGGAAATGCTTAATGTAGGCACAGCTGCAGTTACAGCAATATCATCTCAACCCATTTTCCGGTCCTCAAGCAACTCCAACAGCCTTGACAAAGCAGCAACCTCAGCAGCTCCATCTACAGCTCCAACAGCAGCAGCAGCAGCAGCAAAGGCTTTGGGCAGCTCAGATGGCGGCTCAGTACCGGCAAGTGGGAGGTACCTCAACATCTGCACTTCACTTTCCGAGCTTGCAAAATGGAAGGCAGGAGACTACGCTGATCCCATGCGGCCAAATGGTCATGTCTTCTTCCTCGTCAACGCTTGAACTCGTTGGCCCCAAGTTCGCCCCGCTATCTCAACAGCAGCAGCAGCAACTAATGGCGGTTACTTCATCGTTTCCTCCCGGCAGGGTAAAGCATCAAGACCACCATCTTCCTTCCATGTATGAAGAGTCTGGAGGTGGATTTCGTGCCGGCAGTGCACTGCCACTGCAACTTCTCTGCGGCGAGCGCCTCTAATATGTTTGATTGGTATTTAAATAGCTGCTTCTGGTTCCTGCATTATTATTTCATTCTTTCTTCTGTTCAGAAGTGGGACTGTACTGGCTGCTGCTTGACATCAATAAGAGATGGACATGGTTTTAAGGTATAACTGATCACCCGGAGTTTCGGCCGGCCCTGGTGTTGATCAGCTTGGGCATTTCGGCCATGACTGCTGAGATTTTTTCTTGTAATCTTTTCGCGAACATATTTCAAGGCAAACTGTTCATCTTTACTAAGAAACTTGTAGAAATGTGAATTTTCTACTACCTTTTGCTGCTATGCTTTATTGACTTCTCATTCTGTGTAAACATTGAATTTGCCTCG
The DNA here is from genome assembly GCA_032719365.1 of Prinsepia uniflora. Taxonomy (NCBI): domain Eukaryota; kingdom Viridiplantae; phylum Streptophyta; class Magnoliopsida; order Rosales; family Rosaceae; genus Prinsepia; species Prinsepia uniflora. Next base: position 78,383,558 of record CM064868.1, on the reverse strand, counting down.
AACAATATAAGAGTGAGCAGAGTACGGCTGGGCGTTGTAGGAAAAAGCTCATTTTGTTAAGAGTCCTGCACAATGGAAAAAAATCTAGACTTATTTTTTCAATTCACAATCTCGAACCATAAATTTCATTTTGAATATCGTAATTTTAAAATCAAGCTTCGAAACTCCAACACGTTATATTTCACGTAGACCTAATTATAGAGTTCCTTATAAACTATAATAATATGTGATTGAGGTTTTGAAGTTCACATTTTATTTTTCTTCAAAATTTTGAGTTTTTGTTTGAATTATAATATCTATATGAATTAAGTATTTGATATTGCACATTGGATTAAGGTTACGTGAAAACTTTCGAGTTCATATCTTGGAATTATAAAGTTTATATGTTCTTTAGCGTTTAATATTGAACATCAGAGTTATTTTTTTTATTAACTTTTTTTCGTTTCTTGTTTTGTTTTTTATACTTAGATAAAGTGAACTATCAATATAAGATCGAGGTTTCAAATTTCAATTTTTTCCTCAAAATTTCAAAATTTTATTTTGGAATTACAAGATATATACGGGCTATAGAGTTTAGTATTGCAGATTTGAGATTTTTTTTAATTTTTTTTTCTATTTTGAGTTTGGTTTTCCTATACTATCCTTGGTAAATATGCACTTGAACATGGTTTTGAAGTTCAATTTTTTTTCCCCTTGAAATTTCAAGTTTTGTTTTTGAAATTATAAAATTTATATGAACTATAACGTTAAATATTACGGAATGAAGACATTTTGACTTCTTTTTTCCGTTTTGAGTTTGATTTTTGTATAATAATGTTGTAAACTCTAACAATATATGATTTAAAGTAGAATTTTTTTTCCAAAATTTTGATTTTCAATTTTTAAATTACATCATTTGTATATACTCTAGTGTTTGATAATACAGATTAGAGAAAAAGTTTTGACTTTTTTTTTAGTTTGGTTTTTTTATAGGATTCAATGTGAATTGTTATAATATGCGATTGAGATTTTGAATTGTTTTTTTTTTTGAAATTTATAGTTCTAATTTTCTAATTATAAAATTTATATAAATTATATCGTTTAATATTACGGGTTGGAATTTTTTTTGACTTTTTACTATTTTAAGTTTAGTTTTTCTATAATAAAGTTGATGTGAACTCTAATTATATGAGTTTGGATTTTGAAATTATATAGTTTATATGAATTCAAGTGTTTGATATTGCGGATTGAAGATTGAATTTTGGCTTTTTACCTTTATAAGATTGTTTATCTATAATACAGTTTATATAAACGTTAACGATGAGATTTGGGTTTCAAAGTTCAATTTTTTTCCTTCAATTTGTTGAGTATTAATTTTGGAATTACAAGGTTTATATGATTTTTAGGGTTTAATATTAAGAATTGGAAAAAGAATTTTGATTTTCATCAAAGTGCTAGATCTCATAAAACATTTAATACCAAATTCACAACTCAAATATTTGAAAAAGAAATAAAATTGAACTTTTAAACTAATCTCATATTGTTTATGCTTGAACCTTGCTACAAAAAAAACGAACCTAATAAATGTAAAAAGGCAAAATTTAATTATTAATCTGCAATATCAAACACTAAAGTTCATATAAGTTTTATAATTCCAAAATCATATTCAAGATTTTGGAGGAAAAAAAAACTTTTAAACCTCAGTCTCATTGTTATAATTCACATCGATCTTATTATATAAAAACCAAATTCCAAAAAGAAAAAAGTCAAAGTTATTTCTCCAATCGGCTATATCAAACGCTAAAATTTATTTAAACTTTATAATTCCAAAATCACAATTCATTAAAGAGAAATACTAAACTTTGAAACCCCAATTTCGTATATTATAGTTCATATTGCTAGAAAACCAAATTCAAAACAAATCAAAGTCAAAATTACTTTTTCCTAATCTGCACTATTAATCGTTAGAGTTTATATAGTCCTCATAATTCCAAAATTAATACTTGAATTTTGAAGGGGAAAAAATTGAACTTCAAACCCCCAATTGCATATTGTTAGAGACCTTATTTTAGAAAAATCAAACTCAAAATGAAAAAAAAAAATCAAAATTCTATATGAATCCACAATATTAAATGCCACAGTTCATATAAATCTTATAATTTCAAAATCAAATCTCAAAATATTGAAAAATAAATAAATAACTGGACTTTGAAACTATAATCACATATTAGTAGAGCTTAAACCCAAAAAAAAAAAAAAATCCTTCTCCGACTCCAATTTGCTATAACAAACACTAGAAGTTCAATAAAACTCATAATTGAAAGATCCTAAATGAAATTTTCAAAGGAAAACAAATTTAACTTTGAACTTATAGCAACTCAAACCGGTTTGGTTTGGTTCAACAAATCGAGTGAGTCCACATTGGGTTGGCTCGATTTTGGTTTTGAACTTATAGCAAACCGCAATACTCAAATGGAATTTGAACAAAAAACGATCCAAATCAATCTGCCCCTATCCTTAAAACAAAGAGTACAATAAGTACGCCTTCAACATTCAAGTACGCAATTTTTTCCTTTTTACTGAAAAATAAAATATAGAAAGGACAACTTTAAATAGATATTTCTACTAGAATATTCTTTTAGTAAAGATTCTCACGTGAATGAGAAATATCCATATTGAATAATAACTACTCGTTATAATAGGACCGATGCATTACCTCAGCCCTACCAAGTAGGAGCGGTGAGATTTGATCACAGGACCTCGACTCACTAAACCACATGGGAGTAAGCCCTTTCCGATAAGCCATCACCCCCGGTCGTTTCAAGTATGCCTTCAACGCCAACATAATCTACATTTGCGTTTTACTCAAAGCATCAAAAACTCATGAATCTGCTCATTTCCGAAACTGAACAAACATTGTTGGTCGTGCGTATGCAATATATGAATGTATTTCGAACAAAAATGGAAAAATGGGGCAAAGCCGGGCATAACAGCGATATGAAAAATGGGAAAATCTTGTATTTTATTACACAAGAATTCACACAAGGAATGATGGTACAAGAATTAACTGAAACAATCAGAAACTAGTCAACACAGAACCATATTACATCGTACAAACTTGTCGCCACAGGATAAATTTTATTCCAGTTTCTCCAGTTCCCCCATTCTCTCTATTATTGCCTGCAAGTACAGCACAGAAACAGAGTAATGTAATGCGATTTCTTCGATCTCACACACTAGCATTGCAAATGATCATATACCATATGCAGACTACAAGAGATACCATGATTGCAAAACACAGGAACAAATACTACATACTACGAGCACCAAGGCGAGCTATTCACTGTGAAATGTAAGGAGTGGCCTGCCTATAATGTTTATAGCATGAGTGAAGATTTTGTTTCCCGGTATCCTATTGAAGACAAGACAAGAAAACGGGGAAAGAACAAGAATAGATGAGGTGACAGTACTTCTAACCCATATCCATGTATTACCAATTCACCATTTACATGTGACACAATCAAAGGCATACGGACTTTTTTTCATACAATCCAGATACACGTTTAAAGATAAATCGTAACTGAAATAAAATGTAACAAAAATTTACTTCAGGGGAAAGGGTCACCCAATCTGAAATGGAAAACATCAACCCATGCCTATATATACTTGCTTATTCCATTCAAAACAACAAAGACACGAGAAGCAACAGCAATAGAAGAAAAGCTACAATGATACTAGCACAATAAAATTAAAAATAAAATCAATAGGTTTTCTCACCTTCTTGCTTGTTTCTTGGAGCTCTCCAGCAAGAATGAATTCATCAAGTATCAGATAGACCTTCCATAAAAGAAAATAAGAAATAACCAGTAAGGCAACAAACAAGAAGATATAACAACGATCATACCCCTTACCCAGCCACATCCATACACTCATAGAGGGAATGGATAAGAAATTAATAAACTTACAATATCTAATTATTTATGTCAAATATTGTAATGAAAAAAGATGTTAGCTAAACTCCAATACTAACTGACAATATGAAATTGTATGGTGTGGAATAGTGTATAACGAGAAAACAAAACAAAGCTATCATCCATTTAAAGAAACTATATAAGCATTCAAATTTCAAACATCACTCTTTATCTTTCGGTTTGAATTCACAAATCAACTTATTTACAACAGATCTTTTAATAAACGAAGATATTTCTATATGCTTCAGTGTTTCAATTTCCTTTTTGGAGAGGCTGATATCAAGTTCCGGCATATACCATTTGAGTATGACTTGGTTAAAGCCTAATACTAACTCACAAAAAGAAATCTTTTGGTACAAAATTGAAAATTCAATAGTTTGAGTACCATAAAGCAGATTCATTCTTACACACATATAAACCACTCTTCTTCGACTATGTTCACCACATGCTTGCAATATATGATCACCTCCATTGAAGGTAAGTTCAGTGAATAGAGTTAGTGTGGGTTGAATGCTAACAACTCAGTAACTAAACAAGAATGCAACTACCACATGAAAGAAAATTGAGAAATAAAAAAACAGACCTTGTGAAAGTTAAAGACCAAATCCAGCTCACAAACGTTGCTGAAAAAATGATCCAAAATCTCCACGAATAGATGAATGCATTCCAAATATGCCAACTCATTATCAGTTATATCAACACAGAGTGAGAAAAACAACCCAGCATATCTCCTGTAGATCACCTTGTGCGTGCGGAACTGCAGGAAATGCCATAATCATAATTGAATCACCTAACCAGCAAATATTTACCAATCCTTGGATTCAATTTTGGAGCAATCTACATGTAAAATAAACACATTTTAAGAGCAAAATAGAGTCCAACCTCAACGAAATTTGTGAACTTGGGATCTCTGTTGACCACCAGTCGGTGAACCTGCAAGAGTGCAAGACAATCGAATTCCAAAACCCTAGAAAACTTTATGCACAAATTGAAATAATAAAAAATGAAGGAAAAAAAAAAAACCAAAGTGGATTTAAATGGATCGGACCTCGTATTCGACCTTGTGCTTTTCGGAGTCCTCGAGAGGAACATAGTATTTAGCTAAGCGGGTCTTCCCCTGCCGGTTCTGTAACAATATGAATCGGATCTACCAGATGGGAGAATTTGGGATCAAAAGTCGGAGTTTGAAATCAAAGAGTAATTGAAATGCATAATCGAATGAAAAACTGGTAATCGTTAAGGGACTACCATTGTTGAACCAAAATTGAAATGAAATTAACAGTAGCTAACACCCAAAACCTCGGCACGAAAACTACGAATTTTTTCTTCGTTTTTGTTTGGCGGTGTCGTTTCGCAGTTGCAGTGAGTCGCGGCGCGGGTAAGAGAAAGAGGGAGAAGACCGATGTAGACTTTACTAATAAAACGTCAATAGAATGTTCATATTGTGTAATAATTGTCGAAATGCAGAAATAAACAAAACGGTAGGAATTAACTAAAATGATTAGCTTTATCCGGTGACCATATAGACGAAAGCAGCGAACGTATTCGGCAGTATGTACCAATTGTGTTAAACATAAAAGCCTTATTTGGTACACGGTATTGTCCTGATTATTTCGGTGGATAGATTAATCAAGTGTTTGGTACTCTATCGAATTAAAATTCCGATTATATTATAGTCGACCGAATTATATTATAATAGATAATATGAAACATTTATATCATAAATATTAATTATGTATATTATTATTCTTTATTTTAATTAATAATTGATATATTAGTATTATTATTATTACTATTTATTATTATTATTATTAAACTTTTTAAGATTATTAATCATCCGACTATTTAATATGGATAATTTCAAAATTATTATTTCAACGTGTCGATACCATATAAAAATACTCAACTATATTAATTTATATAAAGATTAATTAATATAAGTAATATTAAATACAAATTTTATATTATATTATCTAATCTAATTTCTTATACGGCATATCAGTCAAAAATATATAGGAACTGGAGGTTGCTTTAATGCCGGTTTATAACAAAAAGACCTGTTTACACTAAGAAAAAAGTGTGAAAATCGCAAACCTATTCCGTATTGCGCCAATATTCGCGAGTGTTACGTTTACTTAACGTGTGTAGGAAAATACGGCAATATTTGCAGATAATTTATAGAGATTCAAATCTCAACCACAAAAAGTGATATTTGAAAATTTAAAAAAAAAACTAAATAATTATCAACAGACGGCCGTCCATAAATTTGATGGTTACAACTACATAACCTTTTGTCTCACGAAACAAATCACAAAAATTGCACCATTCTCTCATCAATGGTGCATAATGATCTCTTACAAATTGTACAGGCTACGGCAGAATTACAATTCTAAATTCTCATCCTTATTCGCTCCTTATCTTATATTCTCCAAACAATGCCCAAGTCCAAGCAAATTACAAATTAGTCCCAACCCTTCTTCATAATTACATGGTACTACAATATATTACCTTGTTGGTTGCGCTTGCAACAATGTTGTCTTGCCCTACAAGGCATATCATCATATATACCTGGAGTTTGCAGCAGCCAAGAGAGCAGCCCCGATACCAGACCCGTCTTTTGAATGTTCTATAACAACATTCTTTGAAATCTCTGTCCCAAGAAGCTCTGTCGCTGCTTCTTGCAAATATCTTCTGTATTGAGGATAGTTTTCGTATAATCCTCCGTCCATAGCCACAACTGTCCTCTTCCCGAATATGAGACCTATCGAGTCCTCCTCCATCTTTTGCAGTATCCCTACTAACCCTGCACCAGCTAGGCGCCCGCCTCTCTTTACTATGGTGTCACATACCTCCACCACAATCTTTCTTGCGCTCAAATTGGACTCAACCTGGTATAATGATTGGGCAGAGACGGAATAATTTGATAGGAAAAGGCATTGAAAACCGAAACCAGTATTGAATATCAGAATTCAGAAGTTTACCCCTGCTACTTTGTTTAGGATTGATCCAACATCTTGTAGGTCGTCAGATGTATCTTGCTGCATAGCACAGAGATCTGGGGTCCTATAAAAACCGAATTCATAACATACTTCAGCATACATAATAAAGATTAAGGCGATAGGAGATATAGTTCTAACCCTAAGCAATCTGTTACAACAGCAGTGATTTTTTATTAGTTTTAACTTTTAACTCCATTTAACAAACTTTACATAAGTAAATCTCTCTTGTGAGAGTTAGTTTTAGTTTCGGGTTAAATTAGTTTTTTAAAGTATGTAAGTATTATTAGTTTCCATCATTAGGAACTTCAATTCAAGCTAATTTCTGAGATTCCAAAATGGAAGTCTATGTTACTTGAGCACGAAAGGTGATGATAGTTTTTCCAGGACAGATTCGCCGAATAGTCCATCTGCTTCGGCCAGCTTAAGAAGTACTCTTCGCACAATTTCTCCGAGATACATACCAGATATTGTTTTCTCATAGATCTGCACATGAAAGGTTTGCAACAACAATAACTATCCATCTAATCAACACGTTGCTCTCGTGTCGTGGTAAAGAAAACTGAAGAAAACTAACAATGGAATCATAATGTTTACCTGCTCACCAGGATTGATACTAGCAGCATCCATATCTCTATCAAACTCAGTCAAAGGAAGACCATTTGAGAATGCTCCCCACTCGGTGTTAATAATCTGACCCAACGAACAAAATTTTAGTAAAACGAGTAACACATAGGCACATAGCCTTTAATCTATGAAGGCGAGAGAAATGAGTTCGGGACATGTCTCACACACCGTCCTGCCAGAAGAAGAAACCTGACCCTGCAACTTGGGGATGGCATCTGCCCGTTCGACATAGCAAGCATTGGTTCCAGTGCCCAAAATAACAGCAACCATGACATCATCGTCCCAGTATCTTGCTCCAGCTAGTGTTCCAACTGCATCATTAACCTAATAATAAACGCATTGTTTCATATTAGATACTGGAAGTAATAAAAGTTCAGTAAACCTTTTTCTCAAGGTGGATGCAGAATCACATACCAGGGCGGATACCCTCATATCTAACCCTTTCCTTTCCATAGCTTCATTCAGACATGCAACCACATCTCTTCCTGCCTGTAAACAGTTTCCGAAGATTTTAACTTCCATTACGAGTTTATGACAAGTTACCAAATTCCATAGAAAAGGTTCAGCCTTTTTAACATAAACTGAAAAGACACATCTAAATCCAGTGTCTATAGGAATTGAAGCAATGCAGTACACATAAATGCAGATATTAAAAGCACAAACCGTTCCAGAGACAGAAAAACCTTTCGTCCAGTGAATTAGTATTCCAGAATCAATGGAGGTCTGCTTCACTGGGAATGAAAATGTGAAGCCAATCTCCCTCTTTGAACCAATCGGAAGTTGGAAATTATTGCCCTCTTTTCGTGCAAATTTTTCCAGCCCAGAAGCGATAAAATCAAACAGCTCCTGCAGTGTTAAAACCAAAATTGTTTTACAATATAATTATATAACACCTAATTTTCTACTTTAATCTAATCTAAATTGCCAAGAGGGAGATTCAAAGTTCAAACAAGACCTCCGAGGTACCAAACATGAGGTTTTGAGGGATTGAAACTTGGTCAAATTCAGTGGCAATCACACGATCTTGTTTGCCGCCTAATTGTACCCTCAGCACTCTGAAGTTTGTGCCTCCAAGATCCAATGCATAAAACAACCCATTCTCATTCCTTAAAAAAAAAAAATTTCGAAAGCAGAAGTCAGTGAGTGAGTGAGTTAAGGTAAAGTTGAAACGACGGCGTATGAATTATGGAAACTAGGTTGGTTACCCAGTGGGGAGGCTATCAACATAGGTGAGGATCATCTTGAGGTTGCTCCCGCCTTCCACGGCAAGTCCAGCTCGCATGTCGGCGGCCATAGCATCCGCCACGTGTCGCAACAGGGGCAGAGGAGTGGCGGCGTCGTTTTGTAACTTGGTGAGCAGAGGAGAGGCAGTTATGGGAGCAGATCGAACGGCCATCCTGAATCGAGGCATGGCCGTCGCACTAGGTGATCGGCGCCGGATGGAGAAAGATCCAACGGCAGGGAGCGAGGCAGCGACTGACATTTTTGGAAAGATCTATGAAAAGAGAAAGAAGAGGGAAGGCAGTGAAGACGCAGAGAGTGCGAGAGAGCATAGTAATGAGAGCGTTCTTTATTTCTGTCAATGGCAGCTGGCAGGGAAGTTCGAGCAAGATGACGTCGTTTTGGGTTAATGAAATGAAATAGTTAACAGTTGACAGTGAATTATTCGATGTTCGGACAGCGGTTGGGATTTGGACGGAGAATACGATGATGGGAAGCAGCACCGGCGATGGATGCTGGTAGGTAGATGGATTTGATTACAACAAGCTTTTCACGTTTAAAGCATATCCTACTAGGAAATATCGATATTTAGGAAAATATAGCTAATTAAATTTACGGATATCTCGATAGATATATCAATATTAATATTAATATCATTTACGATCAACAAAAGTGATAAAAATATAGTCTAAAAATTAAAAAAATTTAATGAAACTTTGGAAAAAACTTAAGTACCAAATAATAATTATATAAGACTAATAAAAATTATAAAATGATTTTGATATAATAAATAAATAATGAATAATACGATACAATATGGTTCTGGTGATAACTAATAATATAAAATATTAAACATAAACATAAATCAAAATGAATTACTATAATTGAATGTTAATATAGTTAAAAATATAACAATAACATAATAGTTTAGTTTCCATTTATATAATAATTTAGAGAATCGGGGAGTTTACATTTACATAATAATTTAGAAAATTTGATATTAATTAGTGAAAATTGAACGTAAAACGAAATCTTATTAACCATCCGCTCATCTCATATTTTGTACGAATTCTTCCATTTAACATAATTTGCTTCTAAAATCTATTAATATTCTCATATTTTCTACGAATTTAGGTGTCGTTCCTTCAAAATTCCGATATTTGGTCGAAATATCGAGTGAGTTGTTCAATATTTCTATCCATGTATATAATATTATATAATATCGTCTGATTATGACTAATAATATAAAAATATAATTTTATTGATAATTTCATATTAAGAATACTTGACTCGTTAAATTTTACTAAAAATAAGTAGATTTCATAATGTAAACTAATCATTGAATTTCAAAATAAGAATTATTAAATTATCAAATTACCTTTCTAGACTTTAAAGAAATTAGGAGAGTGAAATGTAAAGGTTATGCAATTTTGGGGTTTCCTCTCAAATTGGTCTTGTTATCAGTTTTAATTGTGATTTTCCCTCTCAAACTATGTGTATGTTATTAGCTATGGATATTGGTTTCGCCGGTTATCAATTCTCATCGGGCGATATCAGCAATTTTGGCCGATATTAGGCGAAAGGTACAATATTAGGGGAAACAATTTCTTTACTCCCCTTTAGATGACGACCTCTAAAAATTCCGATATATCGGCGATATAACAAATATTTTCAACATTGATCCTACTATGCTTCCATAAATCTTTGTAAATTTCAAAGAGGGATTTTTATTTTTTTATATTTGCTCAAATACGAAGAGGGATTGAAATTGTTATTGCTGTTGTTGGATATTGATTGTTTTGAAACATCAAAGAAACATCACACCAGTTCCTCTGTACGCTGGCCTATAATAAGGTGATGTGTAGACGCATTTCTGTTGGCAAATAAAATACTCAATTGCTTTTTGGTGCTTACACAAAATTATCATCCAGACAAATCCTAGCCTTTGTTTTTCTCTTCCTCCCAGTCTTTTTGCAGTGATTGTATGGTATGAGCAATACATCAATTTGAGTTCCATATCATGTTATTTTGTATTTTTCCAGTCATCTTTTTAGCCAAAATCTTCCTTTAAAACTTCTTTTAATATTGTTCTGTTTTGTTACCCTGTTAGTTTTGATCACAGAAGTTAGATTAATGTATGAAAATATCGAACATTTCGCTCGATATTTAGGCGAAATTGATGGGAAGGGGGAGGGGGGGACACCTAAAGGAGTGAAGGAAATTGACCGATATTTCGCTAATTGTTCTTATTCTGAGCCCACAAATCTCTTTATGATATCAAAACAATCGAGATAGGATGTTAATTAATAAAAATTGAACGTAAGACGAAAGAGTTTGAGTCAGGTCAAGTCTCCAGCTCGGGAAACCCGAGTTGCAGACCTGCTAGAGGAAGAAGATGATTCTCACTTTGTATGAGTTATATATTATAAAACCTTTAAATTTGCAACAACCTGAAGGTTGGCAATTTGCCGATTTGTTTTGTGGCTAGCCTTAGCTAAGTTGGTTTTGTGGCTAGTCTTAGCTAAGTTGGCTTTGTGGCTAGCCTTCTTTCCTGAGCACTTGGGACCTGGTGTAACGACCCGTCCCAAATTCCTAGATTAGATTAGTGACTAATCACGATTAGTGAGGCTAATCCGTGATTAGTTTAGCGAAATCGGACGAACGATGCAAAATGACTGTTTTGCCCCTAGGCGTGGGCAAAACGTTGACTTTTCATTCGGGGGGTCAAATGGACTTTGACCAATGACCGTGACGTAGTTCGTGACGTCATGAGTTCATAGACAGGTGGCACGTTCAATTCCGACATTCGAGGAAGAAGTTATGACGTTCGGAAGTTTAGGGGCATTTTGGTAATTTTGGTTAAAAGGGGTCAACTGTTGACTTTTTGACCGGGAGGTCCGATGGCTGAGGGCCGAAGACCATTACGTAGATGACGACGATACGAATTCTTAGACAGGCGGCACGTCGAATTCGGACGTTCGACGACGAAGTTACGGTTCACGGAAGGTCTAGGTTACTATTCACAACGACACGTTTTACGAGACAAAAAGTGCAGTTTTGTCTCTTGTGGGCCCAGATATTTATCCTGATATCATTCATGCATCAAACCATTCCCCGTTCATCCATTTCTCCCATTTTTCCCAAACCAACCCGATCACCATTTCTCACCCAAATACCAAACCCTTTACCTGTGAGCTTAGCTGAGAGGACATAGAGATGAAGAGGACCGGCTGGACGTGGTGGCTGGCCCAGGCAGCACCGCCGTGCATGGCAGGGGAGAAAAACCGATCGAGGTATCGGTTTAACCATTTTTCGATCCAATTTACATTTTGTGTGTTATGGGTCGATTTGGATGTTGGTTTTGAAGTAATTAGGTTGTTAGGAGGTCAATATGGTGGTTTTGAAAGGTTTTGGACGTTGAGGAACCCTAGGGTGAGGTTTTGGATTTTTTAACCGTGAGGTCCATTTTGGGTTCACAGGTTCTAGGCGGTTTTAAGGGTTTTGTTTAATTGGGTTAGATAGGAAATGAGAAAATAGGAATTTAGGGATTAAAATGGAAGAAAACGGATGAGAAATGAGGATTGTAGGACCCTGGACCGGTCACGCCGGTCCAGTTGCAGGAACGGACCGGTCACGCTGGTCCAGTTGCAGGAACGGACCGGCCGTCGAGAGGTTAAAGACGGTACTGTAGCTGGCACGTGAGGCCCACGCACAGCCACTTCAGGCGGCGCGTGCGGGTGCGTGGGGGAGATTTTGGGGATGATTCCAACATGTCAAATCATCTATTCAATGTAACGAACATTTTGGGACTGGTTTCGCTTCAATCGGACATCGTTTCGATAATTTTCAGGGTGTCAGGAGGTTTAGGTTCAGTTTTAAAAATAGTTAAAAATATGGGAAAATTATGGGGCTTTAGTGAGAGGTTAATTAAGTAGTTAGTAATCTTCTATTACGATTTGGACAGGTTTGGGAGTCCCGATGATGGTGATCGGCTCGGGGAGCCGTATGGCACACAAATCGAGGCGGCAGCTCAGACGGTCTGTGAGTGGACCTTGTTTTCTAAATTGGTGCATGCATAGATGTTTATTATATGTTTTAAATACTTGTTTGTGATGCCATGAATGCATTTTGATGTGTGGTTACGTATAGGCACGTAGTTCGAGGTTTCGGCCATATACGGTGCCTATACGGGTCTGTATGTCTTTATTGGTCTAAATGAAATGGAATTGGATTTCTAAAAGGATAAACTCTGGTATGAGACCCATTTGGTTTTGTCTCGGGCATATGACTCTAGTTACGACCTTCAGGTCTAAATCGTGGTCGCGACAGGTGCTATGTGCACGACCATCGACGATACGACGCTCGCCTCCGGATTGAGATGTGTTCCTTCCAGAGAGGTCACGATGCACGATTCGTGGTCGGGCAGCCTGGAGAGGCTCGACTTCGGAGTGCTGACAGTTCAGGATAGCGATCGGTGATGAGTGCACCATGATCTTGTGGTGGTCGCGTCGGTTGATTCGTTCACGGCGACATAACAGGATTGAGAGCGGTCCTAGATGGATGGTTGCACGCATCACTATGATCGGAGTCGTGACTGACCCTTAGATATCGGGCACGGTGCCCAGTTGAGTCATATGTTCGGGCACGAGACCTAGTTGTTTTACACTGATGATTTCGGGTCAGGGACCCTAGATGGATTTCCAAGTTCATGACGGTTTATGGGAACCAGCATGAACTCTGAAAAGGTCATTGTGGTTCATGACGGTTTATGGGAACCAGCATGAACCTTTGTCAGGTCATTCTGGTTCATGACAGTTTATGGGAACCGGCATGAACCCTTGTTATGGATGTTATGGATCATGACGGTTCAAGGGAACCGGGCATGAATGTTTATGTTATGTACATATATGTATTCATATACCTTCCTTTACTTCTATTATCTCCTCTGGGGAGGGTCGTTGGAATGGGTGGACCCCGGAGCAGTCACGGAGCACCGACTGAGTGGAGTCACCCCCCAGTTGGATTCCTTACTCTCAGGAAGGCTATGATTACTATTACCTCGGGTAGGGTCAGTGGTCTGCGGACATTGATCTTGACTTTGAGAATACTCGGATTGAGACCTGTGTAGCACGCGCGTAGCTTTGGAAACCGTGACATGATTGGTTGTGTGAATTATATGTATATATGATGTATGCTATATGAGATATATGATATGATGTATGATGTGCGTTTACACAGGTTTTGGGCAGTGGCCCGTATGGTTAGTTTCTTATGATTTGGGTGAGTCCCTTATGGATTTGGGCAGTGGCCCGTGTACTTGATTTCATTATGGTTTTTCTGGATAAATGGTTTTCGAATGCATGCATGTTTTTTAGTGAAGGGTACAAATGGCTTTCTTATAAACTGTTTTTATAAACTCTTGATGTGTCCACTCACAGCTTTTAATGTTTTGACTGCCCTTCAGGTTGACATCGGATGTGGACTGTAGCAGAGACCGAGATATCACATACCTCCTCCGGATCCTGGCGTACTCTGATAGCCCGGGAGGGCAAAGGTCGGAAATATCCCTTGTCTGACACTTTGTGTCAGACGGGAGTAGGGTCATCCCGCACTAATCCCGGGGGGGAGGGGGGGGGGGTGGGATTGTGATGGGTCCTGTCACTTGGTTCAAAGCCGAAGGTTGGCAATTTGCCGATTTGTTTTTTTGTTTTTTTTAAACCGTTCCTTCTCATTTTTCAACAAACTTTGGCCATATTTTTTCATTTTTTTCCAATTTTAAATATATTTGTACTTATTTTATCATTTTTCTTACATTGAAATTTTTTTATGCTTATTGTTATGTTTTTAACTATATTAATATTCAATTATAGTAATTCACTTCAATTTATGTTTATATTTAAGGTTTTATATTATTAGTTTTCGTCAGAATTATATTGCATCATATTATTCATCATATATTTATTATATCAAAGTTATTTTATAATTTTATTAGTCATATATAACCATTATTGGATACTTAAGTTTTTCCGAAAGTTTCATTAAAAATTTCCAATTTTTAGATTAAATTTCCGTCATTTTTGTTGACCGTAAACGATATCGATATCGATATTTAGAGCGAGATATCCGTAAATTTAGTCAGGGATATATCCGTTATATCGATTTTTCAATCCTTGGTTAGATTAAGATTTTTTTTGTCTTTTATGCACTTTTATGCGTAATTAGATCGTTGGAAATCAACCATTCCTCATATCCGACATACTCTACAAGTTCTTCAAAATTATATGTGATAGGTTTGACGACGATGACTTATTTCTTTTAGCATAGGTAGTTTGTTTATAGCTAAGGCGCTATAGAGTTTTGGTTATTTTAGGCTATGTGAGCTTGATTTGTAATTTTGCATAATTTCAATGATATAGATTTTCTAGATATTAGTATGGTTTTGTCCGCATTAATATTTTCATGTTAGCTTTTAATAGTATTATAATATCTCCTTAATATTATAGTTTGATTTTGGTGGTATAAAGATACCCTCCATTAATGATATGCAATGATAACGTTCACGGTGCGAAAAAAATAAATTGCTTTTTGGAAATATTCAAAATTGTGTTAGGCGTTTCAAGGGCGATCAATAGGGTTCTCTAGGCGGAGGCGGCATTTTTTTTCGAAGACAACATTTAACAAATTAATAATATAATGAAAACTATTAAATAATTCAATAATAAAAAATAATTATCTAAATAAATAAATTGAATTGTGAATCATTAATGTTGAAAATGTAAGTTTTTTTTATTAATTTTATTATAAAATATATATTATTAATTTTATTTATTATATTAATTTTAATTAATACTTATCTTATTAACTAAGTATTTAATAAATAAAATAATTTATATAACTAAATATATATATAATAATTTATATAATTAATATATATATATATATATAAATGTACACGTAAATTCATATAAATGTTGCGGGCTTTGAACAATTCGTTTTGGTGCTTATATATACTTAAGCCAAGGAGCCGAAATTTGAAATTGGATAGTAAAGCATATGCTTGAATTGGGCCAGCCCACGAAGTGGACTGTAGTGGGATTGGAATGTTTTTGGGCCAGCCCAAGTTTGATTCTTGAATTGGGCCATGCGTGTTACTTCATTGGTGGTGTGTACGGGTTTTCTGTTGGATATTCGGCGAAGAGTCGCAGTCATTTGGCAAAGTCCAAAAAAAAAAAAAACAAGAGGAGCCAGTTGCCAGTTTGCCACCCACCGCCTTCCGCACTCAGCAATAACAGAATTCCAGTGAAGTGGACGCGAAGAAACGAAGCTCCTCCCTGTCCCCACCACCCACCTATAAGTCTACAACCCCATCTCTCTCTCTCTCTCTCTCTCTCTCTCTCTCTCTCTCTCTCTCTCTCTCTCTCTCTCTCTCTCTCTCTCTCAGTTCAAATTCAATCCAATAATATATTAGGCGGACAGTATAAGTAGGAAGCTAGAGTATTTTTGGAAGCGATTGAATTGCGACGATGAGCATGGAGAGTCACGAAGCAGCAGGATCGGTGCAAGGTGTGAGGCGGACGAAGAGGGCGGAGATCGACACAAGGCAGCCATTCCGATCGGTGAAAGAAGCCGTTGCTCTGTTTGGTGAAAAATTCCTCGCCGGAGAGCTCTATGCCACCCAGCTCAAACAGGTCATCACTCATCATCACTTCATTGCATTCATTGTATATATTTTGAGAAAAGGACGGTTCTACATTATATACATTATACGGTAAATCATACAATGTTATTATACCGTAAATCATACAATGTTTTGGTAATGCAAATTAAGTTATATGGTCTCATTAAAATTTGGTTTTTTTAGTTGAAATGTACCAAAAATTACAATTTTAATTTCATTTTACATTCAAACTCCTCATTTGTCCGACTTGCCATCCAAAACTCACTCTTCATCCAAAAATTGCACAAGTTATGTTAATTGCATCTAATAAATATCAGAGACAAAATTGTCATCTTAAGGTACGAGGTTATGCATCGGCAGTAATTACACATGACGCGGCATATTAGGACGAGCATGCACAATTTTTGATAGGTTATAAATAGTTTCAAATTTATTCATATCCATTTCAATTTGCCGTATCATATGTGTTTAGTACCTCATTCATAGTATTGAGGCTAGAGATGATAAAATTGTCTTTAATATTGACGATTATTATATGTAGATCAAGGAATTTGTGCCAACTTTTGTATGAAGGGCAGGTTTTGGGTGGTACCATTTGCATATATTAGTTATCGGTTCTACCATTTGCACTGTACATATACGTAATTACGAGCTTTATCAAATTTTGTAACTTAGAATTAATTACAATACATATTGAAACGGTTACGGTAACTTGTTACGTACCGTTTCTAATTAGTTGAATCCTCATTGGGGGAATTTTAATCATATATGCTTTACTTCTTGGTGAGTTCAAGTTGTCCTACGTGGCTGACCCTTTGCTAGCTAGCTTATATAAGTTGTTAATTACTATAGCTACTTCTAATTAAGATAAGATAATTTTAATTATTAATTATTTGATGGAATATATAAAGCTTACTATAAAATATATTTAATATTAAACAAATAGTAAAATATCGTCTTAATATTCCTTAATCAGTAATTAGCTTTATTAGAGAATCTAATCTTCTTGGCTTTCAAATGAAGAGATGCCCAAATTATATTTGCTTTCCACTCCAACTCACTCACAACATGTGTAATTTATTCCGACTTAATTCGGATATCTCTTATAGAAAATTGTTTTTAATGCATGTATTATATGCATGCTTTCACTATATCAATTGATCAAAGAAATCTACAAATTTTTCAGGATATAATTACTTTTTTCAAAGCGAACTGACTGATTTCTTGTGCATGATACGTTCATTCATATACCTATATACGTACGTGTAGATGCAGAATAATGGAGGAAATGAAACTGCGTCCAAGATTGGAACCGTGACGGCTGAGCTAGAGGAGACCAAACAAAGCCTGCAAAAAGCCAGAGAAGAAAGTATGCTCATGGAAAATTGTCTTTCTTCTTTGAAAAAGGAGCTCGAGAGGACAAATCGAGAGCTCCGGCAATTCAAAGAAAGAGAGTACGACAAACACTTTATAGAAGGAGCAGAAGAAGAAGAAGCGAAAATTGAGGACGTTAGGATTGTGGACGAAGAATCGATGAATAAAACTAAGTTCGAGATGAGATTATCTGATCACGGTGGTGATGATAATGAAGACGGAAGTAATAATAGCTTTGAGTTTCAGAAGAAAAGATACGTTACGTTTGCACATACACCTTCGGTGGCTCAAGTGATGATTGCACAAGCTGGTGTTGATGAAAAATTGGAGAGGCATCCTTCTCTAACCAAGAAGAAGAAGAAGAAGCCTTTGATTCCTCTCATAGGTGGGATCTTTTCTAAGAGCAAGAAGAAAGGAAGCTCCTAATACTTAATAGCCACCCTATGTCCTTCACTTTCATGATGATCATGATCAGCTGCTACTAGCTATAGCTTACTCTACTAATTTCCAATTATGTATTTTGTATGCATCAAAGTTCGTTCATTCAGTTTTATTATGTAGGAGGGTCATGCATGCATGCTAATAATGCGAGGCACATTATGATAAATTCAAGTTGGAATTAGAGTGCACTTGAAAAATCCAATTTTGTATCCGTTTTCAATCCTATTGGAGTTTGAGGTAACGTCCGGAAAAATATAACTTTGATTTATGCTTTAAATAGATTAATTAGAACTATTTTTCACATCACCAATTGGTTTTAGGATGACACATCAGATTTTCCGTTTGGCTTTCCATAAATTAACATATAATTTTGTTTGTATAAAATAAAAAATGCTTACATTCCACCATTGTCGACTTATCAAATTATTTTTGTTAATACATTATAATCAACATCATATATTATCTAAATTATTGTTTTAAAATCATTTAAAAAAACAACAAAATTGGAGGTCATCTAACAATTTTACATGTATAAAATAAATTAGCGATTTTGATAACAATTAAAATTCTAATAGTGTGAACCGTTCATTTAGTTGATACATATGAATAATCAAATGATTTCTATTTAATTTTGCTGGGTTTTTGCATAAATAATCTTAACATGCTGATTTAGAAGTTGAACCAGTATGTTATATATATAACAATTAGATAAATTCAGGCACGAACCCAAGAAATAAAAATGAAGTAGGCTAAATCTTAGCATGAATTTTTTTCTTCTTCAAATTTTGACCGTATTAAGTGAATTGTATTGATTAAAAAAATACATCTTGTGAAAATACATACTTATGCAAAATAATAATAATTATTATGTATAAATATAATATAAAACACTTAAATTGCAACAATATCTTTTTTTTATGTGAATAAGATATCATACGAAGTCCAAAAAATTCATCATCTCTCTTATTTAAGTGTAGAATAAATTAATAAAGTCAGCTATATAAATTAATATTATATGATTTTTTCTATGAGTCAACAATTTTGAGTCGGCTGGAGCACACCCAATCTATTACATAAGTCTCTGTTTAAATAAATTGAAAGAACTAATTAATACGAGGAGGTACCAAATCGAATGCAAATATTATCCTAAAACAAATAAGAGAACAAATTAGGTACTTAATTCAAACAGCACCGGTGACCAATAACGAAAGCTACGCATCATCGGTACATATATTTCCAAATGAAGGTGACAAAATTAACAACAAAAAGAGAGGAGAATTAGCACAATTGATAATAAGTACATGCAAGATCATGAAGAATGAATCATGGACGTACACGTACGTAGGTCATCAAACCATATTGCAGCTGGATTCTGGATGGTCGATATTATCCAAAATGCCCTCTTCAGTTTGCGCAGAAGACGACTTATTAAAGAACTCGATGCAGTCAGCAATGGCCTCATTATAATGTGAATGGGATGAATAATAGGAGCTGCATGAAGTCTTCGGAGGCTCAAATCTGTCGACGCAGCTGCTGCTACTCATCGTAGCTCCAGTGGATCGCGAACCCGGAATTGAAAATAGAAGCCTCATTATAATCTTTCGAAAGCGATTGAAGATTTTCATGGCAGATATGTTGAATTTGGGAGGTGGAAGTTGATGGAATTCAAGGGTTTCTTCTTTTTCTTTGCAGCTAGTTCTTTTTCTTCCTACTTGTATAACAAATGTGTGGTTGTGTGTGGGAATGGGAATGGGAATATTATTGTGCATTGTATTATTCTCTATGTATGTTTTTTTTTTCTTCTCTCCGGGAAATGAAATGCTATCATGGGTTGGTGTCGTCTTATAAATATAAAATGTGGGGAGGGTGTGATTTTCCAGGCTATTGAGTTTTTATTCTATTAATTAATTTTGGAATTAAAATTAATTAAAGCTCTCGAGTGATCGCAAGGATGATGAGCAGCATGCACATTGATTCAGAGTTAGGCCGAGGAGAAAAAAAAGGGAAGAAAAAAATATATTAAAGGGATGTTCGATGAGGCATTTGACATGTGGTGAAATCATTTGCATGGGCTTCACTTGCCCTCACCAAGATGCTTTCTTTATTGATCACAACATACCCTTCCTTAGTTATATGCATTAATTATCACCTTCTAACTTGATTAATGATAATCAAGCATGCATGCATCTCCCCAAGTTCACAAAATGTTGATGAACTTCTAATTAACTTGCTCATTAATCGTTGCAAAGGGAAGGGAGTAATTGTAAATTTTTGGAGGAAGATTAAGGTGAGTGCTTATCTAGGGTTAGGAGATGCACGTCCTATCCTTGGCAAGCCCAGTGATTAGAGAGAATATGTGTACGTTTACGTATCTGCTTTATATATAGACAGGACCGGTCCAAAATATTTGAAGGTTCATGATAAGAATAGTAAGTATGCCCTCAATTTGTCTAACCATTAAAAACGTAATTTTTTTTTATAAATTGATTATTTTATTTTCGATGTATGAAATCTCGTTAAAATCTTGTCACAAAAAACTCATTGGCATAAAACTTCTCGAATTAACCAAGATTTGATTAGAATATCGTAACGATTAATTGATACGCCAATTAGGATCTTCCCGAAACATAATATATGAACGAGTTTCTTCGTTAATGAAATTCCATCTTTAACAAAACAAATTAATCAGATAGACCTAGCTAGTACGATTATTTTGACGTCTCATATGGCATACGGGTTAGTGAGAGAAACGCCAAAAATTACCATTCATTTTCTTGCAGCCTTGGGCACCTGCTTGACTGATGAAAGCTTAACCTAATGATTGCCATAGTATTAGTCAATTCGACCCAACTACAATTAAAGATGATCATTTCAAGCTCAAATTCATTTCGAGTGTCGAGGGTTGTGGTCCATGAACCCTAAATTACAAGTACATATATCATATTAATAATGAGAAACACAAGTAGATGGTCCTATTTACCACGACGTATGTTACTATGTTAGTTGATGAAAAGACGAGTTGGACCATGTCTGATAAGCGTCATGAGTTCGGATTTTACCTATATTTGTGAACTCCTAATTTAGAAATTCGCCGATTTTAAATTACTGACTAGAAGTAAATCCGAAAGATTTTGTTTAGAAAACTTGTGGGTATAAAAAATGGTTTTATTGCAAGAAACCAAGGTAGTACTTTATTTATGGTAAAAAACAATTGGGAGTATGTAATACTAGTAGGAAAAGGAACATGATGATGAGCTTGTAAAGAGATTTAGATGATCTTAATTTCTATTATTAATATGAAAAAAAAAATTAATGGAGGGCCAGGGGTTGTTCTAATGATTTTTTTATCAACATCATCAGTGTGTCTAGGTACTTTCGTTCCTTAAAGTAAAGAAAATGTATGGATCATGAGTTTAATCAGAGTAGCAGATGAACTGGATCATCCCATGTTGAACAAAAAAATTATTACAAATTCTTTGTCATGACTCATAATTGTGTTGTTCATTGTTAAAGGAAAACGAACAAAAAAAAAACAAGGATTTTTTCAACGATTTTCGAAGTTTGTTGTTTCATTATTTTCGGACCCAGCTGCCTGGTAAGAGGAAGTCATTTCTTTATTGATCAGCTTATGATGTGATTCTCCTTTTGTTCTTTCCTTTCTTTATTGACTGTCCATTCCTTAAAAAAAAAAAAAATTGTGTGTATATATATGCCTCACCCAGATGTGTGGAGAGAGTTATTTCGATGCGTTACACGCGACGTCATAATTCAATAATAAATTAGCATATATACGCATATGCAAGTCGTTTTTATATGACATTGCAATTTATATTATGTACAACTTTAAACGCACTTAAATTTGTTGTATATCCGTATGTCAATCGGCATTTTGTAATACATAAAATGTGATTACAATTTTTAAATTTTATTTTTAAAGCAAATGGAAGAAAAACACCAAAGTAAATGGATGTCGGTAGTTCCATGCTCATTGAGTTTGGTTTAGTTTGGAAACCGAAAAAAAAAATGAATGTGGTTATGTGCAAGAAAATACAATCGAAGAATGTTTTTTTTATTAGGAGTGGACATTAATTTTTTTTTATATGCTTGAATGAAATATTATGTGAACAACCGTAATATTGATGTGAATAAATAAAATCTGAATGGTTAGATTTTGTAACTACAAATAATAATGAATCTAAGTTGTTGGCTGGACCGTCAAAATCACACGTCATCATGTCAAGCCCATGACAATCCCGTGCCTTCGGTACTTTGTTTGGGCCTGAAGCCCATGCCCTCTGTCTAATTAGACGAATATGCTGGGTCAATATAACTAAAGCCCACTAAAGTACACCTTTCATTTTCATTTTCATTACCTATTTCTCTTAAGATCAGTTTGAAATTGCTGTATTTTTTTAAAAAATTATTTCAGATCTACTTTTTTGAAAAAGTTTATTTTTATAATAAGTAATTATATGCTAGAATAATTTATATAAAAATAGCTTTCAAAAACAATATACAGACTACTTTAAAAATTTATTGTCAAAAGGCTATTGTTTTTTTAAAAAATAAAATTTTTTATTTTTACCAAAAGCCTTTAAGTGCTTCACTTTCAAATAAAGCAGTTTTTCGAGAAAAAAAGAAATACCAAACGGGGCCTTAGTGCCTCGCACTCTCTGGACTGTGAGTTATAATGGGTGGTTTATAATCTGCAATTTTGTTTTACGAATAATTATTATATGATCAGATATCAAATATTCTCTAGATAATTAACGAAAATTATTGATTATTTAAAACATAATGTAAACTTTTTTTCTCAATAAAAAAATTAAATAAATTTATGATGGTTTAGTGATCCAAAATTACATCAATTAAATAAATGGTTCATCATAAAATATCTTAATTATTTTTACATGAATAACTATATCATCTTTAACTTAATTATTTTTTTTTTGCAAAAATTAATGATCTTACATGGTGTCTGATATTATTGTACTTTATCAAAATTTCAGTAATCACTAATCAGCCATGAAGATCATTGACACGTTAGGCATCCAACTTAAGATGAATACATGATTTTTATTTTTATTTTAATTTGATACTATCTCTTACCGCACTTACCCCTTAATTATCGTGTCTTGCATGTATTTTTTTTTTGAACGGTGCGTTTTGCATGTGTAGAAATTAGAATTATAGACACCCTCGCAATAACTATAAAACTAACCAAATGGTTATCTTATATATGGAAAATATTTTCATCAAGCCAACCTTGATATTTTATGGTACCACATTATTTTTGTACATGTATATTATAAAATCAGATTTATGTTTAAAATCATCATATTAATATAATTTTCGTAAAATTAATAAAATATATTCAAAATTATTTAGGTATTCATATGTACAAAATAAATCAATATTTTTGTTAAGAATTAAGATTTGCATGGTGAATACCATTACCCTGGACGGATAGCGGGAATCGAACCCGCATCTTCTCCTTGGCAAAGTTTATATATATATATATATATATATATATACACACATATATGAACGATTAACAATCTCTAATTTTGTTGATTTTTTACCGAGATAACTTTAACATGAGCATTTAGAAAATGATATTGAGTCCGATGGTCTCTTATATGCTCACGCGTGACGTCGAATGTGCATGCGATTACCATATTTAATTTAACTATCAATCTCATTATGCGTAGGCCTAGCTTTAGCTTTGTTAGTTTAATCTGATGAAGGTGACTCTTAATTGATTAGTTTCGTCGACGTCAAAGATGAAAACCCTCCAATCATATGCCTCAACTCAGCTTAAGTTCTTTCTCTTCCCCTTTATTTTTCGAAAAATATATCTTAGAAAATATATCTTATTTTCTAAATATAGAGCGTCAAAATTTATAACATATTTCATTTATTAAAAATATCGTTTTTCACGAAAATATCGACAATTAAATTGATAAAAAATCATATTAATTTTGATATTGATATCGATATCATTCATAAGCAACAAAAAAAAAAATATTGAAAATTTATTCCAAATTTGAAATTTTTAAATGAAATTTTAAAATATAATTAAAGACCCAAGAATAATACTTATATTATATAAATTAAGAGGAAAAGTTTCTTCCCTCGTGATTATTATGTTAAGACCCCTAAATATATATATATTTTTTCAAAAATATCATAAATATTTCTTCAATATGGTTCATTATCAAAATTTTAAAATATAGATGTATTAACTAAAATTTTATAAAGATTGCGGATATTTTGATCCTCTATATATTACCATCGATCAAATAAGCAGCAAAAATTAAAGGAGACAAGATAAGAAGGTGTCCAAATATTATTAGTTGTGGGGTTTGAGGCTTTCAAAGTCAAGACTGTGACCTGTCGGTCTCATGAATGAATGCATGATTTCTCATGTAAATAAAGACAACACTCCAGCCCAGTCGGACCCACCACGTACGAACTAATAAAGAGTTCTAGCTAGGTTTAGCTGTGCGATTTAACCTGCGTGCGCCCAGTCACCAAGACACGTCGATACGTACCTACGTACGAATCGGCGTATGTCTTTCCCAACACTTCAAAAAAAAAAAAAAACCTAACTCGCACGTGCTCAATTTGTCTACTAGCTAGCTAGCTGATCTAGATTGATCCTGCCATCTTCATCGATCCTCATGACTAATATTTGTTCATTGTTTTTCAGTTGTCTCTATTTACAAACAAAGAAAAAAGACAGTTTCTGGAGAATAATTATTTTGAATTATATGTACAGTCGATTAAAAACAATGGAAGAAGACAGCGTCTAGAGAATATATAATTATGTTGAATTATATAAAGTCTATTAAAAATAAAGAAATAAGACAGTTTCTAGAGAACAACTAATTTAAATATTTATTAATATATATAAAGGTTGATATATTTATTAATATATCTATTAACTTATATTATAATAATGGACTGATAATCAGAGATTGAAATATCGACTGATAGGGCCGATATATCGACGATATATCGTCAAAATTGGTCGGCGGCAGCTAAGAGGGGGGAGAGAAATTGAGCGAAATATCGACATTGTTCCTTGTTTTAAGCTTATCGATCTCCTTATTTCATTAAAACGATCGAGATAAGAACAAATTTCATAAAAATCGGACGTAAAACCATCAAGTTACAGCCGGGTCATGCCGCTGGGTCAAAAAACCCGAATAGCAGATCCGCACAAGGTAGAAGATGAGTGTTTTAAGTCAGTAAATACACTTTATATATTACTTGGTTGCCTAATATATTAATCAGGCAAGTTAGTAGAGTTTGTTGTGGGCTGTTTTTATTTAAAAACAGTTGCCCACAACCTAAGTTCGACCACCCCAAGGCTCGGATGCCTTTCTTTTTTCTTTTTCTTTCTTTTGTTGCGTATGATGCCTTTTTTTTTTTTCTTTTGCTACTTTTTTTTTCTTTTTTTCTTTCATTTATTTCTTATTTTGAACTATATTTTTCATTTATTCCTTATTTTGAATTATATTTGTCATTTTTTCCTTATTTTGAACTATATTTGTCTTTTTTCCCAATTTTAAATATATCAATCATTTTCAATTTTAAAAATATCAATCATTTTCAATTTTAAAAATATCAATCCTTTTCCATTTTTGAACAAAAATTGACTCCGTTTTTTTATCATTTTTTTCAAATTTTAATTATATTTACTCATTTTATAATTTTTCTTCCATTTAAATTTTTTTTAGACTTATTGATATGTTTTTAATTATATTAACATTCAATTATAATATTTCACTTCAATTTATGTTTATGTTTAAATTTTTATATTACTAGTAATCGGTAAAACTCTATTGTGTCATATTATTCATCATATATTTATTATATCAAAGTCATTTTATAATTTTTATTAGTCCTATATAAGTATAATTGGTTATTTAAGTTTTTCTCAAAATTTCATTCCAAATTTTTCAACTTTTAAACCGAATTTCCGTCATTTTTGTTGACTATAAACGATATCGATATTTAAGACGAGATATCCATAAATTTAATTAGCGATATATCCGTCGATATTCTAATCCTCATAAATTAATAATACCTACTCTATTTCTGTATAGTTACTCCGACAAAGTACATATTTTAAAAATAAAAATAAGTGGACCAGCAAAGTTGACCTGCTACGATATTAGCTAGCTTGAGAAATGGCACGCTCACAATAAGATAAGAAGTCAGAATATAGGACTGAAACGACGACGTTGATCACGACTGTAACGCCTTGTAAATGACTACGAAACAAGGGAGAAGTGCTTTGGGGTTGTAAACAACGAGCTCTTCAAGATTCGAGTAGATTCCGGCGAATCCGGCAACAGAATCGTAGGAGCCAGCTCCCGATGACAAGGAGAAGCCACTATCCTCCGCCGGCAGCGCGTCGTCCGCAACGTGCCTTACCCTGCCAGCAATGACGCGGCACACCAGCATGGCCCTGCGCCAGTCCGTACAATTCAAGGAGGAATCGTGGGCCCTACCGCTACTGGCGGTGGTCCGCACTCCCTTGCGGCCCCCACCTCCTTCTCCCTCGGCGCCTTGGAAGCCGTGGCGAATGATCGTGCACACTCCGCAGCCCGGTACGGAGCCGCACAAGCCGGACGAGCCGCGTGCGCCGAGGGTGCACGAGATGCTGGTGCAGTGGAACCGCAACAGCTCGTTACCGTCTGCTGCGCACCTGGGGTTCTTTCGTGTGCTGCTCAGCGCACGGCTCTTCACTGCGTTCCGGCAGTCCTCGAACCGTTGGATCGTGCGCTACGTGTTTTGGACTTTTAGTATCCGTTCGATATTGCATAGTGGAATGTCCTTCTTCAGCCAACTTGACTTGGAGATTATCTCCACAATGTTTCGTCCGGAATCTTCAACCGCCAGCTCCGATACTCCACAAATATAAAACTAAGTTAATAATTTTGAATATTTATTTTTCCCTATTATGGAATATTTTATGGATTTTTTTCAAATATAGTAATTAATAAGAGAAAACATGTTAAAAGTCCATTAATGAAATTATTTATTTTCCACTTGTCCGTGGGGTCGTCATGGTTGACTTTTAACCCCACGAGATAGAGAGGAGTACTGTTCTCTAGTTAAGACAGGTCCACCTTACAAATCAAAGTCATTTATTTGGTCGTGCGTGGACAGCTGTCGGTTGGTACTCATGAACTTGACCGTCTTTTTTTCTTTCTCCCTATTAATGGAATATGAAAGTGACTATATATAACATGAAAAGAATAAATTAAGCATGGAATAATTAGCAACAATTTGCATCAAAATAAATTTGATTAATTCGTGTATGTAAAAGCATATAATAATTTACCAGCATGCCGAGTTGCTTGGTGATGTTCCAAACTTTCCATCTTGGGGAAGATCTCTCCGCAGTGAGAGCAAGCACATACACTAGACCTTGGAACCGGGTACCTGTTTTATTTATTATTTAATAAATAATTACAATTATGTTATAAAAAAAAAAAGCTGAAGATTTGGAAATTTTTTAAAATGACAATAATTATATTTCATTTTTGAGGTACGTATTCTCACATATAATTATTTCAATTTATCGAATTATTTATTTACATATATCATAATAATAATTATTTATTTTCTAAATTATCATATCAAAATTATTTCTCTATTTTGTTTTGTCAAATTATTTGTTCATATATATAATAATAATTGTTCATTTTCTAAATTGTCATATTAAAATTATTTCTATAAAAAAATTAATAATATTAAAAAAAATTAATTATTATTATATATATCAATTAAATTATCGGATCACAATGAATATATTATTTTTTATTAAAACCGTTGAATTGTTTAATATATTTACATATATATGACTCAAAAATTTCAATTTCATAATTTTGATGTGATATTTAAAAAATAAATAATTTCAATTATAATATATATAATATAAATAGAAATGAGAATGTACCGCCGGCATAGAATACAAGAATTTTCTTTTTGAAAATGATGACAAAAAGGAAGGTAGTTAATTAATGACCCAATTAATGTTAATTACCTGCTAGGGTCAACGATCATGTGGCACTCATAACAACCGGAGAGTTTCCGGAATTGCATTCCTCTGGAGGAGGACGTATGATAAGATGCAGCGGTGGCAGCAGAAGTAGCGTTGGATCTAGTTGACCGAGTTGATGACCGAGTCACTGGTTTCCGAGCGAGTAACCCAGTTTCCTGACCCAGCGAGCTACTCTCGGGCGACGAGCTATCAGCTCTATGAACAACCCTAGCGTTTCCATGGACGACATCTCTGAAGCTGCAGATGGAGCTGCAAGAAGACCCGAGCTTCGAGTACCCGCCGCCGACATTAATGTTTGTCGTCCTCGGCTTCGATGGGTCATGGACGCCTCTTGACCCTTCGATCTGTTTGCAGGTGAGGAGGTTCTTGATTTGGTCCCACGAAGATGAAGATGGTGGTTTTTGTTGCTTTTTTTTGTCGATGGAGTTGGTCGACGACAGCTTTTGCCTGCGTTTTGATGATGGCGGTTGTGGTGGTGGCTTCTTCTTAGGCTCTGTGGCCTCTGGCACAAAAGTGAACAAAGCCATAGAAAAAAAGGAGAGAAATAATGTGAAGAACAAGCTCTTTCTGTATATATGCTCTTTCTATGGACATATAGTCTATAGATATATGATGTTATATATGAAAAAAGAGAGAGAGGTTTTGGAATTGGGACACTTTGTTCTTGGTTTTGTAGTTTGATAGTCCTTTTTTTTTTTTTTTTTGAGTAGTGGAAGATGGATCCGAGACGAGTAAATAACTATGAGCAAAAGGCAAAAAGGGGGAGGTCGTGTAGTGTGGTGGGTCTATTTCATTATTTTATTGCCTCTTTTGATAATTATATTTAAAGTTTAATTGTTTTGGATTAGCTAGTCTAACTAACTTAATTAATTTACATATTATAATATACTTAATTAATTTACATATTATAATATGTGGAAACGATAAAATAAAATAATTATAACACCTACAAAAATTTACATATATAATGCTAGAGTATGTGTAAACGGTGGAATGAAGTTGTAATAACACTAACAAAACATTCACTTAATTAATCATGAACAAAACATTATCTAGAAATCATAGTCATAAATGCATTCAAACCAATCATTTATCTAACAATTATAACCATATTCATAATCAGGCCAATCCATGCCATAAAACTAGTAAAAACATATATTTAAGCATGTATTAGAGTTATGACAGCAAACGTCCACTCACAGTACCGCCACTCGTTCAGAATAAGAGTTGTAAGCCAATCAATCCAAAGCCTCTAGGACGTCCGTTGTAACGACCCGAACTTTTGTAATTATTATTTTATTGTAAATTGACCGTTTTGCCCCTGAAGGGGGGGGAAAGTTGACTTTTACCTCGGGAAGTATTTAGGACTTTGACACGTGACCGTGACGTAGTTTAGGACGTCACGAGTTCATAGGCAGGTGACACGTTCGATTCCGACGTTCGAGGAAGAAGTTGTGACGTTCGGAAGTCGAGGGGCATTTTGGTAATTTGGCCATTTGGGGGCCAAATGTTGACTTTTGACCCGGGAAGTCCAACGGACGAGGGCCAATGACCGTTACGTAGGTCTCGTCGATACGAATCCGTAGACAGGCGGCACGCTGAATTCGGACTTACGACGAAAAAGTTATGGTCAAGAACGTAACCGAACTAACCGAGACTCGGAACTTAAATTAATAATAAAATATTATAATCTGTTTTACTTTAACCCAATCAATCTGGACCCTTGATGAGTGACACATGTCACTCATCTACCCCATCCACATCATCCCCAACATTCTGGATCTTGGTCTGCCATGGGATTAATTAAATGGTTTATTTTCCTTAAATCCTCACCCTTCACTCTTCACTCAGGATGAATCACAGCCATCCATTCTATTTCTCCTTCTGTTCTTAAGCCATCAGAGACTCATTTCTTCATTTTCATTCCTTCCTTCAAACCGTGCAACCTCCCATCCTTCAAACAATCACACCAGCAGCTAACCACCCAACCTTCTTCATCAGGCAGCACCAGACCGTGCACCACCACCACCAGACACCGGCCAACGCCACCACGGCCACCCTGCACGGCCGGAAAACCCACAAACCCGTGAAGACCCGTGCAGCCCAAAACCATCCAACCATCCAAACCACGACGTCTGGACTCGAACCAACCTAGGGCTAGGACCATTGTGACCTCTGGACGGCGTAGGACTGGACTGGGCAGCCCACGGCGGCGACACGGCGGCGGTAAGCCTGCAAACCCGTAATGGCCGATTTTCCTTCCCTGCCTCAAACCGTCCGTTTTTAACGTTGCATTTGCTTGGTTGTTTTTGAGACTTAACCTAGGAGACTAGACGAGTGTTTTGGACCTGAGTTGGTGGCTGGAAACGTGACGGCTCGCCGGAGAAGACGAACCAGAACCGGCAGCCATTTCCCCGTCGTTTTTCAGGTGATTCCTTGATCTTAAAATCCAGTTTTGATCACACAGAGCCATAGAACATGTTCAGACGAGTCCATAGGAACAAACCCCATCGATTTTGGTGGTCGGAATCACGATCTGTGATCGGGTCGAACCGTGGGTCTGCGGTGACCCGATTCGCAGACCCGATACTGTAGCTGATGACGTCATCATGCTGACGTCAGCAGTGACGTCATGATGACGTCATCATGTCAGAATATTGTCAGACCAGGGACCAATGGACTGTTGACACGTGTCATCTGCCACTGTCAGTGATGACGTCATGCTGACGTCAGCATCACTGTAGCACTGTTGACCAGAGGGTTGACCGGCGCGTGGGGGGCGCGTGTGAACAGTGTTTTGTGTGGGACCAGTGCCATTTTCAAGGTTTCGACGATACGGATCCAATGGCGGTGGTTTCGTGTCGATCGGAGATCGTTAAGTTGGTCAAATTAGGGTTTGATGCCTTGGGAAGCGTGTTCGGACGGCTTTCCCGGGCCGGTTTCAGTCTAGGGTTTCGTAGTTGTTTAGTAGGGACTTAAAGTGACCTTTACGTATGTTTTGGGCATGACAGGAATTGTACTTTAAACCTTGGACGGGGCTTTACGCTCGGGAGTGCAGCGGGATTGTACTGTGAGTGGGCCTTTGATTTCACTAAACTTCGGCATGCATAACTGTTTTACTTCCTACTATATCTATATGTGATTTGAGTAAAAGTATCTGTTTATCTTGTGTATGATTTATGGCACGTATTACGATGTTTGGGCATGAGACCCGTCTGGTTGTTGATAAATGATTTGGAGTCATATATATGTATAATGGAACTCGATATTATCTGTGGTACTGCACTGTATAGATCTACCCTAGGATTCTATCTCCTCCGGATGTAGGTACACCGGAGCGGTCACGGCGCATTGCCTGTGAGGAGTCATTCTACGGAGGGACCGGACCGTAGGGTGACTCAGGAGCAGGATTGCTACTATTGGACGTCTGGGACGTCAGGCATCTAGAATGCCATGCTCGGACTAGGTTCGGGATTTGGACTCGGGATTGAGACCCCGGGTGGCACGCGTAGCCTTGAGACTGTGACCTTATTGGGCGTCTGGGACGTCAGGCATCTGGGATGTCAGGGTTGGGATGTATAGTGCAGTGACTAAGATTATATTATGTTGATATTATTCTGCTTATGACTATATGGTTTTGTGGTTTTGATACTATGCATGTCTTTTCGGAAAACGGAGGGGAAAAGTTATATGTTTTCGAAATGGTAAACTACTTTGTAAACCTTGAGTTTCGGCCCACTCACCTTTGTTGTTTTACCACCCCTCCAGGTAGTGCTATCGAGGAGGAGGATCCCGAGGAGGAAGAGGCATAGGTTTACGTTGCGTACCTGAACCCTACTGCTGGGTAGGTTGGCACGTAGTGTGTCTAGAGTCGTGCTCAATAAATTGTATTCGGGAACCATCCCTTGTCTGACACTATTTGTATTTGAGTATTTGTGTGGTGTGCTATGTATGACTTAACTATGGATTTTCTTTACGCATTTTATCTTCATTAAGGGTATTTTTGGTATTTTAACGTCGGGTGTCAGACGGGAGCAGGGCACGTCCCGGGTGGTCCCAGGGGGATCGGGGCGGGTCCTGTCAACTTGGTATCAGAGCACTAGGTTGTGGTCAGCATGCTAGACTAGTGGTCAGTACTTAGTTTAAACGATGTCAGTATCTAATCTATGCCTCTTAACAGCGGGTTATGCCTCCAAGGAGAATTCCTCAAATACGAACTGACGAGGAAATCGCGAGAGAGATGGAATGTGCTAGCATTGAGCGGGCTCAAAGGTTGGGAGCCACACCGTTCAGCGGGGGATCAAACCCCGAGGATGCCCATGAGTGGATTGCGAAATGGGAAAGAATCTTCACCGTGATGCATTGCCCACCCGGCGAGCGGGTGGCATTGGCGGCCTTCTTACTGGAAGGCGGGGCTTATCAATGGTGGCATGGTCTTGAGATGTCCGGGTGGACTGTTCACACCACCACATGGGAGGTCTTTCGTGCCCGATTCTTAGATCAGTATTACCCGCGTTCATTTCGCATGGCACGAGAGGCAGAGTTCCTGCGACTGGAACAGGGAGATATGTCCGTGGCAGATTACGAGCAGACCTTCGGGAAGCTTTCCCGTTTTGCCGCAGCTTTCGTGAGTACTGAGGAGGAAAAATGTCAAAGATTTGAGTTGGGACTCCGAGGGGAGTTGCGGGCAAGTGTGACGGCTACTAGTTACGCGACTCTGAGGGACATGGTCGACGCTGCAGTTCGTGTCGAGGCCAGTCTGGCGGCACACCAGGCGCGACAATCATCAGGCGAGGGGCAGCGCCGGGATCGTCCACATCCTGGACCAACCGGACCAAAGATCTCTAAGGGGGGAAATTACCGAGGAGCATCCTCATCTCTACGTGGTCGTGGCTGGTCAGGTCGACATGGGAATTCTCAGAGGGGTGGATCGAGATTCAGTTCTGGACAGCATCAGGCTTGGAGTGGTACATCAGGAGGGTCTTGGGATGGACCGAGGACAGTTAATTGCTTTGCTTGTGGAGGAGCGGGCCACTATGCCCGAGATTGCCATTTATTGTCAAGGAACAACGAGACTAAAGGTGTTAGTGTGACACAGAGTTCGGCTTCTCACCCTTCCAGAGGCCGAGGACAGAGTGCTGAGCGTGGCGCGCGTGGGCGCGGACAGACTGCGGGACCCCGAGCTCGTGTTTTTGCAGTGACTCAGCAGCAGGCGAGGTCAGCCCCTGGTGTGGTTACAGGTACTCTTCATATCTCAAATATTGTTGTACGGGTATTAATGGATGCTGGGGCTACTCATTCTTTTATTTCGAAAAGTTGTGCGGGTATGTTAGATCGTGAGGTGTCAGCCTTGGATAGTGAAATGGGTGTTGGTACACCGATGGGCGTTGTGTACATCGTGAATCAGGTGATCCGGAGATGCCCAGTAAGGGTGGAGGATGTAGATCTGCTAGCTGATCTAATCCTGATGGATATCCATGACTTTGATGTTATCTTAGGAATGGATTGGTTGACTGAGCACGGTTCGCTCATCGACTGTTGTAGTAGGCAGGTGATTCTGCGAAGTCCGGGTTTGCCGGAGGTTACTTTTCAGGGAGAGCGCGACGGTTCGCTACCTGAAGTAATTTCTTCACTTGCCGCTACGAAGCTTCTACAGAAGGGATGCCAGGGTTATCTGGCGCATGTTGTGACGACGAATAGTGATACTTCGGGTGCCGATGATATACCTGTGGTGCGGGAATTTCCGGATGTGTTCCCGGAAGATTTGCCTGGTTTACCACCACATCGGGAGATTGAGTTCACGATTGAACTACTTCCCGGCACACGACCTATATCGCAGGCACCATATCGGATGGCACCAGCGGAGTTACGGGAACTGAAGATCCAATTGCAGGAGTTGGTGGACTTGGGATTCATCCGACCGAGTACATCACCGTGGGGAGCACCAGTATTATTTGTGAAGAAGAAGGAGGGGAGCCTCCGTTTGTGTGTGGATTATCGACAGCTCAACAAGGTCACGGTAAGGAACCAGTACCCCTTACCCAGGATTGACGATCTCTTTGATCAACTGCGGGGAGCACAGTACTTCTCGAAGATAGATTTACGATCTGGTTATCACCAGTTGAAGATTGCTGAAGGAGATGTCCCGAAGACAGCGTTTCGGACCAGATACGGGCATTATGAATTCCTTGTGATGCCTTTCGGCTTGACGAATGCTCCAGCAGCATTCATGGATCTAATGAATAGGGTCTTCCGATCTTATTTGGATAAGTTCGTGATCGTGTTCATTGATGAC
Source organism: Prinsepia uniflora (assembly GCA_032719365.1). Classification (NCBI taxonomy): domain Eukaryota; kingdom Viridiplantae; phylum Streptophyta; class Magnoliopsida; order Rosales; family Rosaceae; genus Prinsepia; species Prinsepia uniflora. The sequence continues at coordinate 78,348,895 of CM064868.1, read as the reverse complement.
ATCCTTGTGTACTCGAGGAGTGCTCAAGCTCATGAGGAACACTTACGTTCGGTGTTAGGGAAGCTGAGGCAGAACCAGTTATACGCCAAGCTGAGTAAGTGTCAGTTTTGGCTAACCAGCATTGGTTTTCTGGGACATGTAGTGTCAGCAGACGGGATTAGCGTGGATCCCCAGAAGACCGAAGCGGTGACAAATTGGGCTAGACCGACAACCGTGACAGAGGTACGGAGTTTCGTTGGTTTGGCAGGATACTACCGGAGATTTGTTGAGGGCTTCTCTAGTATTGCTGCACCGTTGACTCGTTTAACCAGGAAGGGAGTAAAGTTTGTTTGGGATGAACGGTGTGAGCAGAGTTATTAGGAATTGAAACGTCGGTTAACTACCGCACCTGTTCTTGCTTTGCCGGATAACAGTGGAGAGTTCGAAGTCTACAGTGACGCATCGTTGCAAGGTTTGGGTTGCGTGCTGATGCAGAATGGCAGAGTTATCGCTTATGCATCGAGACAACTAAAGACACATGAGCTGAACTACCCTACGCATGATCTGGAGTTGGCGGCGGTGGTTCACGCTTTAAAGATCTGGCGACATTATCTGTACGGGGTGACTTGCAGGATCTTCACCGATCATCAGAGTTTGAAGCATTTGTTCACTCAGAAGGAGCTGAACGTAAGGCAGCGACGGTGGTTGGAACTGATCAAGGATTACGATTGTACGATTGAATATCATCCAGGGAAGGCGAACGTTGTGGCAGACGCACTCAGTAGGAAGTCAGCAGGATCGATTGCACACCTGAGGCTGGTGTACCTTCCTTTGCTAGTGGAACTCCGAAGAGCTGGAGTTATGCTGGGGATGGATGAGCAGGGAGCTTTGTTGGCCAGTTTTCATGTACGACCTGTGCTCGTCGATCGGATTATCGAGGCACAATTGGAGGATCCGACACTTTGTATCTACAGGATCGAGGTCGAAGCAGACGAGAGGCAGGACTTTATTATTCGACCAGATGGAGCTCTGGTGAAACTGGGCCGTTTGTGTGTTCCTGCAGTGGCAGAGTTACGGGAAGAAATTCTCGAGGAAACCCACAGTTCGGCTTATGCCATGCATCCGGGAGGTACAAAGATGTACCGTACCCTCCGGGACCACTATTGGTGGGCAGGAATGAAGAAGGATATTGCAGTGTTTGTGAGCAGATGTTTGACCTATCAGCAGGTCAAGGCTGAGCGGCAGAGACCGTATGGAGCAATGCAACCGCTTCCGATTCCCGAGTGGAAGTGGGATCACATTACCATGGACTTTGTCTTCAAATTGCCTAGAACTCAGAGGGGATGCGATGGAGTTTGGGTGATTGTCGACCGATTGACCAAGTCAGCTCATTTCTTACCAGTACAGGAGACATTTAAGCCAAACCGACTGGCTCAGCTGTTTGTGAAGGAGATCATTCGACTTCATGGTACGCCGGAGTCGATAGTGTCTGATCGAGATCCGCGTTTCACATCTAGGTTCTGGCGAAGTTTGCAGAACGCCTTGGGTACAAACTTACATTTCAGTACAGCGTTCCACCCACAGACCGATGGGCAGTCAGAGAGGACTATCCAGACACTGGAGGACATGATGAGGTCTTGTGTACTGCAGTTTCAGGATTCGTGGGATACCCATTTGCCTTTGATGGAGTTCGCATACAACAACAGTTATCAGGCAAGTATCGGGATGGCACCCTACGAGGCACTGTATGGCCGACAGTGCAGGACACCTATCTGTTGGATGGAGGTAGGAGAGCGAGCAGCTTTAGGACCGGATTTGATGGACATGACCCAGGAAACAGTTCGAATTATCAAGGAAAGATTGAAGGCAGCACAGGATCGCCAAAAGAGCTATGCGGATCGACGAATTCGAGACTTGGAATTCGAGGTTGGAGATTTTGTGTTCCTTAAGTTATCTCCATGGAAAGGAATTATCCGTTTTGGCCGACGCGGGAAGTTGAGTCCACGTTACTTTGGACCGTTCGAGATCATTGAGAGGATTGGACTAGTGGCATACCGGTTGGCATTACCTCCAGAACTTGCCAGAGTGCACGATGTTTTCCATGTGTCCATGTTACGGAAATACCTACGGGACGATTCACATGCCTTGCCGGAACAACCAGTAGAACTGATGACTGATCTGAGCTTTGAAGAGAAACCAGTGCAGATTCTGGATCAGAAGAACAAAGTTCTGAGAAACAAGACGATTCGGTTGGTGAAAGTGCTATGGAGGAACCATGACGTCGAGGAGGCGACGTGGGAACCCGAAGACTTGATGAGGGAGCAGTACCCGTTTTTATTCGAGTAAATTTCGAGGACGAAATTTCTGTAAGGTGGGTAGATTGTAACGACCCGAACTTTTGTAATTATTATTTTATTGTAAATTGACCGTTTTGCCCCTGAAGGGGGGGGGGGGGGGAAGTTGGCTTTTACCTCGGGAAGTATTTAGGACTTTGACACGTGACCGTGACGTAGTTTAGGACGTCACGAGTTCATAGGCAGGTGGCACGTTCGATTCCGACGTTCGAGGAAGAAGTTGTGACGTTCGGAAGTCGAGGGGCATTTTGGTAATTTGGCCATTTGGGGGCCAAATGTTGACTTTTGACCCGGGAAGTCCAACGGACGAGGGCCAATGACCGTTACGTAGGTCTCGTCGATACGAATCCGTAGACAGGCGGCACGCTGAATTCGGACTTACGACGAAAAAGTTATGGTCAAGAACGTAACCGAACTAACCGAGACTCGGAACTTAAATTAATAATAAAATATTATAATCTGTTTTACTTTAACCCAATCAATCTGGACCCTTGATGAGTGACACATGTCACTCATCTACCCCATCCACATCATCCCCAACATTCTGGATCTTGGTCTGCCATGGGATTAATTAAATGGTTTATTTTCCTTAAATCCTCACCCTTCACTCTTCACTCAGGATGAATCACAGCCATCCATTCTATTTCTCCTTCTGTTCTTAAGCCATCAGAGACTCATTTCTTCATTTTCATTCCTTCCTTCAAACCGTGCAACCTCCCATCCTTCAAACAATCACACCAGCAGCTAACCACCCAACCTTCTTCATCAGGCAGCACCAGACCGTGCACCACCACCACCAGACACCGGCCAACGCCACCACGGCCACCCTGCACGGCCGGAAAACCCACAAACCCGTGAGGACCCGTGCAGCCCAAAACCATCCAACCATCCAAACCACGACGTCTGGACTCGAACCAACCTAGGGCTAGGACCACTGTGACCTCTGGACGGCGTAGGACTGGACTGGGCAGCCCACGGCGGCGACACGGCGGCGGTAAGCCTGCAAACCCGTAATGGCCGATTTTCCTTCCCTGCCTCAAACCGTCCGTTTTTAACGTTGCATTTGCTTGGTTGTTTTTGAGACTTAACCTAGGAGACTAGACGAGTGTTTTGGACCTGAGTTGGTGGCTGGAAACGTGACGGCTCGCCGGAGAAGACGAACCAGAACCGGCAGCCATTTCCCCGTCGTTTTTCAGGTGATTCCTTGATCTTAAAATCCAGTTTTGATCACACAGAGCCATAGAACATGTTCAGACGAGTCCATAGGAACAAACCCCATCGATTTTGGTGGTCGGAATCACGATCTGTGATCGGGTCGAACCGTGGGTCTGCGGTGACCCGATTCGCAGACCCGATACTGTAGCTGATGACGTCATCATGCTGACGTCAGCAGTGACGTCATGATGACGTCATCATGTCAGAATATTGTCAGACCAGGGACCAATGGACTGTTGACACGTGTCATCTGACACTGTCAGTGATGACGTCATGCTGACGTCAGCATCACTGTAGCACTATTGACCAGAGGGTTGACCGGCGCGTGGGGGGCGCGTGTGAACAGTGTTTTGTGTGGGACCAGTGCCATTTTCAAGGTTTCGACGATACGGATCCAATGGCGGTGGTTTCGTGTCGATCGGAGATCGTTAAGTTGGTCAAATTAGGGTTTGATGCCTTGGGAAGCGTGTTCGGACGGCTTTCCCGGGCCGGTTTCAGTCTAGGGTTTCGTAGTTGTTTAGTAGGGACTTAAAGTGACCTTTACGTATGTTTTGGGCATGACAGGAATTGTACTTTAAACCTTGGACGGGGCTTTACGCTCGGGAGTGCAGCGGGATTGTACTGTGAGTGGGCCTTTGATTTCACTAAACTTCGGCATGCATAACTGTTTTACTTCCTACTATATCTATATGTGATTTGAGTAAAAGTATCTGTTTATCTTGTGTATGATTTATGGCACGTATTACGATGTTTGGGCATGAGACCCGTCTGGTTGTTGATAAATGATTTGGAGTCATATATATGTATAATGGAACTAGATATTATCTGTGGTACTGCACTGTATAGATCTACCCTAGGATTCTATCTCCTCCGGATGTAGGTACACCGGAGCGGTCACGGCGCATTGCCTGTGAGGAGTCATTCTACGGAGGGACCGGACCGTAGGGTGACTCAGGAGCAGGATTGCTACTATTGGACGTCTGGGACGTCAGGCATCTAGAATGCCATGCTCGGACTAGGTTCGGGATTTGGACTCGGGATTGAGACCCCGGGTGGCACGCGTAGCCTTGAGACTGTGACCTTATTGGGCGTCTGGGACGTCAGGCATCTGGGATGTCAGGGTTGGGATGTATAGTGCAGTGACTAAGATTATATTATGTTGATATTATTCTGCTTATGACTATATGGTTTTGTGGTTTTGATACTATGCATGTCTTTTCGGAAAACGGAGGGGAAAAGTTATATGTTTTCGAAATGGTAAACTACTTTGTAAACCTTGAGTTTCGGCCCACTCACCTTTGTTGTTTTACCACCCCTCTAGGTAGTGCTATCGAGGAGGAGGATCCCGAGGAGGAAGAGGCATAGGTTTACGTTGCGTACCTGAACCCTACTGCTGGGTAGGTTGGCACATAGTGTGTCTAGAGTCGTGCTCAATAAATTGTATTCGGGAACCATCCCTTGTCTGACACTATTTGTATTTGAGTATTTGTGTGGTGTGCTATGTATGACTTAACTATGGATTTTCTTTATGCATTTTATCTTCATTAAGGGTATTTTTGGTATTTTAACGTCGGGTGTCAGACGGGAGCAGGGCACGTCCCGGGTGGTCCCAGGGGGATCGGGGCGGGTCCTGTCATCCGTGCTTGTCAAATTCACACCCGAATTTGGGGCCCGAGGGGGGGCACTAAAAATATCTATAAGTCCAAACATAAAACCCAAAAAAACCCCTGAACTGAAAATGCGTCCCGAACTCGCTTCCCGAGGAGAAAATCCTCCAAAACACCAACCAAACGATCTCCGATCGACTTGAAACTACCACTATTGGATTCAGGAATTAAAAATCTTTCGAACAAGACTAGTTTCACCTCAAAATTTGAGCCCACGCGTTTGTCAATGTTTCACCCATGTGCGGTCAACACTGACGTCAGCCCTAGCTGACATCACCTAACATTTGATAGGATCTAACGGGCTACCACATGTCACCTACTAGCATTATCATGACATCATGCTGACATCATCCTACCATGCCACATCTGACAACCTCTGACAATATACCGCGTGACACTGACCATCCACAATCACGTGGCTTGACATGATAACGTCACCTCTTAACGGCATCGTCGTATACCTTCAGTTGTGTCGACCCGTGGCTCTGTAACGGGTCAGTCGACTCGAATCGTGACATGGCTCTAACTTCGCCATTTCTCAACCAATGTTCGTCATTCATTCAGCCTTCTAATTGTCATTCACCCAGAAAATGATCTATGATGTTAAAATCAGGAAAACTAACCTGAAATACCTCTAGCCAAGTTCGATCTTCACGAGTCACTTTCAAGCTCCCTTCTGAGCCCCACCTTGTGTCTAATTTCTCTATTTCTTTACCCTAGGTTCCTAGGCTCCAACCAGCCTCCATGGCTCCAATCTCTTCCTTAATCTCTCACGACCTCCCCTCATTCTCTGTTTCTTTCAAACAAGAACAAACTGAGGAGGATGATGAATGAAAATGGGGTGGGGTGGTTTTTGAGGTGAGTTCGAACAAAAGAGAGAGAGTGAGATTGTAAAAGGTATGGACCATAGGGAGGGTGACACTTGTCACTCATCCCATGAACCATAGTAGATATTCAGGGTCCCATTAATTAACAACCAAAATTCAACTTCCTCGATAATTATGCAACGCTAAAATCTGACTAAACTTTCATTGACCCGTAAAATCACGTTATAATGTCCAAAATCGACGTACCGCCTATCTACGTAATCGCAAACCCCCGATATACGTAACGTGCCTAGGTAAATGTACAAATAACCTCTCAGTCAAAAGTAAACATTTTCCCAGTTTAGGAGCAAAATCATCATTTCACGTCAACAAATCTCAAAAATCCACAATTAATTCTCGATAATCTCCTGATAATTCTGTAATTACAGGTTGGGTCATTACAAAATAGTTTTGGACAATATGTCATGAATAGTATCATTTGAGGGGCTAAATCTTGCCTTAGCCCCTTACTTTTGCTTCTACCACTAGACATGTTCTAAGCTCCCAAAGTTTCGGGTTTCTTCCTCCTCTCACCTCAGTCGTGTTGTATGGTCCTTCTCCTTCAAACCTGAGCTTACCTTGCTCTTGAGTTCCACTGTGTGTGATTCTACCCTTGAATTACCTTTTCATTAATAAAATCATCTTTCTAAAGAAAAATTGATGAAAGTGAAAATTGTTTAGTCATTCGCATGTGTTACGACCATCAAAGATTTCGTTAACGTATATTTGATATTTTTATGGTAATTTTTAATACATAGAATGATTAAATGATCGGTGTCTTATTTAATTTTGCTAAAAATGACCTAATTTACATAATACTTTGGAAATTCAACATTTCATCTTATATCACCACATGCATAGGAAAAGTTCGATAATCAACAATGTGGAAACAAGTATATATTTACCGAAAATAATAAGTGTACCAATTATAACCACGGGATTTCTGCTGCCTAATTGACTTCTATACACAAAGAATCTAGAGGCAATATATATTTATTTTAATGAAAATGGAAACATGAGTCTACTTTTAGAGGGGAGGGTATTTTGTCTAAAGACAATGAAGCTTAACGTTTTTATATCAAGTGTGATGTGGTTGGTTTCATTTGTTTTAAACAAAAACTACTTTTATAAGGTGAGGTTGATACCCAATTTTTATATTACGTATCCTTGTCAAAAATAAAAATTACTTAGTATTCAAAATTTGGTGTCGCTATAACTACTATAGTGACAATAAGTATTTGTCGTAAAAACCCAATTTCCAAAATGTATGCCCCAATTTAAAGTTATTAATGACAATATTGAATTCTTGTCTCCCTCGTTAATAAGTGGCGAGTTTGAGTCCTGAAGCCTCACGCAACAACACAATCTAAAGGAAGGACCAGTAGGGCATAATATTATTGACGATGCAAATTTCGTACATTTCGCTCAATATATCATCAGAATTTAGGGGGGGAGGGTGACACCTAAAGGGGGTAAAAGAAGGAGTTTGAGTTGGGTCAAGTTGTCGAGTCGAGAAGCCCGAGTTTCACACCCGTTGTAGGAAAAAGATGAAGGCCACTTTGTATGAGTTATATATTATACGAGTTTTAAAATTGCAACAATCGTGGCTTAGATGAGTCGGTTTTGTGACTAGCCTTCTTTCCTAGGCACCTTGGTTCAAATCCGCCCAAGTTGAAAGCCAAAGGTTGGTAGTTGTTGATTGGTTTTTTTTTTTTTTCAAACCATTGCTTCTCATTTTTCAACAAACTTTAGCCATTTTTTTTTTCTTTCAATTTTAAATATATCCATTCCATCCAAATTTTGAACAAAGTTTGACCCTATTTTTTCATTTTTCAACAAACTTTAGCCTTTTTTTTTCTTTTTTTTTCCAATTTTAAATATATCCATTCCATCAAATTTTTTAATGGAGTTTGATCCTATTTTTTCATTTTTTCCAATTTTAAGTATATTTGGACTTATTTTATCATTTTTCTTTCATTGAATTTTTTTTATGCGTATTGTTATGTTTTTAACTATATTAATATTCAATTATAGTAATTTATTTCAAATTATGTTTACTACCGATATATCTGTCGCTTTCGATATTGCAATCATTCAGGACAAGTTATGACTTTTTAAATTTGGGCAGATCAATCCTCTTCAATTGATTAACATATCGGGCTGGACTAGGGCTCCTTACAAAATGGTGCTTTGCGTATATTGGGCCACAACTACGTAGCGGCCCAACATGACGACTAAACGAGCAAGCCCAAAAGAGAAACCATTGTCGCTGAAAAAATAGGACCGAGGAACGCTCGTCGGTTTTTAGTGAGAAAGTGAGAAATCACGTCTTGAAATTGAATCATAACCGTTCTCTGAACTAAACCCTAGCTAACTGTTCAGTTGGGGTTTAAACTCTAAAGGTCTTTATCCATGGCGTCAGTTCATAAATCTCAGATAAATCCTAACAATGTTGCTCTAACGTCTGTATAATTTTAATTTATTTTTGTAAAATAGATGTTATCTCACTCTTCAGAAGATTGCCAGAGGAGTGTTTGTTCTTAAAATAGATAAAAAAATCGAGGATGTCTGATGATTCTAGAACCACATGGGAAGGTTGCAGCGTCTTGCTGGACATCAACGACGGCGACCGCCTGGTTTTCGCCCGTCTCTCTGCCGCCGCGTAAGTCCTCGGCTCTCAATTTCTGCTTTCAGTCTCTTTAAAACACATAAGCGTGCTTAGGAAAACGATGCACAGCTGAATACTGCTTAATGGATGTGCAGGACTTTGAAAATTGGGAATAAGAATTGCTCTCTGCAGCCATTGGTTGGCTGCCCCTTTGGTTCTTTCTTTCGAGTTGAAAACGGAACAGAAGGCCCCTATTTGTCCCGCTATACGCCCTCCGCAGAAGGTCTGGTTTTTCTTTGTTTCGTTACATTTATTAATTTCAGAGATTATTTGTTTATGAAAGTGCAATCTTTCCTTGTGTTATGTTAAGATTTGGTTAAGATGACTTTTTATTTTTATTTGTTTTTGATATATTGCCTATTGTCTTTCATCATTCATTGCATCTTAAATTTCATGCTCCAGGCAATCATATTCAGGAAAAAGGTGAGGAACAGTCGACAGACGAGTTAAGAGATAATCGGGCATTGATTGACAACAACAAAGCGCAATCTTTGACCGGTGAAGATATCAATGAGATGCGACGGTGAGAATGAATTATGTTGCACTTTCTAATTGCAGTATCTATCTGTCTTTTAAATTTGGGATGAAACAATTGTGTTATTCTATGTTAGCTATACTTGCATTTTAATCTTTATCCCTAGAAATCATGACAAAGGCTAACAATGTTTGATTTAGGCAAGGTGCAACTGGTGATGAGATAGTTGAAGCTCTCATTGCAAACAGTGCAACATTTGAGAAAAAAACAGTGTTCTCACAGGTAGTTTAGAGCTTGTGTTGTACGTTGTATTTTTTTGAGGCAGGGCGTGGAAGCTAAGTTCATGTCTGACGTTGCAGGAGAAATATAGGTTGAAGAAGCAAAAGAAATATGCTCCAATTGTACTTCTTAGGCGCCCTTTCACTAGAAGGTTGCCTATTAATTTTGAATTACAAGTTTTATTTTGAAAGCATTGAAGGTTCCTAACACATTGTAGTTTTCTGGTGGGGGGTTTTCCTCCTCGATTCTCCCAAGAAAAAAAATCTTTGAAATACTGTTTCTGGTAATGATTGAGAAAGGCTTCTATTGAAATCTGGGGTATTAGTTAATTTATGCGAGGAGTGTGGTTTCTATTGAAATCTGGGGTATTAGTTAATTTATGCGAGGAGTGTGGTTTCTATTGAAATCTGGGGTATTAGTTAATTTATGCGAGGAGAGTGGTCGTCAGACCATCTCCAGTTAGCATTATTTTGGAGCAGTGTGGGTGTGTATCTATAATGATATCAGAATCTAAATTCTTTGTTGCTGAGTTGTCCTTCTTGTTTTTCTTTCAGTATATGCGAGGCATACTTAATGAAGTATCCAGCTAGAATTGGGTAAGGACATTGTCTCTTTTAGTTTCGTTTACTGTTGGTGAATTACTTCCTCAAATTATTTGCTCATAGTTTTGTATTAAATGTTCTCCTTTTGATTCAGATTCTTGCGGATGGATACATTATCTCTTCTGCTTTCCATGGCTAATGTTTCTGCAAATTCTGATGTCCTCGCAGTGGATATGGTTGGAGGGCTTCTTACTGGTGCTGTGGCGGAGCGTTTAGGAGGTCTGCTATTTGTTACCGTTTTTTTTTTCTTTCAAGTGCTTCTTACTATGTACTTTGGATTGTTTTGGCCACTGCTACAATTTGTGCATGAAATTTTGGATGCTGAATGCTTCTGTATGTTTTACAGGTATAGGCTATGTCTGCAACACCTATCTTGGTAGCTCTCCTTATTCTATGGATATAGCGAGAATATTCAACTTTGGTGATGAAATTTGTAAGAGGTACATATCTGCCTTTGAGTTACGCTATTGTAGGACATGCAGTTCGATAAATTTTGACTACTTATGTAAGCAAGCGTTATATTAAGAAATTGAAGAAATTAGAGGACTCTAGATTAAATTAAGATTCAAAGCCTATGAATAATTATCACATAGCTGCGAATCTGCAATTTTGTGAAATTATAGAAAATAAATGATTTTTCGTTTTCTTAGCAACAGTGCTTTTTGAAAGTTTTAAAGAATACTACCTGATTATATAAGTTTGTAGACAGATATTAACGTTCTTATGAATCATCTCTTCCTGGAATCTTAATTTCTTGAATGATGCCAAGATAGCCAGGGTGGATTTTCTTTACTCCACTTGATTAGCCAAAATTATTACGAATGCCCTCCCCACCTCTTCCATATGCAACCTCAGTTTTCATTAATTTTCATACTCGAGCAATTGTTGAGATATCGTTATATGGATGTTCTTGTTCAAGGATTGTGAGGTCGCCTCTCACTGACCTCATCTCCGTACAAAATGGGCCTCAAGGACCAGCAAGTAAGGATGCGGATGCTTGTAATATGGAAAATCAGTCAAATGTAAGTAAGGCTTCCTTTTTGTGTCCGCACAGTTGTGGTCTTGCGGTTTTTTAATGGTCTCGGCTTCTTTTTTCAGGGCCAAATTTCTTCATCCGTCAACATGGAAGATGTTGCTTTTATATCTGAGAATGTGATATCAGATGTTATTCGCGAGTCCACCAGTTCTTCAGAAATCAAGAATGTGATATCGGATGTTATTCCCGAGTCCACTAGTTCTTCAGTAATTAAAGTGTCCAAAGCTGCAAAGTTGGGAGAAAAGGCACCACAGGAAATCGCCAGCTCGTGGAAAGAGAATGGCTTTTCTAGGTAACTATTGTTGCATGCTCAATTACTGGATTCACTAGTCGAGAGACACATCGGTTTGATAGTTGTTCTATATCCACTTTGCAGTTTGATTATAGCAGCACCAGAGCTGGATACTTGGAGCTTGGTTAAACAGATCCTACCACTCATGTCAAATTCTGCTCCTTTCGCTATTTATCACCAGTATCTTCAGGTCGTTAGCTTCAAATGCTTAATGTATGCATATGGCTTCTTCACTCATTAGTAGAAGATTAAGCTGAAACTCTCATTTTCTTCCCGATGCAGCCTCTTGCAACGTGTATGCACAACTTACAACTGGGGAAAATGGCAATTGGCATGCAAATTTCAGAACCTTGGTTACGCGAATACCAGGTTCGTTTGGTCTTCTTTACGCAGCTTCATCTGATCTGCTACTGTGTTTCACGATGATTCTTGTTCTGAAAAGAGACTAATCTGTTACATCTGAATAAATTCGTGCAGGTACTTCCTTCAAGAACCCATCCATGCATGCAGATGAACGGCTTTGGCGGATACATTCTCAGCGGGACGAAGATATGTGCTGATTCTGCGTCTAAAACACCATAATCATCCCCTACCTTTTACTTGGATGTTCGGGAGCAGCAAAACCATTCCAAAAATGTACACTAGTGATTCTGTTTTCTTTCCTCTCTGAACTTGCAACTACTGCCATTATTTTTTCCCCTTGCAGGGTGTGCAACTACTTCAATTTTGATTTCTCTGTGCTATTTATTCAATTTTGTGTGATGAATTTTTTTGAGTAAATTGCATTTTACTACCTTATAGTTTACATCTTATAATAGATTCATATATAAATTTTCAAATATTATAATTTTCACCTTTAATTCTTCAAATCATTACACTAACTTTTTTATTAAATTTTTTGTCAAATTTAAAATTAGACTTACAATTTTTAAAAATAAAATATTAATTTAAATTTATAAAAATGATATATTTTGAAAAAAAAAATCCAAAAAATTTAATTTTAGACAATAAAAATTTAAAAAATTATTTAGGTATGAAAGTAATTGTTTATCTCCATAAATAATTTTATTAATTTTTAATTTTGTTTTTGTGAAATAAGGTTTTGCCGTTTTAGTAAAAAAAATAAAGATGAGAAAAAAGACAAAGTATTTTCGTACATAATTAATTTTTTTAGATTTGTTTTAAGTTTGTAAAATTGTATTTTTTTAATTTTTATTGTTTGAAAGTAATTTTTTTTGAATTTTTAAAATAATTTTAATAAATTAAAATTAAAATTTTGTTATTTAAAATTTTGTGTCCCATTTTAAATTTGATAGAAATTGTAATAAAGGGGACAAGATGTATCAATTAAGTAATAATCTGTTTATAAGATGTAAATCATAAAATAATAAAGTGTAATTTGCATATCTAAAAAATCTCTAAACAATTAACAAAAAGTGAAAAATAATGAGAGCCCGTTAGTAATGATATTGTGAAAGCCTAATTCGAAGCCCAAGCCCAGGATGATGAAAAAGGCAAAGCCCGAGTGTTCGGCCCATATAATTTGCTCACCGCTTGGAAATCGGAAGAGAAACCCACGTGAAGGTTGATTCGAACTCATCCACATACGTTTCCCGCTGGTTGTGTTGCGTCACTTGACTGACGGCGCTTAAACCCTCTCCGTATTTTTCGAGTTGCATTTGATTTGCCTTCTTCTTTGCTTTCCTCTTGCTTTACCTGAAAAACTCATTAAAACATGAAATTGGAGTAATTTTTATTATTTCCTAATTCACAAACAAGAGTCACATACACAGCATCGATAACCTCGCGAAATCCGAGTCAATTTTCTCCCTCTTCCCTCCAACACTCAAAGACCTACCTCTTCTTTTTTCTCGCATTCTTTCAATCTTGTTTCTCTCCGGCTTAGCCATGGAGATGGAGGATCCGAATCGTCTTCTTCGACCGTCTCAGTTCGAGTTCCAGCTACTCCAGTCTCATTCACAAACTCAGAGCCATCAGAACCACCATCAGAGCTATCAGTATTCTTCGCCTTTGCCTTCCTCTCAATGTCTTCGACCTCATTCATTACCTGCTTTCGCTCCTTCCAACGACTCCAACCACCACCTTCTCAACGGTAAATCTTTCGCCGCTCACGCTGACGCCCATTCCGCTTTCGCCAAGCTTGCCGTGAGTTTCTGCTCTTCATCGCCATCAGCGTCATCACCATCATCATCACCATCCTTTTTTCAATTTGTTGAATTACTTTCTTGTTAGTTATTGACCTCTTAAAGTATAAATCACCAGTAATTACTTTCTCATATCATCCCTATTGTTTTATAAAAATTCAGTTTCAGATTTATGGTATTTCAAAGGTTTAGAGGTTTTACTGCATCTTAATAATTTGTTTATTTCTTTGTAGTTGATAATTCGTTGTGGATCTCATTGGCCTGCGTCTTGATGGTTACTTTTTTATTATATGATTCATATGAATTGTATTACCTTCACATCCTGCTTCTTTATAATGTTCTATTCGTGATTTCTTAGCTATAATTTCTCTTAAGAATTGGTGATCCTATCTACATGCCCTCACATTAATTGCACAATCTGCCTTAATTGCATTAAATGGGAAAAAAAAAATCTTGCTACTCGTCTCGTGGGCGACTGACTGGAGCATTCTCCATTAGTTATGAACCATATCTCAGCTTATTAAAAGAAGAAGAAGAATAGGAAAGAAAAAAGCCAATTATAGCCCATCAAAGAGACTTAGATTTTAGAGTTATACAAAGTTCGCATTGCTTCTCTTTAATAATTTCGCTGTTTGTTAAATGATTTAACATTAACAATAATGATGGCAGTGGTTAGGTTGTTTCAAATTAGTTGGTTGTACTTGCTGGTGTGCCTGAATGTTATGTTTATTCATTTTATGGTTCTTTTATGCATGTGTTGAATCAACAGACTTTGAATGGTAGTGCATGTTTTTTTTTTTTTTTTAATGCTTGATATGTATTCCTTTTGCACATCTCTCATAGTTACGATAAACAATAATTACTGCAGCTGCGTCCAAAAATGGAAATAGATAACGACGAGGTTCAGATTGGCGGGGAAGAAGCTGCTGCTGGATGGAGCAAGGTACTTAATGATCCTTTCTGGACACCACAGTCCTGCCCAAGTATAAAGCCTAATGCTAAACCACAGGTTCCTAAGCATACCAAGGCTGGGACTCAAAAAGCGATTGCAGACTCTCATAATGGTCTGAATCCAACTACTGGTTGCCGTTTTGACAGCTCTTTAGGTAAGTTGAGGATAAAAAAAATACTTCATTTGGAGGAATCCCTCTCCCCTTCTCCATCTAACAATGCACACACTTTAAAGCACTTTTTTTTTGTTATAGGAAATCATTCAGTATGTTTTGTTGAGTATTGACATCTTACTCGATGTGGAGAGCAAGGTTTTTCATGATTGTAATATGTTATTTTCAGGGTTGTTAACCAAGAAGTTTGTCATGTTACTTCAGGAGGCCAAGGATAGAACCCTTGATTTGAACAAAGCAGCAGAGGTGTTGGAGGTATACCATATTTCCTTGAGACAAAGCCTGTAATGAGATTTATACATGTAGTTGCTGTTATGTCTGAACAACACCTTCTTGAATCTTCTTAGTCTATTTATTGTAATTCATACCTTAGTGGTTGTTACAGGTTCAAAAGAGGAGGATATATGATATTACGAACGTTCTTGAAGGAATAAATTTGATAGAGAAAACTTCGAAGAATCACATAAGCTGGAAGTAATTATATCAATCTTCACTTCTCTTTGATACTTTCTATGTATGATTTGATATATCTAATGCACTTAAATGACAGGGGATATACTGGATTGGAGCCAAGGGAGCTGGACGTTTCTAGAATAAAGGTGCACCTAAAATAGCACTTGGATCTTGTTCATAACTCAACTTCTTGCTCACAGAATGTAGGCTTATGCCTTGTATGGAAACTTTGAAAGATTACTGACACTTATTACATTCACTTTATATAGTGAGGCGAATCTGTTGGTTTTCAAGGTTATTAGTCTATACTACTATTGTTTCAAATGAGTTTCTATCTTGGAAAAAGTAGATGCACTAGTTGTTGGGACGGTTAGATAAATATTTTCATCAAAATTCAAACTGGTTGTGTGCAGGTACATATTGCAATGTAATCCATGGTTTCAAGCAAAATTCAAATCCTCCTACATTTTGCTTTATTCATGTTGCAAACCAGTAATTTGAACTCTCTAACCATGCAGAACATTTGGTTTTCTTTCAGGATGAAGTTGGAAGTTTATATGCTGAAGAATGCAGGCTTGATGAAGCTATAAGGTTGGTTGTTTAGAATTTAGAGAGGCGCTTTGAGATGTTTTATCTCTTTTGTATGTTGAGCTCTCATGAGGTTATTTTTTCAGGGAAAAACAAGAACTTATAAGAGCCCTGGAGGAAGATGAAAACCATAAAAAGTATTCTCCAAGTCTTCTTGTTGTTCTTATAATCTTATGTATCCAAGGTAGTTATTTTCTATTCATAACTTTATAATCAGCTGAAATCAAATTTTTAGGTACCTATATTTGACAGAGGAAGATATTTCGAGCCTTCATTGCTTTCAGGTGCTTTCTCTTTTTCATGTGGATTTTGAAACTTTCATTTGTTTGTGCTTTGTGTTTTTAACTTTCATCAATCCCACTGTTTTCTTACTGCTTTCTTTTTTTTAACAGAATCAAACAATTCTTGCGATTAAAGCTCCTCAAGCTAGTTATATTGAAGTTGTTGATCCTGATGAGGTGGGTACCATGGATAGCTGTGGTTTGTGAATTTGTGAATCGTATTAGTATCTAACTTGATTCTCAATTCACCAGGATATTTCTTTTCCCCAAAGCCGGTTTGAAATGATTGTCAGAAGCACTATAGGACCTATAGATGTGTACCTCTTGAGGTATTTTTGCTCTTTAAACTCTCTCTCTCTCTCTCGCACACACAGGTATAGGACGTGTGAGTCACTGATGACAAACATCTGCCACAAAATCACATACTTTGGTGTGATACCTGTATTCTCAATGTTTGCAGCAAATCTCAAGGGCAACATGAGAGTTTTTCTGTTAAGCAAGGTAACTCAGTGGGTTCAAATAGAAATAGTAGTGATTATTGCAGAGTGGACGATGGAGGGCTGTCTTCATACCATAATGGTAACAAAAAGATAATTTCTGATATTCTCAGCTTACCAGCCTCAGAAGCATCTTCTGGAATTCAGAAGATTATTCCTTCACACTTTGATGTTAGTATTCATTTCCTCCCTTGTAGCTTTTGAAGTGCTTTTTACTTATTTATGTATTTCCTCTTCTGTCATCGGTCACTGTTAGCCTAACTAACTGATTTGTGTATGAATGTATGATAATTCTGTTTGAAGGCCAATGATGATTATTGGTTTAGTTCAAATGACGAAGTCAGCCTTACAGATCTATGGGGTAAGCAACCACTCTCTAATTTGTTCTGTATCCTTTATAAATTTTTTTTTCGATGCCCGTGTCTTCAGCATTTCTTTCCAAAAAGGGAATAGAGCATTAATGTAACGGCAACCAAGGGTGTTGCTCGAAGTTATGTTTCCAAAAACAACACAAATACGCTGCTAAATCTTGATCAATTAAGTGGATGTAAATAGAGCTGACAATAGGTCGTGTCATATCGTATTCGTGTCGAGTCATAAACTCTGTTTTACCCAAATATATCCAACTCAAATTCGACCTGTTTAACAAACGCGTCAAGGATGTCCAACCTGAATCTGCCATGTTAATGACCTATGTAACCTGTGTAACACATTTAATAAACAGGTTATGCTCAAAATGTAATTAACTTATGACCCGTTTAACCCGTTTAACCCATTTGACACATTTAACTTATAAGATTTAATAGATATATATATATATATATATATAAATGAGTAAATATATAAGTTAGTGATATTCACGTTTATTAAAAGGGTTAATATATAGGTCATTGTATGGGTTAACATATTGACTATAATTTCACCTGTTTATTAAATGTGTAATAACGGATTGACCCGAAAATTATCCGAAATTTTAATCGTGCGGGCTGACCTGAATAAATTTCGTGCATGTTTTGGGTCGTATATCCATTTGTTTCAAAAATTGCCGCTCTTAGATGTAGATGTCATTTTGAATTGCAATCCAATAATAGGATCTGATTCCAAATCAGACGTGGATTGGGATGTTTGCATATTCAATTTGTTTGCTGATCTACCTATTTTGCTGTCAAGAAAACTTAATGTAATTAGCTAATGAGCTTCTTTATTGGATCTTACAGCGAATTAGAACCAGAAAGAAAGCAACGAGCCTCCTTCAAGAAACTTCTGTGAAGCGAGTGGTGTAGCATTGAGCACAGGCATCGACTGTCGTGTAAATGGGAAGCAGGTAGTCGATTGTTCCAGATGACATGAAGTGGTACTATATTCTTTACATGTTTTTTTTTCCATGCAAATTGTGCAGTATAGATCTTTTTACAAGTAAAATCCATATTTAGTGCCGGAAAGTTTGGACAATGTACTGCAAGGATGTCGTAAGTTGTGTCACTAACCATCTCAGCAGCATGAGTCATCTGAAGACTGATGGCTGAGAAGACTTCTTGGTCAAACCAGAGATCATCTTCTCTGCCGATCCAGCAAGTTTAGGGCAGAGAAGATGCATATGAGGGAAGCTTTGTTCATTGAGAGCTTAAGCTACCATGCTCGGTATCAATGGGCTTTAACCTATCTGGTGATGAAGAGAGTTCCTAAGTGTGTTTTGTTTATACAAGGGTGGCCCTGAACTTGAGAGTAATGTCATTGGATTTATGTGTCTACATTTTAGTTTTGTTTGGTCAGCAAGGATCCAATAAGAAGCCAAGAGAGGCAAAATGCTCAAACGGCGACTCCCTACCTGACCCCATACCTTGAGTAAAAATACCTGAATTAATCTGCATTTTTCTTTTCAGTCTCTGAATTTGGTCTAGAATTTGACACAGTACAGAGGAGAAATTCTTGTGTATGGTGAGCAATGTTCAAAATGGCGTTAGGCGCTCTTAGAGCGGTTTATAGGGTCGTAGTGCCTAAGTGGTTAGACGCGGCCAATGTGCGGTCTAGGTGGTTTTTTTTTTAAGACAAAATTTAACAAATTAATAATATTATGAATATTATCAAATAATTTCAGAATAAAAATTAATTATTTAGATAAATAGACTGAGTTGAGAATTATAAGTATTGAAAATGTAAATTTTTTATTAATTTTATTGTATCATATTCTATTTTTTTTATTATCTTTGTTTTATTTAAAATAAGTTATATAATTAAATATATATATATATATATAAAGTTATATACATAAATTTATTTAGATATTTAATCATTATGCCGAGTGATTTCTCATCTTCGAATTTTCGAACCCGAGCGCCTAAGTGAATTAGGTTTAAACGGTGCCAACGAGTAGGACTGAGTAATAGGCCCCCCTGCGTTTCGGGACCTTTCGTTCGGTCACTTGGCATGTGTCTAACCTTGAATGAAAAAGAACTCGCTGTTTGTGCGAGGTGTAGGACCAGTGTCATGTTCCACGTGTCCGAACGGAAACCGCTGGTTGTGCCGGGATCAACATTGGTGGTCGTTGAGCTAATATTGGCAGCTACCAAACTGGTGGCGTAGGTTTATAGATAATAGCGTTAGTGCATGGATGGTGGGTGATTGGAATGAAGGCTTAACTTCGTCGCCAGGACGAGATTATGGCATATTTCAATTCAGAAGTAGGTGCTGGTGGGGAAATTATTAAAACATGGAGTATTTAGTTCATGTATTATATAATACAAGTGAACAATAAAATTGAAATATTTTATTTTTAAAATATAATATTGATACATATTCACTTATATTATAATTAAAGATGTAAGTATCCTTTTTTTATAGGAATATTTATTTTGACATCGTTCACGCTCAACATGAAAATGTTAGAAATTTAATCTAAACCTTGAGAATTTTGAATGTGATTTTAGAAAAAAATTTAGCATATAATAATATTTATATAAGATTAATACGTATATCATAAAAAGTAAAAGGAAATTTTTTTTCGCTCTCTATTTTATGTCACAACATTAAATACGAGTATATTTACAGAAATATTGCAGATATTTTTCTTTATTATATTGAAATTTTTTATTTTTAAAATATAATATTAACACATATCTACTTATATTATAACTAAGGATGTAAATATCTTTTTTCACGGAAGTATTGACAATTAAATTTATTGAAATATCAATTTCGATATTGCTCACGCTTAACAAAAAAATGTTAGAAGTTTAATCCATAACTTGAAAATTTTTGAATGAGATCTTAGAAAAAATTTAAGCACACAATAATATTTATATTTTAAAAATTGAGACGAGATTTTCCTCCGCTCCCTCTTTTATGTCAAGACATTAATATGAGTATATTTATACAAATATTGCAGATATTTTTTCCTCTCATTTTTTAATATCGAGATTTTAAAATGCGAATATATCAACAAATTTTTTACAGATATTGCGGTATTTTTATGATTATCCGTTATTATAACATATTCAAATTAAACACTATAACGTCGAGGTCTTCCGTTCCATGACAGTGCCTTTGAGTATTTGTGGGGTCATTATTCAACCTCTAAACTAGGGGTGGGCACGGTTCGGTATGGTACAAAATTGATCGATACCAGAACCATACCATTTAATTTTAATCGGTACGGTACGGTTCGGTATTCAATATTTTGAAAGTGAAACCAGATCGTACCGTACCAATTAAATTCGGTACGGTTTCAGTATGGTTTCGGTTTTGAGCCAAAATTTTGTTTGTGATTATAAAGCAAGGAAAAGACTAAAAAAAAGCAAAACTACATTTATGAAGGACTTAAGTTTTCAAATATATATTGAAAAAGTTGCACTAAGTTGAAGATATCAACTCTTAGAAGCTAAATTAAGACATATATGGTCATATCAACTCTTGAAGAAGGCCTAATAAACCAATAATAAATAAATTTAATTATTAAAGAAAATATTCTAATTCGGTACGGTATCGGTACGGGACGGTTTTTTAAAATATCGATACCGAAACCGTACCGAATTATATCGGTACGGTTTCGGTACCGTACCAATCATACAACGGTTTTACTATTCGGTTTTTTTTTGGTATGGTTTGATCTGAAACGGTACGGTTTCGGTATTTTGGTTCCATGTGACCAGCCCTACTCTAAACTAACCACCAGCTTCAGCCTTCGCTTTCGCATTCCCATCGCACACAAAGAGAAAAAAAAAAAAAGACACTCTTATGTACGACATACGCACCACCAATTGGAGTTGGATAAGCCGTCATTAAAAAGAGTCCTTTATTCTAAAACAAAGACAAGGAGCAATCCTAATAATGCTATGTAACATGTTTTTAGGTCTCGTTTATTACGCCATATTATACTGATTTTTTCAATCGGATAAACTAATATATCCATCATATAGACTGACTATTTAATAAGACGTTTGAGATTCGACCAGATAAACTAATATATTATAGTAGTTAATAAGAAATATTTATATATAAATATTAATTATGTAAATTATTATTTTATTTTTATTATATATTATAATTAATTATTGATATATTATTATATATATTTATTATTATTATTATTATTATTATTATTATACTTTTCAAGATTATTAGTTTTCCGACTATTTAATACGGACAATTTGGAACGTACTATTTTAGCGTGTCTGAATTGTATAAAGACACTCAATCGTATTATGTATACGGTGACTAATTAATACGAGTGATATCAAACACTAGTTTCATATTATATTATCTTATCTAGTCCCTTATATGACGTACCAAACATAACTTTAAAGGTGCCCATTATTCCACCTTACCTTCTTATTTTCGTGGGAATTTATAAGCAACCTGGACATTGGTGAAGGCGATGTATTAATCAAGGTTCGGGTTTGGAGTAATTATATTGCAAGAGGGAAATCGCTTTGAATAAATAGGCATATATGGCATGTACTTCTATGAAAAAATATAAGTGGATTTTACGTTGAAATTTGATGGCGAGCGGAAATGGAAAAGAGAACAAAAGAGCATGCTATTGGGCAACCAAAAATCTTCTCATGTTGTTGAATGATAAGGAAATAAAACAGGATTGAGGATTAGGTTTGGTGCCAATTCGATAGTAACACTCCAGCATCTAAATTTGGACAAGATGGTGGATGATTAAAATTTATATTTTTTTCCGATCAAAATGATAATTATAATTGTCACCTATATAAAATTAAACGATTTCAATTATGCATAAAAGAAAAAATTGTCACTCATATCGAAACTGATTTTCTAAAACGCAAATGGAGAAAAAAACACACAAATAGGCCATTGTCGATAAAATATCAGTTCATAAACTCTACACACACAAGCGCAAATGGAGAAATTACCATTCATAAGGGACACCCTAAACATATTTGAAAGAAAAAAGGTGTCATCCAGGTGAATCAAGAGTGTATATATGTTTGGGACCCTTGAGTTTTTACCAAAGGACATAAATAAAAAGAAGGTGAATCAAGCGTAGTGAAAAAAGGGTGGGGGATGGGCACTGAGAATGACGTACAGGCCAACAAAGTGAAATAATTAGAAGCACATGACTTGGTTTGAAAGGGTAAGGAAGGAAGGAAGGAAGCATGGCCTTGAACCAAAGGGTAACCCTTGTCCTTTGACACCTTGTTCCATAAAAGGAAATCATCAAATAATGAACAATGAATATATTGGAGTATTGGACCTTACCACTTAACCCCTGGGTCCTAGGCGGGATAGTGGGGGGTCCAATTGGAGCTATGTTAATTCGTCTCTGTGCAGTTGTTTCATACCTCTTTATTGTATCGAGTTCTGATTTAATCGTTCATACTGTTAAGGTTCGATAGTGTATGACTGTAAGTCCTAATTTACGAATTAAGGATGAATTCAAATACCTCTACCTTAGGAGGATTACCAGTATAATATATATATAGGAGTATTTGGACCATGACCACCAGTGCATTGCCCAAATTTGAGTTTGAGAAACTTGGAATCCAAGGCTTTCATTGGAACCTCCATTTGGATCTAGCCTTCACTCATTATTACTAGCCTATACCTTTGCTCAATTTCCCACCAGTGCATTGCCTCTAGATATTCAATAATTCAATATCTAGATAATCTACTTGTTAGGATTGCATGCGTAATCAATTTACATGTTTTGGTGGGGCCTGGTGATTATTAGGCTACTTGTTTAGCTGCATGCTTAGTCATTATATATATATATATATAATTTGTTATTTCCTAAATGTTGACTTCGATATTTGCATACGTGGCGGTCAAGTCATAAGAGTCTTTTCTTTTTATTTCTTTTTTTTTTCATATAAAAATAATAATGGAATATGATTAACGTGTAAATGTACTTATACTCTCTCTTCTCTCTCTGGGATGTGATAAGATGGAGAATCTCATTTATCATAACACTTTTTAGCTTTAATTATTATTGCTCCAGGTTCCTTCCTTCCTTCCTTTGCTTCCTTGCTCCTTCTTTCTCACAGGGAACGCCACCCAAAGGACTAAAGGTGCTTCTCCTTTCTTCTCCTATAATTTTTTGGTAAATATCATGACCTTCTTCTAACCGAAAAGTAGATCTAAACTTTACTCGAGGTGTAATTTATCCTTGATCATAAAGTATTCTAAACGAGTTCCGAATTCCTGGCATAACACCAACCAAAGGACTAAAGGCACTTCCCGTTTCTTGCCCCATCATTTTTTTGGTAAATATCACGAAGTTCTTCACATTGAAAAGCAGATCTGAACTTTGATCAGAGTGCAACTTGTCCCTGATCATAAAGTATTCTAAACGAGTATCGAATTCTTGGTAATTAGACGCCAGAAAATTTGTCATCTGAAATGATTTCGAATTCCTAGCAATTAAATGCCAGTAAATTCGTCACATGAAAGTGACAATTTATCGACTGCACCACACTTTTTAGTTTCTTCCACTATCGTTTTTATGGTAAATATCACGAAGTAATCTATACCGAAAAAGTGAACCTAACCCATGTTTATTAAGGATCCGTATTGGACTCAGGCCCAACCTTGAGCCCAATTTTGCATGGCCCAAGCTCCCACCACCGATCTCTTTAATATTTTAATAAATCAACGTAGTTTAATAAGAACATAAATCAATCGCTTTGGTGGTCTAAATTATTATTACTTGAATTTCAATTGGTACGTGAAAGTCAAAATAAGATTTTTCCAAATAATTACTCTAAAATATCCTTAATTAAGTTGAGATTTCTGATGGAAAAGTGAGAGATGGATGGGGCCCCGACCAAAAAGAAAGAAATTATAAGAGCTGCCGGGGGTCCAATGTTATCCGATGGGAGGGAGGTTACCGTTATTACCGTAGACCCCACCCCACCGTATCAAAATTTAGTTTATTTTCTTTTATCTTTACCCGTTAAACGTTTATCCATACTTAAAAAAAAAAAAAAAAAAAAAAAACAGCTACTGAAATGACAGCCAATTAGCCACCATTTTTCAACTCCAATTTTTTTTTTTATATCTATAATAATAATAATAAAAAATTAATAATAATAATTAGAATTAGAAGAAAATTAAGAAGCGTAATATTAAAATATGAATTTTAAGTATTTCTTATTTCTATGATTATTTTAATATTTTAACTGAGCTAAATTTTATTTTTTTATTAATTATACATGTAAAATATCTAATTTTTTTTTTTACCAACATTCTAGGGTGCGTTGTAGCACATACTAGCCCTAGTACTCCTTTAACCCTTTGGTAAGATGCTTTTGTGTTCCCTAAGCCAGGGATTTTTGAGTAATTTGTTTTCTATCAACTGCCATATGATTATTTATTTATTTATTTATTAAGAATATGTCTAAATAAATAACAATTTAAATACGATAACGTCGCTAAAAAGGAAAAAAAAGAAAAAAAGCTCCCATGTAAACTTGATTCGTACTATCACGTTAAACTCGATATAAACTTAAACTATTAAGTCAAGAGTTATTTATATTTTCAATTATATTAACGTTTCATATAAAAAAAAGTTAACGTTATCAAAATCATTGACTTTCTAATACATACCGACGAACAATAATTTCAATTTAATTAAGTTTTACAAAATAATATTAAAAACAATTAATCATAATAGCTACTTATGAAAAATCCATAAACCAATTATGGGCATGGCTATATCTACGGCGAGTGCAATTATTTCACATCGACACTAACATGCCATAAATAGAAACTTCATGAAAGCGGGTCCGGGCGCTGAGGTGTGAAGATTTAAAGGGAAAAGAAAACGTGAGCCGTCCGCTGGAACTTTGACGGTGATTAAAGGCCTAATGTGTGTGGAGTGATCTTCTTACTACATACACACGCACGCAGAAGATACGGACCCAAAAGCAAAGACTGAGCGAGGGAGAGCGTGTTTGTCAAAACTCACCGCATCACACCAAATCCGAGCCAAAAAGGAGGAGCAACCAAACAAACAAACGGCAATTTAAACGGCACAAATCACTTCTCTCTCTTTTCATCCATCTCTCTCTCTCAGTCTCTTCCGGCGCCGACACAGTAACGGTTTGTGGAGACCATTCGCCGCCGCCTTTTTACTTCGACGGCGATCTCGTAACTGTGCGGCGATTCGTGGTCTATCAACTTCGTCGACTAGGCCTTTTCATTCGGTGTTTTTCTTTTCAATCCGTTCAAATTATTCTTCGAGAGGTACTCATTGACTTCTCACTCCCTCTCTTTCTAAAACTCTATTGGACTCCATTTTCCTTTCTTTGACAGCATCAGATTATTGCTTAATCGATTTTGATATTTGAAATTTAAATCATTTTCTGATTTTATTTTTATTATATATTTTTGGCAATGAATGTTGATAATGCCTATCTTGGCTTGAAATTTGAAGATTTTGATTTCGTACGGTGTTATCGTCTCCTTCAGTGTTTGTTGGTTGCAAATCTGATGTAGCCCGAAGCTCAGTTGAATTTGAATGGGGATTATTTTATTTTTCGACGATAAAATATTGAAATGAAATTAAAATCTACTAAGTTTAAAAAGCTGAGTCTAGTATTTGAGAAATTTCAGGAAACCAAAATGTGTTGGAGTATCAACATCTTTATGATTAATAAAAACAACAAAGGTGGGGCCATTTGTTTTTTTTATGCTCTTAATTTTTGTTAATGCTTATATTTCTCAAAAACAAATTCATTTTATTTGCTAGAAAAGTTGAGAAGTATCTATCTTAAAATTCTGCAGTTGCTTTGGTTTCACATTTTTGTTTACATTGTGTTTCCTGATTTATTTGTGTGACTCCGGGGTTATTTTCTTTGTGTATGATAGGCATACAAGATGATAGGATCCTTTCTTACCAGAGGACTTGTGTATGTCATCAAACCCTCACAATCTGCTTCCTTTGAAGGGAAATATGATTATTGTTAAATTATAATGTTTCCTCGTTTGATTTGGTTGCAGGATGGCTCTTGGTTATGCCTATCCAGCTTATGAGTGCTACAAAACTGTTGAAAAAAACAAGCCAGAGATTGAACAACTACGCTTTTGGTGCCAGTATTGGTATAAACTGCATTTTTTGTCTAAAATAGTTTTCTACTGTTCCTAATAGTTCTTAATGACCTCTACCACCTTTGAGTTTCAGGATTTTGGTGGCAGTTTTGACTGTATGTGAGAGAATCGGTGATACTTTTGTTTCATGGTACGGAATCCAGAATTGTGTATTTGAATATTGAGAAGTTTTAAATGCGTTATTCTGGTTCCTTGTCTCATTATGCCTGTTCTTT
Organism: Prinsepia uniflora; assembly: GCA_032719365.1. Lineage (NCBI taxonomy): Eukaryota > Viridiplantae > Streptophyta > Magnoliopsida > Rosales > Rosaceae > Prinsepia > Prinsepia uniflora. The sequence goes on along the minus strand of CM064868.1, from coordinate 78,322,566 downwards.
TCATGAAGGGTTCCAATGTATAGTGAAGCTAAGTTGCTCTTCATTATATATCTGTGGTTTCCTAAAACAAAGGTACAGTATTCTGCAAGGGGTTGTGGACCGAGATTATTAGCTTTTTTTATTGTTTGTTTGCCTCTATTATTGTTTTTATTGGTATTCCCTTTTTCATACTCGCAGCCATCTGTATGTTGCAGGGAACAACCTATGTGTATGATTCCTTCTTTAGACCTTATCTTGCAAAGCATGAGAATGACATTGATAGGAATTTGCTGGAACTAAGGACTAGGGCTGGCGACATTGCAATTTTGTATTGGCAAAGAGCTGCAAGCTATGGCCAGACAAGAATATTTGATGTTTTGCAGTATGTTGCTGCTCAGTCGACACCAAGGCCTCGCCCTCCTCAGGTATGACATAATTAGGGCTTGGTGATTTTACCATTATCCCCTTCCATTGGTGAATGCAGCATGACCATTCTGATCTTCCAATCAATTGGAGAACAACCTTAATTATATTTTTATTATAGGCAAATGCTTTTTAGTGACCTTGAATTTTTCTTCCTTTTTTCTTGAGTTGAATCTTTATGCAGTGCCTGTTCAAAAGCTATTTATGAGTTGCTTTATGTTTATCTAATCCTTCCATATTGTTACAATGGACCATTCATGCCTTGGTGAGAGTGGTACTTGATTTTTAGTATTTCTCCTTGAGATAATTGCTCTTTCGATGAAGTTTTGACTACCGTATGCGTGTTATTTCATGAGTTATTGATTGAACATTCCTTATCTTTAGTCCCCCTGCATGCAACAAATTCCATGAGTTATTTGAGCGGGCTTCATTGCATGATATTAACTGTTTACGGTTACTAAATAGCCTGAACTGCATTATACTTTGTGCAAACTGCTCATTGTTACTCTTGAAATTGCAGCCACCCCATGGTGTTAGGAGACAACCTGCTGCTGCTCGCCAACCCTCTGCTGCTCGTCAAACCCCTCCTTCTCCAAGTCACGAACCAGCTGATACACCACAATCACAGCCCGAAGAACCGCCATCTCCCACTTCCAGTACTTCGTCGAGTAAGGATCAAAAGGAGATAGCTGAAGCATTAGCTCCTCCACCAAAGCCTAAAGCTGCTAATCAGACGCCCCAGACAACGGTTTCAAACTTGCAAAAAGCAACATCAGCTCCATCCGAATCATCGAGCCAATCAGCCCCAGCTGAAGAGGTGCCAATGCAGATCGAAGCAGTGCCATCTTCTTCAGCAACTGAAGATACAAACCCTCCTGCGAAAGAGACGATCATGGAGGAATCCATCCGGGTTACACGTGGAAGGTCGAGGAAAGCTCGTTCTGGTGGAAGCCGTTGATTGAAGTAGTTCTGTTTTCTAGTTTTTTAGCTTTGCCAAGCTATAAACAGTAGGTGGACAAAATGTTGGTTCTTGAATTGTCGATGCAGACACTGATGTAAATTTGTGGTCCTTCAGTTTCTATTCCATTTGTTTAATTTTTTTCTTTAAACGCCGTCTAGCATGATAAAGTTGCATCTGATATTGGAATACGGAAATATGTCCGACTCAAGATTGAGATGGACTTAACGCAATTGATCGAATCCTACCCAAAAGCACTTCCCAAACAAGCTTAGCCGTCCTACTTCTTGAAACTAAAAGGTTCTTATGAGGACCAAGCAAGCTCTTAGTTAGACATCCCTACTTCTCGGAATTCAATGTTTTTCACTAGGAGTAGGAACAAGCTCTTTACGGGAGCAAACAAGCTTATACCAAGATACCCTGCTTCTCGAAACTAAAGGGTTTCCACGAGGAACCTTCCTCTCGAAACTAAAAGAGTTTTCTTGAAAAATAGGGATCTTGACTAAAAACTTGTTTGAAATTGCTTTTGGCTTGGAGTGAGATTAGCATGTAGTTGGATTGGACTTCCAAACAAGCGTAGACTTCCTACTTATTAAAACTAAGGGATTTTAATGGGGACCAAACAAGCTCTTAGTTAGATATCTCTACACTCTCGAAACTGAAGGATTTTCACGAGTAGGAACCAAGCTATTTACGGGAGCAAACAAGCTTGTACTAAGATACCTTACTCCTCGAAATTAAAAGAGTTTTTTCTCGATAAATAGGGATCCTGACTAAAAACTTGTTTGAAATTGCGTTTACGTTGGAGTGAGATTAGCATGTAGTTGGATAGAAGCACTTCCAAACAAGCTTAGACATCCTACTTCTTGAAACTAAGGGGTTTTTATGGGGACCAAACAAGCTCTTAGTTAGATATCTCTACTTCTCGAAACTGACGGGTTTTAGGAGGAGTAGAAACAAGCTATTTACGGGAGCAAACAAGCATGTACTAAGATACCCTACTCCCCGAAACTAAAAGGTTTCTATGAAGAACCTTCCTCTTGAAATAAGAGTTTTCTCGAGAAATAGGGATGCTGACTAAAAACTTGTTTGCAATTGCCTTTGGATTGGAGTAAGATTAGCATGTAGTTGGATAGAAGCACTTCCAAACAAGCTTAGACATCCTACTTCTTGAAACTAAGGGGTTTTTATGGGGACCAAACAAGCTTTTAGTTAGATATCTCTACTTCTTGAAACTGAAGGGTTTTCAAGAGGAGTAGAAACAAGCTATTTACAGGAGCAAACAAGCTTGTACTAAGATACCTTACTCCTCCGAAACTAAAAGGTTTCCATGAATAACCTTCCTCTCGAAACTAAAAGAGTTTTCTCGATAAACAGGAATGCTAACTAAAAGCTTGTTTGCAATTGCCTTTGGATTGGAGTGATATTAGCATCTAGTTGGATAGAAGCACTTCCAAACAAGCTTAGACATCCTACTTCTTGAAACTAAGAGGTTTTTATGGGGACCAAACAAGCTCTTAGTTAGGTATCTCTACTTCTCAAAACTGAAGCGTTTTTAGGAGGAGTAGCTATTTACGGGAGCAAACAAGCTTGTACTAAGATACCCTACTCTCTCGAAACTGAAAGAGTTTTCTCGAGAAATAGGGATGTTGACTAAAAATTTGTTTGAAATTGCTTTTGCATTGAAGCGAGATTAGCATGTAGTTGGATAGAAGCACTTCCAAACAAGCTTAGTCTTCCAACTTCTTGAAACTAAAGGGTTTTTATAGGGACCAAACAAGCTCTTAGTTAGATATCTCTACTTCTCGAAACCGAAGAGTTTTCAAGAGGAGTAGAAACTAGCTATTTACTTTAGCAAACAAGCTTGTACTAAGATACCATATTCCCCAAAACTAAAGGGTTTCCATTTCATGAGGAACCTTCCTCTCAAAACTGAAAGAGTTTTCTCGAGAAATAGAGATGTTGACTAAAAACTTGTTTACAATTGTTTTGAATTGGAGCGAGATTAGCATGTAGTTGGATGGCATCGCAGTGCACTAGTCTCGTTTACTTATGAGGATTTTTTAAAAATAACCAAAAAAGAATTTTGTATATGTAAACTTCGTTTCACTTTTAAAAAAAAATACTGTATAAATGACGTGGTCAAATGCCACGCATGAGTAAACATTCCGCATGTGATAGACAAAGCTTAAGCTCTATGGACTATGGACTGTGTGGTGGGTGAGGTGATATTAGAACCCCACAATCCCACATATCCAAATCCACCGCTGCTGCTTTGCTTGGTCCTTGGCTTCCAGTTCCACCATTCTTCAGTAAAATGCAAGGATTCTCGTGGATTTCGAATTCCGAGTCTGACTAAATATTTTTGCAGTTTTGAATATCACAGAATTGAGCAGGAAATGTCAGCAGCACCCTCACTTCTCCGCCTTCACTCTCCCTTCCTCTGTTGCCCTCTCAATCTCTCCACGTCACCTCCTTCTTTATCCATATCCCACAAACTTGCAGGAAATCAACGGTCACCAAGGTCTTATCCATGCATTAGAGCCGTCGATCTCGATCAAAACACGGTTCTCAATTCTCGAACATTCAACTCTCTCCTCTCTCTCTTTTTTTTTTTTGAATAATTTTGTTTGTAAACTGAAATTAGGACGATTTCGTTCAGGTGGTTGCAATTTCAGTTGGGTTGGTTAGCGTTGCAGTTGGGATTGGCATTCCGGTCTTCTATGAAACCCAAATCGACAGTGCTGTAAGCTATTTCAATTTCAAATTCGTTTCCCCTGTTAGTGCTAATTTTGCAAAGCTTAGGGCTGAATTAGTGAATTGTGTTAATGTTAATTGCAGTCAAAACGAGACAACACTCAGCCATGCTTCCCTTGCAATGGAACTGGAGCACGTAAGTAAAACGGAGTTGCTGTAAAAAATTAAAAATAATCACGGTTATATTTCCAAATCTACTGCGAGGGCAGTCACTTGCATGTTTTTTTAAAATTTTGAAAATTTCAAAAATATTGGTTAGTTAGTGGATTTGAGAAAGGAATTTTTGGGAATGATACTTCTTTATACTATTATTTTGATTGATATAAATGAATGACTAAATAACATCTAATTTTTATTTTTTTTACAGTGATGTTTTTTAGATGATCATTTAGAAAATTAATGGTTTTGATTATGATATATGTAAATAGAAAATACTATCCTTTGAGAAATAGCATGTTGATAAGCACAAGGCGTCGTGTAGTTGGCAAACCGTCACATCCAAAATGCAGATTTCCTGTTGCCTAACTAACAGAAACTCGAAACTCGTTGAAAACACTTTGTGTCTAAGAGCAATCTATAACTCAAACAAGGATCAGTAAAAAAAACAAAAACACACATAGTTCAAATAAGCAATGCCAAAGGGGCATGAATAAGTTTTGTTATCAGCTTTATGAATAAGTGAATTTGCGGGAGTTTTTGGTGGTTTTTTCGAAATTCCAAATGATCATGGATCATGTTGGGGCTGTCTGCTCAATTTGATTTTGTCTATGTGGGTGTATATCGCAGAAAAATGCAGATTTTGCGCGGGGAATGGGACGGTGACGGTGGAGCTTGGTGGTGGTGAGAAAGAGGTGTCTAACTGTATTAACTGTGAAGGGGTGGGTTCCTTTACCTGCACCACATGCCAAGGTTCTGGGATTCAACCTCGATACCTTGATCGCAGGTACTCGTATTGTTCTTACGACAATTGGGTAATGTTTGGTTTTATTTTGTTTGTCGATCATAATCTCCTAGTATTGGATTGGAATATACAACATTGGTAGGTTTCAACTGAGTCACTCACTCACTTGGTGTTGTGTTTATTTTGTTTTGAGCAGAGAATTCAAAGATGATGACTGAAGTATGGCAGCTACAAGTAGCTTTAATGGAAACATTAGGTTTTCTTCGATTCGAGTGTTGTGTCACTTAAAAGAGGCATTGATCTGAATACATTTTCAGCTTTTAGTTCTTCTTCTTCTTCTTCTTTTTTTGTACACCATTTTCTACATTATTGTGTTCAATTCCTTTCATGCCTCTATCGGTTTCACATCTGATGATGAGTTAGCATAGCAATGTAAGTTATTGTATTCAAGTATTGAAATATCGATATCGACGGATATATCGCTAATTAAATTTACGGATATATCGCTAATCAAATTTACGGATATCTCGCTGTATATATCAATATCGATATCGTTTATGATCAACAAAAATGATGGAAATTTAGTCTAAAAGTTAGAAATTTTTAATGAAACTTTGGGAAAAACTTAAGTACCCAATAATGATTATATATGACTAATAAAATTATAAAATTGTTTTGATATAATAAATATATGATGAATAATATGTTTCACAAATTAATAGTGTATATTCATCGTTTTGATCCTAAGAAAGGATCTGTGAGCTCAAAACAAGAAAATTGTTCGATATTTCAACAAATTTCCTACCTTTTTTCTTATGTGCCGCCGGCCAAAAATACCGAAATTTCGCCAAAATATATCGTTATTTTCATCCATGATTGTACCTCACAACAACGTAAGGAATAGCCAAATTATACATTGAATATTGAGTTCATATTGATACAAGTAGGGTTTAACTCTCCACCAGCGTTGTCAAGTGGGTCTAGTACAATTGACTCTATTATTGACTTATAGACAATATGGTTGAAATATCACTAAACTCGAGCCACTTGAAACCCAAAGAGGGCTCAGGTCCCAATGGATTTTTTGTATTACGTGTATATGTATATATATTTGCAATTATACTAATATCGTTATAATTTTTGTCTTAAATTTTTTTATTTTCCACAAACATATCAAATATTTTTTAATTATTACTTACTAAATATCGAAGTTTGAATGCATACGTAATTATTTTACAGAATATTAGTACTCAAATTGTAAATAGCACAATTAATATTGAAAATTGAATAAGCACATACTCATAAAATTCTATAAGCCATAGCCATTGTTTGTCAGGACCCGACCCTCTTCTGTCAGGTCCCGATTCATCTAGCACGATATTGTCCGCTTTGGGCCTCCTTGCCCTTGCCCTCACGGTTTTGTTTTCAGGAGCTCACGGTGCAACTTCCCAGGGGGTCACCCATCTGGAATTGCACCAGCCTCAACTCGCTTAACTTTGGGGTTCCAATCCCCCCCAAAGCCACTGAGCTCCCAAAAGATCTCATCTAAACCAGAGACGTGCACCTGCACGCTCTATCTAGCATGATATTGTCCTCTTTAGGCGCACCTGCGCCCGCAAGGTTTTGACCCCAAGACCTCACGCTTGGAAGGTAACCACCTTAACCAGCGCAGCCAAAGGAGGCCTCATGCTAGATAGGTGTGTGCCTACACCTTTAAGGCACACCACCATTCCCTTCCAAGACCATTCCCCCCTCGCAGGAAAGTGGGATTGTTCACCGTTCCCTCCAGGACACGGGTCTTACATTGTTTATGTAGTTTTATTTTTGTTGTCATTGTAATTACCTATATAAAATTCCCTTTCTAATATTAACCTTTTTTTAATTATGAAATCAGAATATTATTACAAAATTATTCTGTTTGAAAAATACGCTTAGTATTATTTATAAAGTGCCTCTACTAATTTGAATTTCTAGCTATGCTAGTGCAATGTTAGAATTTGCTGGAAAGTATAATTTTAAGAAAGATTTGATTTATTTATTAGCTTTAGTTTATTTTCTTGTTTGTTACAATGATCAATAAAATTTCGAATGACTTACAAATATTAAATTATTAAAGTCTTCTTTTTAGGAGTGGACATGAATCTGTAAAAATCACTAATTGATATACTTTAAACCGTTATTTATCCAATGATTTATGTTTGACAGGATAAAAATCAAACAGTTTAAGAATCGAAATTGCTCTGTTAGTAATAGTTTGAATTTGGGGTTTCATTTTGGAAATCCAAATCAGGCCGTTAAGGAATATATTAATTTTTATTAATTTTTGAATATATTATTACTAAAGAATAAAAATATTAAAAATAAATGGATACCCTAATATACCCAAATGAATACATATATACCAAGATACGAGTATAATAAAAAATTATTAAGTGGTTATATTTGTTTAATAAATCTTAATATAATAGTAATGTTTGCAATCTAATCCTTCTCACGCTTAATATACAAAATTTTGAATATTGATTAATCTAGTTTTTTTTTTTGTATCCTTATTTTTTTATATCCTTATTTTGTTTTTATGTCCAAACAGTTTTATTTCTAATTTTAGAAAATTCAAATTGTATCGAATCGTTAATATTTTTAACAATTTAAATTTAAATATTATCTGTAAATATTCGTATCAAACACGCTACTGTGTCCATCTCTACTTCTTCCCTATGTAAAGGATTCTATTAGGTTGGTTACATACTTACCTTTACAACCTTCAATAACATGTGTGTTTGTCGAAAAAGGATTTGGGCTTTCTGTTTCTCGAAAAACTAAGTTGGGCTTTTTGTTGCACGAAACTGAGTTGGGCTTATTGTTGGCGAGGCCCGGACATGGGCAAGCCCGTGTAGCTGAAAAGCGAAAGCTGGAAAGTTGGAAACCCGTCTTCGTCTTCCTCCAGCTCTGGCGGCCTCGGAGAGTTTGAAAGGTTGAAGTGAGCGAGTGGCACCTGGCTTCCAACTAGGGTTTTTTCGGCAGAGAAAGTTCCCAAATTCGAAAGGGGAGAGATGCTGTACATAATAGGACTGGGATTGGGGGACGAGAAAGACATCACCTTGAAAGGCTTAGAAGCAGTGAAGAAATGCGACAAGATTATCATGGAAGCCTACACTTCTCTCCTCTCTTTTGGTCTCTCCTCCGACGGCCTTTCAACTCTGGTACCATTTTTTTTTACTCTCCACCTTCTCTCTTTTCTTCTAATTGCTTCCAAATTTGTTCATTAAAAAAAAAATCAACGCTCAGGAAAAATTGTATGGAAAACCAGTCGCAGTTGCAGATAGAGAAACGGTGGAGGAAAAGGCCGATCAAATTTTAACAGCAGCTGCTTCTTCTGACGTCGCTTTCCTTGTGGTTGGCGATCCTTTCGGGTATGATACATATTTCGTTGTCTTGTATTACCAATTTGAACAAGAGTCGCTTTTGAATTTAGTTCCCAATTGGAAAGTTGATTTTTTTGTGTTATATATAGGACTGAATTATTTTTTGCCCATTATTTGGTCTGCAACACAGAGCTACAACTCATACCGATCTTGTGGTTCGGGCCAAGAAATTGGGGATTGATGTGAAAGTGGTGCACAATGCATCGGTGATGAATGCAATTGGAATCTGTGGCCTGCAACTCTACCACTATGGAGAGACAGTTTCAATTCCATTCTTCACCGAAACATGGAGACCCGATAGCTTCTATGAGAAGATTCAGAAAAATCGTGTGCTTGGACTTCATACTCTCTGCTTGTTAGGTTGGATTCTAAATACTAATTCAGATAATGCGTCACACCACTAATGCTTAAACTCTAAACTCTCGTCATAACTTTATTTTCGCTGTAGATATACGGGTGAAGGAACCGACCCTAGAATCTTTGTGCAGGTCTGTATTCAAATGATTGTTTGCCTTCTCTTCAATTTCAGCATTTTTTTTGTGTGTTTCTGCTAATGCATTGTCTTATTACTTTTTCTCGGCCTCTCTTCAATCTTTCAGAGGGAAGAAGCAGTATGAGCCACCAAGATACATGTCAATAAACACAGCAATTGAGCAGCTTTTGGAGGTTGAGCACAACCGAGGAGAATCTGGTAGCGATCTATTGGCTTGTAAGCGACTTAAGAAAACTTTGAGCTTCTTTAGTTTTGATTTTCGCGTTATTTTGTAGCTTACGATGAAGACACCATGTGCGTTGGGCTTGCTCGGTTGGGAAGTGAGGATCAGAAGATAGTTTCTGGTACAATGAAGCAACTGCAGCTGGTCGATTTTGGTGCACCTCTCCATTGCCTTGTCATAGCAGGCAAGACACATCCTGTGGAAGACGAAATGCTGGATTTTTACAGACATGTGGAATAGCATAACCATGGCACCGTATGATTTATGTCTTTCGAAAGAAGTAGTTGCACTTGCTTGATGTGCAGGTTAGTTTTCAGAATTTATGTTCTGTTTGTGATCGAGCCTTTCTGGTTGCGAAAAGCACATTCAAGAACTATTGAACTTTGCTTGATCAGCTTTTCTACACTGAAACCACTTGTGACAAAGATGGGAGGAGATGCTACATTATCAGTCTTCAATTTTTGCAATGAGTTTAGTCAAGTTGCTTAACAAATATATTTGTTATGATATTTTCCTCATTTTCTTAACAAATTCCTCCATTCTTTGCAAACTTGTCAAGCAAGAAAAGTATACCAAACCCTAGCTATATATCTCATTGAATATGAGGTGCAAGACTCAAAGATTTTAACCTAAAGAAAGGCTATATTATCAACATGTTGCTACTCAACTAGAACTAAACTCTGGCAATTTCAACCCTCCTCCCCTAACCTCTAACCCTAGCTATTTTTTCGGCACTTCCGTTGCAACCAAGTCAAGCGTATCCGATTGCCTTTTAAAGAGGTGAATGCTTCTCTCAAATTCGGGTCCTCAAACAGGTCCACTGCCGAAAAGTAGAGCTCTTCATCCATGCCTTGTATCTCATCCAGTGCTTTAATACATTTGGTTATGGAAAATTTGTCCTTATCGGACCTTGTTGAACCTCTCCTCAGCTTTAAGGCAGTAATCATTTCTCGCAATGCCTCTGCCATTGCATCACAGATTTCTTCGTCCCTTCTGTTTCGACCGTCGGAAGACTGAGCCTCAGATGGACGTTTCCTTTTCCTCTCTGATGCAACAATCTTGCCCGCCTTTTCTGCTGCTACCGCATTTCCTTTAACAACATTTGTGGATTGTGGGTTTTCAAGGCCAGGGGCTTCACTGTCGGGACAGGAAATCAGACCTGCATTGTCGACAGCCTTGTCCAGCCCCTCATAGTGACTAGATTGTGCATACTTCCCATCGGCTGCTGATGAGTCTGCGAATATCGTACACAGCTGATCGTATATCGGACAATCCTTGACCTTGACTGTTTCCGATCTAGGCTGTACCACTATGTCTTCCCACAGGTTAGCGAGCTCAATACAACAAGAATCGTCCAAAGTGAAGTCATTGGTTTGATCATAAGCGGACTTGAGATTGGAGAATCTCGTCCTCAGAACATCCAGGTGCTTCCTCAGTTGATTGTTGTTGAAGCTGAGATCTGTTTGCCTATTGAACTCGTCACGAATAATGTTCCATGTTTTCTTGTCAAACACATTGTTGGGTCTGTTTCCCAATTGTATCTGCTTCGCAACCAAGTCTGCAAACGTCCTATCAAGAGACGGTGTCCACCTAGTCCTCGAACGTTCTTGCTTAGGATGATGAGTGCCTTCATTATCCATCTACAACCACACATAAAATTGCACCCAAATCAATAACTTTTCACTAATTTGATCATTATACATAACCAGAAATTTCACACTAAGCATGAAATTGTATTCCCTAGATTGAAACTGAGGAAATTACTAACATTCAACCACAAAGGCTGCAGATTAAAACCCTAAAAGTAACAATTACAAACCCCCATGAACAGAAAAATGGTAATTGATAACATAAAAAATTCCTAAAAATAAAGTTCTTCCCAGACAAACTGATTACGCATAATCTGCTTATTATATGAACAGAACATTAAACAAATTGGAGAATTCAGTCATGTAAGTATCAGGAGAGAATATTGGAATGCGAATTGCTTCGCAGACTGCAGCAAAGATTGTATAATTCAGTAAAAGAGGAAGAAGAAAGGTTACTTGCGTCCGGGAAATAGCCGGAGAAGTTGCCAGAGACAGCAGCCGCTGCTTCCCCAGTCGCCGCTGTTTCAATCGTTTTGGTCTCTCTGCTACACGGGAGCATCAACGGAGAAAATTTGATTTCTTTTTCGTGGGTTTATGCTTTTGGTCAACAGTCAACGTTGAGTGAGACCGAGGACATGGCGGGACGTGATTTGTTTGCCCCGCGCGTCCTCATATTGGCGCGCAACACCTGTGTTGCTGGTTATCAATGGGCTAACCGGTGCGTTCACCAGGTCCCAGTATTTACTGATATTTGTTTGTTTTCAATTCTCAATATGAAATGAATTTGCACTTGTATATTGCTTCTTCTCACGAATGAAAGTTTGGCATATGGGCAAAAGAATTCATGTAAAACATAAAAAGGAAAAAATTATGGGCTCTCAAGGCCTCAAACGATGGCCCAATGGGCTTTCAAAGCCTCAAATTTTTCGTCACGTTTGAACTAAATTTAACCAAAAGTAAAATTAATTTGAAAATTTGGAGATCAAGATGAAATAAATATCAAAGTTGTTTGCTAAAAACAAGAAGTAAATATAAAATCTTAGCCTCTGTTTTTTCTCCTTCTAATTCTTAAAAAAAAAAAAAAAATTAAGGAAAGTGGGAGAAGTTCATCTTCTTCCTTCCATCACTCAACTATTTTCCTTTTTTTTTTTTTAGGCTAGTAATAAGAGTTCATTTGTGGTGATTGTATGATCTGAGCCAGACTTATATTTGAGTTTCTCATAATGTTGTTTTACTATTCTTTCAATCAACCTACTTACCCAAAATCTTTCTTCAATTTTTTTTTTCCTATATCTTATTTTGCGACGATATTTCCCATTAATTTTGGTCACAATAGTTAGATTAAGATTTTTTATTTTTTATTCACTTTTATGTACAATTTGATTGCATGAGATCAAGCCTTCCTCAGATCTGCAATGTTCTTTAAGTTTTTCAAGACCAAATGTGATGAATTTGATGATAATGACTGTATTTTTAGTAGGTGTAGTTTTTTTAGGGTTTTTGGTGTCATTATTTCGTTGTTTTGGGCTTATTAGGATGATCGTAATTTTGCATAATTTCAATGATGTTCGTTTGTTAACGGTTAGTGTTATGTCATATTAGTTTGTAAATTTTGGTGTTAGAGTTTGATTTTGATATTTTAATTGTATTTTTTATGGTCTGAGAATATTAATTTTAATAAAAAAGAAGCAAATGTGTCAGCAAATGAAAATAACAAAATAAGTGAAACCGGACCATCGTCTGCTCTCAATTGCCACTTCAGCCACCACGTTTGGCGGATGCCAGACACACACGTCACATTCACACAATGGTTCCCTCCAAAAAAAAAAAACAAAATAAGTGAAACCGGACCATCGTCTGCTCTCAATTGCCACTTCAGCCACCACGTTTGGCGGATGCCAGACACACACGTCACATTCGCACAATGGTTCCCTCCAAAAAAAAAAACCTTAAAAAAAAAAGGCTTAAAGACAAACAAACTCACCAACTACCAGGGTTTTAAGATTCACAGTCAATTTGTTTCACCCTCCTGTCGGTGGGAAGATCAACGGTTAATATCAGTAGGTCCTTCCCAACATCAACGGCGCACACAAGTCATCGTCACCTTTGACTTAGTCTTCCACAGATCTACGAACCTCAGAAATCCACAAAACGGCAAACGCCAGCGTCGTTGCAAGAGATTAAAAAGACAAAAAACGAAAAATAAAAAGGGGACAGAAAACGGCGGCGAAATTAGCCTTGTTTCGCTGTCGGTGCGCAACACAAACACTAAAAAAAACAAAAAAATAATTATAAATTAATCTAATTTTTAAACTTAACATATAAATTAATCTAGTCAATTTATTACATTATTACAATTGTTACTGTATTCTTTTTATGGTTTTGTTCTTTTTAAGTTCCCTTATATCGTTTATACATTTTTTTCATATATAAATGAGAAATTTTAAAATTTTAAATATTATTATTTTATATTTATTTTTTAAAATTATTTAATTTAAGATAATTTTAATTAAATTTCATATTTAAAGATTTATTTTATATTTTTTTTATCAAATACCATCTAATACTTTTGAAGAGTTAAAGACTTACACATACGCTATTTATCTTATTAATTTTTAATAATTATTTGTATATTTTATTTATTGTAGGTAAATTAATAATTATCTGTAGATTTTGTTTGAAAGATGTAATTATTGAATATAATATACCTATTATGATACAAAAAGTATTTCATGTATATGTATCTTATTTATGTGGGGGAGTTAAGTAGACAATATTGTTTAATTTATCTATTAAGTGTGGAATCAAATTATTGTAGGTACAAAAAAGGAAAAATAAGAGATATGACACATTATAATGATAGAATTTTGTAGGCTCAATTTAAATATGATATCCAATGACACACTTGTAAATCTTTAAAAAATAATGGACTAAAAATAATGATATATTTTATCCAACAATAAAATTATTTATTTATTTATTATCTCTATTTGGATTAACCTATAATTTGAATTTTATAATAGAATCTATTTATAATTACGAGAAAAAAAAAAATATCTTAGCCTCCGATCCGGGAGAGAGCGCCAATCGTTGCTAAATTAGCAACCCACATTTGTTTTTTTCTTTTTTGTGTTTTCTCCTCCAAACCCTCGATCCTTGTTCTTGACAATGTGTTAGATAGATAGGTAGATTGGATAAGATCTCTACTTGTCTCCAGTGTTTTTGTTTGGTCCGCTGGTTGTTTGTCGAGAGCAGGAAAAATGGGCGCTCGATCGAGGTCGAGCGGTTGCTGCTGGGCCTGGCTGCTCGTGTTTTTGGTCTTCGCTCTCGTTGTTGCTGCCATCGTGGTCGCAGTCGTGAAGAAAGTGCAGAAAAACTCTGGCGAAGACGACGGTCCCGTCCCCGGACCTCCCGGCTCCATCAACCAGAAATACTCCGACGCTCTCAAACTCGCCGTGCAATTCTTCGACGTTCAGAAATGTACTCTTCTCTCTCTTCCCTCTTTTACAAAATTTAATTTTTTTCGCTTGCAATGCCTTCAATTTCTTTAATTGCTAAATGGGTTTTACGTTTTGATTTGTGAATTGGAAATGTGTGAAGTTAAATTGGCTTAAGTAACTGTGTAGTTGATTGACATGGTTTAGTTACTTTCACTAAATTTGAAATTCGTGTACTTTTCTTGATGGTTTCGATTTTGATAGCTGGTAAGTTGGTGAATAACAAGATTCCATGGAGAGGGGATTCGGGTCTGAAAGATGGAAGTGAAGCAAAATTGGATTTGTCGAAAGGAATGTATGATGCAGGGGATACAATGAAGTTTGGTTTCCCTATGGCATTTACTGCAACGGTGTTGTCGTGGGGGATTCTTGAGTATGGTGATCAAATGCAGGCTGTGAACCAGTTACAAACTGCTGAAGCCTCCCTCAAGTGGATCACTGACTTCCTTCTCAATGCTCATCCTGAAGACAATATCCTCTACATTCAGGTTCTGCTCTCTGAATTTGTGATTATGGAATGAAAATATGTTAATCCACTCACTTCCTTACCGATATGTATTCGCGGTACAGGTTGGTGATCCGACAAAGGACCATGAGTGCTGGATGAGGCCGGAAGACTTGACAATGAAGAGGCCATTGGTACAGGTGAACGCATCTGCTCCGGGAACAGACGTTGCAGCCGAAACTGCAGCAGCCATGGCAGCAGCATCTCTGGTGTTTAAGAAGAGCGATGCCTCATACTCAGCCACACTTCTTAAGCATGCTGAACAATTGTTTACCTTTGCCGACAAGTACAGAGCCTCTTACAGTGAAAGCGTCCCCCAGGTTCAGAAGTTTTACAATTCAACAGGCTACGGAGATGAACTTTTGTGGGCTGCTTCCTGGCTTTACCATGCAACATCGGACAAGTCATACCTTGATTTTGTCACTGGGGAAAACGGAGATAGTTATGCTCAGTTTGATCAACCAACATGGTTCAGTTGGGATAACAAACTTCCAGGAACCCACGTATGTTGTCAACTGTCCTTCCTATGGTTTTGTTTTGTGCACCTGAATAAAGAAACCTGCTTGCTCTCATTGAAACTGTTTTGAGATGCTTTGCCATTATGATGCAAGTATAATCTGTTTCTTGGTTGTGTGAAGAGCTTTGAAATTTTCATGCAGGTTTTGCTTTCCAGATTGACATTCTTTGGTGGGAAAGACGCCTCTGGCAATTCTGGGCTTCAAAAGTATAGGAAAACAGCTGAGGCTATTATATGTGGCCTCCTGCCAAACTCTCCAACAGCAACAACCAGCAGGACCGAGAGTATGACTATTCCTCTACATTCGAATGCGTCCTTAAATCGAATATGTCATTGATAACATTATAATCCCTATTACTTGGAAATTAAATGAATAGTTTGTAGTTTTCTGAGGCAACCATGAAGCTCTAAACAGAAAAGACACGTGAACAATACAATTTCGTGCATTTTCAAGCTGTGGATGCCCTATATGCACCACATTGAAATGTCGTAGGCTAGTTTGCGTATGCTCCTAAGGATCTGGATCTGGGATCACTTTGAGTGGAAATATTCAGTTTCATTTCTGTCATAGCTCATTTCTGTCATATGCACATTGCAGATGGTCTGATATGGGTCAGTGAATGGAACGCACTGCAGCATTCGGTTTCTTCTGCTTTCCTTGCTGCTCTTTTCAGTGACTACATGCTTACAAGTCGGGCAGGAAAAGTACAGTGCGATGCAGATTCATTTAAGGCATCAGATATTAAGAAATTCGCTAGATCCCAGGTAAGCTCTCTTCCCTGGCTTAAGTAGAATTGCTTATACATAATCTGTTGAGAAACTATTATCCATTTATCGGTGTGCTGAGGCGTGTTGCTAATTTTATAGGCTAATTACGTGTTGGGAGAGAATCCGATGAAAATGAGCTATCTTGTCGGGTATGGGGATGAATATCCAAAATTTGTTCACCATAGAGGAGCTTCCATCCCAGGCAACAAGGACCCTAAATGCAAAGATGGTTTCAAGTACATGGAGTCAAAGTCCCCCAACCCCAATGTAGCTGTTGGAGCACTCGTTGGCGGGCCGTTCCTAAACGAAACGTACATCGATGCCCGGAACAACACTAAGCAAGGAGAGCCAAGCACATACAACAGCGCCCTCATTGTTGGCCTGCTGTCAAGTTTGGTCACCACCTCTTCAGCTGTTGAATCCTTCACTTAGATTCATTCATTCATTCGTACGGCACAAATTACACGTCTTTGTACCATATGTTGCTCTCTCTCTCTACCTGTCTTGTATGCTATTCATGACCAGTGTATACACAATTTTAGTGCTTTAGCAGCTCGCTTTGCATTGATTTTGGTTATTTGCTTTGGGGTGTGGGGGATATGTTATAATGAGGAGCATTCTAGTGAAGCTCTCAATTTAAGCTCACATTACAAGGCCTTCATTATACCACTTCAAAGTAGCGGCTACCTAGTCCACCTAGGTAATGTTTAGTTACTCAAAGATGAGAAATTGCCTCGTATAATGGTCATGCGTCTAAGTAGATTTGCATATACATCTTTATATATATATATATATATGTATATACACCCTTATATATATATAAGTTCTTATATATATATATATATATTTGGTTATATAAGATATTTTTTTATTAAATACTTAGTTCATAATATAAGTATTACTTAAAACAAAGATAATAAATTAAAAAACATAAAATGTTGTATAATAAAATTAATAAAAAATTTATATTTTCAATATTTATTTTTCCTAATTCAATTTATTTATTTAGGTGATTAATTTTTATTCTATAATTATTTTATGGAATTCATTATATTATTAATTTATTGAATTTTATATTTGAAAAAAGAAAACCGCCTAAGCGCGAGGTTACTATCAATTGCCCTAAGAGCGTCTAGCTCCATTTCGAACATTGCTTATCACATTTCCTTTTTGCTTTGGTTGGAATTTTTTAAAAGCTCCCTTGACAAGTTTCATATTATAACATCTCCCTTTGTGAAAGTCCCTCAATCACACTCTAAGGTGGAATTATTATTTTTTTTTAAAAAAAGGAATTTTTTCAATGGTGTGATTTTTAAGCTATCATATATGACGATCCATTTGTAAAATTTCTCGTAGTATCATGTCAAATATGAATTGCACAATGAGTACACGATTAGGAGAGTCCCATGAACATTCATCCAAGATGCATAGTTGGAAGTAGGCACAAAATGAGGTGATGCAACACCAACAACCAAGCAACCCAAAAACCAAGTTTCCTACTTATGTCCTTGCTTTGTGGGTCTAGATGCGGACTGCCTTAGGCGCGGACTCGTCCGTACGGATAGATAAGGGCCGTCGATTTGTGAATATGGGTAGAGATTAAAAATGAGTAAATATTGGTAGATTTCATTGAAGCAGCAAACTTTAATTTACATTATTAACTAATATGCGTTATCCAAGCTTCTAGCCGTTTATAGGCAATAAAGTTTTTATGTCGTATTATATTGATTATTTCAGTCAGATAGATTAATATGTCTAGCAAATAGACGGACTATTTAGTCGAGTGTTTGGTACTTTATCAAATTAAAATGTCTATTATATTATATTGGCCAGATTATATTTTAGTGGTTGTTAGTTGATAAGAATTATTTATATCATAAATATTAATTATGTATATTATTAATATTTTTATTTATATATTATTATTACTATTTAGTAAATTATAATTATTATACTTTTTAAGATTGTAATCATCCGACTATTTAATACATATAATTTCGAAAATATTATTTTAGCTGTATGGAAGCACTAAGCCGTATTAATTTATATGATAATTAATTAATACAAGTGATATCAAACACTAATTTTATATTATAATTATATTATCATATTAAATCTCTTATAAAGCCAACCAAAATATACTAAAGCCTGTTGAGTTTTGAATGCTTGTTTTTTCAAGAGACTTTAGACAAGATATTTTTTTAGTTTCTCTGTTGTTAATTATACTATTCTACTTTTATAATATGAGGAAAATTTAATGCTGGTTGACATCTGCTAGGTAGTAAATACTGCCATACTGGTTTCTTCACTCATGCCTCAATTCTTAAATTTTGATTCTAGACTGTGAAGGTATTGAATACTCCATTGTCCTGATTATTGATGAATTTTTGTTTTTTGTGTTATTCCTTATGCTGCATTCTGATAGAGTGTTAGAAAAGTGGGAAGAAGAAAAAAAAAAAAAAACTGTTATAGTCCAACAATGAGGTGTATGATTTGATTTCAGAAATCAATCTTAGGTCTGTTGTTCATTGATGGTTCAATGGATTTGATTGAGGCTAGGGAATGGAAAGTCCGGAGCCTAAAATTGCTTTCATTCGGTTAAAATGCTGAGAAATTTCTATGTTTCAGGCGTAATTGTAAAAGTGCACAAGAGGTGTTTGTGGAAATGCTTCAACCAGTTCTCAAAACATAATCCGGAGCTACCGCGTAGATCCCACGCTCAATGAAGGGTTGTCTCTACGTCTTCGATATTCACAGAGTTCGTTTGGGTTCAGAGCCAATTACCAAGAACTATCAGCCATTCTCAAATACTGTGCTTCCCTCTTAGCCATTAGCTTTGGGAAGGCTCTTCATGGTTATGCTGTCAAACAGGGCCACCTTTCCTGCCACTCTATCTCTAAAGCACTGCTTAACATGTATGCCAAATGTGGTGCATTGGGTGACTGCAAAGCACTGTTTGGCCAAATGTCCTGCTTGGATACTGTCATTTGGAACATTGTATTATCCGGGTTTTCTGCCGCTCGAAATTCTGATGATGAGGTAATAAGGATCTTTCATGAAATGCGTGTAGTTGGGAAGGCTATGCCCACTTCTGTTACCTTTGCTATCGTTCTTCCAGTGTGTTCTCGCTCAGGGGCATTAAATATGAGGAAAAGTATGCACTCTTATGTGATCAAGTTTGGATGTCCTGGTTGGAAATCCTCTTATATCAATGTATTCAAAATGTGGACTAGTTTCTACTGATGCGTTTGCAGTTTTTAATAGCATCACTAGCAAAGATGTTGTTTCATGGAATGCAATGATTGCAGGGTTTGGCGAAAATACATCCATATATGCTGCATACAAGTTATTCAGTTGGATGCTCAAAGGACCAGTGGAACCAAATTATGCAACTTTTGCTAATATTCTACCAGTTTGTCCTTCTTCAGATAAAACCACTGCCTACTGCTCTGGGAGAGAGATTCATAGCTATGTTCTGCGGAGGAATGAATTGGCAGCAGATGTTTCTGTGTGCAATGCCTTGGTAAGTTTCTATTTAGTCCTTGGACGAATGGAAAAAGCAGAATTCTTGTTCCAGGGAATGAAATCAAGAGATATTGGAGGGTATGCATCAAATGCCGAGTTGTTGAAAGCATTGGATTTGTTTCACAAATTACTCTGGGAAGATGATTGTGCCAGATTCTGTAACTATTGTGAGCATTCTTCCTGCTTGTGCAAATTTACAAACCTTGCAGTTGGGGAAACAGATCCATGGATACGTTCTTCGACATCCTAGCCTACGTGAGGTTACAGCAGTTGGAAATGCCTTGGTTAGTTTGTATGCGAAATGCTGTAAAATTGAAGAAGCTTTTCAGGCATTTTTGATGATATCTAGGAGAGATTTAATATCATGGAATGCCATGCTAGTTGCGTTTGCAGATGGTGGCTATTTCACTGAATTTCTA
The DNA here is from genome assembly GCA_032719365.1 of Prinsepia uniflora. Lineage (NCBI taxonomy): Eukaryota > Viridiplantae > Streptophyta > Magnoliopsida > Rosales > Rosaceae > Prinsepia > Prinsepia uniflora. Next base: position 78,302,587 of record CM064868.1, on the reverse strand, counting down.
AGCGTATTAGATGACATGCTAATGGAAAGTATGAAGCCTGTCCACATAACCATATTGACCATAATGCAATTTTGTGCTGCAAATTTGGGATTAAAGAAGGTTAAAGAAACTTATTGCTATTCAATCAGGGCTAGGGATTCTACAGATAACATGGAACCTACTATTGCAAATGCGATACTGGATGCATATGCCAAATGTGGTAACATGAAGTACGCACGCAAGATTTTTCAGAGTTTATCAGGGAAAAAAAAACTTGGTTACTTGCAATTCAATGATTTCAGCTTATGTGAATACTGGGTCATGTGGCGATGCACATATAATATTTAACACGATGACTGTGACGGATCTCACCACTTGGAATTTAATGCTTCGAGCTTATGCTGAAAACAATTGTTCTGATGAAGCACTCAGTATGTTCCATGAGTTACAAGCTCAAGGAATGAAACCTGATGCGATGTCTATTACGAGTCTCCTTCCTGTACATTCTCAAATGGCCTCAGTCCACCTGCTGAGGCAGTGTCATGGATATGTAGTGAGAGCTTGGCTTGATGACAAATGTTTGAGGGGAGCTCTGTTAGATATGTATGCAAAATGTGGCGCCATTGTATGTGCTTACACGATCTTCAAGTCAAGTCTACAAAAGGATCTGGTTATGTTTACAGCTATGGTTGGTGGATTTGCCATGCGTGGTAGGGGAAAGAAGCACTGAGGGTTTTCTTTGATATGCTCGACTTGGGTGTAAAGCCAGATGATGTTATTATTACCGATGTTTTATCTGCTTGCAGTCATGCTGGCCTCGTTGATGAAGGGTTGAAGATATTTTATTCAATAGAAGACATTTATGGGATGAAACCAACAATGGAACAATATGCTTTTGTAGTGGATCTCCTCGCCAGGGGTGGACGCATTAAGGATGCATTTTCTTTCGTGTCCAGGATGCCCATTGAAGCTAATGCAAACATATGGGGAACACTACTGGGTGTTTGTCGAACTCATCGCGAGGTGGAATTAGGCCGCGCTGTGGCGGACCGTCTTTTTGAAATTGAAGCTAATAATATTGGGAACTATGTGGTGATGTCAAATCTATATGCATAAGAAGGTAGATGGGATGGGGTCATGGAGGCGAGAAGGCTGATGAGAAGTAGAGATCTTAAAAAGCCAGCGGGATGCAGCTGGATAGAGGTGGAGAGGACGAAGAACCTTTTCGTAGCTGGAGACTGGTCCCATCCAGAAAGAAGCATTATTTACAGTACATTGAGTGCATTGGAGCACAAATAAAACAGCCAGCAATTTAGAAAAGACTTTTGCTTCTGAATGCAGAATCATCTTCCATTTGCAGATGATGCTGGATCCTCCGAGGTAAGGGTACTTCATTCATTTAGAGTCATGAAGCTTTCTCTGTTGTACTTGATTAGAAGAAAATCAAGTTTATAGAAATGAAGGCGAAAAACCCAACAATGTAGGCAACAGAATCAGAGATTGCATCTCAAACCCATGTACCGAATACATTTGTAACATACATAGCCGGAATCTAACAAACAAGAATATATAATTCAAAGGGCTTGGCCTATTCTTTCCACCGTCTCTTGTTTTTTAATTTTAAAAAAAATGCCAAAAACATAAACAAGCTCATATTAAACGAAATCCTATGTTTCAGATTTCATCGCATATTATCCCAGAATACTAAATCCTATCACAGAGAATAAATATAAGGAATAATAGACAAATACCCAATTCGATTGCATAAAACCTAAACCATAATCATAAAGATGAAATAGATAAAACACCTTCGAGAGAGAAAAAAAAATTAGCTAGAGAGGAAGACAAGGAAAGCTAGATGAAGACCCAATCAATTGCATAAAACCCTAAACCCTAATTCTAAGAGGATAACGAATCACTTGTCGTAATGAAGAAATAAAGAGGAAGATAAAGGAAATATCACTATTCAAAACGGCAGCCGCCTATTCCACCTAGGCGGTGCCTAAGCACTTGAAGGTGAGAAACCGTCCTATATAATGGTTAGACGTTTAGGTGGATTTGCATGTACATCTTTATATATATATATATATAATTATATAAGTTCTTATATATATAATTAGTTATATAAGTTATTTTATTTATTAAATACTTAGTGAATAATATATCTATTAATTATAATAAATTAAAAAATATATAATATTGTATAATAAAATTAATAAAAAACTTATATTTTCAATATTTATGATTCCGAACTCAATTTATTTATCGAGCTAATTAATTTTTGCTCTGCAAATATTTGATAGTATTCAATATATTATCAATTTGTTGAATTTTGTTGAATTTTGTCTTAAAAAAAACGCCTAGACCCTAGGCCCCTATCGACTACCCTTGGAGCGCCTAACACCATTTTGAACATTGAAAAATATAGATAAATACTTCATTAAATTCAATAAAACCCTAAAATCATAATCTTGATACTCTTAATCTTAAACAAACATTCAACCTTTTTCGTACAAACACATACTAACTCAAATTTCAATCTCGCCTCCCAAGATTACAACTTTCTATGCCTATTTGGGTTCCACGGCTCTAATGCCGACTTCAATCTCCACCACCCCTAGTGATATAATAGACCACAATCCGGTTTGGGCTCAACACCACCTTCAGGTTACGTTTGGTACGCCGTATAAGGGATTAGATATGATAATATAGTACGAAACCAATGTTTGATACCAGTCGTATTAATTAGTCAATGTATAAGCTAATACAGTTGAATATTTTTATACAGTCCAGACACGCTAAAATAATACCCTCGAAATTGTCCGTATTAAATAGTCGGATGATTAGTAAGCTTGAAAAGTGTAATAATAATAATAATAATAATAATAATAATATAATTTAATAAATACTATAATAATAAATTAATAATTAATAATTAATGAGAATATAATAAATACTAATAATGATAAATAATAATAATAATAATAACATACATAATTAATATTTAAGATATAAGTATTTCGTATCAACTACTATAATATAATCCGGCCAATATAGTATAATCTGCATTCTAATCCTGCAAAGTACTAAACACCCGACTAAATAGTCAGTCTATCTATTGGACATATTAATCTATCTGATTGACATAGTCAGTACAGTAAGAGATACCAAACGAAACCTCAATATCTGACAAAGGCAATTCTTTTTCTATTCTGACAGTGCCAATGACTTGCAAGGCCTACCCTTGCTGCTTTGAGCTAATTTAAGTTTACTACTTCAATGAAATCTGTCAATATTCATTCATCTTGAATCTCCACCAATGCTCACAAATTGACGACCCTCATCTATTTCTATAGACTAAAGGTGGGCACGCTATGGTTCGATATGAATGTTGGTAATATCCAAATTCAAATTAGTAAAATTTTAACAGTTCGATATAGTTTGAATTTTTCTAAAAATTAGAAATGAAACCGGTTTGATCCAACTTGTTACTAACAGTTCGGTTTGGATCGAAACGATTTGAAACCATTTAGGCATTAAAAAAACAAGGATATAAAAAAATAGTAAGATAAAAAACAACAAAATAATCAATACTTAAAATTTTGTATATTAAATTTGCGGAAGATTGGATTGTAAACATTACCATTATATTAAGATTTATCAAACAACATTACCACTTAATATTTTTTTATTATACTCTTATCTAAATATACATGTATTTATTTAGGTACATCTCGGTATCCTTTTATTTTTATTATTTTTACTTGGTATTAATAATAGATTTAACATTCAATACATTCCTTAACGATTTGGTTTGAATTTAACATATTTTCAAAATGAAAAATTTAAATTCAAATTGTTACTAACAAACTTATTTAAATTATTAAACCGTTTAATTTTTATCTAATCAAACTTAATTTATTAAATAATTTTTTTTAAAAAAAATTGATTAATAATTTTAATAAATTAACACTCTCGCCTCCATGTGACATCCTTTGGTCAACAAGATGCCCTTGGCCTTAGTTAAATTTATCCTTCCCCACGTGGCACCTCTATCTCATCTAGTCATCTGTCATATCCATTTCGATTCACGGTCTCCAACTCCAATGGCAGAAAGCACCATGAAAAGATTGGGCCACTTTCCACTTTCCACCGTGGCCTTTCTCATTCCTTTTGTACACTAGGCACCTTCTGATTGGTACGACCAAGGATAATTAATAAATAATATTATTTTAATCAATTAAATTATTTAATATATATGTCTTATCATTTATTGATTATTATATTAAATGTGTCATTAAATATGATCAATTTATTATCTTCAAATAACATTATTCGTATTAAAATAGGAGAAAAGAAATATTCATAATATTTTTATGAATAAATCTGTATTTAAAGATTTTGACATAAAAATGAAAAGGAATAATTTTTTAAAATATTATTTAGTATTTCAATTTTTTTCCAAAATTTCATTTAAATTTTTTTAAAGTTTTAAACTAAAATTTAATTTTTTTTTATACTGAACGTGGATGATATCAATATTTTTATAAATTTAACTATCGATATTTTCATGAAAAATGATATTTTCATCTTCATTTATGCACATTTTTCTTTAATTTGTATTATATTTATTGATATAATATAAAACCGAAGCCTCTAAAATATAATTTTATATTAATAAATAAAGAAATTAAAATTTTATATATACGTCATATACAGAATATTCTACAAAGGAAATTTCCATTTTTCATAAATAACGCGTTTAGTTAGTCAATTTATAAGAGACAAATGGGGCCTGCAACTTTTTAAGTGAGGGCTTGCCCTTTGGTCCCTCCCCCTTCACCATCAGTCCTTTTCTGGTTGAAAGCAACATGCAACAGCCCCATCAAATAAATAATAAGACTTACTGCTTAAAATACGCTAAGAATACACTCATCAATTTCAAAATACATTAGGAATACTGACTGGCGTATTCTTAATACATTTTAAATAATACGCCAAAAATAATTTACAAAGATGATCGATTCTCATTCACCGACATGGAGGAATACTCATAATCAAATCAGGCATTGTGATCCAACGTCAGATTAATCTGATTAGTTGACAAATTGAATAAAAATTTCAAAAGAAGAAGAAATTCAAAGCATGATCCACAGATAAATTAAAAAGAAAGGGAAAAAAAAAAACTATGTTGGCAATTTTCTAATGGAGCTCACATCTACATGGTTGACTGCTCTGTTTGAATACTGTGTGTAATTCAGAAGAAATCAGCTGTAATCTACGGTCATAAATCCTCCACGACATGAACATGGCAGGTTTATATATATCATATTGTAATAATATATATAATTCAAGTTGATGATTGATGGATCGTCGTTGGATCTTGTCAACGAGAAATGTATGACTTTGCGGTGTATTCCAATTGTTGCTCCATCTCCCAACTCAGCCCAGAATGCTTAGGTACATATTCCTGCAAATGGACGGATCAGATTTCATCTCATCTCCTCAATCATCACCGATTAAAACGAATAATAACATCGTAATTATGTAATTAAGCACCTCTAGCTTGCACATAAGTTCATGGGCAGTTTGGGCAGAGACAATAATGTGACGAGCTGCTGGGTCAATGAAGCCTTCATCCACAGCCTTGTCTATGAAGGACAACAGAGAATTATAGTACCCATCTACGTTCAACAACCCCACCTGTGAAAATCCGAACTTTATCGAATCAAAATGATTATCAAACGGGCCCGAAATTATAATTTTTTGCGCAATGTTCTTACAGGTTTATCGTGAATTCCCAATTGGGCCCATGTGATCACCTCCAACAGTTCTTCTAAGGTGCCATAGCCACCTGTAATCAACATGAACCCAGATACATGAATGTTTAGTTAATTTGAAGTTATTGCAGTTTATTTCTTTGTGTTTGAGTAAATGGATTTGTGTTTTACCTGGCAAGGCAATAAATGCATCAGCTTGGCGAGCCATTTCTGCTTTGCGTTGGTGCATGCCAGATACAGCTCTTACTTCTCCCACAGGCTCTCCTGTGATCTGAAAGATCAGATTGTAAGTATAATTAATTAATTTAATTATATAGTAATCTTCATAACACGTACTGTCACTAATAAAATATTTACGAAAAGCCTGATCAGCTCCTATAATCTTGGGCTTAATTATATATCCAATTCAATTAGGAACGGAAATATGGGTTTAGTACTTCAATTTACCTCCTTTGGCATGAGAGTTCGGGGAATTACTCTACAATGGAAACAAAGAAAAGCTAGAGATTAGTAAAAGTGAGCGGATGAAATTGATTCTTAATCGTAAGGACCCAAGTATTATCCGAATTAATAATACCCTAAGACGTGGCGGCCACCATCATAGACAGCTTGGGAGACTTGGCCCATCAATCCAATGCTTCCTCCTCCATAAACCAAGTCAATGTTTCTTTCAACCTGCAGCAAAACGACTTTTTTAAAATGACTAACTGACGTTGCTCTTCTCCCTTCGCACTAAACACCTATAAATAATTAAATTACTTTACTTAATTTACTACAAGACCCAACATTTACGCCATCTTTAATTTATTATCATGCAATTGTTTATTCCTTAATCTATACTTTGAGAAATTTCCATTATTCCAACTCAAAGCAAAAGAAACATGCAAGTGCAGGCACCCCTTTTCCCCTGATTCAAGAAAGTTACAATCTTTGATGACTTTGGACTCGATTGATGAAATTTAAACACAAATGGCTTCAACCCAGGTCGTGAAAAAATGATTAACAGACAAAAGGGTGCCTCAATCTTCGATTCACTTCGAGAATGACAATTTCATTTCTGAAAAGGTTGGAGCTTTAGGAAGAGCGGTGAGAGAAGAAGCAGAGATTACCAGCTGTTTGCCGAGTTGGATTGCGGCAATCTGGTAGCCGGGGTTTTTTCCCGGGCTACTGCCGCAGAAAACACAGATGCGTTTGAATCTTGACGACGGTTTCATTGGAGCCTGTGGCTGCTGCTGTTGCTGATGATTCTCCATTGATATTGGGGATATGGGTTCTGGTTTGCTGATGCAATTGAGAAATTCTTCGAATTTTTCAGAGAGGAAAGAAGAGAGAGCGCTTGAAAACTAACAACGTGAATGTGTGTTGAAGTTCAAGAGTGAGGTTTTGGTAAGCACAAGGTGAGGGAATGAAATTGGTTCTATTGCTTCTTTTATTTATAGAATTTATTTTATGAAAGAAAACAGAAAAAAGGGATTATAAAATAAAATTGAAAATGTGAATGCCCTACGCTGCACACTCATCGTCGTTCACATCTTTCAATTTATCGTCTCGTGATTCTTTACTCAATGAATTTCACGTTGAAATTAACATCTGAGCACGCTATTAGTATTTATTCTTTGCTCCTTCGTTTTTGGAAGGCAATGACCGCGCCCGCCGTATTCAATTAATTAACGTTTCTCAATTTTTATTATTTTTGTTTTCACAAGCCCATAATCTAAGTAGCCGCAGCTAAATCACTTAGTAAATGAAGCAAGTTGGGGTTCTATTTTAAAATATATCCTCTTATGTACGACGAATTTTTAAGATTGGATGACGTGAATCTAATTCTTACACGTCCCTTCATGTACGACGAATTTTTAATATTAGGTGGCACCGAATTTTCAAGATTGGGCAGTGTAGACCCCTTATATGAATCGAATTTTAAATCCTAACACATGAAGAATCATATTGGGTGACGTTCACCCTCACGTGTGGCAAATTTGTTTGGCGAATTTTCAAGATTGGGTAACGTGAATCTAATTCTCACACGTCCCTTCATGTTTGACGAATTTTTAAGATTGAGTGATATGAACTCAATTCTCACACGTTCCCTCACATGTGGTGAATTTTTAAGATTGGGTGGCGGCGAATTTTCAAAATTGGGGGGGCGTGGACTCCTTATTTGTAAAATTTTCAATCCTGACACATAAAGAATCATATTGGGTGATGTTCAACCTCTCACATGTGGGGAATTCGTTTAACGAATTTTCAAGATTGGGTGGCGTGAACCCAATTCTCACACGCCCCCTCATGTGTGGTGAATTTTTAAAATTGGGTGGCATGAACCCAATTCTCACACGACCCCTCACGAATTGTAAATTTTTAAGATTGGGTGAGGGCGAAATTTCAAGATTGGGTGGTGTGGACTTGTCATCTGTAAAATTTTCAATCTTGACACATGAAGAATCATATTGGGTGATGTTCACCCTCACATGTGGGGAATTTGTTTGTCGAAGTTTCAAGATTAGGTGACGTGAACCCAATTCTCACACGCCCCTCATATGTGGTGAATTTTCAATATTGGGTGGTGTGGACCCAATATGTGTTGTGGACAATTGTATTGGGTAACATGTAGCACGTATGCCAGTTAAATTTTATATGTGGGATAAGACGCTTTGATAATATATAGGAAGTTGAGGTTCCACCCTAAAATCAATTGGGAGTGGGAAGAGAGACCCAACTCCTTATAAGACTACAAGATTGTGCAATTTTCCAATGTGGAGTTTTTGTACCTTTATATTCTCACATCAAAGATCCTTGTACATCTTATAATATATGGATTGACATGACACGTCTTTTATTTAATAGAGGAAAATGTATATTAATATTTTTGTTATCAAATCAAATATGGTGTCCCTATAAATAAATCTTGGTTGTATATATTGATCACTTCTAGGGCTGGCAATGAGACGTGTCGTATCGGGTTCGTATCGTGTCATGAACTCTATTTTACGCAAATATGCCTAATTCGAACTCAACCTGTTTAATAATCGTGTTAAGGATGTCTAATACGAACCCGACTTGTTAATGACCCAGGTAACCTGAGTAACATGTATAACTCGTATAACCAATTTAATAAATAGGTCGTATTGAAAACTCAATTAACGTATGACTTGTTTGACTCATTTAACATATTTAACATGTTTAACTTATTTAAACTATAAGATTTAATAGATATTTAGGTAGGTAAATAGGTAGATATATGAGTTAGTAATGACACATTTATTAAACGGGTCAATATATAGGTTAATATACGGGTTAACATGTTAACCCGAAATTTACCCATTTATTAATTGGGTTAACATGTTAACCCGAAACCCACCCGTTTATTAAACGTGTCATAATGAGTTAGCCCGAAAATGACCCAAAATTTTAATCGTGAGGGTTGATCCGGGTAAATGTCGTGCGGGTTTCAAGTTGTGTCAAAAATTGTCACCCTTAATCACTTCAAGTTATTAGGATCTATGGAACAAATTGCTTTTGTTAATTACAATTAGGATCTGCATGTATTATTGTGTATATTTTTATGTTAATTTATGGATATGTAATAATAATTAAACGATTGTCAATCTATTTAATATATATTTTTTAAATATAATTTTTGAATCGGGAATTCTCTTCATCTACTTGTACATATTAATTGGGTAGAAAATAATGATGATATATGAATGAGATATAATAAAATCCACTTGGCAATAGTTGAAGTGTAAACTTGATAACACTTTTGGGACACGTCATGATACAGCAAGTATGTTGTAGTATATAGATCACGAGGAGATGCAATTTGCTTGGGAGATTCTCAAAGTACAAGAGAAGTGACTAATTATTACTTAATAATAATAAGTATTACTTAATAATAATTATTATTATTAATCATCATATAATCCATTTGATAATCATGTAATTCAAAATACAAATTAGTAGCCAGGTGGCTTATCGTGCAATGTTATTCTCCTCTCTTCTTCAACTTGCAAATTAAATAGCGGCAACCAAAAGCTAAGATACGTGGCAATATATTGATATGAAATTACAAACTAATAGTAAATCATGCAAAGTATTATCATAACTATATTTTATTTTCGACTTGTACAAATAAAAAATTGATTTAAAATTTTAAATTAAAAGTATTGTTGAAGCATATATGGAACTCGCTTGCAAAAATCTCTTCGATCTCTACAAACAACATACAAGAAACTATCATGATTAAGGTCGAAACCTTGGGGTATTGTTCGACCAAAAATACTTTACTGCTTAAGTTAACTTTAAGAGAGGGATTGCAAAGAACTTAGAAGCGATGATCGATTTACCTTATAAGTGAAATGAGTTTCACTATTTTTAAGGAAGCTAGTAGGTCTCAGATGATTTTGATTGGCCGATAAAATTTGTAATTAATAGATAATTCTTTTTAATAAAATATATTATTTAATAATTAAATAATGATAGTAATTAATTCACAAGGAGAATATTATTATTATTATTATATACAGCTAGATAGTGTAGTTTGTCTGCATGAAAGCCAATTTCTAAGAGGGTTCCTATCGATCCCTACATGTATGGTATTAGATATAATTTATTAACTCCACATGCAATAAGTAGAATTTGGTTGGACCAATTATTTAATTTCATGAATATTAAATATTTATTTTTTTTGCAATAAATTGATGTTATGGATTGACGCTATTAGATTTAAGGATCAAGCATACATTTTCATATTTCTTATATTTGTATCACTATGCAATCACGTGAAACGTGATACTTAATGTTCGATAATACTTGTATTTCATTATGGTGATATCTTCTTTTATCATTTTTTTTTAATTTATGAAATTATTTGTATCTATTTATCACAACTAAAATCACGTTCAGTCTTTAAATCATTACTTCAAAATCATCCCGATAAATAAATAATAAGATTTGAAGTCATTTAACTAGCTCTCATCATTGTGCCAAGTTAGCCAAGTTCGGCCCAAATTTTTTAGGATTAGACTGGGCCTGGTTGGGCGGGGCCTAGTTCATAGTTAAAAAATTATCGGGCCGAGCCGGATGAGCTTGATAATAAATATGAAAACCCATGGCCTTTGTCAGGCAGAATTTGGGCCGGATTTTTAGCGGGTTTTATGGGTCAGGCTTACTAAGCCCACTTGAGTCGGGTTCAATTGGGCTTTTAGAAGTTACTTATTCAAAAAAATTTGGAGTTGGAAAAAAAAAATTGAAAAACATAGAAAAGAAAGAAAGTACATAATGGTATTGAAAATCATTAACATATATCCTTAAGTGTTGAAGGGATCAATCTCAGAGACTACATGAAATACAATTTAACTTTATACACTGCATGTACCAAAGCTCATGTTGAGGATACTAAAGCTGAATAAAACATAGAATCGTTAAGCAAAGAAACCTATATCAAAGCTCATGTTTTTTTTATTCAATTCTTTTAAATGAAATATTTAAAGCATGTTGAAAATTTAGAGTTTAGAATTCACTATACCATTTCTTAAAGCATTTTTGTTTATTCATACAACTACTAGCATGATTTTTACAATAATCATTATCATTATTTTATTCTAAAAATTTCTTAATTAATAATAGGTTTATATACACAGACTTATGGACCGGGTTTATATGAGGGGGTCAAGCCGGGCTTACTGGGCTTGGGCTTATCGAGTTTGAATTGTGTGATGACATGGTATGTGTACGTTGACATAGTGGTCCACTGCTGATCTTGTACCACGCCTTGCTGGAATGCATGTTTGCTGGTGTAAACCTGCTGGTCCAGTCCTACTCCTGTGCTTCCTACCTCACGGGGTTGCTCTCACTGAGATGTCTCTGTCTCACCAGCGGTCCATATTGTTAGTTAGTTAGCAATATAGTTAGCACTGTTAAATCAGTTAGTGTAGCTTGCTTAGTCACTAAGGAATAACAATGAGGTGTATTAGAGTATAAATACTCCAAATTTGTATGTAAATATACGGTTGCACATGATCAATCAATCAATCTATCGAATTCTCACTTTTTCAATCCTCTCCATTTTCTCTCTAAGAAAACCCTCTCTTTCTTTTGTGTAAAACCTTGACACTACAAAATTAAGAACTTCATACCTAATATGGTATTAGAGCTAGTCTCATGATAAATGATTAAATGGTTAATCCCATTATGGGTGATCCAAGAATCCTTGCTTCCGCTCAAATTTTCGAGAAAAAAATTGTTCGAAGATCTTGAAAGAAAGCTCTCAAGAAAAGTTCAAGGAATCCTTTTTTTTTCTTCTGATGTTTCCTTGTTATTAGTTGTGCACACCAAATGCTTGATTTGTAATTCTTCTCATTTCTTCATTCAAAGAACCTTTCCTTCCTCTCAAATTACCATGGTTACTGTTAACCAGTTGAAAATACTACAATCTCATATTGCTTCACTCATTCCAACAATTGGGAATGCAGTAACCGTAAAACTCGATGATCACAATTTCATCACTTGGAACTTCCAAATGGAACTTCTGTTCAACGTGAATGGTGTCACTGGATTCTTTAATGGAACATGCACTGGTCCTCCGCAATGCTCCTCAGATTCAAGCTCAGAAAGTCCTTCCTCAGATGCTTACTTGGTTTGGAAGATGCACGATCAAGTAATGATGCAACTCATCACCTTAACACTCTCCTATTATGCAATCGCATGCATCCACTATGTCATTTTTTCCTTTAGATGTCAGTGAAAAAGTGTTGTCTATGTGAGTGTCATCTATTTGAATAATATCAAACGACACTTAGTAAGTGTTGTCTAAAATAACATCAAATAAAAATTGTCGTCTGTTTGAAAAAAAAAAAAACTCAACCTAGAAAAACTGTCGTCTGAGCTCAATAGAGACAACGCCTTATACACAAGAAAGTGTCGTCTGATGGTGCATCTGACGATTTTTTGTGTGTAAAAGTGCCATCTAATGCACTATCAGACAACATTTTCTCAGAAAAAGCGTCGTCTATGATAACATAGACAACAACTTTTTTAATGAGATGTTGCGTAATATATTTTTGGACAACGGTTTCTTATAATTTAGACAACAATAATTCATTGTTGTATGAAACTTTTTATTCTTATTAAAAATGACATTTGTGTGCCAATTCTTTTGGCACCTGCCCTTGATTCACATATAAATTTTTTTCAATCAATAATAACAAATCTATTCAACATGATTCTTATATCAAATCAAATGAAAGCCAAAAAGATAGTTGTACATTGCAATCCCAAAAATAAAAGAGTCAGCTATATAACGAAGTACATGTTTAGGTCATGCAAATCAATTGCACAATCATTTCATATGCTACCTAAACCTATGCTATATAGTTTCCTAAAAAATATGCCCACGTACTCACCATGCACTTCATCAATTTGCCCACTCACATACATGTTTAGGAAATCACCTTGAAGCGCATCAGGGACTTAGCTGGTAGCCTTGTGAGAATCTGAAACCATAAGATTTTGGTTGGAAGCTTTGGAAATGGAACTAAAGGAACATCTTCATCACCCTCAACTTGTCCTGGTTGCTGGTTCCATGGGTATTCTAGACCTACTTACACTTGTAAGATTACTAGTATTGTAATTCGGAGATGAATGGAGCAAGTGGAAATTTGGAGGTGAAGCTAAATGAAGAATCTACAAAGGAAAAAGAAAATTAAATTGAGGATCATTGATAATACAACCGAGTCGATTATTTAAGTAACGGAATTCCAACAAAGACTAAACAACCGAATGAAATGCAGATAAAGACTTTAACGGCCACTCAAATTGGGAATGAAAAATAGTAAACAAACTAATTTTAGTATCATAAATGTGGAGCCATAAATTACCGAAATATTCAGGAGCCGCCACGTGGCCAACATTTCTCATAATTTCGATATTACCCTCGGTAAAATTGACATCGACATGTAACGGTCTCCGCATTAATTTAATATATTTACCAGCTAAATATATTAATTAATCAGATCAATGTCGATAATAAATAAATTTCAAGCGAATTATTTATCCATTAATAAATAAGTGATTACACTCGGTACAATCACTTATTTAATAATTTCCCCTTCAGCCAATCAGACGTTCCGGTGACCCTCAAGGCTTCACTATAAATAGAAGACATCATTTCACTTCTAAAGGTAATGAAAAACTCCTGCAAACACTCTGTCGGTTTATTCTCTCGGAAAACTGACTTAAGCATCGGAGCGTTTACGGTTGAACCACCCCCCCGGGATTCAACCTTAACCCCGTTTGATTTTCATTCTTGTGTGTAGGGATCGAGAAGGAACTTCACAGAGCCGGGCGATTTCTGCATCAACAATAAAAGACATGAGAGGACGTTGTTGCCGGATCGAAAATGTCCACATTTTATTACGAAGATAAAAAAAAAATTTCACATTATGTAGTTTTGAAAAATTATGATACAGCCAATAAATATAGGAGCATAGGAGCATTATAAAATCCTAATTCAAATTCAGAAAGTTGAAAAAAAGAGATAAAACTAAATGCAAAATCTAAAAAATGAAAAAGCATATGAAATTGACAATCAATGATAATATGACCGGGTCGATTATGTAACACCCCGGAAATTCGAGGATTTTAATATTGTAAATTAATGTTTGAATTGACGCTTTTACCCTTGCGTTGGGTATGGCCAATTGTTGACTTTTTGATTTATAAATTAAATGGACTTTGACCTATGACCGTGACATAGTTCGGGACGTCACGAGTTCATAGACAGGTGGCACGTCCATTTCGGACGATCAGGGAAAAAGTTATGACTATCGGAAGTTCAGGGGCATTACCGTAATTTGGACATTTGGGGGTGAAAATGTTGACTTTTCCCTTGGAAACTATTTTTCGGTTGACTCAAGGACCGTTGGGTAGGTCTCGACGTCCTGAGTCCGTAGACAGGCGGCACGCCGAAATCGGACTTCGTACGGGGAAGTTATGGTCACGGAAGTATTTCGCATTTAACCGAACCAACCGAGAACCGGATTAAAATATTATTTTATTATGGAATCTGGTTACTTTAATCAAATCATTCTGGACCCTTGGATGAGTGACAAGTGTCACTCATCCCCACACTCCCTAAAACATGGATCTCTGTTGGCCATTGGATTAAACAATTAATTTCCTCTCCTCAAATCCTCACCATTGATCCTATGCTGAGATTTAATCTCAGCCCTTCAAACCATCCAGCCAACCTGTTTATTAATTCTCAAAATTTTCACTCTTCATTCTTCCATACCGTGTGCACGGCTAACCATTCGAACCAACACACCAGCCCCTCACCTTGCAACCTCACCCTCACGGTAACACCAGGCGACCAGCAGCCACACCCCAGACGCCGGCCACCACCCCACGGCCACCTGCACGGCCGGAATTCCTCCCAGACCCGAGAAGGAGACCCGAACAGCCCAAGTCACCAAACCGTCCAAACCTTCACTCTGAGGCTCGAACCAACGTACGGTTGGGATCACTGTGACGGCAGGACGACCCTCTGCTGGACTGGACGACGTGTGGCGGTGACACGGCGGCGGTAGGTTGAAAAACCCGTATGACCCGATTACCTTCCCTTCTTCGAAACGATCGTTTTTGACGTTGATTTTGTTTGTTTGCTTCTAAGACACACTTAAGGGACCCAGACGACCATTTTAAACCAAGGTTCACGGCTGGAAGCTGGACGACTCGCCGGAGAAGACGAACCAGTGCCGGCAGCCGGATTTCTGTCGATTTTCAGGTAGTTCTTTGAACCTAGAAACTAGTTTTGAGTCCGTAGAACCATTGAACACCTTGTGACGAGTCCATAGGAACAAATCCCATCAGAAATGGTGGACGGGTTGGAGAGAACTGATCGGGTCGAACCGTGGGTCTGCGGTGACCCGGTTCTCAGACCCGGTTACTGTAGCGGATGACGTCATCATGCTGACGTCAGCAGTGACGTCATGATGACGTCATCATGTCAGAATTCAGTCAGCCCAGGGACCAATGGACTGCTGACACGTGTCCTCTGACACTGTCAGTGATGACGTCATGCTGACGTCAGCAGTACTGTAGCACCGTTGACCAGGGGGTTGACCAGGCGCGTGGGGGCGCGTGTGAACAGTAATTTTGGTGGGACCACCACCATTCTTTAGGTTTCGACGATCCGGATCCAATGGCGGTGGTTTCGGGTCGATCGGAGATCATTAAGTTGGTCAAAATGAGAGTTTTTGCCTTGGAAAGCGTGTACGGGCAGCTTTTCCGGACCGGTTTCGGTCTAGGGTTTCTTGGTTGAATGTTAGGGGTTTGTATTTACCCTTACGTATACTTTGGATGTGACAGGAATTTTGTAATTGTACCAGATCGAGGGTAAACGCTCGGTTTTCAGCAGGACTGTACTGTGAGTGGGCCATTTTCTTAAACCCTTGCGTGCATAAACGTTTTCTGGTTTTATTATACTTATTCATATGCTAAAACAATGATGTTTTTGATGATATGGAAAATATGGTTATGGCACGTTTCACGGTATTTGGGCTTGAGACCCGTTTGGTGAAACTTAATGATTGATTCAGATTTTATCTAGGTATATATATACCTTGCATGTGGATATCGATAAAATGTATTTGGTACTGCACTGTATAGATCCTTCCATGTTATATTGTCTCCTCCGGATGAGGTACCCCGGAGAGGTCACGGACGTCTAGAACGTCCAGCGTCTATGACGCTAAGCATCGGGGATGCTGTACCCGAACGGGGTTCGGGGATTGAACTCGGAAATTGAGACCCGAGTGGCACGCGTAGCCTTGTGATTGTGACCTTATTGACGTCAGGGACGTCAGACATCAGGGATGTCGGGATTGGAGTGTATAGTGCAGCAACTAAAATTATACTTATGTTTTTATTACATGCCTTATGGTTTATATTATATGGTTTATGATTTTAAATAATGATGCATGCATGTTTGGAAAACAGAGGGGTAAATTATATGTGTTACTTATCAAATGATTTTATAAACTTGAGTTTCGGTCCACTCACCCTTACTGTTTTGATAACCCCTCCAGGTCGGGAAACTGAGGTAGAGGAGGAACCAGAGGCTGAGGCATAGATCCACTTTCTGCGTACCTGAACCCCTGTTGGGTGGTGTACCCGCAGGTTTTTAATAGAGTCGTGCTCGCAACTTGTATTTCGGATTTTCATCCCTTGTCTGACATTCGTTTAATTCGGAATTGATGTATAACGTTTATTTGGTTATTTATGCTTTTAAATGTTTGGAGGTTAAAATTGGTATGAATTATTGGGTGTCAGACGGGAGCAGGGCACATCCCCTTGTGGTCCCTGTGGGATCGGGGCGGGTCCTGTCAGCTTGGTATCAGAGCACTAGGTTGTGGTCAGTACTAGGTTTTGGTCAGCATGCTAGACTAGCGATTAGTACTAGTTACTTTTCGACTTTTAAGAATATTGTTTTCTGATCTATGCCTCTTGACAGTTGGTTATGCCTCCTAGGAGAATTCCGCATACTCGAACGGACGAGGATCTAGAAAGAGAGATGGAATGCGCGAGCATCGAAAGGGCTCAACGTTTGGGAGCCACTCCTTTCTGCGGGGGATCAAACCCCGAGGATGCTCACGACTGGATCACCAAGTGGGAGAGGATCTTCTCGGTGATGCACTGCCCTCCGGGCGAACGAGTGACTCTGGCGGCCTTCTTGCTGGAAGGAGGAGCCTACCAGTGGTGGCACGGACTCGAAATGTCTGGGTGGTCAGTCCATACCACTACCTGGGAAGCTTTCCGTTCCAGGTTTCTGGATCAGTACTACCCGCGATCCTTTCGCGCAGCGCGGGAGGCGGAATTCCTGCGGCTGGAGCAGGGCGACATGTCTGTTGCAGACTACGAGCAAACTTTCGGGAAACTTTCCCGGTTCGCTGCCTCATTCGTAAGCACGGAGGAGGACAAATGCCAGCGGTTTGAGCTTGGACTCAGAGGGGAGATCCGGGCCAGTGTGACTGCTACCACTCATGCTTCTCTGAGGGATATGGTCGACGCAGCGG
The DNA here is from genome assembly GCA_032719365.1 of Prinsepia uniflora. Taxonomy (NCBI): domain Eukaryota; kingdom Viridiplantae; phylum Streptophyta; class Magnoliopsida; order Rosales; family Rosaceae; genus Prinsepia; species Prinsepia uniflora. Next base: position 78,284,754 of record CM064868.1, on the reverse strand, counting down.
TGCGTGTCGAGGCCAGTCTGGCGGCACACCAATCACGACAACCTTCGGGGGAGGGGCGACGTCAGGATCGCCCACATCATGGGCCATCGGGCCGTAAGAACAACAAGGGAGGGAGCTACAGGGGAGCACCCTCATCCTTCAAGGGTCGTGGCTGGCCAGGTCGACGTGGAGGCTCTCAGGGCAGAGGATCTGGTTATAACTCTGGGCAGCGTTCATCTGGGAGCGGTGCTTCTGGTGGGCATTCAAACTGGCCGAGGTTTGTAACCTGTTTTGCTTGCGGGGAGGAGGGCCACTATGCCAGTGATTGCCCGCAGTTGTCCAAGAACAACGACGCTGGGGGCTCTAGTGTGGTGCAGAGCACGGCTTCCCACACTAGTGGAGGTCGCGGTCAGGGAGGTGACCGTGGTGCTGGGCGTGGCGCGCGCGGGCGCGGACGGAACGGAGGGCCGAGGGCCCAAGTGTTTGCAATGACCCAGCAGCAGGCGAGGACTGCCCCAGGCGTAGTCACAGGTACATTACATATCTTTAACCTTCTTGTACGTGTATTGATGGATGCGGGGGCTACACATTCTTTTATTTCGAAAAGTTGTGCTGGTATGCTTGATTGTGTAGTATCAGCTTTAGATTGCGAAATGGGTGTTGGAACCCCGATGGGTATCGTGTACCTTGTGAATCAGGTGATTCGGAGGTGCCCGGTAAGAATTGAGGATGTGGATTTACCAGCAGACTTAATTATTCTGGATATCCACGACTTCGATATAATCCTAGGGATGGATTGGCTATCGGAGCATGGGTCGCTCATCGATTGCTGTAGCAAACAAGTGATTCTGCGGAGCCCGGGTTTGCCGGAGGTTATCTTTCAGGGGGAACGTGACGGTTCGCCTCCTGAAGTGATATCTTCACTTACTGCTACCAAACTTCTACGGAAGGGATGTCAGGGTTATCTGGCGCATGTCATGTCGGAGCAGGTTGGTACTCCGGGTATCGACGAGATACCGGTGGTATGTGAGTTCCCGGATGTGTTCCCGGAAGACTTACCTGGATTGCCACCATCGCGGGAGATCGAATTTACAATTGAACTACTCCCGGGTACCCGACCTATATCCCAGGCACCATACCGGATGGCGCCGGCCGAGTTACGAGAACTCAAGACTCAATTGCAGGAGCTGGTGGATTTGGGATATGTTCGACCGAGTACTTCACCGTGGGGAGCACCGGTGTTGTTCGTGAAAAAGAAGGAAGGAAGTCTCCGTTTGTGCATTGACTATCGACAACTCAACAAGGTGACACTGAGTAACCAGTATCCTCTACCCAGGATCGATGACCTTTTTGACCAGTTGCGGGGAGCTCAGTGCTTCTCGAAAATTGATTTGCGGTCTGGGTATCACCAACTGAGGATTTCGGAGGAGGATATTCCGAAAACTGCTTTTCGAACCCGCTACGGGCACTACGAGTTCCTTGTTATGCCATTTGGTTTGACGAATGCTCCGGCAGCATTCATGGATCTGATGAACCGGGTCTTCCGACCCTACCTGGATAAGTTCGTGATTGTGTTCATCGATGATATTTTGGTATACTCGGGGAGTGCCCGTGCACATGAGGAACATCTCCGGTTGGTCTTGGAGAGACTGAGACAAGAACAATTGTATGCCAAGCTGAGCAAGTGTCAGTTTTGGCTGAGCAGTATTGGTTTTCTGGGACACGTGATATCGACGGATGGGATTTGCGTGGATCCCCAGAAAACAGAAGCGGTGACCAACTGGGCTAGACCGACAACAGTGACCGAGGTGCGGAGTTTCGTCGGATTAGCAGGCTACTACCGGAGATTCGTGGAGGGTTTCTCCAAAATTGCTGCACCATTGACTCGTCTGACTCGGAAAGGAGTAAAGTTTATCTGGGACGAGCAGTGCGATCGGAGCTTTCAAGAGTTGAAGGATCGATTGACCACTGCACCTGTCCTTGCATTGCCAGACGACAGTGGAGAGTTTGTAGTTTTCAGTGATGCTTCACTGCAAGGGTTGGGCTGCGTGTTGATGCAAACTGGCAAGGTTATCGCCTATGCATCCCGGCAGCTGAAGACTCATGAGTTGAACTACCCTACCCATGATTTGGAGTTGGCGGCGGTGGTTCATGCTCTCAAAATCTGGAGACATTATCTATTCGGCGCAACGTGTCGGATTTACACCGACCACCAGAGTCTTAAGTACTTATTCACTCAGAAGGAGCTCAACATGAGACAACGGAGATGGTTGGAGCTGCTGAAGGACTATGACTGTACGATCGAGTACCATCCGGGTAAGGCCAATGTGGTGGCGGATGCACTCAGCAGAAAATCAGCGGGATCAGTTGCACACCTGGGGATGGTGTATCTTCCCTTGCTGGTGGAACTCCAGAAGGCGGGAGTTATTTTGGGTACTGACGAGCATGGAGCTTTGTTGGCCAGCTTCCATGTACGACCAGTACTGATTAATCGGATCATTGAGGCACAACTGCAGGATCCGATACTCTGTATTTACAGAATTGAAGTCGATGCGGATGGCAGACAGGATTTTACCATCCGGGACGATGGAGCACTTGTGAAGTTGGGCCGTTTGTGTGTACCTGCAGTGGCAGAGTTGCGGGCCGAGATTCTTGAGGAGGCCCATAGTTCGGCTTATGCTATGCATCCGGGAGGTACAAAGATGTACCGTACCCTCCGGAACCATTATTGGTGGCCAGGAATGAAGAAGGATATTGCTGAGTTCGTGAGCAAATGCTTAACCTGTCAGCAGGTTAAGGCGGAACGGCAGAGACCGTATGGGGCTATGCAGCCACTTCCGATTCCTGAGTGGAAGTGGGATCACATCACCATGGACTTCGTCTTTAAGGACTCAGAGTGGAGTGGACGGAGTATGGGTGATCGTGGATCGGTTAACCAAATCAGCCCATTTTCTGCCAGTTCAGGAAACCTATAAACCTAACCGACTGGCTCGGTTGTTTGTGAAGGAAATCATACGATTGCATGGTACGCCGGAATCGATCGTGTCCGATCGTGATCCGCGTTTCACTTCCAGGTTCTGGCGGAGTTTGCAAGCTACTTTGGGAACAACCCTACGTTTCAGTACTGCGTTCCATCCACAGACCGATGGACAGTCTGAAAGAACTATTCAGACCCTGGAGGACATGATGAGGTCATGTGTACTACAGTTTCAAGACTCTTGGGATACTCATTTGCCATTGATGGAATTCGCTTACAACAACAGCTATCAGGCAAGCATCGGAATGGCACCGTATGAGGCACTGTATGGCCGACAGTGCAGGACACCTATCTGCTGGACGGAGGTAGGAGAGCGAGCGGCTGTAGGGCCGGAGATAATGGACTTAACCATGGAAACTGTTCGCGTGATCAAGGAAAGATTGAAGGTGGCACAGGATCGCCAGAAGAGTTATGCCGACCGACGGATTCGAGACTTGGAGTTTGAAGTGGGAGATTTTGTCTTCCTAAAGTTGTCTCCGTGGAAAGGGATTATCCGTTTTGGCCGACGGGGGAAACTGAGTCCGCGTTTTATCGGACCATACGAGATCGTGGAGAGAATTGGCAGGGTTGCTTACAGATTGGCGCTACCTCCAGAACTTTCTAGAGTTCACGATGTTTTCCACATATCGATGCTGCGGAAGTACGTACATGATGCTTCGCATGTACTTGGGGAACAACCTGTCGAACTACGGGAGGATTTGAGCTTCGAAGAACAACCAGTACAGATCTTGGATCGGAAGGACAAGGTACTACGACGGAAGACGATCCCTCTCGTGAAGATTCTCTGGAGAAACCAGAATGTGGAAGAAGCCACATGGGAGCCTGAGGCTCAGATGCGAGAACAATTTCCTTACTTGTTTCTTTGAAATTTCGGGACGAAATTTCTTAAGGGGGGAAGGTTGTAACACCCCGGAAATTCGAGGATTTTAATATTGTAAATTAATGTTTGAATTGACGCTTTTACCCTTGCGTTGGGTATGGCCAATTGTTGACTTTTTGATTTATAAATTAAATGGACTTTGACCTATGACCGTGACATAGTTCGGGACGTCACGAGTTCATAGACAGGTGGCACGTCCATTTCGGACGATCAGGGAAAAAGTTATGACTATCGGAAGTTCAGGGGCATTACCGTAATTTGGACATTTGGGGGTGAAAATGTTGACTTTTCCCTTGGAAACTATTTTTCGGTTGACTCAAGGACCGTTGGGTAGGTCTCGACGTCCTGAGTCCGTAGACAGGCGGCACGCCGAAATCGGACTTCGTACGGGGAAGTTATGGTCACGGAAGTATTTCGCATTTAACCGAACCAACCGAGAACCGGATTAAAATATTATTTTATTATGGAATCTGGTTACTTTAATCAAATCATTCTGGACCCTTGGATGAGTGACAAGTGTCACTCATCCCCACACTCCCTAAAACATGGATCTCTGTTGGCCATTGGATTAAACAATTAATTTCCTCTCCTCAAATCCTCACCATTGATCCTATGCTGAGATTTAATCTCAGCCCTTCAAACCATCCAGCCAACCTGTTTATTAATTCTCAAAATTTTCACTCTTCATTCTTCCATACCGTGTGCACGGCTAACCATTCGAACCAACACACCAGCCCCTCACCTTGCAACCTCACCCTCACGGTAACACCAGGCGACCAGCAGCCACACCCCAGACGCCGGCCACCACCCCACGGCCACCTGCACGGCCGGAATTCCTCCCAGACCCGAGAAGGAGACCCGAACAGCCCAAGTCACCAAACCGTCCAAACCTTCACTCTGAGGCTCGAACCAACGTACGGTTGGGATCACTGTGACGGCAGGACGACCCTCTGCTGGACTGGACGACGTGCGGCGGTGACACGGCGGCGGTAGGTTGAAAAACCCGTATGACCCGATTACCTTCCCTTCTTCGAAACGATCGTTTTTGACGTTGATTTTGTTTGTTTGCTTCTAAGACACACTTAAGGGACCCAGACGACCATTTTAAACCAAGGTTCACGGCTGGAAGCTGGACGACTCGCCGGAGAAGACGAACCAGTGCCGGCAGCCGGATTTCTGTCGATTTTCAGGTAGTTCTTTGAACCTAGAAACTAGTTTTGAGTCCGTAGAACCATTGAACACCTTGTGACGAGTCCATAGGAACAAATCCCATCAGAAATGGTGGACGGGTTGGAGAGAACTGATCGGGTCGAACCGTGGGTCTGCGGTGACCCGGTTCTCAGACCCGGTTACTGTAGCGGATGACGTCATCATGCTGACGTCAGCAGTGACGTCATGATGACGTCATCATGTCAGAATTCAGTCAGCCCAGGGACCAATGGACTGCTGACACGTGTCCTCTGACACTGTCAGTGATGACGTCATGCTGACGTCAGCAGTACTGTAGCACCGTTGACCAGGGGGTTGACCAGGCGCGTGGGGGCGCGTGTGAACAGTAATTTTGGTGGGACCACCACCATTCTTTAGGTTTCGACGATCCGGATCCAATGGCGGTGGTTTCGGGTCGATCGGAGATCATTAAGTTGGTCAAAATGAGAGTTTTTGCCTTGGAAAGCGTGTACGGGCAGCTTTTCCGGACCGGTTTCGGTCTAGGGTTTCTTGGTTGAATGTTAGGGGTTTGTATTTACCCTTACGTATACTTTGGATGTGACAGGAATTTTGTAATTGTACCAGATCGAGGGTAAACGCTCGGTTTTCAGCAGGACTGTACTGTGAGTGGGCCATTTTCTTAAACCCTTGCGTGCATAAACGTTTTCTGGTTTTATTATACTTATTCATATGCTAAAACAATGATGTTTTTGATGATATGGAAAATATGGTTATGGCACGTTTCACGGTATTTGGGCTTGAGACCCGTTTGGTGAAACTTAATGATTGATTCAGATTTTATCTAGGTATATATATACCTTGCATGTGGATATCGATAAAATGTATTTGGTACTGCACTGTATAGATCCTTCCATGTTATATTGTCTCCTCCGGATGAGGTACCCCGGAGAGGTCACGGACGTCTAGAACGTCCAGCGTCTATGACGCTAAGCATCGGGGATGCTGTACCCGAACGGGGTTCGGGGATTGAACTCGGAAATTGAGACCCGAGTGGCACGCGTAGCCTTGTGATTGTGACCTTATTGACGTCAGGGACGTCAGACATCAGGGATGTCGGGATTGGAGTGTATAGTGCAGCAACTAAAATTATACTTATGTTTTTATTACATGCCTTATGGTTTATATTATATGGTTTATGATTTTAAATAATGATGCATGCATGTTTGGAAAACAGAGGGGTAAATTATATGTGTTACTTATCAAATGATTTTATAAACTTGAGTTTCGGTCCACTCACCCTTACTGTTTTGATAACCCCTCCAGGTCGGGAAACTGAGGTAGAGGAGGAACCAGAGGCTGAGGCATAGATCCACTTTCTGCGTACCTGAACCCCTGTTGGGTGGTGTACCCGCAGGTTTTTAATAGAGTCGTGCTCGCAACTTGTATTTCGGATTTTCATCCCTTGTCTGACATTCGTTTAATTCGGAATTGATGTATAACGTTTATTTGGTTATTTATGCTTTTAAATGTTTGGAGGTTAAAATTGGTATGAATTATTGGGTGTCAGACGGGAGCAGGGCACGTCCCCTTGTGGTCCCTGTGGGATCGGGGCGGGTCCTGTCAGATTATGTAACGGAATTCCAACTATTATTCCTATCAGGGATCATCTCCTTCAACCAATCTCACTACCATGAGTGCATATGCATCCTTTATTCAATAACAAGGATATTGGATTGTAGACACTGGAGCTACATCTCACATGACTTCTGAGTTGTCTCAGATTCACAGGCTAAGCCCTTTTTCCACTGAGGACATAATCACAACGGTTGAAGGTTCAGGTTTGAAAGTTGCTCACACTAGCCACTCTAATCTTGCAACCTCTAACCCTGCACCATATAATTTCAATTTAGTTGAAGTTCTCCATGTTCCTCATATTACAGAAAATTTGTTGTCTGTAAATAATTTGTGTAAGGATAACTACTACTCATTTTCTTTATGATGAATCTTCTTTTCTAATCCAGGACAGGCTCACATGGATAATTATTTTCCAAGGATTGAGTAAGGATGGCTGTATCCTCTTCCTTTTAATCACCAATCAAATAAAGCCTTTGGTGTTTCACAGAAACAATCTCAAATTGCTCTTCATCGTAAAACCACACACTGTTAGCTTTGGCACAGGAGGCTAGGTCACCCTTCAAATCAGATCGTGTATATTGCTCTTCATAAGTCTGATATCACAATTTCAAAAGATCTTGCTTCAACAATTTGTGAGTCTTGTCTAGAAGTAAAAATTTCGAAACAATTTTTCCTATTTCTAGTTCCAAATCCTCTATTCCTTTTGAAATTATACATTTTGATGTAGGGGGACCTTCTCCTAATGTGTCTTGTGAAGGTTTCAAGTATTATGTCAATCTTGTAGACAAGTGTACAAGTTATACGTGGATTTTTCCAATGAAAAATAAATGTGAAGTTCAAGCCATTTTTGAGCATTTATATTCTTACATTCTCAACCAATTTTATGTTTCCATAAAAACACTTCAAAGTGAGGGGTGGGTGAGGTGGTAGGGTGGTGGAATACACTGGTAAATTTTTAAGCCTTTCTCTCACACAAGGGTATCACACATCATGTGACAGGACCTGTCCCAACTGGACTTTGATAACCGTGCCCGGTCCTGCTCCCGTCTGACAAGTCAACTGAAATCCCGAAACTACCCTTCAGCTCTTATCAGACAAGGGATAACTGCACTGATTTCCGCTCATATCTCCGCCTCTCAATCAGCCCTGAACGTCGTGCCACAGCCTGGAGGGTCATCAAAAGAGAAAAGGTGTGAGTGGACAAAAATAATATCATTTAAAATACGTTTCGAAACACATTAGTTACCCTCCAGTTTATCAAACCATGCATGCATAGGGAAAACATATGAATAACAATAACCGGCTTTCCAGCCAAATCACATAACAAGTCAAATCCCGACTCTCAGGCCAAAACATATGAAAACATAAGCACCTGGCCACACCGACTAGAACCCGTACTCAATACCAGTACGTAATCACAAAACATCAAACAACACTACTCGCAAGTGCACAATCAATCAATCCATCAATCAATCCGCACTATTCATAAGTGCACAAACAATCACATAGTCATATCCGCACTACGCGTATTCCAACCTCGGGAACTGCACTCAGGCACCATCCGAGTCATATCCATCATGTCTGGGAACTGCACACGCACCATCTAGACGTACCACATACTCGGGAACTGCACTCACACAACATCCGAGTCACGTCTAGGAACTGCACTCGCACCATCCAGAACATGATCCAATATCCACAATCACAAACACAATCCATACCAAAAACATATATCAATCATATCACGGACTTCAACCAAGTCAAAAGCATTCCCGACAGGGTTTCAAGCTCAAATACCAATTATACGCAAATTCGTAAAATCACATTGAAAACATTAAAATAATCCAGAAATCATCATTGACTCACCAATTAAGTCAAAATATCCTTTTCAAAACCTTTTTGCCTCTGGGCCTAGCCCAAAATACCATTTGTACATTTCTCGTAAAACGTGTCCAAAAGACCGATTAAAATAATCATTAAATCACACATAATCATGCCACATCATCAAGATATCATTGCAAGTCAAATCATGCAATCAATCATGTAAAACATTTAACTATGTATGCATCATGGTTTATAAAACAAACGTCCACTCACACACCGTCCAAACTGCTCGCTTCCCGAGCTGCGCACGTTTCCGTAATTTCCGACACTTGCCAGGAATCTCGAATCCCATCCAAAATCATTATGCAGGGTTACTGTAACGACCCGAATCGAGAATAATAATATTTTAATGTAAAAAGACTATTTTGCCCCTTGAAGGGGGGGAAACTTTGACTTTTGGCCCGGACAACAATTTGGACTTTGACCCATGACTATGACGTAGGTCGGGACGTCACGAATCCGTAGACAGGCGGCACGCCGAAATCGGAGTTCGTATGAAGAAGTTATGGTCAAGGAAGCGTTTTAGCGGAATTTACGAACCGAGAACAACGGAATAAAATATTAATTTATTACGGAAATCCGTGCCAACCTAATATTTAAATCAAACCGGTGGATTGGTGACAAGTGTCACCCATCCAAGCCTTACTATTCCAATAAAGCACATTACACTATTTAGCTCATTTTTATATTAATTATTTTCCCTCCAATTAACCCCAGCCCTTGGATTTCCTGTCCAAATGAATCCTGGCCCTTCATTTCTTCTGATTTTCCCTTGTTCATGCATGATCTCTGTCTGCCTTTTCTTACAAACACACACAAACACACATACAGCCCCCCCACAAACCCGTGCATTTCTTCCATTTTCTCTCGACCAAGGCGATCAAACCAGCCATCCTCTTCGCACCAAACGACCACCCACAGCACCACCATCATCTGGTCTTCACAACCCGTGCAACCACCAGCCACCACCAGCCCATTTTCCCGTCCGAAATTCCGTCCAAAAACTCAGACCCGAAACACGACGGAAACGGGTCCAAGAAGCAAACCGTGACAATCACACCACCTCGACGCGGGGGAAGCTCCAGTCTACACCGTGAGGACCCCAGGAGCTTAACTGGACGACGGCACGGCCTGCGGCGGCGACACGACGGCGGTAAGGTCGAAAACCCGAAAACCCGTTTTGATCCCCTGTTTCGGACCAACGTGTTTTAGTGCTAGGAACTCAGTTGTTTGGTGTTAGACATGTTCTAGGGCGAGAGACGAGTCGATCAAGACCGGTTTGGACGACGGACACGGCGTGGATCACCGGAGAAGGCGATCGGACCTTGGCCGTGAGTTTCAGAGAAGAACTGGTGAGTTTTCTCCCATTTTCTTTCCATTTTGAGGTTGTAGAACCATAGAACAGACCTAGACGACCCTAGAGGGATGAACCCCGTCGAAAATGGTGGCCGGAGTCGTACGGTTGAATCGGGTCAAGCCGCGGGTCGACGGCGACCCGGTTCCAGTCAAACGGGTCTGACCCGATACTGTAGCATGATGACGTCATCATGCTGACGTCACTTCTGACGTCATGATGACGTCATCCTGTCAGATATTGTCAGACCAGGGACCAATCAGAACATGCCACGTGTCACCTGACAAGTGTCAGTGATGACGTCATGCTGACGTCAGCATGACGTCACTGCTGACGTCAGCAGTACTGTAGCAGCGTTGACCCACGCGTTGACCAGGCGCGTGGGGGCGCGTGTGAACAGTGATTTTGGTGGGGCCGGTACCATTTTCAAGGTTTCGACGATACGGATCCAATGGAGGTGGTTTCGTGTCGATCGGAGATCGTTATGTTAGTCAAAATGGGGTTTGAAGCACCGGGAATAGTGCCCGGGATGCGATTTTGAGGCGGATCTGTTCTAGGGTCTTGGTATTGATATTATAGGGTCCTTAAGTAACCCTCAGGAATAATAATACAGGTTTATAGAGATCGTTGAGCAGCAAGGACCGAGTGTGAGTGGGCTGTTTGATTTATAAAAGGCTTGCATGCATAAATTGTTTTACTATTTCCACTGATGAGTCTTATAAAGTATAAACTGCTTATATATGTTATTACAATGTTTTGGGCATGAGACCCGTCTGGATTATATGTGGATTTTGTTTGGGATGTCCGGGGGACATAGGGTAAACTATACTGTTATTGTACTGTACTTTCCTACCTGTGTATATTGTCTCCTCCAGGGAGGGTCGTTGGCCTGGGTGGACCCTGGAGTAGTCACGGGGCTCTGACTGAGTGGAGTTGACCCCCGTTGGGCTGCTTACTCTCAGGAAGGCATGTTCATATACCTCGGGCAGTGACCGGGATACCGGGAGCTGATGTACCTAGAGAGTCTCGGGTGTGAGACCCTGAGTGGCAACGCGTAGCCTTAGAACCGTGACATCATTTCGGTTGGGTTTTACAGTGCACTGATATGTTAGTTTCACCTTACGATTATTATTGTGGTTCATTTGTTATGCTTTCATTATAATATTATGTTTTCACTGCATGCAAGATTTGGAAAACGGAGGGGTAAAACCTTATGATTATTTTATTATTAAATTGATTTCTAAACTGTTATTTTTGGCCCACTCACCCTTGTTTTACTGACCCCTCCAGACCCTGACACGGAAATAGAGGAGGAGGACCCGGAGGAGGAGGCAGAGGTTTAGTTTGCCTAGCTGTGCACCTGTACACCCACTTGTGGGTAGGTTGAGCACCGAATAAATGTACTCTAACTAGTGTGCTCACATGTTGTATTTTACTTTCCCTTGTCTGACAGTATCACTTTAAACACTGTGTTTGTACGTTATCTATCTATGTGAGTCTTCGGTTTTTATTTAAGGGTACTTTTGGTATGTTTAGAGTCATTATCAGACGGGAGCGGGTCACGTCCCCGGGTTGTCCCAGTGGGATTGGGACGGGTCCTGTCAGCTTGGTATCAGAGCATTAGGATTAGTAGTCAGAGTACTAGGTTAGCGGTTTGTACTTTGTACATGGTCGCTTTCAATGTCTTTTAACCTGTTTGCCTCTTCACAGTTAGATATGTCTCCCCGACGTGAACCCCGTGCACGTGTTGACGAGGGCAATGGAGGAAATGGAGACACTGCGAGCATTGAGCGGGCTCAGCGCCTGGGTGCTACACACTTCAGTGGGGGAACCGACCCCGAGGAAGCACACCAGTGGATTGACCGCTGGGAGAGGATTTTCGAGGTCATGCACTGTCCTCCGGAGGAGCGTGTCGTACTGGCGACTTTCCTACTGGATGGGAGCGCCTATCGATGGTGGCACAACCTTGTTTTGGCCGGCTGGACTGCTCACACCATTCCATGGGAGACCTTCCGAGAGCGGTTTCTCAACCAGTTCTATCCACGGTCGTTTCGCAACGCCCGTGAGGCGGAGTTTCTGCAACTCCGGCAGGGGGATCAGACTGTAGCAGAGTACGAGGAGACCTTCCTGATGTTGTCTTGCTTTGCTGAGAACTTCGTGATTACCGAGGCAGACCGATGTCGCAGATTTGAGTGGGGCTTGCGACCTGAGATTCAGGCGATGGTGACTGCAACACCCTTTGCTTCCATGAGGGATCTGACTGATGCGGCGACCAGGGTTGAGAACAGTATCCTGGCTCGTCAGCGAGCTGAGGGGGAGACTCGGCGACGTGATCGCCCACACTTGGGATTCTCGGGCCGTCGTGGCTCGAAGGGAGGACATTCTGGTGGATCTTCGTCTTCTGGCAGCCGAGGACGTTCTGGTCAGTTCAGGAGTCCTCAGCGGTCTGGACAGCCTTCTGGAGCTTGGCAGCGGTCGTACTCACCGATGAGCATCTCACCGGGAGGATACTCGGGTCGACCTAGGGAGGTCACTTGCTTCGCTTGTGGGGAGCCGGGGCACTATGCTTCTGAGTGTCCACTGATTCGCGGCAGTACTGCGCCAGCGCAGAGCACAGCATCCCAGACTGACAGCAGCCGGACACGCGGTGTTGTGCGTGGCCGTGATCGAGGGGCTAGAGGACGGGGACGACCTGCAGAGTCTATGGCTCGTGTTTATGCTGTTACCCAGCAGCAAGCCAGATCCATTCCGGGAGTGTTGACAGGTACTGTACATATTTATGGTATGGTTGTTCGTGCATTGATGGATTCGGGGGCAACTCATTCTTTTATTTCACCGCGTTGTGCGAGTCTGTTGGGCCGTGAGGTGACCGCACTTGAGCACGAGATGGGAGTGGGGACACCGATGGGTGTGACCTACCAGGTGAACCAGGAGATACGAGCTTGTCCTGTGGAGATTGAGGGAGTCGAATTTCCGGCAGACTTAATTCTGATGAATGTTCACGATTTCGATGTGATACTTGGAGTTGATTGGTTGTCGGAGTACAATTCACTCATCGACTGTAGTAACATGCGGTTGACTTTGACTCGGTTAACCCGGAAAGGGGTGAAGTTTGTATGGGACGACCAGTGTGAACAGGGTTTTCAGGAATTAAAGTTCCGATTAACCACTGCACCTGTCCTTGCATTACCAGACAGCAGTGGAGAGTTCGTGGTATATAGTGATGCATCGCTGCAGGGTTTGGGTTGTGTATTGATGCAGAATGGAAAAGTGATTGCTTACGCATCCCGGCAGCTGAAGACGCACGAGTTGAACTACCCTACTCATGATTTGGAATTGGCAGCGGTGGTTCATGCTCTAAAGATCTGGAGACATCATTTGTTCGGTGTGACATGCCGAATATTCACCGATCACCAGAGTCTTAAACATTTGTTCACTCAGAAGGAACTCAACATGAGACAGCGGAGATGGTTGGAATTGTTGAAGGATTATGACTGTACGATCGAGTACCATCCTGGCAAGGCAAATGTTGTAGCTGATGCACTTAGCAGGAAGTCGGCGGGATCAGTTGCGCATTTGAGATTGGTGTATCTTCCTTTGCTAGTGGAACTCCGGAAGAGCGGAGTTATGTTAGGGATGGACGATCAGGGAGCCTTGTTGGCTAGCTTTCATGTGCGACCCGTGTTGGTCGACAGGATCATCGAGGCTCAACTACAGGACCAGATACTTTGTGATTACAGGAACGAGGTTGAATCCGGACAGAGACAAGATTTCTCCGTCAGGGGCGATGGAGCATTAGTAAAGCTTGGGCGATTGTGTGTACCTGCGGTACCAGAGTTGAGGAGAGAGATTTTAGACGAGGCCCACAGTTCGGCCTATGCTATGCATCCAGGAGGGACAAAGATGTACCGTACCCTCCGGGACTATTATTGGTGGCCAGGGATGAAGAGGGAGATAGCTGAGTTTGTCAGCAAATGTTTGATCTGTCAGCAGGTCAAGGCAGAACGACAGCGTCCGTATGGGGCTATGCAGCCACTTCCAATTCCACAATGGAAGTGGGATCATATTACAATGGACTTTGTCTTCAAGTTACCGAAGACAAGGAGTGGAGTTTATGGAGTCTGGGTAATAGTGGACCGGTTGACTAAATCAGCGCATTTTCTGCCTGTACGTGAGACGTACAAGCTAAACTGTTTGGCCCAGCTGTTCATTAATGAGATCATCCGACTACACGGTACCCCAGAGTCGATCGTGTCGGATCGGGATCCGCGTTTCACATCCAGGTTTTGGAGGAGTCTACAGACTACTTTGGGTACGAAATTGCACTTCAGTACGGCATTCCACCCACAGACCGACGGACAGTCTGAAAGGACAATACAAACTCTCGAGGACATGATGAGAGCCTGTGTGTTGCAATTCCAGGATTCGTGGGCTGATCGATTGCCATTGATGGAGTTTGCCTACAATAACAGCTACCATGCGAGTATAGGGATGGCACCCTATGAGGCACTGTATGGTCGACAGTGCAGAACACCGGTATGCTGGATGGAGATCGGAGAAAGAACCGCAGTGGGGCCGGATCTGATGGATATGACCCAGGAGACAGTTCGGGTTATTCGGGAGAGATTGAAGGCGGCCCAGGATCGTCAGAAAAGCTATGCAGACCGACGGATCCGAGATTTAGAGTTCGAGGTTGGTGACTTTGCCTTTTTAAAGTTATCGCCGTGGAAAGGAATTCTTCGATTTGGACGACGTGGAAGATTGAGTCCCCGTTATATCGGACCATATGAGATTGTCGAGAGGATTAGTCCAGTGGCTTACCGTTTAGCACTACCTTCGGAGCTTTCCCGAGTACATGACGTATTTCATGTGTCGATGCTACGGAAGTATCTTCGGGATGACTCTCATGCACTGCCAGAGCAACCACTGGAACTGATGACCGATTTGAGTTTCGAGGAACGGCCAGTGCAGATTCTGGATAGGAAGGAAAAGGTTTTAAGGAACAAGACGATTTCTTTGGTTAAAGTACTATGGCGGAACCACGAGGTGGAGGAAGCGACATGGGAACCCGAGGAATTGATGAGAGGGCAGTACCCATACTTGTTTGAGTAAATTTCGAGGACGAAATTTCTGTAAGGAGGGTAGGTTGTAACGACCCGAACCGAGAATAATAATATTTTAATGTAAAAAGACTATTTTGCCCCTGAAGGGGGGGGAAACTTTGACTTTTGGCCCGGACAACAATTTGGACTTTGACCCATGACTATGACGTAGGTCGGGACGTCACGAATCCGTAGACAGGCGGCACGCCGAAATCGGAGTTCGTATGAAGAAGTTATGGTCAATGAAGCGTTTTAGCGGAATTTACGAACCGAGAACAACGGAATAAAATATTAATTTATTACGGAAATCCGTGCCAACCTAATATTTAAATCAAACCGGTGGATTGGTGACAAGTGTCACCCATCCAAGCCTTACTATTCCAATAAAGCACATTACACTATTTAGCTCATTTTTATATTAATTATTTTCCCTCCAATTAACCCCAGCCCTTGGATTTCCTGTCCAAATGAATCCTGGCCCTTCATTTCTTCTGATTTTCCCTTGTTCATGCACGATCTCTGTCTGCCTTTTCTTACAAACACACACAAACACACATACAGCCCCCCCCCCCCCCCCCCCCCAAACCCTTGCATTTCTTCCATTTTCTCTCGACCAAGGCGATCAAACCAGCCATCCTCTTCGCACCAAACGACCACCCACAGCACCACCATCATCTGGTCTTCACAACCCGTGCAACCACCAGCCACCACCAGCCCATTTTCCCGTCCGAAATTCTGTCCAAAAACTCAGACCCGAAACACGACGGAAACGGGTCCAAGAAGCAAACCGTGACAACCACACCACCTCGACGCGGGGGAAGCTCCAGTCTACACCGTGAGGACCCCAGGAGCTTAACTGGACGACGGCACGGCCTGCGGCGGCGACACGACGGCGGTAAGGTCGAAAACCCGAAAACCCATTTTGATCCCCTGTTTCGGACCAACGTGTTTTAGTGCTAGGAACTCAGTTGTTTGGTGTTAGACATGTTCTAGGGCGAGAGACGAGTCGATCAGGACCGGTTTGGACGACGGACACGGCGTGGATCACCGGAGAAGGCGATCGGACCTTGGCCGTGAGTTTCAGAGAAGAACTGGTGAGTTTTCTCCCATTTTCTTTCCATTTTGAGGTTGTAGAACCATAGAACAGACCTAGACGACCCTAGAGGGATGAACCCCGTCGAAAATGGTGGCCGGAGTCGTACGGTTGAATCGGGTCAAGCCGCAGGTCGACGGCGACCCGATTCCAGTCAAACGGGTCTGACCCGATACTGTAGCATGATGACGTCATCATGCTGACGTCACTTCTGACGTCTTGATGACGTCATCCTGTCAGATATTGTCAGACCAGGGACCAATCAGAACATGCCACGTGTCACCTGACAAGTGTCAGTGATGACGTCATGCTGACGTCAGCAGTACTGTAGCAGCGTTGACCCACGCGTTGACCAGGCGCGTGGGGGCGCGTGTGAACAGTGATTTTGGTGGGGCCGGTACCATTTTCAAGGTTTCAACGATACGGATCCAATGGAGGTGGTTTCGTGTCGATCGGAGATCGTTATGTTAGTCAAAATGGGGTTTGAAGCACCGGGAATAGTGCCCGGGATGCGATTTTGAGGCGGATCTGTTCTAGGGTCTTGGTATTGATATTATAGGGTCCTTAAGTAACCCTCAGGAATAATAATACAGGTTTATAGAGATCGTTGAGCAGCAAGGACCGAGTGTGAGTGGGCTGTTTGATTTATAAAAGGCTTGCATGCATAAATTGTTTTACTATTTCCACTGATGAGTCTTATAAACTGCTTATATATGTTATTACAATGTTTTGGGCATGAGACCCGTCTGGATTATATGTGGATTTTGTTTGGGATGTCCGGGGGACATAGGGTAAACTATACTGTTATTGTACTGTACTTTCCTACCTGTGTATATTGTCTCCTCCAGGGAGGGTCGTTGGCCTGGGTGGACCCTGGAGTAGTCACGGGGCTCTGACTGAGTGGAGTTGACCCCCGTTGGGCTGCTTACTCTCAGGAAGGCATGTTCATATACCTCGGGCAGTGACCGGGATACCGGGAGCTGATGTACCTAGAGAGTCTCGGGTGTGAGACCCTGAGTGGTAACGCATAGCCTTAGAATCGTGACATCATTTGGGTTGGGTTTTACAGTGCACTGATATGTTAGTTTCACCTTACGATTATTATTGTGGTTCATTTGTTATGTTTTCATTATAATATTATGTTTTCACTGCATGCAAGATTTGGAAAACGGAGGGGTAAAACCTTATGATTATTTTATTATTAAATTGATTTCTAAACTGTTATTTTTGGCCCACTCACCCTTGTTTTACTGACCCCTCCAGACCCTGACACGGAAATAGAGGAGGAGGACCCGGAGGAGGAGGCAGAGGTTTAGTTTGCCTAGCTGTGCACCTGTACACCCACTTGTGGATAGGTTGAGCACCGAATAAATGTACTCTGACTAGTGTGCTCACATGTTGTATTTTACTTTCCCTTGTCTGACAGTATCACTTTAAACACTGTGTTTGTACGTTATCTATCTATGTGAGTCTTCGGTTTTTATTTAAGGGTACTTTTGGTATGTTTAGAGTCATTGTCAGACGGGAGCGGGTCACGTCCCCGGGTGGTCCCAGTGGGATTGGGACGGGTCCTGTCAGTTACTAACAACTCAATTTACATCGTATCAATTCCCCATAAGTTTCCGAGATTTAAATATTAATTTAAAATATAACATAAACCTTCGGACCCTCGAAACATTATCGAGACGGTGTCCGATTGACTCGAAACCAACTCTAAAATGTTCGTTACATTACATAGAGTAAAACACCTGTTGAACACTTCCCCAGAAAACTCACCACGGGCCCTCACGCGCCGCCGCAAGCGGCTGCGCGTGAAAGCCACGCGAATGAACAGTGTCGTCCATGTAACCCGACTCCCTGTTATACGGGTCTGCAACCCGCGATGCAACCCGATCTATTCTCCATCAATTCGACCCCAATATGTAACAACCCGTCCCGAGAGCCGGGATAAGTAGAGTGACTAAGGTGTGATTAGTGAGGTTACTCGGCGGTTAGGTGGTCCCGATAGGTCAGTAAGCGTAGAATGACAATTTTGCCCCTAGTTCGGGTAAAATGTTGACTTTTAGTTTGGGAGGTCCGATGAATTTTGACCAGTGACCAGGACGTAGGTTAGGATGTCACGAATCCATAGGCAGGTGGCACGCTCGATTCCGACCTCCGAGGAGGAAGTTGTGATGTTCGGAAGGTTGAGGGCCTAACCGTAATTTGGGTAAAGTAGGGGGAAAAGTTGACTTTTTGTATAATTGAATTTTGGTATGTTTACCTAGGAGGGTTAGATAGATTTCGTTGTCCTGAGTTCGATGACAGGCGACACGTATTCATCGGACTTACGAGGCGAGAGTTATGGGTCTAGGAAGTTAGTGGCAAAACCGTAAATATAAGTTAAAAAGATGGGTAATCTGGTCTTTCTGCACATTGGGATTTGTGCAGAAAGAAGGGAATGGACGGCTGAGATTGGGCCATGTGGGAGTGTGTGGAGTAGATTGTGACATGTGGCAGGTGTGTAGAGGATTCTGGTGGAATCCTGTATATACACGGCCCAAATAATTGGGGTGCAGCCGTGCCCGTGTTCTTGCTTGTACGCAGAAGGAAACAGAAACAGAGTGAGGCGGTGAGGTAAAATTGAAGGCTGATTGTGGTGGTTGATGAGTTCTGGTGAGTGAGTGAGGGACGGGAGATCGAAGGGAAGCTGGTGAGTGGTTTGAGAGGTGCAGCGTGTGTGTGTGTGAGAGCTGCGGGCTACGGGAAAATCAGGGGGAAACTCAGAGAGGAAAACAGAGAGTTGGACGGTGGTGCAGCCGTGATCAATCACTCGAGGTCAGCGGACGTGCTCTGAGAACGGAGGAAGACAGGAGGAGCTACTACCTCACGGCTGAGTTCACGACAGCGGCAGGAGGACAGGTAAATCCTCACCCCCGTTTCCTTGCTCTGTTTAGCCGTTGAGTTTCAAGTCGAGAGTCGTGCGTCTAGGGGTCGAGTCGAGGGAATTGGAGGGTAGAGTGAGACTCAGAGAGGTCCCAAGAGTCGACTGAGTGTGTAGCCGTGACGGGGAGGTACACGGCGGAGGATGGCACGACAGGGGTAATTGGGTACTCTGTTTTGGCCGTGGGTTCAAACGGCGAGTCGTGAAGGTTGGGGCTGAGTCGAAGGTCTAGGAGGATTGGTTTAGGTTCAGTGAGGTCCAGGGAAGAGTTTGGTGTAGCCACCGTGAAGGGAGGTGAGCTGGGTGGCTGGATCGTGAAGCAGGGGAGTTTGGGGCTGTCTGGTTTCGAGTTCAGTCGACAGGCTAGGGACAGTGTCGAGGTGAACGGAGTTGGGGAATCAATAGGGTTGGCCTGGACGATGCTGTTGGTGAAGAAAGGAGCCGTTTTGGTGGACGGAAGAAGGAGAACCGTGCTCGCCAGTCTGAGTTGCAGACCACTGTGCTGAACCGGGTTCGATCGGTTGACGGTGCACTGTAGCAGCGCGTGAAGGCCACGCGCAGCCACTTTGGGCGGCGCGTGGGGGCACGTACGGCGGCGATGGGAAAAACGGTCAACATGGTTTTTGGTCTAGGAGTTATGGTGAGTTCAATGGAGTTGATTTCGGGTCAATCGGAAGTCGTTTGAGTTTAGTTCCGCGAGGGTGAAAGTTTAAGGTCCCGGGTTTTACTTTTTCGATTCGGGGAATTTTGAGGAAATTTAGGTGAACTTTTGTAGACGTATTAGTAACGTATTTTGACGGTGATTGACAGGATCGGGATTTCCCGAGGAAGCCGAGGAACGTGTTGGACGTTCAGGACGCGAGTAGGGCTCGGTACTGTGAGTGGACCATTTCCTTAAACTCGAACATGCATAACTATTTTCTATATTTGTTTTATATATTTAATTTCATGAGTGTTGGATTTATAATGTGATTCTACATAATTGCACGTTTTTTGAGAAAATACGGTCTTTGGCACGTTTTACGGTAAAAGGTTGATTTCCGATTATAATGTTATAGTTTTGGGATTTCAAATAGTAAATGATTTCTAATGATTATAAATAGATTTTGGAACATGATTTTGAGAAAGGGTTGGTTTTGAAATCGAAATTGACAATTGGACTTTGGTTAAAGGTTGAAAAGTGGATTCCGGATTTGGGTTCGGAATGACGGTTCTGGATGCCGGAAGGGCATCGGACCAGTGATTTCGGATTCGGGTTTGGATGTGGATTGGTAAATGGTTTTCAAAAGGTTTTGGGATTAGATTTGCTGGATCTGGATATTGGGTTTAAAGACCCGGATATATGTAACGGGGGACCGGCCGTATTGGGTTTAAAGACCCGGATTGAGTTTAAAGACTCGGGAGTTTAAAGACTCGGATATATTGATTTCCCCCGTAGGCCTTTGAGTTTAAAGACTCGGGAGTTTAAAGACTCGGATATGATTAAGGCCTGGATTGAGTTTAAAGACTCGGGAGTTTAAAGACTCGGATATATTGATTTCCCCCGTAGGCCTTTGAGTTTAAAGACTCGGGAGTTTAAAGACTCGGATATGATTAAGGCCTGGATTGAGTTTAAAGACTCGGGAGTTTAAAGACTCGGATAGGTCCAGCAGGTTTGATCGGAAAATAACGAATTGCTGTTTCTGGATTCTGATACGGTTTTATGATTCACAGGTTGTGGTATTTCTAACTGTTTTATAATGTTTCTGTTTCTTATGATGTGGTATATGGTACTTTGATTTCTAACTGTTTTAATAACTGGGTTATGCATGTGGTTTTCAAAACGGAGGGTTAAACTCAGTTTTTCTGATAAATGGTTTTAGAACTTTTCATTTATTATGGTCCACTCACATTTTCTGTTTTAAATTGCCCTCTAGGTTGTGGAGCTAGCGCGGGGTCTTGACGTCGAGGCAGAGTCCGAGGCATAGAAGTGACGTGAGGGAATCCCGGAGTAGTTGAAAGTCTTCCGTGTGCGTGTAATTTATCGGTTTTTATTTTCCTTGTATTTTCGTACTATGCTCTGTAAACGATAACTTCGGGATATTTTGTTTACTTACTCCTGCGTCTGACTGAGTTTTGGGTACTTTTAAGTGAGTTGTACTTGAGTGTTGCGTCGGGGAGTCAGACGGGAGCAGGATTTACCTCAGGTTTTGGGGTGAAACCGGGGTGGGTCTTGACACAATATCTCCATTTCTTTCACTTATGTTTACCTATTCAATCTCAATTAACGATCTGTATGCTTAATTTCATGAAAATATGCCTCAAAGTAGTCGACTCAAAGTGAAAACCCGACGGGTCTTAAATCGGGTTCCACCCCATCTCATGCTGTTTCATTCAATTAATTAGACAGGAAGGATCGTATATCCATTCTAAACATGAATTCAAGTTCAATTTGAGTTCACCTTACCTTTAATTAGTCTAACGCAGCCACAAAATTTCAGAACTGTCACCAATTATGTTCTTGCTTATTCCTGAGTCAGTTCTCCTCAATTTTGAGCTAAAAACATGCCAATGGATCCCAGAAGACTCACTTGAAGCTCAATTTGAATCATTTCAGTCCCATTCTCAAATTTCGAATTTTTGGACTATTAAGGCTTCCACGGGTTTGGGTCTTCGGGTTTACGGGTCTGTTTTCTTCAATTGTCCTCTCAGTTTCATTCGTTTTCTCTGTGGCTTCCTCTTCCCGTCTCAAGCACTATCTCCTGGCCTCCTTCACCGATCAATTTGATCGAATTAAACAAGGGAATTTGGGCGGGTTCGTTTGTTTGTATTAGGCATTCAAAGCCACTAATTAGCCTTACCAAGTGACAGATGTCACAATACAACAAATCCTTATCCAATTTTATGAGCCCAGGTGTCCTTAATCAATTTAACACATCACCAACATAGCTGAATCAGCCAAGACTAATTAAATTACTATTTTACCCTTACCATAATAAATTACCAAAATGCCCCTCACAAGTCTAGACCTATAACTTTCTCGTCCGAACTCCGATTGATGCATGTCGCCTGTCTACGGATTCAGCGTCCCGAGACCTATCCAACGGTCTTCCCGGAAAGTCCAAACAATGTCTCGATTAAAAAGTCAACTTTCGACCCTTTATAACTACGGGCAAAATTGTCATTTTCCTCAAATTTTCCAAATTTCATTTTTTTTCGAATTTCCGGGTCGTTACATCATGGATCCTGTCCCTACACCCCATAACAAAATGGCTTGGCTGAGAGGAAACATAGAGATATTCTTAAAACAGCACTCACACTTTTACAAACAGCCTCCTTGCCACCCGTTTTCTATTTTTATGCTTGTGCTATTGTTGTTTATCTAATCAACAAAATACCTTACCCCTTATTAAATTTGAAATTCCCTTATGAAATCTTGTTCTCTAAACCACCTGTTTTGATACATCTCAAAGTTTTTTGGTGTGTTTGCTTTCTTTTTCTCAAACCTTATAATTCAAATAAACTTCAACCTAAAACTAGGAAATACATATTCTTAGGCTATGCTGACAAGTATAAAGGTTTTGTTTGTCATCATACACTATTTCACAAAAACTTTGTGTCGACATGTTCTCTTTGTCTAAGCAATCCATCTATGTCCCATTAGTCATCACTGATACTCAAACCTTTTCTTGTGTTGGTGTACTCCTCTTTTTCTTACCATTGCTTTCAGGTTCCTTACAGTATTTTGTTACTTAGTCTTCTTCAACTCCTGTGAGCTCTGATCTGCCTTCACCAGCCATGCCAGAACAACATCTAAATCATCCTACATATACTTTGATTTCATCTCCATCTCCTGACCTGTCTCTTGATCATCCTAATAGTTCCATTGATGCTAACTTCCAGCCTTAATTACTGGAAGTGGTTCTTCCTATCATTGGGGGTGAACATGCACCCTATGCAAACCAGGTCCAAAGTTGGTACTGTAAAAAACAAGGTGTTCATCTCCAAACATGTCCTATCCCCTGAGGTTGATCTTGCTTAGACCGAACCAGCCTTCTTTAAGTTTACTTCTTCTTCTCCAATTTGGCAGCAAGCCATGGAAATGGAAATGAATGCACTTTACAGTCAAAACACCTGGACATTGGTTCCACTTCCTCATTCCAAAAATCTTGTAGGCTGTAAATGGGTCTACAGAATTAAGAGAAACTCTGATAGTGCACTTGCTAGACAAAAAGCATGAGTCGTGGAAAATGGTTTCAGTCAAGAAGAAGGTCTAGATTATGGGCAGACCTTCAGTCTTGTTGTCAAGACCACCAATGTTCAACTAGTTCTTGCCCTGGCTGCTCACTTCAATTAGTCTCTCAAATAATTGGATGTAAAAAATGCTTTTTTACACGGGGAACTTAAAGAAGAGGTTTATATGAGTCAACCACTTAGCTTTGAAGCTCCACACTATCCAGATCATGTACGCAAGCTTCCCAAGTCTCTCTACAATCTCAAACAGGCTCCTCGAGCTTGGAATGAAAATTTTACCAGCTTTTTGTCTGAACTTGGCTTTCAATCCACATGGTCAGATGCTTCCTTGTTTGTCAAGCAAACTTCTTCTGCAGTAGTGATTCTTCTCTTATATTTTGATGACATTATTCTCACTGGAAGTTGCTTAATTTCCATCACTGAAATCATCACGACCTTAACCTCTGAGTTTGACATGAAGAACCTAGGTGCCCTACGTTACTTCTTAGGCCTAGAAATCAAGTATACTTCCATGGGTCTGTTTGTTCCATAGTCAAAGTATATTCATGATCTTCTTGTTAAAATCTCAATGCTGGATAGTAAGCTGATTGAGACACCAAGTGTTGCAGGCTCTCGATTCAAGAAAGATGATGGCTCCTTGTACAATAACCTTTTCAACTATCACAACATCGTCGGAGCTTTGAAATATTTAACCTTCACCATGCCCGATATTGTTTTCCCGATCAATCAAATCTGTCAATACATGTATTCCCCTACTCACTCTCATTTTATGATTGTCAAGTGTATCTTGCGATATCTCAAGGGTACTTAGAATCGTGCCATCTCCTTGACACACGGTTCCTTGGATTTAGTTGCCTACACTGATGCAGATTAGGCTGGTGACCCCAGTGATCGATGCTCTACCGCTGGAGTGGTTGTTTATCTTGGTAACAATCCAATTTCCTAGATGTCCAAGAAACAATCCATTGTCTCCCGATCAAGCACCGAATCTAAGTATCGGGAACTCGCCATTATCGCAGTTGAAGTTTCTTGGATTTTCCAATTGCTTTGTGCTCTTCATTTTCCTTTTTTGAAGCCTTCATTGTTCTATTGTGACAGCACTTCTGCTACCAGCTTATGTGCTAATCTCATCTTTCATTCTTGGGCCAAACACATTGAAATCGACTACCATTTCGTACGAGAATGAGTGATCGTGGAGATCTAGACGTGCAACACGTCTCTTCATGTGATCAGGTTTCAGGCAGTTTTACTAAAACCTTGACTGATGATGTCTTTTATCAACACTCCTCCAATCTGATGTTCACAGACTCCTTACCATCAGCTTGAGGGGGGACGTACGAACACATGGTATATGTACGTTGACATGGTGGTCCACTGCTGATCTTGTACCACGCCTTGCTGGAATGCAGGTTTGCTGGTGTGAACCTGTTGGTGCAGTCCTACTGTTATGCTTCCTACCTCACGGGGTTGCTCCCACTGAGATGTCTTTATCTCACCAGATGTCCATATTGTTAATTAATTAGCAGATAGTTAGCACTGTTAAATCAGTTAGTGTAGCTTGCTTAGTCACTAAGGAATCACAATGAGGTGTGTTAGAGTATAAATACTCTCGATCCTTATGTAAATGTACGGTTGCACAAGATCAATCAATCAATCTATCGAATTCTCACTCTTTCAATCCTCTCCATTTTCTCTCTAAGAAAACCCTCTCTTCCTTTTGTGTAAAACTTTGACGCTACAAAGATCAAGAACGTCATACCTAATATGAATACTCTAAGCCCAAGTCTGGCCCTCTAACTTTCTGGTCGGGCCACCATACACAATGGGTCGAATCGGGATTTTGGTCAATGGACCTAGTGAGTATCCACAAGCCCATGGACTTCTGGGTCAAATCACGAAAGCTACATTTAACCATGCATATATATCAACTAAATATACAGTTTGTCATGAGGATCATTTCAATATACACATAGTATTAAAAGACTTTAAGTCTTGTTGATTTTTTTATGAATCAAGATGATCTTAAAGTGGTTATTTATAGAATAAGCGCTTCTATTGTGATATACGTACATAAATAATTCGATAAATCAAAATATTTATACTGCGTGCAAGTATTATCTTTTAATGTTTGTACTTAAAGCAAAAATATTGAAATTCACAATTCTCAATTGTGAACGTCAAGATCCTTAGGTACTCTTTTGATAATAACGTTTGCTGTGGACAAAAGTAAGTGAAGGATCGTACTAAATGTAGGTAAAAAGGGGTGAAAACAGTGAAAGTAGCCGACCTCAACTCGATTCGATTGGATTTTTCCATGGAAATTCATAGGAATATCTTAAAGCATATGGAGTTTGATTTTGGAAGCAAAGGATTTGGATTTGGCTGGAGAATATTCTATTCCAATCAAAGTTCAAAGCTACGAAATTTATATTAGAATACGATTGGTTGACGAATGAGGAAGAAGGAGGGACGTTGTTTTCTTTTTCTTTTACACGTAGAGTGTTCCAAAGTAACTTTCGTTTTCACCTTTTTGTTTCTTTTCATCATCATGAAATTCAATTCAAACTCACTTTCTCTTTATCAATGGAGAATTGCCCATGTTCACGTTGGTTGCATATGTACTCTTATTTCGGTGGCTCTTCTTCAAGCTTTTACATGCTAAGTAAAAGATTTGATCCGCAGGTACCGCATGGTTAATTATCGCCTAAAATTTTGGATCGTAATTGCCTCATTTGTTATATAACGTCAAACAAAGACATGAGCATATTAATTTTAGACTTCATAAAAAAAAATATTATTACTTAATAATTGATACGTGATCATTTTTTTTTAAATGTCGATAATAATTTAGTAAAATATTGTTAATAATACGTCATGCATGAACAGTGCATATTCGATGGAAACCCTACGTACCCTTGACGTGAGAAAGCATAACATTTTAAAATTAGTGTGTGGTCAAGGAACAAATTAACAACCCAGTGAGAGCTCGAGAAAGCATTATTATATGGTACCTGAAAAAAAAAAAACATTATTATTGTGGTAGTGCTGCATCTGCATGTATCATGTAATTATAAGAGATAACTTCAATTTAAAATTAAGGTGTATATTATTAATTAACATTAATACAATTGGCTAGTTGGTCGTCAAATTTTCAAATGGAAGAGTAGTACATAAATCGGCAACTGAAAGTGAAGGTTGCCTTTGATTTTGTATTTGAACAGAAGAAGAATAAAAACCCTTTTATTTTTGGTTTTGCTTTCCGGCCCAAATATAAGATAAAAGTTGAGAGGATAATACTTATTTTTTATTAATATCGTATTTAATCATATTACCTTTTTAATTAATCTAATTGTTGTTATATATATATACATATATCATAATAAGAATTATTTATTTTGTTATTTTCGTAAAAAAATTAATAAGTTAGATTAAAAGTCATTTAACTATTTGTATATATCAAACGAATCAACGATTTCGGGAACAATTAAGATCCTTATGGTGACCGTCCATTTAATTAATACATTTGAAGAGCTAAATGATCTCTAATTTCAGATACGGCAGGTGTTTGTCACCCGCATGGTGTTATCTTGTCCCTGGCCAAAGAATGAATGAAAGTGTAAGTACTGCAATTTCTTTAACAACATGAGGAAACCAGCTTTCACAACATTAGGTTTCAATTTTCTGATTTTTCATTTTTATTGAATTTTGTCACTGAAAATGACATTTATGCCCTCACGTATTTGCTAAATTTACAAAATGGTGTATCCAAATCTGGAACGTACGTATCCAAAAATTGATATTGTATCATGACGTATCGTACACGTATTGGACCGATATCAGTATCTGAAACGTGATAACAGGCCTTGGGGCATTTTGGTGCTTCTTAGGCTATGCATATATTATTCTTTTTTTTTTCTTTTAATAACTGATACGATAATTCATTAAAAATGGAAGTATTGTATAAATAACTGGCTATATGGTATCTTTAACGTGACCTCATCAAAATTTAACCGAAAACTTTAACCCAATCGAAGCAAAAATATTGCCACTAATTTAATTGTAATTCTCTTTTAACTACGTAGGGTAGAGTAGAGTAGAGTAGAATATAGAGCATGCATGGAATTGCAGTTAATGAGTGCTTTTGAAAATTCCTTATTTGCACGTAAGAAAATATTGATGAGCTCGAGGGAGCATATATGCATGCCACGTGGTGTAGAATAATAATGGTTTGCTTAGTCATAGAATTCGGCGATGGCCAAGTTATAATAAGCTGGCTTAATTAGGGTTTTAGTTTTGGAGGGATGATCTAGATAGATTATGTTAATTATTGGATCTAATTGCCAACTAACGCAAGGATAGTCATGCAAACTTTATTTTGATAATTTCGTTGAAATTTTAAAAGTCGATTGGATATAGTAAGTTATAACTTGCAATTTTTGTCAAAAAAGCGTATGTTGTAATTTTGCGAAATATTTTAATCGCACATTAATAAAAGAATTATAAGTCATTTGAGACGTGTTTTGTCATTCAGGGTGTCTATAACTTTTTTTTAATGCATTTTTAAGAAAAAATAAGTCAAATTTCAATTAAATATCGTAACAAGAGGTCAGAAGTGACTGTTGGGTCCGAAGAAAATTTGAAATCATCCACATCAGCTTCTAGTATCATAAAAGTTAATGAGAATGGAATACAAAATGTATCTTGATATGTTGGTTCAAATTTTAAAAAACTGACTAAAATCATAAGTTATAACTCAACAAATTTTCAAAAAAGCTTAAGTCGAAATTTGACAAAATATTTTAACTGCACATCAATAGAAGAAAGAGAATAATATTGAATTTCAATGAAATTTCATAACAGGGCCTAGTAGTGACTCTTGTGTACTTACTCGAAAATTTGAAGAAAGAGAATTTGGAAAGTATAAAAAGAAATGACAATTTTCTCCATGTATGGTCAAAAGTTTACTTTTTGACCTGGATAGTTTTGAGACATTTTGTGAGAACCATTACGAATACCTCAAACTCCTGAGTACATAGACAGGCGGTATGTCGAAATCGGAGTTTGAATGGAGTCAATACGGGTCAAAAGAGACTAGGGACATTTTAGTAATTGTGGACATAAGGACATTTTGGTAATTTTTTAGAGAGGTCTAGACTACTCTAGAACCTTCTATGGTTTTTCCTCTCTTATCTCTTTACTTCCACCGACCTAGTCTAGTATATATGTAGGTGTAGTGTGTGTGTGTGCATGGCAAGCTCGATGGAGGATGGCCGAAAAGAAAGAAAATAAGAAACAAAAAAGAAAAATGAGAGGGAGGAGAGAAAGAAAGGTAAACATAGTGGGAAGAAAGAAGGAACAAGAGATAGAAACGGCTTATGAACCTAATTTTCGGATGGGTTAACTTATATATTAGATTAAAAAAATTCGATGGTACGAATGAATTTTATTAATAAACATAAAAGATACATCTAGTCTGAGGAAATTTAATGAGCCTTACCCCTCAAATGTATCTATGTACATAAATAAGAGATTGATAGAAAGAAGGAAAAAAAATTACAACAAAACTCATAATTAAACATACAATGTAAATACAAATTATCACCTTTTCATTTTAAGTTGTATCCTTCGAGTTTTAATAGTATCAAAATTCTTTACTATCTCGACATTATTAGTACTAAATTAGATCAAATTAATTAAATTAGACTGAACTAAACTCAAGATCTTAAAGGATCTAACTTGGGTGGGAAGGGCTACAGCCCTCCCAGCCCAAGGCAAAGATCCGTCCTTGAAGAGAGAGGTCGCGATGAAAAGAAGAAAAATAGACGAGAATTGAGGTCTGGATGATCCCATAACTCAAACTCGTGAGGCCCAAAGGATAGTTGTGGACAATAAAACAGTTCTGAAGCTTCCTTGTGTTTACTTAGGGATGCTAGACGGTTACTTGAATCCCCGGGATCATTTTGGGTCAAAAGGGAGTAAGTTTGGACATTGGAAAGGTCACCGTAATGGCTAAGGAACCATGGTCGAAGGACTGGTGCTTCGGGCTAAGTTTTGAGGTAAGGTTTTCCTTTTTTACATCTATAGATCCCCTCATCATGTTGTTTAGATAAAATTGTACTATTGGAACTTGAAAATTGGTCGTAAAACGAGATATTTCTAGTTGGGTGAGGTCGACGGGGTTAAGCGACCAAGTTGCAGACCCGTCCGAAGGTTGAAGACAGCCCATGTGACAAGCACGTAGATCTCACGTGTAGAGGACTTCACCGGTGCGTGAGCGCGCGTCCAGCGTTTTCTAATGTTGAGGTCAACATGAAAAATCTTCGTATTTTTATTCTGAATACAATGGTATAAGGTTTGAATCCATTGGACATCGTTTGAATATATTTCCAAATTTTTGATATAATGGGCTTATATTTAAATTAGAATTTTATATAAGAAATTTGGTATATAAACTTAAGGTTAATTTGGAAATTATTAGTCTTTAAAAAATTAAATTATTTTGATAAGATAAATTACAAGAATTAGTGCACGATTATTATGTAATTTCATTATAATTTTCAAATAATATTTGAAATATGATTATGTGAATATGAAGTAATGAATTGATTTTCTACTTATTGCATAAATACATATTTTTTGACATTCGAGATACGGTTTAAGGGTGTATAATTAAGAAGTTGGCTAAAGATGTGCTATGTGTTATATGATACATATTTATTTATATTATGATTTCATTGAAACGGCTTAAATATAATGTGCAATAATGATTTAATATAATTATTTTAGTGAGATAATGTTTGAATGGAGTTAAAATGACAGCTTCCATTACTTCACGGGATTAGTAGTTTGGATGTGGGCGGTAACCCCGTGAGGATAGACCTAGTTTGGTTAACATGTCAAAATGTGAATATTGGATAAATTATGAGACATCCCTTGTCTGGAAATGGAAGACAACTTTGATATTTAAGTTGTTTGACATATGAAAGCAGGGCCAAGCATGTTTATAAAAATAAAGAAGGAATGGGTCATGTCATCTTGGGTCCGAAAGAAATCTAAAATCATTCACATCAACTTCAAAATATCTTAAGGAGTGATGATAATGGAAATAAAGAATGTAATTTGACATTTTGCTCGAAATTTTAAAAACCGACAAAAACTTGTTAGTCAAAATTTCGTGTAATACTTTAACTTTATAAATCATTTGAGACATTAGTCATAATTTCACGAAATTTTATAAATGCACATTAACAAAACAATTATAAGTCATTGAGACATGTCTTGTTATCCAGGGTACCCATTAACTAATTTTTATACATTTTAAAGCAAAACAAAAAGTCGAATTTCAGTGAAATTTTGTACAGGAGGTCAGAAAGGACTTTTGGGTTTAAGGAAATTCGAAATCATCCACATCAGCTTCAAAGTATCTTAATGGGTAATGAGAATGGAAATACAAAATGTATTTTGATATTCTGGCCTAAATTTAAAAAACTGAGTAAAAATCGTGAGTTATAGTTCATAATTTTTGTCAAAAAAACATATGTTGGAATTGCCCGAAATATTTCAACTGCACTTTAAAAAGAATTATAAGCCATTTGTGATATGTTTTGTCATTCATGGTGCCAATTAACTATTTTTTATGCATTTCAAACAAACAAACAAAATGTAATTTTCAGTGAAATTTCATAACGGGAGGTCAAAAGTAACTTTTGGCCCCGAAGGAAATTTGAAATCATCCACATCAACTTTAAAGTGTCTTATGAGGTGATGGGAATGGACATACATAATGTACTTTGATATTTAGATCGAAATTTTAAAAACTGACTAAAAATTATGAGTAATAGTGTAACAACCCGTCCCGAGAGCCGGGATTAAGATAGTGATTATTGAGGTTAAGCAGTGGGTAGGTGGTCCCGATGGGTCCATGAGCGTAGAATGACGATTTTGCCCCTGGTTTGGGCAAATAGTTGACTTTTAGTTGGGAGGTCGATTTGAGTGTTGATCGGTGACTAGGACGTAGTTTAGGACGTCACGAATCCCTAGGCAAGTGGCACGCCTGATTCCGACATCCGAGGAGGAAGTTGTGATGTTCGGAAGGTCGAGGGCATAACTGTAATTTGGGTAAATTAAGGGGAAAAGTTGACTTTTTGAATAATCGAGTTTTGGTAGGTTGACCTAGGATGGTTAGATAGATTCCGTCGTCCTGAGTTCGATGACAGGCGGCACGTCTTCATCGGACTTACGGGGCGAGAGTTACGGGTCTAGGAAGTTTTGGTTAAATCGTAAATATGAGTTAAAAAGAAGGGTATTTTGGTCATTGTGGCACATTGGGATTTGTGCACAGAGGAAAGGAATGGACGGCTGGGATTAGGCCATGTGGGAGTGTGTGGAGTGGATTGTGACATGTGGCATGTGTGTAGAGGATTCTGGTGGAATCCTGTATGTGCGCGGCCCCAATTATTTGGGTGCACCTGTGCGTGCCCGTGTGTTGTTCTTCGACACAGACAGAAACAGAGGGTGAGGAATGGGGAGCAATTGATCGACTCAGTGCAAGGGGGGAGTGAAGAGTGCTTGTGAGAGTGACAGGGAGGAGAGTTTGAGTAGGTGGTCGTGTTTTGGTGGTGCAATCGTGCACGGCGGCACGACGGTGGTGCGGCAAAGGTTTTGGGGAAACAGGGAGACCGTGAGTTCGAGGTGGTGGCTACGCCGTGGAGTGGCTCCAACCAAGGCAGAGGGAGCTGCAGGAGGCTGCAGGGAGTCCAACGAGCACCGTGGCACGCGACGGTGCGCACGGCGGAGACGCGATCGAAAGGTGAGATCTTTTGCTCTGTTTTTCCCGTGCTGCTCAATTTGAAAGTCGTGAGGTTGGGCTTAGAGTCGAGAGGAATGGAGGTCAGGGTGAGGTTCAGGAGGGTCCTAGGCGTCGACTAGGATGGTCGCCGTGACGGGGGTGTACACGGCGGAGGTTAGTACGACGGGGGTACCTGTATGCTCTGTTTTGCCGTGATGTTCAAACGGCTAGTCGTGATGTTTGGGTAAGAATCGACGGTCAAGGTGAGTCGGGTTAGGCTTAGAAGGGTCCTAGGAAGAGGTTGGTGAAGCCACCATGAAGGGGGAAGTCGTGGGTGGCCGGAAAGGAAAACAGGGGTTTTGAGTTGTCTGGTTTGAGCTTTAGTCGACGGGCTAGGGACAGAGTCGAGGTTAGGAGTGTTGGGGAATCGATAGGGTAGGCCTAGACGATGAGAATGGTGAAGGAAGGGAAGGAATGGAGACGGGACGGTGGAGAACCGCTCTCGCCGGTTCGAATTACAGACACTGTATCGAACCGGGTTTGTTCGAGGTAGGGGATGCACTGTAGCAGCGCGTGAGGGCCACGCGCAGCCACTTTGGGCGGCGCGTGGGGGCGCGTGCGGCGGCGTATGGAGAAACGGTCAACATGGTTTTTGGTCTAGGAGTTGTGGTGAGTTCAATGGAGTTGGTTTCGGGTCAATCGGAAGTCGTTTGAATGTAGTTTCCGCGAGGGTGAAGGTTTAGGGTCCCGGGTTATAGGTTTTCGATTCGGGGATTTTTGAGGGAATTTAGGTAAACCTTCGTAGACGTGTTAGTGACGTAATTTGACGGTGATTGACAGGATCGGGATTTCCCGAGGAAGCCGAGGAACGGGCTGGACGTTCGGGACGCGAGTAGGGCTCAGTACTGTGAGTGGACCCCTTCTCTAAATTCGAGCATGCATAACTGTTTTCTATAATTGTTTTGTGGTTTTGATTATGATTCTATGTTTATTGAATATGTTTTGTTGGTTTTACACTGTTGCATGTTTTTCGAGAAAAGATGGTTTCAGCACGTTTTACGAGAAAGGCTTGATTCTGATTATGATGCTATGGTTTTGGAAAGATAAATGATTTCAATGATTTTAAGGGATTTTGGAACATGATTTCGATAATAAAGGTTTTAGGTTTTAGAAACGGATTTCGGAAATGGAAGTTGGTTTTCAAGTGGAAAGTGGCTTCCGGATTTGGGTTCGGAATGACGGTTCTGGATGCCGGAAGGGTATCGGACCGGTGATTCCGGATTCGGGTTTGGATATGGACTGGTACATGGTTTTCAAATGATTTGGGATTGGATTTGCTGGATCTGGATATTGGGTTTAAAGACCCGGATATATGTGACGGGGGACCGGCCGGATTGGGTTTAAAGACCCGGATTGAGTTTAAAGACTCGGGAGTTTAAAGACTCGGATATATTGATTTCCCCCGTAGGCCTTTGAGTTTAAAGACTCGGGAGTTTAAAGACTCGGATATGATAAAGGCCTGGATTGAGTTTAAAGACTCGGGAGTTTAAAGACTCGGATAGGTCCAGCAGGTTTGATCGGGAAAATGATGATTTGATGCTTATGGTTTTTGATACGGTTTCTGATACTCATGCTATGGTTTCTTAAGAGATTTTATAGTGTTTCTGTTCCTTATGATGTTTTATTTCGATTATTTTATAACTGTGTTCATAACTGTTGGTTATGCATGTGGTTTCAAAACGGAGGGTTAAACTCGGTTTTCTTATAAAATGGTTTTTGAACTTTTTGTACTTTCTGGTCCACTCACACTTTTGTTTTAAATTGCCCTCCAGGTTGTGGAGCTAGCGCGGGGTCTTGACGTCGAGGCAGTGTCCGAGGCATAGAAGTGACGTGAGGGGTCCTAGAAGAGTTTAAAGGCTTCTGTGTGCGTGTAATTTATCGGTTTTTATTTTCCTTGTAATTTAGTGCTATGCTCTGTAAACGATAAGGTTGGAATATTGTGTAATTACTCCTGCGTCTGTCTAGGTTTGAGTTAGTTTTACTTGGGTGTTGTGTCAGGGAGTCAAACGGGAGCGAGATTTACCTCGGGTTTCGGGGTGAAACCGGGGTGGGTCATGACAAATAGCTTACAATTTTTATCAAAAAAATGTATGTCGAAATTTCACAAAATTTTTTCACTGCACAATAGCAAAAGTTATAAGTCATGTAAGGCTGTAAGTCATGTTTTTTCATCCATGGGGCCCATTAACTATCTTTATGCATTCCTTTGAAAAAAAAAATATGAATTTCAATAAAATTTTGTATCGGGGTCCAGAAGTGACTCTTGGGTCCGAAGAAAATTTGAAATCATTTATATCAACTTCAAAGTATCTTAAAGGATTATGAGAATGGAAATAGAAATGTATTCTAATATTTTAGTCGAAATTTTAAAAACTGACTAAAAATCATGAGTTATAACCCACAATATTTGTTAAAAAAGCGTAAGTTGGAATTTCACTCAATATATATAAATTCAAATTAAAAAAAAATTATAAGTCATTTGATACATGTCTTGTCATTCACTGTGCCAATTAACTAATTTTTATGCATTTTTAAGCCAAAAAAAACATCGAATCTAAATGAAGTTTGAGTCCGAAGGAAATTCGAAATCATCCACATCAACTTCAAAATATCTTAAGTGGTGATGGGAATGGAAATACAAAAATGTTTATTTGGCCCAAATTTTTAAACCGACAAATATCATGAATTATAGCTCACAATTTTGTCAAAAAGTCGTATGTTAGAATTTCACTAAATATTTCAACTGCACTTTAGCAAAAGCACTATAAGTCATTTGAGGTATCTCTTGTCATATAGGGGTGCTCGTTAATTATTTTTTATGAATTTTAAGCAAAAAAAAAGTCAAATTTCGATGAAATTTCGTGAGGGGAGGTCAGAAGAGACTCTTCGGGCCGAAGGAAATTTGAAATCATCCGCATCAACTTCCAAGTATTTTAAGGGGTGATGAGAATGGATATACAAAATGTATTTTGATGTTTTGGACGAAATTTTAAAAACTGACTAAAAGTTTAAGTTATAGCTCCCAATTTTATGAATTTAAGTGAAATTTCATAACGGATGGTAGCCTTTATCATTGGGCCGGGTTGGGCAAGCTTGATCCAAAAATTTTGGACTTACCGAATCAGGTCGGGCGGGCTTGGTCATAAATATGAAAGCACATACCTTTGTCGGACCGGGATTGAGCCGGACTTTTATCGGATTTTACGGGTCGGGCTCAGTTGGGCTTTTAGAAGTTACTTATTCAAAAAAAATGGAGTTGGAAAAAAAAATTGAAAGTAATAGGAAAGAAAGAAAGTACATAATGGTATTAAAAATCATTAACATATATCCTTAAGCGTTGAGACAATCAATCTCAGAGACTATATGAAATACAATTTAACTTTATACATTGCATGTACCAAAGCTCATGTTGGGAATATTAATATTGAATAAAACATCTAATCGTTAAGCAAGGAAGCCTATATCAAAGCTCATGTTTTTTTATTTAATTCTTTCAATTGAAATATTTAAAGTCTGTTGAAAATTAGAGTTTAGAGAATTCATTGTACCATTTCTTAAAGCATTTGTTTATTCCTACCACTATTAGCATGATTCTTACAATTATCATTATTATCTTATTCTTACAATGTTCTAATTAATAATAGATTTATAAGCACGAGCCGGGTTTATATGGACGGATCAAGTTGGGCTTACTGGGCTCGGGCCTACTAGGTTTGAATACCTTAAGCCCAAGTCCGACTAGCTAACTTTCGTTCCTGGCCACAGCCCACAACAGATCGGGTCAAACTTTTCGTCCACGAGCCTCGTTGGTACCCACAAGCCCATGGGCTTCTGGGCCAAATGATGAGAGCTAACAGAAAGTCTAAAAGTGACTCTTAGGTATGAGAGAAATTTGAAATCAGCCACATCAACTTCAAGTGTCTTAAGGGGTGATAAAAATGGAAATACAAATTGTATTTTGATATTTTGGTTGAAATTTTAAAAGCCAACTAAAAATAGTAAGCTCGCAATTTTTTTTCAAAAAAGCATGTCGGAATTTCACGAAATATTTTAACTGCATGTTAGCAAAAAAATTTGAAGTCATTTGAGACATATCTTGTCATTCAGGATGGCCATTAACTATTTTTTATGCATTTAAGCCAAAAAAAATAAATTTCAATGATATTTCGTAATGGGATTCAGAAGTGACTCTTGTATCTGAAGGAAATTTGAAATCATCCACATGAATTTCAAACTATCTTAAGGGGTAATGAGAATGGAAATAGAAAATATATTTTGATATTTTGGTCGAAATTTTAAAAACTAACTAAAAATCACAAGTTATAACTCACAATTTTTGTCAAAAAAATCGTATGTTGGAATTTTTCAAAATGGTTTAACTGCACATTAGTAAAAAGTTATAAGTAATTTGAGACATGTCTCATCATCCAGAGTGCCTGTTAACTATTTTTTATATATTTTTAAGCAAAAAAAATTAATTAAATTTCTTAACAAGGTCCACAAGTGACTTTTGGGTCTGAAGAAAATATGAAATCATCCATATCAACTTCAAAGTATCTTGAAGGGTGATGAGAATGGAAATACATGTATTTTAATATTTGTATTGAAATTTTAAAAATCAACTAAAAAACGTAAGTTATAGCTCATAATTTTTGTCAAAAAAGTGTATGTTGGAATTTCATGAAATTTTCTAATTGAACATTAACAAAAAATATATTAGTAATTTGAGACATGTCTTGTCATTCATGGTGCTCATTAACTATTTTTAATGCATCTTCAAGTAAAAAAATGTCGAATTTCAATAAAATGTCGTAACTTAGTCCAGAAGTGATCCGAAGGAAATTTGAAATCATGCACATCAACTTCAAAGTATCTTAAGGGGTGATGAGAATGAAAATAGAGAATGTATTTTGGTTTTTTGATCAAAATTTTAAAAACCGACTAAAAATCATGAGTTAGTGTTGAATAGAATTAGT
The DNA here is from genome assembly GCA_032719365.1 of Prinsepia uniflora. NCBI lineage: Eukaryota > Viridiplantae > Streptophyta > Magnoliopsida > Rosales > Rosaceae > Prinsepia > Prinsepia uniflora. Next base: position 78,247,640 of record CM064868.1, on the reverse strand, counting down.
ATTTTGATGTTATTGTCGAATTTTCAAAAGCCAACTAAAAATCATGAATTATACAATTTTCGTGAAAGAATTTCGCTAGTCAGATTTTCGTAAAATATTTCAAGTGCACATATGAAAATACATTATAAGCCGTTTGAGACCTTTCATGTCATCTAGGGTACCCATTAATTTTTTTTAATGCATTCTTTAAGCAATACAATTCGAATATCAATGAAATTTCATAATAAGGTCCGGAATAGGGTTCGAAGATAATTAGAAATCAAAACAATCAACTTCAAAGTATCTTACAAGATAGAATAAGTATTTTCATTTTTCGTCAAAACTTAAAAAACTAACTAAAAATCGTGAGTTACAGCTTATAATTTTTGTGAAAAATGCGTAACCCAATTTCGCCAAATATTTCAAATGCTCATTAGAAAAATTATTATCACTCATTTGAGATATGACATGTCATCCATGATGCTCATTAACTACTTTTTAATTTTTTTATGCCAAAAACTCACGTAACAATTAAATGTCGTTGAGGGATTTGAAAGTGACTCTAGAATCGGCAAGTAATTAGAGACCATTCCTCCTCAACGTCAAAGCACCATAAGCCTTCATTGGCTTTAATTTCATATAATTGAAAAATACATAAATGAATTATTGGGCCTGATAAATGAAATGATATGCCTCGGCCTAGAATTAAAAACTTTTTTTTTTGGGGCTGAAATTCCTCTCAATTTTTTTTTAATTATTTTAATTAAAATCAACGAAATTTACTTGAGCTACCTATAAGTGACTTTGGGGCCTAAAATATAAGGAGGCTCTTGTATAAACTTTAAAAACCTTGAGTGACAAAAATAAAAGTAAATTAAGTTTTTCTATGCTTTTTTTTCCAAATTTCAAAAACCAAGTACAGGCCATGAGCAAGTAAATTTCTCATACGCTTTAGCTACTTTAGACAAACGGTTGAAATTTCTCAAAATATTTCATATGCACATCAATAAAGTCTAACCTAACTTTTCAAGGAACAAAAAATATAAGAAATTTCCTGGGATAAAAATGAAAGTATAATTAATTTTTTAAAGTTTGGTAGAAATTTTAAAAACCGACTACCTCATAGTTTTAAGTCAATTTTACATAATACTCCAAAATTATCGATAAACGGCTTATAAGCTTCTTAACACTCAAATAGCGCATTCTTTACATTAAGCAAAAGAAGAAACATTAATAAAAATACCCAAAAAAAAAAAAGCTTTGGCGTTCCATTTTCAAGACAACAAAATTGTAAAACTTAAGGGGAAAAATGTAAAACTAAACTAAAAAATCGCTACAATCGATGCTTTTCGCTACAAATGGGAAGAAGAAAAGGCAAAACTAGAATGAAAACAAATAAATAGAAGAAACCTCAGCGCATAAAACATTTACCGGATCTCTCTTGCTTCTTGGCATGTGAGGGTTGTCCCACTTATACTCCTCCGCCACCTTTGACGCGACCATCTGCAGCTCGTGTACCGTGACAGAAATACAAATCAAATCGAAAAATAAAGTTTATGCTATTCTCGTTCTCATTCGAGACCCGAGTACATTACAACAATTTCATCACTACTACTTGCGACCATACCCACGCTGGGGTGGAGGTGGCCTCCTATCCCCTCTTCTGTCCAATCCGGCATACTGGTTTCCGGATTGTTGAGGGCCGCCATACCCTCCTCTTCCTCCACCCCGGTAATGGCTGTCAACTGCAACCCGGCCATCGTAGCCTTGGAGACCAGGCTCTCCAGATGGTAAGTAATTATGATGATACTCGTTATACCCACCTTGATAAGGAAGAGGAGCGACCCCCGGTGGCGTTTGTAGAACGGATCCCCGATGGTACACTGGCACACCGTTCTGAGGAAGTCCAGGAGGGTAGGATCCATGCACGTAGCCGGAATTCCTTTCATAATGTTGAGTATGATGGTGTAGATGGTAGGGAGCTGATGAAGAATGCGGTTCATTATACCGACCGTCGCCCCGGTTCGGGTAGGCATTGTAATTGGAATTTAGGCGTTGAGCTTGGGTATGGTGGTTTGTTCTAGGTGGTGGCATTCTACTGTCCCGCTGATCATAGCTTCCATCACTTACGTAGGAATGGTGTGGAGGGTAATATTGAGGCGCCGACCCGGATTCTGATTTAGCAGGTAGACTACTTAGAAGTAGGCGATGTGCTGCTTCCCCTAGCTGTCTACCAGAGATGGCTCCAGCAGGGTTCTCCCTCGAAGTAAAACCGGGAGCATTTTGCCTAGAAGCAAAACCGGGACCGTTCTGCCTGGAAGAAAAACTGGGACCGTTCGGCCTGGAAGAAAAACCGGGACCGTTCTGCCTGGAACCGAAAAGCATAATCCATATTTATAAGATAGAAACGAAAGAGTACAAAAATGAAAAATGGAAGGCAATTCATCTCTATCAAGAACAATTGATGGAGCAGGTTCTACCTGTGATTTTCATATGGCCTTCTCCCAGTGTCTTCGTGCCATAAAGCAGGTGCAGGCTTCACATCCCCCAATCCCACAATCTGAAAATTGTTTGATGACAGTTGATAAACAAAACCATTTATAGCAGGTTGGTAGATGACTAGATATTGAATAATAAAAATTGACGGGCAACATCTAGAATGCCCCGAAAAACAAAAACATGGCTTTTTTTCTTGTTCTTTTATTTATTGATCACTTTGATTATATGATCATTATCCTAAAAACAGTTCTACAGGTAACGAAGTGCAGTGGTGCGTGTTCAAGAAAATTTCCAGACATCACAAGAACACAAGTCATGAACGAACGCAGGCAACATGCAAACACAAAAGCGACGCTTGCTATGCATATGAACATACCTTCTTTGGGAATATAACACCTGCAGGTAGTCGAGTGATATGCTTATGTACATCTGGAAGTCTGTATATTGCAGATCTGAACATTGAGGGAGAACATCGCAGTTCAGAAACACAAATATGTATGTCTCTAATTGAGTAAATGAATTTTTTCAGTTAATAAACATACATTACTTGGTTGTCCATAATATCCTCCATGTTTTCAACAGGAGACCGGAAAACTGGAGGACATGGTTCTCCAGTGCATGGAGATAGATAACCGTTCATCCCTTCACTGCACGTATCCCTAAATAAAATCAGAAGAGAGCCCAAAAAATTCTTAAATATATTAATAACATGAAGGGCAGTGAATAAAAACAACTTGCTAATAAGCTGACTAAAATAACATCTAGCAGAGAACAGAGTTCCATCTAAAAGATGTACAAAAACGAAGTTCTATTGTAAATAATAGAAATTAACATTACAAAGAAAACTCTGAAATAGAGCAACATCCTCAAGGATACTGCATGTAATAAATCTACTTGCGTCAGCTATCCACCACCAATATGGAACCACTGGCCACATGATTATCATTAAAGATAGCTCCTAAGAGTAAGTACTAACAGTTGTTGGACTAAGATGTAAGTTCATACGGTACCAATGATGGAACATCATATCAAAACAGCTCGAAGGGAAATAGAAATCATGTTGCTGCTACAAAGCATTAAGTAAATGTAATGCATAACTACTGCACAAACCTGTACTTGGGTTCGATCTGCTCCTTTACTTCAACCCGCTCTTTGTCTGTCAACTGTTTACAGCGATTGTCAAGAGAATATATGCATACAGAGAGGGGATGGGACGATGTAACAAAAAGCATCTCAAACATCACACTGTTTCTCCGGACCTCCTCCTCCTGCACTCCAGAAACAAAAGTGTAGTTGGAAAATGAAAAGCACCGAAAACATAAGGAGGACAAAATAAAAGACAACTAAAATAATACCATACCGTCAATGTATGTTCGAGCTTTTTAACCTCAGCAAGAAGCCGGTCTTCATCAATAAAAGGCAACTTGGCAATACCCTAAAGTAAGTAAGATGTTATTCCACTTGACAGTCATATACATATCATAAGTAATCATGCATAAACGAAAAATTAAGTCACAAATGGATTAAAGAGGAACTCACCTGCCATGCAAACCGCTTCCCATTCATATCCACTTCAAAGTCTGGTACCAAACAAAGGTTGAAGAATCTTAATAGGCAAGACAAAAACAACCAAAATCTAATACACCAATATTTAGCAAGAAAACATACCACTAGGGTAAAAATCAATAATAGGTGAATTGGGATCCATCATCAACTTCCTATACTGCTCAGGAAGGGCATGGGAACTGCAAATGAATTATCATTAGTGCCTTGATTGATGGAAAATTAACACATAAAAGGGAGAAATCAATTAACAAACCTCGCAGCAGGAAAAACCCCCAACAGTTGATTGAATGGTTTGAAGGGAGAGCCCAAATCAAAACTTATATTTAGCTGACCAAGGTCCTTGAGATCAGAAGCAAAGGGTGCATAATGATAAGGGTAAAACCTGACAACAGACGTTCACTGGCATGATCAAAAATTTGACTAAGATCACTAATGCATATATTTTTCTATTCACGTTAATCATCACATGCGAAACTAAACAGCATCTCCCCAGAACTCTCCAGAAAATATGATGAATCAAACTGCATTACTTGGTCCTAATGCATTACTGTACGAATAAATGCCAGATCTTCTTAAGAGTTTTAAGTAATTGCACCTTAGCAAAATGAATAGGTCAATTTATAGGCACTGTGGCATATCTTAGAACTAGGTGCTTACTGCTTACATAGAATAACACCCCTTCTATGCAGCACTATCTCAATAATGTAACTATTATTTTGTATGATATCCTCAGTAGGTTCTTTTCATTTTAGGAAAATGCACATTCACAACCACGCATAAGCGAAATTTGAAACTTGTGTTACTACGGAACCTCGGAAGAACAAGTGACTAGATGAAGGAAGGATAGAGGAAGGTGAAGCAAACTACTCACCACTGCCATGAGCAAACCCCTTCATAATAATAGTGCATTACCCAACAGAGACCTTCAGTGTATCGCAAAACCTATCGAATAAGCAAAACTATGAGAAAGGAACAATGTGTTTTTAACATTGAAAAGCACCAGAACTGATATACATACAACATCTTTTCGAATTGCATCACGTTCTTCAGGAGTTTTTGCAGAAAACTTTTCTTCATAGTACCTATCTTTCCATCCAGGTTCTCCCAATTTAACCTAAAAATAGAAGACAAAAAACGACCCTTAATAATGCAATCATCCATAGATTTAAACAAAATGCAACTAAATAGCATTGAGATTGAAATGTGACGAACTAAATAGTATTGAGATTGAAATGTGATGACAGGTCAGATATGATGGGTGTTACTTCTTCATTTACATTTGGAAATTTGAAACGTAAGGATCACTTAAGGTCATGCATAATGTAACTAGAAGAGATCATTTTTGTAAGTGCTAATCAAAGGAATGCAAGTAACCTTGGTTGTAAAATACAAAACTCAAGTGATCAAAATCTCCAAACAGCTTTCAAATGCTTTACAATATATAACTTGCAGACATTGATATCAAAATAAAGCATATCAACCACATTCATACACTAGAAGTGTCGATATAGACAACATACACTAGAAGCAGCAATATGTCAGTAATCAAACCTTGTCTACATTAGGACTTCCAGAGTTAAAAGCATCAGATTTCTCGCGAAGAACCTCTTTAAGCTTCGCTTTCAAATCTTCTTTGTTTCCGTGTTCCTGAAAAAAAAGTTTCACAGCTTAACGACCACATAGTCAATAACATGCATCCAAAAGAATTCATTATAACTAAGCCCTATTCATAGCAAGTTACAGATTCAAAGTTACATCTTGGCCAGATAACCAACCAGCCAGTACAGAAGTAGAAACAAACAACAGATTATATCTGGTTTAACGTTAAAAGGATCACTTGAGCTAAACAACGTACATCTTCTTCAAGGCTGTTTTCAGCTTCAACAATCGCAGCCCCGACAGATGACCCCTCTGAAGACAAACGTGCAACTTTGCGAGCATTTCCTTGACCATCAGATTTTCCTAGTTGTTGATAAGGCGAAGCTGAATGACCTGAAGCCAGGCGAGACCCATGAAATCGAGAAACTGGAACCAAAGAATCTGGTTGCCCTTGAGGGGCTGCATCATCTCCTCTTCTCAATTGCCCCTTTTCACGTTTGATTCTATCTGCCTGCCGCTGGAAGGAGAAAACAGGGAGGGCGATTGTGTTAAAACTAAATCAATTCTTGGGTCGTATAAAATGTTATTACAACAAATATGGCAACCTCGGAAGATGATAGTTGCAGAAGTAGCAGTCACATAGCAAATAATAACATTTAGTAATCTACCACATTAAGCCAATCACAGAAGAAACAGAATAACATCCAGAAATAAAGGAGGGAAGCTCTGCACAAATATTATGTCAAACAACATAGCAGAACCTGTTGTATTTTGGCTTAGATTTTAGGTCAATTAGATAACCCTTTATTTGGACCACTTATGACACTATTGTTAGCTATTTGTTCCCATGTTTGTAAGGATTAGAGTTCCTAATCCAGGTAGGAATATGGTTTCCTGTCCTATAAGGTTTATGGGTTTGTACTCCTTATAGGATTAGGTTAAGTTAGACTAGTATATAATTGGCACATTGGTTTCTCTTTGTTTGGTGTGAGTGCAACCACATATTTGTGAAAGGCCTAAAAACCTTTCTTATGTTTTGATTGTGGTGGTGCCGCACCGTTTGGTGAGAGAGTGCTTTGGGTGTATTCGGAATTTGGATTTTGGGTTTGAAAGAGTTAAACTCTTTTGTAATCTCCTTTGTTATTAGTGAAATTTCCTCGCCGGCTTCACCCGTGGATGTAGGCTTTATAGCCGAACCACGTAAATCCTTTGTGTTCTTTGTGTACTATTAGTTTCCATATTTTGCCTTCATAATTGTTATATTGTTTTGAGACGCTTCCGCACAACAGAACCCTCCCAAACACGTCCTAAAACCAGAGAAACTCCTCATAACTAAAATCCTGGTTTTCAATTATGCCAACAAATCAATCGATCTTTAGCCTTATTCATCATAATCAAAAAAATTTAAAAGTCCCAATCTTATCTCTAAACTAAAAACTAACAGTTAGACAGACATGCTGAACAAGGTGGAAACATGATCAGAAGAATGCAGCACCTAGTGCTAGTAACCAACAATTTTAACTAGCTAAAATCAATGAATGACAAGGGTGGCAATTGATTGAATGCAAGTAATAGCTTCAAGGAGCATGCGAAGAACAAACCTGATTTAATCGAGTCCTTTTCTGGAATATTTTATCTTCGTAGGATCCAACTGCCTGAATGAAATGCTCTACCCGACTCAAATTTGGCTGCGAAGAAAAAAGAAAATAATTAAGGAAAAAAGATTTAGCAAATATTAAGTAATCAACTTCAAGTAGCATACAATACAGTCGATGAATACCTTGCTTCCATCAGTTAAATATCCACCCATTTCCAAAAATTCCTTTTTGTATACAGCCAAAAGCAAGTTGATCGCACCCTGAAAAATCAATAATGAGATTATTATACAGGTTTATATTTCCTTGATAAGTAAATTTTCAATTCATCCACATAAAAAACCAGCAAATGTGTTCTCTTTTGTTTCTTGAAGTCGCCCTACTATGTCACTATAAGAACCAGATGAAAAAAATTCATACCTCGCGAATTTCCAGGGTGGGCATGTGCGGTAAGAAATCATTGCCAACAAAGAAACACATGAATATGAAATCATCCACAATGCATTCAAAATCAATCTCAAATGTGCAATTGGGAATTTGCATCTCATATTCCAAATATTCTCTAAGAGTCCATATGTTGAGAAACTGCCAAAACAGAGTGCACAGAAATAAGAACTTAAGTTAGAAGTATCACAATATTTCAAAAATATGCAAAACAAGTTCTAAAAGTTCTACAGAATCTACAATTCAGAATGTCTGCTATACGAAAATTTTCAATCTTAGAATCAAAACAAACAATATTTAGGTAAGAAAGCAACCCTTCTTTTATTTCATAGAAATATTTTAGGTACTATACAATGAGAGAGAGTTGTTATGATGACTATCTTTTACACTTTAACAGATAAGCCAAGTCCATTCAATTAAACATAAGCCCACCAAAGACTCTGAATGTTATACAATAGATAGGATTATCAGTGGGAATGTATTAGTAGTAGTTGGTATGAACAAGCACCTTTAAGTGTCAAAAGTGACAGTGATAAAAAATAAAAAATAAAAAACAAAAACTTTACTGTTTTCTCCATTGCAAAAAGAATAGCTTGAAACTTGGGCAATTGGGTAAAATAATTATTTAATGACTTTAACCATTCCTAGGATTTATTAGTAAAGCTCCAATCAATGAATTGCCAAAAGCTAACCTGGTATGGCTTCTTGGCCACAGCCTCGCCATCAGCTTTCTCATCAAACTCCCCGGCCTTCCGTTTTGGCTTTCCCTCACAATTTGCCGCTAAATGACCCACCTGCCCGCATATGAAGCATTTATCTTGCTGTCCAGGGGTGAAAACAACCTGAAATGTTGCATTGTCAAAGGCAACAACTATTAATTAGAATGAAAAGGTAAATTATAAACCCAATCGGAACGGAAACTACTCGAGATGCCAAAGGCAACAACTATTGAGTAAATGTGAAAGGGGATATGATACCCAGCCTGTTGAAGTTTTTCACCTACTAACAAAAGTAACCAATAGGACAAACCTCTCGAAGAATTGAAAAATGTACTTCATGGGTAGCCAAAGCCAGCATAATCAAATCAGCATCCTGTAATCGTCCAAAAGTTAATTCATTATCGTGCTTTACCAGGTAATAAGTGTGTTTTATTTAAAATAATAGATAATTTAATGAGTACAAGAAACTAAAGTATCGAAGGAAGAAATATACCAAACCATACAGGCAATGGCGTGTGTTAGGATCATAACCAGGAAGATTTCTTTGAAGGCGAATATATGACATAATTTTGTGTTCCCCTTCGCCCGGAACATTCGCATCCGAAAGAATGACCTTCAAAATATTAAAAAGAAATGTTGACACTAGAAAATTTATCGGCATTAAAATATCAATAATAAATACGTCCATAAAGTTAATAGCAAAGAAACTCAATACTATAAGAAGACAAAGGAATGAGAAAATTATAATACCTTGACATTTTTCCATCCAGGGTCATTGTTTAATCTAAGATGGATATAGTACTGCAATGCAACCGACAAAACAGCCATAAATTGAGTTCCAGGAGTGATGACATTGGAATCAACAACCTGCGACTGCTGTTTGGGTGGAAGCTTTCTCCCCTCCACTGCAAATTCCTCACGTAACCTTTCTTCTTCAGCTTCCTGTACAACAGAAACCTAAGGCTTAAAAAAATTTAAAGATTTGGCTGCCTAACCTTATTGAACAAATGTGAAACAACTATTTTTTAGCACGGATTTGGAACTCCTTTAGATATACGATATACAGCATTCTGATATTAGCTAGGGAGCGCAACTTTGTGGTGTCAACAGACCTAAACTGCTTTCATTTGTACAGTTATTTGTAAAACGTACAATGTATACATAGATTTATTCATCTAGCCGTTGTAGTGATGAAAAAACTTTCCATCAAGCAGAACTTGAACAATTAGGGATTTCCATACTTCAGAAGAAAAAAACAAGCCCTTCACGTGCAAACACATGGAGGACCCACCTAGCATCCACAAAATGACGTACCGCGTCTGCTGCATCCTTAGCAGCTCTAAAACGCCGAGACCTCTGTTGATTCATTTTTGCCCTGGGGGCAACACCATCTATCAATTATATCCCATAATTAGTATTAAGCAAAGCACATAAGATATATCATTTATCCCACTTTTCTGTTATAAAAGAAAAAAAAAATGCAGTTCCAATCTAACTCTCACCAATGGCCATGTATAATAGCTTTCGAGGCCTCACCATCACAAAGAGTCTGTCTATGTAGTCAAACATGCATTGAAATACCTCATCAAATGTCGATGGAGAAGGCTGCAGAAATCAAAATGACATATTTTAAGCATACACCTCTTGCAGAAATTACACAAAAAATTTTACAGACGAGTTCACAATCAACAGCTCCGAGCAAAATTTATGCCCCAAAACATCGACACCAAAAAATTCAATGTAAATATTTCATCACAATAAAAAAAGGAAATAGCCTGCACACGGGCGTTGTAGTTAAACAAACGAGAGGCAGCCCCTACGGGTTTAAATAATTAATAATACATGGTATGGAATTCAATTCGTACAAAATTACAAACAGCCAACAAAACTAAAACACTAATTTCAAGCACATATTGTAGAGAAATTAAACGACGAGCAAGATAAGCGATAGCAGCGTACCCTATCTTCTGGGTGAAAACAGGGGTGAATAATTCCGTTCATGTCAAGGTAGAGATTGTCGTACTCAAGGCCGTTAGGGTTTGGTTTGGTGGTATCAACTGGAATCGAAATGTTATCGATTACCACTGGTTCTTCTTCAACCACATCGACCACCACCATTGGATACTTCTCCGCCAGCCACCTATAGAACGTTGGAACTCCCATCGTCGATTGCTCCTAGCTACGGCGACTCAACGAAAAAGAGGCGCGAAACAGTGAATAGAAATCGGAATTCCCTAACCCTAACTGATACCATAGGACGGGCAAGTATGCCGAACGTAGTCGTGTGTATCCAAAGATAGGTCGGTTTAGACGTGATATGTTTGGTGGACCTATGAATCTGATCCTCTTTTGTATATCCGAATCTTTCCCTTCTCTTTGGTCTTTGGTTTTAAGAAAGGCCAAGGAAGATGAATCAACCCATCAAATTTGTAAAAACGCCCAAGCTCAACTTTTGGCCCAGGCTCAAATTAGCCCTATGGATATGACTATATTGATTGGGCTGGACATTCCAACCAAATCAGCCCAGATCCAAATAAGAGAGATTTGTGGCCCTTTGTGTTTTGTGACAATTTTTTATACGACTTAAAATCCACACGAAATTTATTTTGAGTCAACCTACACGATTAAAATTTCGGATCATTTTGAGGTCAACCTATTATGGCACGCTTAATAAACAGATTGATTTCGGGTCAATTTGTTAATCTTCATAATGACATATTGATTCATTTAATAAACAAGTAGATTTCGTGTTAACTTGTTAACCCATATAATAACATATATATTAACTCATTTAATCAATGTGTCAAATACTAACTCATGTACCTATCTATATACCTATTAAATTTGATCATTTAAACATGTTAAATAGGTTAAATGTGTTAAATGGATCATTGGTTAATTTACGACATGTCTATTAAATGGGCTACACGAATAACCTAAGTTATTAACAGTTCGGGTTGGACATCCTTAACACGATTATTAAAGGAGTTGAATTCAGATTGAGCATATTTGGGTAAAACAAAAGTTCATGACACGATATGAACCTGACGCAACACAACTCATTGCCAGCCTTACTTGAAATTTATTGAATTGGACTAAATTATCCTTTTGATGTTGGTTAGCTAATGATGTCCAAGCTTCTCGCTTAACTCGCAGAAGTCGAGTTCTTCAACTAAGGGAGAATAATACAAAACCGTCAAGGTAATTTAGTCTTTATGCATTTAAAGTTTTAGTGTTTTATTATTGTAATGTTTGTTATAATTAGATGAAGAGGCTAGAGCTAAGTTAGCCTAGTTCTAAGGGACTAGGATTAGCTTTCCTATTTTCCAAGTATTAGATTTATTCCATTCAAACTGATATTAACACTTTTATTTGAATTGATTTGACACTTTAACATAATATATATATATATATATATATATTTCAAAATTCTACCATTCTTATCAAGTTTTTATTTATTTACATTAAGATTTCATTAATTCACATGATTTATTTCATACACATAAAGAAATATGGTGGGTTATATTTAAGTATAATTTAAAATTCTAAAGTAACACAAAATGAATAAGAATTAAATGAGGCAAGGTATTTTAAAATTCGCAAAAATTGTCAAATTTGAGTAGATTTAAAGTTCCTATACAAAAAGCACTAGAATGTGTCTCTCCACTTGGGGGCTAAATTGGCATATATTGCAGGGATGTACTCAAAATTGTGGTCTAAATTCAATTGCGTTCTCAGTTTCTCTTAATGATTTGGAGATGTTAAGTGGGAGAGAAAGCAAAGTAGTACAAGAAGGAAGACTTGACCAACGTGATACAAGTAAAAACTTCAGAGCAGATTATAGAAAGTGACATCCACTATTAGCATATGCCACTAAATATTCCCACCAACCCCCACTGAAACAAAATTACAAATAAAATTCAGACAAGATTTTTTTAGAAGCACTTGGATGTAATTTATTGCTTAAAGAATAAACATTTCTAGCCAAATGTGGAAATCTTGAATTTGATCCATCATATTTGTATGGCCCCTCTCATAATAAGCAAAGACCTTTTTACATTATTGGAATTATTTTATTTGAAGTGAATTTGTATAAAATTGTGATTCTTATTTATCTTGCTCGTAATTCTTTCGTCAAGACTCTTTTCACCATTTATTTTACTGTAATTTCCAATGTCTTCTCTACTTTTGTGTCTACCTCGTAGACATCCACCTCTCTACCCTCTATAGTCACCGTTACAAACACCACTTCCATGGCTACCACCACAATCTCCTCTCCTATGCACTTATCGCCACAATCTCCTCTCCTACGCACTTATCGCCACTTCCATCACGACCACCAACTTATCTATTCCTAACTTTGCTTTCGATCCCTGTACCACTCTTACATTTTTGCCACTATCATCGCCGCTTACATATTTAACATAATGTACAGTTGACACTAATTTTCATACCTAAGGGCTAGAGTACTTGCAAAAATATATATAACCAAATATTTGACGATTTTACTTAATACAGGAATACCTAATTGACCCTAACTCCGCAAGCACCAAGAGGAAAAATTATTTATTTAATTGCGTGGAGAAGGGAGGGCTGGGCTTTATCCTTTGATTTGTAATCACCTTCTCTTTCCGTTGCTTTCAAAGCAGAGGCCCATGCCATTTTGAGAGAGACCAGCAGGCACCATCAGAAAGGCTGGCTCTGGCAGTGGCTACTGGCTACCGAAAATGTGTGGTCTGCTTGGGTCCAAGGACCAGTTGTTATTCTCTGTTCGTCTTCCCCACCAGACCATCCTGTTCGCCAGATTTAGAGGCCATAATATTACAGTCCTCCAGATTACCCGGATCTCCATAGCATCTCCACGACTTCACCACCACCACTCCCTTCCCACAAATCCCAACAAAAATGTCTCTCACCATTAAACTCCACGTTGCCTCCCACCACCTCAATCTCGGCCTCCATTCTTCCAAACACAAAACTAAATTCCCAAACTTTAAGCTCCGAACCAAACCCATTTACCACTCCGACCCATTACTCTCCCTCGTCTACAATTCTACAATGCAAGCTTCACCTCACCTGGCGAATTCTCAGACCAACATCAAAAGTTCCCTGATTGACCCCGACGGCGGAGCCCTAGTTGATGTTGTCGTGCCGGAGAGCAAGCGAGCCTCCAGGGCCTTGGAGGCGGAGCCGCTCCCCAAGGTCAAGCTCACCAAGATTGATCTCGAGTGGGTCCACGTCATTAGCGAGGGATGGGCCAGTCCATTGAAAGGGTTCATGAGGGAAGACCAGTACCTGCAGAGTTTGCACTTCAACTCGTTGAGAATGGACGATGGTTCTCTGGTCAATATGTCGCTTCCCATTGTATTGGCCATTGACGACGAGAGTAAAGAGAAAATTGGGTCGTCGAAGAATGTGGGGTTGCTTGGACCCAATGGAGATTTGATTGGCGTATTAAGCAGGTCAGTCTCCTCTAAAATTAAATTATGTATTTTTATTCCTGTTTAATGTAATTTGATTAAGTTAGCCGTAATAGATTGATTGCACATGGAAGTATATACCTTCTGTTTTTTTTTTCATATTTAAATTGTGTTTATATTCTTTTATAATCACCTAACTTCATGTTCAAGGAATGTTTTTATTGCTTAGTTGGATGCGTAATGTAGCTGAAGTAAATAAAGATTAAGTTTCAAGTGTAAGATAGGGACTCGTTTAACTTAAAAAAATCAAATTGCTCAGTTTTATAATTGTAATTACATATCGGATGCAGTGATAGGACGTAGAATACTATATCCTATAGAGTTTAGACACGCAATAGGTCTAACATGTTCATTGAGAGTCACATATCTGGCTCAAATCCTATGTGATTGACATAAAATCGTGTTACACTGTATATGCATGTCTTACTCAGTTTATCATGTGTTACCTTAAGATTTTATTTGTATTTGTTTCTGCTGTAGCATTGAGATATACAAGCATAACAAAGAAGAGAGGATTGCTAGAACGTGGGGGTCAACTGCTCCCGGATTGCCATACGTTGAAGAGGTCATCACTCCAGCTGGAAACTGGCTTATTGGAGGAGATTTGGAAGTTTTGGAGCCCATCAAATACAATGATGGGCTTGATCAGTACAGACTCTCTCCTAAACAACTGCGAAAAGAATTTGATAGGCGTCAGGCTGATGCAGTTTTTGCATTTCAGTTGAGAAATCCCGTACATAATGGCCATGCTTTGTTGATGAATGATACACGCAAGCGGCTCTTGGAAATGGGCTTCAAGAATCCAATTTTGTTGCTTCATCCTTTAGGTGGTTTCACAAAGCCTGATGACGTGCCCTTGGATGTTCGGATGGAGCAACATAGCAAGGTGACCACCATGCATTTCCGCTGTATAACTCTGAATAATTTTATAAGTTCGACATAGGTTGATGAAACATATACTAACAAAATGATATAACCTGCCATTGGTAGTGATATGATTTTCCTAACCGACATAGCAAGGTCACCGCCATGCATTTCCTTAAATTCTTCTATATAGCTGTGAACAATTTCTAACTTTGAAATAGGTTGGTGATATATACGAACAAAGTGTTTTAACTTGCCATCGGTAGTGGTAGCATTCTATTCCCAAGCCTTCCTTTTAAGTTCATTTTGTTGATTGGGTCTTTTCATTTCTGCATTCAAGTACCATAGATGCATCAAATCTTTGCAAATTTAGATGTGCAAATGGGTAGTTTTAAAATGCTTTATTTCTGTTCAGGTCCTAGAAGATGGAGTTCTTGACCCTGAAACTACCATTGTGGGTATATTCCCATCACCTATGCACTATGCAGGTCCAACTGAGGTACAGTGGCATGCAAAAGCACGGATAAATGCAGGCGCAAATTTCTACATTGTGGGCCGGGATCCTGCTGGTATGGGACACCCAACAGAAGAGAGGGATTTATATGACCCTGACCACGGGAAAAAGGTGTTAAGCATGGCTCCTGGGTTGGAGAAGCTCAACATTTTGCCTTTTAGGGTAGGTGAAATTATATGCTGCAATTTTGTCTGCACTGCTGGATTGTTCCTCGTGCTTGTTTGCTTGATTGATATCTATGACCTGCAATTTTTTTATATATCTCTGACATCAGATTGTTTACTAGTTCTGGTTTGATGAAGCCCCTACTTAGTTATATATCGTTAGATCCTGAAAGATAATAGCTGCTTTAGCTGGGTACAACACTTGATTATGAGTTATGAGTTATCAGAGATGATATCTTTCTCCATTGTCTGTATTGCCAACCTAAATGTTCTTGTTTAATTACAAATGTCAGGTGGCAGCTTATGATACCATAGAGAAAAAGATGGCATTTTTCGATCCTTCACGTGCTAAAGATTTCCTCTTCATCTCAGGAACCAAGGTAGGAACAGAATTTCATTTGTTTGCTGTCAACAGGGTATATCTCTAGGTTCATGCAAATTGGCTGTGAAGTTTCACCCACCACTCTTATTATGCATAAGAACTTCCTGAATGGAGCTCTCTTTGATATCCTTCGTATAATAATTTGGTACAATTGTTGTTTCAGATGCGCACTTATGCAAAGAGTAGTGAAAACCCTCCTGATGGTTTCATGTGTCCCGGGGGATGGAAGGTTCTCGTGAACTATTACGAGAGCTTGCAAACAGAAGAGGCATCATCACAGCAACAAGCTGTTTTATCTACCTAGATATTTATATGAAGAGAAAATTAGTACCAGAGTACTGAGCTTAAGTTCATTCCCCGGTCTACTAGTGTAGCAACAGGAGAAGCGCGGAGGCAGTTCATAACTCAGCAGAACACAAGGGTAACCTTGGAGCGTCTTCATTTTCAAACCAGCATGTAAAATATTCATTTTTTTTTTTATCATTCTTTTTGTTCTGATTGTCTGCAATAGAATACATTGCCGGATCGTATACAGTTGTGGTTTTTATTTCGAGGTCTATTGAACTCTGGGTTCCAAAATGAGAAAAGAAAACCCGTTTGGTTGACATGGGAGGAGTAAATGAGGAGATAGGCTGGGAATCAAGACGGCACACTAATGACCTTTAGATTATTATTGAGTAGCTTAAATTGAAAGATATGTAAAGCATGACAGAGAAAATCAGGTTGAGAAGCCACACTCCCTAGATGTATTTTAATCCTAATTGGGTTTTTTACTCTCACCACTTGAAACGAAGTTTCTTTGTTGACAAGAAAAATGTCATTGGGCTTGTTGACTAGATAGTGAAAGTCAATGTGAGTAACCCATAGTGTAAACAGTAGCTTAAACTACTCTAATTTAAGTAAACAAACTTTCCGATCTTGTACTAAGGTAGATTTCACAAAAAGAATCTCTAAGACTTAGACCATGAAGATCCTACAAGGCAAAGACTTTTCGATGTTGTTATAATATTTATTCAACGAGATCTCAGACCTTACAAAGCCACGAGACAAAACTCAATTGTGAAATATTAGATTGGCCGACTTGTTGTGTCATATATAAGCACCTCTTTATATCGCTGAGTGGAATTTGAAAATGGATTTTAGTCATTGAGTGAAAATGTTCTCTCTTTTTTTTTTTCAGCCGTCGTGTTCGCAATAAGTGTCTTCCAGTTTCGTTCAGTGAAGTTTGATAATGGATTTGAGTAAATGATTGAAAACTTTCTTGATCTTGATTCATATGTATAAATTAAGTAATTTTGACATTAGAAAAATTGGAGAAACTCAAAATCGCACATATATGTTAAATAGCATATGATTATGTATCATATGAGGAAGCTCGGTAAAATTCTTGTATGATTTCCTCACTTTCTAGATAAAGAGAAATATAACCACATCGGTGACTCAATAGCTAAACGAATATTCTTCCACAATGAAACGGTTCGATCTTATTCTTGATTTTTTTTTTTTCATTTGCTCACTCGAGAGATGGTTGAAAACCTGAAATATCTCTTAAAACAAGTCAAAAGATTCTTGTTCATTCTTTATTTATAATTGTCTGCTCCATTTAAGCCTCAAATGATGAACTGATCTTTTAGTTGACCTGGCTATGGTGATTTGTGGTGGTGACCATGCAACAAATTCTCCAAGCTGGCTTTGGACCCTCTAACTGGAAATGTGGGTCACTTCTGTTTTCAGTCCTTTCGACTAATTTGAACTCGACATTATAAAAATTCCCCCATCTTCAATACAGTACATGTGCAAATACATATGGTTGAGATACATCCTTGTAAAGTCCTTCACTTCTCCAGGCTCCAACCTGTAATGGGTCCCTTTCATAATTTCCATACACTACGGTCTATCACCTATCTTTCAATCTTAACGCACATCGACCATTCATATTAGAATACGTCGGTTTACCACTTCCTTTAATTTTTAAACATGCCATTCGCTTATATACATATCATAACACTTAAGTTCTTATACTTTGTAGTACTTGTCAAACTGATATTTCAGAACAAACAAACAGATTACAAGACACATATCAAATCTGTTCACATATTATGTCAAACAAGGAAAGTATGGTAGAGAAATCACAATCTAAGTTCCATATACATACATAGGGGATGCTAGATATTTTCGGAACCAACCAATATATTTCACTATAATCAATGTGAATTATTGGGTTACTGAAACGTTACAATTTATAAATGTAATAATAAAGCCTTATGTAAGCAACTAATCGTATGTAAACAAGGAATAATCAAACCTAACTTCGAATTCAAGATAGAATGAGACTCCCAAAACAAATATAAACCAAATCAAGTAAGTAAGTCAATCCCTAATTCAAAACCAAAAACAAATTTCTAATTAGGGAATATTTGTCAATAGTACGTCTTTATCTTCACCAAGCTATATATTGGGTACAACGAAATATATTATGCAGCTTCATGACACTTCTTATAATTTTAAGACATACAAACCGTTCACTCGTATCATGACAAATACTAAATACCAAAACATATTATGTAGTCCTTATCATCACCAAACAAGGTACCACGGAACAAATATATTATGTAGCTTCATGCCATTTGGTAGTACTTAAGTATAGTAGGAGTCAAATCTCTCCTTAGTACATATATAACCCATCGGAAACATGTTGTTTTTGTGTCTGATTTTCATTTCATGATCGATCCCTTTCCACTAATCAATTTGCATCATAAAATAAACCCTTCACAATGAGCAAACATGGAGGTGGGCTAGCTTCAATTATAGACCTTTGTAGGTATATAGAGATAGATATCAATGGCCGCCCTAATTAACAAAACCCAATAAATAAACCAGACTCCCCTACGTACCCAATATAGTCAATTCTTTAGGATTCTATCAATTGTCATCAGCAATGATTGCCAATCGGCGGGTGGATGTAGTATTATATCATACACGTTATACCTACTAACAGTAAAAAAAACTATCGTCTGAATGTATAAAAAAACGTCATATATATTAATAACATATATTGATCAATATCAGACGACGATTATAAATTGTTGTCTATAAAAATTGTCATATTAAAGTATAGAAAACCGTCGTCTATGTGAGTGATGTCTTTTTTATCAACATCGGATAACGATTATTAACCGTTGCCTATAACACAATCAAACGATATTGTGGACATATTTGGAAGATTTAGATCCCTATAGACTATAGAGTGCTTGTTGATATTGTGGTGTCGTCCTTTATACTTAAGAAAGAGGTATAATTGGGGGCAAAGGCATGTGCTCTAGTTGGGTTGAGTCAATTTTTTACCCTAATGAAGCTCTCATTGCCCATTGGTGACAAATATCGGGGGTCTATATATGGATATATCATATATGTCCTCTCATTCTCATATTTAGTAGCCAATATTAATCGTCGAACATGGGGATAAGGTACTCCTACGTACCAATTTAGCTTTAGCTACCATTGTTATCATCTAGATGGCCCGGGCCTACTCAAAAAGTCTCCATTGAAAGCCTGAATCTCATACCAGCTCATTAATATTCATATTTTATCACCATTTATGTTCGTTTGGTGGATCATACGAAACCCTAGTTTCTCACGTTTACACACAATTTTGAAAATCTGCTGGGCTTCAACATGTGTCGGTAAATGATGGTTGTTTTAAAGTACAGACAACAGCTCAGTCTGATGTAGAATTAACGCGCTATTCATAATTATAGGGTGTCTTTCTTCCTTACACAAGTACACATATGCATGCATAGGCGAGTCGACTCGAGACATATATACAACCTTGAACCTACGTACATACGTACATATATCAAAGTCGAGCTAGCCTCGGCGTCAACAACGTTTGTTTGTGACATGGTTGATAAAAGCTTTGTTGCAGATGGTAAAATATAAAAAGAGGTCGGCGTGGCCGTTTATGGGCCACAGAACATGCATGGGACTACGGCAGAGGCCATGGCATCCATTGGATCCGCCACCTATCTCATTAAATTTTGAATTTATCGACTCATTATGGCTATGTTCTGTTCATGGTTGAACGTGCTGGTGCATGCTATTAGTACTAACTAGCACAAATTCATAAAGGACCACAACATATGCCTATCTTTTCATTGACATTTCTCAATCTAGCTAGCTAGTACATAGGTACCCGCTAAGTATAAATTCGTTAAAACTATTAATCGATCTGCTTTATATAGTTATTTATTGCGTAGTTTGATTTTGACCGGATAAAAGTCAAGCTGTTTGAGAATCGAAACTATTCTGTTAGCAACTGTTTGACTTTGAATTTTCATTTTGAAAATATGTTAAATACAAACAAAATCATTACATAATATATTAATTTTTAAATCTATTATATGATCTTAAAATGGATGTGTTAGACTTATTTTATGCTTTAATTTTTATATTTTGTTTAGAATTTATGGATAAAGGAACTCTGAAATTGCGAATCTATAAATAAAGGAACTCTGATTATTAATTTGAGTCCATGTCATCTATATATTGCATTTTTTTTATTATACCTAAATCATCCTTATCAATCCAAATCAAACTGTTATTAAATGATTTCATTTTTAATTTCATAAAATCTAAACCGTACTTAAAAAAGACATCGAGCGCCCTTTTTTTCACAAATCAATTTTATTTACTAAACAACATGATTATTAAACGAACTCTTTGAAGCTCACGGTATCTTAAGGGTCATCGTTTTCCATGTTATTGGGGTGATGTAAATAGTAAATAGTAATTGTCACGGGTGGTGGTGATGAGGGTGGCCCGGCGGTGGGGGCTGGCCGGGGGATTATATTAACCTCTCAAAATCCTGCAAGAAAAAGTAGATATATATTTCTCATGCATATATATTATCTGTTCATGTGAAATCTGTAACCTCATGTGCCAATATTACAAGGAAAAAGAAAGAAACAGAAAAAATGATAAAGCCAGCAGCAGCATTTAAGATCAAAGGAGGCCTACAGAGAGTCACCGTCCAGCTTTCACCAACTGGTCGTACGCAGCTCAGTACATGCCATGCACATGCATTTTTGGATTTACGTACTCATCATTATCCACGTATTGTATCTTATTCATAATCATGTCTTGGGATTGTTAACCCTCCATAATTACGACGTCTCATCTTTCTTAATCTTATTTCCAAACTAAATTCCTAAATATCAAAGCTCTACGAAAGAATTGCAATTTGCAAGCCTTAATTATAAAATCCAAGCTCTAATTAAATGACCATTCTACCTCAGTTATCGGTGATATTCCATATATAGTATAAGAAAGGAAGATAGGCACTTGCACCCCACCCTAATAGTACCTCTTTATATTACCATTTAGATTTATTGACGGGTCTTTATACATATATCATAATCGAAATCGTGTATTCTCTAAATCTTCATGATTTATTGACGGGTTTTTATACATATATCATAATCGAAACCGTGTATTCTTTAAATCTTCATGTCAATAAGATCGTCTTTGTAAAAATTCAACGAGATTCGAGATCATTTAATCATTCATATGTGTTAAATAAATTATAGTTTTGGTAAGAAGTAAGATCCTCATGATAGATTTTTTTACTTATATGATTTTGACATGATAATATAGAAAATGAATGATTTCGATTATAATATATGTGTGAGAATGTAAATATACAAAATTTCACACTAAAAAATTACCCAATTTTTCAAGAACCTATAAGAAGTTAAGCATCTCTCTCCCAATCTAAAATCTACCAAATAATTTGAAGGTGAAAAAGTGAGTGGATGGAGATTCCAAAGCTGAAACAATGAAATGGAAGAATGTGTCAAAGAACCCAAAAAGAGAAGACAAACCCTTGAAAAAAATAGTATTTTCAAACCTACACAAAGAAAACCATCAAAGTTTCAAAAAAGTTGTTAGCTTTCTCTCCCTGTAACCTGCTGCTATGCTATGCTATCACACTGGTCCACCTGGACATTGCAGTATAATAAATTAATAATTAATTTTACAATTTAGAGCATACATATATAATCAATTGCAGTAAGTGTACCAAATTTACCAATGCAATTGATTTCCAGGAAATTTTCACTGTTTCCTTTTTGGGCACTGGCAAAATTTGAATCAAACACCACTAATCAAAGTAAATAAGTAACTAAAAGGAGCATTAGGGGAAATTGGTAGGATGTTTCTCAAGTTGAAAATTCATCAATGTAGACAAAAACATAACTGAGAAATTTGCATGAATTGTGACTAGAGAGAGAGAGAGTGAGGGGGGACCAAGTTGTCCTTTTGGAGGCCAACAAGGGGATGTAAACCCAATGGGGTGGCTCCCTCCATGTCGATATTGACCTGATTTCTTTTACCATTGACATTGTTATGAATTTGCACCTTTGTATTATTACTTACGAATTTCTAAATTTTAACACTAATATTATTTTCAATTTCAAAATTTAAGCGTGGATAAATTTATCACGCACTCTAAAAATTATCGGTTGATTGGTTTCTTTCAACACTTCTATTATCTTCAGCTTGGACGCTATGTTGATGTAGCGACTATTCTAATGCTATTTCTACCCAGTAACTCTAATGTCTAATGAGAATTTTCATATTTGACTTTATTTAAATGCGTTGTTGATCACTAGTATGTATTTCTCTTTTGTACGACTAGACTAGTTCTATTCTCCTTCAAGCTGCCACAAACCCTCCTACCCTATCACTTATACATTATGGTCAAATACGAGGTTTTATCACACACAAAAAATGCAAATTAAAAGTAAATTCATTCATTATATAGTATTTATTTTCTCTATAATCTTAATACGGTAATTTTTGTTCTTCGACACCTTTTCCTATCTTTTAGAGCTAAAAATTGGTCGGATCGTGTCTTGTTGAGTTCGTGATATGTCATGAACTCTGTTTAATCTAAATATTTAATTTAATCTCTATTTATTTAATAATCATATCAATGATGACCAGTTCAACCTTAAGTTATTGATGAATTATGTAATATGTATTAGCCATTTAATAAACATGTCATATTTGAAATCCAATTTACATATGATCTAATTAATATATTTAAATTATTTAATTTTCTAATTTTATGAATGTATGATACATATCGTAAAATTTGAATATATACTATAAAATGCCATTAATAAATTATGAATTCATCCCCAAATAATCTTAAATTACGAATTCATCTCCAAATAACTTTAAAACTAACATATTTATTAAACGAACTAATAAATTATTATATAAACTAATACGTTGACTTAAAATTTATCTATTTATTAAACTAATCATTTTTTTTGGATCTCAAATTTGTATCATTATAAACAACAATGTCAAAATTATTACCCCATTCTCTCCAATGGCCCTACAAGCCCCACCTGCTATTTTTCTCTCCACCCCAAGGCTCAGAGTATTTCACCATAAATACCCCCCCACACATCCATTTCAAAAACCCCTCAACCTCCACCCTCCTCACTTCACCATTTTACTCCAACTCAAATCCTCTCTCACACACACCAAAAACAAAACCCAAATTTTCAAATTAAAATGGCCATCAGAAAATCTAACAGGCTTCCACAAGCAGCAGTTCTGAAGCAGATCCTCAAGAGATGCTCAAGCTTGGGGAAGAAGCAGCAACATTACGACGAACAAGGCCTCCCTTTGGATGTCCCAAAAGGTCATTTTGTGGTCTATGTTGGGAAAAACAGAAGCAGGTACATTGTACCCATCTCATTCTTGACCCGACCCGAGTTTCAGAGCCTGCTCCACCAAGCCGAGGAAGAATTCGGGTTCGATCACGACATGGGTCTCACAATCCCTTGTGAAGAAGTCGCCTTTCAGTCACTAACGTCCATGCTCAGATGAAATTAACTAAATTTCTTCACCGTTTTGGGAGAAAATCGATCGAGATTCGAGAAGATGAAGCTGCTTTACTGCTTCTCTCTGTTTTTAAATTTTTTTTCTCTCTTTTTTGGGTAATTTGAAATTATAATGAATGACCCAAAAAAATCAAAATTGGAGAAAAACCCATGAAAATTTATATGATCTGGGTATGCAAATGTAAATTTTCATTATAAAGTTCGAGACTTTTTTTTTCCACGGTGGTGTTTGCGGTGGCTTGTTTGTACACCAAAATGTACCCTGTCGGAGATGATGAGCTAATATTAATATTAATTATTTAAGATTAAATTTGAGCTTAATGGTATTGTTTTCACCTGCTCTTGTTTCCTGGGTTTTTTGTCCGGTGCGCCTGCATGTTTACTTATCTTATGCTGCCATGTCTCCTCTGCTTTAACTTGACAGTTTATCTGTTAAAACTGTTAAATACCAACACAGGTTCTTAACGGCCATCAGCTTCAGCTATATAGATACACAGAATGTTCTGGTTATCCGTTTAAACGGTTAATAATATTGTAATTATACTCCACTAATCTTGTTTTAGTTAAACTCGGAAATATGTTTTCTGTCACTATTTTGCCAAAAAAGATTGCATTATTTGTCACCTTTAATTGCTGACCAACCAATCGGACGGCTGAGATTTAATACCTGCATGACCTTTTTGACATGATTATTAAACAGGTTGGATCCAAATTAGGTAAAACTGGATTTACGACACGACATGATCCATTGTCAGCTCTAAGTTCCAAGCTATATCTAAATTAAAAGTATATAAGATGCTAAACGTACTCCTCAATAATCTCTATTAAAAAACATAATTACATGACAATTTTATATTCATTCTTAACAAAAATCATTGAAAAATTTAACATAAAAATTATCCTTCTGTCTATATATAATTAAAATATGTCTATTATTAATAATAATTTTTTTAAATAGCTCACATTAGTGTAAATTTCATGTACATTTACAACTGTTTGCTCTTAATTACATTAGAGTGAAGATAAAGAGCACTCAACTATATGCCAAAATATCAAATCAAGTAGCTCCAAAGTCGCATTATGGATAATTATGAGCCAGCTGCAGGCAACAGACGATGCATAATCGAATAATTAAGGGTAAGTGACATGTGTAGTCCATTTTGCACCAACCAAAACTTCCTTTAATTGTGGGATTAATCATATTCAATTTTAATTTTTTTTTCGTTGGAGTTAATCATGAACACATAATAATTATAATAAATACATTAATTTGCAGATGGATTAATATTGAACTTGTAAAAAACGTCTGGAGATTATGAATTAACATGTAAGATCTTGATTTGACGATAAAAAATGTCGACATGAAAAAAGCAGCATGGATCATATCGATGGACGATGAATTATGAAGTACTGACTTACGTCCCTTCATATGCTCCATGCAAGCGGCATGGCTTACGCGATGAACGCCTTCACGTATAACAAATATTAGTAATAGTTACATTATTTAAGAATCTCTTTATTTCGTAATCTATAATTATATACGTCTATCTCTTTCATTACGTGATTCATATAAAAGAAATGTGTTAGAGCTTAGAAGAATAGATTTCCGCATTAGAAACTTTAAAGTAAAGATATACAACATAATGAATGGTTCCACTCATAATACTATACGTTTGTGTTTGGATGAAGAATTATAGTTTAATGAGAATTTACAAATTTCATAAATTAACAATTTCTTAATTTGTAAATTCTAGTGTTTTGATGTCAGTTTTAAAAATCATAAAAATTATAATTTCACTTGTTTCAACTCATCATTTGAAAAATTCCGTTTCTTGAGGCAGAATTTCAACTCATTATTTTAGATCTTCAAATCCCCCCCAGATGTTCCTCCGGACTTTTACCAAATTCTAACTCAGTTTACCGAACGAAAAAAAAAAACTGATTTTCCGCTCACTAAATGCTCCGTTCACGCCAAATGACCTATTTATTTCTTGAATTCAAACACACCCTAATATATATTTTTTTTTTTTGTGATAAAACTTCACACGTATTGGATTATAAGTGGTACGACTGTCACAGGTTAAGAACACCATCGATTTCGAAAGAAGTAGGCCAGTGACCCTACTTCAAAATGTTCACAGAACGTTATCATACGTAGATTATGGAATAAACACCAGTTGCATTGAAGAATCTCTTTATGATCCGATGACAGACCCATAAAGGCTCTTCCAGTTGCACTTTGTGTGGGTTTGAATGGCCTTGACCAAAATGCTTTCATTTTCTAGTTTGATTATTTACGTCTTTTGAAGAGTCAAGAAAGGAGAGATGATGACTTGGGCGTTGGACAAGGAGAGCCATGGATGTTGGGAGGTGGACATATTTGTAGGGTAGTATATGTGTGTGTTGGGTTTTCAACTTAAACTAGTAGATATGATTAGGGGTGTCAATGGGTCGTGTCGTGTCATGAATTCTGTTTTACCCATTTATGCCCAACCCGAATTCGACTTGTTTAATAATCGTGTCAAGATTGTCCAACCCGAACCCGAACCCTTAGATATGATGAGTGTATAAAGGGGCAAACCGTGAGCTACGGCCTACCACATTCCCTTTCTTTCGTCGATCTTCCTAATTTTTTTTTCCAGCTGTATCCACCATTGACACGTCCATTTAACTTTTCAAAGTCCAACACGAAATAACAGGAAGCGATATATCTCGAAGAAAAATGAGCTTACTTATTATAAAAGTTGGAACTTAAAAATTATAGCATTAATTAAGTGATAAACAACGTCCTACTTAATTGACCTGCCTCATTACAATCTAATCACTAACCCTACTAAACTGATCTGAGTGATATCTGAGTTTATGTGCATTGGCAGATCCATTGAGGGGTAAAAGAGGTCAAGTGAGCCACTTAACCTCTTGAGTTTTCCATTGAAGCATTTGATCTTGACATCTTCCGTCATAAAATTTTTGCTCTTTAATCACTCACTACTGTCTTCTAAGTATGATTGTTCAATCGAAAAAATAATCTTAATTCCTGAAAACGTATAAATTTTGCCCTCCAAACCCCAGCTCTGGACTTATTGTCGCGATGGTTTTGCCATTTTGTTCTTCAACTTCTTCACCTTCAGGCATTATACACTACTTTAATATTTCTCTTATATTCTTCATATCACTACTTAAACCTAGTTTTGGGGAGATATTATAAAATAAAATGTCTTTTATTCCATTTCCAATTATAATACCACTAAATCAATATATCCCTAATATCAATCCCAATTCCTACCAAAAAATTAAATTTAAAATAGGTTCAAAGATCAAATTATTTTTAAATTCTCAATACTTTGATTATTTGCTAAATAATTTGGTTTGACTAATTGTTATTTTTTTTTTCAGTATAGTTTTTTAATTGATTAGTATATCACGCCCCTTGTTTTTCATTTTGATTTTATTTAACAATATTAATGAATCAAGAAAAAAAATTATACATCGTAAGTGCCAACCGCGTTCTTTATACATGACTAGAAGTTTCAATCCAGAGACCAAGCAGGCTTTTAAGTCGTATAAAAACTGTTGACAAAGCCTTATACTGTATTGAAAATATTTTTGAACCCTTCATAAACTATGTTATGGTTCAGTTTAACCAAAATACACAAGAAGTGAAATAAAATAATGGATGGGGAAAAAAAAAACAAATAAACAGATATGAATGATGATGATGGTGATATAATATACAGCCATTAGTTACAAAATTACCTGACCCTTCAAAAGACATGATTGAGATTTCCATAACACAAATGAAGGAGCCTCTCTCCTTCTCCATCTTTGGTGCTTCTAATAATTACTTGGTTGTAAATGGTCTTTCCCGGCAGAAGATATATTATTATTATTCAGGCGCATCCAGCTGCAAGCCTAATAACCATTCTTTCCTTTTGAGGAAAAGAATCTGCTGAAGCCACGGGGGTGTTTCTCTGGTGTAGGGGTGGAGGAGGTGGATGAAGAAGTCGACTTGGTAGGCCTGTGTTTCGGATTTTTGGAACTGACTGGTGAATTTAAAAGTGTGTTTGCATCTGCTTCGGAGTGGCTGCTTGGGGAGTTATACAGATTGATGGGTGACTCACTACCCAATCTGTTTGCAATGGCAGACGAAGCACTTTCCGGCTCAGTGTGATCCGTCGAGTCTTGTAAAGTCATGGCACTGGTGGTGGGTTCGTCCTCGGTGAACCCTTCACCCTTTTGACTCCTCTCACTGTGTGGAGACCCCGTTACCTCTGTTTGAGGATGCAAAGATTTCAACTGCTTGCCAAGAAGAAATATGGTTTCTTGACACTCGGCAAGCTTCTCAGCTGCATCCGCCAGCTCCCGGTCCTGTAATGATAAAATGACAATTCAAACTGTTAGCATCAAATTTGTTTAAGTAGCTCAGGATAGATCAATGTCGAATATAAAAAATCGATTAAGCACACGCATGATGACGAAAAGAAGGCAAGTGAGATATAGCACTTCTTTCAATATGATTTATAATAAATGTCTTTCATGGCATTAGTTTCCAAGTCCAGTTTTACAAGCACGAGTCAATGTAGGCTCACCTGTTTGGCCTTGAACTCAGTCTCAGCGGCCAATTGCTCGTTCCTAACAAAGATCAAGAGATGCAGAAATTAGAGACAAATCACAAACTTGAGTACTCGAATAGTTATATTTATTTTTCCAATTACTTTCAACCAACGGTGTCATATTGTGAGCCCAAGGAGTAAAATTAACAATATCCGGAAGCTTGGAACAAGGATTGCCACTAACCTTTGCAACTGTTTTTGAAGCTCGGTGCATTTGGCCAACGCATCTTGATGATTCCTCTTTTCTTCTTGAAGCTCACTTTCCAGAGTTTCTGTTCTGACTCGCAGAAGATTCAGGTCAGTCTCTAACTCTTGAGCCCGTGACTCTAGTGACCTGTATGATTCTGCCATACACTTCAGCTGCGTCTCGGCTAAGCTATTTGAATTTTGAGCAGAAGAAAATTGTGATTTAGCTTCTGCAAGAAGCTGCTCAGCTTCCTGTAATCGAGACTTGGTCATCTCCAGATTTTCAGTACATCTTGTCAAATCCATTGCAAGGTTATCCTTCTCTGATTTCATTTGTTCAAACTCCTCCACTGAGATTTTGCACGGTGTCGCATTCAATTCATATCCGGATACTAGATTTCCGTCATCAGGAACTTCAGGGTTAGAATGATTAGAAATGTGGAGACAATCATTTTGATATCTTTCTGATGAAGCCTTCTCAACCACCTTATTATGTGGCAATGCTACCTTGTCAATGCAATCAGGACTCTTAGCTTCTGTTTCAACACCCTTGAAGCCTTGAACATTAAACTTGAGTTCGGTGGCGTTTGCTAAAACATGAGAAAGGCCAAGAACAAATTCAATCAAACTTAAGTTTCCAAGAATGACTTTACTATATGTGCCAGAGAACTCTTCAATCTTTTGGTTAAATCCATTGCCAACAGGAAAGATGTCATCCACTCCCATCACTTCTTTGTCCAAGAGCAACACAAAGTCATGGATCAAAGAAATGGCAGATGCTAAATCTTCACTCATTACTTTCATGGTCTCTCTTTCCGGCTGGGACAAAGTGACTTCCTTTTCTGTGGTTAAGCCAGAATCATCAGGGTTTGCCTGCCTGTCACATAAGGCCACAGAGTTGTGCACTTCCTCAGAAACACAGTTTTCAGTGTGTGGGTGCAGAGTATCTTGTGCTTCCTTCACCACATGTTTGATATCCTCAATAACTTTCCCAAAATCAGTGTCCTTCGATAACAACTCCAACAGCATAGAAATTCTTGATCGGAGCTTCACCAGTGGCAGCTGGATTCCATCAGATCCAGGACTCGTACCTAAAAGTTTCACATTTGAAGATTCCTGATCCCCTGCCAAGGGACTTGAATCATGCTGCTGCTCAGATTGGATATCTTTGCTGACAGTGAGCACGACGGAAGCATCAATTTTCTCACTTTCAGATGTTTTATTGTTTGGACTATCAGCAATCGAGATGGCTCCATTCGAGTCATTTGGCAAACAAGCGAACTTTTCCATCTCCAGAAAGTCATCCATAAGATTCAAAGGGTTTTGGTTTTTGGCTTTGTTTGACTTTTCATTGTTTTTCTTCTTCTTGCTGTGAGAGAGCTCAGAGACCAATCCTGTAGCCCAAGACTCAGTGCAGCTTCTGTCATCATCATTTCCATCTTCAGACAAGGAGGTTAAACTTGGTGGATTGCTTGCATTCTGACTAGAGGAACCTTCGGTGGTGATCTGAAGATTCTGAACAACAGATTTAGGGGAACCTTTGTGTTGATTACTGATTTGAAGTTGTGCCTCTAACGTTTGAAGCTTGCTAACTGTCTGAGCACACATACTCCTTGAAGTCTGCAATTCGCTGTTGCGCTTTGCCAAAGCTTCTTTCAGCATCTTTGTTTCTTCCTCCATTGTTAATAACCGCTCCGTGAGAAATTCATTCTCCTTATGGAATTTCTGTATGCTGTCAAGAGAAAACTCAGTCACTGGGGACATGTGTGGGGACATGTGTGGACTAGAAGGCTTAACAGGAGACTTCCGTAGTCGAGTTTCTCCATAATCTCGGCCTAAACTCTCAACCTCCAGCTTCATTTGAGCCAGTGCAGCAGGACCAGGTAACTTTTTGCGCACAAGACCCCGCAATCTTTGGCACTCAGCTTCTAACTTAGTTATCTTTTTAACGCCCTCCATATGCTGCCTGTTGGCTGCTTCTGCAGACCTCATACTCATGTTCTTTTCCTCATTACGAATTTCTAGCTCCTTGAAAGCCAAATGGAGTTCATATTTCAGAGAATTTATTTCCCTTTCACAAGACTCGATGTTGCTCTTAAAACGCTCAATTTCTTCCTCAGCTTGTGACTTTTCTTCATTTATCTTGAATAGCATATTTGAACGCTCCTGTAAAGACCTGGAAATAGCAGCGTTTTCTGCAGCAGACCGAAGGAGTTCTTGGTCTAAATTAGCTATCTTTGCTTCGAGTTCAAGCTTGATTTTTTCACATTGTTTGGTTTTGGCGATCATAACATCTTGTAATTTCTGTTCATTTTCTTCCTTCAGATTTCGTATCTGCCGCATGCACTCTTTAAGAGCACCATCCAAATGTGAGGCACGGTCTTCAGCAGTTAGCTTCAAAAGAGTCACAGATTCTAGATGGGTTTTTAAAGCAAGAGCTTCTGCTTCAGCCTTTTCCCAACCTGCAGCACACACGTACTCAACTATTAAGTTCGGTCAAGTCAAGAATGATCAAGCACTTGATCAAGAACTCTACTTTTTCTGGAATCGGGTTATATCAACACCATACCTGAGACAGCTTCTTCAGCAACTTTAGCATGCTGTTTAACCAGGTTCTCCTTGTTGGTCATCTCTGTATTGGCTTCGGAGAGCTTTTCATTCAAATCCGTGATTTCATGCTCCAATGTCTGTACTTGGTCCTCATATGCCTTCGCTTGATCCTCATGATTCTTCACTTGATCTTCCAAGCCACTCAGATGCGAATATTGCTCCACAGAAATTTGAACATATTTTGGCTTTTTGTAGCTATCCTGATCATGTGAAAGATAAACCAGGAAAAAAAGATGAATATTATGAAAAATTTGTTCCATCAAAATTCGAAAGAAACTAATAAGATACGCTGGTGACCAGAGTACTTAACAACGAAAGTAATCAGAGCCAACAGCATGTTTGTGTGCATAATACATTCATACATGAGAAAGAATCCAGCAAGTAAATATTGGTCGTCTCCCACAACATTTAATGAATAAATAATGCCCCAACTAACCAGAATACCACAAACCTAACAAATGCCATCAAGTTAAGGCACAAATTGCATCACACTTAGTAGATTTTGCGTTAAAAAAAAAACAATCACAAGGTGCCCATTGGAAGGCTCAATGTATTGAATATGCAAAATGTTTGAAAGGCTCATTAATAGAATGACTGAGAAAAAGAAAGAATAGCTGGCAAAGGTAATATGACATTATGACACCACAAATTACTGATTAACAACAAAGGGGAAAAAAAATAATAAGACAAAATAAATTGACTATGTCAATCAACTTACTTGCTCTGCCTGGCTAGCAAAAGAGTCTGCTGCAGCTGCGGCTTTCTCAGCGGCAGCCTTATCAGAAGATTTTTTCTTCCACGGCCAGCTCCGCCGTTCCATATTTGACTATAAGCGCTGCAAAAGTCAAGATTAAAATTGGAAATTGTTAGTTAAGTGAAAAAGGAAAACAAAGGGAATCGGTGAATAAAAATGACCGATTAAGAAAGCAAATTAGAAACTAGGCAGTCGTAGTGTTGTACTGACAAAATGAGCTAAAAATTGAGTCCACATTACAACTAATTCCGAATCATAAATTTCATGATCATCTCTTTGAAAACCAAAAATCTTAAGTAGAAAATGGTAAAAAGTAAAAATCTGAGCCGCATTTCTATCCTGTTTTAGGGACCTGAAAGAGGCATTGTGAATACAGAAATGCAGATAAGATTCGAAAAGGACATGCAACATAATGCAGAAAAGAATAGCCAGAGATCTCGATACAGAGCTATCATAGATCCTACAGATTGAAGAACACCCGTACCTCAATTTGAAGGTATACAAATTAAATGAACAAATTCTTTAATAAATATATAATAGAAAATGATAAATTGAGAACCTCTATAAACAAATTCGACCTAATTTCAACAACCAAAATCTATGAGCAACTGTGGATTGTAAATGCGAGAGACGATTTTTTTTTTAAAAAAAAAATATGCTGAGCAACAGTGATAGACTGACACTGGAAAAAAGTTCAAAATCGAATACAAAATGAAAATTGATGGCGGAAGGAATTGAGCTTCGAAACACGAACAAATTTATTCAACGCAGAAAGGAAATACAAAGGTATGAACAGGAAATCGGCAGAAACCAGTACAGAAGCCTCACCGACAGAAAGAGATGAAGAAGGAAAAGAAAATGCATACCCAATATGGTAAAATAAAAACTCGCATAAAACCAGAGTCAGTTTCCAGAAAAAAGAAAAAGAAAAAAAAAGGACGATTTAGAAACACACAACGGTATTTCTTCTTTTTAATTAATTAATTAATTTACTTTCTGAGAACCTTCTGGTAGATGCCAGTGATGAACAGAGATAGAATGTGGTCGGTGAAGACCAAATGGCTGAGAAATCCGTTTACCGGAGCAAACGCAGGTTCCGAGATACTCCTCCGATGAAGATAACGATGGAATCAGATAAGAGGCCGCAGAGTTATCAGAGATTCCGAAATGGAGATCCGAAAATAGTATTCAGTTATTCGGTTTCGGAGAGAGAATTAGGAAGTGGTGGTGGCAGAGAACAACAGAGAGAGACGAGGAAGAAGAAGAAGAAGCTGCTGCTCCTCCTGCTGCTGCTGGTGGCGGTGGTGGTGGTGGTGGGTGGGAGCGTGCGAGAGAGAGAGGGAAAAGAGAGAGTGAAATATTCGGACTTAGGTGTCACTTAAAAGGCAAGACGTTAGAAAAAAGCTCAAAAAACAATCACCTCCAATTTACTATTACTTTTTTGAAAATGCAAAATAAAAGGACAAAACAACAAAACAAATTAATCAAGGCATCGAGGACTGCTTCCTTTTCCCCTCCTTTTTTTTTTCTGTTGCTAACTTTAATGAAAAATGACGTCAATATTAAGTAATTTGAGTTACAGCAATACTTGCATCTGCCACCACTTCCATTCTACCTAATTTATTATCAATTTTTTCGTATGAATATTTACGATAATCAGAATTATTAATTTATTAAAACAACACATAATAACAATTTAGAAATAAATAATAAATCTTTTATTCAAATATGTATGAGTTTAATTTATCTACATAATTTACGTAATCGTGAATTTTTTGATATATACAAATAATTATACGATTTTTAATTTGGTTTATTTTTTGTAAAAATAATTTTTACATGATATTTTAATAAATTAACATTTTGATTAGGAAAAATTCGTTAATCAACTAAATATTTTTTTTATTTATATATACATACGGATTAACAAACTATGTCCAACTCTATTATTTTTTGGAATCATATTTTATACGACTTTTTTTTATTGAAATTTTATATCGTTTAGTTGTTTTGATTATCACATTTGGATATTAAATAATTAATTATAAAGGGAAAAGTACCTCCACCAATGACCAATAAAATAAATATGATAATTTTATAAAATAAAATAAATTAATATGAGTGAAATAGTATAAATTAAAAATATCAAATATTGATTTATGAATAATTACTCTCACATTCGAATTTCCATATATTATATGAAAACAAAATTTAAAAATTCGTCCTTTCTGTAATTTAAAAAAAAAGTATAAGTTGAAAATATGCAATATTTATTAACGGAGCCAAGTTGATCGACGACGAAAATGACGAATTTACCCTATTCTACGCTTGTGCGGGAAGCAATGGAGGAGGGAGGTGGTGAGCTGGACCCCGGTATTTGGAAAGTTCTGTTACGCTGTTGGGGAGTGTTATGTTAACATTACCGGAGTTGGACGACCGTCAGTCCAGCTCATCGCTCCAATGTGCTGTGCTTTTGGATGTGGTGCGGCTACTACATACTACGTGGACCGTCACCGCATCGGAGCACATCTTCTATTTTATTATGGATTGGAACATGTGGGCCGTTCATTGGACCCACTTTTATTATTTGGGATTCTTCCTTTCTCTATTAGGGAGTATAATTTTAGATATCGTTTTCTATCCCCCTAATTCAGCATGAAATTATCTTTTATTTCTAATTGATTAAAAAAAACAAACATGCTTATAACGATTTTGTTTCAAATATATTTTTTATGTCATAAATAATAATATATTTGTATAATATAAATAAATTAATAAATTATCTTTTATTAATAAATAAATTTTTCCTAAATTACTTAAACAAATATTTTGTTGTAGATCTTTGCTTTTGGATTTTGGCCCTTAATTTTTTTTCATAGTTTTTAACCCATAATTTAAGCAACCAAAAATCCTCCTCCAGCCTAAATACTTTGTTAATAAATTTATTTTCAAAAAAAGTTAATAAATTTAATACCTTCCTTAATCTTTGACCACCTAATGTGCCCCAATTAATTCAAACTAATAATTTAAAATTTAAAATTTAGAAAGCTACTATATCTGCATAAGCTGAGCTCTCGTAAATGAGAAAGGCATATAGTTTGATTCGAAAAACAATTAGCTCAATAAGGTAAATATCTTTTTTCGAATTTCGTACCAACAAGTTTATTTTTATTATTATAAAGTCAAGAAAATCAAAAGGCTTCATTAAGTTTTTATGATTAAAGAAAAAAACCCCTCATAATTCTAAATTAGAAAAATATAATTGAAGGTCTAAAAAGTAATCTTAATCAAAAAATAATAATTAAGAAATAAATTATAAATAAATAAAAAGATAAAAGCGAAATAAATAAAAACGTGGAGGGAAGGGAAGAGGCCGAGAGAAGTGTGAAGGGAGTTGGAAGTTACTCCTCCTTCTACGATCCTTTTTATTTATCTATTTATTACACTTTTGAATATATTTCATTTCTTCTAATTTCAAGAATAAAAAAAACTTACACGTGCATAAGCGGGTACATGGAGGCTAGTTTACTTTTATGTCAATAAACTAATCTTAATTGAATTAAAATTTAAGACTTGCATGTGTTATATATCGGATCTAAGTTTTATCCCCCTACTTAGTGATATGTCATGGTAGTATTCCTCCCCACTTGTTATGTAAGAGGTCTCAAATTCGACTTTGTTGAATCAAAGATTGAACTCGTCGCGAAAAGTTCTCACAATTCCTGCAAACAGCAAACAATTAGCTATCGTTGTTTCGATCGATTTACCCGGGGGGTTGTTCGACCAAGAACACTCCGATGCTTAAGTTAGCTTTGAGAGAGGAAAAGGATATACTTCGAAACGAAGAATCAACGTACCTTGGAAATGAAATGTGCCTTGCTATTTATAGGAAAATCTTGGGAGCCTTGGAGCGTTCTGATTGGTCGGTTGAATATTTAATTAGTAAATAATATATTATTATTAAATATATTATTTGATAATTGTAATGATGGTTCATCATGATAGTAATGATATTTATTGTATTTTAACATCAATATTAATCATCTATTATTAAGAATAACGACAATTAATTCTCGGGGAGAATATTGATATTACAGAGATTGTAACCCGATCAAATAATGTATTTAACTGGTAAATAGATTATTTAATATGCGGGTGTTTTCAAATGATCAGCATTATTGTCAGGGGAAAATCGATCATTTTTGGGTATTACGGGCCACGTGGCAGCTCCGTAATTTTCGGATAATTTCGAGTTCCACAGACTTGGAGTGGGTGAAGTCGATATAATATTTATACAACCTCATCCCTCTTTCTTAATATCCTTGTATACAAAAAGCAAAAATTGGTTTGAAATCCTTTAAAAGATAATAAAATTGCACCTTTTTTTTTTTTGCTAAACATGGATTTTTTTTTTTGGTTTTAAATTTTACTAATCCGTTAAAACTTTAATCGTATTTAATTTGAGGGATTAAGTACTATAGTTTGTTCCTATTAAATTACATAGATTAGGATTACAAATCAAAAGGTAAAAAAAAAAAAGAAGAAGGAAAAGCTAGGTGTTGTCAATTTTTCCATTTAGATGTGTACTTTGGAAATTGATAGGCCCAATCATTCAAAAATAGACCTATCGAAAATAGCCATATACACCATGAAAATACAAGAGTTACTTCGAACAGACGTAACGCTATTATTATTAACAAAAAAGGAAGGCACGTAAAGTAAAAGTAAAAGTACAAATTTTGGAACGGTGTTATATTTTGGAGGACGGTGGGCAGGTGAATTTTGACCTTAGATTGCCAAATCCAAAATTACCTTGTCGTTTTACTTCAGCCCTCTTTTCCACTACAAATGTTTACATTTATGCCTTTACTTACCTATCAACACCTCTTTAATTGAAATTGATTTGAGATATCGAATACAATGGGAGGATGCCTTAGCACAATTATTTAAATAAAATGAGAATTTAATTTTGTTTTCCTTTTTTATTTTGAGCTTTTATTTATATAATTGATATTTCCTTCTAATAATATATATATATATATATATATATATATTCTCACACAAAATCGCCCGATTTCCACTAGATCGTCCAGGAGTATGCATAAAACTAAAGTGAGGAAGAGAAAAAATACAAATGCATTATCTCTTTTTGTTTTGTATTGTAATTTATTCGTATTAAAAAAAAATTATTAAGGGCATTTTAGGCATAGAACAAAAGCTTGATCAATAACATTGTTATAAAACGGCGACTAGACAGATACAAGCTTTACAACTACCGTTTGATGAGATTGTATACAAAGTCAAGCTATTTTAGTTGACACTAGGAATTAGGCCTGCACGTTGCCGCCGGATTATTCAATTGAGTATTACTAATTTTTCATAAATGAGCAGTGATTTTTTTATATGTATAAAAGAAAAGAAAAAAAAGGCAGAATCGGTAAAATATTGTAGGGGAACAATGTTTTTTTTTAATCTCTTTTATAATTTTTTGATATGTATAAAGGAAAAGAAAAAAGAAAATTTTCTTTTGATACGAATAAAGGAAAAGAACAAATATATATAAAGGAAATGAAAAAAAAATTTGATATGTATAAAGGAAAAGAAAAAAAAGGAAAGGGAAAAAAAATTGATATGTATAAAAGAAAAGAAAAAAAATCAAGGAAAAGAAAAAAGAAAAAAAATTAAAGGAAAGGGAAAAAAATTGATATGTATAAAGGAAAAATAAATAAATATCAAGAAAAAAAATGGGTAGAAGTGGAAAATCACTGTAGATATACAGTGATTTTTCCACGTCTCCTTTAGTATAGATATAAAATATAAATATAAACAGCAACTGTTTTTAAATGCACCTTAATACATTAATTTTTTTATTAAATGTACAATTTTATATTTTCATCAATTGTTTTTTGGCGAATGGTGAAATTAATATGGTATATTTTTGTCCTTAATTAATACTATTGGTCTAGTGTTATTTCATTTATATATGGTATAGTGTGAAGTTTTAAATATATGAACTTTATCTTCATTAAAAAAAAATCGATATCAAATAGTATATACGTGTAAAAGTTTCAATTTTTGGTACGACTTGAAATTCGTACGATTAAAATTTAGAGTCATTTTTAGGTCAACCTGTTATGACATGTTTAATAAATTGATGAGTTTC
This sequence comes from Prinsepia uniflora, assembly GCA_032719365.1. Lineage (NCBI taxonomy): Eukaryota > Viridiplantae > Streptophyta > Magnoliopsida > Rosales > Rosaceae > Prinsepia > Prinsepia uniflora. Next base: position 78,209,593 of record CM064868.1, on the reverse strand, counting down.
GGGTCAATCTGTTAATCCGTATAATGACTTGTTTACCTATTTATAAACAGGTAGATTTCGGATCACTATGTTAATCTGTATAATGACATACGTATTAACCCGTTTAATAAAAATGTCAACCACTAACTCATATATCTACTCATTTATCCGTCTATATACCTATTAAATATTATACTATAAATATGTTAAACATATTCAATAGGTCATAGGTTAAATGGGTTTCGAGTACCATCGTTTATTAAACGGATCCGATTCAGATTAGGCATATTTTGATAAAACATAATTCAGACAGGAACCCAACACGAGATAACACATTGTTAGCCCTATAGATATGTTAGCCCTATAATACAGATATTAAAAATGTGATTCCTAATCCATGTGTTGAAGAAGTACTCTCAATTACAACTACAAATGATTCCTTGTTGTATGTTTTTTCTTATTTTCACATATAAAATGCACGCTAGTACATATGCATGTAGACTAAGATTGCACTTTAACCAATTGAAAAATTCTACCAAGAACCAACCACCTCCTATTTTGAATCCTCTTTATTTTCTCAAGATATTGCACATTTGATCATCAAGCTAACTATGTTTTAGTTTTGCATCAAATTTCCAAACGGCTATTATAATTTAACGGCTTTATTAGTTAGCTTTAAAATTTTTTTAAAAAATATATAAAAAGACTCAATCAAATTACTATCATAATTAACGCATCTTAATTAGTTCGTTCTAAAGATAAGCTTCAGAGAAAATCAAGGAAATTGTTATCGCAATCGACAGCTTAATTAGTTTATTATACGGATAATCTTTACAAAAAATCAACTAAACTGTTATTATAAACGGCTTAATACTAGTTTTTTTTTTTTTTATCAAACTGGCGGTTGAATGACTAAGTAAGCTTAATTATAACCATATGGATACTCAATTGAAAAGTAAAAGGTTCGAGATTTAATGAGTGCTACTTACCGCCATGAGCGGGTATAAAAACACTTTTATTATTTTTTAATTCTTTTGATATTAGTCTCATCCTTATCATACATTTTAGAAATTAGTTTCGTCTTTACAAATAAAAAGTATCTCAAATTTTGGCAAAAAAAAAAACTAAACCAGTTTGAGTTTATTTAATTTTCTTTTGATGGTGTAATAATACAAAAAAAAAAAACACACATACACAAAAAGATGATTTCCTATAAGGAAACAATATTTTTTTAAAATTTCTTTTAAAGGGAGAGATTATATGAATTTTGTGAGGACATTTGAGATGAGGAAGCACAGTGGAAGAAAACAGGGAAATTGAGCGAGTGGACCCACGTGCAGTTTAAAGCGCGTAGGAGATGATAAGGCCCATAAAAGAGGCGTGGAGCGTCTCTACAGTAACGAGACTATAGTGGAGCAGCATCCAACGAAAACGAGGCGGAAAACGACACGTGGTCCCCAGGCTTCCACACGTTTCAGCCTTCAGTTGTCTCACACAAACTTTAGGCTTTTGATCAGGTAGGGACTACTCATTCCCCTACCGTGTTCTCTCCTCTCTCTAACCATCAGATATGTACAAATGCCACGTGTCGAACGAGAGCGACCACGTTTCGTGTAACCCGGATACTTAGGCCTTAATTACCGAAAATGACACTGTCGGCAGCCAAAATCAAACCTCATTTAACTATTATTATCATTTGTTTTTCGAACGACATCATGAATTATTAATCAAAAATAAAAAGACAATACCAAAATCAAAACCATTAAACCAAAGATTATCTTCCTCTTCGTTCCTCTCTTACATTTATCCAATAGATATTATATATGTATAAAAATAATGCTTATATTATATTATAGTAATACTAATACTTCTTTGTATTATCATTTTAATTTATTAAATTAAAATTATACATATATTATAATTAAAATTATTCATTCTCTAAAACATCGTGTCAATATAAATTTTTATATAAAATTAACAAGATTAAAAGTCGTTTAATTATTTATATGTATTAAATAAATTAACAATTTTAATATGAATTAAAATTTTCATGATGAACCGTATATTTATATGATATATATATATATAACTAAACGACATCTAGTCATGTTGATTTTTTATAAGAATAATTTTAAAATTATGGTTTAGATAATAAATGGTTTGGTATAAATTAAGACCAGCATGATGAATCTTATATTTATTTGATAAATATAAATAATTAAATAACATCTATTCATATTGATGTTTTTACAGATAAGGTATTAACATGGTGATAGAAAATGAATGATCCGATTACGATATATATATAAATATAATTTAATAAATTAAAAATGTAGTATAAAATCTATATCATTATAATAAGAAGCACATATTGTCCTATAGAAAAATATATACTACCCTTTTTCTTTTCTTCTTTATCGGCTAACATTTTCAATTTTTTAAAAATAAAAACACAGATGTGCACTCAAGCATTCATTTAGTTTCTGAATAATGATTTTTGGATTTTTGCAGGGACGATTCATGAATCCAAATGTTGGATGGGCTAACTTGCATATTAGATGTAGAAGAAACTCGATGATACAAATAAATTTTATTAATAAATATAAAAAGATACATCTAGTCAGAAAGACGCAATGAGTCATACTCTTCAAATGCATCTATATATATACATAAATGAAAATTTGATTTTAATAAAAAAAATTACAACAAAAAATCATAATTAAACTTGCAAGTAGAAATTATCATTTTTTAATTTTAAAATGTACCATTCAGAACTTAAGAGTGTCAAGATCCTTCTTTTCGTTACTAATAATATGAATAAAGTTTATTTCAATGTGAAGAGTCATACAATCAAGAAATCCATTATCTTTTCGTTATATGTTATTAGAAGCGTTATTTGCATAAATACTCCTTAAATGTTTTTGTACAAATACTTCTTTAGATTTTGTATCTTAGACCTTTTTGGGTTTTAAAAACATTATACGTAACGTATAAAATATGAAAAATCCGTAATTAAATGTAATATAAGTTATATATATATATACTAACTTATCCTTACGGTTATTTGGACATATTATAATTTTAATTCTAAAAATATTATTGTAGAATGTCAATTTTGTCATTTTTAAGTCGATGTCAATTTTTAATTGATAATTACTTAACAAATAAATTTATTTGTAATATTTTAAAAACTAAAAAAGTATTTGTATAAGGTTTAAAAGCGGAATGTGTGTTTGTGAAAAACACAAAAAGATTCCGAGGTTATTTGTGTAAATAACCACCCTTATCCTAATGAAAAGATTAAGATGTTAAATAATGGGAGCAGGAGTTATTAATTGGTGTGTATAATTTGTTAGAAAAGAAGGATTTGACTTGAATTAAAGTGTGGTTTTGAAATTAGATGTATCTTAATTGTTCGCTAATTTATATTTAAGTGATAGTTGGGCATACATCATTTGCATATGGCATAGTAGGACTAGTAATAAATTGCATGCATATATTACCTAATTAGAAAATTTGGATGTCTTTATAAGTTGAAATCAACAACTTAACCACTAATCTCCTGATTAACCAACATATTATCCACACCTAATCAACATCCCATCCCCCCTACATACTCATTACAAAAATAATAATTTTTTACTTTTCTTATCACAATATATATATATCTTTCTCCAAAAGAAAATAAAGACTAATTTTAATAAGAGTAAATTATTATTATACCTTTACTATCTTTTATTTTTATTCAAAACCTTTAATGTTTGTATAAAACAAAATAAGACCTTACTTCAAACTTTTTTTATTCAAAAGTCCCTAAACAAAATTTATAAATAATAAATTTCACATATACTATTTTATATTTCAATAAGAGAATAATTGAGTTATTAAGAAGTCCTTTAAACAGTTGAAAATAATATATATTTGTTGTCCTCTTTGCCCCATGTGCCCTTTAGTGTTTGATTATTTTGGCCTCCTGAGCTCTTTATTATATTATGCATATAATAAATATTATTATATATGTATACTATATATTGTATATAGTTACAATTGAATTTTTTATATAAAATAAAAAATAAAGTCTGTATTGTCTGGGGTTCAACGGTAGGGTATGTAATTTTTTTTTTGGGGGGGAGGGGGGGTTGGGATCTGAGATGGTCGTGGAAAATCGTACAACATAGAGTTTAATTCTTAAATTTTATTTTGGCAAAAAATTCAAGAATTAAACTCTAAACCATACGAAATTAACCAAATTATTTAATATCGGAAGATAAAGAATTTTTAAATATAAAAGTTTTTTTTTGAAGAATTATTGTTTTTAATTATCTTATTTTAAGTTGAATTAGATACTCATATTATTTTTAAAATGAGCAAGTGAACAAAAAAAATATATATATATATATAGGAGTAATGTTTTCATAATTATCAATATAATCTTATAATAAAAAATAAAAAATAAAAAGTAGTGTTGAAACCATGATAGATTTTGGTAAGTATTTTTTACGTTGTTGTTGAACTAGTTTACGATTGGATGACATTAGTGGTAATTTATATAAAAACTATTATCTATTATGATCAATTTTGAACTTATTAATTGTCCTTTTAATAAAACAACAAACAATTTCGGATACACAAAAACAAGCCAAGTCCCGTCCGTGAATCCTTGCCTTTGCAATTGTCAACAATGCGACCCCGTTTTTCTGCACGGCGTTTCGTGTTTCGCTAAATCATTGACGTTTCTCACTTGGCTTCTCCATGTACAAGTAAACTCTTCATTTTTTGTTTTTACCATTATCATATGTTTACTCTCCTATAGTTAATAGTTATACATATTCATAAATGTATAGATATCGAAATATTCGTTAATATTTTTAAAATTTTGGATTAAATTTTCACTTATTTTTACTGATATAAATATTGTAATATTCGTTAATATTTTTATAAATTCGACTGTCAATATTTTATTGAAAAACAATATTTTCATTATTGACTAGCTTACATCCTAGCTCAAGAGCTGTTCTACCCTTGGATAGAGTGCAGTAAAGTGATCTCACTAAGACCTTGCCCCGAATTCCAATATATATTGTCCGAAAGAAAAAAAAAAACGAATAATTCACCGATTGTAGTATATTAAGAAGTATTTTCAACTAATAAATCCAAAACTACATCAAATTGTTTCCGCCTCGCTATCTATTCCTAATTTAGCCAACCGATTGGACAATCCTGTTGATTTCTTAACGAAAAAGTACGTAAGAAGCGAAACTGGAATCTCTTATTTAATTTTGAAGAAAAACAAAAGAGAAAATAAACCCAAAAATGAAACTTATCATGAATCGATGCCAACTTCAAGGATCTAAAACCTTTTTTTTAATTAGAACTTGAAAAAAATGGGATACCCGATAACGTAATGGGTTAAGAGTTAAGACATTTTTATATGAGGCAATCGTCCCGATTAATTTACTCTAATGAAATTTGAACCTTTTTCCTATAAATAGAACAACAACTCCTCCATCAAATATTGTCAATTGTCGTAGGTAGTGGGATATTTTTGGTAAATGTGTACCGTGGGCAATTCTATTTATTTATCGGTGAGATTTTTATATATTTTATTTTGGTTTAAATCTATTTGAATTTTAACAATATCGTAATATTCGTTATCTCGGTGGACAATTCTTTTGTTAAAATTTCTGTTAAATTTAAAATTAGACCCACAATTTTAAATAATAAAATATTAATTTAAATTTATAAAAATTAATTATTTTAAAAAGTTCATAAAAAATTAAATTTAGATAATAAAAAATTTAAAAATACTATTTATATATGAAAGTAATTTATCTCTCCCAATAAATTTGTTTCTTGTGAAATAAGGCTAGGAGTAAAAAAAAAAACAGAAAGATGAAGGAGAGAGACAAATTACTTTCATACATAAATAATTTTTATTTTTTATTTTTTAAAAGTAATTTTTTTTAACTGCATATTTTTTATAAATTTAAATTGATTTTGTATTGTTTAAAATTTTAAGTCTCATTTCAGATTTGATAGAAATTTTAACAAGGGGATCAAAGTGTAATGATTTCAAGAATTCAAGATTGAAATTGTAATATTTGAAAATTTAGATATGAATTTATTATAAGATATAAACTACAAGATAGTAAAATATAATTTGTCCAAATTTAAATATCTATTTTATTATTTAAAAAAAATTCAAAAATTATATACGAAGTGAGATATATTATAAGATATAAAATAAAAAATAGTAAAATATAATTTGTCTAAATTTAAGTATCTATTTTATTATTGTTCTTAAAAAAAATCTTTCAAAAATTATTTACGAAGTGACGAGGTATATTGTATTTTTGGACAAAGAAGAAAGTTGGATGCTTCCTCGGAGCCAGGTGCCAACGGCTGGAATTGCAAAATTCCAGTGCCAGCTCGAAAAGAATAAAATAGTCCATTTTCGAGTACCAAATATCGGTGCGATGCTGACTTTTTTGCATGCCAAGAGAGACCTTACAAAAATACTGAAATCGCCAGCCATAATTATTTATTTATAAATAAATTTTAAGAAGGGAGGAAAAAAAAAAAAACTCATACATTACAGGTTAAAAATTTAGAAAATTGATCATAAGTAAATAAAAAATAGAAAATTAGTTTTTTTCAAGCGTGAAGTGGTGGTATATATTTTTTAAGTAAATTATACTTTATTTTCTGATGATTTTTATTAGATAATTTAATCACACATATAATTTAAAATATTTTACTTTACTATCCTATATTTTTAAAAATATTACATTCTGAATTTTTCGTCGTGATTTTCCGTTTTCTCCTTAACCTTTGTATACTAAGTGTTGATATAGAGCATGTGGATCCCATTAATTACCTATCTTTAAATTTATTTTATGCTAAAGTAGAAGGATTTGAGATTTTAAAATGAATCTAAAAACGTCAAAGTGTGAGATGTGTTTGGTTTCAAATGCAACTGTTTAATGTAAATTAACAATTATACCCTTCAATCGATTAAAAAATAGTTAATCAGTGGGACCATGCACTCAGGGCCGGCTCAAGCCCAAAGCGAACAAGGCTTAGGGCTTGGTCTTCGTATTGTGGAAAAGACTCAAAGTTTAATCCATATGTAAATTTATTTAAGATAATAATCAATTTTAAATATTTGAGGCCTCAAAACATAACTTAAAATATATTACGACTCAAATACTAATATTATTTTAAGACCCAAAACTTAATAAAGTTACTTACTTTTTTACAAATAAGGCCCATATATATTATTTAGGTATTTACAATTCTATGCAAAGCCATATTTTTTTTAATATTTTAATTCTTTATTTCTTTTGTTATCAACAAAAAGTTTAAATTGTGACAAAAAAAGGGGGGGAAATTGGATTGGATTAAAACACACAAAATTAAATTTTCTCTCTTATTTATGGAGTGATTTTTTTTAAAAATAAATATAATATAATTTTTTTATTTGAATTTAATTTTTATTTGGCATGTAAGATGAATTATTTAGGATATTTTTTTTTACCTACGTAACCATTTATAAATAACTCTTTTTAGATGACGAAAACATGAAATTTCGCCAAGGCCTCTTCCTCCATTGGGACGGCCCTAATGCTCTTCCTCCATTGAGACGGCCCTAATGCACTCCACATCATCACAAAAATGAAGAGAAAACAGAAGAAAAAAAATAAAGGAGAGTTCATAATGTAATATTTTTCAAAGTATAAGATAGTAACGTGAAATATTTTAAAATATAAGTATAATCATTTTATTTGGTGTAAATTATAAGATAGTAAAATATAATTTACCCTTTACACGGCAGACACACATACGGATGAACTATTGGATGCATAAATGCTTATACACATTATTTTTTGTATGTAAAAATTAAACTATTTATGTTTATACACAATATTTAACTATAATTGAAATAGACCGAATCACGAATCGCTACAACAACGTGTGCACACACGCACATGTTTTTTGAGCGCATTGTAAGACATCATAATTCATTGATATGCAAGTAATTGAAAATAAAAAAATGGGAGTGCGATCGATGATAGTGGTGTTTGAGGTGGTGAGAATGATTGCTTACAATATCTTTATTTCTTTGTGGGAATGGAATGGAAAGGGAATGGAATAGGATTGGGGAATTTGAAACCTTTGCTTTGTTCGTACGAAAGAATTTTGTGAATGAATGAATACGAATGGGGGTGCCTATCAGCCTATGGACTATGGAGTCTCGACCTTTATGAGTAGAGAATCATACTACTGCCATTTTTTAATTAATTAATTGGACCCCACCGACTCCCCGCCCTTCTGCACAAGACTCGGCTTTTCTCCACTTCTCATTCTAAAAATTATATACAGATAGTATTTCGGCAGATAATTATATGATTAAATTAGTTTACGTATTATGATGTTAATCAACGATATAATTGATATGTATTATTTTTACGCTATAATATCGGTAAATATTCACTTGTATAATAACATAAACTAAAATATTATGTAACGTAATATTATACGCATAATTGAATAATTTATCATTTTCATTTCAGAGTCCGACGTTACTAAATGAGACGATTAGCTAGCATGAGAGATTAGATAATCATATAATAAGTTATAGCATCAATTGTACATAAATATCATCTCAAGGTGTAAAAATGATTGAACTTACAAGTAAAGAAAAATATTATCCGATCGTTACGCTATTATTTCCAATATGGGATAATACTTATATCCCGCTTTAGCTACGTTATTTTCGTATATCATCTTTTCGATTTATCAAATTATCTTTATTCATATGTCATAATCATAGTCGTTTATTTTCTAAATTATCATGTTAAAACCATATTCGTAAAAAAAATCAACAAGATTTGAGGTTACTTAGTCATTCATATATATCAACTAAATTGACGGTTCATCGTGAGAATTTTAATTTTTACCCAAATTATTGATTTATTTGATATATATGAATAACTAAATAACCTATAATTTATTATTTTTTTATAAAGATAATCTTGTAATAATAATTTAAAAAATTAATAGCTCGAATTATAATACATACACAATGTAGGATATACATATTTTCCATATAAAATTACATTTGCATATATCCAATTAAACCGCACATTTCAATATGTATGCAAAAGTGATTGAATTTTTATTAATTTTCTTTCCTTGGATTCGATTGGGCTTTGGTACTTCTTCAAGTCACCTCCCGACCTTTTCTTTTCTCGTTTTGCTTTTCCCCATAGTGATGATCATCGCCATCATCATTTTTCACTTTCTTTTTTTCTCAACGAATTAACAAACGAAAAGAAAAAGTGATGGGGTCTTGATTATGTTCCTATTTTGTCTTGATTTGCATCTACCTATCGTAGAAGAGTAATGCCAACACAAATCCCATTCAATTTGTCTCTCTAAATATATTCACTCATGCTTTCTAATCAATCTGATTAGAAAAATAAAATTAAAAATACACACACATTCGACAAAGTGTTACATTATAAATTCTTGCTAATTCAAATACCAGCCCCACATTAATCACATCATTAGTTTTTATTTCGAGAAGCTGCGAACTCGAAAAAATTATTTGTCGATATCGTATTATATTAATATATTAGATTTAGTTCAAGTGTTATAATACGAGTAATTGAAAAAATTCGTATATATTCACCAATCTTAATATATATTATCGATTAATGTCCAACTGTTCAATATATAATCGTATGTACTGATTTTTCTCATAACATTGTCCTCTTTTAATCATCTTACGTACAATATTCTTTTTTATTTTTAAGCCAACGTCACTTGAAAATTATGTAGAGAGTAACGCCAAGAACAATCTCATTCAACTTGTCTTTCTAAATATATTCACTCATTATATTATATGCTTTCTAATACCCATATACACACGCAATTACAAAGTGTCACATTATAAATTCTGCATAATTCAAACATCAGCCCCCACATTAATCTTTCTATTTTGAGAAACTGCGAACCCGGAAAATCGTTTATTGATATCTTATTATATCAATATGACGGGTTTAGTTTAAGTGTTATGATATGAGTGATTGAAAAAATTCGTATATATTCACTAATCTTACGATATATTATCGATTAATGTCCAACCGTTCATATCATAACATATGAACTTACATCGCGTGCTTGTAAAATAGTCGTATATACTAATTTCTCTCCTAGCTCCATTCTCTCTGAATCCTCTTAGGCACAACGTTATTGATTTGTTTTTAAGTTTTGACGTCATACAATGCCACTTGATAATTATGTAGAGAGTAATGCCAAGATCAGTCTCATTCAATTTGTCTTTCTAAATATGTTCACTCATTATATTTTATGCTTTCTAATCAATCTGATTAAAGAATATATATATATATATTTCAAATATCAGTCTCACATTAATCACCTTATTAGTTTTTATTTTAAGAAGCTACGAACCCGGAAGAAAACGTGTCACATTATAAAATGTTACCTAATTCATTTACATTATGTGATCGTGAAATAATCGCATGTACTAATTTCTCTTCTAACATCATTCTCTTTTAATCCTCTACGTATTAACATCAAACAATGCCACTTCATATTTATATATGAAAAAAAATTGGCAATAGGAAGGCCTATATAAGTCATATTTTACTAAACCGATCTATTTAATTTTCGATAATAATATATAGGATGATAAATTATTTAGGAAATAAATTAAAATAGACATAAATATGCCCAATAATAATGTAACACCCGAAAAATATAACCGCGCGTGACTAAATAATCTCATGTAAGTTTTTCTCGAAATTAGGGTTTCGATTTGACACCTACGAAGTTAATCCAATTGATGGGCCCTGGCTCTGGGTTAAGGAAGATTAAGGATGGGCCCATTATGACAATACTGTCCGCCTATTTCTGAAATCATAGCATCGTGTCGTGTTTTACAGAGATGTGTCAACCAAGTCACAAGTACTGTTCTTTTTCTCCCTATATTATTTCATCCCCTTTTTTTTTTTTTAGGTTACCTAAAAGTAAATTAACCAAAGCATTTTCATCATTAAGTAGCGCAAATCATGATTTACTCCTGCTTAAAAAATTATTAATTTTAATCACCACTTCATGGGTTTTTGGTTTTTTCTACGTGGAGTAATAATTACTGAAAATTATAATGAACAACGACTTTTGATTGGGAAAAAAAGAGTAAAATTTCATAGTTTTCAATAATAGATCTTTGTTCATTATGGGTAATGATCACCAATTAGGACCTTATAACCATGTTTTACTTTCGGTAATCCCTCAAACCAAAAGTAAAAACAGTAGCGACAAATCAAAAGTAAAAAAGAATACATAAAATATGAAAAAGTAAAAGAGACTACATAAAATATGAAAAATACTTTAATAAGAATTTAGATAGTTATGTCGACCATTTATTTAGTTGATATATATTGTGACTAAATAATTTTTATTTTTAATTTTTTTACATAAATAATTTTAACATGATAATTTAGAGTATTAATATTTTCAATTATAATATATATATAAATACAATTCGATAAATTAAAAAAATAATAAGAAGAAATAGCACTCGAGTTCAAGGTAAATATTGTCCATGAAATATTTCGAAAGCATTTGATTCCCAGGTAAGAGATCAGGCAAAGTTTTCACAAACTGTCAGATTGAATTGTTGTTAGTCAGCTCATGATCTTAATTCTTAACCTATCAAATTTTTTTTAAAAAAAGATTTTTTTTAAAAAAATTACCAGCCATTTGACGAACTTTTTTGGTGTGCTTTATGGTAGTTGATGGATTGACAGTCAAGTTATGACTTTCTACTTTTGTGTGCTGTGTGTTTCACACAATCTCAGCGTCGCCCACGAGGAATTTTTACCGAAGGTCGTTTTACTTCCTTTTATGGAAATAATCAGTGTAACTGACATTCTCATACTATACGTACTCAGTATGTAGTGTTCGAATAGTTTTAGGGCTCCGGACCAAACTGGGATTCATTGTTTAATTTTGTTCATAACATTATAGTCGACATGTAAGAAGATCAACATCTCCTAATAAGATCACATCTGGCATAATAACTGATCAACTTATCTAACCGATTAACTGGTAATCCAACTAGATCATATTGACAAAGGAAATCGGTACTATTAGGACATGTCTAAATTACTTTATTACTCTCCTCACGTAACTAACTTAGATATCGGAAACTTTTAAACTGGCACTACACTGATACAGTGTTCCTTTTACCTTATCTTTGCAGGATCTACCACCATTGAGAAAAGTATGTTGATGAAATAAATGGACTAACTTAGACACGACTCCCTAGACTCCTTCAGATGCTCTTCTCGTGGTGGTGGGACTTGTGTAAAGAGATGTAAGAGAAAAAGAGCACCGATGTGGTGCTAGCCTAACAGTCTTCGATCCTTAAATCAGATTAAGTGCGGAGGGCACTGTAATAATTTAGACAACATGAGGGCAAAAATGTCATTACCTTTTTAGAGGGAGTGCCCTTTTATTTATAGTAATATTGAATGTTGTTGATGAAATAGTTTGATATGAGAATAGTGTCGTTGTTCTAAAAGCTGACACGTATCCTTGTGTGGTTCTGAGCAACATTTCTGACATGTCAAGTTGATCAGTGAGTCAGGCCGACCAAGTGTGGTCTGCCTGTATTGTTTTGGCCCCTTGTTGAGTATTGACCTAGCCGAGGATGGTGCAAGTCGATCACATGTGATCGGCTAGTGTGGCTAGATGCAGGCTTGACCTTGTCTGATTTGTCGATTGGAGGGTTTGGGAGATTCTAAGGTGAGACTGTTTGGCCTTAATTCCAACTGACCAAATTAGGAACGAACAGAGTAAGACAAGGAACTCTCATTGAGGAAATTCTAAATTGATACATTTTTAGTATCAACACATTTCTAATCAGAGTGAAACCTTTTGTGATAAAATCTACTCAATGTTGAAAGGAGTGAGCTACTGAACCGATTCTTAAATCTTGCATGTCATGTTACAATTGTTAAAATGTCATATGCTATACAAATAGCTCTTAAGTATTTAATTCCACGTAATCAAAACCGAACTCATCACGTCTCGATCTATTCAGCTGATGATCTAACCCACATTGTCATTTTTGCTACATTACACCTATATATATATACATACACACACAAAACGGGTGCTTAAATACGTTCAGTAATCACTTAAAGCCAAAAAAGAAAACAAAAAAAAGAAAGTGGTCCATTTGAGATATATGTAGATAGAAAACTCGTCCTATTCACAATGCCCTACAGAGGAAGGGCATGCGTGCCTTACAAATTATTGTCACCTTCTGTGTATTTTTGGGTCGATGGTCCTGATCGTGAAGCCTGGGTCGCTGAACCAGAGCCATGGTCTGAACCATGAGCTACTGTACACATTTGTGATTGTGGTTCACATGCGTCGTCCAATTAGGTTATAATTTTTTTTTATCTTGGACCATTTATTTGGGTAGATCTAATCCCATAGGTATCACTAAAAGCTGGACAACTGCTAAATTATTCCATTTCGGTTTAATTTGGTTGCTCAATTTGATTCGGATCTAGCTCGCTAGTAGTACGTACTTAGTAGTAAAGTTTTAGATATTATAGGCCTTCAACAACCGGCAATGTGATTCATATAATTCTAAACATGTTTTCCCGTGCAATGATACGTCAATTCATTGTCTTTGTCTTCAATCTCACCCCAAAACTAGGTTTAGAAATCTAAAACCAAACTGTTTATGACTGTTTTTACCCGGTTGCATTGTCAAATTAACATGACTCGGTTACTTAGGATTGATAACCGATAATTTAAACTAGAATAAGTTACTTTTGAGAAGTGGGAAGGTGTTTAAACTCGCATGTAAATAATAAACACACTGTCTTAACCAACTGACCTAACTTAAATAGGTGAATTTTTAACCTAATTTGAAGCCCAAATGGACTATCTTACTGGGCCTAACCTTGTTCCCACTTACTCAGAATATCTCCTTCCTTTTTAGAGTGTTGAGACCCACAATTCTGGGCCTTGATAAACATGACAAAGAACTGAGGAAAGCTCTGGGCTTGGTGTTCTTTGCTAGGCCTAAGCAATACAAATTCCCCATGGCTACAGCTTTTAAGGCCCAAGTTACTGAGCCTAGGTAAAAAATAAACTGAGTGCTAATATATTAAAAAGGTGTAAGGGGGTCACTTGTACTTCTGACATAGTGTGATATTTCTTGTGAAGTGAGAGTTTTCGAATTTGACTCATCATAGACGAGCTTAATACTAAATACGTACAATTAACGCCACTTTCAATACCCTCATACTCAAGATTAATAAGCTCGAATGTCTTATTCATGTAGTAGAAGAAAATATCCAAATATTAAAAAGAGAAATATTATTATTTTCGAACTTGTCGGTTCCAAACGTACGTGATAATGCATTTTGGTTGGGAAACGTCGAACGTGGCCATTATCATACCCTTATGAAAATGGGAAAATACCTTCCAAAATATGTCTCTCCACAAATCCAAAAACAATGGAAAACTCTCTTTTTCTTGAAGTGGAAAATGGAAATGATCCCAAAGAGAATCAACTCATCAAGCCATACATACCCTACGCATGCACCTTATCAAACCGTCCAAACATTTTTCCGATGGAAACGAAAGCGACCCAATTGGCCGGCCTAAAATCTGAGTAGATCTTTGGAGAGCCTTCACCAAAAGGAATGAAAATGAATATCAATCAAACCCTATTCATTTTTTTTTTTTGCTTTGCTTTTATCACATGATTTTTTTTTTCAGTTTGTGTTTGTGTTTATGTTCTAAAGCTCATATATAAGAGAAAGATGTCAGCAAACTATCAATAGCGAGAGAGTTCTAGTGCTTTAAATCTCTTTGTTCGGTTTTGAATTTGGTACTCGTTGATGCGTTAAAATGGACCAATTAAACCGTAGTAACGTATTTCAAAGGGCATGAGACCATGTTTAGTAATAATTAACTAAAATGATTGCAAAACCCAGGAATTGGAGGCAAATTATACAATACAAGCATATACAATTTAAAAAAAAAACGTTCTAAGATGAAAACCCTAGAATTGGAGGCAAATTAAATATACGACACAAACATATGCTCTCAAACAAATTCCAAGATTTTACGCAATTGCTTAACACAGATAACATCTCTAACTTAACCATGCACATTCCGATATTATCCCCAACTTAATAATTATAAAAGGCGCAAATTTTACTCAGAACGTCTTAATTCGTGTGATCGATAAGATTGGTAATTAAACCACTATAAAAGATGCGGATTTTCTCCAAAATCTTAACAAGCGCATTGAAAGTGCAAAAAATTTATCGGAAAGATCCTACAATGTGTTATTGGAACTCATAACTTAACCACGTACGTACGATAAAAAAGTATTACTAGATTTTATTTTAAAAAATCTCAATGTCATTAAAAATATATTCGATGCTGTTCAAATTATATAGCCTATTTCACGATGATTCGAGAGAGATTTAATGAGGCTCTGAAGCAGTATGCATGCTTTTACTGGTTTTTTATTTATTGATGAAGACAGGCATTCAATATATTAATGTTTTGGCAAGCATTTTTCACATGAATACGAATCAAGGTCAAAGGTTATATATATATGTTGCTAATCTGCACTCTCCCTCTCTCTGTCTGTCTCTTAAAATTAAACATTTCAAGTGTCGACCATAATTGACTCTGTGTTACACAAACTACTTCAAAACTGGACACCGCTTTGACTTTGGACCAATGACAATGAACAGAACTAAAAGACTACAGTTATAATTGGAAGTTTTAAGCTGCATGCATCCATCGTAACCAGACTACTCGACAATAGTATAACAGTAATTATTATAATCTGATAATTCAAATTACATTCACGTCATAATCAGATTACTCCTACGTATATTGTTATATATATATATATATATATATATATATAACTCCTCTCTAAGAAACAAAAGCAATTGTGATCGGTAAGCGTAACAATTTTTGACATAATTCGATACACAATTTGAAACTTGTACGAAATTTATCATGACCAATTAGTACGATTAAAATTTCGGGTCATTTTCGAGCCAATCCGTATAATGACCTATATATGAGCCTGTTTAATAAACGTGTCAATCACTAATTCATATATTTATTCATTTACCTACCTATATACTTATTATATTATATGATCTAAATATGTTAAACATGTCAGTTAACATATTAAACTGATTAAATATATTAATTTTTTTAATTAAATAGGTCATAAATTAATTGAATTTTGAATACAATTTGTTTATTAAATAGATTATATTTGAATAAAATAAAATTTATGGCGCAAGATAAACCCAACAAGTCACTGAAGTCACGATCTTTTGCGAGCCCCTAGTGAGCAATGGGTTGAGGTTCACAGGGGCCATTGATTCACATGGGTGGCAGTAGCAGCTGCAACAGGAGGCCAAGAAGTGAAGACTTCGGAGAGGTACTAAAAAGTCAGTACCAGCCAGGAGTCGATCCAATAAATTGGAGGCCTACGACGAAAATTATAAAATGCCCCTATCATATATATTTATATATACAAAATTAATAATTTTTTCAAATTTCAATTTTTTTTTTCATCCTCCTAGCAATATAAAAAAAAAATCAAGAATTTAAGCACATCAATTATACATAGAAAATATAGTCATTTTTGTAATATTATATTTTTAAGAAACAATAAAATTTTTTTTAATAAAATATTTCTTCAAATTTAATTTAAATATTTTTTAAAATTTTAAATATCTTTTTATTTTTTTCTATAAAAATAAGACAAATTTAAAATTTTTGAGTGCTTTCCTATTCAGAAGCTCAGGACGTTCGCCCGTGCCCTAGGCCATGGCCGGCCTGGTGCCAGCATCTGTATATGTAATTATGTATAACTTTTCATTACTGGCTTCTTTAATTATAATATTAAAGTCCGAATCAACAGATTTTCCAATTTTGGAGTCTACATGGTTGGATTCCAGCAGAATTATGCAGGGCTCACGCCAAGTCAAAGCTTCATAATTTTGATTCTCTCTATATCGTACAGGCATGGTCGATATGCCCCATCATAAAGTTGTTGCGTACCAGCTGATAAATTGTGCATCATTGCAGCGTGTACAAGAACTGAAGAAGAGTGTGATCCTCAGCGTCAGATCAGTCATGGGTTTTTAATCTTGTCCGTTCATTTTGTTTTAGTCAACCCGATCTAATCTAAAATTACGAAATATATGGATATCACTTAGAATAATCTATCAAGTTTATCTTCTTTACTGTTAGAATTATTCATCCACTTATCTTCTTTACTGTTAAAATGATTTATCATTAACTCTCAACCAGATCGAGTTCTTACTAATGACAAATATGACTAGAGTTCGTGGAAAAACGAGTTAGAATCATATCTGATAAGTTTCTGATTATGAATTTGAATTTTACTCATTTTTTTCTGAATTCTAATTTAAAAGTTCTCGTATACAACCAACATAGAAACCCTAATTTATTAACTTAGAGTGAATCGAAATGAATCTTACCAATGACTGATATGATTAGAGTTTGTGAAAGGATGAACCGGACTATATCTAATAAATCTCTGGTTATAAGTTCGAATCTTACTCATTTTTGTCGTGCCCTTATTTAAAAGTTTTAACTTGTACATAAAAACTCTAATTTACTAATTTAGGGTGAGTCAAAAGGAATCTTACCAATGAAAAATATGACAAGAGTTCGTGAAAAGATAAATTGGACTATATCCGATAAATCTCTGATTACGAGTTTTTCGTACTGTTTTATGGTGAATCAGAAGGAATCTACTTTGAGTGAAACGAAGAAAGTAAGGACACTGGCTTATAATTTCACGTGGCTAGGCACCACTATAACTCCCACAACGGCTTCCATGATTGAAATCTTGTATAAAATTAAAAGGAGCAAAAGTACAGAACAGAGCTGCGATACTAGAGTTGTCGAACAGGGTATATTAGAGTCCATTTAATTTAATTTAAATAACAATCATGGATGAACTTCTCTACAATTTTTCATCAATGAATCAATAAATCACAGAATTTACAAGAAAAATTTGTGCATCTTTCTTCTCAGCAGCTCCAAAATGAATCAAGTGCATGCCGCAGGCTCTGCGTCCACTTCGGTTCGAACCCGGGACGACTCGGTGGACCCACCAATCTGCCATCTCCATAGCAATCTTCGGAGTTTCATGTAGTCGGACTCAGCAATTCGCTACGCAGTGCCCAATGATCACATAATTTTTAAAACGAAAACAAAAATAGAAGGGAAATTGCAAGCCCCCCCCATAATCAATTACACATTTACACCCAACCCAACTGGGTTAACCCATCCGAGCCGATTTTCAATTGAACCGGTCGCCATGCTGGCTTTCACGGACCCGGGTGAGAACCGAAGCGATTTTGTATTACTCTTTATTTATTTCCAGAACCTCCCAAAAAAAAAAAAAAAGAGGGCACCAACTGATTACCAAATGGTTTTCTTGGAAAATCCAGGAAGCAACGGTCGAGAATCCGCCCAGAAATCAATGTTACTACGGAAGCCCACGTGGCAGTATCTCTGGAAGTCATCCAGATTGACGAATCGGGCCGACCCGCCCGACTCCGATCGGGAAATGAACCGGAGCACCTCTTCGAACAGCGACTCGTCGCAGGGAATCGCGAGCGGGCCTTGGTTGGAGAAGCCGTACTCCTCCTCGGCTTGCACTAGGAGCTTCTTGAAGACGGGGTGGTTCAGGTACGACGCACGCACAACAAATCTTGTGCAGCTACTCCCGACGCTGATTGCCACGTGTCCCGCCGGAACATCCGACGGTATGCGATTGGCCGACATGCGGGCCTTGCTGCGCCACCGCCGCAGCAGCTGGCGGAGCCTCACAATGTGGCGGATCTTGCTGCATTTTCCGAGTCCGGCTGACATTTCCCTGGAAAGTGACGGAAAGTTTACGCTTGTTTTCGGTTCGCTGTTCCGTGTGAGAATGAGAAAATGATTATACAAATTTTTGGAAGTGAGAGATTTTGGGGGTTTTGATCTGGGGTTGGGAAATCAGTCTTATAGGGACGCGGTTACGGAAATGCCCTTGGTTTCGGAGATAATTACAGGTCAGTGTCTGCTGTTTTCGTACCACTTTTTCATAGGCAGTGATTTGGTGATTGTGAGAGGATTTATGTTGTTGGTGATGGATACAGATTTTGTACCACAATAAAGTCGAAATGCTGACGCGTAATTCAGATTAAGTACTCATTTTTTACCTAGATTGCAATGTGGTCATGCAATCTTCCCACGAAATTGTGCTCCATCTTGGGCATTCGGAAATCGAGATTTTGAGGCGACACTCGGATATAAACGGTATCATATTATTTATTGAAATCGATTTTTCTAAAAATTACTAATCATAATCTACTGATTAAAAAATAAAAAATTAAGTAACATTCATTTATAGTCCAATAACATATTGACACGTGTAAATTAATTAAGAATGCACGAAAGAATTTACCAACTCTTTAAAAAGATAACAGTTATTACCACGAGTGCACCTTGATTTTTTTTGCACACGAAGTTAATCAAAGACTATGAAAACTCAGAACCCACCACCACATGCATGGTACTTCTGATGTGATGACCTAGGAAAAAAGTAGTTGAACGTACCTACCCCTCCTTAGCTATTTATGGAAAAAGAGTCGAACACTTCGAAAAAATCACTAAATTCTTTAAGAAACTAAGAAGGTCTTGCGCTTTGAGTAATATTTAAAATTTAAGTAATTTAATTACTTTTTTTTAATTAGAATTTAAGTTATTTTCTATATATCACACGATATAATAACATGTTCGTTAAGAGAATATACTCCGTTATCACTTTTCTTTACTCTCGAATATGCTCTATGAACATATATACTTACCTTTAAGAAGAGTACGTGCTAACGAGACTTAGCCTCTCAAAAAGTCTCGAGTCTTCGAATTGTCATTTTATAATTTCTGGTAGAATTCACAATAAATTATCTTTAAAAAAAGTATCGTTATCATTTTTCTGCCTACCGAAAGATGAATTTTGGCTGCTTGGAAAGTTTAAAATGATTTAAGAAGGTGTTTCTTTTCTATTGAATATGATATATGAACATATATACCCACCACTAAGAATAGTACGTGCTAATGAGACTTGACCTCTCAAAAATTCTTGAGTCTTTGAGTTGTTATTTTATAATTTCCGATAAAATTCATAATAAATTATCTTTAAAAAAAGTATCGTTATCATTTTTCTCCCTACCGAAAGATGATTTTTGGCTGCTTGGAAAGTTTAAAATGGTTTAAGAAGGTGTTTCTTTTCTATTGAATATGCTCTACGAACATACATACCCACCTCTAAGAATAGTACGTACTAACGAGACTTGACCTCTCAAAAAGTCTCGAGTATTTGAATTGTCATTTTATAATTTCCGATAAAATTCATAATAAATTATCTTTAAAAAGAGTCTCGTTATTATTTTTTTGCCCACCAAAATTTTTTCTTGGCTGCTCGAAAAATTTAAAATGATTTAAGAGGATGTTGTATAAGGTTAGGATTTTGTATTGTCCAAATGTGACGAAGGCCCATGTGCAAGGATGCCCTATGTTTCCCTTTGTTTATAGCCCCCATAACAAAGAGCCAAAAATGCCTCCTCCTAATCACTCTTTTGCCCATATTTGAGCACATATCCCACCCAATAATCAAAGGCATGTTTGCTTTTTCTAATCAACACCCTTAAGATCACGACATCTGGCACTTAAGTGACCATCAAGATCAATAATTTTCCATCATCAAAGATTCAAAATAAGGACATTTCAAAGTCCTAAAGTCATTATATGCTGCACTAACGAAAAAATATAAGGTCAATTAATAGGCGCCAATAAGAATAAGAATAAAAGATCCAGTGGGTCCACGTCCATGTTATTGGAGGTACGGTGCATCCCCCCAACCCTCACGTTAATTTTGCATGGTTTTTAATTTGTATTTTTTTTTTCTATTACTAACATTTAGTATCTCAAGACTGATAACTAAGATTTAATTTAATATGTACAGAAAACTGGAAAGATTCATACATTCGTTGCAACGCACTCTCACCCGCAATCAGAATATAACAACGGGGAATCGAGCTCAGAACTAATCAGGAACAAATCAGACCGGAAAATGCCCTAATCACTTTTTTTTTTCAATCACTGTCAATTTTAGATGTCCAAGATTTAGACTAAGTCTAATAGTGCAAAAAAAAATCCGACATCAAGCTGTTGCAAGTCCATTTTAAGATCTTACCAATTATAAATCTTTAGTACAGTTGTTAGGATTTGAGGATCATTAATTGATGACAAATATTCTTTTGAATTCATTTGTTCAATGTTTTTCTTTTATCTTCACCAATAAAAAATGTTTTTCTTTTATGAAAAAATGAAAAAAAAAACACACACACACTCTTAATTCAAATCCCTGGCAACAGAGTGATCATATGATATGCTCTTAATTAATCATAGATAATATTTGCTCCCCACATTTACAAATTTTCCCCATGTTTGTTTTCTTCCCTTTTTTTAAATTTCCCTTCTCTTTGTTTTTATTAGGAAAAAATTTCCAGAAAGATTTGGGGAATATTTGCAGGATTTTAGGTAACGCATCACACAGGTTTTTTGCTCTCATATTATTTCCATTTTCAAAAAACTTACTTGGACGATGTCTGGTTAAATAAATCTCGACCATGGAGAGGGGGGTCTTGGGTCCCATCAAGCGATGACGAGGCCAAGTTCATATTTTTTTTTGGCTTATTATGTCAAGTGCACCAGGAATAAGCCACCAACTCTCAAAATGCATTATAAACGAAAATTTGTCTTAGATTGTTGCAGGAACAGGTACATCATTAAGTTTGTTACACCATCTGTCAGTCAAAGTTATTAACGACGTTAATTTTGATGACGTGTCAGTAATTGCACCAAATTAGTAATGGTAATTTAGGCAGTTTGTTCATTTTATTATATTTTCTTTTAAAACTCTTTCTTCTTCATTCTCTTCCCCTTTCCTGCCCAAGACTACCATTTCATTCTCCTCCACCATCTCCACTGCTCTTCCATGAAGCTCTTCACACTCAATTCCTTCCTCCACAACAATCCCATCTCTCTCTCTCTCCCCCTCTCTCTCTCTCAACTTCTCTAAATTCCAAATGGTGTCTTCCCATTTCCTGCCCAAGACTACCATTTGATTATCTTCCTCCATCTCCACTGCTCTTCCATGGCGCTCTCCACACTCATTTCCTTCCTCCACGACATTTCCTTCTCAAACAATGGTCAGCGCCGCCGAAATCCTCTCGGATTCTGGCAACACCTCTATGACTCTTACCCTAGACCTCGACTCCTTTACTGTCCTCGTCTCACGTTTTCTGTCTCTCACTATTTTTGGCTCCCAACAACAACGCCTTTTCTTTCTCTGGTCAGCCCCCGTTGACCCTTCTTGAATACCACCTCCTTCCCCAAGCTTTCTCTCTCCAGTCGCTTAGGTCTTTGCCTTTCGGCATCAAGATCTCGACTTTAGTCTCCGGATACTCCCTCACCATCATCACTTCTCCCTTCGACCACCGAGTCTCTCTCAACAACGCTACCCCCCCCCCCCCCCCCTCTTTCCCCAATTTTCGATGACGAGTCGCTGATAATTTTCAGAATCAGTAGGTTCTTGGACCCGTATTTTCAGAATTCGGGTCCGATTCACAGCTACAACCCCAAGAACCTTGTGTGCTTGGCCCGAGAGAGCCCCAACGAGCCTATGGAGGTAAGCGACGGTCACGTCCCATTTAACGAAGCAACTAATGCGCTGAGGTCAAGAGGTTGTTATGCCATGACTTCGTTTATTGAAATGCAATTTCATGGGGTTTTCTCTAAGTACGAGACGATGCTGACCGTGTTTGCTCCGTTTGATCAAGTTTTGATGAATCGAGTTGGGAACTTGAGTGAGCAGTCATCCATCTTTCACCGTCATGTGGTTCCCTGCAAGCTTTTACGAATTGCGAGAGAATGAAGAAGAAAGAGTTTTAAAAGAAAATATAATAAAATGAACAAAATGTCTAAATTTCCCTTACTAGTTTTGTACTACTACTGCCACGTCATCAAATTAACGGCGTTAATAATTTTGACTGACGGATGGTGCAACGGACTTGACGATGTACCTGTTTCTGCAACAACCTGAGGCAAATTTCCGTCCCTGTTGCATTTTGAGATTTGGTGGCTTGTTTCTGGTGCACTTTTTTTTTACCAAGCCAAGTTCCATATCTAAGTGTGCGGTTCTATATCCCACGTCAGATGTTAGAGGCTGACATGGCACCACTCTTTGTCTTGGGACACATGATAATGGCCCCCCGAGTCCACCAATAGGATGAAGTATAGAGTGGGAATCTTGAGCAGTGGAACCCTACCCCTTTTTAAGCCAAACCAAAATTTGAACCATATTCTAAATTTAAGCAATCTGATGCGTGTATCAAAACGCTTATAATTTATAATAAATAATAATCTTTTGCACTATGACTATAGATGGATCATTGTCTAGTCTCTTTGTAAGAATTTCGAGTATTTACTAAAACAAAGTGATTTAAATATCTTTGCAAAAAAATTCTCATATAGAAGGGATGGTGCATACTCATCTCTCTCTATCTCTCAGCAATTTGTTTAATTTTGAAGAGGGAAGTGATAAATCACACTTTTAATTATTTTCATTCCATTCTTATTCATTCTATTTATCAGTCACGTGATGTAAATAATATCTACATGAAGCGAGCAAAAAAGTATGAAAATTACTTATCTTTTAGGTTGCAAGCAATGACATGAGTCTCATCCACATTGTTGATAATAGTCATAATATAAGATACGAAACGACATCTTCTGATGATGATTATGATTAAGTTAATCAAAAGAGGTTAGGAAAGTGCTTAATTAGACAAACAAACAACAAATTTAATTTGTTACTAATTAAGTTCTTAATTGCTAGCTTTTTGCACTATGACAATATATTGATGGATCGGTGTCTAGTCTCTTTGAAAGAATTTCGTTTATTCACTAAATAGCGTGATTAGAAAAACCTTTGCAAAAAAAAAAACTACTCGTAACATACAAAGAACAAGTGTATACTCCTCATCACACTCTTAATTCTTCTCATTTGCTTCTTATTCATTTTATTTATCGGTCACATAATATAAATAATAAGTGCATAAAGCAAGTAGAAAAAGTGTGAAAATCACTTACTTTTCCGGTTGCAAACAATGACACGAGTCTCATCCATATCATTGATAATAATCATAATATAAGATACAAAACGACATCTTCTTTGATGATTATGATAAAGTTAATCAAAAGAGGTTAGAGAAGTGTTTAACTAGACAAACAGACATCAAATTTAATTTGTTACTAATTAAGTTCTTAATTGCTAGATTTTGGCGTCTCATGGAGCAAATTAATCAAAAGGCAAAAAGCAAAACACTTTAGGACGGTGTGGAAGTCCGACGTGGGAACCTTTTATCTTGTAACTTTTGTTTCATTAATTAACTCATCATAACTTACAACTTTAATTTGTTACTAATTAAGTATGGGATTAGCTGGTAATCATTGTCTTTAAGCATGTCGTTAATTGGTTTAAAGACTTAATCCACGTACTGATTAAGCTTCTTTCCATGGGGCGATTCATTAATGGAGTCGGGCGATGGGTGACCATTTTGGTGGTGCTTAGTTAAAGTAATATGATTCCGTAGCTGTCACGGCGTCACATGCCAAATGCTAAAGCTGGATTAGCGACGTACTTACTCGCAACTAATTCTTAATTAACACTCTCTTTAATTAATCTGTCGACTCGAACTTTTGGATTTGTAATTTTTTAATTGCGGAATGCTTTGGATATATGTTGTGAACTTTTTATTTTAGGGTACAGGTAGTACAGTTGTTAGAGGCTGCCACGTACCACGGATGTTTTTGGTTAGTATAATTCGGGACTAGATTGTCGTTTTGTGATTTGTTTAATTTAAGGTAATTAATTAATACAAAAACATCATCGGATGGGGTTGCAACATAGTGTGCCTCGTACTGGAAACAAGGTACAAGCATGGTCTTACATGGGTCAGGGTTTTCGTAGCCGTGTGCATGGAACATATAGTCTACACTACAGAGATTAGCTAGAGATTATGATTAATCTTGTGATTTGTTACCGGTTAATTAGCTTCACTAATTGTGTAATTAGGACATGCTTACCGTCCAATGTCAGAACACCACCACCATGCATGTTTTGTTTTCTCCTAACTTACATCCCACTTTGATTACATCCCACTTTCATCATATCTCTTTATACTATCTTTTTAATTTATAAAATTGTCTTTTATACATATTATAATTCAAACTGTTTATTTTTCAAAATCATCATGTCAAGATCGGTAAAAAATAAATAAGATTGGAGGTAGTGTAGTAATTATATATATCAACTAACTGGACAGTTCTCTATAAGAATCTTAATTCTCACTAAAATAGTTGATTTATTTAACACATATGAATGATAAAAAACTATTTTCAATCTTATTGATTTTTTACGGATATGATCTTACTAAAATCTTTGATTTATTTGACAAATATAAATGACAAAATGATTTTACATATTGTTAATTTTGTACGGATCAGATGATCTTGCTAAAATCGTTGATTTATTTAGTACATATGAATGGATAAAACAATCTTCAATCTTATTGATTTTTTACGGAGATGATATTTACATAATGATTTAGAGAACATTAACGATCCCGATTATGATATATGTATAAAAATAATTTGATTACACATGCTAACTTTATTGACTAAGAAACTAAGCTCAATAAAAATACGTACTTTTTTTTTTCAAATAAACAATAAATAATCATGCAATAAAATACAATAAAATATATTTAAATAACAACAAGCTAGCTTATTTTTTACTTAGATAAGATATCATATTATCTCTAAAAAATTTATCGTGAGTTTTATTTAAATGTTGAATGAATTAATAAATTGGTTGTACATAAAGCTAACATATATAAAATAAAGCATTTGCTATATTTTCGAAGAGGATGACAGGCAAAAAAGAAATCGAAAAGAAAAATCCAGAGAGGACTTAATTGTAATTAATGAAACAGCTTACCTGATTATTCTCTAATTAATCCCATTTCCCTTGATTATCAAGCATCTTCTAATTATATAAAGAGATTATATTGAAATTAAGGAGAGGAGGACGGTGACTGTACAGTTGTACAAACACCGGCGGTCTTAATACCATGAAGAATCATTAAGGCGGTGATTGATTTTGGTTTTGGTCGCGTTGCTTGAAAGTCAGACTGTTCGTGTTTTTCTTTTCGTTGAGTAACATGCAATAATTAATTTACTCGCTCTTGCTTTCTCGTAGGTTCTTTGTATTTTGGTTCGCTCTGCGGTGGTACAATATTATTATGCACTTATATACAAAGCTACATGTATAATATAGGTACAAACTTTCAATGATCATGTTTGATATTTGTCGAAACGATCTAAAAAAATAACACACAATAATATAATTTGAATCCCGACCCTAAGCATTATCAAGGCAATAACTGTCCGAACAACTAATCTTTACAATTCTACAAAAGGGAAAACCTAATTCAATCAACTCGAAATATAGCAGCTCGATTTATTTGCACAAGCCAAACTATAAAAAAAAAAAATTAGTCCAAAAAAGGTACAAATGAGCGATTTCTACCATTGCCAGTCTCTATAACTTCTGTTATTATTGTCTCTATTCTGAATATGACAAGAATATCGTTCACCATTATATGACAAATATTTGAATTCAACGTGATTGACACTATCACTACAATAAAAGATCACAATTGCTTGATTAAAATTCACCGAGCCGCATTACGAACTATCACTCCTAAATCGGGATCGAGACATCATGATAATAGACGGTAAAATGAGAATTAAAGAAGAACAAACTTTATTGAAACTAACACCACTGCCGATTGAATTACTAAGGGAAAGCCCCTGGACCCGTAAAAGGTCAGCCGACAAATTTTTTAAAAACATAAATAAATTTCTGTGTTGAGAAGGCTGGAGTTTTTTATCCTTTAATTGACTAATGGTTTGATTTATTTATTTTTATTTCATTATATACATATACGTACGATCCAAAAAGAATACATTTGAAACTAAAAAAAATGAAATTATTGATACTCTATTTACTTTTTGTCATTCCAGCGAGGGAAGATGGAGATGAGGGATTGGGTTCCGTGCAGCCGAAAGGAGAAGACAGTACAGATAGAAATGCACTATCGTTATCGCCTTAGCAACCCACCACCTCTAGGTACAAGAAAAAGTCATTTTTTCGTCAAATTTTCAGAGGTTTATAAATTTTATTATTAAGAACAGACATATATTATATTAATAATATTTTAGTCAAATTTTTAAATATTTTTATTAAAAATAAGAGTAAGATATCTATTTAGGTGTGCTTATAAGGTAAAATAACAGGTCAAGTAGAATTGGGTTTCATTTTGATTGGATAGAGGGAATTGCATAATGAAAAGATAATTCTATCTTATTTTAACTGAGATTGTTATGAATTTTAACCGAATAACTGTCGTTATATATTTAGATATAATTTAGAGACGTATGTCATTAATAAATTTTTAGACGTAAACGATAGCTTAAATTTGTATAAAATTCAAAATCCGTAGTAATAATTTTCATATTTTATGAATTTAATCCATATAGAGATGATTAGATTGTTGATCATCACTAATATTATTATCAATTCAATTCATTTCCTCATCGTCGTCCATATAACTGATTAACTACTAGCTAGCTAGTATTATGAGCTCATGGGTATACCTGAAAGTAATAATTGGAGTAAGATGTTGAATTGATGCACCTGATATTGTTCACGTATATAGAAATCATCACATGATGCCACACATGGCAACTTCTATATATATCTATCAATCTATCTCTCATCTATCAGCCTAGCTATGCGGCTATGCCCAATCAAATGGCCAGCTACATATATTTTGGCAGATTCAG
This sequence comes from Prinsepia uniflora, assembly GCA_032719365.1. NCBI lineage: Eukaryota > Viridiplantae > Streptophyta > Magnoliopsida > Rosales > Rosaceae > Prinsepia > Prinsepia uniflora. The sequence goes on along the minus strand of CM064868.1, from coordinate 78,181,456 downwards.
CCCAAACCCTAGCTTCTGCTTCTCATTATATATATATATATATATATACATATGCATAGTGAATGCTGATTCCCAAGAAAATCGATCCCAACTTAGCTAGCTAGCTAGTTGCAGCAGCACACAGATATGCAAATTAAAAAATCGAGAAAGATCGAGGGCATGGCACTAGTGAATCATATGTGCATATGCCTCCAAGCTCTCGTGCATGCATTAACGCCCGCCCACTTCTCTTCAATCATTAACAACATATTAATAAATAAATGGATTTCAAGTCAACCTATTAATTTCTACATATAATTTGACATGATTCGATATATAATTTGAAATTCACACGAAATTTATTTGGGTCAATACAAACGATTTTTTGATTATTTTCAGATCAACTAGTTATGACATGTTTAATAAATAAGTGTGTTTCAGGTCAACATATTAACTTCTATAATAACATATTAACCCGTTTAATAAATAATTTTTGACACGATTCGATATATAATTTGAAATTCACACGAAATTTAGTTGGGTCAATACAAACGATTTTCTGATCATTTTCGGATCAACTAGTTATAACATGTTTAATAAATAAGTGGGTTTCGGGTTAACCTATTAACTTCTATAATGACCTATTAACCCGTTTAATAAATGAGTAAACTGCAGATTAGCATGTTAACTCGCATATTGACTTATATATTCATCTATTTAATAAATGTGTCATTACTAACTCATATATCTACCATTTGATTTACCTATCTAAATATCTAGTAAATATAAATATATATATATATATATTTAATAAGTTAAACATATTAAACATGTTAAACAGGTCAAACGGGTCAAACGAATCATATATTAATTGAGTTTTGAGTACGACCTGTTTATTAAATGGGTTACATGAGTTACCTAATACCTGGGTCATTAACAGGTTGGTTCGGGTTAGATATCATTGACACGATTATTAAACGGGTCGGATTCAGGTTGGATATATGTGGGTAAAAATAGAATTCGTGACACGACACGAACCTGACAACACGGCCCATTTTCCAGCCCTAGTGTCAATAGCGAAGTCAGGAATGTATATATCGCCATCGATTAATTTTTTTTAGTGAAAGCTAATTGCATCGATCTAAATCTACTAAAAATCTACTAAGTATTTTAAGAACAAAAAAATGATAGTAATAACTTCATACTGAATTTTAAGCAAATCTCAAACATAATACACCAGTGCACACAAACATACCAATAAGAATTCAAGCTATATAATCTAAACAACATAATCACTAGAGTGCCTACAAAAACACTGATGGACTTGAACCAAAAAAAAAAACCCCTTAATTGTCTTGCAAAATAAGTCAGGTTAGACTAGAACGACGTGTATATGTTTTCTTTTCGATTACTTAATTTTTGAACTGTGCTGATTTTTTTATCTATTAATTATATATATTAAAGGAAAATACTTGCATTTCACTTTGGTGGTACCATATTTTCGATTTATCGAATTCTCTTTATACATATATTATAATTGGAACTCTTTATTCTCTAAATCATCATGTCAAAATCATCACCATAAAAGATCAACAATATTAGAAGTCGTTTAGTCATTCATGCGTATGAAATAAATTAATGGTTTTAGTGAGAATTAAGATATTTCTAATAGACGACTGTTCATTTAGTTGATACATATGAATGACTAAACGGTCTTTTATCTTGTTGAATTTTTATGAGATGATCTTAATATGATAATTCAATAAATCAAAAAGGGTTATACGAGAATGTACTACCAATATGGGATATTGTAAGTATTGTCCAATATAAAATACCGATTATTTATGCCCCATATATATACATATATATCCTACCTGGTTAGCTGTCTTAATTAGGAGCTAGGACCTTCTCGTTTAATTTCCTTAATTAACATATATATATATATATATATATATATATATTCTCCCTCTAGAGAATCAAATATATATATATATAGACTCATATATAATTAAATTACGGACTCATATATCTAGCTAGCTTGCATTCCCATTTCCATTAGAGGGTCTTGTAGTGTGAAATGAGGGACACACATAAGACTGCTCATTAATTTTTGTACCATTTTAAATTACCATAAATTATTCGAAATGATTGGCTAGTTTCACTTATACATCAACAAGATTTGGTTGTTAATGGCCGTTTAAGGAGAGAGTTAGTCATTTATCGTATAAAAAATATGAACAAATCAACCTATATATAATATTACTTCATGTGGTGTAGTTCAAGTTTAATTAGACCAATGAAAATTCAAACATTTTGACTTGATTCGTAATTTAGACAAATTTTTCTCAACTCAATCTATGCCCAACTCTACCGGCGATAATTATAAGTGGTGTTATTTTTTTTTTTTTGAAAGTATATAAATGAGAGGGAGGCATGTTACATTTGATTTGCCGGATTATGTGGACGACTTTGTCTTCACCCTTTCTGTATTTTTGTGATTTACAAAACAACGGCGCACATGGAAACTACGATGGACCTTCGAATCATTCACCAACCTGAAAACCCCATCTTCTCCCACTCCCTTTGTCCTCAGATTAGCTCGGACGTAATTAACTAAATTGGTTGGTTACCTAATGACCGATTGCAAAGAGTGTACTGTCGTCCTCCTAGTTAAAAAAAAAAAAAAACTATTAAAGTATACCGAGTTTTTCACTAACGCAACAATCTAATGTTATTCTTTTACACTAATACGATAGTCAGTCTATAAGCAACGAGACAACGAGACCCGAAAAAACCGATTTAACCGGTCAGGAACCGAACCAAACTCGTTTAGTCAGTTTTCAGTTTAAATTGGGATTGGGGCTGAGAACTGAAGAGACTGAAACCAGTTCAGTTTCGGTTGTGTTTGATAGAGTCGCCATACCGATGATGATGCCCACAGATTTGATTATGATTCCACTTAAAAATTAGGAAATAAATACTTTGTATTTGTTTATTTATTTTTTAATAAATTTCTTATAATATGAGCTGCCCATACTTAAAGTTGCATCAAAGAGTACAAATCCATGGGTGCAAATGGAATGTACTTTTAAACACGAGCATCCCTACGAAAATAATTGACAAAACCTAACAATGCCTGTCCAAATATTTTATTTATTCTGTTTAATTATTATCTATATCTTCACAAATAAATAAGATATTATTAACCAAATACAATCAAGTCCAAATGACAACTAGCTAGGTAATATTCTTGGTATCTGTAAAACCTAGCTCTAGGGACGAGACTCGCCATCGGCAATTATCCGGCGACTAGCCCGTCGGTAGGCAAATTAAAAGCAATGTCATTAAAGAAAAATGAGACAAGAGTACAATAGAGCTGATAATTGGCCGTATCATGCCGGATTTGTGTCGTGTTCTGATCTCTGTTTTACCTAAATATGCTCAATCTAAATTTGATATGTTTCATAATCGTGTCAAGTATGTCCAACTTGTACGTACCCCACTTATTAATGATCAGCTAGATAATCTGTGTAAGCTATTTAGTAAATAGTTTGTGGTTGAAACTCAATTAATCTGTAATTTATTTAACACATTTAAACTATAAGATTTAGTGGGTATATAGATAGTTAAATAGGTGATATATGAGTTAGTGATTGATACGTTTATTAAACGGGTTAATATATAAGTCATTATACGAGTTAACAGGTTGATCTGAAATCTACTCGTTTATTAAACGGGTTAACAAGTTAATCCAAAACTCATCCATTTATTAAATGTGTCATAACATGTTGATAAAAAAATAACCCAAAACTTTAATCTTATAGTTTGACATGAATAAATTTTGCGCAGGTTTTAAATCGTGCCAAAAATTGACACTCTTAAATTCTAAGTACTAACATGCCATGCCCTCGACTTAGCTATGTGAATTGAACTATAAATATGGTCTGCCTTGAACAAGAATATACAAATTAAGCCAATGCCCCATGAATTATATATATATATATATATATATATATATATATATATATTGTGATGAAGAAACAAAGAGATGGGTGGCATGACCTTCGACTCACAGTACTTATGCGAAATTAATCTCATATCAAATACAGATAAAACAATGTAGCAGCAAACTGAACTTGTGGATTGGGATTTTTTTAATTTTGGAATGCTTCGATCCGATTTTGTTGTGAGCTTTTTATTTTAGGGTATAGACAAGGATTGAAATATCAATATCGACGAATATATCGCTAGTCAAATTTACGTATATCTCGCCCCAAATATCGGTATCGATATCGATATCGTTAACGGTCAACAAAAATGACAGAAATTTGATCCAAAAGTTGGAAATTTGGAATAAAACTTTGGGAAAAACTTAAGTACCCAATAATAGTTATATATGACTAATAAAAATTATAAAATAACTTTAATATAATAAATATATGATGAATAATATGATACAATAGGGTTCTGCTGATAATTAATAATATAAAATTTTAAACATAAATATAAATTGAAGTGAATTACTATAATTGAATGTTAGTATAGTGAAAAATATAAAAATAAGCATAATAATGAAATTTACATTTACATAATAATGTAGAGAATCATTGAATTTTACTAAAAAATAAATAATTTCTATTAGATTCGAAATTGTATTGGACTCTATCTATTAGGACCCAAATAGATAATAATAATAGATGTTAATAATAATAATAATACGATTTTGAACACTTAATAATAATAATAATATATGTTAATAACATTATACTAATATTTAATGAATAATGAACTTTTTGTGAAATAAAAAAGAAATTACAATGCAATAGTAATAATAATAATAATAAATTATTAAAAATGTAAAAATCAAAAAGGGGGTCACATCTCGTCTCCATCGGATAAAAAAAAAGGGACGACACCTCTTCATTTAACTAAAAGGAGAGACTATGAGAGACTAGAAGTCTCCCTAACATAAGATAATAAGAAAAATCAAAATGAAGTGTTTTGAATTTATCTATTTTAAATTCATTCAGATGTTCTCCCTCCCCGAAGCCTTCTTTCTTTCAGTCTTCTTCTCTACCCAGCAAGACTAGCCACCGCCCAGTCCAATAATGGCCTCCGCCTGCCGCACGTCGCCCACTCGGCTTCTGTGGTTCTTATTCCAGAAAGTCCTTCATTGTTAAAGCTTCTGCAGAGGAGGTTCCCCTTGTTGGAAATATACCTCCTAATTTTGAGGATGCGGCTGTTTTTGACCAGGAATTCATCAAGGTTAGATATGAAACTCGCCATTTTGTTCTGATTTACGCTGAAATTTCTTACCCTTTGCCTCAATTTGGAGTTCGTGCTCAGGAAATTTCTGCGAAACTCGGTGAATTTCGATGAAAATGGCCAATATACTTCGATATTGGACGAAAACATTAATATTAGGGGAAGAAATTTCTTCCCGACGGCTGTTTTTTCCGATATATCCATCAAAATATCAGTCAAACCGCTTATATTTCAATCAGTAGGTATAGGTAGTAGTAGTACAGTCATCAGAGGCAGCCACGTACCGGATGTTCTTGGTTAAGAGATATTAGACAGTACTGATGTCCACACGGGCTTTATGGAGTTGGAAAGCCGGGGTGATCCAGCTGCCACAACTGCACTGGATGCCTGCCCAATTGAAGTAACCCAAACGAGCTTCGCAATGTGCACAAAACAACTTTCCCGCAATTGCACCTTCTTCAACTGCTTTCATCCACCCTAGGGACTCGACAAAAATGGATGAACATTCAGTATCTTCAGACATGTTATTTGAGATGCTACTTTTTCGCTTGCGCCAGCGGAATAATTCTTCACCCAGACCTGAAATGTGATCCACAACAATGTCCTGCACTGCAACAAGTCTTCGGCATTTCTTGCAGCGGAAGACTGGTTTACATGGTGCTTGTTCAGTGCGAGAGGCAAATTTACAACTGTCTATTCTATCTCCAAGATGATAAGATTCACCCAATACTTGCAGACGAAAAGCCTTATACACGGGGCTGCCATGATCAACCTTGAAGCCCATTTCCTCATACATTTTTAGCCGACTTAGAAAACCGTCATTGGGGCAAACACACTCACAGCTTTGCCGCAGGGATTCTAGTGCACCTTCTTGTGATAAATGTTCAGTCCTCATCAGATATGCTGTAATGATAGCTGCACTTGTAGAAACACCATCAACACAATGGACCAAAACAGACCCCTTTTTTCTACTCTTATCAATAAAATCCAGACAAACATCCAAATAATCCAACCAATTTTCTTTCTCCGTATCTCTCAGCTGTACCCCCATCCTTACCACCTTTAAATCCTTGCCAGCATATTCCAACAAGTACAAAAGCTTATCAGACAGCAAACCACTACTTGTCCCATCACCAGAATCGTTCTCAGATCCCCCAAAGTAGACCTTTTTAATTTCCTTCGAGGGAATAGTGAGACCTTCCCGCCATTCAGAGAAAAATGATATTGATTTGATGCTGAACTAAGGACTGATACAATATGTGTGATCTCTGTGCTACCATTTTTTAGAATCTCTGCTGCATCACCCGATGTTGCCAATAAATAGATTCTCACCAACGGGGTAGGGCATCACTACTAACAAATGATGGAATTTTCCAGAGCCCAAGATGATTAAAACGAGAAACTTTAGATGTTCCCCTTTTTCCTTTTTTGACTCTATGCTATTGGGAATATTACTATTAGCTCAATTCGCAAACTGGGATGATTCAGGCGACGAAGAAATTACTACCTGCCTCTTATCACCTTCTCTTCTTAAAAAAGGCGGCCTCTTTTGCTAGATAACAGAAAAAAACAATATCAAAAATTAAAAACCTTGGAATTAATCACTAACATGTTATATTCTCAAAGGAATCAAATTTGCTTCTCATTTTTTGGAAAAGAATTCACTCAATATTAGTATACGGCCAACTTTACAGGTAAGAATTATATAAGCGGTTTTGTTTTTCGTCATTGATAACGTAGTATTTTAAAACTGTCAATAAAAAACTAATTTATAACATAGGTCGTAAAAACTTACACACGCATGCAACACACTCTTGGTCACAATCAAGACATAACCCAGAATATCGCATGCCAAACACCTATTCGACTTAAATATGTTGAAATTATTACTAATACGACAATTTAATAATATTTTCTTATATTATACAGCAAGTAATCTTATATTTGATTCTTATAACGAATGAATATGATATCCTGAAACTAGGATGGGTTGTGTTTGATAGAAGCCCCATACCAGATGATGATGTCCACACGATTCGATCATGATTCCACTTATAAATTAGTACATAAATATTTAGTATTTGCTTCCTTTTTAATGAAACTTCTTGTAATATGAGCTGCCAATACGTGAAGCTGCAAATGGAATGTAATTTTAAACACCTGCATCCCCATGAACATAGTCAATATCTTCACAAGTAAATAAGATCTATGAACCAAATACGTGAAGCTGCAAATGGAATGTAATTTTAAACACCTGCATCCCCATGAACATAGTCAATATCTTCACAAGTAAATAAGATCTATGAACCAAATACGTGAAGCTGCAAATGGAATGTAATTTTAAACACCTGCATCCCTATGAACACAGTCAATATCTTCACAAGTAAATAAGATCTATGAACCAAATACAATCAAGCCCAAAATGACAACTAGGTATTTGGCATCTGTAAGCTCTAGCTCCTAGCATACATAGAATTCAGACATAACCTGAAGAAAACGCAAATGAGTAAACGCCATTTACCATGAATACCTCCAAACTGATCAAAAGCCAGAAGTGTGCATGATTTAACGTATGCAATAAGCTTATCAAGAGCACCAAGAGTCGCAAATGACAAATGGGATGGCTTTTTGGGCCTGCATATATCAATAAATTTAAATTATCAAACACAAACAAGTGGTAGCAAAAACTTTTTAAGTTTTAACAAATCAGATTTCCAGAAACACAGTTAAGAAAACAGAAGCAAGATTCAAAGTTCAAAGCAACAGCAAACTGTAGAAAATCTTCATTTGACACCAACAGAAAGAGAACTCAACACACACAAATCAAAATCTGAACCCAGTGAGGTCAGAAACCGTAAACCAATTGAATCAGTGGGAAAGTTAAATATAAATAGACGGTCTGACTGATCAAAAGTCAGAAAAAAAAATTAATTAAAACAAACAATAAAAATTTACTTGAAAAATCACCCAAAGTCAAAGCCAAAGCCAAATTCTCCTTCCTGCTCAAGCCTTCCAAATTCCCGTTCCTTCTCTTCGTTCATTTTTTTTTTAATTAATTTTCCATAGGCTAACAGACCATAAGTAGGGGTTTTTATTTCTATCCATGAAAAGTTGCTACTTCTTTCTAATCTGTAGGCTCTTATGTTAAAGATTGCAATTTGAACTTGCTGTTGTGCATCTTTAACAATAATCAGTTCCTAAAAATAAAGTTTTAAAGAAGACGCAAATAAGTAAACGCCATTTAGAGTAATTACCTCCAAATTAGTGCAACACAATAGACGTTGGAATGGTCACATTCAAGAAAGCAATATTATAAATCAATTAAGGAAGATCTAAATCATTATTGTGTATTGTCTTTCGTGTGGTGATTGCAAGGGAACCAAAACACAGATGAAAACGAAATTGAGAAGAAATTGGGAAAAAAAAATTCAAACACCAAAAATTTGCCCGAAAATTTCTTCAAATGTAACAAATTCTTCCTCAATCCTTGCAAAATAAACCTACATCATAACTTTCATTGAAGATATCAAGAAGAAAAAAAGTACAATACTATGTTCATTACAAAAAAAAGTTACTATGCTGACAAAAAATAAGACGACAAAATATATTTTGTCGGCTAAATATGTCTTAGACAACAAATTCTTATATTTGTCGTCTAGATTTTGGCTCAATATTTCTCACAAATGTTTTATCTTAGCCAACAAAATTATTTGTTGTAATTTATATTCACAACAAATTTATAATTTTGTCGTTCACTATTTAAATAAGTCTTAGACGACAAATTTTTATATTTGTTGTCTATATTTTAAATCAATATTTGACACAGTTTTTATCTTACCTAACAAAATGCAAGAATTGAGCGAACGACAAAGACAAAGGAGCTGATTCAAGTTATATATGATCCAATAAACAGAAAGGTAACTGATTACACGTGCACATCCTTATAGCTAATGACTTGTTTGAAACTATATATTTGAATATTGTAAAACTGAACTTGGTGAACTTCTTTAATGACTCTATCAAACTTTGTATGGTGGATATCAAGTAAACTTTTGCTGAAGAATGGCTCTTTCAAATCTTGCTTGATAAATTTTGGAAACAGGATGCGTTAAATTAGTAAGCATTTAACATCTGCTCACAAAGTTTCTAAACTTGACGACAAAATTTTTTGTTGCAAATAGAATCTTGTCAATTTGCCGACGCAATTTTTTGTAGTGAATATAGCTACGACAAAATATTTTGTCGTCAATTTTGTTGTATTGTTTTCTTACGACGAATTGTTTTGTCGTTATGGGAAACTTACGACAAAATATTTTGTCGTTATGGGAAACTTACGAAAAAATATTTTGTCGTTAACTTTGTTTTGATGTGGTCTTACCACAAACTATATTTGTTATCCATATAATCTTACGACGAAATATTTTGTCGTCCACATAATATTATGACAAAAGATTTTGTCGTCCACATAATATTACAACAAAAGATTTTGTCGTAAGTACTCTGTCGGCAAGTGATCTAAGCCAACAAAATGCAAATTTTCGTCGGCTATTATCTTTCCCGACGAGCCTATAACAACAATATAATCGACAAATGTTTTTGTTGTCATAGACTTTTACCGACAAATTTTGGTCTTTGCCGACAAAATAATTTTGCCGGCATAGCAATTTTTTCTCCTAGTACGTTGGAATTCTCCCTTCAATCTATGAACTAAGTACTAAAGTGACAAAACCCATAGGAATTATTTAAAATTTAACCATTTTGAAATTCTACTTTTATATATACAGATACACAAAATCTAATAGTGTCAAACATCATTCGAAGTTCTCCAGCATCATCATAATATCAGAAAAACTAACAACCATGGCCAGAGAACATGTGCAATTTCTTTAACCAAATTAAAATTTTCAGTGTTCAACAAAAAGAAAATTTTTAGAAAGCTCAAACTTGAGAATATTTGACTCAGTGCGTCGGCCAGAACAAGCACCAAGGTCATATATCATAATCAACACTAAATTTATTGATAGCTTCAAAATTATCAGGTGAAGAAGTACTTGAAAAAGCAAATAGCTGCAAGCCCGCGTAGGATTTGGCTTCGTAGAGATCGTATCTGAAACCTTCAAAGTCTCCCTTGTGCGCCTTAAACCAACCGGAGTTGGGGTTTTACAGCGGCACAGTGATAAGGTCAAAAGTATCGCAGTCGTTTGATTGTGTGCAAGTTTTGAAAAATGGGCTCTTCTTTCTGCAAATATATAATTGGGCTTTTTAACTGTTACGTGTTTCAATATGGGCTTCCCAAGTAAAACAATAGAATCGGGCCCAAATTGCATATCTTATAAAGCCCATTTTTTATTTATTAAACTGAGAACGATTAGATATAATCTTATAAATATACTAGCTAGAAAACCCCTTCTTATGATATGCATGATTTTTGAAAAGGAAAATATTTAATCAGATATATATATCAACTAAATAGACAGTTTACTATAAGGATCTTAATTTTTACGAAAATCATTGATTATTTGGTATATATGAATACAAAACGACCTCCAATTTTGTTAATTTTTTTACGGATATGATCTTAACATGATGATTTAAATAATTAATAGTTCTGATTATGATAATATATACAAAAACAACTTAATAGATTGAAAGGATGTTATGAAGAAGTACAGCTAATATGGGATGCAAGTATTGTCCTTTTGAAAAATGTATAGATTCTGCTAGTTTAGAATAACATGAATCTCTAAGTTATAAAAACTAAAACTAAAAATTTTCCCAAAATAAGATTTGAATTTACGGGTGGTTAGTTGACAGTCGACTGTTCTACCGCGTAATAGGGGTGTTAATCAATTTTCCAACTTCATTTATTTTGTTAAAATCGAAACAACCCGATTAGGGAGCCACTTCGCTTTGGTTCGATTCCCTATCCTAATCCCGATTTCAAACGAAAACTAGTTGAATCGGTTTGGTTTAGTTCTAGATTTATTTAACCGATTTTTTTTTGGCATAATGACTGAGAGTGAGCGAGAGGTGTGGCTCATGAGGGTTCAATTGAGATTAAGATTGAGCGAGGCGATGCTAATGACTTTCGACTTTCGATCGTTCGAGACAAAAATAGTGAAGACCGCAATTAAGATTGAGCGATGAAGGTGATGGAGATGGAGATGGAGGCGAAGATAGAGAGGTTGAGGAAGAGATTGAGACTCAATATAGGTTCGACTGTTTAAGACCTCGAGGCTTCGAGCAATGCTTGGTGGTGGGGGCGAATCAGGCAGTGGGTGCAAGGCATAGGCCATCAGCGCGAGTCAGACATGATGGGCATAGGTCATGCAGGTGCGTGCTTGAGATGCCAATATAGGACCCGATTGGATTTGGTTTTGGTGAGGAAGAGATATGAGGGTGTCTTCGATGATATTAAATAGGAGAAAGAAAGGAAGATTTAGTAAGGTTGTGACTCGTGAAGTTTTCTCTTTAATGATATCGAAGAGGAGATGGAGTGGACGAGGAGGGTATCGAAGAAAAGTAAGAGAAAGAGAGCAGCGAGGGAGACAACTTATCTCTGAAGTGGTCCCAGGACTTCAATACACTGACATTTGAATAAAAAATAAGGGTATGCTATTCAGTTCGATTTAGTCCAGCTTTTGGTTGCTGAAAATAAAAACCAAATCGATTATAGTTCATTTAGGTTTTTTTTTATTGATTTTTGATTTTTTTACTCAATTATACTTTTTTGGGTACGATTTCAATTCGGTCCAAAATTTCAGTCCATTTTAACGAATCAATAAACAGCCTTACCACGTAAATCTTCTTAAACAAATCAATCTTCACTCTTATGTGAGCTCTTTTAAAATTGTTAATGAAAATATCTTGGAATGCTTGATTGAAATTTGTATTCTGGTGTCCATCTATATTGAAGGAAATGATTCCCATAATAATGTCTCCAAAAAAAAAAAATGAATGACTGTGGTCCAAATAGATTCCTTGTGTCACTCTGAAAAGTGATTTTATATGGACCCTATAACCAAAAAACTCTTTTACTTTCTCCAAATGATATTCACATATATCAAATCAACCACATGACACCCAAATATTTAGTGGCAAACGGCGATTGTTTTCGTCATCTGGGAAAATTTATATACGCGTTTCATCACATTTTTATCATAATTAGAAAATTCACTAATAGAGATCAAAACTGAGACGAGCGGGAAGCTAAATGAACTCCATTCAAATTTGTGAACTCCATTCAAATTTGTTCAAGGATACCACTCTCGTATTCACATAAACACAAATTAATCGACTAATTTCACTTAAAAATCCTTTTTCGTTTATGAAAACGAAGAGATTATAAAGGCTCCTTTTTCTTCTCCTTTCACAGATGAAAAGCCCTCAAAGTTGCTTAAAATATCGGCCCACATACAAAAGCAGCCAAGACAGGACAATGACTGCGTTGGTTTGTTATGTTTAAACTTTGAAATAGGTTAGGATGTTCAAACTTTAGCCAACCTTATGGATAAGTCGGATTTACGTTTATGTGTTGCCCGACATTACATGTTATGTGTTTAATTTTGTTTATTATCGATTTAAGACTTAAGTAAAAAATTAGAGCGATAAATAGTATGTTAAAATCTAATTCGAATCCATTAGATTTGCACTTAAGAGTTGTAATTTTTCTCACATAATCTTTAAAAACGACATTTCATACAGTTGTGTTTGTTATTAACGATTTTTATTTTGTTGTTAAAGATGTATGAATAAATAATTTTTTGTTTTTATTGTTAAAGATGCGTGATACACTTTTTCCTTATAGCAAGTTGAAAGTCATAGCTAAAGCTTTAATCGACTCACATTATGACCTCGTTTAATATGCATTATTATACTGAATATTTAAGTAGGATAAGCTAATATATTCAATGGATAGACTAATCTGTCGACCGGATAGACTAATCTGTCCATCGGATAGACTAACTATTTAGTCAGGTGTTTGATATTTTGTCGAGTTAAAATATTGACTATATTATAATAGACGGATTATATTATAGTAGCTGATATGAAATACTTATATCTTAAATATTAATTATGTATGTTATTATTATGATTTATGATTTTTATTATTAATACTATTTATTAAATTATTACTAATTATTATTTTTATTATTGTTACACTTTTTAAAATTACTTATCACAGACCACTTAATACAAAAAAATTTAAAAATATTATTTTACCGTATCTGCATTATATAAAGATATTCAATCATATTAATTTATACGATGACCAATTATTACTTACAACCAAGGATTGAAATATCGATATCGACGGATATATCGCTCGTCAAATTTACGGATATCTCGCCCCAAATATCGGTATCAATATCGATATCGTTTACGGTCAACAAAAATGACGGAAATTCGATCTAAAAGTTGGAAATTTAGAATGAAACTTTGAGAAAAACTTAAATACCCAATAATGGTTATATATGATTAATAAAAACTATAAAATGATTTTGATATAATAAATATATGATGAATAATATGATGTAATATGATTCTGACGATGACTGATAATATAAAATCTTAAATATAAACATAAATTAAAGTGAGTTACTATAATTGAATGTTAATATATTAAAAACATAACAATAAACATACAAAAATTTAATATAAGAAAAATGATAAAATAAGTTTAAATATATTTAAAATTGGAAAAAAAGATGAAAAAATAGGATCAAACTTTGTTTAAAAATTGGAAGTAATTGATATATTTAAAATTGGATAAAAAATGAAAAAGAAAAAAACCCAAACTTTGTTGAAAAGTGGAAAAAATGAATTCAAATGGATAAAAAAGGAAAAAAAAAATGAATTCAAATGGATAAAAAAGGAAAAAAAGAAATGAATTCAAATGGATAAAAAAGGAAAAAAAAATGAATTCAAATGATAAAAAAGGAAAAAAAAGAAATGAATTTAAATGGATATAAAAGGAAAAAAAGAAATGAATTTAAATGGATAAAAAAGAAAAGAAAAAAATGTAACTTATGGCTTGAGGGGGGTCGAACCTAAGACCCCCCAACTGAGAAGCAAAACGCCAACCAACGCTGCTAGCCAGCAAGTTTGCAAATTAACTAACGCCAATCATATAAATATAAACAATAGAAGTCATCCCCTACCTCCAGCCGGGTCTGCAACCCGGGTTTCCCGACCCGACGGCAAGACCCGGCTCAATCTTCTTCGTTTTACGTCCGATTTTTATGATTTAATTGTGCATCTTCATCGTTTTGATCCAAAGAAAGGATCTGTGGGCTCAAAATAAGAAATCATGTCGAAATTTCGGCCAATTTCTTCCCCCCCTTCTTATATGCCGCCGGCCGGAATCGCCGATATATCGGACGATATATCGGCGATAGTGACGATTTTTCAATCCATGCTTACAACTAAAAACAAACACTAATTTTATATTATAATATTTTATCTAATTTTTTATACGACATACTAAACATATTTATAAATACACTTATCTTCGTATGAATTCTCTTCGTTCCTTGATTGAATATCATATTTTTTTCACCCCCAAAAAAAAAACATTGTGAATAGTTTAAAGGCCTTCGAATAAAAAGACAAAAACGGTGCTCGGTCTCATCATAAAAATTCAGACGAAATGTCTCCTTCCATCCCTACACACTACACAGCATCCATGTTCCCTTCATACCACGCTCATTTCATAGCTTCTTTCACTCTCAGTATATAATCATCCTTCGACTGCGGGCCCCGCCGCATTATCCACTCCCCATCTATACATATATTTGGTCGCATTCTCCTAATCAACATTGATTATGTCTCTTTTATACCTAATTACATGCTTAATTATGATTTTGGTTGTTGGTAATTATGGAAAGGTTAATAATAAGAATCTCAATGATTTGATTGTGGTGTAAAGTTGACACACTCACCCGACCCATCTTAGAGTAATGGATTATAGTATTCTTATTGGGCGACACCAAAATAATTTCATTGATGCATATAACTAAGTGGTGTGATCAAATATTAATCATCATTAGTCTCTGGGAATTGTCTTCGCACATCCTCATATTGGGTCGGACTGTTGGAGATAATCATCGGCAAGAAATTATTATGAATACAAAAATCAGATTGAATCCTATAAAGCAAAAGGTCCAACCCTATGAAGAAAGAACCCAACAACATTAAAATCAGGATCTATGAGAGACATGGTTGTTTACATTTATTTTTTTGTACGAGATTATTCTAGAAGTCGTTATAAAGACAAAATAAAATTTTCATATTTTATAAGAGTCGAATATGAAATGTCTCACTAACAATTGAAAACATAAGGATATTAGTAAATTGGTAAAACTAGTGGCGGAGAAATGTGGCTCTTGGTTCAATAGTTAACGCCAAATGTGACTCCCTTTGCAACCTCGATTTTGGGAAATTCGATTAAGACTAGCGAATTTTCCATACATATATTTAGAACGAAAATATTTTATTTTATTAATATTTTATTTCAGGTTTAAATTTCACTCACTCTTAGCCTCTTAATCACATTTTTTTTCTTTCCATTTTTCGGATTTATATTTCTCAATATAATTATTTTGTTTGTGTAAATATTCATTGTTAAGGATTTTTTTTCAGATATTAACTTTCATAATTTATCTAATTAGGTGATCTTTAAAAAATTGGTCCTACAAAAGTGTAAAATTGCCGCAAGATTTGAGCTGGATGCATGACACGCGTCAAGCATCGAACGGTGGTTGGGATATACAAATTATCGAGCGTATCAAAGTTAGTCTAGAAATGAAGTGATCTGATCATCCCGGAATGCGGCGCAGTTAAGTTCCGAAGCTTTTGGACAGAGTGCGAGTCTGCGAGATGCGCCGCCCCATTATTATGACTACAGTTCATCGCGTCAAATATTGACCGTTGGATCGAATGATTCAATAAAAAAATCACGCACTGATCGCAGGTCCACAATCCACTCGAAAGAAAACGACATCGTATCTACAAATCCGCGACTGCAACGCACCAAAGCAAGTGGATTTAGTCAGAGGACATTAATCGTCACAAGACTACATCGTAATTTTCAATGAGATCCCAAGGAAATGGGACAACGTACGTAAATAAAAAAATATATGAAAAAATTGACAATATCGAATCGCAAAATAAATTTAATACATTCTTATTTATTTGCAGTCCTACTTACGCAAGATAAAATTAATCATGACCATACATACACTTACACTTACATGTCATACGTACTTCTTTTTTTAAATTAATTCTTTTATATTACTGTATGCTGATCACATAAGAACGGTCTAAAAAAATCGAACCAAATATTTAAGCATCTCAAACTCGTACCCTCGCCACTTGGACCACCCTTCGTGGTCAAAATGTTGAGGAAGAGTTTGTAGGATCTGATTGCTATACTCGAGTGCATATAGAAAGTTAGCTTTAGTCAATTCAAACCCTTATTTGATTCCTCTAATGCGTACAATAAGTAATGTCCCTACCAACTCCAAGGGAGGATTATGAGCACGCCATGCAATATATAGCAAGAAATCATGTCAATGGCATGATCCATCTAATGTGGAAACTTGGCACCATCTTTTCTTAGTGGAGCCTCCAAAACCCCCAACAAATTAAAACTCATGCATCCATTGCTAATATTTTCCATTTTAAAGTCCCACTTTTGTTAAAGATAACTCACAAATCATAAGACTGACCCTACCAAAAAAATCTCAAGCCACAACTTTAACACTTTGTCAATAAGCACGCGAAGCCAACGTGAGCTGTGCCTCATACATTTTCTAGGCATCCTCTCTATGAAGAAAATAACTTAATTAGTTGATAGGCACAGTCTTTAACCTGTATATTAGGTGCTCAATCGAGTTCGCATGCAAAGGAGAGAGAGAGAGAGAGAGAGAGAGAGAGAGAGAGAGAGAGAGAGAGAGAGAGAGAGAGAGAGAGAGAGAGAGAGAGAGAGAGAGAGAGAGAGAGAGAGAGAGAGAGAGAGAGAGAGAGAGAGAGAGAGAGAGAGAGAGATAGAGAGAGAGATTATTAGGCTTAATTATTGTGGTTGTCTTTTTAAATGTGCGTATTATTAGAGTTAATTATTGTGGTTGTTGTTGAAAAGTGCGTTGAAGTATATAAAAACGAATATGGTTCTCATAGAAATATATATTTTCACCTATTAATTTTCACTATTTTATTCTTTTATTTATTTATTATTTATCACTAATGGGGACTTAATTAAGTATAGTATTCCTAAAGGAAATCCCCAAGCCCACAAATACTTTTAAATTTGTAAGAAGTTGGGGAATTTAGAACTATCGATAAAAAAATTTGATAAAATGATTAATGTAGTTACACATATATTTCAAAAACTATATATCTTAATTTTGAAATTCAAACACAAAATTTAATTTTGTTATGTAATTCAAAGACGATAATAACCATGAAAGCTAATTATTAAGAAAAATATATCTTATCTAACAAGTGGATATTATTTACGAACATATATATATTATTTATATGAACACATAAATGATATAAAATAATTATTATCTAGTGGTAGAAATAAGGGTAAGAGACTAAAGGTAAGGTTTAACCCTTTAAATGATATTATTTATGATATTTTGCCTCATACTATTTGCTGTGTTTTTAATGGAGATGGGTCAGGGGCAAAAATTCATATTTTTAAAAATTATTTTCTTGAAGATAATAATGTTGAAATATTATATAATGTATATAGAATACAACTTAATTTTATTTTATCTTACTTAATCTATATAGATATAAAAATAATAATTAAATACTATCATAATGAAGAAATTTTAAATTATACTGCAAAATATAAAAATATATATATGAAAAATATAAAAATAAAATAACATTTTTGACATGTGGTGGCTTTTTATTGGGTGTCATTTAGCCCAGCCAAGACAATGGGAGATGCTAGACTAGTCCCAGCTCTAGCCAAGACAAGGCCAGCCCCTTCCATTAGAAACCAAGGACACCTAATTTATGAGCTAAAACATGTCTTGCCTAGACTAAAATACCCACACTAAATATGTTCTTAAAGAAGGAGAAAGGTGTGGAGACGAAGTACCACGCATACGTGTCAAACGGAGAAACGACATCGCGACGAATCAGATAGGAATTTGACACGTGGCACTCAAATGAATTTGTGTGTGTGTGTGTTTTTTTTTTTTTTTTAAAGATCACCTATTTTATTTTTGTCGTGAGGCACGCGTGATGAATATCAGTCAAAACACTAGACGCATAGCTCAGCCACAAAAGTAGTTTTATTTTATTTTCCTTATAAAAATATTAAACACAATTAAAATCTCACCACCTTCCGTCACTATTTTAATCATTATCATTTAATTGTTGAGGTGCAATTATAATGGATAGTATTATTGGCAGGGGAAAAGTATGTGATAGTATTTTAGTTGTTATATATTTAGCAATATTGTTTTTCACTCACAATCAAAGATTTTTGTTGCCTTTTTTTTAATACAAAAATTTTATACACTTGTTTTTTTTTTATTTTTAAGATTATAAATATTATCATGGTATTCAATTATCAAATGGCAGTATTCAATTATCAAATAGTACACTAAGAATAAGAAAAAGAGAAGTAGGTAATAAGGAAAAAAAGAATAATTTAATTATTATTATTTGCTAATTATTATTAATCGGAATACAAATTAATTAATTATTAAAATGTTTTTTTTCCAGTTTTCGCAACATCTCATTCTCTTCTTATTATCATTTGAAAACTCATTTGCTGAAATATTCGATTTATTAACAGTGTTATTCTTCGTTTTCTAAATATTTCATTCAACATAAAAATAATATATAATCATTCTCTAATTTGTAAGATAGCAATTTGAGTTAATAATATATCACTCTATTTTTTTTTAAATGGTTGAACTTTGAAATTATTGCAAAGATTATACGATTATTTTGATACATAAAAAATTAAAATAAGTAACGGGGTTCAATCGCACATCCTCCTAGTTCATCCCATTACCCATTTTAGGATAATATCATTAAATATTTCACCTCGGATGTCCATCTATTAAAGAATATAATTTTGTAAGTAAACGTATAAATATTTCATAATATAAAAATCATTATTTTTTATTTGTTTCCAATAATCCCTAAATAAACACGCCCTTAGGAAACCGTACAGAGCAGCACGAACAACCATCTATTCACTATAAATTATGAAGTTAACAAATTAATTTCGCTATGCTCTTAAATTTAATTAATGGTATTATTTTTTGATAAATTATATATAATTTTTAGGAATGCATAAAAAAAAAACCCAAATCATTACGCTCTAACTTAACTTAATTAGAATAATTTTTTCATTCGCACGCAGTAGTTTAAAATTTACGATGAATGACTAATTTGCTTTCGAAGACAGATTCATACATGCGTTGTAATATATTATCGACCACAATCAGGATATAATTCAGATGAAATCGAACTCTAAATTAATCGGGAACATATCAAACCTAAGAACGCCGTAACTATTAAGTCAACTTATTATGCTTTCTTAATTAGCACATTTGTTCGTATACAAAATATCGTATGTTCTAAAATTAAACTGGCCAAAGAATATTGAATGAAAGGTACGTGTGATGGTTGGTGGTGAGAAAAATGCAGTGAAAAATTAAATGAAGAGAAAGCAAGAAGAGAGCGATGGAAGTTGAAAGTGGTAGTAGCTCCATACGCAAAAGCACAAAAGCTGACAAAGAATAGAACCCTGTAGATCCTCGTAATCCACGTGCTAAAATACGCCATATTCACATTCTTTTTTTGTTTTTGTTTTTGTTTTTTCTTTTCAAAATATGTACTCATGTTAATTAAAATAGCTCTACCGATCCCTCCTTTTTTGAAAATATCATCCTCTCTCTACTGTACTCCATCAGTACTGTACTGCTTTCGTGTTCATATAGCCTTGCTCTGCTTCTTTTTCCTCATTTCTTTATTATCACATTTACACAAAAATGTTAATAAAGAAAAAATTGCCACTATTATTAATATTATTATTTTGGTCCTCCACCACAGTTTAAAGCTGCAACGGAATCACCCCTATTCAGAAAGTGTGCGCGTAGGATTGGAGCATGCACACACTCTTTCCAGTTTCAATGCGAAACCAACAAAAAGCAAAAGAGAGGAAAAAATCAGTCGGGTGTTCATCAAAGGGTCGGTTTCTTTTGGAGGGTAAAAGCAAGCACTCGATTAAGAGAGAGAGAGAGAGAGAGAGAGAGAGAGAGGAGAGGCTCAAACAAAGACTGGAGCTTTGGTCCGCGTGCTTCGATGAAAACTGATGGGTCATGGTTTGTGCCAAGTTGAAACGAAGCCCCACTAGCCCCATAAAAAAAGATCCTTTGCAGTTCTGGTGTGCATTTTTGCAGGCTTTGTTCCTTGATTTTGTTCCCCAACATTGGATTGGACTGGACTGGACTGGCTTTTTTGTTTGTTTTCTGGCACAGTATTGGTGGGTCGCTCCTAATTAGAGCAGCGGGTACCTGGAGGGTGCCAATTCTTTGAATTTTAGATGAGAGATTTTGACTGCTTTTTGAATTGGGGTACTGGATTTTTGCATTGAAGATGTTCAAGTGAGGGTGTTTGTAAAAATGGGTTCAGTTGGTGGTGGAAAAATACAATCAAGCATACTTGATGACATGAAGCTGCTGAAAGAACTTCAGGAACACTCTGGTTAGTTCCCTTTCAATTTAATTAAGCTCTGCTTAGTTTCTTTGATATGTTAAACCTTGAATCTTTAACCTCTAGGTTGAGAAAGGAGCATATTTTATAATAACCCTCTTTAGAGTTCTGAATTACATGCCATTCGATTTTTAAAGTTTGAATCTTTAACCTCTAGGCTCAGAAAGTAGCTCATTTTACCCTTTTCCATGCTTGTTAATTACATGCCATTTTTGTTAATTTTTTTTGTCCAAATCTGTAACTATAGGCTGATAATTTTTTGTTTCAGGGTCCCGGAAGGCTATAAATGCAGAGTTATGGCATGCCTGCGCCGGCCCCCTTGTTTGTCTGCCTCAGGTTGGGAGTCTTTCGTATTATTTCCCTCAAGGACACAGCGAACAGGTTGAATTCATTTCTCATCCGTTTGTGTTTGATCTACTAACAAGTGACAGCTTTACAGTAAAGATAAAAACTTTCTGGGTGAATTTTTAGTTTTACTTTTTCTGGGCACAAACATGTATTTGAGTATTCTGGATTAATCTGTTTGCACAATCTGCTACATTTTCGATATTCTCCGGGGGATCATGCGGCATTATCTTTGTTGTAAAGTAAATCCATGCCTAGTTACAAGAAGTAATACAGTAGTAGCATGTCACAGCTTCAAAGGTTGTCTATTTCTGTTATTGGGTTTTTGGTTTGAGAAAACTGATGATGGTTTCTTATATAAATGCAGGTGGCAATTTCCACAAAAAGAACTGCAACCTCTCAAATTCCAAACTATCCAAATCTCCCATCTCAGTTGCTATGCCAAGTTCAAAATGTTACTCTACATGTATGTTCTCCTGGCTGGTTATCACTTGTTCTTTTCATGTGTGTTTTGCAAGAATGCCTATGTTTGTTAACCATTGCTTTATTTTCTTCTTAATAGGCAGACAAAGAAACCGACGAAATCTATGCACAGATGAGTCTTAAACCAGTGAATTCTGTAAGCTTAGCTACAATTACATATACTTCGGGTTTATGACACTCTTATCTATTGTTGACAATTTGAATGTGAGCTATGACGAATAATTTCTCATTGGTTCAGGAAAGGGACGTTTTCCCGGTACCAGACTTTGGACTGAAGCCTAGCAAGCATCCAAGTGAATATTTCTGCAAAACTTTGACTGCAAGTGATACAAGCACACATGGGGGCTTCTCTGTGCCGCGTAGAGCAGCAGAAAAGCTCTTTCCTCCGCTGGTGAGTCTTTCTCGATTTTCATCTCTTTTGGTGTTTTGGAACCCCTTCATGCTATATCTGGAAGAGGATGATGTGGATTCACGTTTTACTGGTAATGTATTGCAGGATTTTGCAATGCAACCACCAAGCCAAGAACTCGTTGTCCGCGACTTGCATGATAATACTTGGACATTTCGCCATATCTATCGCGGTGTGAATGCTTTTAAGCATTTGTTCATTTTATGTTATAAGTAATGTGAAGTCGACTTATTGGTTGTGAAAGATAAAGTTGCTATTTGATACTTTTATTGAGTGTGTCCTATCTTTCCTTCCGTGCAGGGCAGCCGAAGCGGCACCTTCTCACAACTGGATGGAGTATGTTTATTGGTGCAAAGAGGCTCAGAGCAGGTGATTCTGTTCTATTTATCAGGTACGTTGAAATTATATGCCATCGTCGTCTTCAAGTTTTGCTCTAGGTCTCTTTTTAAGTTACTACTGTTGTCTGATTTTATATTTTTCTCATTATTTAAGGGATGAGAAGTCACAGCTACTGATTGGCATCAGACGAGCAAATCGCCAGCAAACAACATTGCCATCATCAGTTCTATCTGCTGATAGCATGCACATTGGTGTCCTTGCTGCTGCGGCTCATGCCGCAGCTAATCGAAGTCCATTCAGTATCTTCTATAATCCAAGGGCATGCCCTTCAGAATTCGTCATACCTTTGGCTTTATATCAAAAGGCCATTTTCGGGACCCAACTTTCCATTGGCATGAGGTTTGGAATGATGTTTGAGACAGATGAGTCGGGTAAGCGCAGGTAATCGCGAAACTTGATTGGAATTATGTTTGCTGTTTCTTAATCTTTTAAACAATGAAAGAATGCGGAAGGTTTCAATGTTTTCCACTCGAAGCACTGACATCATTCATGTTCTCTGCAGATACATGGGTACAATAGTTGGTATTAGTGATTTAGATCCACTAAGATGGCCAGGTTCGAAGTGGCGAAACCTTCAGGTGGCTTAAGCTACTTTGTGTTTTACTAAATTGATAATATAATGAGGGTTTTGTTTTTGTTTGCTTTGCTTGTTCAACTGTTGATTGGTGTATATTTTCTTTATCGACACAGGTAGAATGGGATGAGCCTGGTTGTTCTGTTAATAAACAGAACCGGGTTAGTTCATGGGAGATTGAGACTCCTGAAAGTCTTTTCATATTTCCTTCTCTGACTTCCAGTAATAAACGACCATTATTACACTCTGGACTTGTGGGTAAGTTACGTTATTCTATTTTCCGTCAGGCAAGCTTGTTATTTGTTAGATGTTTTTCTCGTGATGGTTTTCGTGCAACCAGGACCAGACACTGAGTGGGGAAATTTGATTAAGAGACCGTTTACCCGGGTTCCTGAGATTGGAAATGGGAACTCCTCCTTTCCCTACTCAATTTCAAATCTATGTTCGGAACAGCTAGTCAATATGCTACTGAAACCTCAACTTGTGAACCATTCCGGGACATTAGCTGCTTTACAACAGGAATCTGCTGCTAATAGAGTTCCACCTGGAGATATGAAGGCCATGCAAACCCAGATCGGTCAAAAGAATTCCGTTGTCTTTTCGGAAGGTACATCCCAACAGAATCAAAATCAGCCCAAATCATCTGTTGATCAATCTGATGGCATAAATGCGAATCAAAATCCTCCCCTGCATGCAATTTTATCAGGAAAAATGAACACTATGGCCAAGTATGGGAGCCAAGCACCAGTTGGAAATAGCACTGACAAGACAAGACTAGAACCGGGTCTTCCCTCTGATCAATTAAGCCAGTTGAATTCTAACGGACAGGAGGTGATTGATGATAAATTGGCTTCCGGATTTGCTAGCCCCTATAACCTTGTGAACCAGCTGGCATTTGTCAACCAAAACCCGGGTGCAGCTCAACTACAAACTAGCCCACGGCCTATGCAGCCGCCTCTGGAGTCTCTAATGTACCACCCCCAACAAACTGATATGTTGCCTCATTCAGATTATAGCACACTTGGTTCACTTCCATTCCTAGACAATGACGAGTGCCTATTTTACCCGTCTTTCCAACCCCTTTTGGGAACTCACAGATCACCGGGGCCTTTCTTTGGTGTGCAAGATTCTTCAGCTGCTTTAACTGATGCAAATGATTCCTCGCTAACTTCAGTTGGTCAGGAAATGTGGGATAATAGCCTCAACAATTGTAGACTTCTATCCCAAGTGGATCAACTCACTTCCTCCCATCAAGATCCATGTAGCCTCAACAATTGTATAACTAACTCCAGCAGTCTCAGAGATATATCAGATGAGAGCAACAATCAAAGTGGGATTTATGGTTATCAAAACATTGATGTTGGGAGCGGCCTAAGTACTGTCATTGACCCTTCTGTTTCTAGCACCATACTGGAAGAGTTCTCTACTCTAAAGAATGCCAATTTCCAGAACCCTTCAAATTGTTTAGCTCGAAACTTGAGCTCAAGCCAGGATCTTCAGTCTCAGATTACCTCTGCAAGCCTCGGAGATTCTCAGGGTTTCTCTAGGCAAGAACTAGCAGACAACTCAGGTGGTACGTCTTCAAGCAATGTAGACCTTGATGAGAGCAGTCTACTGCAAAACAACAGTTCATGGCATCCAGTGGTTGCACCTGTGAGAACCTACACAAAGGTACGCAATTTATGAATCAAATATTTGGTTTGGTAATTGAGGGTTTTGACTACGTTATTGGTCTCATATATGATCTACGGAAATGATTTTCAATCCCTTCTCATTCTGGACTCCTAATTTGTTTCTGTCCATTGATTCCGCTTTCATTTACTCAATTTGGCTGTTAGGAAAAAAATGAAATGCAAGATGAGAAAATAGGGGGTGTGAGAATCACTTCCCATGATCTATATCTCATATGATCAGATAAACGTGGTTTAATGTTCGTGTATGATTATGAATTTAAAATTGACTGACAGGTTCAAAAGACGGGATCCGTTGGGAGGTCACTTGATGTTACTAATTTCAAAAACTATGAAGAACTATGCTCTGCAATTGAATGCATGTTTGGACTAGAAGGGCTGCTGAATGACCCGAGAGGTTCAGGCTGGAAATTGGTTTATGTGGATTATGAGAATGATGTTCTACTAATTGGGGATGACCCCTGGGAGTAAGAAAACAAAACTTTCTTCCATTAATTTATGTTAAAAAGACTCCACCTACTAAGTTTCCGAATTCTGATGATTGTCATTCGTTGATGCGTTTGCAGGGAATTCGTTGGTTGCGTCCGCTGCATCAGAATCCTTTCGCCTACAGAAGTTCAGCAAATGAGTGAAGAGGGGATGAAGCTTCTGAACAGCGCTGCAATGCAAGGGATCAACGGCGCCATGTCTGAAGGTGGCCGGACTTAAACCGGATTGTAAGATAGGTTTCCGACTAGGATGCATTATTGAGGTGGTCTGAGCCTTGATATATTGATTCTACTAATGTACTTTAGCTTGTGTTTTAGGTGGGTTTTGATGTATTAATAGCTGACATTAATTTTAGCATGTTCTCAAACTAGACAAGGAAACTGTCGCGTAATGGAAACTTTGTGCTGCATAAAGTGAACCAGTTTATCCGCAGAATTGAAGTCGTAATATTTGAAATTTCGAGTCAACTGCTAAAATACATCAAATATTCGAAGGGCTTAATACATTCAAGAATCTGCTATGATTTTCTTTCATTTCTTAACAATACATTCTCAATGCTACATAACTAGACTTGCTCAAGTACAAAATACGAAAGAAACTAGCTTTTCGATTCCAGTACAGATTAACCTTCTCTACCACCACCACCTTGCAGTAGGGAAAATAAGCAATTCGATGCTCTTATTGCGACGCTGAAGGAATTTCTTGAAGATCTTGATGTTAAAATGCAATGGACCCTCACAAATTTTGTGGGGAGCATCAAAATTTTGTACCCGTTGCAGTTTGAGGACTTGAAAAGAAATCATCATACTCATACTCTAACTGGTTTTTGAAGAACAGCAGACAAATAAATTTCAGACTTGCCTAAACCTCCTGCTGCTGCATCTACCTTCTCTCCAACAACCCATTTCAGCTTCTTATATCCAAACCGCTCGATCAACCTTGTTAACTCCCGTTTCTTTTCATCATTGGAGCAATAGACGTTGTCCAACCAAAACAAACCCCCCGGCCTCAAAATCCGGTCAATGTCAAACATTAAGAACTCGAATTTTTCTGGTTTTCCTCCAACATCCAGTCCACTGGCAGCATGGACCAAATCAAACACCTTGTCATAGAAGGGAAATCTATGATCTAAGCTCAAAAAGAGAGGGAAAAGCCCTCTTGCAGCTATGAATTCGCTAAACGGGGCATCGACGTTCAAAGTGGATGTGATCACAGTCTTGTTCCTTTCTGCCATTCTCGCAGCAAAGGTTCCAGACCCACCTCCAATGTCAAACCCAGTTCTAATTCCTCCACTTCCTAAAGCTAATACATCATCAATTAAAAAATCAAGCTTGCTCCTAGCTTTGATAAATCTCTGATTCTCAAACCCATTAACCAAATCAAAGCAACCAACACAATCTTTACTTAATTTCTTATCACTTAAGCAATCAAACTTCTTACATCCAAGACCACTCCAAGTAACAATCTTATCACTAACAGGTTTCCAAAGCGAAATAGGAAAAGGGTTTAGACCCACCTTGGGAACAGTCTTGGCAAAGCATCTCCTCCTCGGCAAAGGCTCACATCCACGCAAAATCAGCTTCTGGGCAAGGCTCCAATCGTCAGGGCAAGGCCCAAAGACCTTATAGTTCATGTATTGAGACAACAAGTCTGCAGATTTCTCGCATGAATGACCCACGGAAGCCACCATTTCAGTGATCCCAGTTCTAGAATCTTTGCCCAGAGGGAGCTGGTGGTGCTGAAGGAAGAGTTTAAGTTCATTTGCAACATTGGATCTCGAAAGATCGAAGCTTTCATAGCCGAGGAGCTCCTTTTCCATCTGGGCAAGCTTCTTTTGCGAAGAATCGATCTCTCTGAGGATCAGAGAGACTTGCTCGGAGATGAGAGAGATGTTCTTCTGGGTATGGTGGAGCAGGTGGTACGTCTGCTGGTCTTTCGGTGACGATGTGAAAGCGTAGAGCGCGAAAAGGTTAGTGGTGATGACGGAGAAGAGCATGAGAAGATTGACGGCGGATGAACAGATCGTTGCTCTTCTGAATCTGGCGGTTCCATCACCAATCTTCAAAGAAACAGAGCCCATTGCTTTCTCTAATCCTCTTACTCGACTGGTTGGGGAAGGAAAGAGACTGAAGCAGTGAAGGAGTGAGATTTGTGGACCGATTTTGACTGTAGCACTGAAGAGTGGAGTGGCAGGGAAAGGATTAAAGAACTGTTTAGGTGAGAGATTTAGAGTGATTTGTGAATTTAAGACACCCACCTTTTGTCAATGGTTATTGCTGTCGGTTGCGGTTGCAAGATGCAAAGGTCACGAAGCTACATTAAAAAGACGTTTTCCCGGGAAAGACGGCAAAACCAACGAAGCTACAATTAAAAAAGTTGGACGTTTTCCCGGAAAAGACTGCAAAAACCAAAAAAGACTTCTACTTGAGAGAATGTGACACCCGCTTATTATTAAAAATGATGATATCGACACATTATCAAAAATGGTATGACTCAGACATATTATTAAAAGTGATGATATGGACATATTATCAAAAATGGTATAACTCAGACATATCATAAAAAAAATGATATCTACCCGACATATTATTAAAAAAATGATATCGACGTATTATCAAAATGATATATTTTTATTTTTGTATAATTGTATTTTTAAGAGCTAAAAATTAAACGACAAATTATATAAGATAAAAAATTACATGTACCGTTATATAAAGTGACAATAAGAGTTATATGCAAGCACGAGCCTATTAAGGTGGGCTTTAATCCACCGGAAATTTAGAATCCTATGAGGAAATCTATATAATATTAACGTATATAGTTCATTTCATTTATTTGTTCTATATTTACATAAAAATGAAGATGAATAAACATTGAGTAAAAATCCATCAAGAGGAAAAGAAAAAGCCACCTTCCGTTTTCCCTGTAACTCCTAAACTAACCCTAGTCGCTGGCCCCTTTAGGGGGTCGGTGGCAACCCCCTTGTTTTCCCCAATTTTCTCTTTTCTTCTTCTCCTCCTTTCTTCTCCTCTTCTTCTCCATCTTCTTTATCTTCCCTTTTCTTTCTTTTTTCCATCTTCTCTTTCTCCAGATTTCCCCGTCACATCTTTCTTCATTTTTGCTTCATTTTCTCCTTCTCCTCTATATTCTCTTTTCCTCTTGATGCTTTCTCCACTCTTTTTAGCTTTTGTCAGCTCCACCTATGTGGTGGCTTTTGCTCCATCTTTTATGGTGGATTTGAACTCTCATTTTCTTTCTCCCCCTCACCAAATATCTTTAGTTGCTACTCACTTTAGATTCTTAGCCACCAGATTCCGCCCCACATCCCCTCCATTACGGATCTGCTCGTAGTGATTTTGGGTTCTTGTTAAAGTGCATGATGCACTCATTGAATGGATTATGGGAGCAACTTGTGTACAGGTGGCTAGCTCACTCCCATTTTCTGATTGGTTCTTCGGTTTCACTCCTTTATTATAATTGTTGGCTGTGATTTTGTGGTTCTGTGGTGACTATGCCAACTTGGTGGGAAAGGCTATAAGAGATGTAGAGTTTTTCCTAATTTCAGATCTAGAGTCTTCATTTGTTTTTTTTTTTTAAAAATTATTTATGTTTTTAGTATGTTCTTATAATTGAACTTTCATTTTTGTGTAATTGTTGGTTCCTAGTAATGAATATGCTTTTCTGATAAAAAAAATGAAGATGAATTTATTGAAAATTGTATATTATATTGTCGACGCAAAATGAGAGTTTGTTGATAATATCGACATATATTTATTAATTAATAAATATCGTGTCTAAATAACTAGTATAATATATTTCAAATAGTCTTATATTGTGTTACATTGCGTGATTATTTGTTATTTTTATATAATAAGTATGTATTGCCGATCTTTTTTCTTACGTCAACCCTCGTACCGTTTAATTTTGAGGATTTTACATTCAAATTTAGTCTACCATATTTTTAAATCTTGGGTTCATGCCTACTTATATGTCAATTTTTTCACTATCACATGCAAATTCTTTTAATTTGTATAAGATTTTGACTTAAGAGGATGAAGATGACCTTTGAAATTTTGAAGTAAACGAACAATTAAACTTCAAAAAATTTCGAAGTTTGCATCAACCTGACTATATTAAAATCAAACCAAGAGAAGTTTGCATCAATTAAACTTCATATGAACTTTATAATTTTAAAATTTAAACTTAGACATTTTGATGTAAAAAACTTAAACCTCTAATATCATATTGTAACCAAGATCTAAGAGAAGTTTTATTACTTGGTAATTTTAGTTAATTCCTCATAAAATCCTATATTGAAATTTACTACAGAAAGTAGATGATAATTTCAAAATTCCAAATTTTACTTAAATCCCATATCTTTTTGTTTTCTCATCCAAACACACAATTATCGAATAATTAACCTTCATTAAAGTTGCAAATCCATATCATTACCATCCCTTCAAAAGTCCAACCTCAATTGGAGCCGTAACTCTCAAGACTTTGCCTTGGGTCCTATAGAGTTCATCATCTTCCATTCAGCAAGACTTGGAATTATTATTCTTAGATCCAATCTGGCCGATCCTAGTCCAAATTCGAGGAAAAGCAAAGAGCCTAGTTGACATAAGAAAATAAAATAAAGACTCGGATCATAATCATATGTGAAGGCTAAATGTTACGTGACAAGCACAAATCCAATACTCTTAGAACAAAACAAAAATTAAAGCTTGGAAACTCAATTGCCTCGCCTTCTTGAGGAATATGAACTAAAATTAGGGTTATCAATGAATCGTGTCATGTCGAGTTCGTGTCGTGTCATAAATTCTCTTTTATTTAAATATACCCAACCTAAATTTGACCAATTTAATAATCGTGCAAAGAATATTCATATGTGAAGTTCGAGTTCATCTCCCATTCAACAAGACTTGGAATTATTATTCTTAGATCCAATCTGGCTGATCCTAATCCAAATTGGAGAAAAAGCAAAGAGCCTAGTTGACATAAGAAAATAAAATAAAGACTCGGATCATAATCATATGTGAAGCCTTAAGTGTTATGTGACAATACAGCATAAGCAAAAATCCAATACTCAGCACAAAACAAAACCAAAAGCTTGGAAACCTAATTGCCTTTTTAAGGAACACGAGTTACAACTAGGGTTACCAATAGGTCGTGTTATGTTGGATTCGTATCGTGTAATTAACTCGGTTTTATCTAAATATATCAAATTTGAATTCTACCCGTTTTAATAATCGTGATAAGTTTATTGAACCCAACATGTTAATGACCTAGATAATTCGTGTAACTTATTTAATAAATATATTGTGCTTAAAACTCAATTAAACTATGATCTATTTAAGCCGTTTAATATATTTTAACATATTTAAACTATAAAATCAAATAAGCATATAGATAAATAAGTGGTAAACATATGAATTAGTAGGTGATACTTTTATGGAATGAACTAATATCTAAGTTATTATAAAAGTTAACAGATTAATCCAAAATCTACTCGTTTATTAAATAAATTAATATTTCATTATACGAATTAACAAATTGATTCAAAACTCACATATTTATTAAATGTGTCATAATAAATTAACCTAAATTTTAATCGTATGAATTGACCTAAAAAAATTTCGTGCAGATTTCAAGTTGTATATAAAATCGTGTCAAAAATTACCACCTCAACTAAAAGGGTGTTAGGAAAGTTTTCTGACTTTCTCCATTTATCATTGAAGGTCCTCTCGATGCCAAGGAATTACAAGTTATTTACATTGCAGTAAGAAAAAAAAAATCAATACAAAATCAAGACTAGAGTTCAAGCAAATAGAAAGGTGAATTGACATATCAAGCGCGACGCTTACTAAGACGCCAGGAGTTAGGTTCATGGTATCTATCGTACAACGGTTCAATGCGTTCTTGACGCTTACGCTTACTCATCTTGGTGGGATCTGAAACTTTGAAGAACCTAGGCGCCAGCTCCACGAGCCATTTGGGGTCGACAACTGTCACCTCACGCATGTACTCCTTTGTAGTCATCACCAACTCATGGTAGATTACCCAATCTGGTTGTCTCTGGAAGAGAGCACTGCTTGGATGGATGTAAACCGGCTGGTTTTCGACTAGGGTTCGATATCCTTCCTGTGGGTCTTTTCTTGCACCGTGGAAGAAGAAACCTGCTGTGATTGCCTTCCGGATTTTTGTAAAATTCTTTCCTGCACTTACAACGTCCAGTTTATACCTGAAATGCACAATCCGTAGTTAGAAATAAATGGCCAGTGCTACATCACATGGTAATATAAACTAAAACAAGGGAGCGATATCAGCTTTTAGAACACAATCAATTGCTGAGGGGGAGATGTAATATGCCATCTGAATTGCGATATCAGCAACTTTTTTGTACAATAACATTTTACCAAGAAAATATATTCAGCTACTTCTAAACCCTAAACCTTAACCGCTTCTAAAAATGGTGGCAAAGTACTTCTAATCTAACGTTTTGAAAAGACCCAAACGTATAGATGGGAGGGCACAAACTAGGTCTGAGCAACATTTAGCATTTCCATCAAGTACAAAAGGCAACAGGCATGCATAACTGATGATTTCTATAAAATGCAATGTACCAACGGATGCAAAACCAGAACAATAACCTGCATTATATATAGCCTAGCATGCACATGTGAAATCAGAAAGAGAAAAGCATGCTTCCATAACATACACAGGAATAAGAACTAGAAGAACATACTTATCCATGATACTCAGAAGCTGTTTTCTGACATCCTGTGCCCTCCTCAAAGATCGAGATTGAACGAAGTTCTCAAAACACCATGGCCCTGAAAAATTCTTTGCTTTCCAAGCCTCATACACTGCAAGTAAAGTCAGATGGTCTCCCTCTGGCTGGAAAAACTTGGCTCTCTTTTGATCTGCCTGGGCTTGTTTTTCCCTAGGCCTGTAAAAGATATTTCCTGTCTGAATCATTGCAATGATTGTCAAGATCTCATCACTGCATCCAAGGTCCACACTCGCGAGTAGCATCTTAGATAAGGGCGGATCCAGAGGAAACTCAGCCATTTTTCTACCCAATTTGGTCAGAAGCCCCTCCTCATCCAGTGCTCCTAAACTGTACAATTGTTCCATGGCAGAAATAAGTGCCTGGGGTGAAGGAGGATCCATAAAGTCAAAAGACAGAAGATCATTTATCCCCATAGCTTTCATTGTAAGTGTTGTAGTCCCAAGATTTATCCTTTGGATTTCTGGAACTGAAGTAGGGGACATCTCATTGCGGTATGCACTCTCAGTGTAGAGCCGGTAACATTTCCCTGGGCCTGTACGCCCAGCACGCCCAGCACGTTGCTTGGCTGATGCTTGAGAAATTGGAGTTATGACCAGCGAATCAAGCCCCTGTTTTGGGTTATAAACATTTTGCTTTGCAAACCCAGGATCAATAACATAAAATATCCCATCAATAGTCAGCGATGCCTCAGCAATATTAGTAGCCACGACAACTTTCCTCTTCCCTGGAGGGGCAGGGTCAAATATTCTCGACTGCATCTCACTGGGAAGAGCACTATATACAGGAAGGATAATCAACTCAGGAACATTTTTGCCAAGACCTTTCATCCTCTCATAGAGAGACTGGCATGCAAAATCAATCTCTTCCTGTCCAGTCAAGAAGAGAAGGATATCACCTTCAGGTTCTGTTAAGTGGATTTGTAGGACAGTGATAAGAGCTGCATCAAGGTAATCACTTTCTGGCTGCTTGGTGTAGAGTATTTCTACAGGAAAAGTTCTCCCAGGAATAGTAAAGATGTTACAGTCGAAAAAATACGAAGAAAACTTCTCTGCATCCAAAGTAGCAGATGTCACAATCAACCGAAGGTCTGGTCTCCGGAGCACAAGCTTCTTCAGTAATCCAAATAGGACATCTGTGTGGATTGTCCTCTCATGAGCTTCATCAAGCATGACCACAGAGTATTGCGAAAGGTTCTCATCAATCAAAATCTCCCTAAGAAGCATACCATCAGTCATGTACTTGATGACGGTATCCGGACCAGTGCAATCTTCAAAACGAATCGCATAGCCAACTTCCTCCCCCAAACGACAACCAAACTCTTCGGCAACCCTCTTGGCCACAGACATAGCAGCCACCCTACGTGGCTGTGTACATCCAATCTTACCCATTGTCGTGTAACCAGCTTCTGCAAGATACTGTGTAACCTGGGTTGTCTTACCAGAACCAGTCTCACCAATGACGACAAGCACTTGATGTTCACGCACTGCCTCAACCAATTCTTTTTTAAGCTTGTAGATTGGCAAGCTCTGCCTCTGTTCCTGAATTGAGAGCTTTGACCTCTGCCCAAAACTTATGGTTTTCCCAAAAGCATCCTTCTTCCACTCAGGCATATCATAGGCAGACAAACCTACACCTCTAAGCTCCTGTGCAAGGTGCCTCTCACCAGTCTCGGGCATTGGGTCTTCCCAGGGACGATTGAGATCCTTTGGGATAGAATCCAACATGGTTCTTTGCTGTTGCTCACGCACTTCTCTACGCTCCTTAATGAGTGCAGATTGAAGTGCAGCTGCGCGACTCAATGACCCTTCTGGATTCTTAAAGATTTTCACAGGTGACATATCCACAGAATACCTGCTCTGGCCATTTAAAAAGGCCGGCTCATCCTCATTGAGTTCAATCTCAAGCTCTTCCTCAGCTCCCTCTTCATGGTAAACCAACCCATCTGTTTCATCATCATAATCTGGATTCTCTGTAATACCCAAAACACCTGAGGCATGCAACTGCTTGGCTTCCCACTTCTCGGGAGAGCTCATTCTCTTCAATGGCCTGCGTGATGGGACCATATCATCCTCTTCCACAATCCTAATCCCAGACAGACCAGTCCTTGTAACAGGCCCATCCCTTGATACTGACGGGTTTGCCCTAAGAGCATCATCATCTGAGCTCTTCTTCAAGGGAAGCAAATCCTTCCCAGTATGCTGATCAACATCCCTCATGGAAAGGCTCAACTTTTGACCCGAAACTGAAATAACCTTCACATAAACTTCTTGATCCCTCTTCACCACATCCTTAGCATTACTAATCCGCCGAGTTGCCATCTGGGAAACATGAACCAGTCCTTCCTTCCCTCTAAGATCATTCAACTGGACAAAACAACCAGTGTCCATTACTCTGGAAACCCTACCCTTATAAACCTGATACAACTCAGGCTCACCGGAAAGGCTAATACCATTCTGCCGATTCCTATTACCTCCCCTATCATCCCCATATTCTTTAGCATCTCCATCCTCTTCATACCCATCTCTCTTATGTTTATTGTAACGATCCCTATGCCTTCCCCTCTCTTCATCATCTTCATTATGATATGTATCTTTACGCTTATCATCTCTGTCATACCAATCCCTTCGCCTCTCTCTCCCATCTCTGCCATCTCTATCTCCTCTACCTCTGTGTCTATCCCGATCTCTATCTCTACCTCTATCTCCATCCCTACCTCTACGCCTATCTTCTTCACGCTCTTCGTCTTCTTGTCTTCCATTTCGCTTTTCCTTATTCTCTAACTCAATTTCCCTATCGATTTCCTTGACTCTATCTCTATCATCAGCGATAGCCAAAGCTTTAAACTTGGTGTTCTTAGCTTCTGAAGCACTCTCCTTCTTTGTTTCCTTCTCAGCCTTTGGCTTCGGCGGAAGAATGGCGTGAATGATAGTGAGGAGTGTACGGACGAAGTAATCAGGCATCTCGGCGCCGAATTCCTTCAATTTGGCATCGAACTCGTCGACGGTCCCGCACTTTCGTCCCAGCTCAGTGATGAACTCGGCTAGAACTTTGTCCCCAGTTCCTATATGGGTTTCGAGCTCTGAACAGACCTTGGAAACCAAGGATAGGTACTCGAGCTTCTTCAAACCATCGTCACTGTCCGCCATCGTTGCAGATCGCTCGAGATCCAAATACGAAGAATGCAATGGTTTTCGAAAAATTAAAACAAAAAGATATGGGAAATTTCTCAGTTACGAGCAAAATTAGGGTTTTGGAATACCTTACATTTGAGAACCTTCAAGATGCAGCGAGTCGACGTTCACGATTGAGACCATGGTTTAGGGCTATCTTTGAGTTTTTTTATCTTTCGAGTTCGCGATATACTTGCCGAATCCGAAAACGTTCAAGGTAATTTGCCTTTCAAAAATTCTACTGACAAAACTTGGCTGGGCCGACTAAAGCCCAACTGTAAGATCCCAATTAAAAATACCCAGTTCGGCAAAAAACTGATGTTAGGCCCAATAAATTCTTCGAAAGGGGCAACTTTAAATAGATATCCCCTAAGTATGATCATAAAGGCTCCTAAATGTTTGAGAAATGTCTAAATTGAACCATAACTATTCACCACAAAAAGACGAGTGCGTCACCTTAATCTCACCAAAAGAGTAGCAAGTAAGAGCCGTTGGAATTCGATCTCGATCACAGGACCTCGACCCACCAAGCCTTATGGAAATATACCCTTACCACTAGGCCATCACCCTCACTGATAGGCCCAATAAATACAGACTTTGACTAATATTTGAATAATCGATTATGGTAAATTAGTGAGCTTAAAAGAGATTTGAAGATAAATATAAAGGACAATATCTCCTCGTACCCACCATTTTGCTTTAAATTGTTTATATATATATATATATATTATAATTGAAACAATTCATATTTTAAATCATCATATCAAGATTATCTCGGTAAAAAATCTGTAAGATTAAATATCATTCATTTATATATATATAACTGAATAGAGGAACTCCTGAACATTTAGCGATCTCAGATGTGTCGATATCAATGGTGACTCATTATTTCGATGAATCATTTCTTCGGACAAAAGAATATGTAAATACCTACTCAAATCACATAAATTTTTATTGATTTTTTCATAGAGATGATCTTAACATAATAGTTTCGAGAATAAATAATACTGATTGTGATATACATACAATGACAATTCAATAAATAAAAAAGATAATATGAAAAATTACCATTAGGGTGAGATGCAAATATTAAGCCATTACACATGAAGGGAGCAAAAAACCAGCTGCAAGCCTGCAACTAGATAGCTAATATAATGTTCTTGCTTGCGAAAGATAAATTTCATTGCACAAGAAAAAGGCTAATGATTGAACTAAGAAAAATGAAGCATGACGAAAAGATCACTGTTACACACCCTCTTCAAGGATACTTATGCAAACTACGAGAAAAAACACATTGTGAAAGGCTGGATTCCAACCAATTGTAACACTAGCTTTTTTCAATGAATTTAACACTAGCTAAAACACAAAAATAAGCATTCATCTAGCTTTTCCTCGACCGGTTCAGCCCATCAATGAGTAGCCTTGGCTGCAGCCTTCTTATGTGACTTGGCCCTCATCTGATAATTAAAACGACAAAGTAAATAAACATTTACATGAAGCCTAATAACAAGACAAGAAAAATACGCATAACATTTACATGAAGCCTAATTCACATTATTGGTATTTTGAAGTGAGTCACTTTCAGATAAGGTTGCTACGCTTTGTTTCATGGCCTCTCTTCCTATACTTATCCCACCCCAAGGGCAGGGCAAAGGAGGCAAATTATTGGTAAATTGAAGTCAGTCACTTTCAGATAAGGTTGCTACGCGTTGTTTCATGGCCTCTCTTCCTATACTTATCCCACCCCAAGGGCAGGGCAAAGGAGGCAAATTATTGGTATTTTGAAGTGAGTCACTTTCAGATAAGGTTGCTACGCTTTGTTTCATGGCCTCTCTTCCTATACTTATCCCACCCCAAGGGCAGGGCAAAGGAGGATTCATCAAGTTAAAAAGAAAGGGTTCCAATTTTTCATTGAGCATAAATTGCAGTATGTTTCAGTTTTTTTGGGTTTCAATTGTTCTTGTTTTGTTCTATATAGATGAATGAAGGATGGTGTATTTGATAAGTTTCTGAAAGCTCCGGACGACCTTTCACAAACTATAAACTTCGGAGTTCATTAAGAGAGTCGAAATCGAAAGGGTATTTGAAATTTCAAAAGTTTCAGGCTTTGTAGTCTAGGATAGGGACCTAAATGCCAGTTAAATAGCAGACGGGTTATGGCATACCGCTAATTATCAGCTACAAATAATAGGAACAATTGGAATCAACCCCTCCTCTCATGCTAGTATGGACACAAAAATAATGGGAAAAAATGGATTGAAAAATCTCCACAGAGGTTAAACAATAAAAAAACCAAAAAGCATATAAAATTTCCACAGGCAACAAACCATGTATATCAACCCAAAACAACACCAGCACCACAGAGAAAATAGAAATGGGTAAGGGCACAAAAAATTGTTTGAAATAAAGATATGGCTTTGGGCAAAATACGTTGTGTGCAAATCCATACACAGAAAAGTATGGAGCATTTGTGCATCCCTATAGCATTGGATCCAAAGAAGACAGAAATCAACAGACGCACAAACATGATCATCAATCAATTCAAACTGTAATATCATTATGTGATATCAAAGAGACAAATTTATATAAGATCTTAATAAGAACGAGACAAATCGAGGGAGATCACGAAGCACCTGAAGAACCTTCAGCTTTACGGATCCATACACGAGACCAGCAGTGAACGCCGATGCACGAGCCACCTATCAACGAAAAAAAATGAACGGAGGAAACTTTAGGCTCACAATTTCCCGGCAACCAAACAGCGGATACAAGATTGACGAGTAGCAAGAGGAAAGGAGATTACCAGGGCGAGAGTGCTGGTTCCGGAGTAAGGGCCTGGAGGTGGCGCCATTGGATTTGGTGATGAAAAATCTCAGATCAAGTCGGCGAGTGCTTGCTGAAAGCCCTAATCAGATCAAACCCCTAATGGTCGTTGGGTTTGTGAGCTACTAGTTGCTCTTTTTTTATTTTTTGGAGTGCGGTGTATGTTGGAGTTGGACCCGAAGTGAGTTTCTCACGGGTCTTTATCACGGGTTGAGTTGGAGTTGAATACCCGAAACGTTGCACTCTCTTGCCACGCGGACTATTCGCTTTCCACTGGCGGGAATGAAACGACGACGTCTCCAGGTTTCCCAACAACCAAACAGATGCGTCGGTCAGTTGGCGCTATATCTTGAGAAAAGAAGATTCGGTTGCGGAGGTAATCCAGGGAAAATGGGAGCATCAACGTCAGCGAAGCAGACGGTTCCGATCGAACAACGAGAGGTGGAATCTTTGGCGGTCCCGACCGGAGCTCTTCCTATGCTTCAGAAATCTTTCTCCAATCTCGCCACTCCTGATTCTAATGCAATTCCGTTCAACTCTCTTCAGGTAGATTCAAAATCCGAACTTCTTGAATTCAAATTATCATTCTGTGAGTCCATGACCCAAAACCTGAATATTTTATCTTTTGATTTAACTATGAGACTCTGTGGTTTTCAGAGATGTTTTTGTTTAAGTTGTAAAAACCCAGTATGTGAAGCTCATAAAGTACCTGATTCATTTCCGATGCTGTTGGATCATCTGGGTTCGGCCATTTTGGATCCTATTTTTTGTCCCTGAGAAAGGCGGAGTGAGTTGGGTTGAGTTCGTCAGAGGCTATAATAAATGTTGTGCAATAATGTCTGCATCTATCATCTATGTCCCTTAATATACTGCTAAGAGTGTTCTCTGTGACACTCAAAAATACTGGTTTACCTTCTAACTTGGAATTTGAATCTGATGATGCTGATTGTAAGATAACTGGGTCGCTAACGGCCATGGACGTGCTCATGCTTCTTTGGATGTGTTGGGTCATGTCTTGGAATTCTAGGTCTTCGAAAGTTCTGAAGGAGAAAGCAGATTTATGCCTGCCGGATATTAATCCGGTTGCTCTATCAGCTCTTGTATTGTGCGATTTGGACCTGTTGAACTTGGATGAGTGCGAATTGGACCTCTCCAGCTTGGAAGTTCAACTTCCTGTGGGGAAGTTTCAATCTTGGGTTTTGAAAACAGTGCCTAGTCTGCCAGAGTGCTTCAGTCTTTGTGTATGCAAATACTCAAGAACTGCGTTTCTCAGAAGGTAACCAATATCTTCTCAATTGAACAAAATCATGGGCTTTCGTGTTTTTGGTTAGCTTACATTTCATTATCCTGTTGATTTTGCCAATGTGAAATAAATTTAAGTGCACTCAGGACCTTGAATGTGTTTTCTGTATTCCAATACTTGATAATAGAAGTTGTTACCTGTCCTAGTGCACTTAAGTTGTTTTGCTGTTGGGATTATTTTTTTATCCCCATCCATAAACTTGGATACTTATGTTATCTGATTCAAATGGATTTTAATGACAGGATGGACTGGAATGCGCGACTTCATCAGTGGCGGATAGTTCTTCAACCATGGCAAACCGTTCTAATCTTTTGTCCCATGGAACGGCATGGGCAATTTTCCTTACACTGAGAGGCACCTTAAGTGAAGAGATATCAAAATTTTGCTTCCCAAGTGAGATGGATGGAATAGATGAGAACTTGCTTTACAGGTTTCCATTTCACCTTCTTGATCTTCTGTTGTCTGGCTCTTACCTGCCCATTTGTGTCATGTTGCTTTCCCTATTCTGGGTTCGTTAAATTTGAAGTTTGGTCATGAAGATAACCTCAATATCAATAGTATGAAAACATAATATTGGACTTTTGTTATTTGAATTCTTGCCTGCCAATTTGTGTTCCATGTTGCTTGTCTCTATTCTGGCATCACAATTTTAAGTGGAGTTTATGAAAATGTTTTTCCTTAATCTTTCCGACTTAAACTGTGATTTTTGCTCGTACTCTGTATGAGTTAGAGAACAAATAGATAGACTTTTATTGCGTCCCCACTGTTATTTGATGAAAAAAATTCAGTTGAATCAACGCAAAATTTTTGTCAGCAGTTCTTTATATTTCATTTAATATATTTTCTAAAATAGGACTTTGCAGGTCATCTTTTCATGGTAAAGGGTTGAATCGATTCTGGTCTAACGTTGAAGGTTACCAAGGGGCACTGCTCATGCTGATTTCTGCAGCTTCAGAAGATGCCAAAGGTGGTAGAGCCAACAAGAGAAAATGGATTGTAGGTGCACTCACTCACCAGGGTTTTGAAATCGGGATTATTTTTATGGAAGTTCAGGAAGTTTATATGCTATAAGTCCAGTCTTTCACGTCTATCCACCTACTGGTATGTACTGTAGAGGACAAATGGAAGGAGGGTTGCTCTAGATTATTATGCTTTCTTATAATTTCCATGTAGCAGTCTGAAATTAACCATATAAGAAACTATACTTGATGACAGGAAAGGAAAAGAACTTTGTGTATAGCCATCTGCATCCTACTGGTAGAGCATATGAGCCGAAACCAAAGCCTGCGGGGATAGGATTTGGCGGAAGCATGGGAAATGAAAGAATTTTTGTTGATGAGGATTTTTCCAAGATTACTATTCGCCACCATGCAGGTGACAAACCATACCAACCTGGCTCTCTCTTTTATGAACAGGTTTACCTTCGAATCCAAGCAACTATGACTGGAAATTACGAGTTATTATAGTAGCGTAGGTTATTCTATTTCTAATTAAGCCTGGATTTGTGCACTTTAGGGCTTCCTAGCTGT
The DNA here is from genome assembly GCA_032719365.1 of Prinsepia uniflora. Taxonomy (NCBI): domain Eukaryota; kingdom Viridiplantae; phylum Streptophyta; class Magnoliopsida; order Rosales; family Rosaceae; genus Prinsepia; species Prinsepia uniflora. The sequence goes on along the minus strand of CM064868.1, from coordinate 78,140,454 downwards.
TGATGCTCTGATTTCAGAAGTGGAAGTTTGGGGCCTTGGTGGGAGAAGCGCCAAGGACGTGCAAGATTCATATAAGAAGAGGGAAGAACTTTTCACTGATCAGCGCCGAAAGGTAAATCCTTCTGAGTTAGACTAGTGCCCATATTTGCATCTTGGAGCTAATACCGTGTTGTTTGCCTCTTTTTTTAGGTTGACTTGAAAACATTTGGAAATTGGGAAGATTCACCAGAGAAGATGATGATGGACATGGTCACTGACCCCAATACAGTTCGACGGCAAGACCGCTAAACCCAGCTGGAAAATGATCAGCCATTGCTCCATATTTCTGGATGGTGGATAGTTGATGTAAATAAACTCATACATCTGTATATCTGACAAAGACTTACTGTTCTATATATGGGAATTGTATATTGATGATAATGTAAAAGTGAGCTGGATCAATTTAACTTTAAGTTTAATGTTAGTTGTGATTCCCGTTTTATGGAAATCTAAATTACACGTTGTAAAGCAATAGATGTTTGTTAAGCTATAAGTAATTAACATAAGTAATTAGCATAATCTTTTAATTTTAGATAATAATTTTTTTTTCAAATTTAAAATTTAAAAGTATTTTTGAAGAAATAAAAGGTCCATTTCATGTTTAAAAAATATGAATAATGAATTTTTAATAGACATTAATGTTTATTTGAATTATTGATGGACCATATGATGAATTTCATGTTTCTTGGCCCTTTGGAAGGCAGCATTATGATTAGAAATGCTAAACTATTTTCTTTGTAAAAGGTCCGAAGAGCTCTTGATACACTCGGATCGGGTAAAAAAGTACAGGCATTTTGCTATAGAATGCAATACGTTGGAAAAAAAAAATTGGTAAATCTGAAATGTAGGCTTCCACTCAGAAGAAAATTAAACAAATTTGGCTAAAAACAAAAGCTCAAAGAGAATTTTGAGCCGCACGAGGGGCTCTCCATTTGAAAAATGTACATACACAGGCAAGGAACGAGCTACATCAACTGCTAATCTCCCTATCCATTTTCATTCTCTTCGCACTGTGAACTTCCGGGACGCTACTACCTCGTGGCTGGAACGATGCATCATGCTGATATGCACAATTCGCTCCATGTCGGCAACCCCTTGGAGTATTGATGTACATGCAAGGCTTCATAATCTTGTACTTTGAATCTCTTGGTTTGTAGCCATTACTGGAGACCTGGTTCATCACTGACCTGTCTTCTCCATGTTGCTGAATCAAGTTTTTAAAATAGTTGGTGTCCTTCGGAGGCCCTCCAATAGAAGGCTGGGTAGGAACTGGAATTGCCGCCGAGAGAGGTGGCCGGGCATCGGGAAAACGTCCTATTCCGGAAACATTTGGCTGAGGGTAGAAATGTCCACTTGATACAGGGGCTGACAAAGGCGTGCTGCTTCCCATCCTGTTACTGTGGTTTGGAGGATCTGCTATGCCCAATTGAGGTGGTGGCCTTGTCATTGTCTGTGGATCTGTAACCAGCTTCTCAATCATTTTCGGGTTGCTGAGAATCTTAATGAGCAACTCCTGGTCAATCATATTTCCCACCTCATTGCTGTTCATGATTGCACCAAAGGCAGCAGCTACAACGTCGGGTTCTGCACCAACTGGGTTTCCAGGTGCTAGCTTATTCAAAGTAGGGTGGTTTCCATTGTTAAGTACACTGCTTTGAGAAGGAGCCGCAGAAGACTCTGAGCTTGTGGGAATGTTAAATGGTACCAGCGATGATGAAGAGGATGTGTCAACTCCGGCATCTTCATCTTCAATGGGAGTGATAGGTATCACAAGAGGTTGCCCATCATTATGACCAGAATCTTCAACATCTGCCAAAACAGATGGGCTATAGGGAGAAAAAACAATTGTTCAGTTAAAAGACGGGTGCAACCCAAGAGAAAGATTGTAGAGGGTTTAAGTAACATACTTTTGAGGAATGGCGGATGGCCGTGGATAAACTGCTTCCAATACTCTTATCTCTCTCTTATTTTGAATCTCCACCTCTTTGCTTTCTTCCCCAGAAACAACTTGCCAAGCGAAGTTCAGCACAACCTATGAAAATTTAGTAAAAAAAAGGGTTATGCCATAAATGTTACTGAAACTACAACGTAAACAGACAATATCAAAATCTCAAAGCAAAAGTTTAGTTTACCTTAGGAGGGCATCTCCATTTGATTAGAGGAATTTGAGTCACATTAATCTGCAGCTGATTTTCCGAATAACCCCCCTCAAACCCAGGGGGCAGAGTGTCATCCAAGCCAGTTCCAGATGAATGTGACAACCATGATGCCTTTGCTTGGAGGTGATCTTGAGCACTCGACCCAACTTGGGAAGGGGATTCCTCCAATAGAAACAGCTTGACCTGTTTAACAGATAAGCATCAGTACAATAACCATTTACGCTAATATTGAGATATCATCATGTTGACCATCATTTTTAACTCCTTTAAGATAGCCTAACGTCACATGATACTAAATTTAAATTAGTACCGAAAACAAATTCAATGGAAATGAATTTGAAAAAAAAAAAAAAGCACGGATAATTTGAAAAAAAAAATAGCTATCAAAGAAAATCAGCTCAACTGTACTGATAACATGAGTCCCTATCAGTGCAATTCATTATATATTTCAACAAATACCTTATATATATATATATATATTTATAAAAAACCAAAAAACAAAACACAAAAACAAAAAGAACCCAGATACAGGATGGACGACTTTGCAAAAATAATATATGCCAATGAAATTGGCACCCAACTTCCAAATAAACAATAGAAGCCAACTTATTTCAACCTACTCAAATATAAGAGTTCAACAATAAAGCAGCAACTAAGCAGTAAAGAAGTGCATGACTGCAGTAAACCCTTCTGTTCAACATGTCAAAGCAACTGTCTACATGGTTTCTAACAGATACTGTTAACCCTGTGTCAAAGAGCCGGGACCCTCTGAATATAGTTTAAGAGTGGCTAACTCGTTTATATAAATACACCTCACCAACGACATGCACATCTTCCATGGCCAAGCATAGGACCGAAAACCTCCAAGGCATGATAGAAATGCAAATAAAGAAACTATACCAAATTGCACGGGCTAGAGGTCTCTTCTAACAGGTAAAGTATCAGATGGGAGTTCCAGTTAAAGAGAATGATTATCCGGCTATCAGAGCATGAAAGTTTTCAACCCAAGGATATTAAAACTTGTATTCTATACCCGGCTGTTTTATTAAATGTATCAAGTCAGACCCTGTAACCCTCAATCACAGCATCACATAACTAAAGGCTGTGTACACAAATTCTTGCATCCACTCAAGGTTAGAGATGCATCGCGTATCACACATTCTGGGCGGTGATATTCATGCAAATCAGATGGCCAACACCAAGACCCAATGACCCTTTTCCTTTGGTGGTTTTGCTTGTCCCAGCAGAGAATGTGGAACTAATAATTATGATTTGGCCCTCCCATGTTGGAAGTGGCCCAAGTCTTGAGCTTATTCTCCTCTTCAAACAAAAACAAAACGAACTACTTTAGAATGAAAAAAGATAACACGTACATCTAACTCCCTGTTGATGCAATGGCACATTGAAATTTTGCACCAATAGAACCAAAGAAATTTAAATAGATTTAAAGAGAAATACCCTAATGATTCATCCATCCCCAACACCAAGATCCTTTTCAATAATTTGTGTCATGGAAAATATGGCACTCCCAAGCATTTAAGCGTGGTGATAATAAACACAAAGTTAACAAGAGATCACTAATTGAAAATTAAAATATACAGCAGAAAGGCAATTAAACATTAATGAACAAAATTACAGCACAAAGTGCCAAGGCAAACAATTAAAAAAAAAGGCAGAAGCGGTCACTGCATTTTAATGCATTCCAATCACAAAGAAGTTGAAAAAAAGGTATGACATGCTCACAAGAAAATCAGGTTTACAACTTTTTCCTGCTGGTTTTAGGAGTCAAGTGATTGCAACGTGTAAAACAAACTTACCAAACAAACAAAAGGCATCAAGTAATCAATAAGGTATTCAAGAACAAAGTACAAGTAGCCACGGACTACGCATCATACCAGGTTTACAATAACCTTTATGTCATTATGCTCCATCTCAAAGTAATGTTGTCACTACTTTAACCAACACATCATCCTGCCATTTTATTGTTCTTGCATAACGTTTACAACAAGATATTAGAACACTTCTATAGTAAGCAGTCACCCGTGCAAATGACCAACATCATTATAGTTCCTTAAGGACACCTGACTTGCATTTATTTCTTATCATCCCCATTTTTTCCATCCATGGCCAGCTATCAATAAACACTGTCAAAGTTGCTCAAACTTAGTGAATTACTTTCACTATTAATTGGTGAGTTTTCCTTCAATTGCATATATATTGATTTTGATCTTGATTGCATGATCTCATTTTTTGTACTTATATTGAAGAAAGGTTTTGAACTTAAATTGAAGAAAGGGCCATTTTCTTCAAGAAGTCTGTAATTCCCCTGCTGGTTTTTTTTTTTATTTTTTTATTTTGAAGATAAGAAGCCATTTGTATCTCCTATTCGTGAGTTGCGAAAAAACTTTTTTCAAAAAAATGACACAGTTGTAATGAACTAGTGATCCAAATGTTTCTAAAACTGTGCCAGTTGGTTAATTCATCAGCAGCTCCCCAAGTTAAGATATAGTTAAATTCCTCTTCATAAGTAACCTTCAAACCACAGTTTTCTGAAAGAATGACAAGTAGCTACAATATGCTAGATAGGGTCATGGTGTTCAATGCTCATTCTACCTCTAACGACACATTCCAGGACCCAATTGTTTTTAACATGGTCCAAGTTGATTAATTCATCAGCAGGTTCCCAATTTTGAGATGTAAGTTCAAAACTTCAGCTGTCTCACAATTTACAGATTTATGGAAAGATGGAAAGAACACTACGTGGAAAGGTCTAACCTTGTTCCCACTCATGTTCTGCCTTTCGTAATTATACTTATAAGCTTCACAAATGCATATACTAGTTAATGATATATGGGACCAAATGACATATATAGTCACAAATTGCAACATTAAGCTTTACTTCAAACTTCAAAGTCTATGCTGGTTCATATCGATAGGCATCTGAACCCAACATTATTGCTTCCATGAAAATACCACTACAACAAATCATTCAGCATTTTAAGTACTTTGCATATCATTTGAAATAAGTCCCAGTTCTGGGGTATCAGAAACTCAGAAAGGGCACTCATTTCTATCTTCCTTCGACAGAAAACATCGACAAACTTATGGATTCACATGCAATGCACTTCAACACCGAACAGTTTTAAATGAATGCAACAACACCCAAAGGAAAAAAGCACAGAAACAAAACATCTTGAATTCAACAACTCGTCCATTCAAATGATGCAATGTGTTCCAGAAATGACTCAGATCATAAATTAGAAAAATATGCTCCAAAGCAAACAGATAATCCAAACACATCAGAGCAAACCAATCAACATGAACATCTGAAATGCAAACACATCATTCACATGGCTGATTTTGTTAGGGTTATATTATTATTATTAGATTTGGTCACTGAAATGCAATTTTTACCTGACAAAGATTAACATCTGAAGCCCAAGAAACCTTTTTCGATTTGTGCGATCCCCGCATGTTAAATAAAATCCCAAGAACCCTTCTTTTCCGGCTTCGATTCCCAGTATATAAGTTACAGTTTCAAATTGAGCAACCAATTTTGGTCCGATCAAAGGGTAAACTCCACTACTCTCAGATTCGAAACCCTAGTCTTACAGTGTCGCCACAGCCTCAAAATCCCCTTTTATAACTTAAGCCTAAACCTAATTTGTACAGATTTTTACGCGATCCAATGGCAGAGACTCTCTGTATTCGCGAACGGTGATCGCAACCTCTACGGCGCCACAGAATAATCAAATGGTGCCTCCGATGAAACCCTACAATCCTCTGGTTTTGGGCTCCGTGTTTTTTATAAACTAACTATAAGCCTCTCCTTTTATTATCCTCAAATACAATAATTCCAAATAATGTCCTAATTTTTGTTTTTTATTTTTTTTTAACCACTTTTCGGTTTTTATGTCTAAAATGAGCGCGTGGGGTTACGGATGTTGGAAAGATTCGTAATTTCGTATCACGCGCTGTTATGCCAAATGCGGGTTGTTTTTCACTTGGTTTCGGATGGGTTAAAGATGTTTTGACCGCCTGCCATTTTTGTACGAGAATATAATATAATATGTTTGCCCTGTTGCTTTGTACTTTCACCGGCAATAAAGGAAGATCGGCCACTCGACATCTTCGGTACGCAGCCGCCGAAACTAGGTGCATCTTCAGTTCTGGCTAGCAAAACATATTTAATATATTCGGTGAGTTACATCGACTTCAGTTCGATGGGCCTGAACAAAGCTAACTGTGCAGTTGGTAGGTATCGCCTACTGAATAATAAATTTTTTTCATAACTAATCATAGCTAACGCATCCGATTCATAAGGGGATCTATTTTCTTCTTCTGAAATAACCGAGATCAATGAATGTTTACCATAAAATAAAATCTTCTCTCCTTCCCCTTTTTTTTATTTTAAGATATGATAGGTATCTTTATTGATCAAAAATAATAATTTACTTTATTTTTATTTGGCAGGAATTTTAGGATGACCGACCATTTTAATCCAGTCCATATGATGTACTTTTCAGGAGCTAGAGGAAATGCATCTCAAGTACATCAATTAGTAAGTAAGAGAGGATTAATGTCAAATCCACAAAGACAATGATTGATTTACCTATTCAAAGCAATTTACGTGATCTCGAGAGTCATGATGATATTATTGAGGAATGTCTTTATCATAATATTTTTGCTTCTCATTTCGGGAAATTGGCAATAATTTGTTTGTGGACTTCCAGAAATCTGTTTCATGTAGCTTGGCAAGGAAATTTTGTATAACGGCCCGGACTTCCAAGGGTCAGGAATGGATCATTTTACCCCTGATCAAAAGGTTGACTTTTCTTGGTTAAAGTCAAAATGTTGGCTTTTTGATTGGGATGAGTTTTGGCGATTCCGAAAATGTCGTTAGGAAGGTTTTGGTCTTCCAAGTACATTGACAGGCGGCATGTTGGAAACGGAAATCGGACAGTTATGTTCTAGGTCTAACTCACATAGGGGCAATATGATAAATTTTCAAGAAATGGGTATTTTAGTCTCTTCTTTGTGAGGTTTCTTTTTTTGTGGCCAAATAGAAGCAGGCCAAGTGTCCTTATCTCCTAAAATCTAATGTCACCGTCTTTGAGTATGTTTATGTGTGTTTAATTGGTGGTGGGTTGTGCGTGTGTGTTGTGAGGAGACAGCCGAGAGAGAAAATGTGAAAAAACAAAGAAATGAAACGGAAGAGAAGAAGAGAGGAAGGGGAAGAGAGTGAGATCAGAGAGGAGAGAAGATGGAGAAATCCGGAACAGAGGAAGAGGGGGACTGAGCTAGTGAGAAGGAGATAACCCATGAAGATTTTTCGGGTTAGGCCTTGGCTGGGCTAGTTTTCGAGAAGAACTCGTGGAAACAAGGCTAGAATTAACCTTCTGGAGTTCCTGTGGTCCTAACCAGGCCTTGGGCTGAAGCTGTGGACATTGAAACTGTCCAGGAACGAAGAACACCATTTTTGGCCGAGAGGTGAGTATATGAGTTGTGGATTGAGACAAGTTTTCTTTGTGTTTGTTTATGTAGATCTCTTCCTAATCTAGTGTAGAAGATATCAGTCGAATTAGATTTGAAAACAAGGGTGGGAAAACAAGGGAAATAAGACCGAGTCGAGTCGTCGGGTCGGGCAACCCGAAAAACTAGGAATCCGGGTAAGGGATACAATGAACATTAACTTTGGGATTTTTACAGTAGCTAGCATGTGGCTGAGATTTTGGGTTCACGACCAACACGTGTTTTTATCTTTTCCATGATACAACCATTTGGGCATTGATTTCAAGTCAATCAGACACCGTTTCGGGGTAGTTTTGGGTGTCCGAAGGTTTAGGATGCTTTTAAAATACGTTCAAAAATCCCGAAAGATTATGAGATTAAAATAGGAGTTATTTGAGATAGTTAGTGACCTTTAGATATGAATTTTTACAGGAATTGACATTCCCAAAAATTACGGAAATGCGTGTAAAATGGGAATTCGACGATTCCGAGTGCATGTGAGTGGACTTTCTCTTCCTAAACTATTATGAATGCATACTTATATGATTTAAATGTGTTTCTATGTTTTTTATGATAATTGAGTGATTGGGATTTTATATGGATTTTTGGTGATTTTATGAGTATTTTGTTATAATTTAATGCACGTTTTTCGAGATTTTCGTAAAATGTGTTAGATACTGTTTTGATTGGGATTTCGAATGGAAGATGGTTTGTGGCATGGAATAATGTGATTTTGGAATAATTATGATTTTCATATGATTTCTAGACGATTTTTACCAAAGTAGCCTCAATGACACGTTTTACGAGAATTAGGGTTTAACTGTGTTTGGGCTTAGGCCCGAACTTCTGATTGTGTGGGTTGAAACGTAATATGAATATGTGCTATTGGTATTGATGTTGTGATGATTTTTGACTGATTCTTCTCAGACTTCAAGCCCGGGGCTCCAAATTCTGAAACAGGTATTTATGTGTGGTTATGGGTTGTGATGTGGTTATATGTGGATATGTTCTGGTATTGTGATGAGTGGTCATTGACGTCGAGCATGGCTCTATCTCGTGAGACTAGTATGTGATTACGACTCAGACGTTGAATTGAGCTCTGTATCTTGAGTCGGTTTACACTCGGACGTAGAGCTAAGGGCTCTGTATCCTGAATGACTGTGTGATGGCCTACCGGTAGTGCCTTGTGATGTGATGACTAATGTTGTGCATATGTATTGATGATGAATTGACTATATGTGAGTTCTGTGCTAATGCTGGTTATGGATTGATTGTGTAGACTGATCTAATGGCTTGGGAGACTGTGTTCTGATGACTCAGACGTCGAGCTGGGCTCCGAATCCCGAGTAAGTGATGTGTCTGCTAGTAGTGCAGTGGTATTGATGATTGATGTTGTGCATTGGTGATGAAATGGTTATTTGTGTTTCGTCGTGGTCATATGAGATACAGATTTGGTTCCATGTGATTGCTATGTTGGCTATATATGGATTTACGTGATGTGGAGTTGTATTTGATTCGTTGCATTGACTTATTTGGGGCTTTAGATGGTTTAATGACTTTTTCTTTGAGATACTTTTCACCTATTTTTCGAATGATAAACTGTATTTCGTTTTAATCCAAAATGAAATGGATTTTTTTGTATGCATGCATGGTTTTAGAAAACATAGGGTAAACATCGGTTGTTTTCAAAGTATGTTTTCAACTATTTCTTTTCATCCACTCACACATTTTCTGGTTTTGTAACCATTCAGGGCCGCTGCATGGAGATTGAGGCTCAAGAGGCAGAGGCACAATTAGTAGAATTTGTGTTTATCCCTTGTCTGACAATGTTTCTGTCAAACGCGAGCAGGACCCTAGTGTAGTATTCTGGTGTATTCGGGTTGGGTCCTGTCATTTTGAAGTATGGGTACAGGATCCTTTACATGTAAGATTTATTGCTCAATACGGTTGTCTCGATAAGATATTCCTTTCATTCTTCCTCTATGTTGTTTACGGAATCTGGTTCTTTTGGGGTTATAGTTGATGGTTGTTTATCAATTCCATCCATCTCTACTACAAAACTGAACACGAGAAATTCTTCTCATCCAGCTCATCACGAATTAAACGACTAAAAAATGATATAGACAATGAATAATATACGAAATCGTGAGATTCTGTAAAATCTAATCAAATCTATTGATAATTGTGAGAGATTCCTATGATGGGTTTCATTAACTCATAATTTATGTCGAGTAGACCTTATTCTTGTGAGAATTATTAATTGATGAGTTGTAGGGAGGGACTTATGTCACCACAAACAAGCGATCTAAAGCACAATACATGGTTGAACTTATTTGGTCCCCTTCAATTCAATGTGTCTGAACATAGTTAACATATTTGGTTGGTAGACATCGCATATCAAATAATAATTTTTATTGCTAGTTAAAATATTTGGTAAACACCTCTTACCAAATACTATTTTTCATCAAAAGCAGCCTAAAGCCACCGAACGTAGTTAACTTATTCGGACCTACAGACATGTGCATACAACTTCGATGATCGTCCTTATCGATGTTATACTTCATTTTCCGACGAGCCCCTACCAGTGTTATTGGTAAAACAAAAACATCAATCCCTTCGTCTAATATTTTGTAGTTCATAGTTTCATACTCTACTAGTATTTACTATCGAAGTGTGCTCCTCGCCATTGTGCAGAGTAAGGGTGACAATTTTTTGCTTGAGTGGAAACCGTACGAAATTTATCTGGATCAATCCTCACGTTTAAAATTTTTGGTCATTTTCGAATCAACTTGTCATTACACGTTTAATAAACGAGTAGATTTCAAATAAATTTGTGTGAACTCATATAATGACCTATTAATTTTTTTAATAAATGACTAAATCTCGGATTAACTTGTTAATCTATATGGGCTACGTTTGGCTCATCGTATAAGGAACTTGATAGGATAATATGACCAGTATTTAATACGACTCGTATTAATTAGTCACCGTATAAATTAATATGATTGAGTAACTTTATACAGTCTAGACAGGCTAAAATAATGATCACCAAATTATCCGTCTTAAATAGTCAGATGACTAACAATCTTAAAAAGTATAATAATAATAATAAATATAAAAACAAAATTTTAATAAATATAAGTAATAATATATCAGTAATTAATTAAAATAAATAATAAATCATTAAAATAAAATAATATTGTACATAATTAATATTTATGATATAGATATTGTTTATCATCTACTATATACTAATCTGTCCAGTATAATATAATCGGCATTTTAATCCGATCGACCACCAAACGCCCGACTAAATAATCAGTCTATCTAATAGACAAATTAGTCTATCCAACTGAAATAATTAGTCTAATATTGCGTACTAAACAGACCCTATGATCTATGTATTAACTCTTTTAATACACCTTGATAAAAAATAAAATAAAAATAACTCTTTTAATAAACGTGTCAATACTAACACATATATCTACTCATCTATCTATTTGTATACCTTTTATATTTTATTATTTAAATATATTAAACATGTTAAACATATGATAGATTAATTAGGTTTTGAAATAGATTATATGAAATACACAGGTTAATTGGTTTATTAATAGATCAAGTTCAAATTGAACATCTTTGATATAATTATTAAAGAGAACATATTTAAATAAAACAGAATTCATACACTACCTATTACTAGCCCTAACTATAAAGGGAGGCCTTGAGTTCAACCCATTGGACAGATAATAGAGAGAACTGATAGATTCATTGGATCCCATTGTGGCATCAAAAACAATAGTAACAACATTTGTGAACAATTGAAGGAAAAAGGAGAGAGAATGAAGTATTATTGCAATAACATATGGCAAAAAGCTTTCAAAAGCTCTTCACCTTATATTGCCTGAGACTTTGGATAACCACAAGCCAAAGCATCTGTACCAAACCCAAATAAAATCACACCCACATTAAACCATTTGGAACAAGTTACAGAAAACAATTATAACATGAAGAAAATGGGGAAAATTAAACAAACAATGTACACCAAAATGTCACTCGGTATCTTATATTTGGCACGACGGGTTAACTACGGCACTATCCAAGTAGAAAAATCCTAGTTACAATCTCAAGTAGTTACCAGTCACGACTCCAAATTTCCTGTCAAGGACTAGTAATCTGCCACCGTCAGTTTCGCCTCCGTCTTCGATATGTCCCACACATCAATTCTTTATCTGTTCCATTTTCTCTCTGAAACAAGCACAGCTCAAGCAGTAAGAAATTGTCTAATGAAAATATGTAAATGCCTGTATAATGAATGCTTCTACTCATAAAACCCTAGACGGTGTTGTTAGCTGTAGATTGGACTGACTCCGAGGACTTAAAAACGAAAGTCATATGGAATGAGTGCATACCATTTGCCTTTGCAGCTGGCTGCGCTTGAGACATTGAGCGCTGGATGCGCGGAGACCCTTGCCTTCCATTTGTGCCAGGTAAGGAGTGTCGCTTCTTGACGAAATTGTCTCTGTCTTGCACATCTGGACTTGGACTTGATCTAGGAGAAGTATTTGCTTGAAGCTTTGCTCTAGCAGATTCTGTGGCTTGCATGAAATGAGGGATAGAAGAACTATTACTACCGCTATCTCTTGGTTCTTGGTCACTTTGATCCGCAGTCTTTGCTGAACCAATTGAGTTCCGTCTCTTGGCACTTTTCTGGTTTGGAGAGGGTGACTTCTTTCCTACAGACCCGAGCCTACGTTTTTGGCTGGATCCACTCTTATCAGCTTTAATCCTTTTACCTTTCACTGATACAAGACTAGATGGTGTTCCTTGAGATTCTGGGACAGTCAGATGACTTCTTGGAGAAGCTTCCGGGGTTGATCCATATGCTTGAATGCCAGCTTCAGCATCTTGTTCTCTCAGCATATCAGATGCGGTTCTCTCTGGCTTAGACTCTGTTTGTGGGGAGTCTACTGCAACCACAGACTTTACAGGCTCACCCTCAACAGCATCAAGTTTTTCAGGTTGATCTAAGACTGGATCAGATAAGTCCGAGATTGTAGGGAAGTTTTCGGCTTCCACACCTACATTTCCTGTGTTGCTAGGACTACAAATCCCCTCGGCTGATACTTTGGATTCATGCCCCTGATCCATAGCTCCGACATCAGACCTATCAGGTGAATCAAGAGTGGAAGAAATAGAGATTTCGGTGCCACATTCAGATCCACCAACTTGAACCACACTCGATCCAAGGGTGACTGGATTTTCTTCCACGCTGAGCTCCTTTGCGCCGAGTTCAGTATCCACTCCAGATGAGAATATGTCCCTCGGAAATACATCAGCAGCATCATCTTGAGGGGATGGACTGATTGATCTTGATCTACCCGAATTGGTTGTTGAACTCAGCACTTCAAATTTTGACTGAGCAGCAATAAAAGCAGGATTGCTCAACTTCCTCGATCCAAATACAGATTTCTTTCCATCTGTTTCTAGTAGTTCTGTGGCTGATCTTTTCGCAGAACGCTTAGGTTGTTCACTTTCCATTCCAGGCTTTCCGGAAGACGACTTGAGCTCCATTTGAGATTCTGTTGAGATCTCTTTCACATCAGATGTACTGCTGTTCTCCGCCCGAGGCTGTTCAATATTACCGCTTATAGAATTAGAGGTAGAATCAGTTGCCTGAAAGTGCACGTTGTCAGCATCATAAGTGATCAGAATCTCTTCACTTCCAAATGGCACACTTGATTCCTTGATGCCTGATTCAGAGTCCAATATCTCACAAAGAACCTCGTCTTGTACTTTAGATTCCAGAGAGGAGTCGGAACTTTCTCCCTTTTTTCTTTTCTGTTGCCCTATAGCTGGCACTACTTTCGTTGACTGTGGAGTATTCGCTGATGAGACTGATGACCACCTCTCCAACCATTTCCACGAAGAATCGGGCTTAGAAGAATCACACCCGACCTGAATAGGTTTGGTCTTCGGTGACGTTTCCAACAACTTTAAATGGAGAAAAAAAAGGAGGACAACCATTTTAGTACGGATATATGAGTGAAATTAATTAGCTTGCAAAATACAGTACGGAAAGAAGTCAAGTATACCTGGCGGGCAAACCTATTGCTAAGTAGATTTTGAAGTGAAGTGTATGTTATATTCAATTTGGTTACCAAATTTTCTTTCTCCTGAAACATGAAAAATGATCACGAAAATTTTGTCAGCAACAGATACCAACACTAATAAGTTGTCTAAGAACAATCAAAGCTATTGAGACAGCAACAGAAAAAAAAAATAACAAAAAGTAACTTACAAAAAAGAAAAAACAAAAAAAAAATACAATGATAAATTAAAAAACAAAATTTGTAAGGTAAATATAAAAAACAAAGGCAACCTCCGAATGTCAGACTTTTAAAGCATTGCTTATTATTGCTTTTCTTGTAATTCACATAACCATCTATCCGTATTTTTCAAAAGGTGAATACAACATGTGGTCGGGGAGAAGCCTATAAATATCTCAAAATATTCCAAGACATTTAGATTATGCACAATAATAGAAGCATCTCGATGTCATTAACTAACCATCCAATTGTAGAAGATCTTTATAAGATGAGCTTCTACAACATTGAAACTTACACAATCTTTCCATGGTATCTCAAATCTGGTTTGCAAAATCAAATAGAATGTTACTTTAAATGAATTCCTTTGAAAAGCTTGCAATGTTATTACTTAGACTTGTTCCTACTGGCTTGACCATGCAAATAATGAAGTTATGCACAAGATCAGGCAAGAAAAGATTTGGATAATGACCCCTTTAGAGATAAGAATATACTAAAGTCAGAAGAGTTGCATTCATTACCAAGGTTCTAGAACTACGGTTATCCTTCTCATGCTCAAGACCTAGGTGAGTATAGCGAGCACGAACAAGAGCTTGCATTCTAACAAGGGCTTGAACACATCGTAGAGTTCCGACAGCATGCCTACGGACCAAATGCCCCCGAACAGCAGCTTGCAACTTAACAATATTCTTACGCTCCAGCAATGTTCTCTGAGCCTGGAAAATAATCGAATGACAATATTAGTTAATATCTTAGAATGCTACTACCTGCAAACTTCAGAATTCGAGTATATCCGAAAGGGAGATTACCAAGTTTCCTCTGACAGCAGTCTGGACAACAACAACAACAGACTCATCCAGTTTGCATTCAACTTCGGTTTGATCTTTTGTGACATTTTCAGCCTTGGATACTTCCGGTTCAGTCTGGGATACTTCCGGTTTAGCCTCGGATACTTCTGGTTCAGTCTCAGATGCTTCAGGTTTAGTCTCGGGAACTTCCAGTTCAGTCTTGGATACTTTTGGTTCAGCCTTGAATACTTTTGGTTCAGCCTTGAATACTTTTGGTTCAGCCTCGGATACTTTTGGGTTCTCAGGAGTTAACAACTGGGGTTTCTCGTCGCTGCAATGTATCACAGATATTTTCTCCGGAGCAGTAGTGCTGGCCGGTGATTGGAAATTAAGAGTGGCAGGTTCTGGGATATCCTTATGTCCAGAAGTTGGGGTTTCTGTGATCACAGTGTTGCTTAGCACTCGATGCCGTGCAGACCTCTTCCGGAAACTCCATCCACGTTTGTCACCCGAACCCATCCCCTATATCAAAATCCAGAGAGCATCAATCAACACAACACAAACAACACAACAACAAAAAAAACAAATTGCTCGTTGCAGCAACTACCAAAATAAGAATCATAATGGATAGATAAAATCTAGAACATTGTCATATATCAGCTCACAGTGAGACCAAGACTCGACATTCATTAGTAACTGCAAGTGGTAGTAAAGGTCAACCAAATGTGATTGCAAGTTACATGGGCTTCAGAGAATTATAAAAGTTGCATCAAATCAGAAAAAGTAACAAACTTTCGAATATAATCCATTTGTTAACCTTCGATACAAAGATTAAAAAATTCAAGTTTTTCATGATACGAAGATCACATTTTGAAGCATCAGTAGTCTAAACCAAACACATCCAATCAATTCTAGATTTCTCAGATCTTAGTATATCAAAGTCTTTATCTTTCTACAGCTGTTCTTTTCATTCTTCTCACCTTTCAAACAGGAAATTAGCGGTTACTTAGTAATTAACTCTCCACGGCATCTGATGTTCTCAAGTTAATCTCAAGCTTTACACTCACAAATCAATGAAATGCACACACAGCAACTAAAAATTGAATCAATCAATAACTCAAAAAGGCATCGAATCAAAAACAGAAAGTCAAAGAAAAATCAAAATGCAGAAACAGAGAACAAATGAGATACCTCGGAAGGTTCGAAATCATCTTGGTCCGCTGAATCGTTGCCGCAAGTAATAATTTTGAAGCAAGAGGTAGATTTCCCCATTTTTATTTTCACTTCTGACCCGGAGACCTCTCTCTCTCTCTCTCTCTCTCTCTCTCTCTCTCTCTCGCCCTCTCTACCTTCAAGTCTTCAACACAAAAAGAAACAAAGATATTCTGTTTCTGTTGTGAGACAAAACCTCCTATGTTGGTGCGGTGTTGTAAATAGTTACAAATGTAGCTTAAGAACACGGACCTCAACACACTCCTTAAATCTGGCTAAAAGTCTCTTGTGGAGTCCGCCATTTATCAGGTCCGTTGCAATGCGCTCTATGCCCTGTCCCGCCGTTGGTCACGAGTCTCGCGAGAAATTGAGTTAAAACGGGTAAATACTAAATATTAAGATAATTAATATAGGATTAACCAGTCTCGTCCTAACACTTTTGAAAAAGAGTTTCCATAAAGTGAATTTTATGAGACGTCATAATTTTAACTTAAAATTTTATACTCAAGTAAGATAATTTTACTTTAATAAAGAACGAGATCAATATATAATATAAATAATTCATATTTTTAAATATGGATATGAATTTGTTAAAAATTGCTAATTGACCAATTTTAAACAGTTATTTATTTAACGGTTTGGATTTAGCTAAATAAAAGTCAAACAATTTGATAATCCAGCCAGTCTATTAGTAATAGTTTCATTTAAATCCAAATCGAACGGTTAAACAATATATTATTTTTTATTATTTTTTAAATCTATTATTAATACAACGTAAAAATAATAAATATAAAAATATATACATATATACCCAAATAAATATATGTATATTCGGATAAGAGTATAATAAAGATTATTATGTGGTAATATTTATTTGATAAATCTTATATAATGATAATATTTGAAATTCAATACTTTGCAAGCTTAATATACAAAAACTTTGAGTATTTATTATTTTGTTAATTTTTGTATTCTTTTTTATTTATGCCTATACAGTTTCAAACTATTTCGACTAACGGTTTGAATCGAAACGATTTAATTTCTAATTTTAAAAAAATTCAAACCGAATCGTTAAAATTTTAATGATTTGAATTTTGATATTACCAATATTTGTATCAAATTGCACCGTACTCAATTCTATATTTTTTAATATTCATATATCAGACAAACTTTAATATTAAACAAATCATGTAATATGAGTGGTACTCCCCTTCAACAGCAAGTTTTAAGCTCGACACGAGAATTTATCGAATTTCATACTTATTATATTATTTAGCTTAAATTCTCCTCCAATATCATTAAATCAAAAAAATGTTAAACTCTTTTATTCTTCATAAAATTCACAAGTTAATCAACAAATTTTGAGAATATATATATGAGTATCGACTTTATTTTTTTATGGTAATCAAGGTCAAAATATAAATACTATTATAATGTTATAAATTATTTGCAAGTTGGCCAAAAATTAATTTAAATTTGATAGACTTTTTGGATAAAATTTGGTTTGGCATTGGTCATGGGAAGTAGCCTTTTTGGGAAGTAGACTTTTTGGATAAAAATTGGTTTAGCATTGGTCATGGGAAGTAGGGAGAAGTTACGGTTAGGTTTATTGCATTTATTTGAGTGCTAATGAGGAGTTTATTGGTTAATCCGCACTTAAGTTTTGTCTGATTATAGTCCATAAAAGGAGACTTGGCCCACCCCTAATAATGCTATTTCTCTATTACAACCCACTTCTAATTATGGTAACGATGTTTGTTAATTGAGAAAATTATGATGACGATGCTTATTTTATGATATGATTTAGTAGTATTTTTTTTTATTTATTATGTGTAAAATTTTAGTTTGATTCTCGTAAAATAAAATTGATATCCAATATTTATATAATGCAATCCCCTTCATCAACAGCGGGGCCAAAGGGGTTCTGGCTCCCACTGATTTTCGTATATTTTAATATAATATATATTATATATATTACAATATGTTTTAATTAATTAAAAAATTATTATTATATAATTGTACTCATTATTATATATTATTTATAAAAGTTATAGAGATATTTTGATATATAAATATATAATTGATATTATAGTTTAACTTTTTTTTTCCATTTTCAAAATTTTATGCATATCTATTTTGTTTTAACATTTCAAGCATATTCTATTTTATTTTAACATTTCAATCATAGTCTATTTTGGGTATGCAACGATTTCAAATTGAAAAAATATCGAAGACAACTATATATGATTGTAATAAACTAGTAGCAATGTAGCATGATATGATTTTTTTTATAATTTAATTAATTTGTCATATATTATAACGTGTTAAATTTTATATATATATATAAGTATTTAGAAAATACCCTCGTATAGATAAATTTCTGACTACGCAATTCATCAATAGTCCAGTATAAAAACAGAAAAAAAAAAATTATGATAACGATGCTTAATCAAAATTTCCATTCATCAATAGTCCAGTATAAAAACAGGAAAAAAAAAAATTATGATAACGATGCTTAATCAAAATTTCCACCGTTGTTGTCACCGGTTCATGCAATCTTATTCAAAGTAGGTAGGGAATTTATTAATTATTTGGAAAAGGAAAAAAAAAACTTCAACGTTAAAGGGTCAGGCAAATATTACGAGGTGAACATTTATGTGATTTTTTTTTTTTTATCACATTGTAATAATAAGTTTTTATGCATGGGATAAAAGAATTAGACAAATGATAATAATAAATTTTTATTCATCTAGAATAACCTATAAATCTAAGTGATAATCCTTCAAAAAATTTATCCTTGCTTGTGTCTTTATGATTGTAAAAGGAGGTGCGTTAAAATAAGCGTGTGAACAATGACCGAGCAAAAAATATATACAACTTAGGCTAACTTTTTATTTATTAGCATATCATATATTTTACTTCCATGTAAATAAATATACAAACATAACAATTAAAACTTCATATTAAATGGGGAAAATTTTAAAAATGTACATACGAAAAGACTTAAATTTATAACGTAAATTTTGAAAAAGACTAATAATATTTATGGAGTAAATTGAGAGAAAAAAAAAATCAAATTATATATACAAATTACATAATATTTATTGTATGAAATAAATCATATTAAGACTTAACACTAAATATTTTTTTTTTATTTCCTCAAAATTCTTATAATTTTAAATTGAGCTAAATTCATTTGTTATTAATTATACACGAAAATACTAACTATTTTTTTACATCAAAATTTAGACTGTGTTATAGCATACCTTAGCTTTGCCTATGTGTATGGGTCTTATTGGCCTCTAGAAAGATAGATTATCTTGGTTCGACACTAATTACTCCTAAATATATAGATATTACTAATCAAAATAATTTTAAGATTAAGTACCTTAAAAAATAGATCAAATAAACACTAATACTGAATATGATAATATAATACAAAACTAGTGTTTGGTATCACTTGTATTAATTAGTCATCGTATAAATTTGTTAGGAAATTAATCATCTGTCACGCAAGTACTAAAAATAAAGATGAAAGAAAGGAAATAAAGAAGACAATAACACAACAGATTTAACGAGATTCGACCAAATAACTTATCTATATCCTCAGAGAGTGTTCACCTACATTATGAGAGAATACAAAGTATAAGATTACACTACTAAAATTTATACCCAACTCTAGCCCTTGTATCCAATGAGATACCCCATTGTACACCATCTCTCAACCTATAAGATCACTCTAGCCTCAGAGCTATGCACACTCTTGAAACACTCACAACTCACCTTATTTCTATGCCCGAAGACTCTTAGAGTTGCTCTCATCCACTCACTAGTGATGTGTTCTCCTTGATTGTCAAATGTGGCTAATATCGTCTCCTTATATAGATCAAGGAGAAACCATCTAGATATCTTCACTAATACTCCATCAACCTACACACTTCATTTATTGAATCTTCTACCTAATTCTTTCATCAACTTTATACACATATCTTGAGTTCATGCACTTTAATCTATAACCACAAATATGTTTTAGATAAGCCAAATAATATGGAAGTCCAAATGCCTTTTATGATTATACTTAAGTATTAACCCTGGATATTTTACAAAATTAATACGATTAAGTACATTTACACGGTCAAAACACGCTAAAATAATATCTTTCAAATTTTATGCATTAAATAGTCAAATGACTAGTAATATTGAAAAGTATACTCATAATAGTACAATTTAATAAAAATAAATAATAATATATGGCAATTAATTAAAATAAATAATAAATAAAATAATAATGTATATAATTAATATTTATGATATAAATTTTTTGTATTAACTACTATAATATAATTTATCGGTATTTTAATTTGATAGTATATCTAATATCCGATTAAATAATTAAATTTAATTAAAATAATCAATAAAATATGATGAATTAAATAAAATCCTAAACCCTAATAAAAACACCAAAAATACCTGAAATGGTCCTTCAAAAGTTCAAGTCATGCGATGTACAGATGTTTTGTCCAGGCTTTGGATTTGATAAGCTTGGATTAGCCAAAATTGATTATTGCGAATCATTGGAAAGTTCAAACCTAACATCTGCCCCCGACAAGACCGAGAAATATAAAACAAGAAATGATAACAACAACGGTGGGCCACGTGGGCCCAACAGCCCGCTTTCATAAATGAAACGGTGGCGTTTTCAATGCCGAAAGGGAACAATTCATGTTCGCATATTGCATATTGGCTTCAAGTTCCCATTTTCCAATCGGATCCAAAAATAAAAAAAAAATTCCCACATTCCAATCTGTCACGGCCAGCGACCAACGAACTACTGACAGCTATTTTTGTCGTATAGTGCCACGTGGAAGTTATTATTTACGCGACACATGTGACTGTGTGAGCACATGGGAGTCTGAGTCCGCACTGGTTGCCACTTGCCGTGAATCTGTCACGTGCGACCCCACTTCTTTACTGAAAAGCGCTCCTCCGTCTCCTGCCCTCTGATTTTTATGGCGGAACGGTTGGACCTGCTCCCAACCAAAACGACCTCGTTCCCACGACAGTAAAAACGATTTGTTACGTAGTCACTGACACACCGTTCCTCTATTTTGATTTGGAGGATCAACTTCATGAAAATATATATAGACAAAAATTGTTCA
The DNA here is from genome assembly GCA_032719365.1 of Prinsepia uniflora. Lineage (NCBI taxonomy): Eukaryota > Viridiplantae > Streptophyta > Magnoliopsida > Rosales > Rosaceae > Prinsepia > Prinsepia uniflora. The sequence goes on along the minus strand of CM064868.1, from coordinate 78,119,260 downwards.
TAATTTTTGAAATATTATTCAAAAATAATATTGCAAAAATTAATTAAATTGGAATTTATGTGATAACACTCTATGTCAACACATTGTTGATTCGTAAATTGTCTTTAATTAACTTAGACAAAAAATTATTGACAACATTAGTAAATTTTACATTAACTTTAATTATAATCATATGTGGCGTAGGATTTCAATTTATGGAGACATTTCAAAAAATATATTTTTTAAAAAAAATTAAAATTTTGATGTAATTTAACTCATAAATTAATCACATGATTTAAATCAACATAATAATATCAAATTAAATAAAAAACTAAAAAAATTCACATCATATTTTTAGTGACTCTTTAATTATAAACACACAACTTATGGGTGCTATAACTAATAAATTGATCTTTTTAACAAAAACAAAATGATATGAAAAAAATTACTTTCTTAAAATATAATTAATGTTATATATAATGATAATTGATCTATATATATATAATATCAGGACCCGACCCTCCTTGGTCAGGACCTGACTCATCTAGCACGATATTATCCGCTTTGAGCTTTCTTGCCCTCCCGGTTTTGTTTTCGGGAGCTCACAGTGCAACTTCCTAGGGGGTCACCCATCATGAAATTGCACTAGCCTCAATTCGTTTAATTTTGGAGTTCCGACCGAACCCAAAGCCATTGAGCTCCCAAAAGATCTCGTGCTAGATAGGTGTGTGCCTACAGCTTTAAGGCACACTACAATTCCCTTCCCAGACCATTCCCCTCGCAGGAATGTGGGATCGTTCACCGTTCTCTCAAAGACACGGGTCTTACATATAATTGCACAAATTGTTATGTATATAGTGAGAGGGGGCTAGGACCCACTTGGACACCCCCAAGTTTCGACCTTGATTGTCATTGAACTTCATTATTAGTAGAAGACGTTCATAAATTATTCCTAAATATACATTGACAGTCATTCCGTTAAAAGTTTATTTATAATTGTAAAATAAGTATAAGCTTTCGATTTTATCTATATTGCATGGAAAGAATTGTATAAACACACTTAAAAATATAATTTTATCCTTACTATTGTGATTAAATAATCACCTATTTTGATAGCACTCGACATTCGTATAATGAATCTTCAATCTAATTAATACATTTGAATTTTTTTTCCAAAATAATATTTACCTAATATTTTAAAAAAATTAATGAGCAAATTACACTTTACTACCCTATAGTTTACACCTTATAATATATTCATAACTAAGTTTTCAAATGTTACAAATTCCATTCCAAACTCTTCAAATTGTTACATTTTGACCCCTTTGTTAAAATTTATGTTAGATCTGAAACAAGACCCACAAATTAAAACAATAAAATATTAATTTAAATTTATAAAAATGATTTATTTAAAAAAAATCCAAAAAACTTACTTTCAGATAATAATTTTTTTTTTAAAAAGAGCAAATTTTTTTTAAAAAAAAATTACAAATGCAATAAAAATTAAAAATTTGATACATTTGAATTTTTTTGCCCAAATAATATTTACCTAATATTTAAAAAAATTAATATTCCAATTCTCAAGCGTATATAAAGAAAAATTCCATAAGTAATAATGAGAAGAGCCCACACACATCCAACAAGATGTGAATTATGAAACATTAGAGATGCAATAATTGAAGTGTAAATTTCTTTTATGAGTTGTGTGGTCTCCATTTTAACCATGGAGATGTACACAAAATGGCACCAAACACCAACCCCATTAAAAAAAACTAATATTTGTTGATGGGCTAACCCCTAAGATTAAGACCGAAGTAGGTCTAGGTAGGAACTAGGAAAGGCTAAGGCATACCCAATTTAGGCATTTCATCTTTCTTAATCTTAGGTGCTCAATTATTTCAGCAATCAGCTATTTTTAAGCCTCCTTAATTATAAATTTAGGTGCAACAGCATCCATGACTCTCCACCACCTGGTCCTCCACTGCGAAACGCTGGTGGAGCCCTTGCCACATGGTCGACGACAGGACCCTCGATGAAAAAAGTTCGTTTTATTCAAGGGCATGCTTGCAATTTTTTCAGAGCATCTTTGGTGCTAAGATGTAAAGTTCTAAGATGTAGATAAATTTTTCATAACTTAAATGTAGGGGAGGGTACAGTATGATTCGATACGGATATTGTCAATAACTGAATTCAAGCTGTTAAAATCTTAATAGTTCGATACGGTTTGAATTTTTGAAAATTAGAAGAAGAAAAAAACTGTTTCAATCCAAACCGTTATTAACGGTTTAATTTGGATCGAAACGGTTTGAAATTGTTTAAGCATAAAAAAAAAGTCAGGGTATTAAAAATAAAAATCGATGATATGAAAAACAACAGAATAATCAATACTCAAAATTTTGCATATTAGTTGGATTACAAATATTTTCACTATGTTAAGATTTATCAAACAAACATTACTACTTAATAATCTTTTAATATACTCTTATCTAAATATACATGTATTTATCTAGATATATTTGTGATTTTTTTAATGTTTATTATTTTTATTTTATATTAATAATAAATTAAAAAATTAATATATTCCTTAACGGTTCGGTTTGAATTTAATGAATTTCTAAAATGAAAATCCAAATTCAAATCGTTATTAACGGAGCAGTTTGGATTCTCAAACCGTTTGATTTTTATCAGATCAAACAGAAATCGTTGAAAAAAAATGACGGTTTGAAGTGGATTGGTTAGAAGTTTTAACAGATTTATACTATACTAAGATTTGTTGTTTAGTAATACCTAGGGAAGGACTCGCGTTCGACTTTCGTAAAAGATGAAGTCGAGACTTATTGTATATAATAAAATTCTCATCCAGTCATATAATAATTATATTACAAATATATATTTTTTTAAAAAAAAAAACTTGCGAGATAGGAGTTTTTGTCCAACATTTCGAACCCATTAAACTTTAACAGTAATTCCAATTTTGTAAAGCTTACAATCCAGCAACTTTATGACGGGCGAGCCCATGCCAAACCTAGGTATAGTTGTCCTCATTCAACCCACTTCTCTTAAATCGAGATTTCAAATATATGTGATTTTTTTTTATCACTTTGTAAAGCAACAAGTTCTATAGAATATGAGAACATTAAGCTGAAAGAACTTCTGCCAACTTTGGAATAAAATCTTTCTACCAAAAAAAAAGTTACTCATACTTGCAATCCTATCCTACGTTTATACTTGAGCTCCTGGAATGCTTATTCGCTAGTTCAACTCGTCATCAATCTAATTCCGAACTTTTCAAGGATTGAATTACAGATGATACGAGTCTCTTCAAAAGAAATCGAGAACAAAATGAACAAGGGAATTTACAGATGCTCATTTGGGGTCTGAAATATTCACTGTGTTTCCTAATATGTGGACATAAAGCAGCAATGATTTAAGATTTGGACCACAATAGGCTCTCCCGGCCACCTTTAACCCATGCCAACAAGTATGAGTGAAGCTCAGAATTTTTATCATTCATTCAGCAACACCTCGAAAGCAATGGATGCTTGGGACACAAACAGCTTTCTGTTCCTTAACTTTACAAGCAAGCATTAGTGCCCTTATGGTCCCTCCCACACAGAATTTCTAAGCTAAAGCAAAATTTCCAGTTCACATCACATAAAAAATCAGAAATGTAAATCACATGAAAATTTGGTACAAGAAAATAGAATCACTCACATTCTTTCATTTCAGCCAGATGTTAAAGAAACAAAAGAGTGGTGAGTCCTCTGCTGGTTTTAATCAGGTAATCACACGATTTTTCAAGGGAAAGAAAGCAATTGAAAATTGAGAGTAACACATTCAAACAATGGAACAAAATTCGCGCCACTGCCGGGTAGTATATCGGTACACTTCTCTACATTGAGAGAACAAAATTTTCCGATTTGGAAAAATGCAAGTCGTCAAAATGGAACTTACGATGACTTGCGAGACCTTCCTCTCTTACTGGTTTTTGGTGCAGGTGTTGGGGTTTTGTTTGCCAACGAAGGGCGGCCCCGCGCGCGCGCACTGCCTTGTCCCTCTGCCGGTGCCGCCTTTTTAGCACCATTGCCTCGGCCTCTACCAGAAGCCTTCCCTCCCCGTTGCCTCTTGGGTTCTTTCACGCCATTGACCAGATCATCACTTTCGTCACTGTCGTCATCATTGTTGTCTTCCTCGTCTTCTGACCCGGAGGAGTCTTTTGACTTCTTCCTTTTGGAATTCTCAGATGCCTTGGAAGCACCCCTTTTAGGAGTTTGCTTGGGAGCTGGAGCAGGTTCTTCACTCCCTGCAACAAAAGTATGGCAGAAAATCAAGAAAATGGGTTATCTTTACATCTTCATTGAGTTTGGCCAACTCAAATTTGGGGCTGGTCCAAATTAGCCATGGATAAATGAAAGATTCACATTTCAACGATGAAAATTAGCCTACCTTCGACAGAAGCTTTGCCATCATATACCTCAAGCTGCCAAGAACATATAAGTTAGAGATAAGCCAATACCAATTGCATCTTCAGCAAAATAAAGCACAAGCAAATAATTGAGATGGAATCTAATCATTATTAGCCTTATATTCTGCATATATGAAATCCAACAAATGCTATTTATTCGTCACTAATTCTACTCTCTACATATACCCAATCTCATTAGTGGTATTCGAGATCCTGGAATCCACATTTCAAAAACACAAGGAAAAGACATTGAATTTAAATAGTGTATGATAGCACGAGTATTGACATAATATGTGCTTTTTTTGAGAAGCCATAAAAACACTGTTTGCTTTCAATGAAGAGGCATCTCACTGTGTAACCATAATTTTAAAAGAGAAACTGCACCAAAAGCCAAAGGACCAAAAAAAAAGAAAAAAAAAAGAGCTGATATAAAGATTTACCTGATCTAGTCGGTCACCAATATCTGTTCTATCAACAATAACCATAGAATGGCCCAGACCACATGCAACACTACAAAGTAGAAACCTCCATCATTATGACCGGGACACATAATCGAAGCTTATAATATCTTAGACACATAGACAGGATTATGAAACAAACACACACCTCAGAACATGCATACCCTCAAGGGTATCAACTTTTTTGGGTACAGAAGAAGACCTAAACGCCAAAACACGCAACAAGTAATTAATAAGGAGGATTGAGTCCTCAAACAAAGGAAAGCATCAGAACATATGATATCACATACTTCTGATCATTAGGGCCATATCCCAGTTCTCCATACTCAGCACGACCCCAACTTATGCAGGATGAATCAGCACCAACAAAATGGTGCATATTGCCTGAATCCATGCAACGCAAGTTCCAGCCACTGCCAGGATGAGGAAAAAATTTCTAAGCATTTATGCCACTTCATTAACCAGAGCCAAAATGTCAGTTCTAAAAAATCCAGTATGAATAATGCTAAGCTAGGTTGATCAGAGAATCCTCGCTATACAGAAAATATCACAAGCAAAGAAACAAATTTAAAACTAATTCAGAAAAGTTCCCTTCCCCCTCCCGACAAATAATGACAAGAAAGAGACATAAATATAGCCAAAAATTGCAAGCTCTAGATCTAGAAGTATCAGATTCTACAGTGATCAGTAAATGTTGAAGAATTGGCTCGGCAAATACCAAGAATTAGTGTTTGACCAGGAATACTAGTTTAACTAGGATTCCAAGTTAATCTAGTGTTTCCATATAGGATTAGGAAAAGTATTCCATAGCCCTCTAGAGATTAGGAAATAAATTATCTTTCCATCTCCAAAGAGGAATAGGAATTGTAATATGCTAAGAAGTGTAACCTAAGTCCTATACATTATAAATAGGCCTCTTAGGAGTCCTTACATACACACAGAAAAATAAGACAGCAGTAAACTAAGAAGTCATACACGGGTATAAGAGCAAAGGAGTGATTTGAGAGATCGTGAGCAAGGGTTTGGGGATTAGGTCAGGATTCTACATAAGTTCTTGTAATCTTGTTATCTTCATAGTGCTAGTGATTTCTCAAGGAGGTCACACGAGGACGTAGGCAAAGATTAGCCGAACCTCGCTAAATTCTTGTGTTCGTGTGTGTGGCGTGTTTACTTTATTGTTCATCTATATTCCGCATTATCTTAGCATCATCCTATTGTTTGCATAGTCACCTAAGTCTATCAAGAAACAAGATCAGTAAAGGGACATAATTTACAACAATTGGTATCAGAGCTCCCGGGAAAGTGTTTTTTTGAGATGGCGGGTGTCAAGGCAAACACGAGTAACGACGTGAAGACTGTGATCAAGCCGTTTGACGGGAAAGATAACTTCACGTTATGGTAGAGGAAGGTGAAAAACGTCCTGATCCAACAAGATCTGCAGGAGGCTCTTCTCGGTACAGAGAAAAGGCCAACTGGCATAACAGATGCGCAGTGGCAGAAGATGGACAGGAAGGCGAAGAGTTTTATAGAGCAGCACCTAGCGGATAATGTATTGCTTCATATCGACGAGGACATGAATTCTAAGGAAACATGGGATAAGCTGGAGAAGCTCTTTAGGGGTAAAACTTTATCCAACAAACTCTTCTTAAAAGATGAACTATTCAGCCTTCGGATGGAAGAAGGGGGAGACTTGCAAGAACATCTAAGCAAGTTTCAGAATTGTGTTGCGAATTTATTCAAGGTGGATGTAAAATATGAGGACGATGACAAGGCACTCTTAATGCTAAGATCTCTACCGCCTTCGTTCAAGCACCTCAGAACCACATTGATGTTCGGTAAGGATACTCTGAAGTTAGATGAGGTTACCGAAGCCATTCAGTCCTATGTCAAGATGGACAAGAACACTGAAAGCTCTCAAGCACAAGGCCTTTATGTTAAAGGCACAGAGAGAGGCAGATCAGAGAAAAGACCGGATAAACCAGGCAACAGAGGTAGGTCAAAATCCAAAGGAAAAGATAAAAAGGGTTGTTTCGTATGTGGTGCTTCAGATCATTGGAAGAAGAACTGCAACATATGGAAAGAAAGGAAAGCAAAGGCGATGGCAGGGAACTCAAACACAACCAGTGTTGTAACTTCTGAGGATTACAACGGAGAGCTCCTTGCAGTATCATCCAGCTCCAGTGTTTTCGAATTTTGGATTTTGGATACGGGATGTTCATTCCACATGTGTTCTATCAAAGAATGGTTTGATACATATGAGGAAACCAGCATCGGAGAAGTGTTAATGGGAGATGACTCACCACTTATGATCCAAGGTATTGGATCAATTAAAATCAGAATGCACGACGGGGTTGTTAGGACATTGGACAAGGTCAGACACATTCCAAAATTGAAGAAGAACCTTATATCTCTCGGTATCTTTGACAAGGCAGGGCTAAGATACTCAGCTGAAGGAGGGATACTCAAGGTTGTCAAAGGATCCCTTGTCGTAATGAAAGGAGAAATCCAACCTAATCAATTATATAAGCTTCGAGGAAATACAGTAGTAGGTGGAGCAGCAGTATCCACGAAAGGTGATACTAACGACAAGACTGAGCTTTGGCACTTTAGGCTCGGGCATATGAGTCAGAACGGTTTGCAAGAGTTACACAAGAAGAATAAGCTAGAAGGTGTCAATTATTGCAAACTAGATTTATGTAAATACTGTATCCTTGGGAAACAAACAAAGACGTCGTTCAAGCTTGCGAATATTGAGGAAAGAAGCAAAAATCTGTTGGAGTATATTCACACAGACGTTTGGGGCCCTGCACCAACCAGATCCATGGCAGGTTCCAGGTATTTTATCACATTCTTAGATGATTTTTCGAGGAAGATTTGGGTCTATTTCATGAGGGAGAAATCTGAAGCTTTCACTAAGTTTAAAGAGTGGAAAGCTGCTGTAGAAAATCAGACTGGACGAAAAATCAAATACCTAAGAAGTGACAACGGAGGTGAATATAAGGACAACAGCTTCCTAGAGTTTTGCAAAGAACAAGGCATTACAAGACATTTTACGGTGAAGAAAACTCCCCAACAAAATGGTGCTGCCGAGAGGATGAACAGAACTCTCATGGAAAGAGAGAGAAGCATGGGATTTCATGCTGGATTACCAGATATGTTCTGGGCAGAAGCAGTCAACCATGCTTGCTACTTGGTTAATCGATCACCATCAAGGGTTCTCAATTCTAAGTGTGCAGAAGAGATATGGACCAGAAAACCCGTTAACTACTCAAAATTAAGAGTTTTCGGTTGCAGTGCTTATGCCTATATTCCAAGTGATGAGAGAACCAAGTTAAAGCCTAAGTCACTCGAGTGCATATTCATTGGTTTCAGTGAAGGAGTGAAGGGCTACAAGCTATGGGATTTCGTAAACAAGAAGGTAGTCTTAAGTAGGGATGTAATATTCAACGAGAAGACTATGCCCTTAAACCAGAATAAGAAAAATGAAAGGAATAATGCTGAAGAAGAAACAACCGAAGTTCCTCAACCCCAACCAGTCATGGAAGAAAATCCAGCTCAGGTGGAGCATGAGCAAGTGGATTGCGACGCGGAGTTTGATGAGGAAGAAGTAGAGCAACAGCAGCAGTCACCAGTACAGACGCAGGTGGAGCCACACGTGCAAAACCAAGACTCCCTGGTTCGCACAACACCTGTAGAACAGTTTCAGAGGATCATAGCATTGGATAAACCTGTTCGAAATCGTAAGAAACCAGAAAAGTATGGTTTTGAACACGATGAAGTGAATTATGCTCTAAAAATCAGTCAAGGAGATCCAACCACGTATCAAGAAGCTATAGCAAGTAATGAACGGGAAAGTTGGATGATTGCTATGTTAGAAGAGATGGAATCTCTTGAGAAGAACTCTGTTTGGGAGTTAGTTTCTAAACCAAAGGATAGAAAAACAATTGGCTGTAAATGGGTGTTTAGAAAGAAAGAAGGAACACATGAAGGAGACACAATGAGGTACAAAGCCAGGTTAGTGGCTAAGGGATACTCGCAAAAGGAGGGAGTTGACTATGATGAGATATTCTCACCAGTAGTTAAGCATACTTCAATTAGATTGCTATTATCTATAGCAGCTCAGCAAGACATGGAGATAGAACAAATGGACGTGAAGACAGCGTTTCTACATGGTGATTTAGAAGAAGTCATCTACATGGTTCAACCAGAGGGGCATGTCGAAATAGGAAAGGAAAGTATGGTTTGCAGATTGAAGAAGTCACTTTACGGGCTAAAGCAATCTCCAAGACAGTGGTACAAACGTTTTGATTCCTATATGCTGAAAATTGAGTTTCGAAGATGCTTATATGATTGCTGTGTTTACTATCATATGTTCGAAGATAGTAAGATTATACTATTGCTACTTTATGTAGATGACATGTTGATTGCATGTCAAGATATGTCTAGAATTCGAAAGTTGAAGATGCAACTAAGTAAGGAATTCGACATGAAGGATCTAGGACCCGCACAAAAGATCCTTGGAATGCAAATACGGAGGGACAGATCAGCGGGAAAGATTTGGCTATCACAACCAAAGTATATTCAAAGTATTTTGGAGCGCTTCAACATGAATGAAGCAAAGCCAGTGTCCACTCCATTAGCAACACACTATCAATTGAGTGCACTGCAAAGTCCAACTACAGAACAAGAGTTGAAGGAGATGAAGAAAGTACCATATGCAAGTGCAGTAGGGTGTCTTATGTATGCAATGGTTTGCACCAGACCTGACTTGGCTCAAGCAATGAGCGTTGTCTCGAGGTATATGGCAAATCCAGGAAAGGAGCATTGGTCTGCAGTTAAGTGGATCCTTCGTTATTTGAAGGGAACAAAAAATCTGGGCATTTTGTTTGAAAAACAGCAAGGAGAAACATATGTGTTGGGTTATGTGGATGCAGACTACGCAGGGAATCTAGACAGAAGAAGGTCCACGACAGGTTACGTGTTCACGTGTGGTGGTGGCCCTATTTGTTGGAGGTCTACTCTACAGTCTATTTCAGCATTGTCTACAACAGAGGCAGAGTACATTGCACTAGCAGAAGCTGGAAAAGAAGCAGTTTGGCTAAGTGGTTTAGCGAGGGAGTTCGGAATCATTCAGAAATCTGTGGTGATTAGGTGTGACAGTGAAAGTGCTATCTTCTTAGCAAAGAATCAAGTGTTTCATGGGAGATCAAAACATATTGATGTCCGTTATCACAGGATAAGGGATTGGGTCGACTCTAAGGAGGTGATAGTCGAAAAGGTCCATACAAAGGAAAATGCTTCTGACTATCTTACTAAAACAGTTATACCAGAGAAGTTCAAGTATTGCTTGAACTTACTCAACCTTATCTCGTGCTAAAGGGTTGGGTGGAGCACCTCCTCATATGAGGTGCAGTAGGGCAAAAGGGAGTTTATTTTTTTTGCCAAGGTGAAAGGTTCTTGAAGTTTTTCCAGGGTTGCTTCAAGAAGGTTCGAAGACATTCTGGGTTTTCAATGGTCATTTCTTGGTTTTGACTCACCAAGGTGGAGATTGTTGAAGAATTGGCTCGGCAAATACCAAGAATTAGTGTTTGACCAGGAATACTAGTTTAACTAGGATTCCAAGTTAATCTAGTGTTTCCATATAGGATTAGGAAAAGTATTCCATAGCCCTCTAGAGATTAGGAAATAAGTTATCTTTCCATCTCCAAAGAGGAATAGGAATTGTAATATGTTAAGGAGTGTAACCTAAGTCCTATACATTATAAATAGGCCTCTTAGGAGTCCTTACATACACACAGAAAAATAAGACAGCAGTAAACTAAGAAGTCATACACGGGTATAAGAGCAAAGGAGTGATTTGAGAGATCGTGAGCAAGGGTTTGGGGATTAGGTCAGGATTCTACATAAGTTCTTGTAATCTTGTTATCTTCATAGTGCTAGTGATTTCTCAAGGAGGTCACACGAGGACGTAGGCAAAGATTAGCCGAACCTCGCTAAATTCTTGTGTTCGTGTGTGTGGCGTGTTTACTTTATTGTTCATCTATATTCCGCATTATCTTAGCATCATCCTATTGTTTGCATAGTCACCTAAGTCTATCAAGAAACAAGATCAGTAAAGAGACATAATTTACAACAGTAAATGCTTTACTAGTGAAATATAATTAGGAATGGGAGCAGAACCTTAAATCCAAGAGTGGTTTAGGATACATCCAGTCATCACCTGTGCTCTTAATTTTACCCCACATATACAGCTGTCCTCCACCTGAAAAAAAGAATACAACAAAAAATAGATGCTCACAATTAACACCAGATTGTAAAACTGATTGGCTGTTTGATAGATAAGGCAGTTAATGTGGTACCAGTCAGAAAGATCCATTAGCAATTATAAATTCATACAACAAAAAGAAAGGTGCTCGCCCTCGACTTCAATTCAAATTATAAATATGCTTAAGTGTTTACATGTGGTGAGCCTATGTTCAATGCCCATGAGCTTCCCCTCCCATCAAAAACAAAAAATATCAGTTGGAGAGGAAGCTAATATTGAGGAAATTCCCTCCACGGGTATTTCCTCATCAGAGGAGATTGAAGATCAATCTCCTTAGTATCAGTGTAAACAGGGAATCACCATGATTCCTTCCCTACTTTGTATGGTCAACTATAGACATTTCCTAGTTAGGACTCCCAGACTTAGTATATACTTAAACTCTAGCTGTGTACAAACTGAATTCATTCAATACAGAAAATCTTCCATACAAGACTTTAAAAACTATGACTAACATAGAAACCCAGCCAAGCAAACAGAAATGTGAGAAAAAATAGACACAGAACTGTTTCATGAAAATGTAAGAAGGATCAGTCATTCATCATTATGTTTGAGCAATGATATAGGACCCCAGGTACCCCACCCAGAAAGAACAAAATAGTAAGGCACTGTTAAAACATTAATTGGGTACCTGCTGTACATGCAGAATTCATAGAACCAGCTGATATAACTGCATTAGGAGGCAGAAGATTTCGCTTTTGGAAAACATCAACACGACGAGGAGCCCATTCATCCTTCTGCTCTCTATGCCCAAGCCTGTAAACAGCACTCCAGGAGTCACAGGCATGGTAACAAGAAAGTTCAATGAAAACATGGAAAATCTATAAGAAAATTCATCCTATTTCCAAAATTATTAATAATAATTGCTTTGGAATAGTGAGTACCAACCTTCCATAACCACCAAAGCCCCACCTAAAGATTCACCATAAATGATTGCAAATTAGACAGACATGCAAATATTAATTAGTTTGGAAGCAAGACAAAGGTAATGCGATATAAATGTACTTACGTATAAACATAACCATTTGCATCCACTGCCACTGTATTCCCAAAGCAAAGAAAACAATAAGAAATGAAGGAGATAGCATTGAAGCAGATTTAGGCATACACAATCACGGAGGGAAGGAAGCAAGCAAGGAGATAACCTGTATGGTTTGTTCCGCATGCAACTTTCACAATGGTTTCCCCAGCCAGAGATGCTATTGCTTTAGGACGAGGTTGGGCTTCATAAGCCAGCCTCACTGAGATGTCCTTAGTATTATACTGCAAGAACATCCAACATTAAATGAAAAAACACGGCATTCCATAACCATTAAACGACATGGTTAATTATCCATACATTAGGGTGCATACATAGCACAGGAAACACCTATTAATCTTCCCTAAAATACCTCATTATCTGTACCATGCCCAAGTTGCCCATACTGTGGGAGACCTGCAGTTCTGGAAACCAAGAAACATTTTGTAACTTGCCAGTAATCATAACAATCAAGAATTCAAAAAGCTCAAGTCTATCAACAGTCCATACAGTATCGAAGCTCCTTCAACACTAGATAACCACACAGTGAAGTCAGCTCCACAAGAAGTAGTTTTAACCTCAGAAACTTGACAGCAAACAGGGGAAGCCTCAACTTCTACAGAAGACAAAGACCAAGGAGTATGCAACCAGAAAGGTAGTCAGCAATAGACCAATCCGCTGTTGAAAGATTTATAAAAAATGCAAATGCATTTTAATACGCATGAAAGATAATAGTGTGCTAAGAGAGAATCCTGCAACTATAAGGAATACTTTGCATTCCATAACTTGGCATGTGACATTCATCCAACAAGAAATGGTTTCTCTGTTGAAATTTGAATTGATTACTAGCAACAAGAACAAAATTCTGTACACAGAAACCGTAGCATGAATGCAAAACGGCAAGTGAAAATTAGATCCAACATTCAACTGAACTCACTCAGTACCATGTTTTAAGGAAAACTTTGGCAAATTGCACCCATGGATTTCCCTGCATCAATAGACCCTTATATTGGATCCCGTCAATTTCACATAGAGCGAAGCCAGCATAACTCTGAATAGATAACAAGAAATAGAAAATTTTGAAAAGCCCCCCCCAGATTGTAGAACTCTAGGAAAACTTAGGGAATACTGACGGGTTTAAATAGTGTAGCATAAAGCAATAAATCTGCCCTAAAACAAATTGTCATCAGATTCTCATTTAAAGCTCCTAAAATCTCATGAATCAAACTGCAAAGCAAGACCTACCATATTTTGCTGAACCTGAACCCAGCTGTCCATGCTTATTCCAGCCAAAGGCAAAAGAATGCCCATCCTCAGTAACGACTACAGTATGACTCTTCCCTGATGCAGCTCCAACAACTTTGTACCTGAAACAGTCAGAAATGATCAAAGAGTTCTCCAAATAGGACGCCATCAAAAGTTCACAATGAGGCAGCCAAAAAATGTTCCATTTTTTTAACATAACACTTCACTATTCTTTCAAGTGGTTTACATCAAGAGTACAAATGGTTTCCATTCCTATCGCATACATACTTTGAAAGCTCGGACACTACAGTGGGCCTATCACGCTGAATTTGATCTCCATGACCCAGCTGCCCCTTCTGCACAATCATAACTTTATGCATAAACACACAAGAAACAGGCAAATAAAAGTAAAGAAATAGGTCACAAGCATCAACAAATACACAAAAAGTGAAGTTTGAACATGCCTCATTTCGTCCCCAAGTATAGCAACGCCCTTCCACATCCAACGCCACACAATGACACGAAGCTAAACCAACATTCAAGCAAACAACATCATCATAAACAAGCATCTCATATTTATAATGCCAACAAAATTCAAACCAAGTAAAACAATAAGATCAAGGGGAAACTCACTGCAGCCGGAGGCGACAAATCGAATATCGATTCCGACGAGAGGGCGAAGGCGCGTGGGGGAAATCAAGTTACCATCGACGGCTCCTTTCCGCCGACCAATGACATCCCAAGACGTGCCCCCGCAGAACAAGAGCTCCCCGGATTTCTCTCCATTCTTAGTCTCCTCCGTTTCGACCGTAGACATTACAGGTCAAAATCCGGCAAAGCCGACGGTCAAGATTCTATTTTGGAAATTACTCAACGGAATGGGCCCAGAAGCGGTGGATCTAAGTATGTAACGGCTAGTTTTCAAAAGCTAGCTGATGAACGGCTACGATGAAGGTGAGATTAGCGGGAAATGAAGCTAACGGCTAATTCGAAGAGATCGGAAACTGCATATGGTTCTGGGGACTGGAACGAACAAACGATGAAATGGACGAGAAAAGAAACCCTAATTCAAATGCGAAAGGAGAATAGAAAATATTAAAAAGGACGGATTTGGTTGGGTTTACGAGAACAGGGACTTAATTAATTAAAAAGGAAAAAAAAAAGCAATATAAAGGGAACAAAATTTAAAATTTAACATTTAAATAAAAAGGAAAAAAGGGAGCCATGTAGATAATAACGATAGATTTTCCTCAAAATCTTCAACTTGTTTTCCTCGTTACATTTCTTCTAGTCGTTTCTCCTATTTTAGTCCAGCCATTTTCACTTGTATTTTTCTTACACTAAATTATATTTCTTTTTCCAGAGAAAAAAAAATTATATTTCTTTCAAGAAAAAAATCCCGAAGAAGTAAATTTATTTTTGACCTATAATTACATTACAGTTGGTTGTTGTGGAAGTTCAAGACTCTCACGGGATGTTTTCATGGGTGGATCAGATCCTGCATAATATGTCGATATCATTTGTGTTTAGATTTTCAATATTTCCGTGACACCTGATAATTTCAGAGAAAATATTCAGAGTAAAAATTGAAAATATGTAAAATAAAATAACTTCAAATAGTTGAGTAATAAGAGTTGATTTGCCGGTTCCAATACAACCACCAACCCAATGAACCAAAAAAAATGGTAAAAGTTACATGAACTTGATGATAAAAGACCTATATATAATATATATGTCGAGAAATTTGGACACTTTATATATGGATTTATGTAATTTCAAAAGAAATTTCAAGACCGGTAACCATCTAATAATAAACCAACACAAGCTGTTGGCGAACCTATTGGCTTGGTTCATGCTTCGCAGCAGCATTGCCATTCAGTTGATGGGAAGGTAATTGATTTTGCTGAGGCTGCATGAACTGCTGCTGCTGTGTGTGCTGTTGAGCTTGGTTCTGCCGCTGCTGTGTGTGCTGTTGAGCTTGGTTCTGCCGCTGCTGCTGCAGTTGATAGAGGTTGAGGTGCTGAAGCTGGAGCAATTGTTGATTGATTGATAGCTGTTGAGCCATGCGGTTCGAGAGGTTGCCTTCTCCATTGATCTCTGCAGCAGCAATCTTTAGGCGCTGGACTTCTCCAGTCAAGGCTTCATTTAAAGCTGCAAAATTAAATACCATATATATATATATATATATATACAGTTAGACTAGTGCAGATCCATCTCATCAGCAGGGGTTTACCGCAAACTAAATCCTGATAGGATATTCATAAATGGATAGGCAATTTAACTACAAAAGAATCATAGGGTTGAACTATAGAGTAAACTCTAATTACCACCAACCAAACTGTGTGAGATTGGGAAAGGGAGCGAACCGGCTTTGTGTCGATCAAGCTCAATCCTTTCAAACTTCCGACTTTAGGCCACTCCATCAAACTATTGAAGGAACCTTTTGGATTTAATGTCTTAGAACTACTCCTATAATGATTAAGTTCACCAATGCTCCTTCCAATCCTAGACTATTCCACAGCAAGCATGGAAGAACATCAGAAAGCAAATTCTGTATCTTTATCAAGAAAATATCTTGAAACATATTAATTTTCTTCTAGTTGCTGTACTGACAGATTATATATAGAAACATCTACAGTTAGGAGTCCACATGAAAATGAAAAGTTTTATGATTGCCATCGCTGGAGAAATAAAATCCTGCCTTGCTTCCATTTTATTATCCGATATAAAAAGTACATGACTATATTATTCCCTCAAGATAATCACAGTTAAGATTGCTAAAACTAACTGTAAAGTTGTGGATTCCAAGGTTTTAGGAAATGGGTAGATGTGAAATGCAAATCCATAGTCAAGGATGTGGACCATCAAAGGCATAAAAGAAGAATGGGTTTAGCTAGACAAGGTCAAAATTACATGTAGAGGAAGAAGAATTGTTGACCAAATTGCCCTAATTTGCGGCTAACTATATAGTGTTAGATTTCCAATTAGAAAGGAAGCTGTCTTTAGCTGGACACCTGGTGACCCTAAGCGCATAAACTTAAACATTTTTCGGTTAACTATATTCATGTGAGATCGATCATCTACAGAAATTATAGTTTATATGGCATACATGATAACTGGTTTTCAAAAGAGCCGAGGAAAAAGAAGAATATGTACCATCTTTAAGCTGGGCTTGTTGTTCCAAAGCTTGTAGGCGAAATTTCAACTCATTGTTCTCACTTGTAAGACTTACAGAGTCTCTCTGCACATAAATCACATAAGGTAGGGTCAGTGAAAAGTAATAGAAGGTTAAATTAAAGTACATAAGAGGTCAAATTTAGAATCAGAACCAAATAAGAACCCACCTGCAACTTCGTAAACTGAGCAGACAAAGTGGTTGCCTCTGTTTGCAGAGTTTGAACCTTGTGTTCCAATTCAACAATGTATCGCATCTTCCTCTCCTTGGAACGAGCAGCTGACTGACGGTTAGCCAAAATCCTAGAGCAATAGATTTAACACATACATGATGAAATTCACCCAACAAAAAAATCCATTATAAGTATAGATAAGATAACACGCTCAAAATACAAAACCTCTTGGCCCGTTTGGGGTCTGATAGCGCTATCTCCGCAAGTTTGTCACTTTCCATGATCTTCCTCAGCTCAACTGCATTGAAATCACCGCTCCCAAACTCCATGCTGAACTTAGCTGAATTATCAAGGGAAGCACAAGGTGATTGTTGGCCACCCGGTAGGGGCTTTAGTGGTTCATCATCGAAATTCAAATTCTCCATGTAACTATCCATCGAAATGCTCCTGCAGTGTCGGACGTTCGGTCCAACGTCTCCACAAGCAGCCCTCTTGACTCCTTCCCTCCTCTCATTTGGAAGACAAGAATCCGGCCTCTGCCTGCTGTTACGATTTCCATTGAGGCCACTTTCCACTTCATTATCGCTGGTCTCACCCCCATTCGTCTTGGAGCCACTGGCCCTGCTATCCAAATCCTTATCCTCATTACCAGGCGAGTTCATCTTGTCAATGTTGTCCAAATTCATGTAAGCATTAAACAAGTCATCCACAACCTCACTCCCTGATTTCCTCTCATCCAATCCCTCACCATTCTTATCCCCATTTGATCCTCGTTTCGCCAACTCAATCGGCTTCCCAATCCTCAAACTTTCTCTTCCGGAACCTGACCCATCAAAACTTGTCTTACGCCCAATTGGAATCAGCTGAGGCGAAGATTGAATGATTGCTGAGAACCCCAACGGAACATCGCTGTTAGAGCGCCGGTGACCCCTACGAGGAGGAAGCCCATCGCCGGCCCAAAATCCATTGGTGTCAGTGACCGGCGAACGAAGCGACGGAGCATGAGAATTAACAACAGTTTCGTCCATGGAAACCTCAACAGAATTGGGGTCGGAGAGTGAGGAAGCCGTGGGCTCGCGGTAAGGCAAAGGGCTCAATGGGGGCAAGGAATCAAGCGAGAAAAATGGAGGCTGGGACGAGGACCTTGAATGGGAAGGAGGCCCTGGGCTCAAACTCTGAGGAGCACCCAGCTGCCAAGAAGCAGACTGAGGCCTCATGATATGAGAAAAAGGCATTGAATTGAGGTTGTTCGGGTGGGAAGGAGGTATTCCAGGCCTCTTACTGTTCTCGGGACTCAAATTTGGGGACGACTGACGCATAGCTAGACCTACCTGAGACGAATTGAAATTGGATATATCTAAGTAGCTCTTTGGATTAAGAAATGATGACCCAAAATTTGAATTGGTTTGCTGTTTGGCAGAGCCAGTTTCATCAGTGCCCTCCATTAAAGCTAACCCAAGCTTGTTCCACCCCGCTTCATCACAACAAACACCATGCCAAGTTGCCTACTGCTTCAAATGTGAATCAAAAGCTTCTAAAACCCAAAACCCAATTGGAACCCTAGAGAATCTGGAAATGGGATTAATGCCAAATAATGGATTAAGATGAAGATGGAGATTATGAGTACCTGGTTTGATATATAATCCCTAGCTGGCCGAGCTCAATGGCAACCAACCCAATAGTCGAAAAAAATGTTAAAGGCGGTGATTTCACGGCGAGCTGGGGTAAAGGAACTGTTTTTGTTGACTACAAATACAATGCTCGGGGACGGAGACAGTATGCATAGTAGAGTCGACTTCAGAGTTCAGACAGACAATGCGTGAAATTACAAGACGCGTTTTTTATATATCAATTTTCTTCCTTCATCACCGGCTTCTTCTCCTTGTATTGAGGACAAGTGTATCTCGATTTTATTCTTTATTAGGGTATTAACAAAGATTTTTATTTTATATTATGGGAAATCAATCTAGTTATGAAATGATAGAATTTTCAAGCCATAAGCAAACAAAATCCAAATGGTGCTTCGTTTCTACATTTATGGTATAAAAAAAATTCATTTTTAAGCCACCATGTTATTGTTAATGCTTACCAATAATACGTGATTAGAGACTTTCCATGCTATGAGTTACATAATGGACAAACTTGTTGAATTTGTCATGTGATTTAATATATGTGAGCTTTACACCTAATAATATATTCATACTTAGATTTTCTAATTATCACTTTGAACTCTTCAAATTGTTACACTTTGATCCCTTTGTTAAATTTTTTGTCAAATTTGAAATAGAACTCACAATTTTAAATAATAAAATATTAATTTAAATTTATAAAAATTATTTATTTTTAAAAAATCCAATAAAATTACTTTCAAATAATAAAAATTAATTTTTTTTTACAAATGTACAAAAATTAAAAAAACAATTTAAAAAATCTAAAAAAATTATTTATATTTGAAAGTAATTTGTCTCTCTTTTCATCATATTTATTTTTCTTTTACTAAGGCCTTATTTCACAAAAAAAAATTAAAAATTTATTTATGGAGTGAGACAAATTAGTTTCATACATATATATATATATATTTTTAAAATCTTGTAAATTTTTTAATTATTTTATATTTATTATTTTTATTAGATGAAAGTAAATTTTTTGATTTTTTTTTCAGAATAAATAATTTTATAAATTAAATAAATATTTTATTGATTAAAATTATGGGTCCCATTTTAGATTTGACAAAGGGGTCAAAGTGTAACAGTTTGAAGAGCTCTAGATGGAAAATGCAACATTTGAAAGTCTAGGTATGAATCTGTTATTAGGTGAAAGCCTATGTATGAATCTGTTATTAGGTGTAAACCACAGGGTAGTAAAGTGTAATTTGCTCTATATATATATATATATATCTACATTGATGGTATCACATTTTTATCATTTTTATGCCACTATGTTATTGTTAATTTATAACATTAATATGTGATTAGATCAAATTGGATAAAATTATTAAATTGAAGAAAAATATTAACAGGATTTTCCATATTTTGAGTTATATAATGAATAGGCTTTCTAAATATGTCATGTGATTAAGTACATATTTAAGCTTTCCTAACAAATATTCTACCACAATTCTCAATAATAATAATAATGTTATTTGGACACGTTAAATTGACTATATTTAGTGACACAATTGATGTGATAATCAATAAATCGTGTACATTTTTAGTCCCAACCCTATATGCATCGTACATTTTACAAAATGATATAAATTTAAAGTGATAAAAAAAACATTTGTTTAAAAATTTGTGAATAATAAAATGAAATCTAAATATGAAATTTAAATTAAATCGTGATACCGATAATATTTTTTAAGGTAGCAGGTGGGATCGTTTGATAATAATTTTTAAGGTGGCTGGTGGAGCCAAAGTAGTAATGTCTAATGATAGTTGTGGTCCTAGCGATGGCAATAGAGAGGGTCGGGTTGAATAGTACATCTATACCCAATTACCCATACCTTCTACAACCTTTAACCCTCATGCCTGTATTTATATCCCTTTATTTCAATTGGATATTATCTATGCAAGTATCCATCATGCCATAACACCCCATAACACCCTCATACCCTATCTGAAACCCACTTTATAATTAATTTTGGTTCCTTGACATAACATAAGTTTAAATATAAATTCAAACTCTAAAACAACGAGGAATATCTAAGCCTATGTATACCTCACACTACACAACGTCACAACATCATGACAACTTGTGCATTCAGTGTATAATGATTGTTCTATTAACTGGGAGACTCCAGCTAGCTCATCTTCCCAAAACATGCTTTGACTTCGAGTCATTGAGTAATAGTTGTCAAGGTTCCTTTGGTTTGGTTAGTTGGTTAGAAATTACCATGCTAAAGTTTCATGGCTTGAGGTTTGCAGGCCTAAGGAGGAAGGGGACTTGGGGCTAAAAAAAATCCATTCTTTCGAACGTTGCTTTTATGGCTAAGTATGCTTGGAATATTGGTTGCTTTGGTTAAACACTGCTTCATTAAAGATAAGCGCTTTTGGTGTGTTAACCCTCCCCCTTTTTGTCCTTGGAATTAGAGGAAATTACTTAAGATTCGTCATTTTGTTTGGCCTCCTATTACTGCATTGGCTGGAAATGGTTGTGACATCTCTATGTGGCGTAATAATTGGACTGGGCATGGTGCGCTCACTGGTTTGATGGATGGTAGGGATATTGATTCTTCGGGTTTTCATGCCCATGCCAAGCTGAGTGATGCAATATGCAGTAATGCTTGGAGCTGGCATTCTCCTCCCTCTCCTCCTATTCGGATCATCCCAGTTGTGGCGAATTCTATCCACCTATATGGCCCCCTGGATTTCTTTGTTTGGTCAGTCGAAGGTGGCAGGTAATTCTCTGTCTAATCTATATGCAAGGCTCTCATCCCGCGAGGTTAGGTTGTTCCTTGGCAATCAATGGTTTGGTTTGAAGGTTATGTGCCTGGTTTTAGTTTCATTCTCTACCGACCCATGGTCATTTCATCACCTCTATACCCTCTTCGGTCGGGTAGCATATCCGTAGGTATCTACAATCATGGTTTTTATTGTCATCTCTAATTGTGGATGTGGCATTGGAAATGGTGGTTGTGGTGGTTAAGGCAATAATAGTGGTGGCGAGTGGCGACTTCAATCTATACGGTCGTTGGGTGGTGGTAGCAATGATTATAGCAGCGTTGCTGGTGGTGGTGCTATTGACGGCCGTCGGCACAAAGATGGCTTAGAGTGGCCGTGGAACTGTGGAAGTTATAATAGTAGAGGCGCTGGCGATGACTTAAAGCCCAATGGGCTCATATTCATGCAACATACTCAACAGCCCACGACCCAAAACATCTTAAATCTCAGCCGTCCGATCAAAGCTCCCAAACCTAAACCCCTTCCCCAAACCCTTTTATAAAAGCAGTCGAAGTGCAAGCCTCGTACCAGAACTGCAAAACCCTAGGCTCTCATAATCCCCGTCTTCTCTCTTCGTAGCCGTCGTTTTTTTTATCCAGTCGAGTTTCTGTTTGTTTTTTGTTTTTACAAAATCCGCGAGGGCAATTGATGAATCTTTTTCAATTGTTGAGAGCTCAGGTCTCGATTTGAGCATGATTGATTCTTACTTGAATAGGAAGATCTGATGCCTCTCTTCTCTTTCTCTTCAAAATTTTCAAAAAAAATCTAGTTTTTTGTTCTGTTCTTGTTTTGGTTAGCCGGTGATGCAATGTTATTTCGACAGAAGCAAATTGAAATTTGCGCTCGTTGATAAAACAGTCGTGACTAGGACGGTCTGAGGCTTCGTTAAATTTCTTTAAATTTTGATTAATTAAAAATGTTTTGTTTTTTTTCTTTTGCTGTGGATGATGAGATCATAATAATAACAGTTATCCCTGTCTGACGTATGGATGCTGAAAACATGTTATCTGACACGCAGGTCCTTGTAACTTTTTCTCATTTATATGTTACACTGCATTGCTTTTGCTCCGACCACCAACAAATTATTGTAAGTTGTTTTCATCTTGGATTTTTTTTTGTTTTTGATGTTCTTTTTATATCGTTTTCCCCTCAATTTTCCCTTCTTAAAATACCTTGTTCCCCTTAAGTCTCGAGTTCAAGCCTTCAAGCTTTGTGAATGGAGCTTGAATGGAGCAGCCAAGGGTCTTGAGTCTTGTTCGAGCCTTGTTCCCATTATGTCTCGAGTATTGTGAATGGAGAAGCTAATATTAGGAAGAACTCTCGCCTAATTGGGATGCTATGTGACTCGAGTTGATTAGTCATCATCGGCTAATATTAGGAAGAACTTCTGTCGGATTCGGATCCTGTATGACTCGAGTTGATTAGTCATTGGCTACACGAAGTGGATACCGTGGTTTTCGCGCAAAAGCTTCCCTTCAATGGTTTATTGAAAGAAGAAATTCTTATGAATTAATGAGAAATTGACCCAACGGACGGAACTGTTCAGATAATTGACAAGATCATAAACTCAAATTTGGCCTGAATTTTGGGAAGATTGCTTCTACCAGTTTGAGAAGTTTGTCGGAAGGAGGGAAAAACGGCCGACAAAATCATGAACTAGAAACCAAACTTAAAATTTGTTCTGAATTTTGAAAACGATTTAGGAAGGAGGGAAGAAAAACTGATCAATGACAACTATATATAAAATGGGTTTATGAGCAAATTGGTGTTGAGATGATAGAGATAAAGTAAATAATGCTCTTGGAATGAAGCTTTACGATCTTTTACAGATGCACAAGAAGCGCCCATCTAATTAAGGGAAGGCAACACTGAAATCCTCCATAGGCTAACCAAGGCGATTAGAAATGTCCCCTCCTCCACTGAGCCTCTGCCTTAACGAAAATCTCTCTGCATTTTCAACCCATTCAGCCAATTCAAATGCGGAAAAAAAGAAAATCGGTAAGAAATACACAAAGCCCTCCTCCATTCTTCAAAGCTATATGCTGCCACCAAGCTGAAGCAAAAATTTGAAATCGCATACATGAACTTCTCCTACCTGTCTTTACCATAGTTAATCTTCGGGCAGGTCTACTTGATTGTGATGTAGCGATTTGTGCCGTGCTTTGCCCAGTTGTCTTTGAGGTCAACTGGGTTTGACAGATCATGGCCTTCAGCTGCAAGCCGGCTGAGGAGCTTGTTGAAGGCACTGCCGCTCATCTTCCGGCCACCTACACGGGCATGGCGCTTATTAGGCACTGCTGGCAAAGGGTACATTGACACTAAAGTGGTGCAACATGAGGATTGCCAACCGCCATTCCCCCACTTGTAGCACTGCCTCAGTACGCCCGTGCACGAACACACCGGTGCTGGCATTGTCGACTCATCGTATGCCACTTGGTTCAACCCCAGGTCCTGACATTTCCAATCAGACTTTGCCACGACCAAGTTTTTGTTAATATCATCACCTCCACCGCCCATATCCTGACCGCCCTTCCACTCATGTAATTTATCATATGTCATCTTGTTTATGTTGTCACTCTCCTTCTTCACCTTCCTTGGAGATTTTGCAGGTTTCTTTGGTGCCGTAGTCTTTGGCTCCCTTGGTCGTTTGGCCTGCCGTGACTTTGGAAGCGCAGAAGGGTCCGGTGACATTGGGAGGGAATCATTCGTGTGCATATCCCTTGTACCATAAGAAGCCTCATTGATGTGCGGCATATGCTGTACATGCTGCTGTGGATGATGCATATGTTTGACCCCACGAGAAATTTGGCATCCTGGTGGACATGAAGATGCATTCCCACTGTTTAAGGAGTTTTCCCGATACTGAAGAGTGGCAATAGCATTGTCTCGTTCCATTATGGCACTATTTCGCTCTGCAATTGCTGCATCTCGCTGCAGGAATGCCATGTCTCGCTCGGCAAGGGCAGCCTTCTTCTCAGAAAAGGCCAAATTTCTTTCTTGAATCGCTGCATCTCTTTCAGCCATTATGGCCATTATTTGTTTCATTGAAGGCTGATGCTGCATCAACCACTAAAACAAAAAAATTCAGACAATATCATCAGACATGACTTCCAACCAAAAATGTAAATACCGCATACTCCACAAAAGAGTTTATATGTGCTAATTCACATCATTTAACTTTGAGATACCTGACCCTGAGCTGCTTTGTGTCGTCCATTTTCACGATGCCCACCATCATCCATCTGAAATAAGCAAAAAAGCAACAGCTGCAGATACTAGCTTCACAAGTCCACTGCTAGCGTAATGCTATGCTGGTTACACATCAAACCCACATTGAGGCTACAGATCCTGCAGTTGATACCCAAAAAGGAATGTTGGCATTTCGTATTTAGTCTTAGACCTGGTGTGTGTGTGTGTGCATGCATTGATCTGAGGACATGGATGGATTCATGCAGACATTGAGTAGATGCAATAAAGTAAAGCAGAATTAACTAAGACAATCCAGACGACAACAGAAAATCTACAACAAAATTAACGACAAATCATAATCCAGCAGTCATGAAGTTCAAATGATTACAACTATCTTTCGGGAAATGTTATATGATTTGGTGAAAGCATTGATCAACAGCACATACAAACGATGCACAAAATTCTTATGAATTATTCAAGAAGCAACAAACTAAATTTAAATCAGCATTCATTGTACTAGCCCAAATATAACAAGTAAACTTAAATTAACTCCGTCTAGCCAACACAAACGCCCAATCAAATTCAGAGACGAAGACTATACATCGAGCATTCAAAATCCATAAAAAATTGCCTGCAGCTTCAGAAAACTACAAAATCAAAACCCTAGAAATCAAAATTCACGAATCTAATCACAGAACAAGCTTCATTTGCAGAGCGAAAGAACAACCGCATAAAAATCAAGCACACAGTGACCGAAACAAAACTAATTGGAAGCGGCACTAAAAGCACCAGCTAAAACCGGCTTCAATTAAAAGCTACGACTATGACGACTATAGTAGACACAAAATACAACCAACGAAAATGAAAATCGCCATGGAAGAAGAGTTCGAAGGAAATCGAAGCTTACCAGAGAGAGGCCAGGGGAGGGAATGGAACGAGTTTGGAGAAACCCTGAATTTTGGGGAAGAAGACGAATGCTCGTGGAAGCGGAATGGTCAGGTAGAGGAAGAATTTTTTACTTTTTGTGCTTTCTGATCGGGACGCTGAGAGAGAGAGAGGATGCGGATGTAGACTCGTATGTAGTACTGCTAGTGGTGTGAGCGTGGGGTTTTTCACCTGTCTTTCTCTTACATTTTCTCTGCTTTTCTTTTCTTACCCCTTATTACCTCCATTCAAATTATGTCTAAATATTTTAATACCAACACCTTTATCATGTTAAGTAGGCATATTTTACCGAATAAATCTAGTAAGTGTGATTTTTGTACGCCTAAGTTACTTTTTTATTATTTTTCTCTCGTTTCTTTATCTCTATCTAAATTATATTTAAATTTCTAATAACGATACACTGCCTGAAATCATAATAATTATTTTTTTCGTAATCTCGATCAAAACTATATCTGAATTCTTCAATGCCAATTCACTATAACAAGTCATCATTTTCGAATGATATGTACTTTAGAATCGAGCAAGCATAATTTATATATCTTGAATCACTTTTTTTTTTCGCCTCGTCTTTTATTGCTATCCAAATATTTATAGACTTTTCGTATCAATTATGTATTTTACCTAATAAATCTCTGTAGAAAAAAAATTCTAGTAAGTGTAGCTTCAATACGGCGATCAATGTTCGGTTCTCATTTAGGTCTCCCTCCATCGAATAGCACTACCTTATTCAACAGCGCCCTATCGAATAATTGTATGATGTTCGGATCATTCTGTCAAAATCATACATGTCTCATCGAACAACCACCCTTGGCTTTCACGAGTTTGAGTTATGGGATCATCCAGACCTCCATCCTCGTCTCATTTTCTTTCTTTCACCGTAACCACTCTCTTTCCTTCTTCCTTCCTACTATGTTTCCCTTTCTTTGTCTCATGCTTCTTATTTTTCTTCTTTATTTCTTATTTTCCTTCTTTTCGACCATCTCCCGTCGAACACCCTAAATCACACACACACACACACATTTATACTTAGCTAGGTAGGTGGAAGTGTAACGACTCGTCCCGAATATCGGGATTAAATATTAATTAATTATGAATTCAGAATGATTAATTGGGGATTAGTTCAATGAATTTGGACGGACGGTGTAAAATGACTGTTTTGCCCCTAGACTTGGGCAAAATGTTGACTTTTGACTCGGGGAGTCAAACGTACCAGGACCGATGATCGTGACGTAGATCAGAATGTCACGAGTTCGTGGACAGGCGACACGTCGAAATCGGACGTCGAACGGAGAAGTTATGGTCACAGGATCTAAATCGAGAATTTAACGTCTCAGAATTCGCATTAAATGTTAATTAAAATCTGATTGGCGGATATTTTTATGTGGGGCCCTTGGATGAGTTACAAGTTTCACTCATCGCATGGCTTGAGACCCCTAAATTGTGGATCTTATTTCCCATTGGTCCATTTGTAATTGTTTTAAAACAAACACTCACACACATCTCTCACCCCCGACCGTTCATTTCTCTCAATCTTCTCATCCCCACCACTCATTCCATCTTCATTCCTCTCAGCTGATCATCAACATCTTCATCATCGAACATCCTCACCATTTTTGCTAAACCGTAAACCCAAATTCCTCACAAACAACCCCAAATCCTAATCTATCGTCTCTAGTGTCAGGACCCACCCTGGTTTCACCCCGAAAACTGAGGTAAATCCTGCTCCCGTCTGACACCCCGACATAACACAAAAGTACTCACACTAAACCACCAAGGAACACAGTCAGACGCAGGAGAAAATAAATAAACATCCCGAAGTTAAATGTTTACAGAGCATATGACAGGGACCCGCCCCGATCCCCCGGGGACCACAAGGGGGCGTGCCCTGCTCCCGTCTGACACCCGAACTGAAAATTCCAATTTTAGCCTTAAAAACTTAAATGCATAAATGTCCGAATTATAAAGTCATACATAACCCAAATTTAACCGATGTCAGACAAGGGATACTGTCCAAAATACAAAATCCAAGCACGACACTAGAAAGGAAAATCCTGCGGGTGATCTGACCCGACAGGGGATCAGGTGCGCAGTACAAAATCTATGCCTCAGCCTCGGGGTCCTCACCAACCTCAGCAGCACGACCTGGAGGGGTTACCAAAACATGAAGGGTGAGTGGGCCGAAACTCAGGTTTGTAAAAACAGTATAATAAGTAAAATATAATTTACCCCTCCGTTTTCCAAACATACATGCATCAGTATTTAAAAACCATAAACACATGTAATATATCACAAGTATCATATTAAGTCAGAAATGTAATATAAACCCAGCTACTGCACCATACACATCCGATATTGACATCCCAGATGTACGACGTCCCTGACGTCCAATAATGGTCACAGTCCCAAGGCTACGCGTGCCACCCGGGGTCTCAAATCCCGAGTCCAATCTCCGAACCCAGTTCGGTTATGGCATCCCAGATGCCTAGCGTCCCAGACGCTCGACGTCCCAGACGTCCAATAATAGCAATCCTGCTCCTGAGTCATCCTACGGTCCGGCACCTCCGTAGCATGACTCCTCGCAGGCAATGCACCGTGACCGCTCCGGGGTACCACATCCGGAGGATACAGTATTATACGGTGGATCATACAGTGCAGTACCCAAGATAGTCATCATATCCACAAGCATACGTATATATATATAATATAAAACAATATTCAATTTCTGTAAAACGGGTCTCAGCCCAACACCGTAAAACGTGTCACAGCCGTAAATCGAGATAATCAAAATCCATTAATGATTCACGCACACATATAGATATACGGAAATGAAAACGGTTATGCATGCAAGCGTTAATAAAAACGGGCCCACTCACAGTACGTTCCCGCTGCGAATAACGCGCGTACGAACTTGTCTCCGGAATTAACGTAAGTTTCCTGTCATTTCCAATCACACACAAGTGTCATTATAGGTCCTTAAAATACCCTCAAAAAGTCCAAAACAGAAACCGGTTCGGGAAAGCCGGCCAACACGCTTCCCGAGACATCCGGCCCTAAACTGACCTTCCTCACTATCTCAGATCAACATGGTTATTTCACAGAAAATGTCCAAAATGATGAAAGGATTAAAAGTCATGTTGACCGTGATCCGAGATAGTGCTCGACGCGCCCTCACGCGCCGCCCAAAGTGGCTGCGCGTGAAAGTCACGCGCTGCTACAGTGTCACTGCTACAGTACCGTCGTCCTTGCCCGATTTACTGTAATTCGGGTCTTCAACCCGCGGTGTGACCCGGTTAAATAACCCTCAATTTCTACTTAATTTCATTCATTCTTGATTCTAGTGTGTTCTAAAGTCATTTAATTATAGTTCTTAGTCCTCTAATCATCTCGACAAGTCAACAATCGTCCTATCCAAACCCGAATAGCTACACGGGTCAAACCTCAGAACACCTCCAAACTATCACCATTGTCCAATTAATTTATACAGAAGCATACTAGGACCTAGACTAACAAAATAGAACCATCAATTGAACGAAACATCACCTGGAAGTAGTCGTCCAAACGCTGTGATTTCCTCTGCACTTTGCGGTCACCGTCCCAGCTCCTCCGTGGCTGGTTGTCGTCGATTTCGATATGGACGAGTTCCAAATGCTCCCAGAATGCTTACTCAGTGGTTGGTTTTGTCCAACAAGCCGTAGGAATTGAACTCGGATTTTCCCTCCAAACCGGTTTTTCTCAGAACTGGAACTTGGGTTCCTGGGCAATTCCTCGATCACACTCTTCGAATCTTGCACGGTTAGGTTTCTGCTACTCCCAGAAAGCTTCCCCAGTGTTTAGATCGATCCCAAAACCCGTAGAGATTGAATTCGGAATTTTTCCCCCCAAAAACCCGAAACTGTTCTTCACTGTTTCTCCCTGCCTCTCACAATCTCTCAGCCCCAAACAGACACCGAAATGAAACCTTCCCTCACTCCCCTACTCGGTTAAGCGATCAAGGAGTCCAACACCCGTGGGAGACACTCACAGACCTCACTGGACACTGCCTCCCGCACACAGAGCTCAACCAAATTTTAAATCCTACCCGTGGTCTGCAACAGCCACAACCACACTCCCAACGTCTCAAATTACATAAACAATTCCCACAATCCGTCCACTCAGTGTTTAAACAATTGCACGCCCACAAACACCACGGCATGGCCGTGTGCCCTGTTTTCACGGTTGCTGCTACAGTAACCGTGCAAAAAGACCAAAATGCCCTCAGGGTAGAAATTACCAAAATGCCCTCCAACTTCCGTGACCCGTAACTCGGTCATCCGATGTCCGTTTCACGAGTGCCACCTGTCGTTGTACTCAGGGCATCGAGACGAATCCAACGGTCTTCGGGTCGTGCGAAAAATCTCGGTACATCAAAAAGTCAACTTTTTCCCCTAACTCGTCCAAATTACGGTAATGCCCCTGAACTTCCGATAGTCATAATTTTTTTCCTGATCGTCCGAATTGGACGTGCCACCTGTTTGTGAACTCGTGACGTCCCGAACTACGTCACGGTCACTGGCCAAAGTCCATTTGACCCATAAACCAAAAAGTCAACAATTGGCCATAATCCACAGGGGTAAAGTCGTCAATTCATACATTAAATTACAATATTACAATCTACGAATTTCCGGGGTGTTACAGCATAGTACCACAAACCAAGGAAATAAAACCGATAACCAGTACACGCACACGAAAAATTAAAACACTCTGGGATCGCTCCCGTGACTTCTATGCCTCAGACGCTGCCTCGACGCCGAAACCCCGCTCTAGCTCCACGACCTGGAGGGAAATTTAAAACAGAAGGTGTGAGTGGACCAAAAGAATAAAAGTTCAAAAACCATTTCATAACAAAACCAGATTTGGCCCTCCGTTTTGAAACCACATGCATAACCCAGTTATGAAAACCGTTATAATCAATCGCCATAAAACATTTACCGAATCATTTTAAAAACAGTTATCGTTCACATAAACCTCACCATAAGAACAGAAACACTATAAAAACAGTTATAGGAATCATATCATAAGCATCATAAACCGTATCATAAAACGTGAATATCAAATCATCATTTTCCGATCAAACCTGTTGGACCTATCCGAGTCTTTAAACTCCTGAGTCTTTAAACTCAATCCAGGCCTCAATAATATCCAAGTCTTTAAACTCCCGAGTCTTTAAACTCAACAGGCCTACGGGGGAAATATCAATATATCCGAGTCTTTAAACTCCCGAGTCTTTAAACTCAATCCGGGTCTTTAAACCCAATCTGGGCCCGTCCCCCGTCAAATCAATATCCGGGTCTTTAAACCCAATAACTAGATCCAGCAAATCCAATCCAAAACCATTGAAAACCATTTATCAATCCACATCCAAACCCGAATCCGAAATCACTGGTCTGATGCCCTTCCAGCATCCAGAACCGTCATTCTGAACCCAAATATGGAAATCCACTTTTCAATCTTAAAATCAAATCCCGTTACCGAAATCAGGTTTCAAAATCCCTTTTATGAACATTTAAACCATTATCCATTGAAATCCCAAATCCATAGCATCATATTCAGAAATCACACTTTTCTCGTAAAACGTGCCAAATACCGTACTTTCTCGAAAATCGTGCAATTATATAAAACTAACATAGCATATTCGATAAACATAGAATCATGATTAAAACCATAAAACAAGTATAGAAAATAGTTATGCATGTTCGAGTTTAGAGAAGGGGTCCACTCACAGTACCGAGCCCTTAATCGCGTCCCGAACGTCTCGTACGTTCCTCAGCTTCCTTGGGAAGTCCCGATCCTGTCAACAACCGTCAAAGTACGTTACTAACACGCCTACTAAGACTCTCATAATTTTCCCCAAAAATCCCCGGGTCCTAATCGTAACGAACCGAAACTCTAAACCTTCACCCTCGCGGGATTACATCGAATCGACGTCTGATCAACCCGAAACCAATTCCAACGGACTCGTCACAACACCTAGACCCAAAACCTAGTTGACCGATTTCCCAGCCGCCGCCGCACGCGCCTTCACGCGCCGCCCAAAGTGGCTGCGTGTGGCCCTCACGTGCCAGCTACAGTGCCTTCGTCTACCTCTGGTCGACCCGGTTCGACACAATTGCTGTAATTCGAACCGGAGTGACCGGTTCTCCGCCTTCCGTCCACCAAATCGACTCTTTTCTGCACCAACGGTTTCGTCCAGACCTAGGCTACCCTTTCCCCTACTCCACACACCTCGACTCAACCTAAACCTGTCGACTCAAGCTAGAACAGAAACCTGTACTCTTCCCCTGTTTTCTTCTCCGACCACCCAGGTCTCCCCCCGTCACGGTGGCTAGCTTAAACCAATCCTAGGACCGTCCTAAACCTCACCTAGCTCACCAAGACCGTCGACTCACACCCAAAACCCACGACTCTACGTCTGAAGCAAAACGGAAAAAACAGTGAACGGCGGGTACTCTTCGTCGTTCTGGACTCCGCCGTGCACTCCTCCGCCACGGCTGCACAACCAAAAGACACCTAGGACCCTACTGAGTCCCCTAGACCTCACTAGACTCATCGATTCAACCCCTAAAGCTACAACTTGGCGTCTGAACCTAAACGGCAAAACAGAGCAAATCAATGGGGATGAGGAATTACCTGTCCTCTGGTCGCCGTCGCGAGCTCCACTGGGGCTAGTCGACTCCCCTCACCACTCACGACACCACCACGAGTCTAATTGCACCGTACACGGCCACACCACCACCACGATCTCTCAATTCCTCCCTGTTTTCTCCCTGGTTTTCCCGTGGCTCTCAACTCACCCACACACTGATTCCTCACCTCCCAACCTTCTCACTATCTCCCTCTCCATCTCAGATCACTCTTCACTCATCAAGTCACACAACACACACACCACCACCGTCCAATTCTCCCAACTCTCTCCCTCTGTTTCTGTCTAGTTCGAAGAACACACACACACACACGAGCACCCCAAATAATTGGGACCGTGTTCCCTAGAACCAACCAGAACCCCTACACGTGTCACCATCCCCTCAGCTTTCTCACAAGTGGCTCAATCTCAGCCCTCCATTGTCCCTCTCTGTTGCACAAATCCCAAGGTGCAAAAAGACCAAAATGCCCTTCTTTTTAACCAAAATTACGATTTTACCCTTACCGTTTTAGACCCGTATCTCACACATCGTAACTCTGATAAACTCGTGCCGCCTGTCATCAAACTCAGGACGACAAGATCTATTTAACGATCCTAGGTCAACAAGCCAAAACCCGATCGTGCGAAAAGTCAACTTTTCCCCCTAATTTAGCCAAATTATGGTTATGCCCTCAACCTTCCGAACATTATAACTTCTTCCTCGGATGTCGGAATCGGGCGTGCCACCTATCTACGGATTCGTGACATCCTAAACTACGTCCTGGTCATCGGTTAAAACCCAATTGACCGCCCGAGCTAAAATTCAACATTTTGCCCGAACCAGGGGTAAAATCGTCATTCTACCTTAATAGTCTTATCGTAACCTACTAACCACCGATTAAGCTCACTAATCCCAGCTTAAACACTATCTTAGCCCAAATTTCTGGGACGGGTCGTTACATCTAGACTATGAACGAAAGTTGCAGAGTGATGTGAGGCGATTACGTTGGTACCAACGGTGTCGAGCGTCGTGCATGGTGGCTAGGGAAATTCGAGACGGTGAGCTTCAGGTTCAAATGCAATGACGGATTTTAAGGGCTGTCGAACATTTTGGAGGATGAGAGGATGCTACTGATGTCAATACCCGACCCTCCTCGGTCAGGACCCGACTCATTTAGCACGATATTGTCCGTTTTGGGCCTCCTTGCCCTTGCCCTTACGGTTTTGTTTTCGGGAGCTCACGGTGCAACTTCTCAAGGGGTCACCCATCATGGAATTGCACCAACCTCAACTCGCTTAACTTTGGAGTTCCAACCGAACCCAAAGCCATTGAGCTCCCAAAAAGCCTTGTACTAGATAGGACGTGCATGATCCCTTCTGACACGGAGTGTCAGACAAGGGAAAATTCCGACTTTAGTCCACTCGGGGCTTTAGAGAACGTCAGGATCCGGAGGAGGAATGTGATGTCTTGGTCTCTGCTACAGCCCGCATCCGCGATCAACTTGAAGGGCATTCAAAACTGCAAAAGTTTGGACAAAACAAAGAATTTATGAAACCATTTTCACAAAAAGACATTTATTGACACGACCCACCCCCAATCCCCCGGGATTAAGGGCTAAGTCATGCTTCCCTCTAACTCACGTGCGACATGAAGGCTAACCGACGTCCAACCTTCGTGTAACACGTAAGCCGGACAAAGGATTCTCAAGTGAACCGTCCAAAACCTTCCGGACTTCCTAGAGTGCGCAGAACCTACTGTAGATCGGGTGTGTGATGTCTTCGTCTCTCTAACAACAGCCCGCACCCCAAAAACCTGGAGGGTATTGAAAACACAAAAGACTGTGAGAGGACAAAATAAAGGATAAATTTAGAAAACAGTTTATCAATAAGACATTTATACCCTCCATTTAAAAACTAATGCACACATCTAAACTTCAAGTCATGAAACCATTTCATTTTCGAGTGAAATAAAACCGTTTATGAAATCCAAATCCATTTCCTTTTCTCCAATCCTGGCCCTCAGCCCAAAACATCAAAATCCGTATTGTCAGGGCCCATCCTTAATCCCCTAGGATTAGGGACTAAACCCTGCTCCTGTATGACAACCCCAAAATTGAAAGACCAAAACGACCTCACAAAAACCACAAATTACATTATCAAACACAGGAGAAATTAAAACACAACAAGTCAACCGTTATATAGAGCATAGTACCAACTAAGGAAAACAAGCCGATATACAGATTATACGCACAACGGAAAACTTAAATCACTCCGGGGTCACTCCCGAGTATTCTATGCCTCCGACGCTGCCTCAATGTCAACCCCCGCGCTAGCTCCACGACCTGGAGGGCAGTTAAAACCAGAAAAGTGTGAGTGGACCAAAAGAATAAAAGTTTCAAAAACCATTTTATAATAAAATAGGGTTTGGCCCTCCGTTTTTAAAACATGCATGCACAACCCGTTTAGTTAAACACAGCTATAAACCACAAAGTAAGCATCATAAAAACATTTATAATTCATAAAATAGGCATCATGAAAACAGTACAATCAAACATAAATCCAAGTCATCATTATCCGATCAAACCTGCTAGACCTATCCGAGTCTTTAAACTCTCGAGTCTTTAAACTCAATCCAGGCCTCAATAATTCGAGTCTTTAAAATCAACAGGCCTACGAGGGAAATATCAATATATCCGAGTCTTTAAACTCAATCCGGGTCTTTAAACCCAATCCGGGCCCGTCCCCCGTCAATCACAATATCCGGGTCTTTAAATCCAATAACCAGATCCAGTAAATCCAATCACAACCATTTGAAAACCATTTCTAAATCCATATCCAAACTCGAATCCGAAATCACTGGGCCAAAGCCCTTCCGGCATACAGAACCGTCATTTCGAACCCAAATCCGGAATCCCACGTTTCAACTTTAAAACCAAATTCCGCTTTCCGAAATCCGATTCTAAAACCGAAAACCTTGATCATCGAATCATGTTCCAAAATCCCTTTATAATCATGGAAAACCTTTTATCGTTTGAAATCCCAAAATTCATAGCATCATAATCAAAAAGCACACATTTCTCGTAAATCGTGCTGAAAACCGCACTTTCTCGAAAAACGTGCAATTAAGTAAAACAGTTATAGCATATTCAAATAACCATGAAATCACATATAAAATCGTAAAACAAGTAATTAAAAGCAGTTATGCATGCTCAGTTATAGAGAAGGGGTCCACTCACAGTTACCGGGCATATCACTCGCGTCCCGTACGTTCCTCGACCTCCTCGGGGTTCCTCGATCCTGTCAACAGTCACCAAACTACGTCACTAACACGTTAACGAAGGTTCTCCTAATTTTTCCCA
The DNA here is from genome assembly GCA_032719365.1 of Prinsepia uniflora. Classification (NCBI taxonomy): domain Eukaryota; kingdom Viridiplantae; phylum Streptophyta; class Magnoliopsida; order Rosales; family Rosaceae; genus Prinsepia; species Prinsepia uniflora. The sequence goes on along the minus strand of CM064868.1, from coordinate 78,083,836 downwards.
ATTTCCCCGAACTTCAAGCGTTAGTAAAACGAAACCCAAGAACTTCGATCCCGCGGAACTAACTCTAATCGACGTCCGATTTGCCCGAAACCTATCTCAAAAGATCCGTTACAACATCTAGACCAAAAACCTAGTTGGAAGTTTCCCCAGAAAATGCCCCACGCGTCCCCACGCGCCGCCCAAAGTGGCTGCGTGTGGGCCTCACGCGCATACACACAGAACACTGTTCATCGTCTTCCTCAGCTAATCGACCGATCTGAACCGGCGAGGGCGGTTCTCCGCCGTCCGTCCACCATTTCCCTTCTTTTTTCCTCCCCTATCTTCGTCCTATCCTAAGCAACTCAATCCATCCTTAAAAACTCGACATCACGGTCTCTACCTCGTCGTCCCTCGCTCGAACCCATGACCAACAGAACCCCTGTTCTTTAATCCGGCCACCCGTCCAATTCCCCAGCCTCAAATTGTTTCCTTAAGCTCAAAGACAACTCACTGGACTCCTTAAAACCCCTAAAACAGTTCGACTCAACCTCAAAACCCACGACTTTAAGTTTGAACCCAAACTGAAAAACAGAGAACACAGTAAACTCACCGTCGTTCTGGCCTCCGCCGTGCAATCCCCCATCACGGCTGCACAACCAGCAGCGTCCTAGGACCCTACTAAGTCCACTAGACCTCACCAGACTCCTCGACTCAGCCCCAAAAGCCACGATTCTTGATTTGAACAAAACAGGAAAAAACAGAGGAAATTGAAATTACCTCACCTGCCGCTCACCGCCGTGGGCTCCGCCGTGTCCCTAGGTGTCCACTCAACTCCGCAGGTCCTCCTCCGTCCTCTGAACACCACCACTCGACCGTTTTGATCAAAACACGGCAGCACTCTACCAAACTCCCTCTCTTTTTTCCTGAGAAACTCACACCTTCCTCACACACTCACTCAACTTCTCAATTCTTCTCACCACCTTCCTAGTACTCTCAGCCTTCCCTGATCACTCTCACACACTCAAGCACTCACACACTCATCCAGAACCCGATCAATTTCCTCTCCATCCCAGTCTCTGTTCTTCCTTTCTCACAAACACGGCTACACACTCGACCAAACCCACTAAATTTAACCCGTGCAAAACTAGAACCCACTAGACCCTTGCCACATGTCACAATCCCAAGGGCCAAATCCAAAATATCCAATTAAAGCTTGGACACTTGTCCTGATCCTATTTGCACAAATCCCAATGTGCAAATGACCAAAATGCGCCTACTTGTGAGTCAAAATTACGATTATGCCCTTGCCGTTCTAGACCCGTATCTCACCCATCCAACGTCTGATGAACATGTGCCGCCTGTCGTTGAATTCAGGATGACGAGATCTACCTAATGGTCCTCGGTCTACGTGTAAAAACTTGATCGTGCTAAAAGTCAAATTTTCCCCCTTCGTTTACCCAAATTATGGTAATACCCTCAACCTACCAAACATCATAACTTCCTCCTCGGATGTCGGAATCGGGCGTGCCACCTGTCTACGAACTCGTGACGTCCCGAACTACGTCACAGTCATCAGTCAATGCCCAATTGACCGCCCGAACTCAAAGTCAACATTTTGTCCAAACTAGGGGCAAAATCGTCATTCTACGCTAACGGCCCAACTAAACACCGATTAGGCTCACTAATCTGTTACTAATCACTTTACTAATTCCGGTTCTCGGGACAGGTCGTTACACGTATCATCCGGGGCATAACCCAAAACATCTGAAACCCATTTGGAAACTATCATTACTAAAACCATCGAGTTATCACAGAAATCCAAAACACATTTGAAAACAAATTTCCATCCATCGAACCTGTTGGATCTATCCGAGTCTTTAAGCTCAATAGTAATTCGAGTCTTTAAAATCAATCCAGGCATTAATATAATCCGAGCCTTTAAACTCAATAGGCCTATGGGGGAAATCACAATATCCGAGTCTTTAAACTCAATCCAGGTCTTTAAACCCAATCCGGGCCTTAAACCCAATAACCTGATCCAGCAAATCCAATTCAAAACCATTTTAAAACCATTTCCAAATCCATGTCCAAATCCGAATTCGAAATCACCATTTCGAATTCCAAGCCAAATCCAAAATCATCATCCCGAATCCAAATCCATAATCCATTTCCATATCCGAATCCGAAATCATCATTCCGTAAACCGGCATCTGGAATAATCATTCTGAACCCAAATCCATAAATCCACTTTCAAAAACCAAATCTCGAATCATTATTTATGAAATCCAGTTCCAAAACCCGAAATCACATTTATCGAAATCATTTTTATGAACAGGGCTTCAAGCCCGAAATCACTTTTCCAAAATCCATTAGAAATCATTTAAATCAAATCATATTTCAAATCCCAAAATCAAATCATCAAAACCATGGTCAAATCTCAACATAAATTGTAAGCTTGTAAAAAGTGCAAATTCGTAATTATCTCGAAACTCGTGCAAAACCGTAAATCATCAAGATCATATCACAAACATAGAAATCCCATGTGGAAAACATATAAAACATTTATGCATGCATCATAAGTTAAACTCAATCCGGGTCTTTAAACTCAATCCGGGTCTTTAAACCCAATAACCTGATCCAACAAATCCAATCCAAAACCATTTTAAAACTATTTCCAAATCCATGTCTAAATCCGAAATCACCATTTCGAATTCCAAGCCAAATCCAAAATCATCATCCCGAATCCAAATCCATAATCCATTTCCAAATCCGAATCCGAAATCATCATTTCGTAAGCCGGCATCTGGAATAATCATTCTGAACCAAAATCCAGAAATTCACTTTCAAAAACCAAATCTCAAATCATTATTTCTGAAATCCAGTTCCAAAACCCGAAATCACATTTATCGAAATCATTTTTATGAACAGGGCTTCAAGCCCGAAATCACTTTTCCAAAATCCATTAGAAATAATTTAAATCAAATCATATTTCAAATCCCAAAATCAAATCATCAAAACCATGGTCAAATCTCAACATAAATCATAAGCTCGTAAAACGTGCAAATTCGTAATTATCTCGAAACTCGTGCAAAACCGTAAATCATCAAGATCATATCACAAACATAGAAATCCCATGGGGAAAACATATAGAACATTTATGCATGCATCATAAGTTAGAAAGCAAAGTCCACTCACAGACCATTCGCGCCGCCGCCTCGATACGCGTGCAAATACGCTTTCCTGGCTAATCCACTATCACCGGCTTTCCCGAACCTGTCCAAATCCCATGATAAGGTCACTAACTACTTCATAAAGCTTATACTAAAGCCCTGTAATTTTTTCAAATTTTTAACTATTTTTAAACGAGCCCTAAAACCTTCGGATATCCCGAAACATGTCGAAACGATGTCTGATCGACTCGAAACCAGTCTTAAAATATTCGTTACATCGGTACGATAAAAAGTCGTGTTGACAACTTCCCCATGAACAGTGCCACGCGCCCTCACGCGCCGGCTCCTGTTCATCTTCTTCCTTGGGTAAACCCGGTCCAGCCCGAACCGGCGTGGCCGGTTCAACCCCTTATTTCCATCATTTTCAATCCGTTCTTGATTCCAATTAGTCTTATAGGTTTACCTCATCTTCTACAAACGTTTTAGATATTTAAAAACATGAATGAAACTTGGAATTCACCTCCCAATTCGAGGGAAAAACTGTGCACTGATCATCGTCCAGTTGTCGCGATGCCGGCCACATCCTCTCCTCAATTGTTCCTAAACAGTCCCTAGGACTTCCATAAACAGCTCCCAATAAACATCATCGATTACAAACGTCTAAAATGTAAGGTACCATTTTTGACTGAAACTTACCAGTTTTCAATTTCACGGTCGCCGTCCATGGCGAGCCTCGAAATCAGCTTCTATCCAATCCCAGCAACCTCATGGACCTTATTCTAGCCTCCAATTTGATCCTCAAGTCTCACAATAACTATTTACATTGAATGTACAATAGGGCACTTCACGGTTTGTCGTTCAGGACCACCGTCCACGACGGTTCTCGTGGCAGCTCCAACTCGACCACCACAATCCTCACTGTCATCTCTCACCTTCCCTCACATGTTACAGAAAAGGATGGAGATCATGAGCTGGGTTCACGGCCTTTGCACAATCACTCTATGTTTCCTATTTTTTCCAAACCGTGCAACCATAATTTAAAATCCTCCCCCAGCCTTTCACAACCATCGAGAAAGGGACAAGTGTCCCAATTTGATGAGGCAATCGACCCAAAGCAGCCAAGTGTGTCAGGACCCGACCCTCCTCGGCCAGGACCCGACTTATCTAGCACGATATTGTCCGCTTTGGGCCTCATTGTCCTTGCCCTCACAATTTTATTTTCGGGAGCTCACGGTGCAATTTCCCAATGGGTCACCCATCATAGAATTGCACCAGCCTCAACTCGCTTAACTTTGGAGTTCCAACCGAACCCAAAGTCACTGAATTCCCAAAAGGCCTCGTGCTAGATATGTAAGACCCGTGTCCTAGAGGGAACGGTGAACAATCCCACATTCTTGCGAGGGGGGAATGGTCTGGGAAGGGAATGGTGGTGTGCTTTAAAGGTGTAGGCACACACCTATCTAACATGAGGCCTTTTGGGAGCTCAGTGGCTTTGGGGGGGATTGGAACCCCAAAGTTAAGCGAGTTGAGGCTGGTGCAATTCCATGATGGGTGACCCCCTGGGAAGTTGCACCGTGAGCTCCCAAAAACAAAACCGTGAGGGCGAGGCCCAAAGCGGACAATATCGTGCTAGATGAATCGGGACCTGACAGAAGAGGTTCGGGTCCTGACAATTTGGTATCAGAGCCAAACTCCGACCAGGAAGTGTGCCAGCGAGGACGCTGGGCCCTAAAGGGGGTGGATTGTAAGATCCGTGTCCTAGAGGGAACGGTGAACAATCCCACATTCTTGCGAGGGGGGAATGGTCTGGGAAGGGAATGGTGGTGTGCCTTAAAGGTGTAGGCACACACCTATCTAGCATGAGGCATTTTGGGAGCTCAGTGGCTTTGGGGGGGATTGGAACCCCAAAGTTAAGCCAGTTGAGGCTGGTGCAATTCCATGATGGGTGACCCCCTGGGAAGTTGCACCGTGAGCTCCCGAAAACAAAACCGTGAGGGCGAGGCCCAAAGCGGACAATATCGTGCTAGATGAATCGGGACCTGACAGAAGAGGGTCGGGTCCTGACAAGATAGGTGTGTTCCTACACCTTTAAGGCACACCACCATTCCCCTCCCAGACCATTCCCCCCTCGCAGGAATGTGGAATTATTCACCGTTCCATCCAGGACACGGGTCTTACAATCCACCCGCCTTAGGGCCCAGCGTCCTGGCTGGCACATTTCCCCGTGGGAGTCTAGCTCTGATACCATTCTATCAGGACCCGACCCTCCTCGGCCAGGACCCGACTCATCTAGCATGATATTGTTCATTTTGGGCCTCCGTGCCCTTGCCCTCACGATTTTGTTTTCGGGAGCTCACGGTGCAACTTCCCAGGGGGTCACCCATCATGGAATTTTACCAGCCTCAACTCGCTTAACATTGGAGTTCCAATGGAACCCAAAGCCACTGAGCTCCCAAAAGAGCTCGTGCTAGATAGGTGTGTGCCTACACCTTTAAGGCACACCACCATTCCCTTCCTAGACCATTCCACCTTTGGAGCAATGTGGGATTGTTCACCGTTCCATCCAGAACACGGGTCTTGCAAAGTGTCACTAGACATAAATCTCAAGGCAACAATTACCAAAATGCCCTTTTATGGCAAAATACCATTTTGCTTTTACCATATTTTGACCAAAATCTGAGCAATCTGATATCCGATGACCGCGTGTCACTAGTCGTTGAACTCAGGGGATCGAGACCTACCTAACGGTCCTCAAAATACGTGAAAAAGCAATGTGATATGAAAAGGCAACAAATTGTCCCTTTTAACCAATATTACCAAAATACCCCCAATCTTCCGAACATCATAACTTCTTCCTCGAATGTCGGAATCGGACGTGTCACCTGTCTATGAACTTGTGACGTCCCGAACTACGTCACAATCATCGGTCAAGGTCCATTTGACGTCTTGAACCAAAAGTCAACCGTTCGCCCAATTCTAAGGGCGAAATCGTCATTTCGCACCTTCCGTCTGAAATCACCCAACTAATTACCGATTAATCTCAATAATCCCGCATTAACCACTAATCTAATCCCGATTTCCAGGATGGGTCGTTACATTTATACCCTTCACTAACAAGCATGCATGCATTCAAAAACCATTTACCAAACCATTAGGGCCTTGACCCAAAATCGTAAATGAAATCAACCATATGGGCCACTACCCAAATCTATGTGGGACTCAACCCAAAATATAACGACTCGTCCCGAATTAGCGGGATTAATTAAGGATTAATGATGGATTAGTGAGACTAATCGAAGATTAAACGAGGATTGACGGACGTTTTGTAACACCCCGGAAATTTGGAGAATGTAACTTTGTAAAATAATGAATGAAAATACGTTTTTACCCCTGTGAATAGTATGATCAATTTGTTGACTTTTTGATTGGTAGGTCAAACGGACGTTGGTCGGTGACCGTGACGTAGTTCGGGACGTCACGAGTCCATAGACAGGTGGCACGTCCAATTCCGACGATCGGGGAAAAAGTTATGACATTCGGAAGTTCAAGGGCATTTTCGTAATTTGGACGAAAAGGGGAAAAAGGTTAACTTTTTGATTGACAACTAATTTTCACACAGTTCGAAGACCGTTAGGTAGGTCTCGATGCCCTGAGTACAACGACAGGCGGCACGCGTCAAACAGACATCGAATGACCAAGTTACGGGTCACAGAAGAGGAGGGACATTTTGGTAATTTGTCAAATGATGGCAAAATGGTAATTTTGCCAAGCCCAGTTTGAACAGTCGTGGGTGGACTTTGTTTAACAGAGTAGTGGACTGATCAGTGCAATTGTTTAAGCCTGGATTGTTTGATCAGGGAATTGCTTAACCAGATAGTGACCTTGGGGAAACTTAGTGGCTTTGAAGCTTGGTTTGGGCAGAAATCTAGAGCACGGGCAAGCTTTTAAAATTGGTTTGGGTATGTTTTGCGGGAAACAGAGTCTCAGTGAGACTGAGTGAGATTCCCATGGGTTGCCGTCTGCACATATCGATTAACTGGGAGTTGGGGGATTGCTGTGATTCATTTTTGAACAAGAGAGAGTTTGAGAGTTGAGAGAAAACAGAAACGAAGAAAAAACTGGGGATTTGGAGGGAAAATTCGAAGATTGATTTGTGAGGGGAGATGAGCTAAACAGAGATTGGAATTAGCTTTCTGGGTTCTTTACGAACTCAACCATACAAAAATTGAGGGAAGTGGAGCACGGTTTGGCCTAGAACGGGAGTTCTAGTTCTGGAAAATATCAAGGTTGAGGACGACCACTTCCAGGTAAAGGTTTGTGAAATTGGTTGCGGTTTAATGTTTGCCTAGGTCGTATGAAGCTTCAGTGTCAACTAATTAGAGAACCAAGTCGATTTGAGGGAGTTTCAGAAGTCGAGCCGTTCGACTGTTCAAGTTTAAATTGATCGATTTAGGGCTAATTGAAGATAATTAAAGAATGGGATCCTAAATTAAAATGATAAGGAATGATTAGGTGGAAGAAGGGAATTTTTTGAGTGAGATTTGAGGGGTAATTGGCCCGGTCGATTCGCGGGTTGAGGACCCGTTTAACAGGCCAGTCGGGTGAAGATGGTGACATTGTAGCATGTCACTGTAGCAGCGCGTGGCTTTCACGCGCAGCCACTTTGGGCGGCTCGTGACGGCTCATGAGGTCTCATTTCCGATCACGGTCAACTTGAGATTTGATCCTTTCAATTTATTGAACATTTTTTATTTAAAGTTCGAGTCGATCGGATGTCGTTCGAGATAGTTTTGAGGGTTCGGAAGTTTAGGGCCTTAAGTTAAATTCCGTCGAAAAATCCCGAAAAATTGGGGAAATTAATACGAGCTTTTTGGGGATGTTTGTAACCCTTTTTGTACTTGTTGACAGGCCCGGACATTCCCGAAGCTACCGAGGAGCGCACGGGGCGCGATTGACGCGTCCGAAATCCGTGAGTGGACTTTTGATTTCTAAATCGAGCATGCATGACTGTTTTTACTCATTTGTCTTATGTTTTCTTATATGTGTTTATGGTGATGATTAGGATATTTCGGTTTTACGTTGTTGCACGTTTTTCGAGGAGATTATCATGTTTTACGTATTTCGAGATTACGTCTTTCTCCTGTGCATGAATGATGGTTTGATGAACTGTTTTGATATGATTATGGATGTAACAACCCGTACCTTCGGGAAGGGCAAAAATGTAATTCTATAAGAGTTTTGTATATAAAGGACGATTTTGCCCTTGTGAATAGTAGGCTAAAAGTTGACTTTTTGAATTACCGATTGGATGACTGTTGACCCTTGACCGTGACGTAGTTTAGGACCACTGATTGAAAAATCGCCGGAATCGACGATATATCGCTCGATATATCGTCTTTTCCGGCCGGCGAGAGATAACGGGGGGGTGAAGGGTTATCGTCCCCTAATATCGGTGATATCGTCGAATATCGAACAAAATCGACGATTTCGGTCGATATTCGCCGATATCACCGAAATTGTTTAGCAGCAACCAGCAAAGGTTCGAAAGTACAAAAAAAATTGAAAATTGAACAGAGGAGGTTCGAGAGATTCAAGCTCGTGAATCAACAGAGGAAAATTGAAAAAGTATTCAAACAAAACGTCAATCAATCAAACACACAAACAAAAATTGAAATAATTCAAAGGGAAATGATTCAAGATTCACGGATGAACAGAATTGAAAGGAAAAACAAAAAATTTCTGTGTAATCACGGATAAAATTTCTCACCAAGCATAAATAGGAGCGGGGGGAGGGGAGGGCAACCAAGAAAACCTTACCCATCGCTCGCCGCCGGTCGAAATCGATCGATCCTCGATTATTGTCCCGAACCCAGCCTCAGACTCTCAGTGACCTAAACCACCTCTGCAGCTCTGCTCGAAGTCTCGAACCTCGACGCCGGCCATCTCGTCGCCTCCCTCCCTCCCTCGAAGTCGCCCCTCAGTCACTGGCCTCACGCCGCCTCCCTCCCTCGAAGAAGTCCCTCGAAGACCCAAGAGAAGTCCGATTTGGGAACCTCGACGCCAGCCGTCTCGTCGCCTCCCTCCCTCCCTCGAAATCGCCCCTCAGCAGTCACCGGCCTCACGCCGCCTCCCTTCGTCGAACACCCTAGAGAAGTGCGATCGATTTCCAATTTTCCCCAAATTGTCTGTGAGTGTGAGATGCAAAATGAAATCGATCGAGAAGAAATTAAAGGGAGAGGAATGAAACGCTCCGTTTCGTTTTTCTCCTTTATTTACCTTTTTTTTTATTTACATATATTATTTAATTATTTATCAAATTAAATTATATCATTTATTATTTTATTATTATTATTATTATTTGTATTGTTATTATTATTATTTATTTATTTACTTATTTTTAACCCCAAATATCAAAAATAGATTAAGCCATAAACTTCTTTTTTTTCAAAATTCAAAATATATCATATATCATTTATTATTAATTTTTTTTATATAAATTAAATTATATCATATATATTTTTTTATTATTACTATTTGTATTTTTCTTATTATTATTTACTTTGTTTTAACCCCAAATATCAAAAATAGTTTAAGCCTTAAACTTTTTTTTTCCAAAATTCAAAATATATCATATATCATTTATTATTACTTTTTTTATATAAATTAAATTATATCATATATTATTTTTTATTATTATTACTAGTTGTATTTTCATATTAGTTACCTAATAATAAAGTTTGAATTTTGAAAAAAAAATTTGAAGGCTTAATTCATATATTTGGTAATATATTTAGTAATCATTTATTAATAAAAAATTTATCATTTATTACTAAAATATATTTTAGTAATGTATGTTTTAATATAAAATATGGGGTAATTCATATATTTGGTAATATTTGTTTTAATTTTTAATTTATGTTTTATTTTAGAATATATATTAAAATTATGAATATATGTGTTTTTTCTCCTTAATTTTTAACTTAGAATATATGTTCTAATTGAAATAATTTTATTATTATTTGTGTTTTTTATTATTAATTGTCATTATCAAATTCTAAGTATTTTTCATGCAAATAATATGACTTAATTCATATATTTGGTAATCATTTATTATTAATAAATTTATCATTTGTTACTAAAATATGTTTTAGTAATGTATGTTTTAATATAAAATATGGGGTAATTCATATATTTGGTAATATTTGTTTTAATTTTTAATTTATGTTTTATTTTAGAATATATATTAAAATTATGAATATATGTGTTTTTTCTCCTTAATCTTTAACTTAGAATATATGTTCTAATTGAAATAATTTTATTATTATTTGTGTTTTTTTATTATTAATTGTCATTATCAAATTCTAAGTATTTTTCATGCAAATAATATGACTTAATTCATATATTTGGTAATATATTTGGTAACCATTTATTATTAATAAATTTATCATTTGTTACTAAAATATGTTTTAGTAATGTATGTTTTAATATAAAATATGGGGTAATTCATATATTTGGTAATATTTGTTTTAATTTTTAATTTATGTTTTATTTTAGAATATATATTAAAATTATGAATATATGTGTTTTTTCTCCTTAATTTTTAAATTAGAATATATGTTCTAATTGAAATAATTTTATTATTATTTGTATTTTTATTATTATTATTTGTCATTATCAAATTCTAATTATTTTTCATGTAACTTAGATTTCATAAAATGGCTAGTGGAAGTGCAAGTGCAAGTGAAAGGCCTCCAAGACCTGGACGAGTTGACCCAGCATGGAAATATGCCATTGCAATTCCTGGAAATAAAAACGGTGCCATATGTTCGTTTTGTCATCATCAGTTCCAGAGTGGAGGCATAACGCGATTAAAGTTTCATCTAGCAGATTTTGATCCCAAAAAAAAGTTCAAAAATGCAAAGATGTACCTAAGGCTATTAGAGATGAGGTCAGAGCATGGATCAAAAGTAAAGATACTGCTAAACAGACCAAGAATATGATTGGGGAGAACATACGAGCTGGCTTGAGAGGAGATCCACTAGACACTCAACAGAGCATTCAGATTAACGATAGCGATGATGAAGAGGATGATGATGGATTCGCTTATCCACCGGATGTGCATAGATCTGAGAGAGCAGCATATCGCTTTGCTGTAAATGCATCGAGAGATGAGGCACGACGAAGTGTCGACAATTATGGAGTTGGATCCATGCGTGGTGCTCAAGGAGGCATTAGCAGTCGTCAACCACCGCAACAGATGCGTCGATCACAAAGTTTGCGTGATCCATTTGCAATTCCTCCAGAACCAAAACTCTACAAAACCGCACGAAGTCAACAGAAGACTGTAAAATCGATGTGGAAAGGGACGAAAGAGAAGTTGGGTCGATATATTAGCAAATTTTTTATATATGAAGGCGTTGCTCCAAATAAAGCCAACTCTCATCATTTTAAGAATATGATCATTGAAGCCCAACGAGCAGGTATTTAATAAATTTATTTATTTATGATACATTTTTATTTAGCTTATGAAATACCATTGAATGCTAACTTATGTTTTGGTTTGCAGGCGAAGGCGTGTCCACTCCTTCTCCATATAAAGTGAAAAATAAATATCTTCCTATGGAGTATGAAGAAATGACGGCGTATGTGGAGCAACAAAAGCGACACTAGGAAACTTATGGATGTACCATAATGTGCGATGGTTGGACCGGTCCAACGAAGTTATCCATAATTAACTTCATGGTATATAGTAAGGGTTCAACTGTATTTCTCAGGTCAGTTGATTCCTCCAAATTTCATAAAGACTATGTGTACATAGGAAATTTGTTGAAGGAAGTTGTCCAGGAGGTTGGAGTACAAAATGTTGTACAGATAGTTACTGATAATGGGTCGAACTCCAAAAAGGCTGGAAAAGAACTGATGAAGACGTATCCGCTCTATTGGACTCCTTGTGCAGCCCATTGTATCGACCTAATATTTGAAGATATTGGGAAGAATGAGACAATGACACTCATCATAAAAAATGCTAGGCAGGTAACTAACTACATCTATAATCATCTATGGTTACTTGCTCAGATGCATGAATTTAGTCAAGGAGACTTGGTTCGTCCTGGTGCAACTCGGTTCGCAACCAACTATATTTGTATAAACAGTATAGTTAAACATAAAGTTGGCCTTAGAAGGTTGTTTACCAGTGATCAATGGCATGGTAGCCCATTGAGTAGGAAAGTGGAAGGCAAGAGGGTTGAGGCTCATATCCTCGACCAAAGATTCTGGGAGTCCTTGGAGATGATGCAATCAATATATGAACCATTATATTGCATCCTCCGAATTGTTGATACAGAGGTAGTCCCAACCATGCCAATCCTGTATGATATGTTCAATCGAATGAAAGAAAAGATAACCCGTCTTAAAGGGAAGAAGTGGGGTCCTTAAAATCATACAGGAGCGATGGGAAAAAACATTAGTACATCCTTTACATGCTGCTGGTATATTTCTATCTTATTGAACTTGTTAATATTTTATTTTATTGTTGTTTACTAAGCAAAGTTCATTCATGATTTGCAGCTTATTACTTGAATCCCCGATATCAATATCAAGCAGGTATTGGGCATGACTCCTTCCTTGTTCAATCAGTTCAACAAGTATTCCTCAAACTGAATCCAAATGGACAAGTGGGTTTACAAAATTTTGGAGTAGACGTAAGTTCACTACCATATATGAATCTTGATGAGTTATTTTGAATCTTGATGAGTTATTTCGAATCTGTACATCTATGGCATTATATTAACATCAGCCTTAATGTAGTTGATCAACTTTAGAGATGGTCGGAAAACATTTCGTTCACCTATGGCTGTACAATCACGAACGAAAATGCCCCCAGGTATATTACTTGCATTTAACTTGATATTCTATGACTTAGCACTTTATAATGCCTCTTACATTAAACTTGATATTGACAGCTGAGTGGTGGGAACTATATGGCCAAGCTTCTCCCAGCTTGCAACAAATTGCTGTTCGTATATTATCACAAACGGCATCATCTTCGGCATGTGAGAGAAATTGGAGTACATTTGCTTTAATTCATACAAAGCAACGAAATCGTCTCGCATATTCTAAGTTAGAACAACTTGTTTTCTGTTATTACAACATGAAACTCAAGTTAAGAGATGAAGAAGCCGAAGCCGGTAAAGTTGTGGAAGAAGACTACGTTGACCTGTTGGAAATTGCAGGTCAACATGTGGAAGGTAATGAGGCTGATCCACTTCAAGCATGGATTATGCCAGCTCACTTGGATGATGATAGTGGAAGGCCTGACCCTCGAGTAGCACATCTTGCTAGTGAACACGGTGTTAATGTTGATAGAGTGCTATCTGAAGAAGTGGGGAGTGAGGACGTAGGAAGTGAGCGGACAATGTCTTCATGGGAGAGATCAATGCTTGGTTCTACCGGTAGACGTGACTTACGAGCTGATGCTACTAGTAAGGGACTTCATCAAAATAAATCTCCAGATGATGATGATGATGATGATGATGATGGAGGAGATGATGTTGAGACAAACGATGAAGACAAGGATGACGGAGGGGATGATGACGGGGGAAATGAACATGTAACCGATACATATGCACCCTTGAGCCCATTTACTGAAGAGGCGGATTTCACTCATGCCACACAAGATTATGATCATGGGTGTAGAGAAGGAGGAGTAGGAATCGGTGGTGTCGGAAAAGATTACACTCGGACACGAAACATATATGAAGGTTATGGAAACCCATCTTCTTCGGATTCCATGGCAATTAGTTTTGAGTCAATGAGTTTAGGCACCGATCCTAGTAACAACTCAAATGATCCATATGCTTATGGTCCATATCGTCACCCCCTGTTAGACAACCATCTCCCTCAAATGTCACATGAAGATTATGGAGAAGTTAGTTGGGTAAATCCGAACTACCCTATCTATGGAGGAAAAGTAGGCCATTCAAAGGAGATATACGAATACTATGTCCAACAATACATTTCCTTTTGGTCAAATAGCATCAGTTGGCAAAACTTTTGTGTCTTGGTAGATCAAGAGATTCAAGACCAATCTAATTTTCAAGCTGGTCGACACTCTACTTGTTTTTGATCAAGTTCAATGTGTACAATATTTTTAATGCAATATTATCAATGAAATTATGTTTTAATTTAAGTTTATCTTTAAGATTTTATACTGTTAGTGGTCGGCAGATCTATATTCTATCATATGATTCATCATATATTTATCATATCAAAGTCATTTTATAGTTTTTATTAGTCCTATATAACCATTATTGGGTACTTAAGTGTTTGCCAAAGTTTCATTCCAAATTTCCATCATTTGGATCCAATTTCCGTCATTTTTTTTGACCGTAAACGATATCGATATCGATATCGATATTTGGAGCGAGATATCCGTAAATTCGGCGAGCGATATATCCGTCGATATCGATATTTTCATCCTTGTTTAGGACATCACGAGTCCGTAGACAGGTGGCAGGTTCGATTCGGACAATCGGAGGAAAAGTTATGACGTTCGGAAGATTGGGGGCGTTACCGTAATTTTGAGTAAATGAGGAAAATGTTGACTTTTTGGAGGACTTGTGATTTTCACGTAGACTGAGGACCGTTGGATAGGTCTCGACGTCCTGAGTACAACGACAGGCAGCACGCTGTCATCGGACGTCGGATGAAATATTTACGGGTCTGGAAAGTATGAGGGTAAAATGGTAATTTGTGCATGAGGGGGTATTTTGGTCTTTTCCCTCAGCCCAATCAGATAAGGGCAAGTGGCAGGGATATTTTGTGCTAACCTATGGATGATGGACACGTGCAAGGGGCTGGATGGTTCCAGGGGCTACTAAAGTGTGCACGGCCACACTTTGCACAAAATCAAACCGTGCTTTGCCTTTGAACGCACAGAAAACAGAGGGTGAGAGATTGTGACAGGACCCATCCCAATCCCCCCGGGATTAGTGCGGGATGACCCTGCTCCCGTCTGACACGAAGTGTCAGACAAGGGATATTTTCGTCCTTTGCCCTCCCGGGCTATCAGAGTACGCCAAGATCCGGAGGAGGCATGTGATATCTCGATCTCTGCTACAGCCCACGTCCGATGTCAACCTGAAGGGCAGTCAAAACATTAAAAACTGTGAGTGGACAAAACAAAGAGTTTATAAAAACATTTAATAAGGAAGACATTTGTACCCTCTACTAAAAAGCATGCATGCATTCAAAAACCATTTATCCAAAACAACCATATGTGGGACTAAGCCCAAAGCAGATATAAACTAAGGTCGAAAGGACCACAATAAAACGACCATACGGGTCACTGCCCCAAATCCTGTGCACACCTGTACACACCACATATCATATATCATATATCCATCACATACATATATATAAGTCACACAACCAATCCTGTCACGGTATCCAAAGCCACGCGCGTGCTACCCAGGTCTCAATCCGAGTCTTCTCAAAGTCAAGATCAATGTCCGTAGACCACTGACCCTACCCGAGGTAATAGTAATCATAGCCTTCCTGAGAGTAAGGAACCCAACTGGGGGGTGACTCCACTCAGTCGGTGCTCCGTGACTACTCCGGGGTCCACCCAGGCCAACGACCCTCCCCGGAGGAGATAATAGAAGTAAAGGAAGGTAGACGAACATATATATACATAACATAAACATTCATGACCGGTTCCCCTGAACCGTCATGATCCATAATATCCATAATTAGGTAACATGCCGGTTCCCGTAAACCGTCATGTACTGTAATAACATAACCAGGTAACATGCCGGTTCCCATAAACCGTCATGTACCGTAATAACCAACAAGGGTTCATGCCGGTTCCCATAAACCGTCATGAACCATGATACCATATTAAGAGTTCATGCCAGTTCCCATAAACCGTCATGAACCGGGAAATCCATTTAAGGTTCCCTGACCTGAAATCAAAACCGTAAAGTGACTGGGTCTCGTACCCGAACATAGGACACCAACTGGGCACCGTGCCCGGAATCTGAGGTCATATGCCCGAGACAAAACCAAATGGGTCTCATACCCGAGTTTATCATTTTGAAATCCAAATTCAGTTCATTTAAATCAATAAAGAAATACAGACCCGTATAAGCACCGTATAAGGCCGAAACCTCGAAATACGTGCTTATATGTAACCACATACAAATGCACCCATGGCATCATCAAACAAGTAATAAAACATATAATAAACATTTATGCATGCACCAATTTAGAAAACAAGGTCCACTCACAGACCGTCCGAAGCCGCGTCTCGATACGCGTGCCATACGGCTCCCCGAGCCGATCACCATCACCGGGACTCCCAAACCTGTCCAAATTTTAATATAAGGTTATTAACTACTTAATTAACCTCCCATTAAAGCCCCGTAATTTTCCCGAACTTTTAACTATTTTTAAACCGACTCTAAACCTTCCGACACCCCGAAAACTATCGAAACGATGTCCGATTGACACGAGACCAGTCCCAAAATATTTGTTACATCGAATAGAAGATTTCCCGTGTTGAACACTTTCCCAAATTATGGCCCACGGGCCCTCACGAGCCCCTAGAAAATCGAAAACACTGTTCATCGGCATCAACCCCAGAGAACTGAACCAGTTTACTGTAGCAGTACTGTTCATCTCGGGTTTTCTCCGATTTCTGGACTGATTCGGGGTCCGTTTCATCCCATTTTAATTCCTAAATTCCTATTTCTTCATTTCCTAACTAACCCAATCCCTAAAACTAAGAAAACCACCCGAAACCGAGCTTCCATCCTCCATCAATGGTGGCCGGATTTTCTCCGGCCGTTCATGGCCATTTCCGGCCATCCCAAGCCCCAAAACTAATCCCATTCTACTCCTAGGGTCCCCAGAAACCATTCCTAATCCTTATAATCGAACAAAAACTAATAAAATCGAACTTTGAATTTTTTGGGCAATTTCTTACCTCACGGTTTCTCTCCACCGTGGCCACCACCGTGAGCCACCATGGCCGGCCGTCATGTCCTCCTCATCATCACCGTCATCCCTCCAAGTCAGCCACAAGATAAATGGTGAGGTGTGGTGGTATGTGTGTGGTGTGCTTGTTCGAAGAACAAAGAAGAAAATGAAGAAAAATATGGAGGGGGGGGGTTCGGGTTATGTGAGGAAAAACAAAGAAATGAAAATGATGAAGTGATGAAGTTTGATGGCTGATGAGAGAATGGGAAATGGAGGGTGAGGATTTAAAGATGAGTTGAAATGGATGGTTAGGATTAATGGTTGTTAGGTTTAATTATAAAATAATTAAAATAATAATATTTTATTAATTAGATCCACAAATTAAGGGTATTGACCAATAGGATGAGTGACACTTGTCACTCATCCATGGGACCCACTAAAAATATCTGCCCAATCAGTTTTCGCCAAAACGTCCCCGTCTCGAAGTTCGTGCATAGTGAAATCGAACTTCCGTGACCCATAACTCTCCCGTTCGAAGTCCGATTTCAGTGTGCCGCCTGTCTATGGATTCGTATCGTCCTTATCTACGTAACGGTCTTCGGCCCTCGGCCATCGGACCTCCCGGTCAAAAAGTCAACATTTGACCCCATTTAACCTAAATTACCAAAATGCCCCTAAACTTCCGAACGTCATAACTTCCTCCTCGAACGTCGGAATTGAACGTGCCACCTGTCTATGAACGCGTGACGTCACGAACTACGTCACGGTCATCGGTCAAAGTCCATTTGACCGCCCGATTAAAAAGTCAACGTTTTGCCACCACTAGGGGCAAAACGGTCACTTCGCATCGTTCGTCCGATTTCGCTCTACTAATCACGGATTAGCCTCACTAATCGTGATTAGTCACTAATCTAATCTAGGAATTTGGGACGGGTCGTTACAACCTTCCCTCCTTAATTAATTTCGTCCTCGAAATTCCAACCGACCTAATCTAACCGTTCTTCCCTCCTTAATTAGTTTCGTTCTCGAAACTCCAACTATCTTGATTCCACAACCTCCACCTCGTGTAAATAATTCGATCTCACGACACGTGTACACCCGTACACCCACTAAACAGAATAATCCTTACTCGTCTACAGCCCGACGTGCCACTAACGCTCTCGTCGTATCGACTACACTCGACCACGTCGAAGAACAGTAGCCACACGGTCCGAATTGACACTACTTGTCAAATCTACCATCTTGTTGATACAACAACTAGACGGTTCCCTTCTCAATCACTAATCTATCCTGACGTCTGCTCCCACTGGGAGCCATCAGACCTCACTCAACGATCCACGCTGACACCTCCGACAGACCGTCACCACTTGACAGTCGTCAGTCGAAAACTGACACTATACTCACTCGTGGTTACACTAACCACCAACGGACCCAACTAGGAGTAAACACTTACCCACAAAGCCTTTCACTCAATCTGTGTGTAACTAGACCCATCAGAAATACCATGACCCAATGCACAGTATCCAACGTCCAGTCCACGACCCCGACTAATCCAATGGTATCGGAACCAAGCCGACTACCAACACGCTCTCCAACATACCACCGGTATCACCTATATACCGTCACCAGGCACGACAAGTACACCCAGTATCGTACCTTGAACAACGTACAAAGTACGTACATCTACCCATCAATCAGCCTACAACCACCTAGGTTGTAGTCAATCACGTTTCAATTATGGAGTCCATCTGTCCGATCTAGACAAATCGAAACTCCAACCCATTATCTATTTCCAAATCCGAATCCGAATCCGCAATTTCGTAAGAAATCCCGAATCCAAACTCAGAAATCATATTCATAATCCTGTCCAAATTCAAATCCGAAATCATCATTCCGTAAACTAGTATTAGGAATAACCATTCCGAACCCAAATCCATAAAAGAAAATCTATAGTCAAGCTCTAGAATCAAATCCTGAATCGTCACCCAGAATCCGATTCCAAAACCTAAATCTAGAAATCCTTTTTCAAGTTCCAAAATCAAATCCTGAATCGTCATCCAGAAATCTGATTCCAAAACCTGAAATATCTCGTTCTCGTCTACCAAGACGCACCATATCCGAACCTATCGGATACCTGTTCAAACGATTACCACAATACGATCGATTGACTTCATAGGGAAGTCAATCCCAACATCAACACAACACTAGGTCAGACAAAATCCGACCTCGTCAGACACCTACTCATCGGACAACTACTCAGGCGAGTAATAAGCCATATGGGATTTACCTCAAAAAGAAGTTCAGTCCCATCATGCTTCACTCAACGTCCAAGTAAGAGTAATAAACGCTCCACCTATCTGGACATCCAAATCACAATCCAGATCCAACACTACGTCAACCGACCATAGACGTCACGATCCCCGATCGTCACGACGTCCAAAGTCCTCAACCATTCCCCACATCTAAACAGATTAGTCAACGACGAGACACGCCGAGACTGTGGGTTACCACTGATTACCTCGTATCGATCCTTGTCATTCCACCGAGGAAAAATCAAGAATGATCGAATAATCCATCCTACGTGAATGCAACCAAAACCCCGTTGCACTCACCACACCACGTAATCCAACATCGTCTGCCACCAAGTAGAGAATGAGGAATCTCAGTCACCTAACTTCGATATACTCATCTCCTCCTGATGATTCAGAACAGATCCCGGGTCCACCAACCAATACACGATTAGTGTACTAGTGGTAACCAACAACATCAATAACATCTACATCCTCTACCACCATCAATAATGGTAGAACCTGAGAAGTCACCCAAAACGACTTCGACATACCCGTTACCAATGCGGAAAACCCGCATTCCACTCGTCACCTCATTCGCAACCTCTCGCGATTCCGAAGTTCCAACAAGATTGGAAACAACATACCCGGACATCAACCACGTGTCCCCTAACCAGTTTAACTCTATCTGAGTTCCACTCCTGAACCACAGATACCGAACATATGCCCATTACGACGGAGTCACACCCCGATCCGTAACTCATCGTCATCACGATCACCGGCACCAGTACCAGCGCTAGTACCAGCACCACGCACTATCACCAAAACTAGTGTCAGTATCAACACGCCGTGTGCAAAACTGACACCCTGGATCTCCACTCATACCAAGCGACGATCGCGTACCTCTGCTCGTATAGGAGAAACTCTGTCTCCCTCGTACCTAACAACTCTGGGTACAGTCACCCTGACAACTCATGCGAGAAAAGGAAAACGTTCCCCGAACGTCCCCGATCCCCAACAATCGTAACTATAACCACTCTCGGTAGTAGCGCCTGCCCCGTACTCGTGCAGACCTAACTACCAGACATCGCTATATCCAGACTCCGTATCCAACGGAATCAATCGCCCGTACCAACTACTCTGTATCCCACTCAGGGATTCCATCGACAAGTACCAACCCTGGTAACTTGTCCAACAATCTCTATCCTGTCGTAACTTGACTAAACCATTGTCGTCTACCAGGTCATCCACGACCTTAGTTGCACCAACCCACAACTGAAGTAGCACGACAACCAACTCGGTCTAACCGATACGTACAACCCTGACTGCGAAGTGCATTCCCAATACAAGCTGACATGACTAGACCGACTAACGAATCCAAATCCGAATAATCGTCCAAGTCAAACCACCAGTCAACTCCCATTTCCGAACCATACACATACGGTAGGGTTCCACGATCACACCTAGAGTTCCCCTGAACCCACCTGCGAAAAGCAGTAAAATCAACAATCTGACCGACCCTGCGGTCCGACATCATAAAGACGTCAATCCAATCCTACCAACAATCCAACTCGGATTCCTCGAATCCGGTTGCTAACTGCCAACTGCAGTAAATCCATTTAACTCAACATAATCTGACCATCTAATGGTCACACTCCTAACCAGTCGTCGGAATCGATCCTACGACATCGTGAAGACGATCCCAACTAACCGTCTCACGATCCAAAACTCTAACGTAATACTACGTGAAGCCTTCCGTAGGGTTCCACACTGCCAACCCTGACAGAGCCATGGCAACCCCGGCATCGAGCGCCGAACCAAGGCTTGCCAATCCTACTAACTATCGTACCGGCACCCCGACAATCAGGTTGACTACGAACTGCAGCCCATTGAGATATCACATCCTCGACCAGCGTACATACTCCAAGAGCTACATGGTTGCTCGAATAGAGACAACCCCGCTCTGATACCACGTTGACAGGACCCATCCCAATCCCCCCGGGATTAGTGCGGGATGACCCTGCTCCCGTCTGACACGAAGTGTCAGACAAGGGATATTTTCGTCCTTTGCCCTCCCGGGCTATCAGAGTACGCCAAGATCCGGAGGAGGCATGTGATATCTCGATCTCTGCTACAGCCCACGTCCGATGTCAACCTGAAGGGCAGTCAAAACATTAAAAACTGTGAGTGGACAAAACAAAGAGTTTATAAAAACATTTAATAAGGAAGACATTTGTACCCTCTACTAAAAAGCATGCATGCATTCAAAAACCATTTATCCAAAACAACCATATGTGGGACTAAGCCCAAAGCAGATATAAACTAAGGTCGAAAGGACCACAATAAAACGACCATACGGGTCACTGCCCCAAATCCTGTGCACACCTGTACACACCACATATCATATATCATATATCCATCACATACATATATATAAGTCACACAACCAATCCTGTCACGGTATCCAAAGCCACGCGCGTGCTACCCAGGTCTCAATCCGAGTCTTCTCAAAGTCAAGATCAATGTCCGTAGACCACTGACCCTACCCGAGGTAATAGTAATCATAGCCTTCCTGAGAGTAAGGAACCCAACTGGGGGGTGACTCCACTCAGTCGGTGCTCCGTGACTACTCCGGGGTCCACCCAGGCCAACGACCCTCCCCGGAGGAGATAATAGAAGTAAAGGAAGGTAGACGAACATATATATACATAACATAAACATTCATGACCGGTTCCCCTGAACCGTCATGATCCATAATATCCATAATTAGGTAACATGCCGGTTCCCGTAAACCGTCATGTACTGTAATAACATAACCAGGTAACATGCCGGTTCCCATAAACCGTCATGTACCGTAATAACCAACAAGGGTTCATGCCGGTTCCCATAAACCGTCATGAACCATGATACCATATTAAGAGTTCATGCCAGTTCCCATAAACCGTCATGAACCGGGAAATCCATTTAAGGTTCCCTGACCTGAAATCAAAACCGTAAAGTGACTGGGTCTCGTACCCGAACATAGGACACCAACTGGGCACCGTGCCCGGAATCTGAGGTCATATGCCCGAGACAAAACCAAATGGGTCTCATACCCGAGTTTATCATTTTGAAATCCAAATTCAGTTCATTTAAATCAATAAAGAAATACAGACCCGTATAAGCACCGTATAAGGCCGAAACCTCGAAATACGTGCTTATATGTAACCACATACAAATGCACCCATGGCATCATCAAACAAGTAATAAAACATATAATAAACATTTATGCATGCACCAATTTAGAAAACAAGGTCCACTCACAGACCGTCCGAAGCCGCGTCTCGATACGCGTGCCATACGGCTCCCCGAGCCGATCACCATCACCGGGACTCCCAAACCTGTCCAAATTTTAATATAAGGTTATTAACTACTTAATTAACCTCCCATTAAAGCCCCGTAATTTTCCCGAACTTTTAACTATTTTTAAACCGACTCTAAACCTTCCGACACCCCGAAAACTATCGAAACGATGTCCGATTGACACGAGACCAGTCCCAAAATATTTGTTACATCGAATAGAAGATTTCCCGTGTTGAACACTTTCCCAAATTATGGCCCACGGGCCCTCACGAGCCCCTAGAAAATCGAAAACACTGTTCATCGGCATCAACCCCAGAGAACTGAACCAGTTTACTGTAGCAGTACTGTTCATCTCGGGTTTTCTCCGATTTCTGGACTGATTCGGGGTCCGTTTCATCCCATTTTAATTCCTAAATTCCTATTTCTTCATTTCCTAACTAACCCAATCCCTAAAACTAAGAAAACCACCCGAAACCGAGCTTCCATCCTCCATCAATGGTGGCCGGATTTTCTCCGGCCGTTCATGGCCATTTCCGGCCATCCCAAGCCCCAAAACTAATCCCATTCTACTCCTAGGGTCCCCAGAAACCATTCCTAATCCTTATAATCGAACAAAAACTAATAAAATCGAACTTTGAATTTTTTGGGCAATTTCTTACCTCACGGTTTCTCTCCACCGTGGCCACCACCGTGAGCCACCATGGCCGGCCGTCATGTCCTCCTCATCATCACCGTCATCCCTCCAAGTCAGCCACAAGATAAATGGTGAGGTGTGGTGGTATGTGTGTGGTGTGCTTGTTCGAAGAACAAAGAAGAAAATGAAGAAAAATATGGAGGGGGGGGGTTCGGGTTATGTGAGGAAAAACAAAGAAATGAAAATGATGAAGTGATGAAGTTTGATGGCTGATGAGAGAATGGGAAATGGAGGGTGAGGATTTAAAGATGAGTTGAAATGGATGGTTAGGATTAATGGTTGTTAGGTTTAATTATAAAATAATTAAAATAATAATATTTTATTAATTAGATCCACAAATTAAGGGTATTGACCAATAGGATGAGTGACACTTGTCACTCATCCATGGGACCCACTAAAAATATCTGCCCAATCAGTTTTCGCCAAAACGTCCCCGTCTCGAAGTTCGTGCATAGTGAAATCGAACTTCCGTGACCCATAACTCTCCCGTTCGAAGTCCGATTTCAGTGTGCCGCCTGTCTATGGATTCGTATCGTCCTTATCTACGTAACGGTCTTCGGCCCTCGGCCATCGGACCTCCCGGTCAAAAAGTCAACATTTGACCCCATTTAACCTAAATTACCAAAATGCCCCTAAACTTCCGAACGTCATAACTTCCTCCTCGAACGTCGGAATTGAACGTGCCACCTGTCTATGAACTCGTGACGTCACGAACTACGTCACGGTCATCGGTCAAAGTCCATTTGACCGCCCGATTAAAAAGTCAACGTTTTGCCACCACTAGGGGCAAAACGGTCACTTCGCATCGTTCGTCCGATTTCGCTCTACTAATCACGGATTAGCCTCACTAATCGTGATTAGTCACTAATCTAATCTAGGAATTTGGGACGGGTCGTTACAACCTTCCCTCCTTAATTAATTTCGTCCTCGAAATTCCAACCGACCTAATCTAACCGTTCTTCCCTCCTTAATTAGTTTCGTTCTCGAAACTCCAACTATCTTGATTCCACAACCTCCACCTCGTGTAAATAATTCGATCTCACGACACGTGTACACCCGTACACCCACTAAACAGAATAATCCTTACTCGTCTACAGCCCGACGTGCCACTAACGCTCTCGTCGTATCGACTACACTCGACCACGTCGAAGAACAGTAGCCACACGGTCCGAATTGACACTACTTGTCAAATCTACCATCTTGTTGATACAACAACTAGACGGTTCCCTTCTCAATCACTAATCTATCCTGACGTCTGCTCCCACTGGGAGCCATCAGACCTCACTCAACGATCCACGCTGACACCTCCGACAGACCGTCACCACTTGACAGTCGTCAGTCGAAAACTGACACTATACTCACTCGTGGTTACACTAACCACCAACGGACCCAACTAGGAGTAAACACTTACCCACAAAGCCTTTCACTCAATCTGTGTGTAACTAGACCCATCAGAAATACCATGACCCAATGCACAGTATCCAACGTCCAGTCCACGACCCCGACTAATCCAATGGTATCGGAACCAAGCCGACTACCAACACGCTCTCCAACATACCACCGGTATCACCTATATACCGTCACCAGGCACGACAAGTACACCCAGTATCGTACCTTGAACAACGTACAAAGTACGTACATCTACCCATCAATCAGCCTACAACCACCTAGGTTGTAGTCAATCACGTTTCAATTATGGAGTCCATCTGTCCGATCTAGACAAATCGAAACTCCAACCCATTATCTATTTCCAAATCCGAATCCGAATCCGCAATTTCGTAAGAAATCCCGAATCCAAACTCAGAAATCATATTCATAATCCTGTCCAAATTCAAATCCGAAATCATCATTCCGTAAACTAGTATTAGGAATAACCATTCCGAACCCAAATCCATAAAAGAAAATCTATAGTCAAGCTCTAGAATCAAATCCTGAATCGTCACCCAGAATCCGATTCCAAAACCTAAATCTAGAAATCCTTTTTCAAGTTCCAAAATCAAATCCTGAATCGTCATCCAGAAATCTGATTCCAAAACCTGAAATATCTCGTTCTCGTCTACCAAGACGCACCATATCCGAACCTATCGGATACCTGTTCAAACGATTACCACAATACGATCGATTGACTTCATAGGGAAGTCAATCCCAACATCAACACAACACTAGGTCAGACAAAATCCGACCTCGTCAGACACCTACTCATCGGACAACTACTCAGGCGAGTAATAAGCCATATGGGATTTACCTCAAAAAGAAGTTCAGTCCCATCATGCTTCACTCAACGTCCAAGTAAGAGTAATAAACGCTCCACCTATCTGGACATCCAAATCACAATCCAGATCCAACACTACGTCAACCGACCATAGACGTCACGATCCCCGATCGTCACGACGTCCAAAGTCCTCAACCATTCCCCACATCTAAACAGATTAGTCAACGACGAGACACGCCGAGACTGTGGGTTACCACTGATTACCTCGTATCGATCCTTGTCATTCCACCGAGGAAAAATCAAGAATGATCGAATAATCCATCCTACGTGAATGCAACCAAAACCCCGTTGCACTCACCACACCACGTAATCCAACATCGTCTGCCACCAAGTAGAGAATGAGGAATCTCAGTCACCTAACTTCGATATACTCATCTCCTCCTGATGATTCAGAACAGATCCCGGGTCCACCAACCAATACACGATTAGTGTACTAGTGGTAACCAACAACATCAATAACATCTACATCCTCTACCACCATCAATAATGGTAGAACCTGAGAAGTCACCCAAAACGACTTCGACATACCCGTTACCAATGCGGAAAACCCGCATTCCACTCGTCACCTCATTCGCAACCTCTCGCGATTCCGAAGTTCCAACAAGATTGGAAACAACATACCCGGACATCAACCACGTGTCCCCTAACCAGTTTAACTCTATCTGAGTTCCACTCCTGAACCACAGATACCGAACATATGCCCATTACGACGGAGTCACACCCCGATCCGTAACTCATCGTCATCACGATCACCGGCACCAGTACCAGCGCTAGTACCAGCACCACGCACTATCACCAAAACTAGTGTCAGTATCAACACGCCGTGTGCAAAACTGACACCCTGGATCTCCACTCATACCAAGCGACGATCGCGTACCTCTGCTCGTATAGGAGAAACTCTGTCTCCCTCGTACCTAACAACTCTGGGTACAGTCACCCTGACAACTCATGCGAGAAAAGGAAAACGTTCCCCGAACGTCCCCGATCCCCAACAATCGTAACTATAACCACTCTCGGTAGTAGCGCCTGCCCCGTACTCGTGCAGACCTAACTACCAGACATCGCTATATCCAGACTCCGTATCCAACGGAATCAATCGCCCGTACCAACTACTCTGTATCCCACTCAGGGATTCCATCGACAAGTACCAACCCTGGTAACTTGTCCAACAATCTCTATCCTGTCGTAACTTGACTAAACCATTGTCGTCTACCAGGTCATCCACGACCTTAGTTGCACCAACCCACAACTGAAGTAGCACGACAACCAACTCGGTCTAACCGATACGTACAACCCTGACTGCGAAGTGCATTCCCAATACAAGCTGACATGACTAGACCGACTAACGAATCCAAATCCGAATAATCGTCCAAGTCAAACCACCAGTCAACTCCCATTTCCGAACCATACACATACGGTAGGGTTCCACGATCACACCTAGAGTTCCCCTGAACCCACCTGCGAAAAGCAGTAAAATCAACAATCTGACCGACCCTGCGGTCCGACATCATAAAGACGTCAATCCAATCCTACCAACAATCCAACTCGGATTCCTCGAATCCGGTTGCTAACTGCCAACTGCAGTAAATCCATTTAACTCAACATAATCTGACCATCTAATGGTCACACTCCTAACCAGTCGTCGGAATCGATCCTACGACATCGTGAAGACGATCCCAACTAACCGTCTCACGATCCAAAACTCTAACGTAATACTACGTGAAGCCTTCCGTAGGGTTCCACACTGCCAACCCTGACAGAGCCATGGCAACCCCGGCATCGAGCGCCGAACCAAGGCTTGCCAATCCTACTAACTATCGTACCGGCACCCCGACAATCAGGTTGACTACGAACTGCAGCCCATTGAGATATCACATCCTCGACCAGCGTACATACTCCAAGAGCTACATGGTTGCTCGAATAGAGACAACCCCGCTCTGATACCACGTTGACAGGACCCATCCCAATCCCCCCGGGATTAGTGCGGGATGACCCTGCTCCCGTCTGACACGAAGTGTCAGACAAGGGATATTTTCGTCCTTTGCCCTCCCGGGCTATCAGAGTACGCCAAGATCCGGAGGAGGCATGTGATATCTCGATCTCTGCTACAGCCCACGTCCGATGTCAACCTGAAGGGCAGTCAAAACATTAAAAACTGTGAGTGGACAAAACAAAGAGTTTATAAAAACATTTAATAAGGAAGACATTTGTACCCTCTACTAAAAAGCATGCATGCATTCAAAAACCATTTATCCAAAACAACCATATGTGGGACTAAGCCCAAAGCAGATATAAACTAAGGTCGAAAGGACCACAATAAAACGACCATACGGGTCACTGCCCCAAATCCTGTGCACACCTGTACACACCACATATCATATATCATATATCCATCACATACATATATATAAGTCACACAACCAATCCTGTCACGGTATCCAAAGCCACGCGCGTGCTACCCAGGTCTCAATCCGAGTCTTCTCAAAGTCAAGATCAATGTCCGTAGACCACTGACCCTACCCGAGGTAATAGTAATCATAGCCTTCCTGAGAGTAAGGAACCCAACTGGGGGGTGACTCCACTCAGTCGGTGCTCCGTGACTACTCCGGGGTCCACCCAGGCCAACGACCCTCCCCGGAGGAGATAATAGAAGTAAAGGAAGGTAGACGAACATATATATACATAACATAAACATTCATGACCGGTTCCCCTGAACCGTCATGATCCATAATATCCATAATTAGGTAACATGCCGGTTCCCGTAAACCGTCATGTACTGTAATAACATAACCAGGTAACATGCCGGTTCCCATAAACCGTCATGTACCGTAATAACCAACAAGGGTTCATGCCGGTTCCCATAAACCGTCATGAACCATGATACCATATTAAGAGTTCATGCCAGTTCCCATAAACCGTCATGAACCGGGAAATCCATTTAAGGTTCCCTGACCTGAAATCAAAACCGTAAAGTGACTGGGTCTCGTACCCGAACATAGGACACCAACTGGGCACCGTGCCCGGAATCTGAGGTCATATGCCCGAGACAAAACCAAATGGGTCTCATACCCGAGTTTATCATTTTGAAATCCAAATTCAGTTCATTTAAATCAATAAAGAAATACAGACCCGTATAAGCACCGTATAAGGCCGAAACCTCGAAATACGTGCTTATATGTAACCACATACAAATGCACCCATGGCATCATCAAACAAGTAATAAAACATATAATAAACATTTATGCATGCACCAATTTAGAAAACAAGGTCCACTCACAGACCGTCCGAAGCCGCGTCTCGATACGCGTGCCATACGGCTCCCCGAGCCGATCACCATCACCGGGACTCCCAAACCTGTCCAAATTTTAATATAAGGTTATTAACTACTTAATTAACCTCCCATTAAAGCCCCGTAATTTTCCCGAACTTTTAACTATTTTTAAACCGACTCTAAACCTTCCGACACCCCGAAAACTATCGAAACGATGTCCGATTGACACGAGACCAGTCCCAAAATATTTGTTACATCGAATAGAAGATTTCCCGTGTTGAACACTTTCCCAAATTATGGCCCACGGGCCCTCACGAGCCCCTAGAAAATCGAAAACACTGTTCATCGGCATCAACCCCAGAGAACTGAACCAGTTTACTGTAGCAGTACTGTTCATCTCGGGTTTTCTCCGATTTCTGGACTGATTCGGGGTCCGTTTCATCCCATTTTAATTCCTAAATTCCTATTTCTTCATTTCCTAACTAACCCAATCCCTAAAACTAAGAAAACCACCCGAAACCGAGCTTCCATCCTCCATCAATGGTGGCCGGATTTTCTCCGGCCGTTCATGGCCATTTCCGGCCATCCCAAGCCCCAAAACTAATCCCATTCTACTCCTAGGGTCCCCAGAAACCATTCCTAATCCTTATAATCGAACAAAAACTAATAAAATCGAACTTTGAATTTTTTGGGCAATTTCTTACCTCACGGTTTCTCTCCACCGTGGCCACCACCGTGAGCCACCATGGCCGGCCGTCATGTCCTCCTCATCATCACCGTCATCCCTCCAAGTCAGCCACAAGATAAATGGTGAGGTGTGGTGGTATGTGTGTGGTGTGCTTGTTCGAAGAACAAAGAAGAAAATGAAGAAAAATATGGAGGGGGGGGGTTCGGGTTATGTGAGGAAAAACAAAGAAATGAAAATGATGAAGTGATGAAGTTTGATGGCTGATGAGAGAATGGGAAATGGAGGGTGAGGATTTAAAGATGAGTTGAAATGGATGGTTAGGATTAATGGTTGTTAGGTTTAATTATAAAATAATTAAAATAATAATATTTTATTAATTAGATCCACAAATTAAGGGTATTGACCAATAGGATGAGTGACACTTGTCACTCATCCATGGGACCCACTAAAAATATCTGCCCAATCAGTTTTCGCCAAAACGTCCCCGTCTCGAAGTTCGTGCATAGTGAAATCGAACTTCCGTGACCCATAACTCTCCCGTTCGAAGTCCGATTTCAGTGTGCCGCCTGTCTATGGATTCGTATCGTCCTTATCTACGTAACGGTCTTCGGCCCTCGGCCATCGGACCTCCCGGTCAAAAAGTCAACATTTGACCCCATTTAACCTAAATTACCAAAATGCCCCTAAACTTCCGAACGTCATAACTTCCTCCTCGAACGTCGGAATTGAACGTGCCACCTGTCTATGAACTCGTGACGTCACGAACTACGTCACGGTCATCGGTCAAAGTCCATTTGACCGCCCGATTAAAAAGTCAACGTTTTGCCACCACTAGGGGCAAAACGGTCACTTCGCATCGTTCGTCCGATTTCGCTCTACTAATCACGGATTAGCCTCACTAATCGTGATTAGTCACTAATCTAATCTAGGAATTTGGGACGGGTCGTTACAACCTTCCCTCCTTAATTAATTTCGTCCTCGAAATTCCAACCGACCTAATCTAACCGTTCTTCCCTCCTTAATTAGTTTCGTTCTCGAAACTCCAACTATCTTGATTCCACAACCTCCACCTCGTGTAAATAATTCGATCTCACGACACGTGTACACCCGTACACCCACTAAACAGAATAATCCTTACTCGTCTACAGCCCGACGTGCCACTAACGCTCTCGTCGTATCGACTACACTCGACCACGTCGAAGAACAGTAGCCACACGGTCCGAATTGACACTACTTGTCAAATCTACCATCTTGTTGATACAACAACTAGACGGTTCCCTTCTCAATCACTAATCTATCCTGACGTCTGCTCCCACTGGGAGCCATCAGACCTCACTCAACGATCCACGCTGACACCTCCGACAGACCGTCACCACTTGACAGTCGTCAGTCGAAAACTGACACTATACTCACTCGTGGTTACACTAACCACCAACGGACCCAACTAGGAGTAAACACTTACCCACAAAGCCTTTCACTCAATCTGTGTGTAACTAGACCCATCAGAAATACCATGACCCAATGCACAGTATCCAACGTCCAGTCCACGACCCCGACTAATCCAATGGTATCGGAACCAAGCCGACTACCAACACGCTCTCCAACATACCACCGGTATCACCTATATACCGTCACCAGGCACGACAAGTACACCCAGTATCGTACCTTGAACAACGTACAAAGTACGTACATCTACCCATCAATCAGCCTACAACCACCTAGGTTGTAGTCAATCACGTTTCAATTATGGAGTCCATCTGTCCGATCTAGACAAATCGAAACTCCAACCCATTATCTATTTCCAAATCCGAATCCGAATCCGCAATTTCGTAAGAAATCCCGAATCCAAACTCAGAAATCATATTCATAATCCTGTCCAAATTCAAATCCGAAATCATCATTCCGTAAACTAGTATTAGGAATAACCATTCCGAACCCAAATCCATAAAAGAAAATCTATAGTCAAGCTCTAGAATCAAATCCTGAATCGTCACCCAGAATCCGATTCCAAAACCTAAATCTAGAAATCCTTTTTCAAGTTCCAAAATCAAATCCTGAATCGTCATCCAGAAATCTGATTCCAAAACCTGAAATATCTCGTTCTCGTCTACCAAGACGCACCATATCCGAACCTATCGGATACCTGTTCAAACGATTACCACAATACGATCGATTGACTTCATAGGGAAGTCAATCCCAACATCAACACAACACTAGGTCAGACAAAATCCGACCTCGTCAGACACCTACTCATCGGACAACTACTCAGGCGAGTAATAAGCCATATGGGATTTACCTCAAAAAGAAGTTCAGTCCCATCATGCTTCACTCAACGTCCAAGTAAGAGTAATAAACGCTCCACCTATCTGGACATCCAAATCACAATCCAGATCCAACACTACGTCAACCGACCATAGACGTCACGATCCCCGATCGTCACGACGTCCAAAGTCCTCAACCATTCCCCACATCTAAACAGATTAGTCAACGACGAGACACGCCGAGACTGTGGGTTACCACTGATTACCTCGTATCGATCCTTGTCATTCCACCGAGGAAAAATCAAGAATGATCGAATAATCCATCCTACGTGAATGCAACCAAAACCCCGTTGCACTCACCACACCACGTAATCCAACATCGTCTGCCACCAAGTAGAGAATGAGGAATCTCAGTCACCTAACTTCGATATACTCATCTCCTCCTGATGATTCAGAACAGATCCCGGGTCCACCAACCAATACACGATTAGTGTACTAGTGGTAACCAACAACATCAATAACATCTACATCCTCTACCACCATCAATAATGGTAGAACCTGAGAAGTCACCCAAAACGACTTCGACATACCCGTTACCAATGCGGAAAACCCGCATTCCACTCGTCACCTCATTCGCAACCTCTCGCGATTCCGAAGTTCCAACAAGATTGGAAACAACATACCCGGACATCAACCACGTGTCCCCTAACCAGTTTAACTCTATCTGAGTTCCACTCCTGAACCACAGATACCGAACATATGCCCATTACGACGGAGTCACACCCCGATCCGTAACTCATCGTCATCACGATCACCGGCACCAGTACCAGCGCTAGTACCAGCACCACGCACTATCACCAAAACTAGTGTCAGTATCAACACGCCGTGTGCAAAACTGACACCCTGGATCTCCACTCATACCAAGCGACGATCGCGTACCTCTGCTCGTATAGGAGAAACTCTGTCTCCCTCGTACCTAACAACTCTGGGTACAGTCACCCTGACAACTCATGCGAGAAAAGGAAAACGTTCCCCGAACGTCCCCGATCCCCAACAATCGTAACTATAACCACTCTCGGTAGTAGCGCCTGCCCCGTACTCGTGCAGACCTAACTACCAGACATCGCTATATCCAGACTCCGTATCCAACGGAATCAATCGCCCGTACCAACTACTCTGTATCCCACTCAGGGATTCCATCGACAAGTACCAACCCTGGTAACTTGTCCAACAATCTCTATCCTGTCGTAACTTGACTAAACCATTGTCGTCTACCAGGTCATCCACGACCTTAGTTGCACCAACCCACAACTGAAGTAGCACGACAACCAACTCGGTCTAACCGATACGTACAACCCTGACTGCGAAGTGCATTCCCAATACAAGCTGACATGACTAGACCGACTAACGAATCCAAATCCGAATAATCGTCCAAGTCAAACCACCAGTCAACTCCCATTTCCGAACCATACACATACGGTAGGGTTCCACGATCACACCTAGAGTTCCCCTGAACCCACCTGCGAAAAGCAGTAAAATCAACAATCTGACCGACCCTGCGGTCCGACATCATAAAGACGTCAATCCAATCCTACCAACAATCCAACTCGGATTCCTCGAATCCGGTTGCTAACTGCCAACTGCAGTAAATCCATTTAACTCAACATAATCTGACCATCTAATGGTCACACTCCTAACCAGTCGTCGGAATCGATCCTACGACATCGTGAAGACGATCCCAACTAACCGTCTCACGATCCAAAACTCTAACGTAATACTACGTGAAGCCTTCCGTAGGGTTCCACACTGCCAACCCTGACAGAGCCATGGCAACCCCGGCATCGAGCGCCGAACCAAGGCTTGCCAATCCTACTAACTATCGTACCGGCACCCCGACAATCAGGTTGACTACGAACTGCAGCCCATTGAGATATCACATCCTCGACCAGCGTACATACTCCAAGAGCTACATGGTTGCTCGAATAGAGACAACCCCGCTCTGATACCACGTTGACAGGACCCATCCCAATCCCCCCGGGATTAGTGCGGGATGACCCTGCTCCCGTCTGACACGAAGTGTCAGACAAGGGATATTTTCGTCCTTTGCCCTCCCGGGCTATCAGAGTACGCCAAGATCCGGAGGAGGCATGTGATATCTCGATCTCTGCTACAGCCCACGTCCGATGTCAACCTGAAGGGCAGTCAAAACATTAAAAACTGTGAGTGGACAAAACAAAGAGTTTATAAAAACATTTAATAAGGAAGACATTTGTACCCTCTACTAAAAAGCATGCATGCATTCAAAAACCATTTATCCAAAACAACCATATGTGGGACTAAGCCCAAAGCAGATATAAACTAAGGTCGAAAGGACCACAATAAAACGACCATACGGGTCACTGCCCCAAATCCTGTGCACACCTGTACACACCACATATCATATATCATATATCCATCACATACATATATATAAGTCACACAACCAATCCTGTCACGGTATCCAAAGCCACGCGCGTGCTACCCAGGTCTCAATCCGAGTCTTCTCAAAGTCAAGATCAATGTCCGTAGACCACTGACCCTACCCGAGGTAATAGTAATCATAGCCTTCCTGAGAGTAAGGAACCCAACTGGGGGGTGACTCCACTCAGTCGGTGCTCCGTGACTACTCCGGGGTCCACCCAGGCCAACGACCCTCCCCGGAGGAGATAATAGAAGTAAAGGAAGGTAGACGAACATATATATACATAACATAAACATTCATGACCGGTTCCCCTGAACCGTCATGATCCATAATATCCATAATTAGGTAACATGCCGGTTCCCGTAAACCGTCATGTACTGTAATAACATAACCAGGTAACATGCCGGTTCCCATAAACCGTCATGTACCGTAATAACCAACAAGGGTTCATGCCGGTTCCCATAAACCGTCATGAACCATGATACCATATTAAGAGTTCATGCCAGTTCCCATAAACCGTCATGAACCGGGAAATCCATTTAAGGTTCCCTGACCTGAAATCAAAACCGTAAAGTGACTGGGTCTCGTACCCGAACATAGGACACCAACTGGGCACCGTGCCCGGAATCTGAGGTCATATGCCCGAGACAAAACCAAATGGGTCTCATACCCGAGTTTATCATTTTGAAATCCAAATTCAGTTCATTTAAATCAATAAAGAAATACAGACCCGTATAAGCACCGTATAAGGCCGAAACCTAGAAATACGTGCTTATACGTAACCACATACAAATGCACCCATGGCATCATCAAACAAGTAATAAAACATATAATAAACATTTATGCATGCACCAATTTAGAAAACAAGGTCCACTCACAGACCGTCCGAAGCCGCGTCTCGATACGCGTGCCATACGGCTCCCCGAGCCGATCACCATCACCGGGACTCCCAAACCTGTCCAAATTTTAATATAAGGTTATTAACTACTTAATTAACCTCCCATTAAAGCCCCGTAATTTTCCCGAACTTTTAACTATTTTTAAACCGACTCTAAACCTTCCGACACCCCGAAAACTATCGAAACGATGTCCGATTGACACGAGACTAGTCCCAAAATATTTGTTACATCGAATAGAAGATTTCCCGTGTTGAACACTTTCCCAAATTATGGCCCACGGGCCCTCACGAGCCCCTAGAAAATCGAAAACACTGTTCATCGGCATCAACCTCAGAGAACTGAACCAGTTTACTGTAGCAGTACTGTTCATCTCGGGTTTTCTCCGATTTCTGGACTGATTCGGGGTCCGTTTCATCCCATTTTAATTCCTAAATTCCTATTTCTTCATTTCCTAACTAACCCAATCCCTAAAACTAAGAAAACCACCCGAAACCGAGCTTCCATCCTCCATCAATGGTGGCCGGATTTTCTCCGGCCGTTCATGGCCATTTCCGGCCATCCCAAGCCCCAAAACTAATCCCATTCTACTCCTAGGGTCCCCAGAAACCATTCCTAATCCTTATAATCGAACAAAAACTAATAAAATCGAACTTTGAATTTTTTGGGCAATTTCTTACCTCACGGTTTCTCTCCACCGTGGCCACCACCGTGAGCCACCATGGCCGGCCGTCATGTCCTCCTCATCATCACCGTCATCCCTCCAAGTCAGCCACAAGATAAATGGTGAGGTGTGGTGGTATGTGTGTGGTGTGCTTGTTCGAAGAACAAAGAAGAAAATGAAGAAAAATATGGAGGGGGGGGGGGGGTTCGGGTTATGTGAGGAAAAACAAAGAAATGAAAATGATGAAGTGATGAAGTTTGATGGCTGATGAGAGAATGGGAAATGGAGGGTGAGGATTTAAAGATGAGTTGAAATGGATGGTTAGGATTAATGGTTGTTAGGTTTAATTATAAAATAATTAAAATAATAATATTTTATTAATTAGATCCACAAATTAAGGGTATTGACCAATAGGATGAGTGACACTTGTCACTCATCCATGGGACCCACTAAAAATATCTGCCCAATCAGCTTTCGCCAAAACGTCCCCGTCTCGAAGTTCGTGCATAGTGAAATCGAACTTCCGTGACCCATAACTCTCCCGTTCGAAGTCCGATTTCAGTGTGCCGCCTGTCTATGGATTCGTATCGTCCTTATCTACGTAACGGTCTTCGGCCCTCGGCCATCGGACCTCCCGGTCAAAAAGTCAACATTTGACCCCATTTAACCTAAATTACCAAAATGCCCCTAAACTTCCGAACGTCATAACTTCCTCCTCGAACGTCGGAATTGAACGTGCCACCTGTCTATGAACTCGTGACGTCACGAACTACGTCACGGTCATCGGTCAACGTCCATTTGACCGCCCGATTAAAAAGTCAACGTTTTGCCACCACTAGGGGCAAAACGGTCACTTCGCATCGTTCGTCCGATTTCGCTCTACTAATCACGGATTAGCCTCACTAATCGTGATTAGTCACTAATCTAATCTAGGAATTTGGGACGGGTCGTTACAGATTGGGAGAGATTGATCGACTCAGTGCAAGGGGGAGTGAAGAGTGATTTGTGAGAGTGACAGAGAGAAGTGTTTGAGCTGGTGATCGTGTTTTGGTGGAGAAATCGTGCACGGCGGCACAGTGGTGGTGCGGCGAAGTTCTGGGAAAACAGGTAGGCCGTGAGACTGTGGTGGTGGCTACGCCGTGTGGTGGCTCAAACCAAGGCAGTGGGAGCCGTAGGAGGTTGCAGGGGACCCAACGAACACCGTGGCATGCGGCGGTGCGCACGGCGGAGACGGAATTGAGAGGTGAGTACTATTCCTCTGTTTTTCCCGTCAATTTCATTTTGAAAGTCGTGAAGGTAGGATGAGAATCGAGGGGATTGGTAAGTGCAGTGATGTTTAGGGAGGCCCTAGGAGTAGTTTAGGACGGTCGCCGTGACGGGGGAGTACACGGCGGAGTTCAGACGATGGCGAGTATTCTGTACTCTGTTTTGGCCGTGAGCTCAAACGGGAAGTCGTGGACTTCGGGGGTGAATCGAAGGTTTCTGTGAGTTGGGTGTGACTTAGTGAGGTCTTAGGAAGAGGTTGGGATCGCCACCGTGAAGGGGGAAGAACTGGGCGGCTGGGAAGGAAAACAGAGGTTTGTCTGTGTTTTCTTTCGAGCTTCAGTCGTGAAGCTGTGGGTCGAGTCGAACCAAGAGAGTGAGCGTGTAACGACCCGTCCCAAATTCCAGGATTAGATTAGTGACTAATCACTATTAGTGAGGCTAATCCGTGATTAGTTGGGCGAAATCGGACGAACGATGCGAAATGACCGTTTTGCCCCTAATCGTGGCAAAACGTTAACTTTTCAATCAGGCGGTCAAATGGACTTTGACCGATGACCGTGACGTAGTTCGTGACGTCACGAGTTCATAGACAGGTGGCACGTTCAATTCCGACATTCGAGGAGGAAGTTATGACGTTCGGAAGTTTAGGGGCATTTTGGTAATTTGGGTGAATAGGAGGTCAAAAGTTGACTTTTTGACCGGGAGGTCCGATGGCCGAGGGCCGAAGACCGTTATGTAGATAAGGACGATATGAATCCATAGGCAGACGGCACACAGAAATCGGACTTCGAACGGGAGAGTTATGGGTCACGGAAGTTCGATTTCACTATGCACGAACTTCGAGACGGGGACGTTTCGGCGAAATCTGATTGGGTGGATATTTTGGTGGGCCCCATGGATGAGTGACAAGTGTCACTCATCCCATTGACTTGATCCCCCAAAATGTGGATCTACTTAATAAAATAATATTATAATTATTATTATATAATTAATCTATCCTACCATTAATCCTAACCATCCATTACCAACTAACTATCAATCCTCACCATCAATCCTCTCTTCTATCATCTGATCACATCACCTTCTTTCCTCTTCTCTTCCACGACACCACCACCATTTTCATTTCATTTTCTTCATATTCCTTCACAAATCCGAAACACACACACACCATCACCATTCCTTGCTTGTGTGAGCTGAACATGACCGTGAGGTGGTGGAAAGGGGTTGAGGATGGCAAGCCACGGCGGAGGACACGGCGGGGAGAGAGAACCCGTGAGGTAAGAAAACTTCAAAAATTCGAAATTGGGTTTTAATGGGTTTTACTCGATTCCATTAATTGGGTTAGGTTGCTGGTAGTCCTAGGAGGTCAGTAGGATTGGTTTTGGGGCTTGGGGTGGCCTGGAACAGCCGTGAACGGCGGGAGAAGTCACGGCCCCCATGGCTGGATTGAAGGTACGGGTTTTCGATGTTTTTTCTTCCGTTTTAAGTCATAGGACGGTAGGTTAGGTTGAGACGAAGAGAATGGGACAAACGGGGAGTGTTTTGGTGGCCGGAGTTGGGAGAACCGGCAGGGTCAAGCCGCGGGTCACGGCGACCCGGTTACTGGTATTCGGGTCGACCCGCGGGAGGACAGAGATGACAGATGACGTCATCCTGTTGCCGTCATCATGTCAGGGATGACGTCAGCATTGTCAGATCTGACAATGTCAGCTGACATGTCAGAAAATGGGCCAATAGGAGTGCGACACGTGTCACATGTCAGTGCACAGTCAGCACTGACATGTCAGTGACGTGGCCCAATCAGGGGCTGACACGTGTCACTGACGTGGACCAGTGCCGTGATGACACGTGGCACATGTCAGACTGCCACGTGGCACTGACAGTAGAGTGACGTGGACCAATGGGAGCATGACACATGGCACATGTCAGAGTCTGACATGTCAGACCTGACAGCTGTCAGATGACGTCATGCTGATGTCAACGATGACGTCAGCAAGTACTGTAGCTGGCGCGTGAAGCCCACGCGCAGCCACTTCAAGCGGCGCGTGAGGGCGCGTGGCAGGGAATTTGGGAAAGTGTTCAACACGGGAAATCTTCTATTCGATGTAACGAACATGTTGGGACTGGTTTCGTGTCGATCGGACATCGTCTCGATATGTTTTGGGGCATCGGAAGGTTTAGGTTCGGGATTAAAAATAGTTAAAAATACGGGAAAATTAAGGGGCTTTAGTGGGAGGTTAATTAAGTAGTTAGTAACCCTCTTAATTAATTTGGACAGGTTTGGAAGTCCCGGTGACGGTGATCGGCTCGGGGAGCCGTATGGCACGCGTATCGAGGAGCGGCTTCGGACGGTCTGTGAGTGGACCTTGTTTTCTAAATTGGTGCATGCATAAATGTTTGTTATATGTTTTAATACATGTTTGATGATGCCATGGGTGCATTTCTATGTGGTTACGTATAAGCACGTATTTCAAGGTTTCGGCCTTATACGGTGCTTATACGGGTCTGTATTTCTTTATTGATTTAAATGAACTGGGTTTTGAATTTCTAAAAGGATAAACTCGGGTATGAAACCCATTTGGTTTTGTCTCGGGCATATGACCTCAGATATCGGGCACGGTGCCCAGCTGATGTCCTATGTTCGGGCACGAGACCCAGTCACTTTACGGTTTGATTTCAGGTCAGGGAACCTTAAATGGATTCCCAGGTTCATGACGGTTTATGGGAACCGGCATGAACCCTTGTTATGGTATCATGGTTCATGACGGTTTATGGGAACCGACATGAACCCTTGTTGGTCATTATGGTACATGACGGTTTATGGGAACCAGCATGTTACCTTGGTTATGAATATTATGGATCATGACGGTTCAAGGGAACCGGGCATGGATATTATGTTATGTATATATATGTTCATCTACCTTCCTTTACTTCTATTATCTTCTCCGGGGAGGGTCGTTGGCCTGGATGGACCCCGGAGTAGTCACGGAGAACCGACTGAGTGGAGTCACCCCTCAGTTGGGTTCCTTACTCTCAGGAAGGCTATGGTTACTATTACCTCAGGTAGGGTCAGTGGTCTGCGGACATTGACCTTGACTTTGAGAAGACTCGGATTGAGACCCGGGTAGCACGCGCGTAGCTTTGGATACCGTGACAGGATTGGTTGTGTGACTTATATGTATATATATGATATGTGGTGTGCACAGGTGTGCACAGGATTTGAGCAGTGGCTCGTGTACTTGGTTTCTTTATGGTTTGAGGCTGAGTCCCTTATGGATTTGGGCAGTGGCCCGTATGGTCGTTTTCATTGTGGTCCTTTCGACCTTGGTTTATATCTGCTTTGGGCTTAGTCCCACATATGGTTTGTTTTGGATAAATGGTTTTCGAATGCATGCATGCTTTTTAGTGGAGGGTACAAATGTCTTATGAAATGTTTTTATAAACTCTTGTTTTGTCCACTCACAGTTTTTAATGTTTTGACTGCCCTTCAGGTTGACATCGGATGTGGATTGTAGCAGAGACCGAGATATCACATACCTTCTCCGGATCCTGGCGTGCTCTGATAGCCCGGGAGGGCAAAGGACGAAAATATCCCTTGTCTGACACTTCGTGTCAGACGGGAGTAGGGTCATCCCGCACTAATCCCGGGGGGATTGGGATGGGTTCTGTCAACGTGGTATCAGAGCGGGGTTGTCTCTATTCGAGCAACCGTGTAGCTCTTGGAGTATGTACGCATGTCGAGGATGTGATATCTCAAGGGGCTGCAGTTCGTGGTTAACCTGATAGTTAGGGTGCCAGTACGATAGTTAGTAGGATGGAATCATGGATTTCTTGGTTCGGCACTCGATGCCGGGGTTGCCATGGTTCTGTCAGGGTTGGTAGTGTGGAACCCTACGGAAGGCTTAACGTAGTATTACGTTAGAATTTTGGATCGTGAGACGGTTAGTTGGGATCGTCTTCACGATGTCGTAGGATCGGTTCCGACGACTGGTTGGGAACTATGACCATCGATGTCCGGATTTTGTTGAGTTAGATGGATTTACTGTTCCTGTCGGTCAGCAGCCGGATTCAGAGAATCCTAGTTGGATTGACGGTAGGATTGGATTGACGTCTTTACGATGTCGGACCGCGGGGTCGGTCAGATTGTTAATTTTACTGTTTTTCGCAGTTGGGTTCAGAATGACCCTAGGTGTAATCGTGGAATCCCAAGGTAGGATGTGTATGGTTCGGAAATGTGAGTTGGCGAGTGGTGTGACTTGGACGACTATTCGGATTTGGATTCGGTAGTCGGTCTAGTCATGTCAGCTTGTGTTGGGACTGCACTTCGCAGTCAGGATTGTACTTATCGGTTTGACCGAGTTGGTTGTCGTGCTACTTCAGTTGTGATGGGTTGTTGGTGCAACTAAGGTCGCGGGTGACCTGGTAGACGACATTGGCTTAGTCGAGTTACGACTGGTTAGAGTTCGGTTGGACAAGTTATCAGGGTTGGTACTTGTCGATGGAATCCCTGAGTGGGATACAGAGCAGTTGGTACGGGCGATTGATTCCGTTGGATACGGAGTCTGGATATAGCGAGGTCTGGTAGTTAGGTCTGCACGAGTCTGTGGAAGGCACTACTACCGAGAGTGGTTGTAGCTGTGGTTGTTGGGAATCGGGGACGTTCATGGGACGTTTCCTTTTCTCGTATGAGTTGTCAGGGTGATTGTACCCAGAGGTGTTGGGTACGAGGGAGGCAGAGTTTCTCCTATTCGAGCAGAGGTACGGGATCGTCGTTCGGTATGAGCGGAGATCCAGGGTTGTCAGATTTGCACCCAGTGTGCCGATGCTGATACTGATACTGGTGATAGTGCGTTGGTGCTGGTACTAGCGCTGGTGCTGGTACGGGTGATGGTGATGACGCTGAGTAACGAGTTGGGATGTGACTCCGTCGAGATGGGCATATGTTCGGTATCTGTGGTTCGGGAGTGGATCACGGATAGTTAGGGTACACGTGGTTGATGTCCGGGTATGTTGTTTCCAATCTTGTTGGAACTTCGGAATCGCGAGAGGTTGCGATTGAGGTGACGAGAGGAATGTGGGTTTTCCGCATTGGTATTGAGTATATCGAAGTCTGGTGACTGAGATTCTCATCTTCTGCATGGTGGCAGACGATGTTGAATTATGTGGCGTGGTGAGTGCAACGAGTTTTGTTTGCATTCACGTAGGATGAGTATTGATGTCATTTTTGGGTATCATCCTTGGTTTTTCCTCGGTGGAATGAAAAGGATCAATACGAGGTAATCAGTGAGAACCCACAGTCTCGGCGTGTCTCGTCGTTGACTAATCTGTTTAAATGTGGGAATTGGTTTAGGATTTGGGTTTCGTTATGGATCTGGATCGTGGTCTTGATGATCCAGATAGGTGGAGAGTTTATCGCTCATACTTGGATGTTTGAGTGGGGCATGTTGGGACTGAACTTCTTTTCGAGGTAAATCCCATATGGCTTACTACTCGCCTGAGTAGTTGTCCGATGAGTAGTTTTCCGACGTAGTCGGATATGGTCAGCCTTAGGGATGTGCGGATATTGTGATTGGCTTCCCTATGAAGTCAATCGATGGTATTGGAGTAATCGGTTGAGCAGACAACCGATAGGTACATGATTGATACGTCTCGGTAGACGAGAACGATATTTCAGGTTTTGGAATCAGATTTCTGGATGACGATTCAGGATTTGATTTTAGAACTTGAAAAAGGATTTCTAGATTTGGGTTTTGGAATCGGATTCTGGGTGACGATTCAGGATTTGATTCTAGAGCTTGACTGTAGATTTTCTTTTATGGATTTGGGTTCGGAATAGTTATTCCAAATGCTAGCTTACAGAATAATGATTTCGGACCTGACAGCTGTCAGATGACGTCAGCGATGACGTCAGCAAGTACTGTAGCTGGCGCGTGAAGCCCACGCGCAACCACTTCAAGCGGCGCGTGAGGGCGCGTGGCAGGGAATTTGGGAAAGTGTTCAACACGGGAAATCTTCTATTCGATGTAACGAACATGTTGGGACTGGTTTCGTGTCGATCGGACACCGTCTCGATATGTTTCGGGGCATCGGAAGGTTTAGGTTCGGGATTAAAAATAGTTAAAAATACGGGAAAATTACGGGGCTTTAGTGGGAGGTTAATTAAGTAGTTAGTAACCCTCTAAATTAATTTGGACAGGTTTGGAAGTCCCAGTGACGGTGATCGGCTCGAGGAGCCGTATGGCACGCGTATCGAGGCGCGGCTTCGG
This sequence comes from Prinsepia uniflora, assembly GCA_032719365.1. NCBI lineage: Eukaryota > Viridiplantae > Streptophyta > Magnoliopsida > Rosales > Rosaceae > Prinsepia > Prinsepia uniflora. Next base: position 78,040,341 of record CM064868.1, on the reverse strand, counting down.
ACGGTCTATGAGTGGACCTTGTTTTCTAAATTGGTGCATGCATAAATGTTTGTTATATGTTTTAATACATGTTTGATGATGCCATGGGTGCATTTCTATGTGGTTACGTATAAGTACGTATTTCGAGGTTTCGGCCTTATACGGTGCTTATACGGGTCTGTATTTCTTTATTGATTTAAATGAACGGGGTTTTGGATTTCTAAAAGGATAAACTCGGGTATGAAACCCATTTGGTTTTGTCTCGGGCATATGACCTCAGATATCGGGCACGGTGCCCAGCTGATGTCCTATGTTCGGGCACGAGACCTAGTCACTTTACGGTTTGATTTCAGGTCAGGGAACCTTAAATGGATTCCCAGGTTCATGACGGTTTATGGGAACCGGCATGAACCCTTGTTATGGTATCATGGTTCATGACGGTTTATGGGAACCGGCATGAACCCTTGTTATGGTATCATGGTTCATGACGGTTTATGGGAACCGGCATGAACCCTTGTTGGTCATTATGGTACATGACGGATTATGGGAACAAGCATGTTACCTTGGTTATGAATATTATGGATAATGACGGTTCAGGGGAACCGGGCATGGATATTATGTTATGTATATATATGTTCATCTACCTTCCTTTACTTCTATTATCTCCTCCGGGGAGGGTCGTTGGCCTGGGTGGACCCCGGAGTAGTCACGGAGCACCGACTGAGTGGAGTCACCCCCCAGTTGGGTTCCTTACTCTCAGGAAGGCTATGGTTACTATTACCTCGGGTAGGGTCAGTGGTCTGCGGACATTGACCTTGACTTTGAGAAGACTCAGATTGAGACCCGGGTAGCACGCGCGTAGCTTTGGATACCGTGACAGGATTGGTTGTGTGACTTATATGTATATATATGATATGTGGTGTGCACAGGTGTGCACAGGATTTGAGCAGTGGCTCGTGTACTTGGTTTCTTTATGGTTTGAGGCCGAGTCCCTTATGGATTTGGGCAGTGGCCCGTATGGTCGTTTTCATTGTGGTCCTTTCGACCTTGGTTTATATCTGCTTTAGACTTAGTCCTACATATGGTTTGTTTTGGATAAATGGTTTTCGAATGCATGCATGCTTTTTAGTGGAGGGTACAAATGTCTTATGAAATGTTTTTATAAACTCTTGTTTTGTCCACTCACTGTTTTTAATGTTTTGACTGCCCTTCAGGTTGACATCGGATGTGGACTGTAGCAGAGGCCGAGATATCACATACCTCCTCCGGATCCTGGCGTACTCTGATAGCCCGGGAGGGCAAAGGACAAAAATATCCCTTGTCTGACACTTCGTGTCAGACGGGAGCAGGGTCATCCCGCACTAATCCCGGGGGGATTGGGATGGGTTCTGTCAGAGGGGGATGAGTTCTTTGAGACTGGACGAAGCTGTAGGTGAAGATAGGAGGGAAAACGGTGGCCGGACGGCGGAGAATGGATCTCGCCGGTCTGAGTTGCAGCTTGGTGCGAACCGGGTTCGATCGAGGAAGACGGTGGCACTGTAGCAGGTGCGTGAGGCCCACGCGCAGCCACTTTGGGCGGCGCGTGGGGAGGAATCCGGCCAAGTTTTCAACATGGTTTTAGTTCTAAATGTTCTAAGGAATCCAATGGTATAATTTTCGAGTTGATCGGACAATTAGGGTTAGTATCCTTGATGTGTTTGTGACTCTATTTGGTGCATATTGACAGGACGGGAGGCACCCGAGACGGTCGAGGAGCGCACGGAGCGCGATTGACTCGTTCTGATTTGTGAGTGGACTCTTTCTTTAAACCCGAGCATGCCTAATTGTTTTATGAATGTTTTGTGATATTAACTATGTTTTTATGCTTCTTAATGATGAGTATATGTGGTTGATGTGTTTGCACGTGATTCGAGACATTTTTCGTGATTTTGCACGTTTTTCGAGAAAAGCTGGTTTTCGGATTCTGATGCCATATTTGAGGATTTTAATCTATAAGTGTTTTTCGAAGATGATAAATGGATTGTGAAACATAATTTGTGATTTAACGTGAGTTTTGGGTATAAAAGTAGATCTCCGGATTTGGGTTCGGAATGTCGGTTCTGAACGCCGGAAGGACTTCGAACCGGGGATTTCGAATTCGAGTTTGGTTATGGATTTGGAAATGGTTTTATATTGAATTTGGATTGGATTTGCTGGATCTGGATATGGATTTAAAGACCCGGATACTGATTTGACGGGGGACGGGCCCGGATTGAGTTTAAAGACTCGGGAGTTTAAAGACTCGGATATTTATGATATTACCCCCATAGGCCTATTAAGTTTAAAGACTCGAGAGTTTAAAGACTCGGATTACATATAAGGCCTGGTTGAGTTTAAAGACTCGGATAGACCCAGCAGATTTGACCAGAAAATGGTGTTTTTATAGTGTATCTGTTTCTTATGATATTTTATAGTGTATCTGTTTCTTATGATATTTTATAGTGTTTCTGTTTCTTATGATGTTTCTTGGTTTATAATTAGTTTAATCACTGAGTTAGGCATGTGATTTCAAAATGGAGGGAACAAAGTGTTCTAGTTTCTTAGCTTTGATTTAATAATAAACGGTTTTCAAACTTTCATTTTCTCTTAGTCCACTCACATCTTTTGGTTTTAAATTTTCCCTCCAGGTCGTGGTGATAGCGCTGGGGTGAACGTTGAGGCAGATATCGAGGCATAGAGCTTCTGACGTTCTTCTGTTGCCACCCTAGCATAGTAGGATTTTGTGCCCATTTTGTGGAGCTATGCTCTGACTGACAGTTGTATTATATTTACTCATTCGTCTGATAGTATGCGTATAGTGGTATTGTACTTATTTTGGTACTTTATGTATGATTGTCATACGGGAGCAGGATTCGTCCCGGGTATCGAGGTGATATTTGGGACGGGTCCTGACAATGCATGTCACGTTTTAATGATGATTTGATTATATTGTGAAGTAAGTTTCGGAATTTGCATGTGAAATTCGGACATAAGTCCTATTATGACCAATGTGATTTCAGAATGATTTTCAGAAAACGGATCACGATGGACCCTGGTTTATTGTGTTTTACAAATGATTTTGGGTTTAAAGACCCGGTATGATTGTTGGATCTGGTTTTGGGTTTAAAGACCCGGTTAATTAATGACGGGGCGGGCCCGAATTAGGTTTAAAGACTCGGATTTAGTTTAAAGACTCGTGAGTTTAAAGACTCGGTTATTGCGATACCCCCGAGGCCTATTACTTATGTTTTGAGTTTAAAGACTCGTTGATATCCCGGGAAGGCCTGATGTTGAGTTTAAAGACTCGGATGGATCCAACGGCTTGATTGTTGTTGTTACTTTCGGTTTCACATGATTTTTGTGACTATATACTGTGACGGTTTCCATATGATGCATAAAATGTTTCGAGTATTAATTATGCTGTTTTCATTATCTATACTGTTTTCAAATATCTAGTTATGCATGCGTGTTACAAAACTGGAGGGTGAACCCCGATTTCGTTAAACTGTTTTCTGGAAACTTTTGTTTTAGTCCACTCACACTTTGCTGTTTTAAATACCCTCCAGGTCGTGGTACAAATTCGGGGGCTAACGCCGAGGCAGAGGCATAAAGTTTTCCGATGCGGTGTAGTTTAGTTCACAGAGTAGGATTTTATTTTTATCTGGTTTTGTAATTTATGCTCTGTGAAACCATGGACTTGAAGTCCAGTCGGTTGTACTGTTTAATCTCCCTGGTCTGACAATGGATGTGATGAAATTTTATTTGGTTTTTCTGGTCTTTTGTGTTTGATTGTTAAACGGGAGCAGGATGCTTCCCGATTATCGAGGCGATAATCGGGGTGGGTCCTATCATGTTTGGTGCAAAATGACGATTTTACCCCTAGAATGGGTGAAACATTGACTTTTCATTCAGACGGTCAAATGGTGGCCAATGAAGGTGACGTAGTTCGACACGTCACGAGTTCATAGACAGGCGGCACGTTAGATTCCGACATTCGAGGAAGAAGTTATGACGTTCGGAAGTTCGGGAGTATTTTGGTAATTTGGTTGAATAGGGGCCAACGGTTGACTTTTGACCCGGGAGGTCAGATGACAGTGGGCCAAGGACTGTTATGTAGATCAGGACGATACAAATCCGTAGACAGGTGGCACGTCGAACTCGGATGTTCGACAGAGAAGTTACGGTTCACGGAAGTTCGAGTGCACTATTGCATGTTTTTCGAGACCGGAGACTTTTGGACTTAAGTGGGGCCCATATATTATTGGATAGGCCCAATGGATGAGTGACAAGTGTCACCCATCCATTGTCCATCCAAACCAACTTATGCATATCCCTTTTTCCTTCATCGATCATTTTCCCATTTCCAAACCCAAACCCGATCACCTTAAACCCCAAATCCAAACCCTTCAACCCTATCACCATGATTGAGAGGCCAGAGAATGAACTAAGGACTTGAGGAAAGTGGTGGCCGGCCAAGGCAACGCCGCCGTGAACGGCGGAGGACAACTAGAACCAGAGGTATCGGTTTAACCGATTTTCCCCATTTTTCAATTTTAATTATTATGGGCAGTTTTTAGTGATTGTATTGAGTTAAATAGGTTACCAAAATACCCTTCATGCCAAAATTACCAAAATGCCCTTAATAACTTTTTGACCCGTATCAAAATTGTTTGATCTTAAATTTTGATATACCGCATGTTTATAGACTCAGAAGTCCAAGACCTTTGTGACGGTCCTCGTAGAACGTCTAAAGAACGTCGAGGTCAAAAAGTTATGTTTTGAACTTATAGGTATAAAATTTTCATTTTATTTTTTCTCAAATTTTCGAATCATTACACAAAGGGCATACCAATATGAGTTTTGTGCAAATTGTAACAACTCGACACGTAATCAGGGGATTTCCAAGAGATTATCGAGAATAATCGGGATTAATTGAGGTAAAATGACGATTTTGCCACTAAAAGAGGGAAATGTTGACTTTTGACCCGGATGGTTATTTGCACTTGGACCGAGGTTCATTACGTAGATCGAGGGATTTAGATTATGTAGACAGACGACATGACACGACCCATCCCAATCCCCCAGGGATTAACACGGGATATGTCATGCTTTTTTCTGACACGAACAAGGGATAAACCAAATCTCAGCCCGTTCGGGCTTCCAGAGCGCACTAGGATCGGTGGAGAAGTGTGATGTCTCGATCACTACTACAGCCCGCATCCGCGATCAATTTGAAGGGCATTAAAACCATTAAAAGCTATGAGTGGACGAAAAATCAATAATTTAATAAAACTCATTTAACAAAAGAAGGCATTTATGTCTTTCATGAAAAAGCATGCATGCATAATCGAACCATTTACTTTAATTAAATCATTAGGGCCTTAACTTAAACCATAAATCCAAGTATGTGGGAACTCAGCCCAAAACTGTAAATCCAATCTTGTGAGCCACTGCCCAAAACCACCAACCCTGAAATACCATTTCATAAATCCAATAAATCTGAAATAAAAATCCATAATCCAGTAAATCCATAAATCACAATCCAACCAAACACCAGTATATACCAATCCTCGGCATCCCAGATGCCTGACTTCCCAAACGTCTAGTAATAGCAATCCTGCTCCTTAGTCACTCTACGAGCCGGTCGCTCCGTAGGATAACCCCTCACATGCAATGTTTGACATCCCAGATGTCATGTCTAGAGCTACGTGTGCCCCTCGGTCTCAGCCGAGTCTCCCCAAGGTCCACTCAGGTCAAAGACCCTCCTTGGGGGGCAATATCATATCATCATGATAATATATGGAAAATATTTTATAAATCACTTTAAAACCTTTCAATTGGGCTTATACCCGAGATTTCCATAAAACCATTGTAATTCCACAAATGGGTCTCGTGCCCGAAGTATAACTTTCATAAACCGTTTCTACAAATCCAAATTCCAAATTTAAGGGACTCAGCCCGAAATTCCATTTCATAAACCGACTGGGCCTCCAACGCAATCATGTAAGTTAAATGGGTCTCCGTCCCGATGTCTCATTAAATCAAATGGACTCCAAGTCTGGTAGTTCGTAAATCAAATGGGTCTCAAGCTCGGTTTCATATTTCCAAATTCAAAACCATTCCATTAAGCCATCATTAAAACCCAAGCGCGTATAAACACAATAGAAAACTACAAACCTTGAAATACGTGGAGATATGTAAATACCGAATACTACAATCATATTCACAGAAATCATATATATAAAACATATAAATAGTTATGCATGCATCACATTTATGAAACCAATGTCCACTCACAGACCGTCCTAGCTGCCGCCAAGGATTGAAATATTGATATCGAAGGATATATCGCTAGTCAAATTTACGGATATCTCGCCCCAAATATCGATATCGATATCGTTTACGGTCAACAAAAATGACGGAAATTCAATCTAAAAGTTGGAAATTATAAAATGATGGTTATATATGACTAATAAAAATTATAAAATGACTTTGATATAATAAATATATGATGAATAATATGATACAATAGGGTTCTGCCGATGACTAGTAATATAAAAATATAAACATAAATTGAAGTGAATTATTATAATTGAATGTTAATATAATTAAAAACATAACAATAAGCATAAAAAAATTTGAATGGAAGAAAAATTATAAAATTAGTAAATATATTTAAAATTGGAAAAAGGATAAAAAAAATAGAGTCAATCTTTGTTCAAAAATTGAAAATGATTGATATATTTAAAATTGGAAAAAATGATAAATATAGTTCAAAATAAGAAATATAGTTCAAAATAAGAAATAAATGAAAAATATAGTTTAAAATAAGGCATAAATAAAAAATATAGTTCAAATTAATAAAGAATAAATGATTTTAAATTGGAAATGATTGATATATTTAAAATTGGAAAAATAATAAACATAGCTCAAAATAAGGAAAAAATGATAAATATAGTTCAAAATAAGAAATAAATGAAAAATATAATTCAAATTAGTAAAAAATAAATGAAAAAAAATAAAAAATAAACAAACAAACAAACAAAAGGGCGCAAGGGGGGTCGAGCCTAGGAGGAGGCCTACAGGATTGCTTTTAATGAAAAGCAACCACACCAACTCAACTAACAAGCCATGTTGCAAATATAAGAAAGTAACTAATATATAAAGCATACGTACGGGCTTAAAAAAAGTCTTCTTCCTCCTCGCGCGGGTCTGCAATTCGGGTTTTTTGACCCGCGCGGCATGACCCGACTATAACTCTATCGTTTTACGTCCGATTTTCATGAAATTTGTTCTTATCTCGATCGTTTTAATGAAATAAAGAGATCGATAGGCTTAAAATAAGAAAAAATGTCGATATTTCGCTCAATTTCTTTCCCCCCCTCTTATCTGCCGCCGGCCAAAATTTCTGACATATCGACCAATATATCAGCGATATTGTCGATATTTTCATCATTAGCTGCCGCATTGATACGTGTGCCATAAGCCTTCCGATGCTATATTACCATCATCGGAACATTCAGACCTGTCCAAATCACACCCGAAGATCACTAATCAACTATACAAGTCTATAGGATATAACCTCAAAACTCCCGAAAAAGTCAATGACACTTATCTCACAGAGTTATTTCACTAATAATATTCAATACTATTATAAGTACAAAGGTACATTCTCTCCAAAAAATAATGACAATTTTACACTCACAGTATCTAAATTATTAGTCTTCTTCATTTATTCTTATTCTTTTTTATCAAATCATTTATTCTTATTGAAGCATTATAAATTATTAAACTGGCACCAAATTGGTGTCTCTTTGCTAGTACTTTCTTCTGGCTGGTTCAGTCACCATGGAGAGAATGGTCGAAGGAGTTAAAGCTCAACTAGACTAAATTCGTAGATTTATTACATCAACAAAAGATAAATTACAATTTGTTCATTTTAATAATAAAATAGTTTTGTGACTGCGGTCTAAATCAATTCAATATGGACGGCCGTGAATCATCGAAGGAAGGTCAAAAGCGAGGTTTACCAACCAGCTAGCTTTGTTTACTCAACTCAGCCGAGTTCCCTTATCCACTCACGCAACTCGGCCGAGTTCCCTTATCCGCGACTCATTCCAACATAGTCTCACAAGAAACACAACTCGTTTTTACTAGAGACAAAGAAACACAACTCGTTTTTACTAGGCAAAGAAACACAACTCGTTTTTACTAGGCAAAGAAACACAACTCGTCGGATCATGGACTCTCACGGGAAATACAACTCGTTGTTGACCCAGGAAAATAAGGAAACACAACCCGTTGGTCCATGTTGGCAATCCAACTGTAACTAAAATCAACCAATCAGAGACATCTCACACGGATTATCCTTTTTCTAATTGAAATCCTAATCCTCCTCTAACTAGAACAGCCCACGTGTGAACCAACTCTCAAAATCAAACGTCCCTGTAATATAAGTACCTTCACCAACCCTTTTTCTCTCGTCTCAATTCCGATCTTTTCAAAGTTGCTCAGAATCTTCCGACGATTGTGAACGCCCAAACCGTAGCCCTCTTCCAAGGTTCGATTTCAAAGGCCGCTCCTAATACCCAAATTCTCTTCAATTTTCTTTGCTTTCTCATATGTTTTCTGTCTCTCTTATTCCAGATATTGTCTGCGATTTGTGTAATTCGTCTCTGAAGTTATGGCCCGTACAAAGCAAACTGCTCGCAAGTCGACGGGCGGCAAGGCTCCGAGGAAGCAACTCGCCACCAAGGTGCGTTTAATTTTCTGTTTGGGTACTCGGAAAATCACAATTTCAATGCGATAGTTTTTTTTTTTTCCAGGAGAGTTTATTTTTCTTTTCCTTTAACTAGCTTCCAGATCTAAATTATTTTTGTTCCATTTGAATTTTTTATAGGCTGCCAGGAAATCCGCACCCACGACCGGCGGAGTCAAGAAGCCTCATCGTTATCGCCCAGGAACTGTCGCACTTCGGTATGCTCTTAACTTTCCTTCCAGGTTTTAATGTTCGAATTGTTCCCTAATTCGGTAGAATCCCTAATTTGCTCTCCTCTCTCTCCTTCCAGTTTTAATATTTGAATTGTGCCCTAATTCCATAGAATCCCCAATTTATCATGTTATGAGAATTGTGCCCTAATTCAATGGAATCCCCGATTTGTGTTGTTATCTGAATTGTGCCTTAATTCATTCGACTACTACAATTTGTAGAGAATGTTGCATGTATGTAATGTACCCTAATCCAATCGAATCCCCAATTTGTGATGTTATCTGAATTGTGCCTTAATTGATTCAATTACTAAAATTTGTAGATAATGTTGCATGCAATGTACCCTTATTCAACCGAATCCCCAATTTGTGATGCTATCTGAATTGTGCCTTAATTGATTCAATTACTACAATTCGTGGATAATGTTACATGTTGAATGCCCAATTTGTGATATTTTCTTAATTGTGTCCTGATTAAATTTTCACAGTGAAATTCGTAAGTACCAGAAGAGCACTGAGCTTTTGATCCGCAAGCTTCCATTCCAGCGCCTGGTTCGTGAAATCGCACAGGACTTCAAGACCGATCTGAGGTTCCAGAGCCATGCTGTTCTTGCTCTCCAGGAGGCTGCTGAGGCCTATTTGGTGGGTCTGTTCGAGGACACGAACCTTTGCGCCATCCATGCCAAGAGGGTCACCATCATGCCCAAGGACATTCAGCTCGCTAGGCGTATTCGTGGAGAACGTGCTTAAATAATGTCCTTTGTTGCAGTATTAATATCCCATTTTAGGCAGTCAAATAGTATGACATATTGCTCTGGATGATATGTGAAGTATTTTTCTTTCGTTGTAGTCCTAGAAACTTGGAACCTGTTGATACATTTTATGCCCGTCTTTTCTTTTCCTGTTTATTTTTCGTGGTTTGATTTGATTGCCATATTTTCAATGCTTGATTGAGTTGGATTGGTCGAATGCCATAATTCCAATGCTTTATTGCTACCATTTTTAAGATGTTGCGGCCCTTTCTCCCAAGCCGAGAGTTCTCTTGTAACTTCGCCATTTTAGGTTTGTCTTCCACCAATTTTCTCACAACCAAACGGAACGTCTACGGTTGAGCAGTAGTAAGTTTTAACTATAACCCAGAAACGATCGACTTACAGCCCAGAAATGCTCGTGGAGACGTCGATGGGTAGAACTTTATGCAGAATGTAATTGAATAGTATAGAAATTAAGAATGGGGACTCAATTTTTAAGATGTTAATCCCTTTTTCTCCCGAGCTGAGCGTTTTCTTGTAACTTCTTCATTTTGGGTTTGTTTTCCATCTATTTTCTCAGCAACCAAACAGAATGCCTGCGGTTGAGCAGCAGTAGTTTTAACTTACAACCCAGAATGATCGTGGTGACATGTCATTGGGTAGAACGTCTTGTAGAATATAATTGATTAGTATAGAAATCATGAGCGAGGAAAGACTAGATTTTTAAGCTGCTGATCCCTTTTTATCTCCCGAGCCGACAGTTCTTTTGTAACTTCGTCATTTTGGGTTAGTTCTCCATCTATTTTCTCAGCAACCAAACAGAATCCCTGCGGTTGAGCAGCAGTAAACTTATTGTAGAATATAATTGATAGAAATCAAGAGTGAGTAGACTCGATTGTTTATTCGACGACTCCCAGCTCGTACTGGAAAACAGAACAAAAAAGAAATCCAGCCATGGACTGCAACAAAACATAATAGGGTACTTCCAGAAGAGTCCGTCGACTAACCCAAATCCCAAAAGAATAGGACATATTTAAAGCGGTACATAATCTTCGAACACGTTTTGAAGATCAGTCATAAGAAAGAATGCCCATTATGTTGGCAGGACCCAAACGAAGATTTGCAAAGCCCATAAAGGAGAGTCCCGATTACAGTCACATTTCTAAACCATTCTTAAGTCCCGTCAAAATGCTTGATACAAATAAAACTCGATTCCAGATAAAACTTCAGGAGCCTAGTTATAGACCAGCGCTTTGTTTCTATGATAAGGTGAAATTTCGTCGATATTTTATATTTATAATAATAATAATAATAGTGGTATTCATCTTTCATACATAGTAGAAAGTGTCAAGATTGATTTGTGAAGAATGAGATCGTTAACAAATTTAATAGTATTTTTGTGTGCTGTATAATGAAAAGTTTCAAATTTTAATACTAAAAAAAACAAAATTTCTGGGTTTATAATAAGAATAGTAGTATTCATCTTCCATAGTAGAAAGTGTCAGGTTTGATTTGTGAAGGGCTTTCGGTACTGTATAATGAAAAGTTTCAAAATTTATTACTGTAAAAACGAAATTTCTAGGTTTATAATAATAATAGTAGTATTCATCTTCAATAGTAGAAAGTGTCAGGTTTGATTTATGAAGGGTGACAACTTTCGCTAACATATATAATAGTATTTTTCTGTGCTGCATGATAAAAAGTTTCAAATTTTATTACTAAAAGGCGAAATTAATAAATAATATGTAGATAATTTCTTGCATAATTCAGATACCAAATTGACAGGAACTTGCAAAATTCTAGAACAAATATATACATCATAAACCTAAGCATCGTTATTGCGGATGCCCAGAAGTACTCATAAACGATGTACGATTAACCTGAAATCGGCACCATTAGATCCGTATCGTAGAAAACTTGAAAATAAGCACCGTCGTTAGGGCTAGTAATGGATCGTGTCAGGTTGAGTTAGAGCTAGTAATAGATCGTGTCATGTTGGATTCGTATTGTGTCATGAATACTGTTTTATCCAAATATGCTCAACATCAACTCAACCCATTTAATAATCGTATCAAGAATGTCCAATCCGAATATGACATGTTAATGACTCAGGTAACATGTGTAAACCATTTAATAAAGAGACCGTATTCGAAACTCAATTAAGTGATAATATAAACGAGTTAGTAATGACATGTTTTTTAAACGAGTTAATATATAGGTCAATATAAGTGCTAATAGGTTAACCAGAAATTTATTCATTTATTAAATTGGTTAATATGTCACTATACCAATTAATAGGTTGACTCGAAACTCACCCATTTATTAAACGTGTCATGACAAGTTGATCCGAAATTTTAATTATGCTGATTGAGCGGTAAATCTTGTGCGAATTTCGAGTCGTATTTAAAATGGCCCATGTGCTGCCACTTGCCAGTGAAAGGCAAATGGCCGACGACCACCTCCCACTACACTGCAGAATATTCCTTCGTAACAAAATACTCCGTCGGAGAAATTGTTGCATAACATTGGTGTATACAAAACAAAAAGACATCCCGATTTCATCGTTCCTAGTTAATTCGAGCGGATGGGGTTTTGGAAAGAGATTCTTGTGTCCGTCCTCGGCATACATGCGCCGACGGCAGCAGACAGATCTGTCGGACCAAATACAGGGGAGCTCAGTTTAATTTGGTCGGTATTGGACTGCAATAATAGTAAAAGCTTTAGTCCATATGCTCACATACAGCGCTCGTGAACTATATCAAAATCCCCAACGCCTTCCCTCCTTAACCCACCCGTGCCTAGTTTTTTTTTTTTGTCTTTTCTCCTTCACAGAATTATAACTGAAAAGCTGAAATTAAATTTCTCCTTACATAATGAGTAAAAATTACGTTATATAACCACACGTTGTAATGTAGTTAGCAAACGGTAACTTCTAAAAAGAAAGTAACGTTTAAATATAGAGACATCTCAGAAAATTTACAAATAAAATAAAATAACACTAACATAATCTCTCATTGATGAAAGGATGACTCTCCTAGATGGGCTGTTCTTTGTGATGTGAGATTGAAGGTGATTCCAAAGTCTTGATCGGTACTCTGAGCAAACATATATCAACTCCACTGAGGCTCAAGACAAATGTTCGCAATGTGCAATCACTTGCTAGAAGATTTCGTCATATTTTCTTCAAACTTGTCTTTCATGAAGCTAACTTTGTAGCAGACTCTCTAGCTAAGATGGGGCATTCTTCACAACCTCTAAAACGGTGGGCACGAGCTCTCCTTGACTCGTCGAAACAAGCCTTGATGCTTTGAGTTTCTTAGTAATAATTGCCTAGGATGTTTCTCTTTTTAAATTCCTCTTTCTTTCGTATCAAAAAAATTAAAAATTAAAAAACCTCTTGAAGACAAATTAATTATCACAACGGAGTTTTTTCTCCCTTTGTTTTTCAAATCTGCAATCATCATGTGCATGTCTATCCTCGTCATTCTCTTCCTCTCTACAATCTATGGCAAATATTTAAGCCCTGAGAAAAGCCATGTCTAATCTTTATTCGGTGTCCACATGAACAAATGAGTGTCACTCATACACGTACAAGCACCCTGCTGGAACTTATTCCTTCTTGTTTGTATTTTTCAAAATGATTCTAGAACATGTGATCAACTGTCGGCTTACATGTGATCTGCATTTGCCGCTTTCAATATTTACATGCATACGGAGACGATGACGGCTGCAATTTTAGCTTCGCATTTTACGCGTTGCAGATGGAGGGTAGCTCAATTAACTCTCATGTCAAAACTAGAATCTAATCGTTCGGAGGAATAAATAGTTTTGGAAATTTGTGCTTCCTGTACTTCAAGAATGAAAATACCGTTTTTTTAAGGAAATATCGACAATTTAAATTTATAAAAATATGGACTTCGGTATCAAAATCATTCACGCTCAACAAAAAAAATGTTATAAATTTAGTCTAAAATTTAAAAAATTTGAATGAAATTTTAAAAATAAATTTGAGCATTCAATAATATTTATTTAAAACTAATACTTATATCAAGAAAATTAAGAAGAGATTTTACTTCTCTCGTCATTTGCATTACCCGAGTGTAAATTTTCAATTACCAATGACTGATCCATTGATAGGTTACACTCTTTCAATTCTAGCATATTAACGTCAAAATCTTAAAATATCTTTGTATAAAACGACCAATTATATTGACAAATTCACCTAAAAACTAGAAATTTAAATAGAACAGAATCCAATTGGTTTTCAGGCCGGTGTTGGATTTAAGCTAGGCTTTCAGATACCATTCATTAATATACATTTGTTTGGCTGATGTTCTGACGTCTGTGATGAAAATGAAATACTGCAGACGAATTTGTACACCAGAAATAAAATAAAAATTGGCCATACAATATCAACACAGACAAAAACATTCTGTCAGAATATATATAATATAATATATAACATAATATATATATATATATATATTTGGATTGCATGTTCATCAGCCAAGAAGTTTCCTTTGCCGACCCTTTTTGCTGTAATTTCAATTAGTTTGTCTCTTCTGAGCTAATCAGAGCTTATACTTAAAATATAAGAAATTATGTAAATCTGAGGCTTTAATTAGTATTTTGCTCCATCATGATCATCATTTGTCGATCAGTGTAAAACAATGACCAACAAAAGTTATTGAAAGCCAAAAACAAAGTAATTCAACACAAGTACTTATACAAACAACAATTTTGTGCATTACGTACCTTCCCAACTTTCACCAAGGGATTTTCTTAGTTTTTATCATAATTACGACCGTTCTTGAATTTTATCACGACCGTTCTTGAATTTTATCATAATTATAATGGTTATTCATATACTTTCATATTAAAGTTTCCGTCTTTAAACTTTATCATATATCGTCTTTAATTTAGTCTATTTTTCAAATGAATTTCGTTAAAAAAGTCCCGTACGTAAAATGCACCTAAATTGAATTTTTTAAAACGGAATTATTTTGACAAATAGAAGAAAGAAATAATGAAAACATTATGGTAAAGTTTAGAAACAATACTTTCAATTCTTTAGCCTACAATTTATTATGGGAGCTGATTTCACACTTTTTTTCCCCATACATTTATCTGATTATTTTGACTATTCGGTTGAGTAAATCAAAATAAAATCAATGAAAAAGTGCATAAGAAGAAAAATCGAGTGTAAAAATCACTTCCCTTTATTACATATATAACAAATATATATATATATATATATATATATATAAACTTCTTTAATATTTATAGCATCCCTATATCAAAGAGTATATACCACAAAGTAAGAAATTGTATCAAAAAGCCAATAATATGTATTGTCTTTTTCATGTAAGTGGTAATTTAAATCATCTACGTCTACAAAATATCGAATTTAATTGAGTGCAAGATGCATGCATTTAAGTTAATTTCAGGTAATCAAATAGCAATTTAGTTCTAACAAAAAAAAGATAGCAAATTAGTATGATGTTAATTAAATGCTAATTACCAACTCACTTAATCATCAAATATTAAACGTGTTGATCTCGTCTTTGTGCAAAATTTGTGTAATAAGAATAAAAATATCACACGATAATACTACGTGTATCATGATTTTTATTTTGTACATTAATAATAAAAAAATATAAAGAAAATGTTAATATATATATATAGCAAAATTAACAAACTATACCTATGTCTATACGTTCATAGTTTTATCATAGAATTTGGACCCAAATGCCCTCACTTGGGATTTGCTGATGAACCACATACAAAAGATAAAACCCTGACGGCGCGACATTACCAGAACCCGGCGTGGTCACCAGAATTTGATACCTCATATTACCCACATTGGTCACATTCTCTGCCGCCAAGATCAGCAACCTCTGATTCATGGAAAACGAATGCGTTGTAAATGACGGGGCCACCATCGTCACTGATACCAAATTCCTCGCCAGCCTTCCCGGGACAGAAAATCGAATACCCAACTTCTGTCCGTACTTGATAATAACTTGTGATTGGGGCGCATTAATTACGGGCCGTAGATTAACATACTTAGCGTCGAGATAATCAGGACTAAATGCCTCTAATCTCAATTCTGTTGGGAAAAGGACGTTGACAAATTCATAATAAATATGAGGATTACTTCCTCCGACGAGCACTCTTCCGTCGCGCAGCAATCCCGCCGTGGAATGATACATCCGTGGTATGGTGCTCGGGTTTTGTAATTCGAACCGTGATCCGAATGCATTGTCCGGTCGATACACAACCGGGTTCAAAACTGGGTTCCGCCCGAATTCCCAACCCGCCGTTCCAAAAGCTGCGCCATTGATGATCAAAACCGTGCCGTCCGGAAGCAATGTCATGTCTCCCATAACTCTACTTTGAGGCATGGTCTCCACGACCCACTGCGGGTTCGAGTCCGTTATTTTGATCCGGCCGCATGTTTTTAAAGCTTCGACAAAAGTTCCATTCTCCGCCTTGGCATAAGACCCTTTTGGAGCTCCGCCGCATACCAAAACCTCCGCCTCAACAGCCGGAGCCTGTAAGTTTTTTAAAGGCAGCAACACGGCGGAGCCCGTACTGGGATACGATCTCGGGTCACCGCCCGGTAGTTGCGGGTATGTTTTGATGACGTTATTTTTGACGTAATCGAACAAAATCGCTCGATTATTTGCGAAAATAAATAAGTAGCCATCAGTGTTGAGAAACACAAATGGGTAAAGATTATTTTCAATCCTCGGATCGTTCGTCTGCACGAGAAACGGCAAGCTGTACACATTACTCGCCGCCGCGCTCTTGGGATAAAACTCATAATTGAACTGCCGCCGGCCGCCGATAATTATCTGCCTTCCATCCGGCAAGATATGATTGGTGGCATACCACCGCCGCGCGCCCAATCCATTGGCGTACTCCTTCCAATCGCAGCCGTTGCAGGGTTCGTAAACCCTGACGTGGCGGTCTCCGTCGTTGAAGCCGCCGGTTTGCACCAATCGGCCGTCTGGTGCGACTGAGCCGGAGGAGCACCAGACGTCGGTTTGCACCATGAGGGGGCGGAAGGTGTTGGTGGCGACATCGTACTCAGCGGAGTGGGCGGTGCAGTCGACCTTGAGGACGACCTCGTTAGGGTCGTTGCGGCATTGGCCGTTGGGGAGGGATAAGTTGGATCCGCCGAAGTCGGTCCGGTCGTAGAGGACGACGCGGTCGTTGTGGAGGAGCTGCATGTGCATGGCGGTAATGCCGATGTTTTGTTGTAAGAGCTGCCATTTGCCGCCGCCGGCAGCGTGGGTCACGGAGATTGGGACGGCAAGGAAGAAGCGTAAAAGGAGAGTAAGAAATATTGGCTTCATTTTTTGTTATTGTGTCTGAGTGAGTGTGAATGGATGAGCGAGTAGCTCTATCTCTTTAAAGAAGATCTGAAGAGATGGATGGATGTTTGGTGACAGACCCACCCACATGCATTGATGCACTAATGGAACCGCGTGGCGGTACACGCGCTGAGAACGATTGTTCTGCTTCAAGACGATACGTAACACACAGATCTATTTCACGCACTGAGGATCCTCTGAGCGACTGAGCCTAGCTAATAATGAGCTAGCTTATTTTGTTTGCTTTTGTCGCTGGTTGTTATTTAACTTTTGAGATATTAAAGAAAAATACAATTCGTAGTCATATGACGTAAATATTACCCGTGTTATACACGATATAGTATTATATACAGCATATTTATATTAATCACATTGAGTTATATACTTATATGATGTGAATGATATCCGTATTTGTAATATCCGTATCCCAAAAATTTGAAATTAGGGGTGTTCTCATACTGCTAATACTCAAGGGAGCAAGAAGGGTGAACAATTCTATATCGCTCGGAGGAAGGTGAAGTGTCTTATAATTGAGTGCACGTATCTTCCTAACACAATACTTTTTAAGAGCTCATTGATTTTAAATTCTTCTGAAACTCCAAAGACTGAGATGCAAGTATTATTTTTAAATTAATTACACGGCGTAGTGCATTGTAGGATAGTTACTTACTATATTATGACAAGATACTCCATAGTGGGTTCGCGGTAAATCTTGCACTCTAAAACGCAAAGATTTTTTTATATATTTGATTTAAGTGAGTGAGTTTTATTCTTCAACAATAAATTTCTGTAAATATGTATGAGGCAGTACTCACATTTCACAGTAAGAAAATTTTCTCTTTTAATTTTTTCTATTTAATAAACATTTTAAAATATTTATTTTTTATAATCGAAATCGATCCATCCAATATTTATTTATTTTTTCATTTTAAATTGCCTTTATTTTTATGAGAAAAAATTAAAAATTGTTTAAATATTTTGAAAACGTATTTAAGTTGAGATAGAAAACTTTAAATTTAATATTTTATTAATTAATTGAGCCAATATATATTCTTGAAAAGTATTTATAAGGGTTAATGTATAACATTTTTTTTGAGTATTATTTGGACATATATTGTAAAGTAATTAGGACTCTTACTCACATATCGGCTAGCTATATATGTATTTTCATTTTAATAAAAAAAAATTAATGTTTTCTTTATAAAAGTATAACAATCCGACTATATTTTCTATGTGTGTATGACTAATATATTCAAATTATTGAAATTTGTTTTTTTGTATTTACTGGAAAGATGAAAAAAAAAATAGAAAAAAATATAACATATAATTTTTTTCCGTGTGAATGTAATCTATATGGACACTTTTAAAATTTTCGTCCTAAGCCTCAAATCGCTCGAGGCGGCCGCTTGTATTTAGCTGTTTAATGTGTTTACCCATAAATTTACTGTTTTTAATTAGTTTAATTTGTCGTTGAAAATTTTATTTACTTATAATCTCCGTTAAAATTGAGTGGATTGAGCATATCATAACCTAAGTGTTATCTTTATTAGGAAGGTGGTCTATTGTTGCTTGCTGGAATACAGCATATGGAATTACGATACTGATTTTGTTTCGTACTTCACTCTTGACATTTCTTTGTACACTAGCTCTTCAATGTGGCTTAAAAAATTGACTTTGATCGATCAATTTTGTCTCACGTTTTGTCACTCCCTTTGACTTCTAATGTTAAAAAGACTATATAATATTGGACCGCAATGAAGATAAAATTTCCGACGATAAAATCCTGTGGGCATTCAAATTAGGATATGATAATTTCCATGTGAACACAAGAACAAACTTGAAGGAGCAATATAATATTATAATTCTCTGAGTTTTGATATTTTTTCTTGCTGGATATATATAATGTTTAATTATGAATGACGATGATTATAGTTTTTGTACTTCTAAGGAAGAGAGGGCGAAGCAGCTGAGTCGGCCCGATAAATTTTGTACATATATTCGTAATTTTGAAATATTATTTTTAATGAAGCTCTTTCGAAAAATGATTATACGTACGGTCAAATACGAAATCAAAATTAAAAATAAAGGTGAGTTGAATTAGACACATTTAAAAGAAAAGTGGGTTGACGGGCCTTTTTTTTTTGGAAAATAGTATTTAATAGAAATTTAATAAAAAATCTTTTTGATTTTCCCTATTTTCTCACATTTGAGGTGGGTTGTAGCCCACTCCAAATTAACATGGGTTCGTGCCTCTGTACGGTGTCGAATTTCTCTTAAGGATAATACTTTCATTTTACTTTGAATTCTCTGGATTTATTTCATTTTTGTTATACATATATATATCATAATTGAAATCGTTCAACTATTAAATCATCAGCTAGTCATTCATATGTATCAGCTAAATGTACGGTTGGACACAAGATCCCTACTTTTTATAAAATATGTTGAGTGATTTGATACATATGAATGATTAAACGACCTTTAATTTTGTCGAATTTTTATACAGATGATTTATACATATGTAAAATTATTCAATAAATTGAAAGAGTAGTATGAAATGATGATTAGATGCGAGTGTTATTCTTCTTAATTCATCTAATTAAGGAAAGATATGAAATACATTGGCATCCATCTTGAGCGTGGCATGATGGATGATGACTTACCGTACCGGGCATGCAATGAATTGAATGTAACTCCAAGCTTCAATGGACAAGAGTAATCCAATCCAATTATTTTGATACATCCTTGACCGTGATATATATATATATATATATATATATATATATATATATTAATTTCACTATTTATTTACCTTAATTGGAATATATATAAATATATATATATATATATATTAATTTCACTATTTATTTACCTTAATTGGAAATTTTACTATTGTTTGCACCGTTTGCAAAATTTGTACAAAATAAAAGGGGTCACATGCAAAGTGATAGGGTAGAATTGGGTTATACATGAAATTAATTAAGGATTGACCAATTTTTTCTGATATAAATATCCTTAATTTTAAAAAATAAATATTTTAATTAATAAAGAAAAGATAATAAAATTATATATTTTAAATTAAAAATTAAACATGATAGAGAAAGTACGTAATATGTACGTAGTTACTCATTGAATATTTTAAATTAAAAATTAAATATTTTAGTGGAGTAATTAATGAGCAATGGATAGGTACTTCAACTCTCAGTTATTTTTTATTTTATTTCTACTTATTTCAATAAAAATAAATAAATAAATTCCAAATAAAAATAATTAATTAATATACATACGCATACTATTGGATGTATGAGTCTAGTTTGAATTAAACCGAGGTCCCATTAAAAAGAAAAATATATCATGTATTTGAGTGATTTTAAAACAATAAAAAATATACAGCAAGTTTGGTATGGACTATATATTTGCCAACCAATAATAAAAAGACATGTGGAAATAAATAAAAGGATCATTATTCATTAATATTAATTAAAATTTGATTACACAGTGGCGCCAAAAAAGTTCAATGGCGAAGAATCACGCTCCGATCACTTTATTATACATATCAGTTTAATTCAATGCAAATTGTAATGGCTAAAAGAAACAAATGAAAATAAAAATACAACTTGGAATTACAAAGGAAAATAATATTGCATGCGACATAATAAATCGGTCATCCTAATTCGTGAATTAAAATGACACAAAATTATCAGTTTTTTTTTTTTGAAAAATAGAATAAAATAAAAACCAATCCAAAGAAAATCAAGAGGATGCAATTAAGTATATGATGTATGATGTACTTTTAAATTTGTCACATAATTTGTACCCAGACGCCGTTACTTGGAATTTGCCGATGAACCACATACAGCAGATAGTACCCCGACGGTGCGAGATTACCGTTTGCCGGTGTCGTCACCCGAACTTGGTACGTCGTTTTCCCGAGATTTTTCACACTCTCCGCACCAAGGACCAGCAGCCTCTGATTCATAGAGAACGAATGTGTACTAAACGATGGTGACACCAATGTCACCGACACCGCATTCGTTGCTACAGTTCCCGTTACTGAAAACTGAATATCCAATATATTCCCATATTTGATCTTAGCTTGTGATTTGGGTGTAATGATTAAAGGACGCACATTTGCGTACTTAGCGTCGAGATAATCTGGACTAAACGCTTCCAATCTCAATTCCGTCGGAAAAAGTACATTTGTAAACACGTACCTAGCATTTGCATTGCTCCCTCCAACAAGTACGCTTCCATCCCGTAATAAGCCCGCGGTAGAATGGTACATCCGCGGTATTGTTGTTGGATTTTGTTGTTCAAATCTTTTTCCAACAGCATTATCTGGTCGGTACACAACTGGACTTAAAATTGGATTGCGTCCCAGTTCCCAACCCGCACTCCCGGTTCTTGCACCGTTAATGAGCAAAACGGTGCCGTCTGGGAGCAAAACCATGTCCCCCATAACTCTAGGAGTTGGCATGGCCTCAACGACCCACTGTGGATTCGGGTCCGTTATTTTGATCCGAGCGCAAGTGTTTAGTGCAGTGACAAAATTACCGTTTGTGGCCTGGACATAAGACCCTTTTGGAGCTCCGCCGCACACCAAAACCTCCGCCTCAATAACTTTTGCCTTCAGGTTTTTCAACGGCAGAAGCACAGCTGAGCCAGTGCTTGGGTACGACCTGGGGTCCCCACCTGGTATCTGGGGGAACGTTTTAACGACGTCGTTTTTCGCGTAATCGAGCAAAATAGCGCGATTATTCGCGAAAATAAATAAATTGCCATCGGTGTGGAGGAAAACAAAAGGGTAGAGATTGTTTTCGATGTCTGCGTCATTTGTTTGTACGAGGAACGGCAAACTGTAAACATTACTCGAAGCAGCACTCTTCGGATAAAACTCGTAGTTGAATTGCCGCCGGCCGCCGATGATGATCTGTCTTCCGTCAGGAAGAATATGGTTCGTGGCGTACCACCGGCGAACGGCCAATCCGTTCTCGTACTCTTTCCAATCGCAAGTTGCACATGGCTCGAAAATTCTCACGCGGCGCTCTCCGTTGCCGAAGCCGCCGGTTTGGACGAGACGACCGTTGGGGGCCACGGAGCCGGAGGAGCACCACACATCGGATTGGACGGTGAGCGGGCGGATGGTGTTGGCGAGGACGTTGTACTCGACAGCGTGTGCGGTGCAGTCCTTTCGAATGCAGTTGCCGTTGGGTAAGGAGATGTTGGAGTCGCCGAAGTCGGTTCGGTCGAATAAGACGACTCGGTCGTTGTGGAGGAGCTGCATGTGCATGGCGGAGACCCCGACATTTTGTTGCAGGAGCTGCCACTTGCCTCCGGCGGCGTGGGTCAACGAGACAAAAAGGACAACATGAGAAATTATGAGCAGAAGAAAGATTGAAGGAATGAGAGTTGGTGTTATGTGCTTCATTGTTTTGTTTTTGTGGGCTCTGATTGATGAAAACTCAGCATGTAGCCCGCTGTATTTAAAGGGCTTGGACGATGATGCTGGAAGATGAAGAAGAAGAAGAAAAGGGAGAGTGAGGGACCCACGTCGATGTAGGCGCGTGGGACCGACAGGGTGTCCGGCAAGAGAATACCACGTCGATGTTGATGTTTCTAGTTTATATTTCATTCTCCATCATAATACACATAAATAAAATATTGTATTAGATTATATATTTATCTTCTAGGCTAGATTATATATTTAGATTACACATAAATAAAGGTGATCCAAATATCTTAAACCTGAAATGAAATAAAAATACATATTCAAACTGATGCAAAATAACTGGGCGGGATACGCTAGACAAAAATTATTATGCCTAGCTCATTCTATGCCTGAGTTCGATACTTGCTAATGTATTTCCCAATTATGATCAGAGGTGTGCTGAAAGGCATATATGCATGAGTCTTCTGGACATCGAAAAAATATTTGATGTAGTTCCCCCCACTGGCTAATCCCTTTTGGAAAAGAAATAAAAAGTTCTAACTAATAATGTGAATGCTAATTTAAAAAAGAAAAAAAAAAAGGAGTTTATTGAAATTTTATTTTGGAAAATATTTCGTTAATAATTTTGTCTTTTTTATTAATTGACCAGCAGGTTTCAAGATATAATATTTGATTTGGTGTGGATTCCAGTTCTGCATTAACATTGTGAACATTATCGACAAAATAATGGCAGGGTTTTCAATCATAAGGTTTAGCAGTGAAGAGGATATATTTATGTGCTAACAATAATACGATAATATCAATATTATATTCAAGTAACTGTATGAAGCCCGAATCTGGTCAGAGTCCTCTAATAATATTAACCCTTCCCTTCATTATTTAATAGAACTATTTATTATTTAAATCATTATATCAAAATTATCTCCGTAAAAAAATCATAAAATTATATATGATTTAGTTATATATATACGTATCTATAGATATCAATTAAATAGACCGTTCACCATGGAAATCTTAATTCTTATTAAAATCGTTGATTTATTTAATATATCCATATGATTAAATGACATTTAATCTTGTTAATTTTTTGCGGGATGATCTTGTCATGATTATTTATAAAATGAGATGTTCAAATTGTAATATATGTATACCAACAATTTAGTAAATCGAAATAGTGATATAAGGAGGTACCACTAAAGTTGAATACAAATATTTTCTTCTTTTTTTTTTATGCGAAAAACTTTTACTTTGATCAAGTTTTTAGAGGTTTGTGAAGGTGAGGGTGGTAAGGAATGAGATTCTTAATTTATTTCTATTCATAGATTTTTTATTTATTTTTTGTTAAAAGATATATTCATATACTTGGATCGATCGTTAGACGTATGAGTGGATACGAATTCTTTAAAACTGTAAATCGATCCGCTTCAAACCATTATTTATCCAAAAATTTAGGTTTTACCAGATAAAAGTTAAGAACGGTTTGATAATCCAAACTACTCCGTTAGTGACGATTTTGATTTGAATTTTAATTTTAAAAATCTGTTAAATTCAAATCAGATCATTAAAAAATATAATAATTTTTATTAATTTTAAAACTCGTATTAATACAAATTAAAAATTTATTATCAACAATATGGCTCTTAAAAGAGGCAAACCCATCAACAATATGGCTATTTGCACATGCTAATTATCAGAAATAAGTCTCTAGCCGTATGCTCCTATTATTAATCCAAACCCAACATCAATAATGAAAAAAAAAAGTCTTTATGATCGAAAATTTTGGTGTTATTGCTATATATTTGTTACTGGAAAATATTAAAAAAATATTTTAAAATTAGAAGATGTATGATGCCACCAATTTCATATCTTTTTTTTTTTTTTATGTCTAGACAATTTCAAACCTTATCGATCAAAATCAAACTGTTAGTAATGGTTTAGATCGAAATAGTTTCATTTTCAATTTTAGAAAATTCAAACCGTATCGAATAAACGTTAATATTTTAGCAGTTTGAATTTGGATATTCTCAATATCCGTATCAAACCGCATTATATCCACATTATGAACGTATATATTTTGTTAAATTGATATGACATATTTATATATGAGTCGACACTCTCTTTCAATACGATCGATCCGAACATGTTGTATTTAATTAAGCAAGAAAAATAAATGAAAACCACCCATGAAAAATTGAAAATAAGTGAAAACCCACCATTTGGCATACATATAATTACTGCTGACATTAATGCCTATGTTTTTGTAAATCTAGGGGCCGGCAATAATACGTTCCTCAATCCCTGCCATTGCCAACGAAACTGAAGAATCCAATCATATCAATAATTACTTTTAGGAATTAGATTAGGCTTTCTGAAAAATTTCAGATTAGAAGTTTATTATTGGCAAAATTTAAGGGAAAATTTATGTGTGTGTTTTACAGATTGTAATTCCGATTTCCGTTATTTAAATTAAGTTTTAAGTAAGAGAGCGCATAGTCGTAAGTAATCACTATCTTTCTCATATTTTACCTGATAAAAAAAAATTAAATGAGACTTCATCTTAAAAGGGTTCTTACGCATTAACGAACAAAGCCTCAATCAATTTTTTAATATAAATAAAATAACCATGATCTATAAAGTCAAGAATCATATTCAATTAATTAATTACCTCATACTAGGGCTATCAATAAGTTATGTCGTGTCAAATTCGTATCGTATCATGAATTTTATTTTACTCAAATATATCAAATTCGAACTCGATCTGTTTAATAATCGTGTCAAGAATGTCCAACCTGAATCCGACCTGTTAATGACCCAGATAACCCGTGACCCGTATAACTCATTTAATAAACAGGCAGTACCCGAAACTCAATTAACCCATGAGCCGTTTGACCCGTTTAACCTGCTCAATATGTGTAATATATTTGAACTATAAGATTTAATAGGTATTTAAGTAGACAAATGAGTAGATATATGAGTTAGTAATGATATGTTTATTAAATGGATTAACATATAGGTCAGTATAAGGGTTAAGAGGTTAACCTGAAATCTACTCATTTATTAAATGAGTTAATAAGTTATTATACGGGTTAACAAGTTAACTCGAAATTCACCTATTTATTAAACGTGTCATGACAGATTTACCGGAAAATAACCCGAAATTTTAATCACATAGATTGACCAAAATAAATTTCATACGGATTTTAAGTCGTGTTAAAAATTATCCATTTTACCTTAGGCTTAACCTTATTAAAAATTATCAATAAATCCTATATCAAACAAATTACTTTAGGCTCAGGCTTTCTAGCAAACGGTGGTGACAAATGAGAAATTTAGATATGAATGAGAAATTTTCAAATTTTAAATATACTAAATTTCATATTTGAAGATTTATTTTATATTTTTTTTATCGGATACCATCTGATACTTTTGAAGAGTCGGAGACTTATAAGTACATTATTTATTTTATTACTTTTTGTTATTTTATTACTTTTTGTTATTTTATTACTTTATAGGTAAATTAATAATTACATGTATATTTTATTTTCTTGTAGGTAAATTAATAATTATCGGTAGTTTTTTCTTTATTTGAGAGATGTAAATATTGAATATGATATACTTATTATGATACAATTAAAATTTTCATGTGTAGGTATCTTATTTAGTAGACAATGTTGTTTAATTTAATTGTTAAGTCTAGAATCAAATTATGGTAGGTAAATAAAGGGAAAAATAAGGTATATGACACCCTAGAATGATGGAATTTTGTACGTTCAAGATATATATGATATGTAATGGCACTCTTGTAATTCTTTAAAAAACAACGGGCTAAAAATAATGATGTATTTTGACCAATAATAATAAAAAGTTATTTCTTATTTACTGTCTCTATTTACTATAGTATATTAACGTATAATTTGGACTCTAAAATATGACCTATTTATAATTACACCTTTTTTTTGAGAAAGTATAATAATGTATTAAACTCATTGAAAATTCATATAAAAATTAGCTAGCAATGCGTAAATATGGCCTTATTAAAATTTTCTCGGGACTTTCAACTATGATCAAAGAAAAAGAATATTGTGCACACAAAAATTATAAAATTCAAATGTGTTATAATAACAAAATCACAATTATATCAGGAGGTACAAACCTTCAAGCATATTTCTTGAACTAATAATTAAGGTTCATTCCTTTATACTCATCAATTTTTTGTCTTAATCTCAATGAGTTTGTTTTTTTTAATTTTTTTTTATGGTATACATATATATAATAAATAGAAAGTGTAAATTGAGGACATGTACATCATAGAAAATTAGAGAAAATGGTTGCTAGTATTCTTAAATTTTACACTAATTTAAGTTATTGTTCTTGAATTTTATTATCAGTAGTATACGTTTTTGAACTGTTTAAGTGCATAAGGATCGATAGTCGTTACATTAAAAATGATTTATATTAAAAAATACACATGATATGACAACTTTACTCTTATTTTTAACATAAATTATTAAAAAAAATCTAACAAAAATAATATATTTGCATGTTTAGAAATAATATATAAACGTATGCAAGTAATAATAAAATTTATAAATGTCCGTTAAAATTTGTATAAAATTAGAGGATAATAACAACAGTTTTCTCTAAAAAATTATATAAATAAATAGGCCGGCGATATATAATCAAAGGTATAATTATCAAATATGAGTAGTTGGGGGTTTGGAAATTCAAAGCTATATGCTTCTAATTCATCAAAATTGTTATAGTACGAAGTCCATTTTTTAGGTTTTCTGCTTGACTATATTTCGAAAGCTGCGTACAAGTTTTGTACTGATTAATTGTGGACAAAACTATTTCTGTACTCCATTAATGTCAATTTCTTTTAACGTAACAAAGACTTATTTCCTCAGTTTTACGTCTAATTTTGTTTTTAGAAAATAAAATATTGAATTATGCCTAAACCGACGACTAATTGCTTCCTCTTGTTTAAATATCTAACAGTGGATTAAGATAAGTACAGTCGACAATTGCTTCCTCTAATTAAATTTTCTAATGTAATTAGTAGTTTTATGACACCTTAATTCTAGCTAGAATACGATGAAAAATGACTTTGAAATCGCCTCATAATATCCTTATTATGTTTTAATCATGGCTGAAGATATCTGCAATATTCGTGGAATTTATATTGATATATCCGTATTTTGAAGTCTCGATATTAAAATAAAAGGAAAAAAATTCACGATATTTCTGTGAATATACCCGTATTTAAGGGTCTTGACATAAAAATATGGTAAAAAAAAATTTCTCCTCAATTTCCATAATATAAGTATTAGTCTTATATAAATATTATTAGATACTTAAAATTTTTCTAAATTTTCATTCAAAATTTTCAAGTTTTAAATTAAATTTCCAACATTTTTTTGTTGAGCGTGATTGATATTGATATCGATATTTTTATAAATTTAACTATCGATATCTTATTAAAAAATAATATTTTTATCATTGGTCTTAATTATCCATTTTGGCATCAAAAGCTTGATTATGAAGAAATTTAAATAATTTCCTTTTGAGCGTACATTATTATCATCAAATGCTAGCTGAAGATGCTATTGCTAGCTACAAAATTCTAGCTACAAAGTTAAGTCGGTGCTGACATGATGGCAAACTGTAAGGAAACAAATATAAGCCACCCAATTTTTAGGGCTATTCATTGTTGAGGTCGTTGAGGTCTGACACAACATCACTGTTTATTTAAGATTTTACAAACTTTTAAATTTTTATCTATTATTATAATTACTCAAACAATAAAATTAACCTTTTAAATTTTTAATCTCTATATCTTTCTAGTATTTTCTCCTTCATATTTTATGAAAACATTTCAATAATTCTTAAACTATGCTCCGATATCAAAGTGATACACCTGAACTAAAAACCAATAAAGATATAATAATTGGGGTTTACTAGCCGACACGTGCAGATTGGCCACGTACCCCTTTTTTTACTCCTCAGGATGTAGTATAGAAGAGAATAATGCAAGTTGTAGTTCTGACACTACAATTTCTTACACAAGTTGAGACCTTTCGTGTATTTTAATTTCCCGGATCATCATGCACATTGCTTTTTTAAATTCATGTTATGCTTTGTAACACCTAAACTCATGTTGATGGTTTGGTTTTAATTCAATATTTTTATTTCTTATTTTATTTTGTTCATTGTTTATCATTCATTATCAAATCGTTTTACTTGGTTTCGTCACGTGAGACCTTTCTTCACATGCCGGTTAACATACCTTTTACAAAATCTTTGTAAATTTCCGAGTCGACGTATGTCATTTCCCTTTTATATGTATTTTTTTTTTTCACTTGTTCATTTTAAGGAGCAATGTAATGACAATCCAACTTAAAACAAGATAGTTAAGAGCCATATTTTTTTCAAAAATACTTTTAAAACTTCAAATTTGAAAAATCTTTATCATCTAATATTAAAAAATTATGTAATCGCTTCGATTTTAGGGTTTAGTTATTGAATTTTTCGGACTCTGCCACTAATCCAAGAATTAAACTATAAGTCGTAAA
This sequence comes from Prinsepia uniflora, assembly GCA_032719365.1. NCBI lineage: Eukaryota > Viridiplantae > Streptophyta > Magnoliopsida > Rosales > Rosaceae > Prinsepia > Prinsepia uniflora. Next base: position 78,011,204 of record CM064868.1, on the reverse strand, counting down.
CTGACAAGATCCTTCTCGAAAACTCTAGACAATCCTAAGGAATCCTACTCCCGTCAGATAACAACTACTCAAAACGTTAAAAATAGCATAAAAAGATTGTATGATAACCACAAAACCATCTAACTGTTAGACAAGGGATAATTATACATTCATAGATTCGTTATATACTGAGCATAAGTTTATAACATGACTCAAAACAAAGGATTTTTATCCTAAGGGTCCACAGATACACCAAAATTTTGCTTATGCCCCCGCTCCTAAACAGGTCCCAATCTTCATGCCACTGCCTGAAGGGCAAGTAAAACCATAAAAACACGAGTAGATAAGAAAAACCTTTGAAAACATATTTTGAAAAACATATGCTTGTACCCTCCGTTTTATAAAACTATGCATGCATATTAAGCCATTGAAAACTCAATGAAAATATAATAAACTTTATAACCACAAAATACGTATACAATATTCATGAAGCAAATCGTAACACCAAACCATTTTAACAAACATACACACAAACTATCACAACAATAACATAAAATCTATCCATCCTCAATACTCAATATCAACCAGCATCTCAACTGCACTGTCCGTGGGCACACCATTCGGGAACTGGAGCTCAACTCGACGTCCGAGTCACTAGTTTTAGGAACTGGAGCTGTTCAACGTTTGAGATCACTAACCAACCAATATACATCTTTAGGAGGGTTATCCACAACAAACATCCCACGTCATCACAACATTTCACACATCACAAATATCGAGAAATCATGTACCATAACGCACAAGTCAAATCCACAATCATAACAATCTCACATCACAATTGTGTAAGGCCCGTGTCCTGTAGGGAACGGTGAACAATCCCACATTACTGCGAGGGGGAATGGTCTGAGAGAGGATGGTGGTGTGCCTTAAAGGTGTAGGTACACACCTATCTAGTACTAGGCCTTTTGGGAGCTCAAGTGGGACATGACAGAGGAGGGTCGGGTCCTGACAGAATGGTATCAGAGTCAGACCCCAACCAGGAAGTGTGCCAGCGAGGACGCTGGGCTCTAATGGGGGTGGATTGTAAGACCTGTGTCCTGTAGGGAACAGTGAACAATCCCACATTCCTGCGATGGGGGAATGGTCTGGGAGAGGATGGTGGTGTGCCTTAAAGGTGTAGGCACACACCTATCTAGCATGAGGCCTTTTGGGAGCTCAAATGGCTTTGGGGGGGATTGGAACCCCAAAGTTAAGCGAGTTGAGGCTGGTGCAATTCCATGATGGGTGACCCCCTGGGAAGTTGCACCGTGAGCTCCCGAAAACAAAACCTTGAGGGCGCAGGCTTGCCGTTGAGTATTGTTGTGGCCCAAAGAGGACAATATCGTGCTAGATGAGTCGGGACCTGATAGAGGAGGGTCGGGTCCTGACAGAATGGTATCAGAGTCAGACCCCGACCGGGAAGTGTACCAGCGATGTCAGGGCCCACCCCTAATCCCCCGGGATTAAGGGCTAAACCCCGCTCCCGTCTAACGTACGCATGACACGAGGGCTAAACAACCGCCTAACCTCCGTGTGACACGTAAGTCGGACAAGGGAGTTCCAGACCAACCACCTCAACAACCTCAAACTTCCCAGAGTACGCAGAGCCTACTGTGGATTGGGCATGTGATGTCTCCATCTCTCTCAACCGGCAGCCCGCACTGCAGCAACCTGGAGGGTATCGAAAACACGAAAAGACTGTGAGTGGACAAAAATAAAAGTCAAGTTCAAAACAGTTATCAGAAAACACATACATTTATACCCTCCGTTTTGAAAACCAATGCATGCATATCAATTTCATAACATAAAACCATGTACGAAAACCAAAGCACATTTTTCCTTTTTCCAAAACCCGGGCCTCAGCCCCAATATCACCGGAAGCCATTATAACCAATAAAAACCATTTCATCCGGGCTACTGCCCAAAACATCATCATCAAGTCTCAGTGAAAACCCAAAACACATTTAAAACCACATTCTCATTCATCGAACCTGCTGGATCTATCCGAGTTTTTAAACTCCCGAGTCTTTAAACTCAATCCAGGCCTTAATCATATCCGAGTCTTTAAACTCCCGAGTCTTTAAACTCAAGGCCTACGGGGGAAAATCAATATATCCGAGTCTTTAAACTCCCGAGTCTTTAAACTCAATCTGGCCGGTCCCCCGTCACATATATCCGGGTCTTTAAACCCAATATCCAGATCCAGAAAATCCAATCCAAAACCATTTAAAATCATTTTCCATTTCCATATCCAAACCCGAATCTGAAACCACTGGTCTGATGCCCTTCCGGCATCCATAACCGTCATTCCGAATCCAGACCCAGAACTCATTTCCTTCTCATTTTCCGGTCCGAGTCCGCAACCATCATTCCGTAAGCTAGCATCCGGAATAACCATTCCGAACCCAAACCCGAAATCCACTCCAAGTCCCGAATCGAACCCCGAATCGTCACCCGGAATTCCGATTCCGAAACCCGAAATCTCATTTCCGAAAACACCTTTGAATTGGGCCTCAAGCCCGAAAATACTTTTCAAAATCCTTTACTTTTCTTAAAATCCGACCGTTAAAACCAGGTTCAAATCACGATAGTTATCAAAACCTCGTAAAACGTGTAAACTGTCATTTTCCTCGAAAAACGTACAAAACCATAAACCAGTACAAACATAACTCACATCATAGAAGCGAGTATAGAAATCATATAAAAACATATATGCATGCATCAAGAGTTAATAAAACAAAGTTCACTCACAGACCATTTCAGCGTCGCCTCGATACGCGCGCATTTACGGCGTCCCCGGCCATTCGCTATCCTCGGCTTTCCCGAACCTGTCCAAATTCCATAACGGAGTTACTAACTACTTCACGCTACTCATACTAAAGCCCCATAATTTTCCCGAACTTTTAAGCGTACCTTACCCGGGACCCCAGACCTTCGACCTCGCGGAACTAACCTCAAACGACGTCCGATTAACCCGAAACTAATTCCAATAGACTCATCACAACACCTAGACCAAAAACCATGTTGACCATTTTCCCCAGAACTGCCGCACGCGCCTCCACGCGCCGCCCAAAGTGGCTGCGCGTGGGCCTCACGCGCCAGCTACAGTGTCACCCGCAACCTCGAGTGCACTGTGCTGAACCGGCCGCTGCAACTGGACTGGCGAGACCTGTTCTCCACCGTCCGGCCACCATTCTCCTCCCTCTCTGCACCATCCTCTTCGTCCAATCCTCCACAATCTATTCCCCTTACTCAGACGCCTCAACACAACCCCTATATCATCGTCCCTAACTCGAAGGAAGACCCGATCAATCCCCTGTTCTTCATCCCGGCCAACCAGCCGTTCCCCCGTCACGGCAACCACCGTAGACGGCTCCTAGGACATCACTGCGTCTCACCCAACTCCCCAAAACTCTCGACTCGTCCTCTAAACTCACGACTCACGGTTTGAACTTAACGGAAAAACAGAGTAACTGAACGGGGGTGAGGGATTACCTGCTGTCGATCGCCGCCGTGCACACCGTCGCACTCCCTGGAGTCCACAGAGCCATTCTAGTCTTCTCTCAGCCTGAATTAAGCCAACACACGGCACAGCCACCACCTCTGTCCCACAACTCTCTCTGTTTTCTCTGAAATTCAGACCTCACCACCAGCACTTATCCCCCACGATTTCACTCCCAAAACCCAATTACCAGCTATTCTTCTCGTCTCTGTCACTCTCACCATTCACCAAAACCTCACACCCTTACTGAATCGACCAAGAACCTCACCGCCTCACCTCTCTGTTTCTGTTCTTCCCAAAACCAAATGCACGGTTTAAATCCACCCAAAATGTGCCCGTGTCTATTTTAGACAATCCTAGAACCCTCTGGTGGCCATCCACGTGTCACCATCCACTCCAGTCTCTCACCAAATGGCTCCATCCCAGCCGTCCACCTGCCCTTCTCTCTGCACAATTCCCCAGGTGTAAAAGACCAAAATACCCTTCTGTTTAACTCAAAATTACGGTTTTGCCACTACCTTTCTAGACCCGTATCTCACACCTCGTAAGCCCGATGAATACGTGCCGCCTGTCATCGAACTCAGGACGACGAGATCTATCTAACCATCCTAGGTCAACATCTCAAAACCCGATTATACAAAAAGTCAACTATTCCCCCTATTTTACCCAAATTACGGTTATGCCCCCAACCTTCCGAACATCACAACTTCCTCCTCGGATGTCGGAATCAAGCATGCCATGACAGGACCCGTCCCAACTGGATGTCAAAAACCGTGCCCAGTCCTGCTCCCGTCTGACAAGTCAACTAAAGGTCCGAAACTCCCCTTCAGTGCTTGCCAGACAAGGGATGTTCGCGCGGATTTCTGCTGCTGTCACTGCCTCACGATCAGTCCCGAGCGTCGTACCACGGCCTGGAGGGTCACAAAACAGAAAAGGTGTGAGTGGACAAAAATGACTTCTTATAAAAACATATTTCAAAATACAATCTTACCCTCCAGTTTTCACAATCTTGCATGCATAACGTAAAACATGAGTGACCGATAAAATCAAAACATATTTTCCCATGGTCCATAAAACTCATGTTCACCAAATCAGTTTATGTTATAAAACATCAAATCCCGGCTCTCAGGCCAAAACATGTGAAAACATAATCACCTGGCCACAAGGACCAAAAACCCGTACTCAAAACCAGTACATCATCACAATCAATACCAATCAGCATTACTTACCAGTGCACAATAAATATATCAATCCAATCAATCCGCACTACTCACGAGTGCATAAAATATCACCAATCACATCTGCACTACTCACCAGTGCACAATCAATCAAACTGTACTACTCACAAGTGCTGCACTACGCGTAGGCCAATATCCAGTCACTCTCTCGGGAATAAACACCTCTGGGCTCAACCTCCTCGGGCTCAGTCACCTCTGGGCGAACACATCCCCAGGATCAGACACCTCCGAGTGGTACATCCAGGCTCAGTATCATCCGAGAAGCTGACTACCATAGGATCAACTCCCGATCCTACAATCACATCCCCCAAGCTCCGGTCGTCTGGGTAATCCCCCCAAGCACCGACCGTCTGGGAATATCACAATCACAATGAACACCATCCCGGGAATTACATCCCAAAACATTTCAATCAAATCTTAACTTCATACCAAGTCAAGGTCATTCTCAACTGGGTCTCAAGCCCAAAATACCTTTTACACATAAACCGTTAAAATCACATTTAAATCAATAGAATAATCCGGAAATCATCATTGACTCACCAACCAAGTCAAAACATCATTTTAGAAATCATTTAGACTCCGGGCCTAGCCCAAAACATCATTTGCACGTACCTCGTAAAACGTGCCCGAAAGACTGATTAAAATAATCATAAAATCACAAAAATCATTAATTTCATCAAATTCACAAGTGACTCCAAAACCGAGTCAAAATCACTATTCACTTGGGTTATCATGCCCAAAATATCATTATCACGCAAATCCATGCGTTGCAACCTCCGTTGCCATTTTCACGTAAATCCACGAAATTGACACTCGACTCATTCCCGAGTCACCACATCATTTTTCAATCCATGACTCAATAATCCGAGTCCAAACATTATTTTCAATCAATTTCAATCCCGGACTCATAAGCCAAGTCCAAACATCATTTTTACCAAATTTCGTAATTTCTCGAAAATCACCCAATAATAATAATATAATAATTATAAAACCGAGAAATTACCGGATTGAAACACAAATCATGCCCAAGCATATAAAATCATATAATAAGGCATTAGAAATCATATATGCATGCATCACGGTTAGAAAACAAAGTCCACTCACACACACCGTCCAAAACAGTCCGTTTCCGAGCTGCACGTTTTTCCGTAAAATCTGGAAATCACAACTCCTGTCCAAAATCATTATAGAGGGTTACTAACATCTCAAAATACATCATATAATTTTCCCCAATTTTTCCGGGATTTAAATACGTATTTTTAACGTAATACAAAACTTCGGATACGCGGAACATTATCGAATCAATATCCGATTTCCCCGAAATCAACGTCAAAATGTTCGTTACACTGAGAGGATCAAAAGTCATGTTGACCTCACCTTGAGACTAGGCTGGACGCGCCCCCACGCGCCGCCGTGAGTGGCTGCGCGTGAAATCCACGCGCCTGCTACAGTGTCCCCGTCCCAACCCGTTTGTCTGGTAAACGGGTCGTTTAACCCGCGAACAGACCCGGTTGGTCCTCTGTCAATTCCACACTGAATTCATCAATTGAACATTCATACAGCTTCGAATTAAGTTCAATTAACGATCTGTGGACTCAATTTCAAACAATCGTACCTATAACCCCACGATCACCGTTGATCATTCGAAGGTCCTCCGGCCATTGTTCATCATTCGAAGTCCTTCATTTTCAATCGATTTCTCTCAATTGATGCCACCAGCAGCTTCAGTGGATTCAGGTAAACTCTTTCCCCATCTCAATTGCATCAATTCATGGCTCAAACGCCACGACTCAAACTCGACATTTTCATGGTTACCCGACTCAGTTCAGAGCCAATTGGGCCTCGATTTCTTCCGTTCTTGATGTGGTTCGACTCGTACAGACCTCAGGAAGCTAATTCGAGCTTCAATTCCACTCCTCACGGCCCAATTCTTCCAATTCGATTTTTCCTCCCAAAAACTAAATTTTCGAATTTCCAGTTCCTAGCTCACTCTCAATCTCCCGTTTTTCCCAGACAATTCAATCTCAAAAATCTCTCAAGTTTCCCCTCAGAACCAGCAGTGGAAGGGAGCTGAATTCTCTCAATTTTGTTTCCCCCAATTTGCACGGTTTGAAGAACATGGATGATTAATGGAGGAAAGAAATATAATTAAACATAATTAATTAATATAACATCATAATTGTGTCTTCCCTAAAACATGGGATCTGGTTTCATGCCTGAATTTAAGGGATGAGTGACACTTGTCACTCATCCAAGTGTGTCCAGTCACCGGGTACTGTTCATATTAAAATATTATTTTATTCCCGGTTCGTTCGGTTAACCGAGCCCGATTCCGTGACCATAACTTCGTCGTCGAATCTCCGATTTCGGCATGCCGCCTGTCGTTGGATTCGCATCGATGAGACCTACGTAACGGTCCTTGGCCCTCGTCCATCGGACCTCCCGATCAAAAAGTCAACATTTGGCCCCTAATATGCCAAATTACCAAAATACCCCTCAACTTCCGAACATCATAACTTTCACCTCGAATGTCGGAATCGAACGTGCCACCTGTCTATGAACTCGTAACGTCCCGAACTACGTCACAGTCATCGGCCAAAGTCCATTTGACCGCCCGAACTAAAAATCAACATTTTGCCCACGCTAGGGGCAAAACGATCATTTTGCACGCTTCGTCCGATTTCACTCAACTAATCCCCGATTAGTCATTCTAATTCATAATTAATTAATATTCAATCCCGATGTTCGGGACGGGTCATTACATGCCACCTGCCTATGGATTCGTGACGTCCTAAACTATGTCCTGGTCACCGGTCAAAGTCCACTTGACCACCCGAACTAAAAATCAACTTTTTGCCCGAACTAGGGGCAAAATCGTCATTCTAAGCCAATGACCTTATCGGGACCAACTAACCACCGATTAGCCCTGCTATTCCCACCTTAATCACTCCACTAATCCCGGCTCTCGGGACGGGTTGTTACAAGCGAGGACGCTGGGCCCTAAAGGGGGTGGATTATAAGGCCCATGTCCTGTAGGGAACGGTGAACAATCGCACATTCTTGCGAGGGGGAATGGTCTGGGAGAGGATGGTGGTGTGCCTTAAAGGTGTAGGTACACACCTATCTAGTACTAGGCCTTTTGGGAGCTCAAGTGGCTTTGGGGGGGATTGGAACCCCAAAGTTAAGCGAGTTGAGGCTGGTGCAATTCCATGATGGGTGACCCCCTGGGAAGTTGCACCATGAGCTCCCGAAAACAAAACCTTGAGGGCGCAGGCTTGCCATTGAGTATTGTTGTGGCCCAAAGAGGACAATATCGTGCTAGATGAGTTGGGACCTGACAGAGCAGGGTCGGGTCCTGACAATTGTTTCCATCACAAATCTCGAGAAACACAACTTTAATCAACTTTACCCAAATCCACAATTTAAGTAAAATTCGGAAGCAAAGTATAAAAAATCTTTCATAAAATGTGCAATAAATCAATTTTCGTAAAATTGTCAAAAACATCACAGAATAATCGTTATAAACCAAATATCACCAAAATCATATAGGAAAGCCTTTAAAATACGTACATACGCATGCATGATATTTTAATAAAAATAAAAGTCCACTCACAATGCGAATTCGCCAATTATTCCTGTTCCGGATGTTCCTCGCTAACTCAGGGGGTTATGTCTCCTGTCCAAAAATCATAATACTAGGTTACTAATGTCCCAAGAACCCTCAAGTAACCTCCTAGTACGAACCCTAACTCCCAGGAATTTAACATTAAATACACACTTCAGACACCCAAAATGACACGACCCATCCCAATCCCCCCGGGATTACCACGGGATGTGACGTGCTCCCGTCTGACACGAAGTGTCAGACAAGGGATAACCCAACGCCACTGCCCCTACGGGCATCCAGAGTGCGCCAGGATCGATGGAGGAGGCATGCAATGTCCCGGTCCCCTGCTGCAGTCGCATCCGCGCTCAACCTGAAGGGCATTAAAAACCAAAAGCTGTGAGTGGACGAAAATAAACAAGTTCGTAAAATACATTTTATAAGACATTTATGCCCCTCAGTAAAAATATATGCATTCATCAAAAACTAATAATCAAATATTTATTTGAAATAACCCTTAGGGCCTTAGCCCGGAAACCGCAAACATAGTTTCAATCCAAGAATCAATCCAAAAGTTATTTCATAAATCCAGTGGCACATGTTTATGACTTTACCATCTCCGGCATCCCAGATGCCTAGCGTCCCAGACGCTTGACGTCCCAGACGTCATATCTCACGGTATCATAGCGACGCGTGCTGCCCGGAGTCTCACCGGGTCCATATCTCTGACATCCCAGATGTCTGACGTCCCAGACGTCTAATCATAGCAATCCTGCTCCTGAGTCACTATACGGTCCGGTCGCTCCGTACAATGACCCCTCGCAGGCAATGCACCGTGACTTCCCCAGTGTCCCAGACACCTGGAGGAGACCAATATATATCCTCGTATTGAGATGGTTTTATGGAACACATTTTATTATTCATTTCCGAAATATCACAAGGGCCTTGCCCCGAATTTCCATAAAACCGTCATAAGTCCAATTAGTTGATTATTAAATCCGAAATCATTTATTCAATTCCATTTTAGGGTCCCTGACCCGAAATCACATATATAAATTAACTGGGCCCTGGCCCGATTCCTTAAATCAACTGGGCCCCTAGCCCGAATTTACTTATCAAATCCGTAACTGTTTCATAAAATCATATCCGAACCACAATTATGGAAATCAGTGCAAATCCAGAAAATCTCGATTTACGCGCAAACCCGTAAATCGCCTCGAAATGCGTGAAATCATATAAATTCACCGATATCCAAATCAAAGCATATAAAACACTTATAACAATCATGAAACAGTTATGAATGCATAGAATTTATCAAAACCAATGTCCACTCACAGACCGTTTAACCGTGCGCCTCGATAGCGTGCCACCGGCCTTCCCGGGCCTCGTTACTAACACCGGGACTCCCGAACCTGTTCAAATCACATTAGAGGGTTACTAACCTCCCCAACAACATCCTATTCAAGTCCCGTAATTTTCCCGAATTTTTAAGTATTTTTAAACCAGACTTAAAACCTTCGGACATCCCGAACAACATCCGAACGGGATCCGAATGAGACGGAACTAACGCTAAAATGTTCGTTATAATGTATAGGATAAAATTCGTGTTGACCGTACCTCGAGATTTGTGCCCACGCGCCGTCACGCGCCGCCGTGAGTGGCTGCGCGTGAAACCCACGCGCCGGCTACAGTAACGGTGAACAGTCGTCTTCCTCGCCCGTTTCCCTGCAATACGGGTCTGCAACCCGTGAGTTCAACCCGGTTAAATAGTTATCAATTCGACCTCGATTTCATCTGATTTTGATCCTAAAATTATCATTAACCATCCAATTAGAGTTCCATGTCCTCGATTCAACATAACCGTCCCGAAATCAGACCTACATGTCAGGACCCACCCCGGTCTCACCCCGAAACCCGAGGTAAATCCCGCTCCCGTCTGACTCCCCGACACAACACCCAAGTAAAACTCACTCAAACCCAGTCAGACGTAGGAGTAATCAAACAAAATATCCCAAAGTTATCGATTACAGAGCATAGTACGGAACTACAAGGGAAATAAAAAGAACGATAAATTACACGCACACGGAAGACTTTAAACTATTCCGGGATCCCTCACGTCATTTCTATGCCTCGGACTCTGCCTCGACGTCAAGACCCCGCACTAACTCCACAACCTGGAGGGCAAGTTAAAACAGAAGATGTGAGTAGACCATAATAACAGAAAGGTTTCTAAAACCATTTATCAAAAACCGAGTTTAACCCTCCGTTTTGAAAACTACATGCATAACCACCAGTTGTTAACACAGTTATAAATCAATGTTCACAAAACAACACAAAACATCATAAGAAACAGGAACTGTCAGGACCCACCCCGGTTTCACCCCGAAACCCGAGGTCAATCCCGCTCCCGTCTGACTCCCCGACACAACACCTAAGTAGAACTCACTCAATCCCAGTCAGACGCAGGAGTAATTAGACAACATATCCCAAAGTTATCGTTTACAGAGTATAGTACGAAAATACAAGGAACTAAAAGTCGATAAATACACGCACACGGAAGACTTTAAACTACTCCGGGACCCCTCACGTGACTTCTATGCCTCGGCCACTGCCTCGACGTCAAGACCCCGCACTAGCTCCACAACCTGGAGGGCAATTTAAAACAGAAGATGTGAGTGGACCATAAGAACAGAAAGGTTTCTAAAACCATTTATCAAAAAGCCGAGTTTAACCCTCCGTTTTGAAAACTACATGCATAACCACCAGTTGTTAACACAGTTATAAATCAAGTCTTATAAAACATCATAAGAAACAGAAACACTATAAAACAGGTATGGAAATCATGGCATGAGTATCAAAACCCGTATCATAAACCATAAAGCTCAAATCATCATTTCCCGATCAAACCTGTTGGACCTATCCGAGTCTTTAAACTCCCGAGTCTTTAAACTCAATCCAGGCCTTAATCATATCCGAGTCTTTAAACTCAAGGCCTACGGGGGAAAATCAATATATCCGAGTCTTTAAACTCCCGAGTCTTTAAACTCAAACCGGGTCTTTAAACCCAATCCGGCCGGTCCCCCGTCACATATATCCGGGTCTTTAAACCCAATATCCAGATCCAGCAAATCCAATCCCAAATCATTTGAAAATCATTTACCAATCCACATCCAAACCCGAATCCGAAATCACTGGTCCGATGCCCTTCCGGCATCCAGAACCGTCATTCCGAACCCAAATCCGGAAATCCCACGTTTCAACTTTAAAACCAAATTTCGCTTTCCGAAATCCGATTCTAAATTCGAAAACCTTGATTATCAAAATCATATTCCAAAATTCATTTATAATCATTAGAAATCACTTATCAATTGAAATCCCAAAACTAAAGCATCAATTTCAGAAACCAACCACTTTCTCGTAAAACGTGCTAAAAACCGGACTTCCTCGAAAAGCGTGCAATAATGTAAAACCAACCAAAACATACTCGATAAATATAGAATGATGATTGAAACCATAAAACAATTATAGAAAACAGTTATGCATGCTCGAGTTTAGAGAAGGGGTCCACTCACAGTACTGAGCCCTACTCGCGTCCCGAACGTCCAGCCCGTTCCTCGGCTTCCTCGGGAAATCCCGATCCTGTCAATCACCGTCAAATTACGTCACTAATACATCTACGAAGCAACTACCTAATTTTCCTTAAAATTCCCCGAACCAAAGATTTAAAACCCGGGACCCTAAACATTCACCCTCGCGGAACCAAACTCAAACGACTTCCGATTGACTCGAAACCAACTCCATTGAACTCACCACAACTCCTAGACCAAAAGTCATGTTGATCGCTTCTCCATACGCCGCCGCACGCGCCCCCACGCGCCGCACAAAGTGGCTGCGCGTGGCCCTCACGCGCCAGCTACAGTGTCACCCCCAACCTCGAGTGCACTGTGCTGAACCGGCCGCTGCAACTGGACCGGCGAGAGGTATTCTCTGCCGTCCGGCCACCAATTCACTCCCTCTCTTCTCCTACAGCTTCGTCCAGACACCACGAATCCATCCCTCAACTCCTCTAACCTCGACACAGTCCCGTCATCGTCGATTCAAGCTCGAACCAGACGGCCATCAAACCCCTGTTTCACGATCCATCTGCTCTGGTCACCTCCCGTCACGGTGGCGACACCAGACGATCCCTAAGGCTTTACTGAACCTAGACCTAACCTCTGTTACCCTCGACTCACCCCCAAACTCGTGGACTCACCGTTTGAATTTCACGGCCAAACAGAGCACCAAAGTGCTCATCTTTGCCTGAGCCCCGCCGTGTACGCCCCCGTCACGGCGACCATCCTAGTCGACACCTAGGACCCTCCTGAACATAACCCTGACCTTCAATTCCCTCGACTCTCAGCCAAACCTCACGACTTTCCAAATGAAATTGCACGGGAAACCAGAGCAAGGAAGTTTACCTTTCGATTGCAGCTCCGCCGTGCGCACCGCCGCCTACCACGGTGCTCGCTGGACTCCTTGCAACCTCCTCAGCCTCCCCTCGCCTTGGTTTGCCTCACCTCACGGCGTAGCCACCACCTCGAACTCTCAGGCTCCCTGTTTCCCCTAAACTTCTCCGCACATCCACCGTGCCGCCGTGCACGATTGCCCTACCAAAACCCGATCAGCAACTCACTCCTACCTCCCTGTCACTCTCACAACTCAACCTTCACTCACCCTTGCACCCAGATCGATCAATTGATCTCAATCTCTCACCCTCTGTTCTCTGTTCTTTGAACACACACCAACACGAACAACACGGATGCACCCAATTAATTAGGACCGTGAACACACAGGATTGCACCAGAAGCCTCAACACACATGCCACATGTCACCATCCACTCAATCCTGATCCCACTTGGTTAAACCCCAGCCGTCCATCTCCTTTCTCTCTGCACAAATCCCCAGAAACCAAAAGACCAAAATACCCTCCTGTTTTACTCATTTTTACGGTTTTACCAAAACTTCCTAGACCCGTAACTCTCGCCTCGTAAGTCCGATGAATGCGTGCCGCCTGTCATCGAACTCAGGACGTCGAAAGCTACCTAACCATCCTAGGTCAACCTACCAAAACTCGATTACTCAAAAAGTCAACTATTCCCCCTATTTTACCAAAATTACGATAATGCCCTCGACTTTCCGAACATCACAACTTCCTCCACGGATGTCGGAATCAAGCGTGCCACCTGCCTATGGATTCGTGACGTCCTAAACTACGTCCTGGTCACTGGTCAACCCCTATTGACCACCCGAACTAAAAGTTAACTATTTTGCCCAAACCAGGGGCAAAATCGCCATTCTACACCAAAGACCTTATCTAACCACGGATTAACCTTACTAATCACACCTTAGTTGGTCTACTAAGTCCGGTTCTCGGGACGGGTTGTTACAGGAACACTATAAAACAGTTATGGAAAACATGGCATGAGTATCAAAACCCGAAGTATAAACCATAAAACTCAAATCATCATTTCCCGATCAAACCTGCTGGACCTATCCGAGTCTTTAAACTCAATCCAGGCCTTAATCATATCCGAGTCTTTAAACTCAAGGCCTACGGGGGAAATCAATATATCCGAGTCTTTAAACTCCCGAGTCTTTAAACTCAATCCGGGTCTTTAAACCCAAACCGACCGGTCCCCCGTCACATATATCCGGGTCTTTAAACCCAATATCCAGATCCAGCAAATCCAATCCCAAAATCATTTGAAAACCATTTACCAATCCACATCCAAACCCGAATTCGAAATCACTGGTTCGATACCCTTCCGGCATCCAGAACCGTCATTCCGAATCCAAATCCGGAATCCACTTTCCAACTTGGAAACCGTCCCTTTTTCTGAAATCCGTTTCTAAAACCGAAAACCTTTAATCATCGAAATCATGTTCCAAAATCCCTTTATACTCATTAGAACTTCTTTATCATTTAAAATCCCAAAACCATAGCATTGTATTCAGAAACCAAACATTTCTCGTAAAACGTGCTAAAAATCGTCTTTTCTCAAAAAACGTGCAACAATGTAAAACCAACCAAAACATATTCAAAAATGATTAAATCCATAAAACAACGATAGAAAACAGTTATGCATGCTCGAGTTTAGAGAAGGGTTCCACTCACAGTACTGAGCCCTACTCGTGTCCCGAACGTCCAGCACGTTCCTCGGCTTCCTCGGGAAATTCCAATCCTGTTCACAATCACCAAAGTACGTCACTAACACGTTCACGAAAGTTCACCTAAATTCCCTTAAAATTCCCCGAATCCTAAACGTAATAACCCGGGACCCTAAACCTTCACCCTTGCCGAACTAAACTCAAACGACGTCCGACTGACTCGAAACCAACTCCATTGAACTCACCATAACTCCTAGACCAAAAACCATGTTGGCTTTTTTCCCCATCGTCGTCGCACGAGCCCCCACGCGCCGCCCAAAGTGGCTGCGCGTGGCCCTCACGCGCCTGCTACAGTGCATCGGCTACCTCGAGCCAACCCGGTTCGCCACAGTCACCTGCAACTCAGACCGGCGTCAGCGGTTCACCGCCGTGCCTGCACGGTTTCTCTCCCTTTCTTCACCAACAGCATCGTCCAGACCAACTATAAAGATTCCCCAACTCCGTTCACCTCGACACTGTCCTTAGCCCGTCGACTGAACTCGAAACCAGACAGCCCAAAACTCCCCTGCTTCATGATCCAGCCACCCAGTTCACCTCCCTTCACGGTGGCTTCACCAAACTCTTCCCTGGACCTTACTGAACCTAAACCAACCCTCCTAGACCTTCGACTCAGCCCCAATCGTCACGACTTGCCGTTCGAACATCACGGCAAAACAGAGCACCAGAGTGCCTGCTGTCGTCTGAGCTCCGCCGTGTACACCCCCGTCACGGCGACCATCCTAGTTGACGCCTAGGACTCTCCTGAACCTCGCCCTGACCTCCAATTCCCTCGATGCTCACCCTAGATCCACGACTTTCACGTTGAACCTCAACGGGAAAACAGAGTACCGAAATGGGGACGAGGAAATTACCTGCCTCCTGTCGCCGTCGTGGGCTCCGCCGCGAGGTAGTGGCTCCTCCTGTCTTCCTCCGTCCTCTGAGCACTTCCCTTGACCTCGAGTGATCGAGTACGGCTGCACCACCACCCACTTCTCTGTTTTTCTCCCTGAGTTCCTCCTTGGTTCCCGTGGCTCACACCTCACACACACACACCCGCTGCACCTCTCAACCACCTCACCAGCTTCCTCTCACTCTCCCGTCCCTCACTCTCTCACCAGGACTCCTCAATAGCCACGATCACCCTTCCAATTCTCTCAATTTCCTCCCTATGTTTCTCTCTGGTTGAAGAACACACACACACGATCACACACGGTTGCACCCCAATTAATTGGGCCGTGAATGCACAGGATTCCACCAGAATCCTTTACACACATGCCACATGTCACAATCCACTCCACACACTCCCACATGGCCCAATCCCAGCCGTCCATTCCTTTCCTCTGTGCACAAATCCCAATGTGCCACAAAGACCAAAATACCCTTCTTTTTAACTCATTTTTACGGTTTTTCCACTACCCTTCTAGACCCATATCTCACACCTCGTAAGTCCGACGAATACATGCCGCCTGTCATCGAACTCAAGACGACAAGAACTATCTAACCATCTTAGGTTAACGTACCAAAACCCGTTTCTACAAAAAGTCAACTATTCCCCCTAATTTACTCAAATTACGGTTATGCCCTCAACCTTCCGAACATCACAACTTCCTCCTCGGATGCCGGAATCGGGCGTGCCACCTGCCTAAGGATTCGTGACGTCCTAAACTACGTCCCGGTCACTGGTCAAAGTTCATCCGACCACCCGAACTAAAAGTCAACGTTTTTGTCCGAACCAGGGGCAAAATCGTCATTCTAGGCTCAAGGACCTATCGGGACCAACTAACCACCGATTAGCCTTACTAATTCCACCTTAATCACTCTACTAATCCCGGCTCTCGGGACGAGTTGTTACACTACGAGCCGTGATCACCCAAACGGGTCGATCACCCAAACTCTGTGTTTTCTCAATCAAACTCAAATTAACTTAACAGTAAGGATTCTAGGCCTAAAAGGAACTGAAATACAAGATCAATTGGACACGACATTACCTGGAAGTGATCGTCCACAGTCCCTGCACAACTCTGAAACAGGAACCTCAGTTCCAATCCAACCTGCGTCAGTTTTCCTTCGAAGTTGATGGGGTTCAGTTCCAATTCCTCCCAGAAGCCTCAAGCCGTCCTTGGTTTGGTCCAATTCATCTCAGAAATTAAACTGAGAATTTTCCCTCCATTTTCCATTTTCACGGTTCCAGAATCCTTCAAGTCTCCTCAGCCCGTTTTCTCTCCAAAATCATTCACTCAGCTCACTCTCAGTCCCTATAATCAAACAGCCCGTGGAAAAAAAACCACTCAGTGCCTCTGTGAATTTTCCCCCACAACTGACCCAAAATTGGAACAAAACGGTTGCCCGTGCTCTGAGTTTCTCCCAGTCCAGAGCATGTCAAGCTCCCACTCAGCCTCCAACACGGTTAAACAACTCCCCCCAATGTCACTAACACAATTAAACAATCCCTTGGACTGATAACAAGCTTAAAAAATTTCATCACTCTGTTCCACGGCTCCCCACTCACGGTTGTTTCAAATGCAACAGCCAAAATTACCGTTTTGCCCTCCAATTGACAAATTACCAAAATGCCCTTCCACTTCCGTGACCCGCCACTCGGTCACCCGATGTCCGTTTTCAGTGTGTCGCCTGTCGTTGTACTCAGGGCATCGAGACCTACCTAACGGTCCTTGGCCCTCGGCCATCGGACCTCCCGATCAAAAAGTGAACATTTTCCCCTATTTCGTCCAAATTACGGAAATGCCCCTGGACTTCCGAACGTCATAACTTTCGCCACGAACGTCGGAATCGAACGTGCCGCCTGTCTATGAACTCGTGACGTCCCAAACTACGTCACGGTCATTGGTCAAAGTCCATTTGACCGTCCGAACTAAAAGTCAACGTTTTGCCCACGACTAGGGGCAAAACGGTCCTTTTGCACCGTTCGTCCAAGTTCGCCCAACTAATCACCGATTAACCCTGCTAATCATGATTAGTCAGTAATCAAATTCCGAATTCCGGGACGGGTCGTTACACAAAATTACCACGAGATGGTGTGTGATTGCCTCGAAACATGCGCTAAAATGTTTGTAACATTGAAAAACATGTCTGCTGCATCTTGAGACATGCTGACACGTGTCCCCACGCACCAGCACTATTCACTCATTTTTCTCACCCGTTTTTCTAGTTTTTGGGTTTCCTGCTCGCCATACTCGATCTTAAAACCCTTAATTCTCAGCCTTTTCCAATATTGTTTCATCCAATCTTCTCTAAATCAGCCCATGAAGGGATCCATGAACCAAAACCAAGAACTTACCTAAAAATCACATCCAAAGTCCTCCCCTTTCTCAGCCGTTTGTCACCCTCACTATCTGGGTGATTTAGCGTCCAAACCTTGAGTCAGTTGTTTACAAAGCTTGTAGGAACTCGTAGGGAAGGTCTGTACACTCGTTTTCAAGGGTCTAGGTCGAAACTTCGAGATACGATCAAACTCCAAATTTTCTTTCCTTTTCGTATTTCTATTTTCTCTCTCTATCTCTCTCTCGGGCCTGAGTTTTTCCCTTCTTCTCTATTTTTCTTCCTCCCTTTGTCCCCTTAGCCTTCTCTCTTCTCTAACAAGACCTGTCCCCGATTTTCGTAAAAATCATATCGGTCATACTCTTGTTTGACAAATCTTGTCAAACAATGAATTTCACCAGTTTTAATCGTATTCAAACTTAGTAATTTAACCAAAATAAATATGTCCTTGCGGGGTCACCGCCCACATCCAACCCACTGACCCCAACAAGTAGGGAACGTTTCTAATTTGACTCATTTCCTTAATAATTGTGAAATTAAATGTAGACATATATCTATGTCCATAACAACCTTGAACAAAAACCATATGACCACATTCAAACATTTATTAAGTAGTTTATTAACACTCAAAATAACTATAGTGCATAATCTAATTTTAACATGTGTATTCTCCTTAATTCCACCTTTGAAGACTCAATAAGTGTCCATAGTAAAGTTTATTCCACTAACAAATTATCAATCATTTAATAAAGGTTTGCACATAAATTATATTATCAATTTGTAAATAAATATGTACCAATGTAAGCAATCTAATTTTAATGGAATCATCCACATAAAACCCCAAGCCTTCATTGTCACTTGATCAAAAGGTTTCTTTAATCAATTCGTTATATTATAGGGACTAATTAGAAAGATACAAGAAAAATAAGATTAATAACCTTTTTAAACTTTGAACAAGCATAACTTCTTCATAGGATGTCCAATTGATTTCATTCTTGAACTATTGAACTCATAAGACATAAAGGAACATTTTTCTTTCTGATCGTTTTTCCAGATTCCGACTGAGACGCCTGCAAGCGCTGGGAGAAGTCAGAGACTGCCTTTGCGCACGGGCCTTACACGCCTGCACAGAGGTCGTCCCTGACCTCCTGTGGGTCCTGTAATATGAGTCGCCTAACCCGGCAACCCGACCTGGCCATAACATCTTCATTTCTTGCTCTTTTTCAACAATTCCACGTTCAATATACTCGTAATACATCATAGAAGAGATCTGTAATCTTAGAACAACAAGAACATACCTGAATCGTGTTATCCAATAATCATAGCCTTTCGGCCATGAAGTATAGAGGCTGCTCTGCCATTTTCTATGACCACCTCTGCTTATTTTCATCCCCAAAAGGTCGTAAGACCTCCAGGAATAACATGGAATTTTGTTTTATGGGATTCCTGGCCCATAACTGAAATCTGGAAAATGGAACCTCACGGGTTCTTCATTTCCTGCACTATTTCTCTCCCCCTTTCTTCCCAAATTTCACCAATTTCTTCCTCCTTCCCTATGTTCTTATTTTCTTGTTCTCCTAGTCTCTCTATCTCTCGTGGACCTCGTGGTGGTAGCCTTGTTCTTTTTTTTTTTCTTCCTTCGGCTACCACTTGTCGATCTTTCCAAGCCAACATATATATATATATATATATATATATATATATATTTGAATAAGTCGGTGGAGGGAAAAATGAAGAATAATGAGAAGGGTTCTAGAACATCCTAGACCCTTGCAAGATTACAAAAATGCCCTCAACACACACACACACACACACACACACACACACACACACACACACACACACACACTCACACTTAATATATCCACATGCTCACACATACATGCCCAAGTCGGTTGCACACCCCCATATGTGATAAGTGGACACTTGTCACTATGTCAAGCCATCCATAAGAAAAATCCTCCAAAAAATTACTAAAATGCCCTTATACCATTTAAACCCAATCTGAGTTCGTTCGACCCCCGTTTTCGGCATGCCGCCAAACGACGTACTCAGGCGACTGAAACCTTCACAACGACTTTTACGAAATATCCAAAAACTATTTCAGTCAAAAAGTCTACCATTGACTATTTAAGAGCAAAATGGTGATTTCATTTAAATCTTCCCCAATGTACGTTTTCGAAGGTTCAGGTTGTCACACAAACTCTTCCACCATCATCCCTACCTAAATACCCTCCACCTCCACCTCTATTTTTTTTTTTATATCCTATCTTTAAACTCCATACAATATAGATTTCATTTTTAGTTTGAATGAAAAAGAAAAAGTTGATTATAAGATGGAAATTTAATTATAAAATATAGGGGTTGAAATCCTAATTCTGTATTGAACAAGAAGATGAGATAAACATACATAGTTAAAAAATAAAGGACGAACTTACGACTAAAAAATTGTCATATATATCCTAACTTTTAATTAAAGTAAAATATTATCAATGGTTAATGCAATTTATCCTAATTTTTTCTTTTATTTTTAAAACAAATCAAACATTAGTTTACATTTTAAGTTATATAACACTAATTCTCAACATTATCTCCCTACTTTCCAACATATATATATATATATATATATATATATTATCTAACACTAGACTCTTGGTACCTACTAACGTGAATGCTATTTTTTTTAATAAAATAAAAAATAAATTTTAAATTTTAAATAAAAAGAAGAGTATTAACTACTTAATTAACTAATTTTTTTTTTAAGTAACTATCCTTTTCTTTTTCCCCAACTCTTTCAATTAACTAATTATTATTTTTTTAATTAAAAATGTAATATTCAATTTTACCATTATATCTTTAATACTTCAATAATTTAGAGGGTATTTTTATTCCCAAAAAAAATCAATAAAATCTTTTGAGCATCCTAATTTTATAATAATAGAGATTCTATTCAATGAATAATACAATTACATTCGTATAATCGACGTGGCTATTTTTAATATTATCAACCCCGAATTGCTGGGACATGCAAATTTAAAAGCTGCACGTCTAGGACATCTGATATTTTATAATAATGTTCGACATAAAATGACATTCTCTTTCCCTTCATGAATTTGAATATTCTTTAATTTAATAAGTCCCGTTGAAGTTTCCTCTCTTACCTCCCTTTATTTATTTTTTATTTTTATTTTTGCTAATCATAATATATAGTTTATTGTTGTAGTTGTTTTGTTACAATCATATTTTATTACGAATATTATTATTTTTGGGTATATGCGTCGTACAATAAACTAGTCATATTATAATTAAAGAACAATATTTTTGTCTTCATTTTATTCTTTTCATTTGGCAATTTTTTGTCAAGCATGGTCATAATTGAAATTAATCATCTCTTAAATCATTTATTTAAAATCATTCTAGACACATTTACTTTCTAGAAATAGGGATATTGAGTAATGGAAGAAGTAGATAATTATAGTAATGGGAAAAATAGGCAATCTGAATATATAATGGATAATCAGAATAATAGATAATTATAAAATGAACTTCTTCATTTTTTTTGAAAGAGTATATTTTTTGAAAAATAAATAAATTATCTTTTTTTTGTTTGATAAATCAAAATATATTAAAGGAAAACAACAAAAGCCATAGAACAAGCTGAAATGGCCAACAACTGAGAAGCCAATATTCCAATTCATGGCTATGAAAGAATTAGTCCTAGTGGGAGGAAAATTTAAGGAGCAGAGATAGTCTTTAATCATGTTAGAAATAGAAAAGCAACACAACTGAGGGACTACTACGACACCTCGCAAACAACTGAGCATTCCGCTCCTTCCAAATAACTAGACACAACAACCAAAGATAATTGTGCGCGCACGACCACAGCATATCACGCCAAGAACGCGCTAACAACGCAATAAGGGAACTCCAACGAAGTTGCAACCAGGAAACACCACATGCATAGGGTAAGTTTAAATTAATTATGGTTGAACTTTGTAAAAATTGTGAAAATTGTAGGACAATTTTGGTAGATAAAAAATTAAAATAAGTAATAGTAATCATTAACTCCTCCAATAATTAATCCCATTACTCATTTTAGGATAATTATATCATTTTCATGTAGGGTGTACCTGGTAAAAAAGTAAGATTTCACAAGTAAACTCAAAATTACTCTGTAATAAGAATCATTTTTTTTTATTTGATTCTCATTACCTCTCAATAAACGCCCCCTAATGAATCTCCACAATAATCATAATTATTAACAAAATCGATTATCGAAAATAATATTCTCCATAAATAAGAAGCAAATATTTTTTATAATTAAATATAAAATTCAACAGTAATTATAGCTCGTCGCCATTTTCGTGAGTAGAATATGAGACCCCTACCTCTAAAGTAGACGATATATACATGATTTTAATTAGTAATTAATTAATTAATCAGCCAAAGGATTAATTCATGAACCTGAGCTAGCTAGGCAAGAATATTAGACGCCATGCCTGCCTGCTTCTGAAGTCGGTACCAGAATTCTACTTGCTATAGTCAAACCCTTCATTTATTCATGAACCTAGAATCACCAGAAGCAATAAACTATTTTTGCTTTCCCAGCAGGAGACAAAACACATAAGCCGTCGGCTTTGAGATTATAATATGTAGGATAAATTACACTTTACTATTTTATAATTTATATCTTATAATATATTTATACTTAAGTTTTCAAATGTTACAATTTTCACTCTAAACTCTTCAAATCGTTATATTTTGACCCCTTTGTTAAATTTTTTGTCAAATCTAAAATGAGACCTACAATTTTAAATAATAAAATATTAATTTAAATTTATAAAAATTATTTATTTTGAAAAAAAATCCAAAAAATTTACTTACATCTAATAAAAATAAGAAAAATAAAAAAATGTAAAAGAATTAGAATTTAAAAAAAAATTATTTATGTATGAAAGTAATTTGTCTCTCAATAAATAATCTTTTTAATTTTTTTTTTGTGAAATAAGGCCTTATTAAAAAATAAATAAAGATGATGAAAATAGACAAACTACTTTCGTATTTAACTATTTTTTTTAGATTTTTTATTTAATTTTGTACATTTGTAAATTTTTTTAATGTTTATTATCTTAAATTATTATTATTTTTTGGATTTTTTTAAAAAAAAAATTTAATCAATTTAAATTAATATTTTATTATTTAAAATCATGAGTCCCATATTTGATAAAAAAAATTAACAAAGGGGTCAAAATGTAATAATTTGAAGATTTTTGGGGTGGAAATTATAACATTTGAAAAATTAGGTATGAATATGTTATTATGTATAAACCACAAGATAATAAAGTGTAATTTACCCTAATATATAATTATATAAACTTGTTTTTTTAGTAAAATCAATATATATATATATATATATATATATACACACACATACACACACTTCAAGATGTGGTATATTGTCAAACTAATATTTTCAGAGGAAAATTTTATTGGTGCCTAGTCGGTAGCTAGCGAGTTTCGAACTTGTTGGGAATACTTTGTTACTAGGACAAGACTCCCTTTGGTTGTTGGAACACCCATGGACGAAAATACTAAGCGGGATTAAGCCCTCCCTTTGGTTATTGGAACACTCATGGACGAAAATATATGCAATATTCGTAAAATTTCAGTTGACATATCCGTACTTTGAGATCTCGATATCAATATATGAGGAGAATAAATATCCACGATATTTCGGTGAATATGCGCATATTTAAAGGTTTTAACATAAAAAATAGGAACGAAAGAAAAATCTTCTCTCAGTTTCCATGATATAAGTATTAATCTTATATAAACATTACTGGACGCTTGAAGTTTTTCTAAAACTTTTATTCAAAATTTTCAAGTATTATGCTTAATTTCCAATATTTTGTTTGTTGAATGTAAATGATATGGATATCTAAATCAATTTTTCCATAAATTAGTGCCTAATTGGTACCGAGTTCCGAATTTTTGGGAGCACATTGTGCTAAGGACAAGCCTCATTCTAAGCAGGAATTAAACTCATCTTATACGTATGGGAATACCTCGTACTATTTACCGAAAACAATAAGAATATATATAAACAATAAAAATATATATATATATTAATTTGTTGACCACCCAAAAATATTAATGACAATAATTTCAATATTGATGTTCTTACAAAACGTTTCCAACATGGTTTATGATTGAACTAATTTTTCAACTTTGATCGCCATGACCACAGACATCCAATCTTCCCACAGCTCACCTTCATCATTATCACAAGTAATATATGCATCCATTTATTTAATAATAAGAAGAAGAGAAAATAAACAAAGTCAACATTTTTCTTGTTTAATTTTTCTCTTTTGTTTGGTTCACTTTGCTTTCAATTTGAAGCTTTGAAGGGGGTCAATGGAAGGTTTTAGGGATTAAGTGAAAAAAGTAGTTGGGTAGACACTCTTTTTCCAGCCAAAGGAACACGGTTCAATTTGATGTAGTAATTAATTATAAATATTTATAATTAATTAGATGAGTATAGCATATTCCAAATAGTCTTATCCTTGGCTGTATAATTTTTATTTTTGTTCACAAGAATCGTTTTAAGATAGTTGTTGAATCTAATTACAGTGGATCGAAATATATGTGATATGATGATAATTTCACAAAGATCCCGATATTGATAGTGATAGGTCACGATAACGGTGAAAGATGCACACTTTATACCTTTTTGTTGAGTCTTTTTAGTTTGCTTTGTGTAAATAAATATAACGACTCTTATTTCTAGTTGGCTTCGTACATTATTGCCTCTAAATCGTTTTTGTTCATTAGGGGTCTTTACCTGACCATATTTATCGTCAAGTTATTACACTCTTAACTTTTCTTTACTCTTAACTTTATTCTCCCTCTTATTTTCTTGAAAAAGAAAAAGAACCATAGAATTATACTAAATTCACTCTTGTCATATAAAAAGCTCGAGGAATTTAGGGCAACAACTCGTCGTCATTATCTCTGATTTAAATCCAAGTTTATTTTAAGCTGGACCGAATTATGACACATAAAACATACAGATGTAAATTTGCCTTAATCACTAATTTATCGTTTGTTTTATTCACCTGCCGTATCTAGTTTGAATTAATCGTTGCATCCAATTCCAATGTGACTTCTCGTTGTAGAGTTTCTCTGACTGGCTATCTCTGGAAGGCCTTACCTCATCTTCGATGTGTACTTGGAACTTTCCAGCCACAGAAACAAGTTCTTGCCAACAAGCTAGCTTAGATCAGCTTTAAGGAAATAGAAGATGAGATTCCAACTTTCAGAACCTCTAACATATGTTCCACTAGCTTCTTATAAGGCATTGGAGAAGTGGATGCCTTAAAAAAATTTCGATCAACAACGTCCGAGACACTGTGAGGAATCCTCCAAGGTATTGGCCAAATCCTTTTGGTGAAAAACATTTATAAACATTTGTAATGAAAGGATTATGGATTAAGTTTCGAAATATTCCAAAAATAATTTTGAATTCTACATAATTGGTAGAGGACCAAAAAACAAAGCCGAACAACATGATTTGCTGTCGAACACTAACCCATGCATTGAATTTGTGTAGACAAATTCAGCCGGAGCCCACCAAAGCTCTCAACAATTCAGGAGGAGGGCACTGAATAAATCAACATATTTCGGTAGGGCCGTAGACAAATCTAAGTGCATCTCCATTCTCCAATAGGGTGTTGTAAAAAAACTTCATCATGGAGGGTTCTAAACAGCATAATCAGAAGGCACTTAATAGGTCAACATAGTTTGGCAAGACGAAGTGATTAAAAATGAACTTTCTAGCTGATAATTACAGTCGTTAAAGATGGTCATATCAAATTAAGTTAAAATTTGTAGCGATTTTACTGCATAACAAAGTTTATAGGAATATCACTAGACCAATAATACTAGTGACAACAATCCGTCATTTCGTAGTCGCCGTAATTCTATTTATATCATCCATCCATCCAAATGAGATCTTATCCAATTGAATCAAGATTCAATACCCTTGTCAAACTAATAATCATCCAGAAGGAAAGTGATTGAAACTGAACTTTCAAATTGATGGGTTTTTAAAACTATTTTCCCTTTGATAAACTTTTGTTCTCCAATTTGGATCATGAAGACAACCAAATTTTCAATCATAGATTTGAAACTAGAGATACAATGATATCAGAGATCACATGTGAATGAGATCACAACTCCTTTACCCCATCAAAACCAATTCAACTCAAATTGTGGGACAAGGTTTTTTTAAGGCAAAACCAAACTGCCCATCTTGATGTTACAAAGCAACAAACCCAGTTAAAACTAGCTCATCATTAATGGGGACCATGGGATGGTTAGTGGTCACAGAATAAACCCGGATTATAATTTTTGGGTGCCTTGTGAAAGGACTTGTTTGGGACCCAATCATTGCTTATTTGTTCAATGAAACCATATGGTCTTTGGTACCCAAAAATTTGGAAAAGACATGGTTCAGATTTCCATTTATAATATTGCAGCGATACGGACCGCCAAAATGGAAACTAAGGCGCTGCAATTGGAAACTAAGGCTTATTTGATAAGCATTTCGTTTTTAGTTTAAAATTTTCACTTAGATTCATCCAGTCCTTGTGTTATGATAGTAGTCGTTCATTACATTTAAATATGGTGGTAGTTAGATACTATTTTGACAATATCTCCTTCATTTCAACTTTCAAGCACAAAAGAGAAAGTTTGAAACTAGAAACGAAGTGGTTATATTATCAAACCGTGTCACCTAATTTTTCAGTAGGAAATTGAACTCTGGGAGCAGCCACCAAAAGAGAAATAATATGTGTGCAAAATCTTCCCTGGATGCAACCAGTAACTCAAGAAAATTCAAAAAAAAAAGTTCAAGCCTAAAGTTGGCCACACTGAATAATCTAGAGCGGGGACTCTTTCTCTTCCACAAATTAAAGAGATCAAGTTAAAAGCAGTCAAGCAACAACCTGCCCATCATGACTAACAGTTTGGCACCGGTGCTCGGGGAAATCGTGGCGAATCTGGTCTGTATGACATTGAATGATGGACGGCCTGAAAGCGAGTTCTGCTCTGTTCATCCTTCACAAACCTGCAACAACCATCAATGGCATACATAGCAGTCCACAATTTAGACGTTTCCTCAGGCTTTGCCAAAATAACAAGTATTCAAATGAAACAAGAAAAATAACACAAGCAGGACACATTTTCATCCCAGGACCAGTAGTTTGTAATACAATACGTATAATCAAGATTCTCAGTCCTAAAACAGCATCCATCAATCATTTAAATGACTCAAGTAGACTTTGATAGTAATCAATATCGATTTTCTCTAATTACGTTATAAAGAACACAAACTAATTTTCACCTCGGGACCAGTGCAACAAAGAGCATAGGTTCTTCAAGTTCGCGGAGGATAAAGTTCCCAAAGGGCCACCATTGTGTCTTCTGATCCAGAGGCCATTAGGTTACAATTGGCTGAATAAGAAACAGCATTACACTGCAATCCAAAAAAAAAATACTTTGAAATAAGTAAACGCTCAGTAGTGTCGTATCCAACGCTTATATACACAAAAGTGGTGTTTTGCATGACAAAGGAAAGAATCAGAAACCTTATTCAATTAGGGACAGCCATATGGGGATGGGCATGGGTACCCATGGGTTTGTAGATGGATATGGGTATACCCATACCCATGCCCGTATGACTATTAGTCATATAGGGTAGAATAAAATTCCTAAAATGAGATTTTTATGCTTAATCTTGTGCCAATAGAAACACCATACCGTTGCATGGTGATATTTCAATATTGCCAAAGTGTTTCCTTTCCGATAGTTATATACCCTCACTCTGCCATCAAAACGGAAAATAAGTTAGCAAACAGAAAAGAATAAGAATGCAGACCTGCTATGTCTTCGTAAATTAGGACTACAAATTATGAGGAACTAAGGTTCCATTTTCAACCTGTGATCCCAGCCAGCAGTTGCAAAAGTTTTATCATCAGGTCGAATGGAAGTGCTTGAAATGCCAGGTCGTTCCAAACTAATTTCTTTCTTGATCACACATGTACCCTAGGTTGGAGAGACATTAAAAGAAAAGAAGATGAAGTAAACCTAAGAATTTGGATCAGAGTAAGCACTAACACCAAAAAGCCAGAAAACAAGGGATATTGACTTGGTTGCCTAAAGTAGCTACTCAGTTACTTTCAAAGCAAACTTTTCACTTACTTATATCTTTCGGCCTACGTAATAAACTCAATTAATTTTGTAATAACGTCCATCACATCCACAAAAGCCCTCTAATCATCTGATGAACACTACTCACTTTTTTTTTGGGGGATAATTAAGAATTTTATACCATGAGAAGAACCTGGGAACAAGAAAAACAGAGGCCTCAAGCCACAAAACCCCGGAAGGGGAAAATTACATGGTAGGAATGTTCCAAAACGAATAGCGTTCGAAATGGAGTCCTTAAAAGGCACCCTAAACACTACTCATTTTTTAAATTAACATACAGACTGAAAATAAATATTTGCAAATAATAGTGTAACATTTTCATTAGCTGTAATCATCTGAGAAGCAACTTTAATGTTCAATGGCAGGGACATGACATAGTTACCATGGAATGATCCAAACTATACAGCACAACTTTGTCATCCGCTGCTCCTGAGATGCCACCAATGCACGACCCATCAACGCAAAGACTGAGAACTGTAGAAAAAGATACAGGAAGAACATGCCTTAGTTAAAGGTAACATGAGGAAAAACAAATGGGGGTTTCTTGGGATTCTAGGTCCCACACCTGGCTCTGAATGAAACCTGACAGAGGTCACTGGAACACCTGGATTTCTAAGATCCCACCAAAGCATGGAACCATCTTCATAACTGTACCATGTAGAATAAAGAACAAAATGACAATGCAAAGCTAAACTGAAAATATAGCAAAAATTGGGCTAGAATTTCAATTCAGACAAGCCAATGCAGAACACTAAATTTACACACATCTTGACTTAGTAACATTAAGTTTAGAAAGGGAAGGATACATCATCTCTGAAATCAAGGTCTCATGACTCTCATGACTCCTAACAATCATTGGATGTCAAGAACTTCAAACAATATCATCAACATATTGAACCATGCACACCATGGAGAGCTCTGTGATTAATATAGACACTAGATAAGTACCTCATGATATACCGACTGCTAACCACCCATTCATAAGAACATTAGTTTGAGGAAAATGATGAAAGACAAATTAAAGAAGCTTTCATTCGGTATGACAATGGAAAAGGGAGCAAACAAGTAGGATTTTAGTAGGAGTCTATGAAAATGATCCACAGTCAAACATTATCAAAATGTAGGGAACGGAGAAGCTTCTCACTAAACGCACAACATGCACACAGACGTACCTCATCATCAAAATCGTAATAAGGTACTCAGTTTCACCAAACATAGAAGATGAAAAGATAAGATGAATATACCCGACCAAGACGTTTAGGAAACCTTGTGATTCAGATGGTGAGAATGCTTGAACTGCCATGCACATTCCTGCCAAGAAACAACAACTATATGTCAAAGTACATGAAAAGAAAAGGAAAGGATGGGCAAAAGAGTAATAGTTGACATTACTTATGCTACAACTGAAGCACAACTCAACCAAGGAACTAGTAAGCCAAAAGTTAAAAGGGATTAGAAACTCACCTCTCTCCTTGGTAGAAATACTGGAGGAACCACCAAAACTGCTTTGAGGTAGCCGTGCAAACCTTTCTGCAGTAGTAAGATCCCAAATCTCAACCTTTGCAGATCAACCGCATCAGGGTAGTGAGAAATTGGGAAGCGAAACATTAAAACAACATAAAAATAAAAAAAAATAAAAAAACCTCCGAAGTCTGCTCTCCTGCTACAGCAACATATAGAGATCCTTCATCTTGAAAATTTTCTGTTTCAAAATAGCCTTGTCATTATTCTACTTTCTACTCTATCTAAGATCAAAAGGCAAAACTTTAACAGTGATACATATAAGCCCAAGCCCTTCTCTCCTGCCATAAAGTAGCTAAATCGCATAAACAACCCTTCCCCATCAAATTATCAATTTCCACAAACCTTCAAATGTGCACGCCTGGTCAGTCCCTTCACCCTTTTCTATGCTATCGTCCAAAGGATCGGCATAAGCTGTCTCGTCAACCCTTCTCTCGTCTTCGTCTGGATGCTTAGGCTCTTCAACTCGAGCAGGACAACAATGAGGCCTCTTCACCAAAGAAAGTTTACAAAAGTGGTAAGAGTTTGTCTTGATTGTAACAGATGGAGTCCTGCTAAAGGGAGATTGAGGTAAAAAAAAATATGAGGCACATCCCATGTTTAAAACAAAATGCAATGCAGTGGACAACAATATCCAATAGAAATATGCTACAATCAACAATTAGCTGCGAACCTGGACAAACCGCCATCTTCAATGTCCCAACACTTCACAGTTCCATCCCTACCTTGACTACACGCCATCACTTTCAAATTCAATTCCAGTTATACAAAAAGAAATAGCCCATGAAAGAATACAAGTAGAAAAAAGCACCTGATCACCCTGTTGGCGCTACAAGCAACAGAAACAATCCCATGCGCCGCACTATGCACCCTACAAAAATTCGAACTTTTTGTTTCCAAAACGAAAATAACAAAAAGAAAACAAAAATCAAGCCCATAATCAAAGTAAATGGAGTACCCGGCTGATGAAATAGTCCGATGCTGGATGGTATCCCAAATCCTCAACTCGCCGTCTGCTGAACTGAAACAATAGAAAGACACCACATTTTTTGTTTTTTTAATCAAATTGCTAATGATTAAGAAGAAGATCAAAAGGGTGTGCTTGCTGCAGAAGTGTATTGAAATGGTACCCCGTGTAAAGGAGAGGTTGGGATGGATGAAAGCAGAGGTCCATGACGGAAGCACGGTGGCCTCTTAGTACAGCCACCGGGTCCGGTGGGCGTCTCTGCTTGCTCATCGGAATCGCTTTCCCAATTAGCAGTTCGTAGTGAACATAACCGGTCGTCTAAGCTTGCAAGCCCATTAGCTCTAGCTGAGTAGCTGCAGCACTCCATGAAGACGAGGTTTGATATAGGCCCATTATATAAGTCGACTGTTTAGAATTAGGCCCATGATGTATGATTAATAGCCAGAATGAACCATTTTTAGAGCCCGTGATTTGGGTTACGCGCAATGAAATAAGAGTGTTACTCGAAGCTGATATTTGGGGTATTCTTTATGGCTTAAGAGTGGCTAGCCAAAATAATTGGCTCCTTCAGTTAATTGAATCCGACACTAAAATTGCTGTTGAGAGCGTAAAATGCAACTTATTGTGATCATCTTCCCCCTTTGTTCAATATTGTTGTTTGTTCGTATTTAAACTGATCGACCTGACCAAAGGCTGAGCATGCATGCCTTAGGAATTCCTAAGCTCTTCCAGCTCACTAAACATACAAGTCATGCTCAACCGACTAAGGCTAACCAATCATATTTGGTCGCCTAGATCCTCCATCCAGCTACCTGATCACATCAAGAAGGCCAAAACAGTATAGGTCGATCATACCTGATTGGCCAACCAACTGATCTCCCTGATCTCTCATTCGGCCACTCTGAACAATCAGCAAGAGGTCGATCAATATACATCCCGACCACATCTAGTCGGCCAAGTCCACTGACATGTCAGAAATGTTGTTCAGGACCATATCAAGACACGTGTCAGCTCCTAAAGGCCACGACATTTGTCCCACATCGACAAGCACCAACAAACACATTCAATGCTACTATAAATACAAGGATACCTCCTCCAAAAGGTAATGACAATCTTATCTTTACGCTGCCTAAATTATTACAGTACCCATCGTACTTAATATTACTTAAACATTGAAAACTGTTAGTGCGGCACTACACCAGTGTCTCTTTACTCTTACCATGTCTCTACAAAGGTCTTTCTATCCCGAGAAAAACAAGCAAAGGTGTTCAGCGAGACGAGTCTTAAGTTGATCCATTTCTTACATTAACATTATTAACTCTAAAAAGTTAATAAATTGGAGTACTTATAGATTTCAACATGTATTAAAAAACGAGAATTGTGTTGCTGATGAACTTACTGTGATTGGTCGTAATTTGTACTTAATAGACCTAGAGTTATTGTTATTTTGTTTTGTTTTCAGACTTATACTTTTCCTCTATACCTCAAAAAAGGGTTTTGGAATGGTATGGATTCGTGATACTCTCTTTGTATGCTATTATTTTCATTTTATTTTGATGTACTCAATTTTATGATTAAAAAATAATAATTAGTGTTGTTGATTTATCTTCAATAAATTCACTAATTAAATTTTGTGTGTGAGTATTTTCATGTTATAATAGCCAAATTTTATCATTGCTGTTGAAGATGTCCCAAGAGAAATTAGACTGGGAACATTTACGTCAATTTATGAAATTAAGTAAAAGTAGTGACAAATTTATAAGGATTTTGTATACCTATTATGTGATCAATTAAGTAGACTCATTATATCTGACCTCATTATTAAAGAATTCAAATTATTTTTTTGTTTTTTGTTTAAACTATCAATGGTGTAGATTCAAAAAGTTTTATTTCACTAGATAAAAAAAGAATTTCATTAGGAAGTGCTTGATGTTGAATTTACACGCATAACGTAAAATCTTCCAAATTATATGAGTAAATTTAAATTCATACTCAAATTATAAAAAATTTCATTTAGATACCCAAATTATATGACCAGCAATAAACCTATTTCTAATATATTTTTCATTCAAATTTTCGTTAAAATGAGATATAACAAGTAATTATTCCAATCAACTTGTGAAGTGGCAAAAACTAAAAGGACAATTTCAACATTATACAAAACTAAGTCAAACCAAATTAACCCCAAACCCTAAAATTCCAAATTGAAACCCTATACCCCCAAATTGATTTAACATTATACAAGCCTCTTTTGCAATTCCAACCCTAACAACCCATTGCCTCCAACTGCTCTAGATTTGTCAAGCACACTCTTTGACTCAATGAATTCATAATTTAGATATGAATTTAAAATAATCCCTATAATTTGAAAATTTTAATGTAATTTATCCTAATTTTTAACCAAAAAAATAAATAGTTTTTAAGAGAATAAAGAATTTTAGGTATGGAATAATACCGATAGTTTCGGTGGATGGCCTACCGAAATTTATTTCCCATTTAAATAACTGTATAAGATACGTACTTATTTGGAGGCTCCAAGAATTTTGTCGCCCACTTCACACAGAAACTCGCACTTGCAACTTGCAAGTCGTGTCGGGCGAAAAAGCCCTTGTCGATACGTTCTCTTTATTTTCTTTTTCCTTTTAATTTTCACAACTTTTAATTCCCCCGCGGCGCACTTTACATAGCTGACCTTCTCAATTCTCAAAGGAGACGCTAACGTGCGCGCGTCACCCTCTTCGACAAATCCATTAACGCCACCGTGGTGGAGCTTCAAAAGCGCACAGGTCTGACATCCCAAACCCATTTATGTTTATCTCATTAGGGCTTGGTAACTGTATCAGAAACCCTAGGGGCAGAATTTATCTTTCTAATTCTTTTTCCTTTTTGTCGATTAAGGACTTAACGTAGAGACCGGCCATTGACAGAACTTGGACAAGAGGGCTTACTCATTGGCAGAAACTTGTTAGGGGTTTGATTTGTTATTTTGTAAATACTTGCGATTGGATGGGTACTGGGATTTCTAGACGTGGTTTCAAAGTTTGGATATTGTAGTTGAATTGATTAAGGACGAGGTGCATACGAAACATGAGCTTTAATGGTTTGACAATAGCTAAGTGGAGGGTGATGATTGGTTTCCCCTATTTGGGCACTGAAGCTGGCCTAGGGTTGCGAAAGACTGTATTTTCCTGAAAATTACGGTTAACAAAATGGACGGAGACGAGAAGGAGTCTGGCTTTAAGAAAAGATCGAAGCTAATGGAGGGTAATTTTGATTCTGATGATGATGAGCCAATTGGGTCACTGTTGAAGTTGAAGAGGCATCGAAACCCTAAGAAGGTTAAGCCACGGGTAGAGGGTGGGAGCGGCGAAAGGGGCAAGAAGGTTGAGGATGAAGAAGAGGGTTTGGGGGGGCTGGATGATACCTTGGCAAGCTTGAGGAAGAAGTTGAAGGCTCCTAAGAAAGATTCTGGGACTGGAACTGTGAGGGGGAGGAATTTTTTTTTGGATGTTGTGCAGTCTTTGGATCGGTCCTCTATTGGACCCGTCGGACCTGCGGAGGAGGACCGGGGTTTGGATGCCAAACTGGTGTCAAAGATTCTAGAGAAAGATCTAGTCATGGGTGATGATGGATCTGATGTGACTATTGATATGGAGGTAGAAAACAAGCTTAAGGGAAAGGGAAAGAGACCCAAGCTTTCTGGATCTGTGGGCTATGGGGAAGGTTCTAATAGCACTTTGGATTGCCGTCCGGTTGATTTATTATCTTCATATTTCCCGAAGGCACAATCTGGTTTGAAGTCTCATGCCTTTTTGTGTCCTGAAGAGAAGGGCGGTTCTCAGGTGTCAGAGGATGGGTTGAGCTTTTGCTCAGAAGGTGTTTTAGGATCCATCCCATGTACTTCTCCCCCAATACTGACCCATGAAAAACCAAGATGTGAAGAAAGGTTGCCATTTGTGTCTGGTTTAAATTCATTGGATTCTACCTCTGATCAGTGTAAGGGAGACAAAAATCAAAGTTTGAATGACAGGTTTTGTCAAGATTCTAGCTGCAACGGGGAGAATCAACAGGCATTTCATGGTCTTCCTTCTGTTCCAAATGTTACTGATGCAACGATGAGACTCAATGATAAAAAACATAAAAGGCCCTGCAAAGTTGTTTCAGAAGATCAAGCTCCTAGCTCTTTACATTCAGGATTTGATTCCAAAGTGCTTAACACTAAAACAATAGTGGATCCGTCTGGTTCAAACTTTCAAGAGGGACCATGCAGCTCAGATAAAGTTGCTGATGGAGAATGCGGGAGTTTGACACAAACAAGAAATTTTGAGGATGGATTGAAGCATTGCACTGCAGTGGACTCCAGCACTCGCACAAATTATGTTGCAGAAGTGCCTAATTCTATTCCTTTTCCAAGACAGGCAGAGGATATGCATGGAGTTGGTGATGGTGACTCCAAAGGAGGTTCTACTTATGCCTTTTCCATTCAGTCCAAGAATGTTTTAGATAGATGTACACTAGAGGTAGACTGTGAAATTTCTTCCCCATCTGGTATTGGAATTCTGCAGCCTCATTATAATGATGATTTACCGAACAAGCCATGCGAAAATATGTCCACAGACAAGCATTTGGTGTCCTCATCACATCTACCGCTGAAGATGGAGGATGAACTTGATTCTGGTCAATGTGCTTCATTTTATACGCGTTCAAACAAACCTGCTTCCCCCATTCAGAAGGGCAGATCTGCCAAATGTCAAGATCTATCTTCTGATGAAGCATATAAAGAGAAAAATGTTTTAAATCATGATCATCTTACCTCTGATGAAGAGGCCAATGGAGCCTGTCCAGCCCCAGGTACAACTCCAGATGAGAATGAGAGTTTCCCAGAAGACACAGCGTCTCTTCCTGATGTTGAAAACAAAGAAACTAAGTTATCAGGTAGCCACCGTGCAGGGCGCAGTGTTAAGAAGCGTAGGCATGGAGACATGGCTTACGAGGGGGATGCTGATTGGGAAGTCTTGATAAATGATCAAGTTTTGGATAGTGAAAATTCATTTAAAACTAGGATGAAGTTCGATTCGTCTTCGAGTATTGGTACAGAGGCTGAAAGTGGCGAGGCTGCAGCCGTTTCTGCTGGTCTTAAGGCTCATGCTGTTGGTCCTGTTGAGAAGATCAAATTCAAGGAGGTCCTGAAGCGCAGAGGTGGGATTCAGGACTATTTGGAATGCAGGTTAGTTATAAGTTTATAGTTCTTCAATTCGAGACACTAATAATAGCAGTTACTTTATCCATTTGACTTGGCATATTGAGCGTTCATATATTTTGGTTTTCAGTTATATCCTAGACCATAGAGGGTCTGATTTTTAAATTTTGGTGCTGCGTCTTTTAATTCAACATTAATAGTATTGATGGGTCATTCGTTTATATTAATGGCATTTTCCTTAGGCTATCTTCCTTAAGTGGTACTGTCCATTTTTTTGAGATCTGGAATTCTATACCCTTTGAATAAGTTTTTTATCGTTTTTTTAAATGAAGTTCCCAAATTAATTTGCCGCATTTTAATTGTCTCTCTTGATAAGTTATACTCTGTTTAGTAATTCATGACTTGATGCAATACAGGAATCAGATCCTTGCTCTGTGGAGTAAAGATGTTAGTCGCATTTTGCCTCTCACTGACTGTGGGGTTACAGTTACTGCTTCTTCTGATGAACCACCTCGTGCCTCCCTCATTAGGGATATTTATGCATTTCTCGATCTCAGTGTAAGTTCGTAAAGTAATCCATGGATTAGTTGTCAGCATTGTTTGGTTCCTCCTCATTCATGTCCTATCCTTTTCTCAGTAATTTTGCCTCTTGCATTTCTTATGGAAGGATTGTAATTTTTTTTCTTTCTCATTTTTCAAATGTGTCGAAACTTGGACAGGGCTATATAAATGTTGGAATTGCTCGTGAGAAGGATAAAGCAGAACCTGGTTCAAAACATGACTATAAAATTCTGAGGGAAAAAAATTTCGAGCAAATTTCTGGGGTTTCTGTTGCTGATTCAGAGGATGGAGTTTGTTTTATCATTGGGCAGGTTAAGAGTTCTAAAACAACAATTGATGAGAATAATGGTGTTAAAGTTAAGAATGAAAGCTTGACGCAGGGAACCACAGAAGACAGTAGGCTTGTTACTGCGGTGGCATTGGAATTATCCAATGAAACAAACCATGCTGATTACCAGGAAAATGGTAGTGTTGATGCAAGGCTACAATATAGATTGGATGATATAGATGGTTCAAGTGGTGATCCAGCTGGTGAGACTGGTGGTGAAGCTGTCCCTGTTGTAACTCCTGAGATAAAGAATGTATCAGATGGTATTCAGTCTGCATCATGTGATCATGCAGTGAGGAATAATAATTTACAATGTGGGCCAGAAGTCAGAAAGGAAATCGTTGTCATAGGTGCTGGTCCTGCTGGCTTAACTGCTGCACGGCACTTGCGACGTCAGGGTTTTTCAGTCATTATACTGGAGGCTAGGAGTAGAATAGGGGGTCGTGTTTATACAGATCGGTCATCTCTATCAGTTCCAGTGGATCTTGGTGCTAGCATTATAACTGGTGTTGAGGCTGATTGGGCAACTGAAAGGCGACCTGATCCCTCCTCATTGGTCTGTGCTCAGTTGGGCCTTGAGCTGACTGTATTAAACAGTGATTGCCCTCTCTATGACGTTGCAACCGGTGATAAAGTTCCTACAGAGCTGGATGAAGCTTTGGAAGCAGAATTTAACAGCCTTCTTGATGACATGGTATTGCTTGTTGCACAGGAAGGAGAACATGCGATGAGAATGTCTCTTGAGGAAGGTTTAGAATATGCCCTTAAGAGGCGACGTATGGCTCAATCAGGTGCTTGTCTCGAAGAAAAAAAACTGCACGATTCAAGGGATGGCTTCTTTGATGCCAAAACAAGTATTCCTAGAGTTGAGAAGAGTTGTTATAAGCAAGAGTTTTTGAACCCTCTTGAGAGGAGGGTTATGGATTGGCATTTTGCTAACTTGGAATATGGTTGTGCTGCTCCACTGAAGGAGGTGTCTCTCCCCAGCTGGAACCAAGATGATGTTTATGGTGGCTTTGGTGGAGCTCATTGTATGATCAAAGGGGGTTACAGCAATGTTGTTGAGTCTCTTGGGGAAGGACTTTGCATTCACTTGAATCATGTAGTCACTGATGTTTCATACGGAACCAAGGATGCTGGAGATACTATTGATTGTAACAAAGTCAAAGTTTTCACATCAAATGGAAGTGAATTTGTAGGAGATGCTGTCTTGATTACAGTGCCTCTTGGGTGCTTAAAAGCTGAAGCCATAAAGTTTTCTCCACCATTACCCCCGTGGAAACAGTCTTCCATCCTGCGGCTTGGGTTTGGAGTTCTCAATAAAGTTGTCTTGGAATTTCCAGGTGTCTTCTGGGATGATTCTGTGGATTACTTTGGCGCAACAGCTGAGGAAACAGATCTGAGGGGCCAGTGCTTCATGTTCTGGAATGTCAGGAAAACTGTAGGAGCTCCTGTTCTCATAGCTTTAGTAGTTGGTAAGGCAGCTGTAGATGGCCAAAATATGAGATCGTCTGATCATATCAACCATGCATTAGTGGTTCTGCGCAAATTGTTCGGAGAGGCTTCAGTTCCTGATCCCGTTGCATCAGTTGTGACAGATTGGGGTAGGGATCCTTTCAGCTATGGTGCCTATTCATATGTTTCTGTTGGAGCTTCAGGAGAAGACTATGATGTATTAGGGAGGCCTGTAGAGAACTGCCTTTTTTTTGCTGGTGAAGCTACCTGCAAGGAGCATCCTGACACTGTTGGTGGTGCAATGATGAGTGGGCTTCGGGAGGCAGTGCGTATAATTGACATACTGACTACTGGAAATGATTACACAGCTGAAGCAGAGGCAATTGAGGCCATACAGAGACAGTCAGACTCTGAAAGGGATGAAATTAGGGATATAACAAGGAGACTTGATGCAATTGAAATGTCCAATGTCCTTTACAAGAACAGGGAAGCCGTACTCCAGGAAATGTTCTTTAATGCTAAAACCAATAAGGGTAGGTTGCATCTGGCCAAAGAGTTATTGAATCTTCCTGTGGAGACCTTGAAGTCCTTTGCTGGCACCAGAGAAGGGTTAACTGCACTCAATTCGTGGATACTGGTAATTTTGCATCCATACTGTATCATCTATTATCAATCAATATGAATATGTTCATTGATGTTTCTGGGCTGCTGGCAGCATATATTGTTTGTTTCTTAGACAAATTTCTGAGTAAATTTTTGTAATTATAACAGGACTCCATGGGGAAGGCTGGTACTCAACTCTTGCGACATTGTGTACGGCTCCTTGTGCTTGTTTCAACAGACCTGTTGGCTGTGCGCTTGTCTGGTATTGTCTCTTTATTTCTGGATTTGTATCTACTAATCTCCTATTTGCATGAGTTTATGTTTTTGCTGTGTTCTAATGTGTATTAAGAAAAATAATCGAATTATTGTCTTCTACTTTATACTTTTGAATGGTTGTGACCTATAGGTTGTTCCAATTCAATTCTACGAATTAACTGTACTTCCATTCACTTGTATGTGCATTATATCACATATTAATAGTGTACACATGCAAAATTTAGTACAGATAATTTCCTAATCATTATTCATTGCATACAAATATTCTTTGTAAATTTTTTTCTTGTTGAAGAATGTGATACTTAAAATGGATGTCATTTGAATGTATTTCTGCATAGTTAGTTAATCTCTCTGTTTGGTGCTTCAGGCATAGGGAAAACTGTAAAAGAAAAAGTTTGTGTACATACTAGCCGTGATATACGTGCAATAGCAAGTCAATTGGTTAGTGTGTGGCTTGAAGTTTTCCGCAAGAAAAAAGCATCTAATGGTGGATTGAAATTGTCAAGGCAAGCAACTGCTGTAGATTCATTGAAGAGAAAACCAATTAGAGAATCATATTCTGGAAAGCCACCTCCACACATGTTTCATGGTGCTTTGGAGCACAAAGGAAGTTTGCAGGATTCAGCATCCACTGGTAACCAGAAAGTGATTGG
The DNA here is from genome assembly GCA_032719365.1 of Prinsepia uniflora. Classification (NCBI taxonomy): domain Eukaryota; kingdom Viridiplantae; phylum Streptophyta; class Magnoliopsida; order Rosales; family Rosaceae; genus Prinsepia; species Prinsepia uniflora. The sequence continues at coordinate 77,971,538 of CM064868.1, read as the reverse complement.
AAAGTCCATTAAACTTGAAATGGATAATTCCTCAAAGTCGGAGATCAAGTCATCAAGGTCTCAAGGTTCAACATGCAGACCAGGTACTGAGCGAGAAGAGAATGACTTTATTGTGACAGAAGCAGAACGAGCTGCCATTGCTGCTGCTGAAGCGGCCCGTGCAGCAGCGCTTGCAGCTGCTGAGGTTTGTTTCTTTTGCTACACTACTTACTGTAGTGGGATATACTACCTCTTCTCCTCCTCCTCCTCTCTCCTCCCTCCCTCTCCCTCTTCTTTGTGCCATTTTTTTTTCTGCAGGAGTTCAGTTATTATTGTACATTGCAGGCATATGCGTCTTCAGAAGCCAAGAGCAGTACATTGCTTCAGCTTCCTAAGATTCCCTCATTTCATAAGTTTGCTCGACGGGAGCAGTATCCGCAAATGGATGAGTTTGATTTTAGGAGGAAGTGGTCTGATGGTGTTTTGGGTAGGCAAGACTGCATATCTGAAATAGACTCGAGGAACTGCAAAGTTAGAAACTGGTCTGTTGATTTCTCCGCTGCTTGTGCCAATCTTGATAGTTCAAGAATGTCTGCCGATAACCTCTCCCAGAGGAGCCATCCAAATGAGATTACTAGCCAGACGAATTTCAGAGAGCACTCAGGAGAGAGTGCTGCTGTTGACAGCAGTATTTATACAAAAGCATGGGTTGATACAGCTGGTAGTGACGGGATAAAGGATTATCATGCCATTGAGATGTGGCAATCTCAAGCAGCTGCAGCGGACCCTGATTTCTTCCATCCAGCACCATATATAAATGATGAAGAAGATTCAAATGCAACTTCCAAAAAACACAGCTGGAAGCATGAAGGTTTAGTAAATGAGAGCTCTGTTTCGCAAGTTACTGTAAATAGGGAGTCGTCAAAAAATCATCATCGAGGAGCAGAGCATATTAAACAGGCCGTTGTTGATTATGTTGGATCATTGCTTATGCCTCTTTATAAAGCTAAAAAGATAGATAGAGAGGGATACAAGTCAATCATGAAGAAAAGTGCTACCAAGGTATGCTGTTTTAAAACTTCTACGTCTCTTGATTCTTTGTTGAACTGGCTTTCAAAGCTATTTGGCCGCACCCACGCTCTCCCCCCTTTCATTGTCTTAAATTTGTTGGGAATTCAATTTTCAGGTCATGGAGCAGGCCACGGATTTAGAGAAAGCCATGGCTGTTTCAGAGTTCCTTGATTTCAAGCGCAGGAACAAGGTATTCCATCATAGCTAGTCATATGAATTTTTTAATGCGTTTTATTGGATACCAAGGAAACCAAAAGGGAAAACAAAAGTAAAATTGTTGGCACCTTTACTGAATTTATTTTTACAAGTTATCCTGTATCTTTCCATTGTTTACCAATTGAGTAGAATATCCTTCTAAGATATTGTTGCTAATATCTTCTCATGGTATCTTGTGATGTTTTGATGTTAGTCTCTTCTTACTGAATTTTCCTTCAATGCCTTGAAAATGTGCAGATACGTGCATTTGTGGATAAATTGATTGAGAGGCACATGGTAGCAAAGCCCAGTATGAAATCTTGATGGTCCATCAGGTTGATTGACTTGTTTCTTTGAATGGACTTCTGTACAATACGTGCAGAAGTTTTCCTGCTGTTCCTGAATGAATTTACAGCAGAAGCTGGCAGTTTGAGCCACAGATAGATCAAATCAGTTCTCCTTCAATCTTCCATAAGCTTATCAATGATGTTGATGGTAGAATGAAAGAAAGAACATTGTTTGTTGCCTATCAAATCAAATATGGTTGAGATTTTGAAATGCAACAATGTGTGACCAGTGCAACGGTGTTAGCCATTTTTGGATGCAAATGAGGCTATAATGAATTAGATCAAAGCAGGTTCTTTGTTCGTTTCAATTATGCATCACCATGATGTGGAGATGATAGCAGATTGCTCTCAGAAATTGGTTAGCCATCCATCAAGGATGTATTTCTAGGGACCTAAGACCCTATTTTTCATTCAGGGATCCTCAATGAGGAAAAACTAATTATTGCTGACTTCTTATCATTATTTCCAATGTGTACAGTGTAGGATTGTTTTAGTGCAACATGAATACAGAACATTTTTCCATGGTTACCAAAGTACCTTCATATGTTATGTTTACTCTTTTACTTTAACAAAACTTTATAACTTCATTTTTATTCTTGTTCAAATTGAGGAATGGTTGCATCTTTTGCATTATTAGCAGCCGTTGAGGGCTGAAATATTTGCTTTATGACCTTTTTCCTCCGAAGTATATTTCTTGGGCCTTTTGTGTATGATGTATGTTCTTTTAATTTCTAACACTCTTATTTCGTGACCCTTTACATATGATTTGGGGTATTACATTGAAATCCAGAAAGTAAATGAGGCATTTTGTGGTAGATGTTTTGTTATGCATTGGAAACTATGCAAATGAGGTATTTTGTGGTAGATGTTTTGTTATGCATTGGAAACTATGCATACAACGGCTGCATTCAGTTTTAACTTCAGTTGTGATTGGGATTGCGCATTGGGATGTACCAGGTATCATCTATCATCTATTGCATGAAGATCCCTTCACTTTCATCCATTTTATTTTTCTCTCTGATTCCTCATCTGATTTTTGTTGTTGACAGGCTGGGATTAATGTTTTGGCTCTTCAGAAATAGGTATGTCCACTATATCTCTGTATTTTTCCGTATCCATTCCACTATGTCCGCTATATCTCTGTATGTTTCTGTAATAATTCTTGCCTGATTGATGTTATTATGCCTAGCTTTTGTCAGATGACCATTTACTGGTTCCACTAACTGTGGTTGTTTCAGTTATCAAGGCCAGATTTGGTGAGGTGTATTGGATTGCACGGTATAACTTATCAAATTGAAAGTATTTTAAAGGTAAAATTGAATTTTATTTCATTGTAGGGGATTAGACAGAGAGGAAAATTTATCGAATATAGTCCCCGTAAAATTATAGGATTAGAAGAGGTAATTTTCTTCCTACGTCTAATCCCCTTGTAATGAAAAAAACATTATTTTTTACCTTCGGACCACCTTGAATTTGAGGAGGGATACAATCTAATACGATAACAGCCCTAAGTGTTCTGTGGCCTGAACTTAAAAGATTGGTTTCTGTCAATTGGGATTTCCATACAACAAGCATACAGATTTAGTTTCTTGAATGGTTCATGGTTCAACCCAGTTTTGAAAATTTGATAATTGGTATCTTATTCCATTTGAGTGATTACCAAGTGGTAGAAGACATCGCATACAAATATGATTGTCCTCCTTTCCTTTGCATCTGGGATAGGTCTATAATGATCCTTATTCTTCAAATTATTTCGTTCTATGACTGTCAATGAGACTGTCCAATGATCTCAAGACTGTCGAAAATATAACCTTTTTGTGATCCTCTTTCAAATTTCATGTTGTAATCATATGATACTGTTAGGTGAAACATAATGGTGCAATCTTCTAATTTCCATCAGTTCTCTGTGATTTGTTACCCTTTGATTTTCTCCCTCTGCTGGTGTCACAACTATTGCTACCGATGGGTGGCCTGTTATTTGGTATTTTTGTTTACCAGCTCTATACGAATGCTCCTGCTGATCACAATCATAACTTGTGGAGGGAAAAAAAAGTACAGAATGTTAATATGTTTTTTCGTTTCTTTTTAGAGCCCAGAACAATGACGGATTTAGTTTGAGTTTTCATAACACCGACAGGTGATACAAAGGATGGTTTATGGTTACTAAGTTCACTTAGAACTCAAACCCCAGAACATCAAATATTTGTGTATTGAATAGAATTACGGGGACGAAAGGAAAAAATAATTTAGAAAGATACCTCTCCCGTTTATGGTTTATGATGGCTTGCTCGCCAAGGCATCATTTCATGCAAAATCTGTTGAGACTCGAGACCTAACCAAAAACCATGCCTATTAAATGAATGCATGAATGCAAATGAAAGGTCGTTTATCTGAACTTTAAGTACATGATGATTTCCCAATGCCTCTTCATTGGGGTGAAGACCATTTATATAAGAGAATCATTCCCACATGGAAGACTGACTAATCTCTCAACATGACTCATGTTTATTCAATTACGGAAAATATTGTCTATAACTGATCAAACTGAAAAATATTATAATTTCTTAGTTTTGAGTGAAGGGTATTAATATTATGTAATTGTAGATCTGAATGAGGAAGGTTTATGCAGTAATTGAATGAAAACGTACATTTTTTTGAGAGAAATGAAACCATATACGACTCCAACTTTCTTTTAGACTTGAGGATTTGAATAAGAGATGGTAATTTTTAAATCTCTTTCATTATTATTACTTCTTGCCGTAAGGGGCTTTGATCTCCAAAAACAGGAGAGGCCCAATTTAAGCTGCATGGACAACAAGAAAAGGCCCACTCATATACTTTCGTAATCGCGTTAATTGACTTCGGTCAAAACATACGGTCAGAAGCGTAATAATGTCTCCTTTTTCTGTTCGAGAGGCGGAGGGCCGTAATAATGTCTCCTTTTTCTGTTTGAGAGGCTGAGATCGAAACACATACGCTTAAAAGGCATTGGCGGAGAGAGGAGAAAAAAAGAATACGATCACTTAGAAGTTAGATCCGATCAAGAATATCTTCCCTCCAAATCCAGGAGAATGTCTTCTTCAACCTTTAGCGGCGATGAAACGGCACCATTCTTTGGGTTCCTCGGCGCCGCTGCGGCTCTCGTATTCTCCTGTATGTTTTTGTTTGGTTCAGATCTAAGCTACCTAGGGTTTGATTGATTGATGTGTGGATGTAAGGATTTATCGAGTGTGTGCTTTTTGTACGTTGACAGGTATGGGAGCAGCCTACGGAACCGCAAAGAGCGGGGTAGGTGTGGCGTCGATGGGAGTGATGAGGCCGGAGCTGGTGATGAAGTCAATCGTTCCGGTGGTTATGGCTGGAGTGTTGGGAATTTACGGTCTCATCATCGCTGTCATTATCAGTACCGGCATCAACCCGAAGGCCAAATCCTATTACCTTTTCGATGGCTATGCCCATCTCTCCTCTGGTCTTGCTTGTGGCCTTGCCGGCCTCTCTGCTGGTATGGCTATTGGAATTGTTGGTGATGCTGGAGTTAGGTAAGACCTCCATTTCACACGAAACCTATTTAAACCTGCTTCAAAGTGCTTCTTCAAAGTGCTTCAGCCTGTTTTGTTGATTCAGTGGTTTGATATTGGGCTATGTTGTTGTTAGTCATTTGTTTTTTTAATCTCTCACTGCCGGTATAAATAGGCATCAAGCATTTTTTTGGTCATTCTTCTTGTAACTAGAAGTCTAGTCTAGAAGTCAATTGCTTTGTGTGGCTTCTTTTTTGCTTGTATTGATGGTTGCTCATAATATCTACTTGTTGGTGTAGCAGTGGTTCTTATAAGGCTAAGAGTGCTATTACCAATTTGATTGTTCAAAAACTGAGCTTTGTGTGGCTGCTTTTCCTGGTTCTGAGCACTTAAGCTGGTCTCCATCACCACGTTTTTAGTTTTGCACCAAATTTTCTTCGAAACTCTTGGGTTATTCAGTTTGCTGTCTTATCGGCTTTGAGTTGATAGTTTCCTAGTCTGAATGTATTCTCTCCATGAACGTGATTTTAGTTTTGCACCAAACCTGCTTTGAAGCTGCTATTATTATTTGTTTTTGCTATGTTATCGGCTTTAAGTGAGGGTTTCCTATCCAGAATTTATTCTCTCTATGACCATGTTTTTAGTTTGCACACATTTGCTTTCAAACAAACGAGCGGGGTTATCCTTTTCACTGTGTTATCACCGAGTTTCCGAGTCTAAATGTGTTATTGTACTACGCAGGGCCAATGCACAACAGCCAAAGCTTTTTGTTGGGATGATCCTCATTCTCATTTTTGCCGAAGCACTTGCTTTGTACGGTCTCATTGTTGGCATCATTCTCTCTTCCCGATCGGGTCAATCAAGAGCCGACTAGAAGGTGTACTGGGTGGTTTCGTAATCTGGTTCTATTTACTAAGAACTATGTTCCTGGTTTGGTTGGAGTTATCGTTTCGTGTTGGGGTTGCATTGCAGATTCTTGTATTGTGAGTGATGTTTTAACATTTGGATTGGTAGTATTTATGTGCCAAAGGTAGAAATAGAATTAGCTATTAGTTATACTTCTGAATAAGCCTTTTTTTCATTTTGTGTTCATGGGAGAGTCCCCAGCGTTGTATTGGGAATATCAAATTGGCATTAATTTGTTCAAAATTATGCAGCTTGTGTATCGTTTTGTTAATCTCATTCCTCCATCTTGTAGCTTTGGGCTTGGTGCATAATTTTTTTCTAAATGTTTTAATTTACTACGAATCTTTTTCGTGTTTGGGCCTAGCATGAAAAAGAAGATTATGAACATAATATAGTAAATTACATAGCTATCATCAGTAATTTTGTTTGCATTAGAAAGAAAATGAATAATTCCGTAGGAATTTTTTGCACGAGACAACATGACTTTGAAAACGAATAATTCGTGGGAAGCGAGTTGCTAACATGAATAGTAGTAAGTAGCTCGATATAATGTATATGAAATAGCAATTTCAAAATGTTGGCTTATACTCTCCCCTATGGTGGCTCTCCCTAAATCAGTAGGGTCTATTGCAATACATAAATATAATAAATTGATATAATAGAGTATCAACTTTATATATCATTGATAGTACAATCTATTAATATTGTTTATTTTCTAATGAAATATGATTTACTTTTTTTTTTTTTTTTTGCTACTCATAGGGTGTGAATCGATACATTCGGTACGGTATTTTACAATCGATTTATCCATTCAGTATTGATACCAAGTAATGGCATTTTTCATTGTCTGAACTGAAATCGGACTGGCCTGGTCGGTTCAATTTGGGATTAGTTTTTTTTTTTTTTTTTTTTTTTTGGGTTTTACATATGTAATTCAAAATGCATGCCTTTTCAACAAATACCTTGAGAATCATATTCCTATAAACCCCGAGCCCAGCATGAAATCTTCAATCTAAGGTTCAGATGAAGTTGGAGTCGTCTTCCTAGAGCTCATGCTACGCACTACCTTAGCCTAATCTTGAATAATCCAGCAGAATTTGTGACGCGAGGTTTAGAGGTTTGAATTTGGGAACCAGAGAATCAAAACCAAGTGAGCCACTGGAACCAAGAGGTCAGATCAAATTGGGCATCTAATTCGAAGCTTGACGACAGTGGCGATAGCTGAGAGGATGGTGGAGAGTGTTTTAGGGAGGATCCTGAACAGGGAGATGAAGAAATAGCGCTTGAGGGAGAGACATGAGGGAGATGAAGCCTTGGGTTTGAGGAATATTAGGTTTTGAGGTTGACGGCATCAGTTATGCCGTGCGATTAAGGGATACACGATGGAGATGAAGCCTTCGAGAGTACATGCGTGAGAGTCAAGCATATGAAGATCGATATTATCAAAGAAGGGTGAAGGGTTTGGACAAACGACGTCATTTCGATTTAAGCTTACAATTATGGAATTGCTTACCATTTATATATAACTTGGTTAGTTCCTTTCACTTTCCATTTCATGAGTTTGGTACGCGAATGTTCAAATCAAAAGAGGGATCCTCGCTCCACGGAAACACAAAATCCACTTCAGATTCAACAAACGATCCACAATCTAAAACTTGTCCCGTGAAGAATCAAAGCCTCCTTCTCTTCCGTTTTCGTCGGAGTAAAAAAAGCGCCAACATTGGCTAAGAAGCGCGCGTATAAAAACAAGCGGTCGGTTATTATCGCAGACAAATATCAAATTTTTAATTTTTCAAAGTGCATGAACCTGCGTAGACTTTCGTCAAGAGTGGCCGACGAAATCAGCAGGTCCCCCGGAGCCTCTCCTGCTGCCACTGTCGCTACTACCACAGCCTTTGAATCTGCCGCCGCTGCTACGGCACTTTCGAAATCGAAATCCTTGTGGCCCTCTGTCCTCCGTTGGATCCCAACCTCCACCGATAAGATCATTGCTGCGGAGAAGCGCCTTCTCTCTCTTGTCAAGTAATTCACCTCTCGCTCTTCAATCATTGAAATTGCAGGTGTTTGTTTGTTAATTTGTTGAGAGGAGTGGTGATGAAGCTAGGGACTCTGCTACTTTCTACGAATGAAATTTATGTGTGGCTGACATTTCAATCCTAAGAACCCTAATTTGAATTTGAAGTAGAAACTCTCAGATTTCTTAACTTTCTTAGTAGTTTAAGTTTGATAAAACCCTAACATTTCAATTTAGTCAAATTATGGAATGTTTGAACAGTTGATTCTTTACAAAGTATGTTAATTGCAGAACTCCTTATGTTCAAGAGCGGGTGAATATTGGATCTGGACCACCAGGCTCCAAAATTAGGTGGTTCCGATCAGAAAGCGACGAAGAGAGATGTATCAACACGGTTTCTTTTGACAGCAAAGAGGATTCTCCTACTCTTGTAATGATTCACGGATATGGTGCTTCGCAAGGTTTCTTTTTTAGAAATTTTGATGCCCTTGCCAGTCGGTTCAGGGTCATTGCCATTGATCAATTAGGGTGAGCTTGGGTATTTGTATTTATTACATGTTCATATGTTTAAATTTAATAACCATTCTTGAAGTGCTTTTATTAACTTTGGCATGCTTTTGTTCCAGTGTTAAACTAATAACAAATATGATGCCACCATGATATTCTTGGTAGTATTAGTCCCGATTTAAGGGGAAAAGAGAAAAGAAAAAAAAAGACCTTACTTTCGGTGTCAGGGAATTTCATCTACCGATTTTTTTTTTTTGTAGTTCTATTGGTGCTAATAAGTAATACACCTCCCCTGATGTTCTATTTGCAGACTTTTAACTTGCATTTCTGCATAAAATTAGTAACTTTGTTGGCCACTTCAGTTTCTTTTTTCTTCTGATGCTGAGAGCTGCATAAATGCACAAAACATCCCTTTCTGTTTAGTATTAAAGAATTTTAACCTTTTGCACAATTGTACTCCCCATATTGGATATTGCTTTTTTGGGTTTATGAGACATTTGTGCTCAAGTCTTTGGTTCAATCTTCTTTACAGTTGGGGCGGATCAAGCAGGCCTGATTTTACATGCAAAAGCACTGAAGGTAATTTTACTGTCATTACTATGTCACTTGTCAAAAGTTGATTTCACTGTTAATCTAGAATGGATGATTTAATTATTCCAGAGTAACAACAAATTACGTTTGATCTATTCGTTAAATTACAATGGGAAATGCAGAAACTGAGGCATGGTTCATTGATTCCTTTGAGGAATGGCGTAAAGCCAAAAATATCAGCAACTTCATATTACTTGGACATTCATTTGGTGGGTATGTTGCTTCTAAGTATGCTCTTAAGGTATTTTTTGTTCCGTATATCCTTTGAATCTAGGAATGATGGTGGCAGTTTTTGTATTTTTGATGCTTTTTCTTTATTTAATAGCATCCGGAGCATGTTAAGCATTTAATTTTAGTAGGATCTGCTGGGTTTTCATCTGAGGCAGACACAAAGTTTGAGTGGGTTACCCAGTTCAAAGCAACATGGAAAGGAGCAATCTTTAACCATTTGTGGGAGTCTAATTTTACTCGTCAGAAATTAGTCAGGTAAATACAGTTTATTTCCTCCCACATTTCTCTCATTCAAATACAGTTTCTTAAATGGCAGTATGCCTGACGCGCACGCGTGCACACACACACACATATAGATTTATATATTATATATATACACATATATAATATATTCATTTCGTGTACATATCTCTAGTCTGTGACTTTTGTTTGTTGTTTAGGTTTCTATTGTGGTATTTGCATACTTTGTTCATGTACTGACACACATTGCAAGCATTGCATGTGGCATGTACTGGTGAATGCAGAGACATACATACTCATAGTATACATTTGCATCTATTTGAATGCATACCTACTGTCTTTCAGAAGGTCTTAAGACTGTATATCTCATGCCTTCATATTTTGAGGTCGTAGTTGCAATTACTGACTAGTCACTGTTAAATCACAAATAGATTCGCAGACCATTCATTTTATTAAACTGCAATTCGTTTATAAACCAGTGATTTTTATGCTGATGTTTCCCTATTGTTGTGATCATTCCATGTGATGGCTGGCAGAACTCAAAAGATAATGATGTATCGTTATGAACTTTTTATTATGTCCACCCAACTGGGCGTTAAAAGTAATTTCACCAAGTAAGATTTGTATTCATTATCATCTATTATATGTTAGTAGTTGACTTATAAATTCAAAAATTAGAAAACGTTTCTGTTTATTGTATATAACTATAAATTTATAATTCAGGCTGGTAAACTCAGTGTCAAATCTCTGTTTGATGTTTGAACCTTTTACTAGATTTGTCTTAGTGAGCAATTAATTTATCATCTATTGCTCTGTTTGATTAGCTTAGAGACGTGGGGGCCTTATTTCTTAGGGACCTTATATCTTCACCCATAATGGTTTCCCATGCTTCCGCTCCTTGGACCTCTCGCTCCCTTTTTGTTAAGGAGAGCAGCCCCGAGGAAGCTTGGAGGCATTCTACTTCTTCTTTCATGTCGTTTTACATGTAATTTTAGTCTTCTTGGAGTATGATGTTCTGAATTTTCGAGTTCTGACATGCTATATTTTCTCTTGTTCATACAATGCCTTGTGAGCGAATGGTGCATTGAAATTCATTTCTTCCAAAGATCAGTGATGGATTAGAGATGAAAGAGGTGGTTTATATTTATACTTTTTTGGATCTTACTTTGTACCTGCTTATGGTTTTTTTTGCAGAGGGTTAGGGCCTTTGGGTCCAAATCTTGTTCGGAGTTACACCAGTGCTAGATTTGGTTCTTATTCATCGGGAACCAACTGACTGAAGAGGAATCCCGACTGCTTACAGGTTGGTTAAGATCATGTTGTTTGTGGATAGCACACGCATACTTAATCTTACTTTTAAGATCCTGATGGTTTTTTTTTTCTCCTAATTGAAGATTACGCGTATCATACTTTAGCAGCCAAATTAAGCTAGTGGGGAGCTGTGCTTAAAGTACATATTTTCTTTTGGAGCGTTTGCTAGGAGTCCCCTTATTCACAGGTTTTATGATACTATTCTTTGTATTATTGAAGAGTTCGAAGCTATTGTAATAAATTTTCTTTTAGGCAAGTCTTTTACATTTAGTTCTCGTCTTCATGTACAGTGCACCAGAGTGGAAAGTACCGACTAGTTTTATATATGGCTATCAAGACTGGATGAGCTATCAAGGCGCTCAAGAGGCTGGCAGGCATATGAGTGTCCCGTGTGAGATCATTAGGGTTCCTGAGGTAACTCTCTCTCTCTCTCTCTCTCTCTCTCTCTCTCTCTCTGCTGTTGGCGTGTGAAGTGCATTTATGCATATGATCAATTGGTTGGTCTTGATTCATGAAGTTCTTTCGTCATAAATAATTGCAGGCTGGGTACTTTGTATTTATAGACCAGCCCGATCAATTCCATTCGGCTGTTTTTCATGCTTGCCGTAAATTTTTTTCACCTGAAGCTGAGGTTGAATCCTTACCTGAAGGTTTGACATCTGCCTGAAAAGAGTATTTAGTCGTTTTCTCCTTTTCTGTGTACAAAGTAGGCAATATAAGTCCCATTGAACTTCACGGACTAGATCCTTAAATTCTTTAGTGTATCTGGCTGTCTGCAATACTCTTGTATACATAAATTCCAACTGTTAGTGTAGGTCTGTACATTGATAAAGGAAAAACGAGGGCAGATGTTGAAACAAATTGTTGCATATTTTCAAATTATCTGTTGATGATCAAATTATCCGGTCACGTTATGAATTGCGTAGACACATAGTTGGCATACATTTTACATTCAAAATTTATTAAATTTAAAGAATTCAGTTGCTCCCACCAAACCCTGCCTTAGGGTAGAGAAATATTAAGTCGACAGCTACTTATAAAAAAAAATATAATAAGTCGACAGCTGTATTGCTACCATAACCAGTGCCGGAGTGAATGCAGGTGTGAATTCTAACCCTGTGTAGGTTGTTTGCAAGTGAATTTTTTTGGTTGTAGTTCGTGAGTGTTTCTATTGTATTATATTTTCTTCTCCCTTTTGTGTGAAAATGACATCTCGTATAAGGTGAATGAATGGTTCTGTACTGCACTGTACTGATAGTTTGTTCGTTTTCATGACCCGATTAAATGTGGTGTCGGGTCAATTGGTTGGTATTTTGTTTGGCATTTCGTATTCAAATCTCGAATATTTTTTTTTTTAAAACCCTAAAAAGCATTTTCCGCTTGCTCATCATGTACTCTGCAACATACCATTATCATCTGCTACTGACAGACTACTCAGTCCACCATTCAACTATACAAGTTCGCGTGTCCCCCATCAAATTATTGATTCACTATCTTCTATCACATGGAGGAACAAGATATCCATCCAATTTTGGGTAGTTTAGTAGTTAATTCACAGTAAGATCAAACAAAACTTTACGTAAGAGGCCGTGATAATGGATTAATGCGAGGTTTTGTATTAGTATATTCGAAATTTTACCTAAAATGTGTGATTGTAATATAATTTTTTCAAAAAAGAAAAATGATAAGGAGATCATATAATTTGTATAATTGTGTTGGTGGATGATCAACCTGTATTAATGTGTAACTTGTAAACCGTTTTCATTCTTTAGAAAAAAAAAATTGTCCAAAAGAAAAGAAAAAAAATTGAAATGGTAGTAACCCTAACATTCTTAACAATCTAATACAAAATCAACATAAATATCTCTACTTTGTACTATTATGAGTAACAGAAGATAATTTTGTACTTCTTGCATTCAAGAAGTAAAATGTAATAGGTAAAATTTAGTATAAAAATCAAGATTCAAAACGGTACTAGGTGTTCTTAGAGCGATTGATAGAGACTTAGTGTTTAGGCGGGGGCTTAGACGATTTTTTTAAGATAAAATTTAATAAATTAATAATATAATGAATATTATTAAATAACTCAAGAACAAAAACGAATTATCTAGATAAATAAATTAAATAGAGAATCATAAATATTAAAAATGTAAGTTATTAATTTTATTATACAACATTCGATAATTTTAATTTATTATATTTATTTTAATTAATACTTATATCATATAATGTTAATTTATTCTATTTATTTTAATTAATACTTATATTATATAACTAAATATATATAAAAATATAGATGTACCTAAATCCTTATGCAGACTTTTCTCACCTTCCGTCGTCTAAGAACGATTAGACCGCCGTCCATTTTAAAGGGGGAAAAAAGTAGCTCATTGTATTGTTGAAACTGTTTTATCACATGAAGGGCTTTAGACTAGCCAGTCAGGGGCCACGTGCTGGTCAACACTTTTCTATTTCCTAATAAAAGCTGACGTGGCAAGACCCAAAGAATCAGCCAATGGGTCCGACACATCCCCGCTGCCTTTCCAGATACAGGCGCCCCTGCCCTAGCGAGCGTCAGTCACATCTTAACGGCTACTTTTCGCTCGCTTCAGAAGTCGACACGTGGCTCACCCTGTTAATTATTATTTATTTGGCGGGAATAAAAGAAAGAAACCTTTCCGCCAGCGCGGATGGATAATGTTAGTTTGATTAGTCCATTGCCGCCGTCAGGTCAGAGTTATGTCGTTGAGAAAAATAAAGTACGGAAAATTGGATTAATTAATTAAAAGCTTTGATTCCAACAAGTGCATACAAATGCAAATGCCGGAACGTAGAAGAAGATGATGATGTTTTTTTTTTTGGGTTAAAAATTAAAAAAGAAATAATAAAAATTTAGACTGGGGAAGGCAGCGAGGTTGGATCAGCTGAGGACGGGATGTCAGGTCCGACTCTGCAACCTTCAAGCATGAACACGACGTCGGCAATGGAGGGCCGATCAAGTGGATCAGGAGCCGTACAAAGAAGCCCCACTTTTACTCCGAGCAAGAACTCCTCCCAATCCGACGACTCCGGGTCAAGCTCAAGCAGCCCGGGCTCTAGAAGCTCCGAAACTTGACCTCTCTGCAGCTGTGTCTTCACCCATTTCACAATGTCCTCATCCTCTTGAGTGAACATCACCGGCTTCCTCCCAGTCAAGATCTCCAACAGCACAATCCCAAAACTATACACATCGGATTCCTTCGTGGCTTGACCGGTCAACGCAGCTTCAGGTGACACGTAGCCTAACGACCCAATTGGGGCCGCAAAAGACGATGAAGCCTCGGCTTCTGCCAGTGTGGCTATGGTGAGCCGGTCCAGCCCAAATTCCGACAAATGGGCTTCGAAATCAGCGTCGAACAGAACGTTTTGCGGCTTCACATCGCCGTGCATAATTGACACCGAGTGTAAAAAAGCCAACCCCCGAGCTATCCCGAGTGCAATGAGGTGGCGCATTGGCCAGTTCAGGACATGCCCGTCTTGATGGGAGGATTCTTGAAGAAGAGTCCCTAAGTTTCCATTGGGCATGTAATCGTATACAAGCAGCCTCACATCCGGCGGACCGGCGTAATAGCCTCTCAGAACCGTTAGATTCCGATGCTTCACCTTCCCAAGAGCCTCAGCTTCCTTTCGGAAACCGCCTTCGTCGAGGAAACCGTCCGGGAGGCGGCGGATGGAAAGCACCATTCCATCTTGAAATGTGGCCTTGAAAACTAGGCCGAATTTTCCCCTGCTTAAGACATTTTCCTCGTCGAATTGCCTAGTGGCTTCTAACACCTCTGCGAATGTGATCTTGCTACTAAACATCACCAGTTTTGGCCCTCCTCCATTTTCGCCGCTTCCCCGACTAGCCCTTTGATCTCCTCCCGAGCTTGTTCGAGGGCTGCTGCGCTTCTTCTTGCCGCCGCCGCCAACAACCATTTCTCTGAGCTTTTGACGCCATCTCAAGAGGCTGTAGATATAGCCACAACAACACAATGCCATAAGGAAAGCTCCACCAACAGCAACCCCAATTAGCAAAATCAACTTGTTTCTTTTTCTCCTTCTTACATCTGCACACTCCCTATCCAATGGCTTCCCACATAAATTCTTGTTCATTGCAAAAACAGAAGGATCGTTGAACTGGGCACCCAATGGCTTCGGAACCTCACCAGCAAGGTTGTTATTAGACAGATTCAAGTGCTTCAAGTGAGGGATAAGGAGCAAAAAGTTTGGCGGAATGGTGCCGGTGAGCTTATTAGAGGAAAGGTCTAACACTGCGAGGTTCAATAATTTTGGCAATGAGTTTGGAATTTGACCTGAAAGTGTATTTCCATCCAACAACAGAGAAGACAAAGAAGAGCATTTGGAAATCTCCTCTGGGATTTCACCTGCCAATTTGTTATGGCCTAAATCGAGCTCTTTCAAATTAGACAGACCAGAGATTTCACCTGGGATTTTGCCTCCTAATTGATTAGAACCAAGCTCAAGTACTTGAAGGCTCAAACTTTCTCCAACGTCTGGTGGGATTCTGCCTGAAATTCGATTGTCCGACAAAGATAGAACAATTAATGACTTGAGAAATCCATAAGTGGTAGGAATATTACCAGTGAAGGCATTGGAGGAGAGGTTTAGATAGACTAAACTAATTAAGCTACTAAAACCTTGAGGAACATCACCAGATAAGTGATTTTCCTGTAGAGCAACCACTTGTAGGCTTGGCAACCCGAAAATCTCCACCGGCAATTCCCCGGTAAGCTTTTGTTTACTCAAATCCAGTGTTTCGAGCTTCATCAACCCTCCAATACTCGTTGGCACCGTCCCTGAAAACCCACAATTGCTCAAATTCAAAGCCTGCAAACTCCTCAACTCTCCTACATTCACCTTGCCTGAAAACTTGTTATTACTCAGGTTCAAACTGGTCAAGTTGCTAAGCTGCAACAAGAGCTGATCTGGAACTTTCCCGGTCAGATTATTGTTGCTCAAATTCAAGGACTCAAGCACCAAAAGCGCCCCCAAACTTGCCGGAATGTCAGCAGAGAATAAATTGTCACCTAAAGACAACACCTTCAAGCTCAACATTGCTCCTAAAAAAGAAGGAATTTGGCCGGAAAGTCGGTTCCCTTCAACATCAAGCACCTGTAACAAACTGCATTTTATAATCTCACCGGGAATTTCACCGGTCAGGGAATTATTAGCCAACCGGAGCTCCACTAACCGGAGGAAATTTCCAATCCCAGCAGGCAGTTCACCTGAAATTAAATTTCCAGAAAGATCTAAAACTCTTATAATTGTAGTCACGTTTGTCAACCAAGATGGGAAAGTGCCACGTATGCGATTGGAATTTAGGTCCAAAATCCCCAAAATGCTCGAGCATTTTCTTATATTTGGCGGCTTAGCAATGCCCGTGAGCGCATTGAATCCGAGCTCCACGATCGTCAGTGACGAGTCGTTGGCAGTATTGCACAACAAAGACGTCGGGACCGACCCTGACAGCTTATTCCGTGAAAGCGACACCACCTGAAGTTTCGGCATCGCTCCGATCGTCGTCGGAACCAGACCTCCAAGGGCATTGTCGTCGGCGCTCAAGTGTACGAGCGAGGAGCAGTTTGAAATCGCCGAAGGCATAGCTCCGTGCAACTGGTTGGAGTCCAGCCATAGGAACCGAAGGTTCTGAAGAGCTCCGATGGTCGCCGGAACACCGCCGGAGAACCGGTTGTATGAAAGATTGATGAGCTGGAGGTTCGAGTTGGTGGAGAAGTTCGCTGGAACGCTACCAGAGAATGCGTTCGACGAGAGGTCCAGGTAACGAAGGGCCACCGGAATGAGACCGGAGATTTTACCGGAGAAGAAGTTGTGAGCGACGTTGAGGATTTGGAGATTAGTGAGGTTGAGAATCGCCGGCGGCAGAGTCCCGGAGAGTGCGTTGTTGTGTAAGTAAAGCGCACGAAGGAGAGCGCATTGGGAGAGAGAGGCAGGTATGGAGCCGTTGAAGTTGTTGCTGTGAAGGCTGAGCATACGAAGGTCGCGTAAGTTACTGAGCTGGTCAGTGAGTCGGCCGCCGAGGTGGAGACGAGGCAATCGGAGCTCCTGAACTCGGTTGTTGTAACAAACAACTCCCCGCCAATCGCACGGGGCTGACGGCGTGGACGAATCCCAGCCGTCAAGCGCGCCAAGCGGGTCGTGGATATTTTGCTTGAAGGAAATTAACGCTTGGATCTCGGAGGTTACTGTGTCCGGGCTTGGTTGCTGAGCGGAGGTGAAGATGGAAGCGAAGCAATAAGCCATGGTTATGAGGAAGAAGAAGAAGAAGAAAGTAGCCGTTGCCATGAGAGAGTTCAGAGAGACTAGTGGTGGAAGAAGTGAGAATGCAGAAACTGTAGTGGTTATTAATTAATTAAGTTAAAATTATTTCTTATTTTTGTTGGCAGTGGGATGAGTGCTTGCTGCTGGTTCTGTGCTGGGGTTTTGTGGTGGTGAGAGGAGCGTGTGAAGAAACGGAAACGGAAACGGAAGGGGTTTAGACAGAAACGACGTCGCGGCCATTTTCCGGTTCGTGTGTGTTTCTGTTGCCTTTTATTTTGCTCCTTTTCTCTTCCCAAAAGCTTTTATCAGAACTCCTCACATTTGTTTTTTACGAAAAGGAAGAGAGGGGCTTCATTTTTCAGTCTTTCTGCGTAGTTTTAACTGCTGACGATGGGCCCATGGGCCCATCTCCCTCCCCGGGCCCAGAATCACGAACATCTCTGAGTTTTTGTCAATGCGGAGGGGAGAGTTCGATAATGTCACGCACCCCACACCCCGCACCCTGCACCCCATCAGACATGTTCACTGCTTTCTGGGAAATCGATTTTTTTTTCTCTCTTACTTTAATCAACAAATTGTGTCATGCACAAAATGATATCTTATTAGCTTTGAATGATCCTTTTTTTTTAATGAAATGATTATTGTTGGTATGATGAGTAAACTACTAAACTGTAAAGAACAATCTTATTACCCAATTACTGGCCTATCATCTTCAGAATTTCGGAAAAATATGGAAACCTTGTTTATTTTATTAATGTATATTTTTTTTTCAAGAGAAAATTATACTTTAATATCCTGAAATTTATATCAATTTTTAGAGTTATATCTATTTTTTTTTTTTTGCATTTTAGTTTCCTGACTCTTTCCAGTACTTAACTCCTCTCGTGTATTATATCTCATAGTAAACGGATCCTATATAGCAAAAAAAAAATGTAGTAAATGGATCATAAAATGGAAAAAAAAAAATACAGGACCACAATAAGTAGATTAACATCCAGAGTTGTAATTAACTCCTCACTTATATTATATTTCATCCCACGACAGGGGAAAACATATTAAATGGATCCTAAAATGAAATATTTTGTTAAAACAATATATATATTATATAAGACCACAATAAGGAGATTAATATCCACAGTTGTAATTAACCCCTCTCCCGTAATTTTTTGTAATTTTATATAAACGTTCCATTTTATGATCTATTTATTATGATTCTTCTCTCTTGTGGAGAGATATATAATATTGTTACTTCAACAGATGAGTTAGTTGTAGGAGTGTTAATCGGTTTTTTGGTTCGGTTTTTTTACCGAAACTGATTGGGGAATCGGTTCGGCTTTTTTACCAAATCGGTTTTTCCTTCAATGCAGTTTGGTACAGTTTTTCCTCCTATTCGGTTTGGTTCGGTTTGGTTCGGTTTCGGTTAAAAACCGATTTGTTTTTTCAAATTATGGTGAATCGGTTCGGTTGAACTGGTTCAATTTTCTCTAAAAACCAATTTTTTTTGTACTTTTATACAATAATCAATATTTATTATCTAATTAATGTTCATTACAACCTAATTAATGTTTATTACAACTAATCAAGATCCATTACAACTAATCAATGTTCATTACAAAGTAACCTAAAGCATTTCGGGTCGGTTCGGTTCGATTCAGTTCGATTTTAGGTCCATTCGGTTCGGTTCGGTTTTCTTTTGGTTCTGTATTTTTCGGTCGGTTTTTTCGAATCAATTAACAGGGCTAGTTGTAGCCAATGTTTTTTTTTACTAAATAAAATTAGGATTTTGCTAACTATATTTGTTTGGCCATAAATATTTAAAAATAAAAAAATAAAACTTCTTACAGACCTCTAACAAAAAACTTAAATGTAAAAATAGGGTGTAACATTTTAAAAAGATCAGAAAACTAAAATGCAAAATTGGAAAGATTAAGTATAACTCTGAAAATTAATGTAAATATTATAGTACTAAAATGATACTCTTGAAATTGTCTATATTAAATGGGCAATGCTATTTGGACCCTCTAAATTGAGCACATTTAGTGACCATGTTGATGTGTCCATCAATGAATGGTCTAATATAAATATAGAAGAATTTCATTTATTAAAATAATACCATTAATTGATTGTCACATCAACATGGTCACCAAATGTAGTCAATTTAGATGGTCCAAATAGCATTATTCATATTAAATAGTTGAATGATCAACAATCTTGAAATGTGCAGTAATAATAATAATAATAATAATAATAATAATAATAATAATAATAATAATAATAATAATAATAATAATAATAATAATAATAATTAATATTTATGATATAAGTATTTCTTATCGACTGCTATAATATAACTCAACTAGCATAATATAATCAACATTTTACCTAGATATAACATAGAATACCCAACTAAATAATCAATTTATGTGGTGTGTTTAAGGAGAAGTAAGACTAAGTGATAAATGTTGTTATGTTAGTATTTGGGCTTAGATCCGTAAGCTTTTATCTCATAATCATTTTCATATGTTATTTGCACAAGATTAAACGTATTAAACAAGACAAATTATTGAGTATATTTTTATTTTATGCCATTTACATACCAGCACATTTAATAATTGTGCTGCATTCTTGCAAACCCATGATTGTAAGGTTTATGCTTTCCCTTTTCAAATGTATTTTTTTTAACTTCTAATAAAATTTGAAGGGAAAAGTGAGACTAAGTGATTAATGTTGTTATGTTAGTATTTGGGCTTAGATTCGGGAGCCTTTAGCCCATAATCATTTTCAAATGTTAATTGGACAAGATTAAACGTATTAAACGAGATGAATTATTAAGTATATTTTTATTTGGAAAAACTATATAAAATACCTCAAATTATATGGGTTAAAATTAGGTGTGTTAATCGATTTTTCGGTTCGGTTTTTTTACCGAAACTGAAATCGAACCCGGTTGAGAAATCGGTTCGGTTCGATTTTTCCTCCAATGCGGTTTGATTCAGTTTTTCCTCCTATTCAGTTCGGTTCGGTTCGATTTCGGGTAAAACCGATGTTTTTTTTCCAAATTATGGTGAATCGGTTTGATTGAACCGGTTCAATTTTCTCTAAAAATTGGTTTTTTTGTACTTTTATACAATAATCAATATTTATTATCTAATTAATGTCCATTACAACCTAATTAATGTTTATTACAACTAATCAATATCCATTACAAAGTAACTTAAAGCATTTCGGTTCGAGTCGGTTCAATTTTTAGGTACATTCGGTTCGATTCGTTTTTCTCCAAAAAGTATTGGTTTTTCTTCGGTTCGGTATTTTTTGGTTTGGTTCTGATTCGGTTCGTTTTTTCAGTCGATTTTTTCGAACCAATTAACAGGGCTAGTCAAAACAGATTCATATCTAAACTATCACAATTTTCAAATCACTATCTAACCTATATGACTACCCATATTTAACTACCTCCGTTAAGTTTCTCATCCTTCTAACCGTTAAAATGCCACGTATCAAAAAAAATTATTCAATCAATAACTGATGTGGCATTAAACAAATGAGTATTTTCAGGATTTAAAAAATTCTAATTAACCCCCAATTTCCCTGAAACCCTAAAATCTATGGCGACCTCCCCTCCCCCTAATTCTAATTCCCAACCCTCCCTTTAACCCAGATCGAATTCTCACCACCACCTCCCCCAAAAAAAAAATATTCCAATTTCCATAAGTAATTTTATTGTTGGAAAGAAAAATACCACCCACCCATATTGTAGTGCATGGGTTGGGCTGAAACATTAAATCGGTTCCGCTGAAAAGAAAAATACCACCGACGCTCTGGTGACCAACTTCGCAAGAGTTTATGAAAAGATTCAATCACCAAAACGGCTCCAAGAATTGGGAGGCTTAGAGCCCCAAAATAGGAATCGAGGTGTCGCAATCATATATGTGTGAAGCAGCAGAAGAATTGAAACAACGAAATTTAAAAAAAAAAAAAACAGTAGTTGATGAAGACTGAAATACCCATGAATTTTGCTCTCCCTCCCACAATTTCATCTAAATTGAATCAATCTGTACATAGCTGTCAAAAGAATGTCTGAACAATGTAAGAAAGAATCACAACCCATCACAAAAAATAGCGCGAAAACCCAATCAATGTAGAAGCAGAGATTGTTAATAAATAATGAAACTTTCCCTGGTTTTGATGATGGATCGCCTTGTAAAAATCATAAGGCTCCCATAGATGATCCAATGGCATGGGTTCTTGGAGTCAAGTCTGGCCCATGGCTTGCCTTTGCCGTTCCAATGTAGCAAACTGTCTGGTACTAGGTGAAGAGACATGTAGTTGCCTTTGACATTATCGCCGCCGAGCCCGTGTTGGTTCCATCAGTGGTCTATGGCCTCAACATTTCCAGCGAACACCAGCAGAAATGGAGGTGAAGAACCCAAATCGTAAATCCTTCTATTTCTCTATAACTCCATCCAGTTCTCGATCCCTTTATGTAATTTCCTTCCATCTATCCCACCAAATCCATCACCATCACACCAGTGTTGAAGTTGTCACGACCCGACCCATCTAGCATGATATTGTTCACTTTTGGCACAGTCCTCACGGTTTTATTTATGGGAACTCACGTGCAACTTCCATGTAGGTCATCTATACTGGGATTACACCAGCCCAAACTCGCTGAATTTGGAGTTCCCAAATAATCCAAAGCCAGTGAACTCCCAAAAAGCCACATTCTAAATAGATATGTGTCCACACATATAAGACACTTTACTTTTTCCTCCCCGAGCGATGTGTGATTATTCACTGTTCTTATTAAGACACGGGTATTACAGAAATAGTAGGGTTTTCTCGAGGAGAAGACCCGGGAAATAACTGGGTCGAACCAGAACATGTCAGTGAAGTATTTGGTGAAGTTGGCTTGACAATACTTCGGGGCTCCGATTTAGACCAGAGACGGGTCGCAAGAAGATACCATTTCTTTGTTCATTGAAAGGGTGCAGTCGAGAGCCGTGGCGATTTGGACCGATGCCATTATTTTAGGGAATTGGAATTGGAGGGAGGGGAGGCCAGACGATCATCAAGGAGATGGGCAAGGAAGATAACATGAGGTAGGCATTCAATGTGTTCGATTGAAACAGGGAAATTGGGGGTGGCCGAGAATTCGATCTGGGTTAAAGAGAGGGCTGGGAATTAGAATTAGAGGGAGGGGAGGTCGCCATAGATTTTAGGGTTTCAGGGAAATTGGGGATTAATTATAATTTTAAAATCCCGAAAATACCTCTTTTTTATGCCACATCAGTCACTGATTGGATAATTTTTTTGACACGTGGCATTTTAACAGTCAGAAGGATGGAAAATCTAACGAAGGTAATTAAATGTGAGTGGTCACATAGATTGGGTAGTGATTTGAATATTGTGATAGTTTGGATATGAACTTATTTTGACTCCTATAATTTGGAGTCTTTTACGTCGTTTTTACTTTTCAATTCGTGGACTTGAACCCGGGTCTTTCGAGTGAGAGCCGAATATCCTGACCAACTAGACTACAACGGATTTGTGAACAAATCTAGCATAGCCCTTTATAAAGTGCTGCGAGTGGATAGAATACTGCATGTGAGGAGAATGAAACTGAATTTGGGATTTGAAGAAGCTGAGGATTTAAGCGCAGTGACACTCTCCAATGAATAATGAAACTGAATTTGGGATTTGAAGAAGCTAAGGATTTAAGCGCAGTGACACTCTCCAATGAATAATGAAACTGAATTTGGGATTTGAAGAAGCTGAGGATTTAAGCGCAGTGACACTCTCCAATGGAGACTGAGAAGAAGGAAACTGAATTTGGGATTTGAAACCCAGATAGAAGCTGAGGATTTAAGCGTAGTGACACTCTCCAATGGAGACTGAGAAGAAGGAAACTGAATTTGGGATTTGAAACCCACATAGAAGCTGAGGGTTAGATCGCAGTGACACTCTCCAATGGAGACTCTGAAACACTTTGGCATTGGCTTCTACACTCCAAGTCTCGTCCCTTTTCGACTGCAAAGAAGACCCCAAAAGCTCAATCCCACCTGCTTCGCCAGCAAATGGGCGGAGCGCCTCCTCGCCGACTTTCAATTCCTTGGCGACTCCTCCTCCTCAGACCACCATTCCCTTTCGTCGTCCACCGCCACTCTTTCTCCCCCTTTGCCTCCCCAACTTGCTCCCCCAGAGCGCTACGCTTCCATCCCCATCGACTTCTACGAGGTTCTGGGCGCCCAGCAGCATTTCCTCGGCGACGGTATAAGGAGGGCTTATGAAGCTAGGACTTCCAAGCCTCCTCAGTACGGCTTTACCCAAGAGGCATTGTTCAGTCGGAGACAGATTCTTCTTGCCGCTTGCGACACCCTTGCCGATCCTAGGTCCAGAAGAGAGTACAATCAAGGCCTTGCCGAAGACGAAGATGAAACCATCCTCACCCAAGTTCCTTGGGACAAGGTAATTCTGTTGTTGACACTAATTATGCTGTTTTCTGTGAAAATTGAGGAAAAAATAGAGAAACTGTTGCCAAAACTAAGAGAATTTGGTCTTTAATTTGAATTCTAATAATAGGTTCTGCCCAAATTATCAGGTTTTCTGAGTAAACAAATAGAAAATGGCAGTATTTAATCATGTTTAGATCTCATTATAGGTTCCTGGAGCTCTGTGCGTGTTGCAAGAAGCTGGAAAGACTGAGCTAGTTCTTCAAATTGGGGAGAGTTTGCTAAGAGAGAGGCTTCCCAAGTCCTTCAAGCAAGATGTTGTTTTGGTGTTGGCACTTGCTTATGTTGATATGTCCAGGGACGCAATGGAATTGTCCCCACCTGATTTTATTGGCGGTTGTGAAGTGCTTGAGAGGGCTTTGAAGCTCTTGCAGGTAAAGGAAGCCCTTGTTTGCAACTTTCGTTAACTTGCTGTTTTTAAGCCTGTAACTTATTAAGTGGCATTTTAGTAAGTTTAAAGTGCATAAATTTGTCTTTGTTTTAGTTGTATTACGTAATTTGATGTTTCATGATCTTCAACGTTTAGGAGGAAGGTGCAAGTAGCCTTGCACCTGATCTTCGAGCACAAATTGACGAGACGCTAGAAGAGATCACATCACATTGCATTCTAGAACTTCTAGCCTTACCCCTTGCTGATAAGTACCGATCAAGAAGGGAAGAAGGCCTGCATGGTGTGCGCAACATTTTGTGGTCCATTGGAGGAGGGGGAGCAGTTGCCATTGCTGGGGGATTCACTCGTGATAATTTCATGAATGAGGCCTTCTTGCGTATGACTGCAGCTGAGCAGGTAGCTCCACTTAATTAGGTCAAGTTGTTCTTAATGTTCCTGTGCCCTATATGCTCATTTCTCTATTTCTTCCTTTCTTGACAGGTTGATTTTTTTGTAACTACCCCAACTAATATCCCCGCTGAAAGCTTTGAAGTTTATGGGGTGGCGCTTGCACTTGTTGCTCAAGCCTTTGTTGGTAAAAAACCTCATCACATTCAAGATGCTGATAACCTATTCCAGAAACTGCAGCACTCTAAGGTAACAGCTGTAGGACACTCTGCCGACGTTTATATAACCAAAGAAAACAGTGAGATAGACTTTTCTTTGGAGAGGGGACTCTGTTCCCTTCTTCTTGGGGACCTTGCTGACTGTCGTTCATGGTTGGGCCTAGACAGTAATGATTCACCTTATAGAAATCCATCTGTTGTAGAGTTTGTGTTGGAAAACTCAAAGGATGACGATGAAGATGACAATGATCTTCCTGGACTTTGTAAGCTATTGGAGACGTGGTTGATGGAGGTGGTATTCCCCCGATTTAGAGACACCAAAGATATAGAGTTCAGACTAGGAGATTATTATGATGATCCGACAGTGTTAAGATACTTAGAAAGGCTGGATGGTACTAAGGGTTCACCATTAGCGGCAGCAGCAGCCATAGTGAGGATTGGAGCTGAGGCTACTGCAGTTCTTGATAATTTCAAGGCCAGTGCAATTCAGGCATTGCATAAGGTGTTTCCAATGGGACAGAAGGATGAGAATTTGCAACGTCAAGAAGATCATAAGATGAATTATTCTCTTCTGTCTGTAGAAACTGGAGAGCCTCTGGAAGAATCTGAGGGAGATGATTCTGTACATATAGGTGGGGTTTCTGGGGTTTCCGGAAGAGATGGTTCTGTTGAAGTACGTGAAGAAGAATTGATTACGGACAAGATCAAAGATGCAAGTGTGAAGATTATGTGTGCTGGTGTGGTAATTGGACTAATGACATTGTTTGGTTTGAGGTGTTTACCTTCTAGGAAGGTCAAATCAAATCCACAGGGAGAAAATTTTCCAGTGTCTGCATCTACCGTCACTAGTACAGGTATGATTTTAACCCTACATTATAGCATCTATTAAAAAATGGAAAACCCTTAATTTTTAGTCTGAAAGATGAATATTTTTGGTCTCTTAGCAGTTCGGTATATTTCTGATTCTTCTGGGTCATTCCATTTCAAAATTTCAAACCATAAACATACGGGTTTACAGCTGAACCAAGAAAGAGACGAAACTTAATATGTATAATCATGCAGGGCTACCCGGGGATGAAAAATCTGAGGAGGGCTTACCCAGAATGGATGCGAGAATGGCAGAAGCTCTAGTTGGCAAATGGCAGAGCATAAAGTCTCAGGCTTTCGGACCTAAGCATTCTGTGGAAAAACTGTCTGAGGTAAATCCTTCGTTTTTCGCGAATGAGAAATCATTATGATTGTCCTGACATTTTCAAAACTGACTGCCAGGTTTTGGACGGTGAGATGTTGAAGATATGGACAGATCGTGCAATGGAGATTGCACAGCTAAATTGGTCCTATGACTACACCTTGCTGAACTTGAGCATTGATAGTGTGACAGTATCGCTAGATGGACAGCGAGCTGTGGTCGAAGCAACCCTTGAGGAGGTGGCGCAGCTGACTGATGTGGTTCATCCGGAGCACAATGACTCAAACAACCGAACCTACACCACGCGATACGAGATGTCTTGTTCGAGCTCAGGATGGAAAATCAGTGAAGGGTCTGTTCTCCAATCATGAACAAACAATCACCTTGTGGTAATAAGGTTGATAATCTCTTGTAAATGCCTTCTTTGTTCTTAACAAGTTGATTATGCATTGTCTGATGATAATCTCCTGTAAGTGCTTTTGTTCTTAACAAGTTGATTATGCATTGTCTAGTAGTAATTTTGGGATCTTTTATAATGCATATTGCTAAAATGTGTTATGGCAAATTTTAAGCTCAAGCTCTCAGATGTATTAGGGAGTGATTTTTACTTTTCTATTTTCTTCTCATGAAAGGAACTAAATTGAGAAATATAAAACAGAGAAAAGTAGAATGTAAAAATCGTTGTGTTATTAGCTAGCACTCCTAAAAGGAAATGGTTTGAAATGTTCACAAAAAATTGTCAATAAAATTATATTCTCTTGCCAATTTCCTCGATGAATTTTTATTTTAGCAGATTTCTCTCACGAACTAATATTACTAGTCAATTTCTCCCTATTACATTTACTAATTTTTTTATCCAAAATATTTACTTGTTATGAGTAATTTTTCGTTTAACAATGTTATTCGACACGTCTTTTTTAACCTGTCAAACAAATTGAGATCATACGAAAAAATTAAACATAACAGTAATTCGAGAGAAAATTAATTGAAATAAAATTTCATCAGAAATTGAGCTTTCTTAATTGAAGGAGGTATTGGCAAAACAGACCAAAAAAGAATACATTCTATTAATATAAGTTTATGAGTTCAAATGATCGGTCAGAACTATTACAAGTTTTGTTGTAAAGAATCGACCATCCCTATCGCCGCCGGTGAGAACCCTCTGCGTCTCCGGCACGTCTCTGTTTGCTTCTATATGTAACACTGCCCATAAAGCATATCATATCAACAACAGTACATCTCCAGATGAAGTTTGAACATTTGTTTCTTTCCCTTGAGCTTTAGCTTATCCAACATATCCACAATGGAAGGTATCAAAGAATGGGTAGATTGCGATATAGTTTACAATGTGGATCTTCATTCGATGCCAGATGAAGTGGTACATGAAATATCTACAAAATATCTCTACGGTCGCCACTGGGGACCAAATCCTATAGGGTAGACATGGAATCTCTCCAGATGGAGGATCTCTTGATGGGACGGGATAAGAAGCTGAGACCGACGAGCTCCTTGGGCGCCTCCAGTGGCTCAACGAGGCCAACCAGCTTCGCAACGAGGGCTGCACTCTCCCGGATGTGTCCCATGTCCATTGTGCTCGTCCACAGCAAGTTTGCCAACTGGAGGCTTCTCTGCTTTGTGTTGAGCCTAATCCCCCACTTCTGGAAAAGCCTCTCTTTATCCTTTTTTGATGAGAATCTCTTGGGCACTTTCTTACTTAACATCTCTCTCTCACGCTTCAGAGTCTTCATGCTGTTTCACAATCAAAATTATAGGTTAGAACTCTTCACTGTCAATACACAATTTCCGAGCCCCTATCAAGCACAACATGTGACTAAAGTGCAAAGTCTGGCAAGGCAAAACGGACTGCAAAATCGAACCAGCACTGAGTCCTCAGATTGCATATTGAGGCTTGGCTCGAAATCAAAATGGCTCTGTTTCAGTCTGTTTCAGTTTGACTGATTGTAAACTGACTAAATCGGTTCAGTTTTCCATCTGAGCTGCTCAGTCCAGTTAACCGAACCAGGCCCAACTCTAGTGCAAACATTACTTCCTTTGCCCATAAGAAAGTCCCCAAAACAATACAATGTTCCACACATTTTCAAAGGTAGATGTGTCTCTTGTGTGTTCTTGAAATCTGAAAATTACCTGGCAGCTGGCGTGAACGCTTGACGAGAATGTACAGTACTTCCTTCGGAGAAAGTGTCCTTGAGAATAGTGAGTCTTCTGAGCTCTACCTCCAAGTAGAGAAAGTCGGAGGGATCACCTTTGTAAAGAACGAAGAAATGGGTTCGGTGAACCAATGGCACAAAGCAAGCATCCCACAGCTCAATTATTAATCCTCTCTGCGTGTCAAAATCAAGGCGCCAATTCGGATTACTTCTCGGATCCATACGACTATGCCTCCTACTTCCTCCTTTTTGTACCTGTCACCAATAACAAGCCAGGATGAATGTGTCTGTGAAAGATATGTCTTTACCTTGTCCTACCCCGATTCATTCAGTACAGAGCTAGAGCTTAGCAAGCCCATAAGATATGTAAATTACCTCGTACTTATCTTCATTATGTACCTCGGCGAAATTGAGAACACTAACATTATCCTCTTTATCAGACTCTGAAGCATTGGGGATAACTTTCCAAGCCACTGGAGCATTCAAAGCAGAAGCTAACTGAGAACTTGCTCTGGATGAAATTCCAACTTCGGAGTCTTGCTTTGATTTGTGAAAAAGCTTCCACCGCAACCCTCTTGAACTTCTAGGCATGTCCTCAAAACCGCCAGTACTCATTGCCTCCCATCTTTCATTTGCCTCCACGTGAACACTCAAAAAAGAATCTTGATCAGAATCTTTTCTGGGTAACTTTCTATTCTTGGATCGAATCTCCCCGCGATGGAATCTTGGTTTTTTGAAAGGAAAGTCCAGCTCTGCAACAACGTCTGATTCAGGCAGATCCCTGGCGACATCTGTGTCCATGGCTACACTCACAACATCTTCCCTCGATACATTTCTACTGTTCCTTGATCTGGAAGGCCTCTGTCGAAATCCTTCAGCAACTGCTGTGTTTTCGTTTTGTTCTCCCTCATTAGATGCAAAAGGAGGACTCATGATAGCGGCCCTGCAACTTCGACTTCTACTCACACTTGAGCTCCCAGTGCTAGATTCAGATGAAGTAGGAGATTGTTCAATTGGGGCAAGGGTAACAAGGTTGTTAATTGTCGTTTGTAATTCCTGAATTTTTAGCTTCATTGCTTCATACTCTGCGTTGACATTATTCAACTCCTTATCTCCCGTTTGTGAGGACAAAGCTTCATATTCATTCATGGGTACTGCTCGAGAGGATGAAGGTGAATCTTCTTGCATGGGAACTGCCATGGCTAAGTTTCCTTCTTTTTCTTCAGAACGAGGTAACAAGGAATCAATAGTGTCCTGGTCCATGCTGGATATGCATCTTATTTCCTTGATGCTAGCTTGAGATTCTGTAGGGCTTCTTTGTGCAGTATATTCAGATTCCATGAGATGTCTTCGTGCATTATCTGCAGATTGCTCACATTGAACTTGAGATCTTTGTTCAACATCTTCACTTTCTGACTGAGATCTTTGAGCAAAAGATTTTTGTGCAATATCCTCCCAATCCTGAAATGGATCAACTCCGAAAAATTGTGGGCCATTACTATCCAGCAGAAAGTTTTCATCAGAACTCCCAGACGCCTGTCGGCTGTAGTTGGTGGAAATAGGAGAACGAGGTCTATTGGTAACATCAGATGAGTTTTGTGTAACATCAGATGACTTTTGTGCTTTTACACCCATGTCTAATGACTCTGATCTTGGATTTTCAACTACTCTCGTAACTTGGCCCTCTCCAACTGATTCTAGCAAATTCTGAACCCGAGATTGAGCAAGATCGCGTTGCTGAGTCAATTCTTTTATCTCTTTATGCATCTGCATAATACGGCAGTAAATTCATCCCTCCCGACATAATGATAAATATTTCAATCGAAAACTAGAAAACGTATGTGTATACATGAGCAGTAGAAGTCTCCTCACCTGTTCAAGTAGAAGGTTTTTCTCTTGCATTGACTTTGATGCTAAGCTCCTCAATGCATCTTCCATTTTCGCTAACTCTTTCTGCAATTGCTTTACCAACGCCTTATCCGATGTTACTACATTGACCTTTGCATTAGTAGTCACCTCTTTTGCACAACTTGCAAAGAATAGGGTGTTCTTTGTTTGTTCAACGTGACTTCGGGCGGGACTCATCGTGCAAATGATAGCTGTCCTGGCATTGCCTCCTAAAGAGTTCTGCAATATTCGTGTCAATTTAGAATCTCTGTAAGGTACGTGTCCATTTCTTCCCTTGCTGCACTCACGGTTAACAATCAATAATTTAAGAAAACATCATTAGACATAAAACAGAGTTTACGTTTAAGAATATAAGCATCGAACCTTAATTTGCGAATTACAGTTCCTAGGGTCAGTAAACTCCGATTTATGTGGCAACCTTCTTTCAATCTTGTGCCAGCTGATAATGCCTGAGCAACACGCTCACTTCCCGCAAGATCAACAAAATTCTGCACAAACAGTATCATTTTTCTTTCTTAATAATTCTGTACAATTAAATTATCAAAAAGAGTTTTTCATTTTTGGTAAGGCAATTAAATTATCATTTTTCACTTCCCGCAAGATCAACAAAATTCTGCACAAACAGTATCATTTTTCTTTCTTAATAATTCTTAATAATTCTGTACAATTAAATTATCAAAAAGAGTTTTTCATTTTTGGTAAGGCAAGTATCCCCGTACCACAGTAGCTGCAAGAATGTTTGAACTTCGACCTAGAGATTCCCGATCAGAACTTTCAATCGTCTGTGGGATCATCATTCAATTTAGAAACATATCTTAAAATAACTTCCCATGTCAAATAAGTAATCAACTGCTTTAGTTACAAACATACCAGTCGCAAGATTTGGTGAGATCTAGAACTAGTTTCATTCAGAGAGGTTTCTCCGATCTTCCTGTGAGCTGCAAGAAGTACCACCATAAGAAATTACATACATACATGCATACATGCATACATGCATACATGCATACATGCATACATGCATACATGCATACATGCATACATGCATACATGCATACATGCATACATGCATACATACATACATACATACATACATACATACATACATACATACATACATACATACATACATACATACATACATACATACATAGAGTTAAATTCCTTACCTTCACAGATGGAAAGAAGTTCCTGCAGGTTGTTCCGGTCTCTAACAACCTCCTCTGAAAGTTTCTCGACAACAGTTCCTTTCTGTTGGGTTAAGTATTAGTAAAGATACTCGTAATCCTTCATTTGAAGTGTACATAATATATACACAGGCATATACATACGTGTTACCCGGTTATGAAATAAATAGGTGAATGCGTGTGTGCTTGCGTGCTTATTTGGTAAGGAATATGTAATTCACCTCTGGATCGTCTAGGAGCCTAAGTTGAGCACCCTCAGAGCTGAGGAGATCTTTAACGGCTTCATTATAGATCTCCATGGCAGAGAACTTCATCACAAACTTTCTATCACTATGCTGAAACAATAAAGGTTCAAGTTATTCCGGGATCAGAAAAAAAACATGCTCAGCTTGAAATAAACCGGAACTGAAGATTCTATGTATCATCACTTACTTTCTCAATGCCTTCGTATATATCCGCAACTGCATAATCGGTGATTCCTTTCATAGTGTATGTTTTTCCACTGCTTGTTTGTCCATAAGCAAATATGGTTGCTGAACATTCATATATCTATCAGTAAAAGTGAAATTTTGTTACACTTGAATATCAGAAAAACCGAAATTGGAAGATTACTCACAGTTGATGCCATTCATGACCGAAAGAGCAACCTCTCTAGCTCCTTCCTCGTACACCTTTCTAGTGCGAGAGTCCCATCCAAATACTTTGTCTATTCCCAATACATAGACCCAAAAAAATAAATCTCAAAATGCACACGATATTCAACGGGAAATTTCAAATCTTAACAATGAGATGAACAAATTTGTAGACTTTACCAAAAGCATAGGCAGAGGGAGACATGCCGCGATCGGCTTGTTGGTTGTTGTTGTTGTTGTAGGTGACGGTGTTGTTACTGACGGTCCAATCCGAAACATCGTTCTTCGCCTTCTCCTTGTCATTCAATGGCCTCAACCTCACCGAAACAAGAATTTTCTCTTCCCTCACGGGCGCCTCCAGAGTCATTTTATTTCCCTATTCTACAAAAACCCAGGTTTCTTTGCAAACAAACAAACTTCAACGTACTCCAATTATGATGCTCTCCCACATGAATATGTGGAAAGAGTGCTGCTACAACCGTCAAAGCATGAAGAGAAAGCGCCTCACATATGAATTTCTTCGCCGTCCCCAATGCTCACCACCATCAAAATTCCTAAACTCAAATCTCCAATGCAGGTTGAATAAATTATTCAAACGAATTGGGAAAAATGACAAGAAACCCTCGAAAAAAAAAATCAAACTTCAAATTCTGAAAACTACAAAACCTTGCCTCGCCGTTGAGTCGAGCACCGTATCCAAATCAAGATCAAAACCGAAACTAAATACAGAGCAATAACGCGAGAGTGCAGGGAGACTTAGAGCGCAGATAAAGAAGAAATTGTCCAAAGACAAAATTGAATTTGTTTTTTTTTTTTAATTTGTTCTTCTGTTCCCTTACTTTTATATGTGATCGAATTTAAATACACGGAAGACGGAACGGCCAAAACGTCGGAGATAATTGAGTGGAAAACTCAAATTGAAAATATCAAAGAAGTTTTGGCCGAACCGTGGAAGCCAGAGGGTTCTGGCGAGCTGGAAATGAAGGCAAGCGAGAAGGGGAAAAACCGTTGCCTTCCCTCCCCCCTCTCTCGCTCCTAGTTGGATCGCTGACCGCCTCTGAGATTCAACCGCCATAATCCACCAAAAAATTACTTAAAAACAAATATCTAACTTCCTATTTTGACCCCCGGTTTGCCGCGTATTAACATTCTCATCTTGACAGCTTTTGCTGGTAATGACTTGACTTCTTGACTTCTTGTTTACTCCGTTAGCTGAGTCAAAAAGAAAATTCCAAGTTTTTTTTTTTCCTGAAAAAAAAAAAAGAAAATTCCAAGTTGAGTAATGGAAGGTACTGATATTTGGGTCACTCATCTAAAAAAATAATAATAATATTTGGTGATGGGCCTATTGGGCTTGTTTCTGTTGGGCTGCAATCTAACTCATTTCAACCGCCTGGTGGTGGTGGATCATGTAACACAAACATTCTTACTGGAAATATTACAATTTAGTCATTTTTTCAGTTGAGTTATGAGCTTGGCTTTGTGTATAATCTTATTTCAGTTGAGTTATGAGTTTGGCTTTCGGGAAGTGTCTACAACTTTTCAATTTGATCGCGTGAATTTGATTTGCCTCGGTAACTTCTAGCTTTAGTTTTATTTTTTCTACATCAAAAAAGAAAAAAATCTTATTTCCTAATATTTTCGAATAAATAAAACTAATCTAAATTCTAAATTGGATAGAAGGAAACGACAACTTAATAATAAAGTAGGTGACTAAAATGTATGGAGGAGAATCGAGGCATGGCCATGCATGTCATTTTAGCTGAAGTTCATGCTCAAAGTTTCGACTCTAAAATTTTTTTGATGCTATCAACAGTCGTATTTCTATTCCATGGAGATTGCTCACTATGATTGAGCATATCAAGGATCTCTTTGTTAGATTCAACTCCATCTTTTTCAAGCATATTTATAGGGAATCTAATTTTGTTGCTGATGCTCTTGTCAATTTGGGTCACACTTGTTAATAAAGTCTTTGTTGGGTTGCTTCTCTTCCGGGTGCTGCAAAAGAGGCGTGACTGTTTGATTTTGTTGGTGGTAGCTCATTTAGGGGTTTTTCATTGTGATTTCTTTTAGTATATATATAGGCATAGCCAAAAAATTACGTCAAAAGAGGCCTTTTATATAGGTATATGCTCAGAAATCTTTTTTGGTCTGAAAAAAAAAAACCGTGTTTTGATTTTATTAGGAATCAAGAAGTTAACATTATGCTTATATAGAAAATATATGATAGAAAGATATAAAATTATTAATATAATGTCAAAGATTGAAAGAATTTTATGAGTGTATATGTTATCTATTTTTCAAAAGCAAATATGATAATCATCTATTTTGAGTGCTGAAAAAAAATGCAAAACAAATACTTATTAATTGAAATTGGATTATTATAATAAAGAATTAGAAAGAAATAAGTAATAGAAAATAAATCATTTTAATAATATTAGAACGTGTTTAGTTACCAGTAATGATAATGAAATCAAAGGGGATGTTTTTTAAGTACTCATGCATTTACTTGCAAATAGATAATTAATAAATACGTGGGGTCTATTCAAAATAGATAATCACATTACCTTTTTTGGGGTAATTGAATTAACTAAAGGTGAGGTGTTAATGATTCTCATGGCCTCCTTTCATGACATTTTTTTACTAAAATACCTTACAAAATTAAAATAATTATAAATAACCCAAAACAATGATTAAAAAAGTAAAAACATAGTTTTGAAGTATTTAATTATAATAGTTCTACGTAATAATTTTCTCATGTGAATCAATTATACTTTCGAAGTCACCTCACCAACAATTAAAAATATGGTTTACAATATTTGTCAATGATATTTTTGTACTACTAAAAACAATTATGCATATTTTCTCCGATTTTATTAATGAATACAAAAATACATGACATTTTGGACTTGTTATTAATGGCTAAATAATTTTTTTAATATGCCAATTACGTGCACCATACTTTTGAATCTTGTTTGCTAAATAAGTATATTTAATAATATTTGGCCAACAAAAATATGTTTAAAATAAAATTTTGATCATCCAATCTATGATGAAAGTATTTTGTTGAGTGATACTAGTCTCTACCAAATGGTGGTCTTATTAGCTTTTGTTGTAGTAGAGTACATATTAATAAAAAAAGTTATTATTCTTTTATTTTTGTATAAGAGCAACATAGTAAATAAGTTGATTTTTATTCCGATTTATAGAAATTAGTAAATAATAACAATAAAAATTAAACCCGGATGATTTAGACTAAATTACATAATGAATAAACTAATTATATGACATGATTATTATTTAGAGAATTAAATGTAATGTCTTTTAATTATAAATGAAGATATATATATATTACTCGATTATGATCAAATAAACTTAGAACAACATTATTTGTTATGCATCTTTGACTTTTTCATTCTCGAAGTGATAGTAAACACATGGTTGAATGATAATGGGAATGAGAGAGATTCTCAATTATTATTATTATTCTTTGGATAAGTTAGATTCTCAATTTTTTCCCTTTCCCTTTACTACTGTATATAAAGTTATAAGCACAGCTTCAGTCCTTAGAAAAGCGTTGGTCTCCAAAAATTTCGAGGATTTGAATTGAAACTCGGGTTATAAGTCCAAGTTTATTTCTTATTTGGGTTCAATATATGAAATTGATATTGGATTTGTGGTTAAGAGGGGACTAAAATTACACGTTTAATTTTTATGTTATCCAAATATAAAACTCGGTAAACTCTGAAAAAATCAATTTTCGGTAATTTACATTTTATCATTTGGTAAAATTTTAGTAATCTTAAAATTTTTCATTCAAACACATCATAAATATATAAATCACGTCTCAAATGCAAGTCTCTATATTAAATTAGCCAATTAGGGGTTGGTAAGGTACGGTTCGAAACGAATATTGACAATATTCAAACGGTTTGATATAGTTTGGATTCTCTAAAATTAGAAATAAAACTGTTTCAATCCAAATCGTTTGTAACAATTTGGTTTGGGTCGATAACGGTTTAAACCACTTATGCACCAACAAAAAAAAACAAGTAACTCTATAATATATATAATTATCGAACTAAAACTTGTATAGCACACAACAAGAATCCAACTTGTATAACTTACAACCTCCATATTCTGCAGCGAGTTATGACCAACTAATATATATTAGTACTCCTTTGTACATAAGCAAGCATATTATAGAATATGATAAGCAAGACATATTAGGACCTCCTATGTTGGGTTAAACTTCACAGTTCCTTTGTAACGAGATTGTAGTGACCTCGTTTGTAATGAGTTCATTGGCAATCTCATGCCACACAAATTATAACCCTATGGGGACCTCCTTTGTAATATTAATGGGATACATAATATAAATCACAAAGGCTCTTTATCCTTCAAATAACTTGATGCTAATGTTAATATGATATATAAATTTCAGTTACTTTTTTCATTATTGTTGTTACTTTTTTTGTTTATTTTACATATTTCTTCTTTTTATTTGTATTAGTTTTCTCTTGATTAATAATATATTTAAAAATCAATAAAAATTAATTTATTCCTTAACGGTCCGATTTGGATTTAATGGATTTTCAAAATAAAAATTTAAATATAAACCGTTACTAACGGAGCAGTTTGGAATTTCAAACTTTTTAAATTTAACGGGCCAAACCTAATACATTTTGATAAATAACAGTTTGAAACATATCAGTTAACGGTTTTAATAAATTTATAAGCACCCCTAACTCCAATGTTCTTATATGAAATGTACCATATTTTAATATTAATATTACCTTTTTACCAATATGAAAGATAAAAATATGAGGGAGTTTTACTCTTCATTTTTCTTATTTATTGAATTCAAATTAAAAAAAATTTTTAAAACGATTTTATATTTTAGCACCGAAATTTATAACTGAAATTTGTACTTTCTAATAAATTTTAATTTATTAGATTAATCTTTGCGGCCACGTAGACTTAATGTTAATTATCGTGTTATTATTGTAAATATCAATTCAAAGAGTAAAGTTACATTTGAACTAGTATTCGTGACACCTACAAAGTGACAGGGAACTGAGACTAGAAGTCTAAAACAAGGTTAACACACATGAATATATGAATATATATATATATATATATATATATATATAAGGGTGGTGCATTTTTACACAATTTAAAATTCACACGAAATTTATTCAGATAAACTGATACA
Organism: Prinsepia uniflora; assembly: GCA_032719365.1. Taxonomy (NCBI): domain Eukaryota; kingdom Viridiplantae; phylum Streptophyta; class Magnoliopsida; order Rosales; family Rosaceae; genus Prinsepia; species Prinsepia uniflora. Next base: position 77,934,506 of record CM064868.1, on the reverse strand, counting down.
ATTAAATTTTCGGATTATTTTTGGGTCAACCTTTATGATATATTTAATAAACTGGTGGATTTTCAGGTCATCTTGTTAATCTTTATAATGACATATTAACATATTTAATAAATGATTAGATTTCGAGTCAACATGTTGATCAGTATAATTACATATATATTAACTCGTTTAAATGGGTTAAACGAATTAAACATATTAAATACGAATTATTTATTAAATTAGTTATACGGATTACCTGATTTATTAATATGTCAGATTTGAATTAGACAATCTTAATATAATTATTAAACAGATTGAATTTGAGTTAAGTATATTTGAATTTAATAGAATTCATAATCCCATATAACTCTGTACCAGCTCTAAGAGCATCTCCAACCGATATATCAAAAGTGCCACATAGATATTTAACGGCTATAAATGACATCTCACACCACTCCAACCCGAATTGTCAAAGCTTATGTGGAATGAAGGCTGATAGTTCAGCTATTATTTTTGACATCTCAAAAGCAAGATGTCAAATGAATATTTTATTATTTTTTAAAAACAACTGGCAGTTATTTTCATTTATTATTTTCTTTTTTTATTTTGTTTCCTTTTTTCTCTTTCTATTTTAATTCCTACTTTCATTTAAAATAATAATTTAATTTGACATATTAAATAGAGTATAAAACAGTATAAATGTCAAATTGACAGCTATCAAATTTAAATTTGATGTTTGAAATTTGACCTAAATACGTGTACAATCTCGACTAAACAAATTGCCACGTGTAGGGCATAGTTGTCACCAGTTCGAGCCAGCTGGAACTTATTTCTTTACGTAAAAAGCTGGTGGCCCTAAAGATTTCTTTAGTCCTCAAATACTTAAAAATAAAGAAACCAAGGGAGAAGAGAAAAAGAAATTGTAACTTAACAACAGCACGACGGGGCCCACCATCCATCATCATCATTCGTTCATGAGAAGCAAGAGTGAGAACCAGATAATAAAGATGAGGAGTTCTAATGACATGGTGACTGACGTATTAAATTTGTAAATTAAGTTTTAAATATTAATGACGTGGTGACTGATGTATTAAATTTGTATATTAAGTTTTGAATATTAGTGATTAGGAATGAGCTTAGATCCTGAATGGCTCCAAATCGTTTTGACCGGATAAAATAAAATGATCTGAAAATTTAAATTGATATGTTAGTAATAGGTTGAGTTTAAATTTTCATTTTAAAAAATCGTTAAATTTAAATCGAAATGTTAAATAATATATTAATTTTATTAATTTTAAAATATATCATATACCTTTATACACAAGAGACTTTTTGACAAATTTAACTTAAAATTATTCAAAAATTATTAATAACTTTGACAAATTTAACTTAAAATAATTCAAAAATTATTAATAACTAGCAAGTTTTTACAAGTATCAAAATCAGACTCTCTATATTTTCATCAACTTTGAATATTACCTTCTTTTTTTCTAGATTTGAATATATAAAAATATAATTTTTCTACAACGGTTAATTTTTAACATATTTTTATATTGGTTTAAATAAACATGTTGAATGTGTTAAAATTATTGAATGTTTTTTAATGGCTAATTTCTTAATTTCTTCCTCCTAATTGTTGAATGTGTTTAAATTATCATACTCAAGCTCTATTCGCGGTAACTCGGTCCCCTCGATAGTCACCTAAAAGATGCGAAACATCAAAACTCTATTTCCCAAATACCATAAAGAATCAAATTTTTTCTAACCCTATATGAAAAGTTCAAGTCAATTAACGACCTAGAAATGAAAAAAAAATTGAAAATTCGTTTTATTTTCTTTAAATTTTTCAATAATTCACGAACGTTCTTGTGAATGCAAATGATGATGAGTTTTGGGAATGAAGAAAAGAGTTTGTGAAGAAGAAAAGATGTTGATGATGAAAGAGATATGAGAGAAAAACGAGATGAAAAATAGTTAGTGAGAGGAAACTAGCTACTAGCAGCTAGACTTAATAAAAACAATTAAATTTTAGTTTAAATTTAGTTAGTCTGCTTTGGATAAATTTTTGGTTAAATTTGTCAAAAAGTTAAATTTGACTAATCTGCTGCAGATGCTCTAAGTATGCCCTAGTTGCTGTGTTTTGTTGGTTTCATTTATAAAATTGTTGTGTTTTTATATTTTGATCAGAATGTTTGAAGTAAATTTGATAAATGTTACTGTGCTTGTAGGTTTCATTTTCAATGTTGTTGTGTCTTTTAAATTTTGGTTGAAATGTTTGAAAGTTTGATTTTGTGAACGTTTGAATGAAAGAATCTTAAAATATTTTGGTTGAGAATGTGACGGTGTGTACGTATAGTCTACATATACTATATTATGCCTAAATTATCAGTATCGATCAAAATCGAACTGTTAGTGACAATTTGATTTGAAATCGTTTCATTTATAATTTTAGAAAATTCAAACTATATCGAACCTTAAGATTTTAACGATTTTGATTTAAATATTACTAATATCTGTATCGAAATGCACCGTGTTACTCCTATTAGCGACATGAAGATAATTAATTTGTTAAATTTCATTCTCAATTTTATTCACAACTAATAAAAAACAGTGATCATATATTCTGTAAAAAATTTGGTATATATAAATTATTAATTTCCTTACGTTTTGAATTTATTTATTGAAGACAAATGAACTAGTTAGTTGTAAATCACAATAATCTGCTTTCTTTTTGCGAATAACAAAGACTTATAAATGCATTTCAGCATCCTTCTGACTACAATCAGGAAATATTTCAACAAACATCTTACCCAAAATCAGCGGTTTCATGACATTCGATATAAAAATTTGTACATAAACTTGATATGCTGCTTTTTTTTCCTTTCGATGCATAATTTGATTTCTATTTTGTAGATTGAATTTACCATCTAAAAATTGATGATGCGACCATAAGGTTGCGTTGGGCTCCAAGAATAAATAAGTCATTTAGCATGGAGGGAGTATTTGGTGGGTGAAAAATCAGTTTTCCTTTGTTTGGGATACTGAGTTATAATTTGGTAAAATTTTATAGGAAATATGGGGGAATTTAAGAATATCAAATGATGAGTTGAAATTTTATCTCAAGTGACAAATTTTTTCAAATAATGAGTTGAAACAAGTAAATTTGTATATTATATGTAACGACCCGTCCCGAATTTCGGGATTAATTAAGGAGTAATTAAGGATTATCGTGATTAATCCCTGATTAGTCGAGGAATCGCAGACTGACGGTGTCAAATGACGATTTTGCCCCTATGAATGGATAAAATGTTGACTTTTGACTCGGGGAGCCAAATGCATGAGGCTCAAGGACAGTTACGTAGATCATGATGTTACGAGTCTGTAGACAGACGACATGTCGAAATCGGACATTCGACGGGAAAGTTATGGGTCTAAACAGGAAATCGATAGTATTCATGCAAACCGAGAAATGTTAACATGTGGGTTATTTTGATTGGATAAATATCTGGTGGGGGCCACCAGATGAGTGACAAGTGTCACCCATCTGATTGGCCCATATCTCAATTAATTGGGTTCATCTTTATCTTCATCATTCATCCTCATCTTCTATGTTTTACTAACCCGTGGAACACCCAAACCCCTTTACTCAATCCCACACAAACACCCTTTGATCCTCATCCATTGTGGCTGGTGTGTGAATGAAAGTGAGAGAGTAGGCTGGGACGATCACAACTGTGGCTAGGGTGTGGATCGTCATGCACAGTGGTCGGAGTTCCAACGGTAAGACTATTCGGGTTTGAAAATTGATTTCTAGCATAGGGCGTGTGTTGACCATTTTGGTGGTTTGGATGATAATCTAAGGGATTAGACGAACTCAGGGAACCCAATTACGAGGGCCACGGTGGCCGAAGTCGACGGCAGAACGGAGTTGCAGGTGGCCGGTTACTGTTCAACCTCGAACATGTATGATTTTAGTTAGGGGGATCAATTCCTGGGGTTGAGACGAAAAGAATGGGAGAAAAGCTAAGTTGAACAGTGGTCGGATGAAGGTTTTGGAACCATGTCAAGGTCGAGGGCCTGCGCAACCCGGTTCAGGAAAACGGGTGACCCGGATGAAGGTTGAAGACGATGATGACGTCATCTGACAGGTGTTAGATGTGGACCAGTCATGGATCAACACGTGTCACATGTCAGTGCCCAGTCAGCACTGACATGTTTGTTAGTGACGTGGCCCAACTAGCGGCTGTCACGTGTCACTAACATGTCAGTGATGTGTACCATTGGTTGGCCAACACGTGGCACTGTAAGATCTGACAGGGACATCTATTAGAGTTGTCAAGCTGACGTCAGCGTTGAATTTTTGGTAGAGTTGAATTTCGCGTTGGCTTGTGGGCACAAGTTTCGAGGTAGGACTAGTGTTATTTTGAAGGTTTCGACGATCTGGATCCAATGATGGTGATTTTGGGTCGATCGAAGATCGTTAGGTTAGTCAAATTAAGGTTTTTAGCCTCGAGAAGCGTGTTCAGGACGTATTCCCAGACTGGTACTATGCCTAGGTTTTACGTATGAACTTATAGAGTTTGTTAATGATCGTTGATATGATTTGGGCAGGTCCAGAAGTTACGGAGATGGTGGATTAGCCCTGGAGAGGCTTATGACAAGCATATCGAGACGCAGTTAGGACGGTCTGTGAGTGGACTTTTGTGTTTCTAAATTTGCTGCATTCATAAGTGTTTTATATGTTTTATATATGTGATTTCTATGATGATGATTGTGGTATTTATGATTTATGTATTTGCACATATTTCGATATTTATGGTTTTATATTGTGTTTATACGTGCTGGTATTTCCATGATGGTTTAATAGAATGGTTTTGGATTTGGAAATATGAAATCGGGCATGAGACCTATTTGATTTGAAAACTATCGAACTTGGAGTCCATTTGATTTAATGAAGTATCGAACTGAGACCCATTTAGTATGAACTCTCGGGCTAGAGGCCCAGTTGGTTATGACATCGGGTATGAGTCCCATTTATGGTTTATGGAAAAGAAATAGATTTAACGATATTTCGGGCAAGGGCCCCCTTCTTAACGGTTTTGAAATGATTTTATAAAATGTTTTTCATATACCATCATTATATGTGGATATGTGGATGGTATTCTCCAGTTGTTTGGGACACTATGGTAGTCACGACGCATTGCCTGCGAGGGGTTATTGTACGGAGCGGCCGGCCCGTATAGTGACTCAGGAACAGGATTGCTATTATTAGATGTCCGAGACATCAGACATTTGAGATGTCATAGATAGACTCGGAGAGACCCTGAGCGGCATACGTAGTTTAGACCGTGACATGGCGTGTGAGACGTCTGGAGTCTGGGATGCCAAGGATTGGTATAACTGTGTTTTATTGGATTTATTGATTTACATATTTCTGTGTTTATGGATTTGGGTAGTGACCCATATGATTTGGATTTACGGTTTTGGGCTGAGTTCCCACACGATTGGTTTTATGATTTTGGGCTAAAACCGTAATGATTTGAAGACATAAATGACTTTGGTTTTATTATATTTGAATTTAAAGGTTTTCGAATGCATGCATAGTGTTTAGTGAAGGATATAAATATCTTTTATGAAATGTATTTTATTAAATTATTTATTTTCGTTCATTCACAGTTTTTATGGTTTTTAATGTCCTTCAAGTTGATCGTGGATGCGTGCTGTAGCAGAGATCGAGATATCACACTCCACTAATTCTGGTGCGTTTTAGAAACTCCATTTAGGCTAAGGTGTTGGGTTATCCGTTATTTGACTCTTCGTGTCACACGTGGATTAGACGGGAGTATGATAGATCCCATGTTGATTCTAAGGAATTGAGATGGGTCTTGTAAATTAAACAATTTATAAATTCTTATTAAATTAAAAAAATTTCATCCAACCCGCTCGAGAAATTAAAGAGATAAAGGAAAAAGGGTCGTCTCTCTCATTTTCTGGTTTCACTTTTGGCTTATCCAGGCAGGTGGCTCAGATCCAATGAAACCAGCATGAAAACAGTTTGGTGCGAATGCACAACAAAACCAATGAAAATGAAATTAGAAGAAGAAGAAGCCTTCCATCTTCATCATCTTATTAATTTACCACTTTTTTGGTCCCATCAAGAAATAATAAACCCCAGATGATTAAAATTTAATTTAGCCAAAGGTCCAAGGTCACCATACATTTATCTTTTTGGTCCCTCGCACACCTTTCCATTTCTACCAAGTATTTACATTTTTACACCTGTATCATTCATCTTCTTCCTCCTTTCAAACCAAACCCTAGAAAATTAAAGCCTGAAACTGACAATTAGGCGGAGTGAAAGGGTGTATAATGACAACCAGAGGGAGCAGATCAGAGAAGGTGAAGAGAATTTTCCACCAATTCGATGAAAACCAGGACGGAGGTCTCAATAGGGATGAAATGGCGGCCCTTGTCGTCGCCGTAAACCCTAGGGTCAAGTTCAGTGACGAGCAGATCAATGCCATTCTCGACGAGGTGTTTCGGACCTACGGCGACTTCATCGATGGAGAGAAGGGTCTCACATATGAGGGCCTGTTGCGGACCTACGACGATGGTGCCGGTGATGTGGACCGAGACTTCGACGCGCTCGGTTTGGAGCTCACTTTGGACGAGACCAAGATTTCCATGGCCTCCGAGGCCTCGTCGTCGTCCATAGTCGACGAGCGCGTCGTGGAGTCGCAAAAGAAGCAGAGAACGGCGGCCTGGGCGGTGTCGCCCAACCACGGGATCGTCTTCGACGACACGTGGAAGATTGTGGACGATTTGGAGATTTTGGTGAAGAGGTTGAAGGCGAAGCAGGCCAAAGATGGGAAATTGAAAGCGGACAATCTCGACGCGTTCTCGGATGCTGGGTGGTCTAGAGAATTGGGACCTTCATCAGAGATTTCAGACAAAAGGGTATTTTGGGAAGAGACTGGGCATGATTATGCCCTGTTCGTCAAGGATTTGGGAGTTTTGAGGAGTCGAGCCGACGGAGCAAGGTCACGAGAGCAGGCGTTCGATGGACACATGGCGATTGGGAGGGTTTTGTATGAGCACCAGCTGTTTAAAGAGGCGTTGGTGAGTTTCAAGAGGGCTTGTGAATTGCAACCTGTGGATGTGAGGCCGCATTTCAGAGCTGGGAATTGTTTTTATGTTCTTGCCAGGTATAAAGAGGCTAAAGATGAGTTTTTGTTGGCGCTGGAGGCGGCGGAGGCCGGTGGAAACCAGTGGGCTTATCTACTTCCACAGATTTATGTGAATCTCGGAATTGCGCTTGAAGGTGAAGGTATGGTTTTAAGTGCTTGTGAATATTATAGAGAAGCTGCAATTCTTTGTCCAACTCATTTTAGAGCTTTGAAACTTTTGGGTAGCGCATTGTTTGGGGTTGGGGAATATAGGGCGGCTGTGAAGGCATTGGAAGAAGCCATTTTTATGAAACCTGACTATGCCGATGCGCATTGCGATTTGGCTTCGGCTTTGCATGCCATGGGTGAGGATGAAAAGGCAATTCCAGTCTTCCAAAAAGCCATTGATTTGAAACCTGGTCATGTAGATGCTTTGTATAACTTGGGTGGCCTATATATGGACTTGGGAAGGTTTCCAAGAGCTTCTGAGATGTATACTAGGGTTTTAGCTGTGTGGCCCAACCATTGGCGTGCTCAGCTTAACAAGGCTGTGTCCTTGTTGGGAGCTCGGGAAACCGAGGAAGCTAAGAAGGCTTTGAAGGAAGCATTGAAAATGACCAACAGGGTTGAGTTGCACGATGCCATTGCACATTTGAAGCAGCTGCAGAAGAAGAAAGTGAAGCCCAATGGGGGTGCCAATGGGGAGGGCTCTTTTATCATTGTGGAAGCTATGAAATTTAAGACAGTTGGAGAGAAGACTACAATGAGGCAAGATTTAGCCAATGCACTTGCGATTAGGGCTTTTCAGAGGATTACCAGGTTGAGCCGGTGTGGGGTGGAGCTGCTGAAGAAGGAAATGAGTGATGGTGAAATACCTGTTTCGTATTCAGGTACCGGCGTTCCTCAGAGGTCCATACGCAAGCCTAGCTTGGAAGAAATTCTCCGAAGATTACTTGATTTCCTAAAGCCCGAGACTTTCCAAGGAGCTGTTAAAGCAATAAATGAGAGGATACTCTCCGTCTTTGATGATACAGGCTCAGGCAGAGTGGACTTGGGCATGTTTTTTGCTGTTCTAGCCCCAATTTGCAGTGGGTCACCAGAAAAGCGCAAACGTGTCGCATATGATGCGCTGTTATGGCGTCCTGTGAACGAAGGCGGTGGTTCTCAAATTCGAAAAGGGGATGCCGCTAAATATATCAAATTCTTGAGAGCTATATACGTCCCTTCCCATGGGGCTAGTGAGATGCTGGAACTCCACGGCGAAACAGATCTTTCCCTGATGTCTTTCGCAGAGTTTCTGGTCATGTTTGATGACCCGGATTGGGGTTTTGGTATCATGTCCACCCTGTTGAAGCTCGAAACTGGGGACAGGAACCGCCATGGCAACCACATCTGCTCAGTCTGCCGCTATCCGATCATTGGGTCCCGTTTTAAGGAGACCAAATCCCATTTCAGTTTGTGTAATCAATGCTACAGCGAGGGAAAGGTGCCTTCTGCCTATAAGCAGGAAGAATACAAATTCAGAGAATATGGAAGTGAGGCTGAAGCCATGAAAGACAAGTGCAAGTGCTTTACATTGCAATCCCATAAGGACTCGTAGCAACACTCTTTTATTTTTCTTCTTCTGTTTATTCTGTATAATATCCTTTTCATCACAGTCTAGTTGTTCAGTGTGAAATATGTAGATCATGATTGTGTTCTGTGGGCATGTTTGTTGGAGTTAATATGCTTGCAAGCCGTACATAAGAGCTTGACGGTCCCTCTCCATCTTCCTTTCCTGCATTTTCAAATTTTTTATTGTAACGGGTTACTTTCGCGAAATGCTGCTAATTTCTGCAGATGGCTAGCTTTCTCATTGAAAGAAATTTACTTTCGCGAAATGCTACTAAGAGTAGTTTTTTTGTTGGTTTTGGAAAATCAAATTATTATCGATGTCAATTTTTGTAGGAGTTCTCTTAGTTAGAGCATTTGAATCCAGTAACTTAACCCTACGAATCAATCACTCTTTAATAGTGGGTTCATGTGAGTTTGATTCATATATATAAAAAATCAAGTTAAACTGAGTTTGATTCCTATATCATAAATTCAACACTAATTAGGGTAGCATAAGTGAGTTTTATGCATTAATTATGTGATCTAATTTGTTTTTATTTGTCATTCCATTTTTCTTGTTTTTTTTTTCTTTAAATAATATTAGGGGCGGATACGGTGCGGTTTAATATGGATATTGACAATATTCAAATCTAAATCGTAAAAATTTTAACAGGTCGATACGGTTTGAATTTTAAAAAATTAGAAATGAAACTGTTTAGACATAAACAAAAATGAAGGATATAAAAAGAAAACAAAATAATCAAAACTCAAACTTTTGTATATTAAGCTTGTAGAGAGTTGGATTGTAAACATTATCACTATATTAAGAATTATCAAACAAACATTACCACTTAATAATCTTTTATTATACTTTTATTTGAGTATATATGTATTTAAATTGGTATATTTAAGTATCATTTTATTTTGTATTAATAGTAGATTTTAAAATTGATAAAAATTAACATATTTTTTAACGGTCTGGTTTGAATTTAACGGATTTTTAAAATGAAAAATAAAAATTCAAAATGTTACTAACAGAATCAAAATCTAAACCGTTATTAACGAAGTGGTTTAGATTATCAAATCATTGAACATTTATCCAATCAAACCTAAATCGTTAAATAAATAATGGTTTGAAGCGAATCAGTTAACCATTTTAACAGATTTGTGCCCAATCCTAAATAATATAGCCCATCAAAATAGAAATCAAATATTTTATTCAAATTTTCCAAATAAATGTATAAGTTCTCAAAATTTCCAACCGGCAAGGCCTAATGGGCTTAATTGAATACGGGCCTTCACTGAGTTAACCATTGGACACACCAGGCTGAACCCGGTTCTCCGGTTGACAGAGTAATAAAATTTTGTTTTTTTTTTTCTTATGAGAAGCACATGCAAATTACAAACAAACAAGGAAACTAACATTAAAAAAAAAAAAAAAAGGAGCTATGAAACTAACAGCGCCGCGCTTAAACCTTCATGCAATTCACAAAACCCTTTCCTTCTTTTATGATTTGCTCTCTTACACCTCCATCACATCACCACCCCCGAATCTGACTCTCCGAATTTGAGAGCCACTCGCAGTCAGAACATGGCTGAAGCTTATCGGACCACGAGCAGCTCAATCCCTTGGAAACCATCTCCGGTAGTCGCCCTCGCCACCAGCGTCGACGAGTCCCAAGTCGCCGCAGCTCGTGCAGACGGTTCCCTCGAAATTTGGCTGGTCCCTGCCGGAGTCGTCTCCTGGCATTGTCAGCTGGTAATGAAATCTAAGAGCTCTTATATGTTTTGAGTTTATTTTTAATGAATTATTGGCGTTGGATTAAGTTAAAGGCTGATGAATGTGAAATATCTATGTTTGATTTGGTTTGTGCTTAGACAATTCACGGTGACCCTAAACCAGAATCGAGAGCCTTATCCCTTATTTGGTGTTGTGCGGGCTCTAATGGCTTTGGTTGTAGCCATTTGTTTTCTTCCAGCATCAACGGTTGTGTTTCTCAGTGGGATCTTCTCAATTTGAAGCAGAAGGTATACTTTTCTGATTGTAATGAATCTAGAGCTTCTAAACAATTATTCAAGAATAATGAACATTTACAGTTAGTTATAGGTTTGGTAAATGTTCTTAATCCCCATTCCATTTATTTGATCTCAAAACACTTATTGTGTTAGTCTCTAAGAATTTGTGACCACATAATTGTTTCATTTGCAAACTGTGCTGGATTTGAATGGGCTCTCAATCTGGCAAATGGCCGTGGCACCGCATAATAATGATGTAGAATCTAAGCCTCGCGCTAATGGAAATGGGTTTCTTAAGGCTAAAAGTACTGAGGAGGATGATTCTGAATCCAGGGATAGCGAAAATGATTCCGACTCAGATGAGATTAATGATCAATCTGTTGTTGAGAACCTCCTTGTCGCATTAGCTTGTGATGATGGCTGTGTCCGAATATATAATATTACTGACACAGATGAGTTTGTTTACACTAAATCTTTGCCTAGGGTCAGTGGTGAGATTCTACTTCTTTGTCATTTTACATCTTGGAATTGTTCTCTCTTGCAGATTTTTCTTTCTAAGTTCCTAATTGTATGTTTTATTTCAGGACGTGTTTTGAGTGTGGCTTGGAGTCCTGATGCTAAATTTCTCTACTCAGGGAGTAGTGATGGGTAATTGTTCTGACTTCAATCGATCATAATGTTTTAATTAGACTATTGAGCATTGTTGTAAAATGTGCTTGATGACCATTTCCTTGTGTAAGAAGCTGGGATGCTAAATTGGGCCATGAAATATACAGAATTACTGTAGGACTCGGAGGTCTCGATAGTGGAGCTGAAATCTGCGTGTGGTCTTTACTTTCTCTGAGGTAGAATGGGCTGTCTCTTTGTCTTTTCTACAATATATGAAAATGACTTTTCAGTTCTATGCATTGGGGTTTAGCTGCTCAAACCCTTTCTGAAAATAGACTTCTTTGTTTACACCAGGTGTGGGAACCTTGTCAGTGCAGACAGTACTGGCAATGTTCAGTTTTGGGACAGTCAGCATGGAACTCTGTTGCAGGCACATGCTTACCACAAAGGCCCTGTGAATGCTCTGCCAACATCTCCCAGCCATAATATGGTGTTTTCTGCTGGTTCTGATGGTCAGGTACCGGATATGTTTTGGACAAAAATTCAGTGTTCTGCTAATTGTTTTAGGAAACTCAAATTTTGATATATTCTTCAAATGTGGGGAACTGATGAATCAATTCAGTTGTCGGTAACAGAATATCAGTACCGCATAGCAATAAAGTTATAAACTGGTGCTCGTAATAGTTTGCGCCCCGTCTTTTAAAAATATGTCTTAACATTATAAATTGTAGCACATTTTCCCCTCCACCTGTCAAACTATCAGTTTAACTGTCAAGTCATGTGATATCCGTCTTTTTCGCTTACATGGATGCCTGACGTTTACAAGTTGCTCATTCCTTAAAAAAGTTTCTAAAATTTGTTATCTACATGATATCTGTTAAGTCACGTGATGTCCATCTAGCTCCATGTTGGCGAAAAATAGGCTATTTAAGAGTGCTACGTCGGGGCCACTTGGGTAAGGATTTCAGAGGTTGTTAGCAGGTACTAAATTCTATTTTTGCATTCATATTATTTTCCCTTTTGTCATGCATTCATATATATTTTCCTTTTGTTGTGAAATGTTTGAACCCTGTAACTTCTGTTGCTTATAACACAATTTGACAGTTTATTAATTCCAAAATTGGATATTTGCTCATTCATCTCTTTCTTCTAATGAGGTGAAATCCTATGATGTTATATAATTATCATTACAAGGACACATTTCTTGTTTTCCTTACTATATCTGACTAATTGAATGGGAATAGATGGAAATTGGAGACTCAACTTTCTTATGGAAATTGACCCAAAAAACTCATTTCAGGAATAGGTATTCTGAGTATAAGATTGATGTTTTTCATTCATCGTAGTAAAGCTTGATCATGTGATACCCTATATATTCATATTAGCAGTTCTTTCTAATTAAACTTTAGTTTTTATGCTTGATTATAACTTACTAGCTTCCGGAAGGAATATCTAGATGGATCAACTACTATAACATCAATCATCCACTATCTTTTTTTGGCAGGTTATTCCATATAAGTTCTCTAGTAGTGATGACTCTTCTTCTGATGCTATGAAGAAGTGGATCTATGTTGCTCCTGTAAAAGCTCATACACATGATGTTTGGGCTTTGACAGTGGCTGTACCAATCAGGCAAGGTTTGTCCATAACTTACGCATTATTCCATGCATTGTTTTGCTTTATTGTTGTTGTTGTAGTCCTGCCCGTGTTCAGTTGTTTCTATATTCTTGTATGTGGTGTTGTTGTTGCGTCTTAAATGTTTTTGAATTCTTAGATTGAGTCGTTATGTAATTTACAGATCCCTTTCCCGGTGAAGCTTTAAAAGGAGGCCATCATAAGCGTTGTAAGGAAAAGCCTGATAGGTTGTGTTATCATAAATGGGCGCATTTAGGCGCTCCCATGCTTATCTCTGCTGGTAACGACACAAAGTTGTTTGCCTATCCCATTGAGGAGTTCACGAGATTTTCTCCTCATGATATTTGCCTTGCGCCTCAGAGACTACCATTTCAACTCGTGCATAATACAGCAATCAATCAAGCATCAATGCTTCTTGTTCAAACTTCTAGTTGGTTGGATATCTTATGTGTCCGTGGCCATTCAAATGGCCTAGCTCTAACAGATCACTTGGCTAGAGTGGATAGTCCTCGGAAGATCATTTGCAGCACAATTTCTAATACGGGTGTGCTTTTAGCTTATTCAGACGATGCAAAACCTAGCCTATTTGAACTGAAGTCTAAAGTTGGCAGAAGTTCTTTGACACTTAAAAAAAGACAACTTCCTCGTAAACTGCCGTTTGCCCATTCCATGGTTTTTAGTTTTGATTCTTCTAGCTTGATGATAGCAGGAGATGATAGAAGAATATATGTAAGTAGTCCCCTTTTTTGTTGCTCTAATTTATCTATTCTTTCATTATCTTAGTTCTTCCCTTTTCGTTTCGTATCTATGCAGTTGGTTGTCAGAGTTGACAACTATAATTAATGTGTATCTAGCTAAAAACAATGCTCAAGAGCTTGATCGTTTAGACGCTTGAGACATAAGTGGGCACACTTTTTGGTTTAACAGCCCAACCCAATTGTTGTGTGGCTTCTGTTTCTTGACTTGTTTTGGATGCTGCAGGTTGTTGATGTGAGCAGAGCAGAACTAGTACACACCTTCACCCCTTGCCGCGATTTGTGTGATCAAGAATTACCACCTAGTGACCCTCCCATAACCAAAATGTTTACCAGTTCTAATGGGCAGTGGTTGGCTGCCATCAACTGCTTTGGAGATGTGTATATATTTAATTTGGAGATGAGGTATGAAAGTATAGAACCTTTTTATTTGTTTTCCGTTTAGCGCCTGTTGTTGATTATAATTAAGTTATCTTTTATTCTTGTAAAATAGGCAGCACTGGTTCATTTCAAGACTAGATAGTTCCTCAGTGACAGCTGGTGGCTTTTCTCCAACAAACGATAATGTGCTTGTAATCACAACCTCTTCAAATCAGGTGTATGTATTGGATGTTGAGGAGAGACAACTTGGAGACTGGTTGAGGCCGCATGCATATGTTCTTCCAACGAGATTCGAAGAATTTCCAGGCGAAGTTATTGGGCTATCTTTCCCACCCTCCTCAAGTTCTTCTGTTATTGTTTACAGTGCATGGTACGCTTCTTTTCCCTTATTTTTGCCGATGAGATGTGATTTTGAAGATGTTATACGAACAAATAAAATGTGAATCCCTGGTTTGAATCTTGGTATCCAAGTCCAGCTCAGGCATTAAGGCCGCTGAGCCCTGTGTATGCCTTAATTTATGCAATCTGCTCATTGAATTCTGCAGCTTACTGTGTAATTGGGGATGTCAGTTATTATGATACGTCTAATTTCATGGTTCTCTCATGCTTTAGGGCAAGATGCTCGATTGAATTTGGGTCACCCATTGATAGAGATGGTGAAAGTGACATGCCAGGCAGAGGGTATCCAGCATTGAAGAAGTTGCAAGGTAATTCCATTAACAGTGAACTGAAACGTAAATTGAGTCTGTCAACCCAAGGATTTTGAAGTTGTTCCTTTCAAATATCCGACTTTATTTGTCGGACATCTTTCCGAAAGCTCCATCTTGATTATAGACAAGCCCTGGATGGAAGTGCTTAAATCTTTAGACTATAAACCTCTACACAGACATATTTATGGGCTATGAATGATAACTCATAGATAGAGCAAAGGTAGCAATCGATTGATTTTTGGGTTCTGTGTAATTAAATATATCGATGAAATTTTGATGCTAATCATTTGAGGTAGTTTTCATCTTCCAATTTTTTTTAGGGTGTGTTCGGAGGGGAACAAAATATGGGATTTGTTAATAAATTAGAATTTTAAGTTTTCAATGCACTAATTCTCTTATTTGGATGTATAAATATAGAAATTTAAAATTCTAAGAAAATAAAAAAAAATTGGAATTTAGATGCCACAAATTCCATGTTTAAATTTCCTATAAAAAAATGTCATTTTTAAAATTCCATTTTTATATTATTCAAACATAAGATTACAAATTCTAAGAAATTAATTTTCAATCTTTTAAATTTTATCATTTGATAAATTCTTAATTATCTTATCCTATTGTTCTTGTAACCTCGTATGCAACAAATATGAGATTTGTTAAAAAAAATATGGGATTTGTTAAAAAAAATTAGAATCTTAAATTTCTTAGGAATTTATTTAAGGGTGTGTTTACATGATTTTTTTAAAAAAAATTATTAAGAATTTATCAAATGATGAAATTTAAATTACTGAAAATTAGTTTTTCAGAATTTGTAATCTTATATTTGGGTAATATAAAAATAAAATAAAATTTAAATATGTAAATTAATACTCATATATAAATAGTAGTTATAAAAATGACACATTTTTTGTTATGGAATTTGAACTAAGGATTTGTGGCATTCAAATTTTAAATTTTTTATTTTTTTAGAATCTTAAATTCCTATCTGTATGCATTCAAATAAAAAAAAATTAGTGCATTGAAAATTTGAAATTCTAATTTTTTTTAACAAATCTCATATTTTTATTTTCCGGTATTTGATGTGATTTAGTGCTTCCTCATCGCAGGATTGAGGTTTGATCTTTTGCATTTATATGCACTCCAAATGCTGTATATGATTATTGCCCCAAGTCATTGGAAATTTATCCATTTGATGCTTCTATACAAACCCCTTCATTCCCATCCGTTCTGAGGGGCTTGTAATTCCCAAAAAACATTCCTCGCATCGAAATGAAAGCAAAAATATAACCATCTTCCGGCCAACCTAAATCCCTTCGCCCACTTCATGTCGACATGGCATGGTACATTAATGTTCGCTTCTTGTTCATCGACCATGCTTTTACTTGACACATACTCACCCTTCGTAGACGAACTTTTACGTTTTTGGGTCGTTGGAACTCGCAAATGTTTTGTGTTACTTAAGCCAATATCCTCGTCGTCGCTTTCACCTTGTCCGCCTCCGCTCGTGCAGGGTGCTTTCCTTTCAAGATAACGCTCCTCTACCAATGCATTTTTGCATCCCACAATTTCGACAAACTGGTGCTACCGTTTAGCACCTTTCATCTCGGCAAGATGCCGGTGTGCTTCATGGCCTGCGCTTACAGCTGATCAAGTTTTGAAGCTGTTTCAATTTCAAGCATTTGTTTCTAGGATGGAAACCCAAAACTACAGAAGGAATTATTATTACTCTCGAAAAAAAAGTAATCATTCTATAAGTAAGTATATATGCCTAAAGTTTTGTAGGACAGCTGATGGTTAGGGTTTTTATCTGTTTAAAGCACTGGATGCATGCAAGAAGCATGGTGAGTCATCCACCGGGTGTGAGAAAGAAAGAAGAGCGAATTCTGTTCAAACACTGCCTTCTACTTCGCATTATTTATAATGATTCACTGCTGACCGTTACCAAATGCATCTTCGGAGAAATTCAAACACTCAGATTTGCAGCTAGCTGAGAAGCATCGTCATGGGAGCAGTAGCTTTATGCATGGTGATAATGTCTATTACGATGATTATGCCCACAAGAGCATCAGCATTGCCGTCAAAATCGCCAACCCCAACGCTGCCACCTTCGTTTTTTCCTGTCCACCAACTGAAAGACCAGCTGCAGCAGCCGCAGGAAAGAGACAAGCACCGGTGGAGGGAGCAGGTGTCGGAGATGATGACGACTACGGGATTTGGGATCCCCCACCGGCGGAGGCAATATGGCTTCTATTCCGCAGAGTTTCTCTCATTTTTGTATAAATAAAAAATGGTTCACGCATTATTTGTTGCAAAACTCATTCATATTTCAAGGATATTCACATCACCAATGGATATTTGTTTATATTTTGAAGTGTCACAAAAAGAAAAATGGAAAAATTACTAAATTGAAGAAGCAAATAACCAAAGAGTGAAATACATATGAAAATTATAGAACCGAAGTTCAAAATCCATGCTTTGGAGAAGACGAACTTGAGCTAATATGTAATGTACTGTGATGAACTCACTGCATGTCCATGTTCATGTCCTACCGATTATCACCAGCCAAAAACATCAAAAACCAACCTTTTCGGACAAAATTTTTACTCAATCTAAACCGCAACCTCGAGTAACTTATATTCTGTGGTGCTCAAAGTCAAGGCAAACATGAAGGAGCATACAGTACCTCGTTAGCGAAGGAAGCTCATGGCATATCACTGTCCTAAATAATAATCCAGTACTGTCTTTACCTATAAGAAAATAATTATAGGTCGTTTAATATAAAAGATAGTAAGAAAAACAGCCTGATTTTGAAGTAGTAGTGATGCAATATTAATTACCTAGAGAGACAATATCATGATCAGCACAATCAGATAAGATGAATAGAAGAAGGGCCAGATATAGCAGCTACTCTCTGAGCATTATGTGCTTCACCCTTGTAAAGTCCCTTTACTTCTTTTTTAGTCCGGCGAGCTTCACGCCTTTCCTCCTTCACAGCAGTCTGCATGCAAACAACTTCAAGTCACCAATAGAACTTGCCAACAAATAAGAAAAGAAAAATCCAAGGTACAATTCCTCAAATTATTCAATGACAAAACCCAGTGGCTTTCAGATATGTTGACAAGAGTTATTTGCTTCATGCTTTCTTTAAGGCTATGCTTGGATGAGGAACTTCAAAGGATCAAGGGACCTAGCTAATGATTAGATTACGTAGAGGGATTGCAAATCACTAGATGCAATGCACTTAGAGGTATTGCAAATGACTAGAAGCAATGCACAAAGAGGAATTGTAAGTACCTACATGTCAGGAGCCCCTTGGAAATCCTTGTATTGGTTTTGTTATGCTCATATAGCTAATTACAAATTTGCATTCCTTAAGGCTCTGTTTGTTTAAGGAGGAATTCGGATCCGATAACAAGGCTAAATTTCCTAAAAAAACTTGAAAATACTAGATTGAATGGATTTGAAATAAATAATGAAAGGGGTTTGAACAGATATTAAATCCATTTGCTTTCTTCATTTTTCTTCTTATTCGAATCCTAGTAATGCTCTTAACCAACAAATTTAGCCTTATTATGTAATCCAAATCCAAATCCCTCCTAAAACAAACTGAGCCTAATAGTACCACTTAAATCCGTTGGTACTTTGAAGTTACTTCATCCCATCCAAACATAACCTACAATGAAAGTTTGCCAATTTCAAATCACAAAGCCAGTGGCTTCGGATCTTCATTAGTTATAAAACAATAGTAAGCTAAGCTGGACCAAATCAAAGGATGCTCGAGATAAGCCAAAAAAAGGTAGCAGATTAAAATACGTGAACATATGATACCTTTCGCTCTTTCTTCTCCTCTTTTGACTCCTTCCCATGTTGCTTCCTTTTCAGCTGTTCTGTTTTCGAGGCACCAGTATCTTTCACCTTCTCTATAGCAGGTTTTCTACCATGAGGCAAGAAGTCCACAGGCAGCCTCTCTTTTCCTCGAAGGGTTATTACATGATTGGCAGAACCCAATACTCCAGACACGGTTTCAGAAAGCTTCTTCCTTCTAGTTCCTCCGGGAGCTTCAATTTTCCCAGGATGGTTGTCAAGATTTGAATACGTGGAAACAATGGTCTCACAGTCCCACACTTCTGATTCATCACTAGATTCCTCTACAATCACCACATCTCCTCCATCTTGATCTTCATTCTCATATTTCTCGCCGTATTCCGCACACCGCCTAATAACCTCATTAGCAGTGTCCAACTGCTCTTTAGTTTTTACTGTCTCATCATCCCGCAACAAATCTGCAGGAGCCTTATAACCTCCCTCCAGTTCTAACTCTTCCCTCACGCGCTCATTCAAAGTGGCATCTTTGAGCTTCTCTGCAAGAGTCTCGTCTTCTTCAGCTAGATAGCCATAATTATCATCATCATCATATGCGTAGTCATTACTACCATATTCCTGGCTCACAAGCTGATTTTTTTTTTACAAGAAAAAAGTGAGAAAAATATTACAACTTTATAATCATAACTAAATATACCAAAATACGTACCAAATCGAATTGCTCGTCCAAGAGGCGATGTACTCGCGGCTTTCCGGAAGGAGAGGCCTCCACCGCTCTCTCATTGCTTAAATTCCTCACATTTTTGTTCTCAAATTGCTCAGCAATATTTGCCCTATTATCTATCGGCACATTCTTCCCTTCTTCATCCTCCTCATTATCATCTTCGCCGGGAAGGTTCGCCTGAACAAGAAAATCCTCTTCCAAGTCCTCAATATCTGAACCAAACCGCGAAGCATCACTATCATCAAGCAAGGCAGATACTTCTGGATCAACCGCTTTCTTAACCCTTACGTTAACCGTATTAGAAGCCACACTATAAATCGCCTTCTCCGGAGCTTCATTCTCAGAAATGCGCAATCTTGAAGCATCATATGCCTGAAAACCAATAGCTTTACTACAGCTCACAATGAAACAGAAAAAAATTGATGGTAAAGAGCTAAACTAACCAACCTTCACATCATGAGGAAGCCCTACAAGATTAGCCTTGGAATTTTCATAAAATTGGGAACCGCCACCAGTATTCCTAATCTCCCTCATATGCAGCAAGTAATTGTAACCGTCGTCGGGAAACCCTAGTTCCAGAATCTCCCTCCTTGTGTGCTCCGGTAAGGCATGAGCCTCCGATGCCGCCGCCGAGTATCCATAAACTTGGCCATAACCCTGCTCACCGCCGTCGTCCTCCTCAAGCGCATCAGCGAATATGGAATTGGGATCGTCATTGTAATCGCTGGCACCGGAGGCCCGAGCAGGATTATCTTCAGGGAATAACCTGTCGATGGGGTAGCTGCTGTTGTCAACTCGGACAAAGACTCGGTCGTTGCCGGGGGTGCCATCGTAGTTGGGATCCGATGAGTCACGGGCGACCAATTGGAAAGTAGCCGAGTTCTTCTTGTCGATGAATTTCTTCTTTCTGCCCATTTTATTTTCGCCGATTCAGAGATAGTTGAGAGAGAAGGAAGTCGTGAAGAGCTGAAGAACACTGAAGTACATAAAACCCTACCGATGCTCCTCAATTAAACCCTTACGGTGTCGGGTAGACTAAAAGCCCAAGCTTTCTAGATCGTAGTTTCTCCGGGCCTTGTCTTGAGTCCGGCCCAATTGGAGAAATTTAAAAGAGAATCAAAATGAATGACGAAGCCACGTGTCGGAGGAGCGGATCCTAAACTTTCCCGCGCTTGCGGCCAAAAGGATGCCGTTGCGTCAAAGTCGGTGTTTTTCTGATGGTTGAAAAAGTAAAAGGCCGTTAGGTTCGTAAGCAGTGTCAAACTTTTAGGCTCTCTCTCAGACTCTTTGCAAACATATCAGATAGCAAGCGGTGGATTGATATTAAGTATTGTGCAATTTCAGTTCAATTGACTGAATGAGAATTTATCGGTTGGTTCAATCGAAACCTCCATTGTGGTCTGCTAATTCAAAGCTGTGTCGTTTCCGGTGCTCGGGGAATTTGAAGGAGGGACCGCCGTCAAACATGGAAGTTCCAATTCTCACGTCGACTCATAAATACGCAGCGGGAGCTCTGTTTGCTCTGGCGCTTCACCAGACTCAGATCCACCAAACTAGGCCGGCAACTCCTCCGTTACCTACTCTTAAAGAAGAGACCATCGGTGAAGGTGCGAGCGTCAGCAAAAACGCTTCGGTTTCTGACAATTCCAGCTTTTGGATCCACGAGAAATCTGGTTTGCTTTATCCCGTTTTCAGGTATTGCTGTTTTACAAATGAACTTGTACCACTTCAATAATTTTTCTTTAAACTTCTATGACTACAGCCAATTTGCCCATTAGGATCTTCCGAATAATTTTTCGATAAATCTGACACATTTCATGAATAAAAGTATTCAATCTCATTAATAATGGAAAATTCCCTCATAAAGAATATTATTTAATGATGAACATGTGACTTATTTGAACGAAAACTGGATGAAGAATAAGAGAGAAACTGGTTATTAATAATGGTTTAAGAAGAAATAGGCTGAAATAAAAGTTCAAGGAAAAGTTTCAAGAGGTAAAAACTCATGAGCAAATTAACAAATTACTCTTAAATTGATGCACATTTTCTGGAAGGAAAAAATGGAGCCTTTTTAGCTGAATTAATTAGGGTTAGTTTGGTTGAATTTTAGGTTTTTAGGAGTGGATGAGCATTCCTGGAAGGGGATACAGGAAACTGCAGGATCTTCTACACAAGTTAGGCATCATGTAGGATCGGTGTGTTTTCTTCTTCTTCTCTGGATTTCACTTAGGTGGTTGATTCTATTTACCTTTGCCTGCACCATTTTTATGAGTGCTGGGATTTTTCCTGTTTGGGGGTGATATAACTTTTTAATTTGATTGGCTTTCATTTCAGTTTTTGACCTTACTATCAGAAGGAACTGATGAGCCTGCTTCTGAAAAAACTAGAGAAGAAGACAAGGAATGTGCTTTGACAAAAACAGTTGATGCCATGGTACTAACTGAGCAAGATACTCCTGCTTCTAAAGAAGAAAATCCTGTAGATTCTGAGTATGAAGCTAAATGCCGTGACCGATATGAAGTTCCTCCGATGAAACCACTGCCTGAGGTTTCTGCAAAGCCTTATGATATTATAGAGAAGAAAACAGAGACATCCCTCGAAGAAAAAGCCCCAGTCGTATCTGAACCCCTTGAGGTGGAGCCTGTGAAAGAGGGAGATCAGGTCAGTTACAACCGAAAAATAACAGTTCTGTTTGCCCTTCTTTCAGCCTCTGTGGCAGATAATACTGAAGATGGAAAGAAATGTTCGAAAGTAAGGAAGGGTTATGATGCTAGGCACCGTGTGGCATTACGGTTACTTGCAGCTTGGCTCGGAGTTGAATGGATAAAAGTGGTCTGTTTATTTGATGCAGTTCATTTATATATTAATATTAATGAACATCTATCATTCATGCTCCGAATGAATAAATGAATGAGAGAAAATATAAGCATTTTGAGCCACTTTTAAGGAAACTCTATCTTCCAGGAAGTGATGGAGGTGATGGTGGCTTGTTCTTATATGGCATCAGTAAAAGAAGTTGCTAATGAAGACAAATTAAAAAATTCCGAGATTTCATGGGACGAAATGAAGCGGGGAGGTCTAATTGGTGCAGCTGCTTTAACTGGAGGAGCCTTGATGGCTCTCACTGGTGGTAAGAGATCTGTCAGCTTGAGAATATTAGGCGGCTATTCTGTAATGAAATTTTGTGACAGAACTAGTAGTCTTTTAATTTTTTGTTGGCTTTTATTTTTTCACAGGGCTAGCTGCACCTGCAATCGCACAGGGATTGGGTGCTCTAGCTCCGGCATTGGGTGGTGCTATCCCTGCAATTGGAGCAAGTGGCTTCGCTGCTGCAGCAACTGCCACGGGGTCTGTTACTGGTTCTCTTGCTGTCGCTGCATCATTTGGAGGTGCAAATGAGGTTTTGTTTTAAATATGTGTGTTTGTTTAGTTAGACTTAATATCTTAATGAAACAACTGGAAGAAAACATTTCTTTTGGCTAATAATCTATTTGTCTTAAACCTCCCAAAAGATTAATGTACTGTTTCCTTCATAACATATAGAAAACTCATCTATTTTAGTTTCATTGATTTCTTCTCTCTACTTAGACCCAATAACTTGTATATGGTGAAAACCTGTGATTGTGATGCTCTAATGATTTTGGATTTGCTTCAGTTTGGTGCGTTCTGAAGTTTAGTGTTTGGATCAAATGCATGTTAGACATAAGGACGATTGCACTCATTCCATAAGTTTTCCGTGATTGTAAATGAAGAAAGTTGCATAGATTATATCTTTCAAATCTAAAGAGAAAGAAGGTAAGAAGTAGAACTCAGCCACTTGTTCTTCTGGCATCTCAGCTGCTGGAGCTGGACTCACGGGGAGTAAAATGGCTAAAAGAACCGGCAACATTGAAGAATTTGAGTTCAGGACAGTTGGACATTATGATCAAGGGGTGAGCTCGTGCTGGCATTTCTTTAATCCATATAATTCATTTGGGGATTTATACTGGAACTATGACATGAGAGTTTATGTTGAATGTCACATTTTCCCGTATGAATGAAAATTCTTACTACTTTCAGCATATAACATTGTTTTCAGCGGCTAGCAGTGGGAATATTGGTTTCTGGACTTGTTTTTGAGGATGAAGATTTTATAAGGCCTTGGGAAGGTCATAATGAAAACTTGGAAAGGTAAGAAATGCAAATCATGTTTCATTATTAAGCATGCCCTTATGAGGTACTCTAAAAACTTGATTGTATTGAACACAGTCGCCTTTTGTGATTGATTATTGACATATTTACGATCAGCATTATTGCCCTCCTTCTATGATTTGCGAAGTAGTTGATAGTGATGTAATAACTGTATAGGTATGCAATCTGGTGGGAGTCTAAGAATTTGATTGCATTGAGTACTGCAATTCAAGACTGGCTTACTTCAAGTACTTCCTTAACCTTATACATTCTTTCAACTTTTGTGATTTCATTGGCATATCTATGAGTTCAGGTCTCCAACATTACTGAAAATATTGCAGGACTTGCCTTACAGCTGATGAAAGAAGGTGCCATGATGACGGTATTAAGCACACTTCTGGCAGCATTTGCTATGCCGGCCACATTACTTACAGCAGCTGATATTATAGATAGCAAATGGGCAGTTGCAGTTGACAGGTAATTTTTTTTTTCCATATGTTTGAATGGGACTAACAAATGGGCATCTTATTCATGTACTTGAAACTGCTATTTTAAGTGTTCATTACTTGCAGTGAGACGAATATGTAATTTTAGCACCCCCATTTTCTTGGCCAGATCAGACAAAGCTGGGAAGATGCTTGCAGACGTACTTATGAGCGGACTGCAAGGAAACAGGTAGAAAGAATCTCATATATTATAAAAGGCAGGTCTCATATCTTTGCCCCAAAACATCACGTGTGTCATTCACTTGAGTTCTCTGTGTATGGCACAGGCCCGTTACACTCGTTGGGTTCTCACTGGGGGCCAGAGTAATCTTCAAGTGTCTCCAATCCTTGGCTGAAACCGAAGGGGATAATGGTAATCATCTCTAAACAGTTCATCCTTTTGTGGACAAATAGAGTGGCATCCTTTTGTGGACAAATAGAGTGGCACGGTAATAAACAAAACAAAACTTTGAATTGAATTTCTACATCTCTGCAGGTGGTCTGGTGGAAAGGGTTGTTCTGCTTGGAGCACCAGTATCAATTAAAGAAGAAAATTGGAGTGATGCTAGAAAAGTAGCTCAGCTTTTTCATATACTTTTTTTTTTCAAATTTTAATTGGTCTCATACATATGTTTTGTTATTGCCGCACTATAGTAGTACCATTCTTCCAAGTATCACAACACCTATGTCTGGCTTTGTTGTACTGCTTCTGTTCTTACAAGTAGCTCTAAACTTATTTCTGGTTCATAGATGGTGGCCGGGAGATTTGTGAATGCTTATTCTGTTAATGATTGGACACTGGGAATTGCCTTTCGTGCAAGGTATGGGTCATTTACCTGTTTAGCTTTAGCATGGTGTTATCTGTAAATGTGAAAGTTCTCGATGTCATGTTTACTATTGATAGTCGTTGAAGATTCTTAAAAACCTTTGATTTTCAACAAAACCCAATGTCATATTTCGAGAAGATTCTTAAAAACCTTTGATTTCAACAAAACCCAATGTCATATCTCTTGTTGTTCTTAATCCCCTGCATGATCTATAAATTTGATTGGACTAAATGTTTCCACGTAGTCTGCTTTCTCAAGGTTTAGGTGGAATTCAACCTGTTGATGTTCCCGGGATTGAAAATGTAAGTTCTCTATTTCTCAATCTCTTGTTGGGACTGCATTTGGATTACATTGTGTTCAAATTTAATCTGGTAAATCTATCGGCTTTTCGTCAGGTTGACGTGACGCAACTTGTGGACGGCCACTCTTCTTATCTTTGGAAGACAAAACAGATCATTGAACAGCTTGAACTTGACTCTTACTACCCTGCTTCTAAAACAACAATCAAAATCAATGAAGCAAATAGCCCTCCCAAGCAATAGCTCTCATCTCATCATGTTGCCTCTTTCCAAAACAACAATTATTTGTCATTATTTTTTCCAGGTAAGTGATTCAAAAGCTTCTCTCTAACTAGGAAAAGTATTAACAAGTGCAAAGACAATAAGCTACTTGTGTTGTACCCTTTATCAGAATTAATATATGATTAATTTCTATAACGACGGTTAGATGCTAATTAAATTAGTTTAAGAAACTGAGAAGTCTTGGACACCAAGTTTGTGACTTTGAGCTCCAAATCATTACATTTTTACCATCATGTTGTACTGGTATTGTACTTCTTTGCCTTAGTGGGTTGCAACTTGCAACAGTCACATGCCCAGAAGCTGGGCACTTGAGAAAATGGTTCAATTAGAGCAAAGCCTAAATTGCTCATTTCTTGTTAGTAAAATTTTCTTATACATTTGCACAGTAAATCATTCGACGCATCATTTTTATTATTGTAATCGATTCGTTTGGAGCTTCATTAGACCAGAATCTGCATCTTAACTTTCCTTTGCTCTTGTTGGTTGTTTAAATTAGTTAAGATGGAGGAAGTTGGAAACATGATGGCAATAATAAGTATTTACTCCACATCTCAAATACATTGTGATAGTATATACCAATTTGAACCCACCTTGTCTTTACAGGTGTTTGCTATATTGCACACATATTCCAGGCTTAAAGTGTAAGCAAAAGGCAATAAGTATAGTGCTCACACATAGGGCATGCAGAGCACTATTGGTATATTAAAATTAGATACAAAACTCAGTATAAATACCCACTAAATGGCCATGGTCGGTGGGTTTTATTATATTGGGTTGGAATCTCATAAAATTTAATATATTTTAAAGGTAAAAATAGTTGTTTTTTTTATTATAAATGGATTAGGACTTAGATATAGATGCGATTAATTATACTAAGGGCCAGTTTGGTACTGTCGTATTTTTTAAACGTTGCTTCTGTTGTGCTTTTATAAAAAAACTATTTTTGCGGTTCTTTCATAGTATAATTTTGATAAAAACAGATTTTTAAAAGAAAAATTGTTTTTAAAATTTGTTGCTAAAAGTCTATTGTTTTTCAAAAAGAAAAACCAAGATCTCTCTTTTTTACCAAACCTTTTTGTATTGCTTAAGTTTTAAATAAAATAGTTTTTAAAGAAAATAAGTAATGCCGAACATGGCCTAATGATTGACAAATTGAGAACTCATTTTGAATTCTATGGGCGTGGTACATAGCCTTAGTTAGTTAATGGAGCGATTTATCTGGTTAGTTTTGTTCATGAACAAGATTTCAACTTACTAACTAGCTATGTGAAGGTCGTCTTCGATGGCCATCTTCTTAGAGGAGATTGGATTGGACAAGTTTCATTCTAATTTGATAAGTTAGAATGATTTTTTTTTTCTTTTGATCAATGCTCAATTGAGCAGAAACAGAAATAAAGGAAAGAAATGCAAAAAGACAAAAGCTAGAAACTTAAACCCCAACCGAAGTAGGGAAGACATTCATCGGAGGGCAAGGTAATCCATCACAAGAAAGCACGTGTACTAAGGATGATGGGAGGCGATCAATCCAAACCTCTCTGCGTATCAATTGTCGTGCTGAGATTGGATTGGACAAATTTCATTCTAATTTGATAAGTTAACCAATCCAGCAAACCAATCCAGTAAAATAGAATGCCTAACCCGTGCGTTGTAAACTGATAAGCATTGTAATTATAGCAATTTTCAATTGGTGGATTTATATGATGACAGTAAAAATTTAGGGATTAAACAGCTAATTTTGGTCCGATCGACAGCTAGGAGCTCGCCTGAGAGGAGCTGGTGATAAGCGGGCACCGCCGGCGTGGTCCTTCGAGCACGCTGTGCAGATGGCTTCCTCCAAATCCAGCCTCTGCTTTGATAGTCGATCACTTGGACTGCAAATTACAAAGCTGCAGAGTGGGGACAAAAGTGAGACTGAAGACATGTACCACTTCCACTTTATGTCACTGGTACCTAATATTGTCACTATATTATTTCTTAGTATTAAAAAAATTGAAATAATAACACTACTTACATGCGCGGACAAGGTGTACTGAGTCTACTGACATCAAAGTTTGGAGTTATATATATATAAGCTTAAGGCATTACCATGCTTACACAGTTACATGTCTCTGTATCTTAGTTCTAACGTCCTCTTAAACACATGGGCACTGTACTGAGAACTTTATGGGTCGTTTTCTTGTTTGTTTTGATCGCCGCTGTCGTTGGCTCGAAAGGTGACGGCGGTAAGTTGGGAAACGGCACTGCTAGTAATAGCACTACTCATGATGAAGGCAATGCTACTTCTTCGGTGGTAGCTGTTGCTGAAGTAAGGAAGAAGAGTGCTACTAGTGAAGTTGTCATCGACAGCAAAAACAATCATCCTAATTGGATGAATAGAGGACGAGGTGGTGGTGGCGGCGGCGGTGGAGGAGGTAATGGTGGTGGTGGTGGAGGTGGAGGAGGAGGCTATGCATGGGGTTGGGGTGGTGGAGGTGGAGGTGGTGGTGGTGGAGGAGGAGGAGGAGGGGGAGGAGGTGGAGGTGGGTGGGGATGGGGAGGAGGAGGAGGAGGGACCGGTTGGTGGAAGTGGGGTTGTGGCGGTGGTAAAGGCGGAGGAGGAGGAGGAAGAAAGAGAAACCATGATCATGATTATGATCATCTGTACGGCGGGCAGAGGCGGTTCGACGAGGCTGAGTTTGTGGTGGGGGAATTTGGACAATGCATGCGAAAAGGGCGTTGTAAGGGGATGAGATTGGATTGCCCTCTTCACTGTGGTGGGCCTTGCTTATATGACTGCAAATACATGTGCAAGGCTCACTGCAGACGACGTCGTTTATGAAAATCGATCACTGCCTCATTGTCATAATTATCATTCATTGATTAATCATGTTTATGTCTCCTTTCAAGCCATTAATTTCTAACAGTGGCCTTAATTATCAAATGATTGAAGATTAATTATGAAAGACTAATGAAATTGAGGGCTAATCATGCCTGGCTTTACCTTTCCTTTCATTTTTGCTTGTTTAATTTGTAATTTGTGCCACTCTAGATCAAGTTTTTTTTTTCCTTTCATCTTGTTTGGCTTGCTTTGTAATGTCTACTAATTATGCATTTTGAGAAGCAATCAAAATTCACCAAGCAAGTCTTAAGCAACATCTATCAATTGGATAAGTATTAATTAAATACACATTCTCTTTTTTAGTAATCGCCTGGCTACAACAGAGTTTCTTCGTATATTATTTACTCTTTTTTTGGGTAACGAATGAACAAACCAACGATCAGGCTAAACAACTTCTCTGGGATGCATGTTCCCATAAAAATCATCATCCAGGGTTTGCAACACCGAAGAAAGAAGAGACTCAAGGAGCACCAAACCATCTTCCCAACCATAAGGTAGACTAGCAATCTTATCAACTACAAAATTACACTCATGTACACATGAGTAATAGTACTGATAGGCTTTTATTTGAACATTATTTTATATCATGTTATACCCTTCATGCTTGTATCTACTGCAATAAATATGAGAAAATAATATATTTTATGAGAAATGTGCAGCAGTAAATAGATCTCAAAATTATAAAGATTTTAGCGAAAAAATCGACTCAATCAGAGTTGTATTGAAAAAATTATGACCAAATCAAGGGAGGCCACCAAATTATGAAACGAATTTAGCTAGCTTCCTACCGAATCTAGAAGCCCAAAATCTAACAAGCCATGCGCGAAGCCTAGCAAACCGAGACCCAATGCATGTCCAGCCCAGAAGATATTTTCGGCCCACGCCTGCCAACTGAGCCCTGATATTTGGCGCGCGTGTACAGAAAGATATCCCAGTTTCCCTCGCGCCTTTGACTTAAAGGTGGCAATTTTTGACACGACTCGATACACGACTCGAAACCCGCACGTGATTTACCCGGATCAACGCGCACGATTAAAATTTTGGGTCATTTTCGGGTCAATCCGTTATGACATGTTTAATAAACGGCTGAGTTTCAGGTCAACATGTTAACCCATATAATGACCTATTAACCCATTTAATAAATGGGTAGGTTTCGAGTTAACCTGTTAACCCGTATATTGACCTATATATTGATTCGTTTAATAAATGTGTTATTGCTAACTCATATATCTACTCATTTACCTATTTAAATACCTATTAAATCTTATAATTTAAATAAGTTAAACATGTTAAATAGGTTAAACAGGTCATGTCACGACCCGACCCATCTAGCACCATATTGTCTGTTTTGGACCTCGCCCTCACGGTTTTGTTCTCGGGAGCTCACGTGCAACTTCCCAGTGGGTTACCCATCATGGGATTGCACCAGGCTCAATGTCAGGACCCACCCCGGTTTCACCCCGAAAACCGAGGTAAATCCTGCTCCCGTCTGACACCCCGACACAACACCAAAACAACCACTAAAATACACCGTCAGACGCAGGAGAACTTTAAAACATCCCGAAGTTAAAATTTACAGAGCATAGTACTAAATATAAAAGAAGGAAAACCGATACACAGAGAACACGCACTACGGAAAATTTTAAAACATTCCGGGATCGCTCTCGTGATTCCAGGCACGGTTTTTGACGTCCAGTTGGGACGGGTCCTGTCAAATTGGTATCAGAGCATTTGGTTCTTGATTTCTGTTGATACGTCATGCCTCCGAGTCGTGCATCCCGTACACGGTCTGAAGATGGGAGGGGCGAGAGTAGTGTTAGTAAAGGCCCAGATATTGAGCGAGCTCGACGGTTAGGAGCCACTGTGTTTCGTGGTGATTCGGGACCGGATGGTGCCGAAGATTGGCTTACTCGATTGGAAAGGATTTTTGAGGTCATGATATGTCCCCTGGAGGACATGGTGCCCTTAGCCACTTTTCTTTTGGATGGCTATGCTTACAGGTGGTGGCATAGTTTACAGTTGACTGGCTGGGATGCCCGTACCTTGGCATGGGATGCATTCCGAGAGCGATTCTTAGATCAGTTTTATCCTCGCTCATTTCTGAACGCTAAGGAGGTTGAGTTTCTCCAATTGCAGCAAGGGAAGCGGTCAGTAGTCGAGTATGAACAACAATTTTTGCACTTATCTAGTTTCGCTCCTCTGTATGTGGCTACTGAGGAGGATAAGTGTCAAAGGTTTGAGCAGGGATTGAGGAATGAGTTACGAGGTGCTGTAACTGTTGGCTCGTATTCTACCCTGAGGGAGTTATCGGATGCTGCCATCCGAGTGGAGGCTACTATTTTACCTGTGCCAGAACAATCTTTGGGCTCTGGACGACGCCGAGAGCGTCAGGATACTGAACAGATAAGTCAGGAAACATCGAAGCGAGTTAGCCTTCATACTCTTGTGTCGCAACCCTTGGTGGGTGTTCATTCGGGTGGAACTTCAACCCAGTCGACAAGTAAGCGGCGTGGTGGGGCAAGTCGTCCCAGCACTGCCACTTGTCACTTTTGTAGGAAACTTGGACATTTGCGAAGGAACTGCCCCGATCGACTTGACCGTAGGTCAAAATAATTGTATTGATACATGTTTTCGTGATACCTTGTAAATAGTTTGTATTGTCCATTTGTATTGTAATATTGTATCATGTGTTTTGAATGTGTCGGACTAGTGTGGGTCCGGATAGTTGTTTTTGTTAACAGTTTGGTTTGTAGATGGGCGTGTTGGGCCTAGAATAAACTTGACCCGAGGATGAATATTGGTGTTATTGTTTTGGATCATCCTTGGTTTTCCCTAGGTGGGATGGCAAGGGTAGATATGAGGTAATCAGTGAGAACCCACAGTCGCGGCATGTCTCGTCGTTGACTGAACTTTCTAATTGTGGGCGTTAGTTGTCAAACGTTGTGACAGTACGCGAATTAGATGAGGGTGTAAGACCCTATGGTTCCTAGTAGTTAACCGTGTGGATCCTAGGTGGATCGGGTTTGTGATGTCATGGACATTGGGCATTGTGACGATCTAGGATCGTGATGTTCATGGTCAGCTGACGTTGTGATGGATCTGGACCGTAATCCTGATGATCCAGTTGGGTAGAGAGTTTGTCACTCTTACTCCGGTATGTGAGTCGTAAATGACGGGACTGAACTTCTTTTCGAAGTGGAGCCCTTTATGGTATATTACACGAGTGAGTAGGTTTCCGAAGTGGTCGGATTTTGTCAACCTTAACCGTGTGGTTGTTGGATTGGCTTCCTTATGAAGTCAACCGAGTATAATGAATGGGAAACCGATAGGTTCGGTTTTGGTGCGTCCGAGTGGGCGTGAACGAGATTTCGGGTTTTGGAATCGAAATTCTGGGTGACGATCCAGGATTCGATTTTAGAACTTGAAAGTGGAGTACTGGATTTGGGTGCGGAATGATTATTCCAAATGCTAGCTTACGGAATAATGATTTCGGATTCGGATTTGGAATTGGAACTAGATGATGGGTGGAGTTTCGATTTGTCTCTTGCTGGTTTGGGCAAATGGACTCCATTATTGGAAAGTGTTTGGCTATGTCCTAGGTGGTTGTAGTCTTGTCAATGGATAGATGTATGTACCTTATTTATGGTTTGGGGTACGATACTTTGCAGACTTATGGTGTCGGGTGACGGTATACGGGTTATACCAGTAGTACGTTGGTGAACGTGTTAGTAGTCGGCTTAATCCTGATACCATTGGATGGGTTGTGAACGTGAACTGGACATTGAACACGATGCACTGGGCAGAGTGATTCTGATGATTTCAGTGATTTTTTGAGCAGGTGCTCTTAGCCATGGTTGGCTAGTATAACTCTAGTGTTGAGTTGTGTGATCACTGCTAGGCTGGTGTTCAATGTGTTCCAGTTACACCGTCTGTTTGAGTGTGATGACGGTATGCGTATACTCAGGATGAGTGAGTTGGTGGTTAGTGTGACCGCAAGTTGCTTTGCGGCGAGATGTTACCTTGTCGTGACCTTACCAGCATCTGGGATCGCTGAGGGGGTGACAGG
Source organism: Prinsepia uniflora (assembly GCA_032719365.1). Lineage (NCBI taxonomy): Eukaryota > Viridiplantae > Streptophyta > Magnoliopsida > Rosales > Rosaceae > Prinsepia > Prinsepia uniflora. Next base: position 77,902,109 of record CM064868.1, on the reverse strand, counting down.
TGTGGTTACTGCTGTTGGTATTTGTCGCAGGATTGAGTTTTCCCTGCGAGGGGAGATCATGTTGTTGATCTTGTGCTACATTGACGGACGTTGTAGTATGATGTGTTGTCACTGATTTGTTACTGATTGGCGCTTTACTAGCGTGGTAAAGCTTGGTGGTGACAGTTTGACTTGTAGTGTCGGCATGGACTGACAGGTGAGTTTTGGTGACTCTCTATGAGAGCGGATGTCAGGGCACAGTAGTGATTACGTGGGGCCGTCAAGCTGAAAGAGTCAGCTTAATGATGACATTGCCAATTTCTGGTGATTAATTTTCACTCGGGGTGGTCGAGTGTAGTCAGTACGACGTGCATCTGTGATGTGACGTCTGAGTGCAGACGAGTTCTGCATTGGCTAGTGGGTGTACAGGTGTACACGTGTTGTGAGGCCCATTTGTTTTCCACGAGGTAGTTGTGGAATACGAGTAGTTGGAATTTCGGGGACGAAATTCTTTAAGGAGGGAAGGTTGTAAGGACCCGTCCCGAATATCGAAATTGAATATTAATTAATTATGGTTTAGAATGACTAATCGGGGATTAGTTGAGTGAAATCGGACAAAACATGCAAAATGACCGTTTTGCCCCTAGCGTGGGCAAAATGTTGACTTTTAGTTCGGGCGGTCAAACGAACTTTGACCGATGACTGTGACGTAGTTCGGGACGTCACGAGTTCATAGACAGGTGGCACGTTCGATTCCGTCATTCGTAGAGAAAGTTATGATGTTCGGAAGTTGAGAGGTATTTTGGTAATTTGGCATATTAGGGGCCAAATGTTGACTTTTTGATCGGGAGGTCCGATGGACGAGGGCCAAGGACCGTTACGTAGGTCTCGTCGATGCGAATCCAACGATAGGCGGCATGCCGAAATCAGAAATTCGACGACGAAGTTATGGTCACGGAATCGGGCTCGGTTAACCGAACGAACCGAGAATAAAATAATATTTTAATATGAACAGTACCCGGTGACTGGACACACTTGGATGAGTGACAAGTGTCACTCATCCCTTAAATTCAGGCATGAAACCAGATCCCATGTTTTAAGGAAGACACAATTATGATGTTATATTAATTAATTATGTTTAATTATATTTCTTTCCTCCATTAATCATCCATGTTCTTCAAACCGTGCAAATTGGGGGAAACAAAATTGAGAGAATTCAACTCTCTTCCACTGCCGGTTCTGAGGGGAAAATTGAGAGATTTTTGAGATTGAATTGTTTGGGAAAAACGGGAGATTGAGAGTGAGCCGGGAACTGGAAATTCGAAAATTTAGTTTTTGGGAGGAAAAATCGAATTGGAAGAATTGGGCCGTGAGGAGTGGAATTGAAGCTCGAGTTAGCTTCCTGAGGTCTGTACGAGTCGAACCACATCAAGAACGGAAGAAATCGAGGCCCAATTGGCTCTGAACTGAGTCAGGTAACCATGAAAATGTCGAGTTTGAGTCGTGGCGTTTGAGCCATGAATTGATGCAATTGAGATGGGGAAAGAGTTTACCTGAATCCACTGAAGCTTCTGGTTGCATCAATTGAGAGAAATCGATTGAAAATGAAGGACTTCGAATGATGAACAATGGCCGGATGTCCTTCGAACGATCAACTGTGATCGTGAGGTTATAGGTAAGATTGTTTGTAATTGAGTCCACAGATCTTTAATTGAATTTAATTCGAAACTGATTGAATGTTCAATTGATGGAAACAATGTCGAATTGACAGAGAACCAACCGGGTCTGTTCGCGGGTTAAACGACCCGTTTACCAGACAAACGGGTTGGGACGGTGACACTGTAGCAGGCGCGTGGATTTCACGCGCAGCCACTCACGGCGGCGCGTCCGGCCTAGTCTCAAGGTGAGGTCAACATGACTTTTGATCCTCTCAGTGTAACGAACATTTTGACGTTGGTTTCGGGGAAATCGGATATTGTTTCGATAATGTTCCGCATATCCGAAGTTTTGTATTACGTTAAAAATACGTATTTAAATCCCGGAAAAATTGGGGAAAATTATATGATGTATTTTGAGATATTAGTAACCCTCTATAATGATTTTGGACAGGAGTTGTGATTTCCAGATTTTACGGAAAAAAACGTGCAGCTCGGAAACGGACCGTTTTGGACGGTGTGTGTGAGTGGACTTTTGTTTTCTAACCGTGATGCATGCATATATGATTTAAATGCCTTATTATATGATTTTATATGCTTGGGCATGATTTATGTTTCAATCCGGTAATTTCTCGGTTTTATGATTATTATATTATTATTTTGGGCGATTTTCGAGAAATTACGAAATTTGGCAAAAATGATGTTTGGACTTGGTTTGTGAGTCCGGGATTAAAATTGATTGAAAATAATGGTTGGACTCGGATTGTTGAGTCATGGATTGGAAAATGATGTGATGACTCGGGAATGAGTCAATGGTAAATTTCGTGGATTCACGTGAAAATGGCAACGGAGGTTGCAACGCATAGATTTGCGTGATAATGTTATTTTGGGCATGAGAACCCAAGTGAATAGTGATTTTGACTCGAATTTGGAGTCACTTGTGAAATTGTGAAATTAATGATTTATTGGGATTTTATGATTATTTTAATCAGTCTTTTCGGGCATGTTTTACGAGGAACGTGCAAATGATGTTTTGGCTAGGCCCGGAGTTTAAATGATTTCTAAAATGATATTTTGACTTTGTTGGTGAGTCAATGATGATTTCTGAAATATTTGATTGAATTAAAAGGTGATTTTAAAGAAATACGTGTAAATGGTATTTTGGGCTTTGAGACCCAGTCGGGGATGATCTTGACTTGGTATGAAGTCAAGATTTGATTGAAATGTTTTGGGATGTAATTCCCGGGATGGTTTTCATTGTGATTGTGATATTCCCAGACGGTCGGTGCTTGGGGGGATTACCCAGACGACCGGAGCTTGGGGGATGTGATTGTAGGATCGGGAGTTGATCCTATGGTAGTCAGCTTCTCGAATGAGACTGAGCCTGGATGTACCACTCGGAGGTGTCTGAGCCTGGGGATGTGTTCGCCCAGAGGTGACTGAGCCCAAGGGGGTTGAGCCCAGAGGTGTCTGTTCCCGAGAGTGACTAGATATTGGCCTACGCGTAGTGCAGCACTTGTGAGTAGTGCAGATGTGATTTGTGATATTTTATGCACTTGTGAGTAGTGCGGATTGATCGGATTGATATATTTCTTGTGCACTGGTGGTTAGTGCTGATTGGTAATGATTGTGATGACGTACTAGTATTGAGTACGGGTTTTTGGTCTTTATGGCCAGTGATTATGTTTTCACATGTTTTGGCCTGAGAGCCGGGATTTGATGTTTTACAACATGAACTGATTTGGTGAACATGAGTTTTGTGGACCATGGGAAAATATGTTTTGATTTTATCGGTCCACTGTTCATACTTGAATGATTTCATACTATTACTCATGTTTTACGATATGCATGCAAGTTTGTGAAAACTGGAGGGTAAGAATGTGTTTTGATAAATGTTTTTATAAGAGGTCATTTTTGTCCACTCACACCTTTCCTGTTTTGTGACCCTCCAGGCCGTGGTACGACGTTTGGGACTGATCGTGAGGCAGTGACAGCAGCAGAAATCCGCGCAACCATCCCTTGTCTGGCAAGCACTGAAGGGTAGTTTCGGACCTTTAGTTGACTTGTCAGACGGGAGCAGGACCAGGCACGGTTTTTGACGTCCAGTTGGGACGGATCCTGTCACAGTAGGTTTTTCCGAGTCTTTAAACTCAAAACCATTTTTCACATAAATAAGAAAATCATCAAAATCCAAAAACCAAAACCCAACCGGAAAGCTTCCGAAAACCCAAAATCACATTTACTTAAAAAGAGAATTCCTCCCGAATTTCAAATCCAACCTCAAATCATCCCACAAATCTCAATTAACAGAATGCGTATAAGCATATTCATTCATCCGAAACCATACGCAAAGGCATCACTAAAACCATTATTCTCGAAGTACGTGCAAATCCGATCAGTTATATAAAGCATAATTACGTAGAGCAAGGCATAGAAACATAATTCGTGAAGCATATAGTGAAAGCACACAAACATGTTTAAAACATAATTAAATAAATAAAACAGTTATGCATGCTTAGTTAGAAAACAAACAGTCCACTCACAACTTGCGTGTGCATCAATCGCGTCCCGTGCGATCCTCAGCTTCCTCGGGAAGTCCCAATCCTGTCAAAAACCGCCAAAGTTCGTTACTAACACGTCTATGAAAGTCCACCTAATTTCCCCCAAAAATCCCCGGGTCCTAAACGTAACGAACCGGAACCCTAAACCTTCACCCTCGCGGAACTACTTCTATTCGACGTCCGAACAATCCGAAACCAATTCCAATGGACTCGTCACAACACCTAGACCAAAAACCATGTTGACCAATTCCCCAACCGCCGCCGCACGCGCCTCCACGCGCCGCCCAAAGTGGCTGCGCGTGGCCCTCACGCGCCAGCTACAGTGTCACCAGCAACCTCTGGTCGACCAGGTTCGAAACAGTCCCTACAACTCGAACCGGCGTGACCGGTTCTCCGCCGTGCCTACACCAAATCAACTCCTCTCTTCACCATCCTCTTCGTCCTGTCCTAAGCTATCCATTCCCATTACCCAAACACCTCGACTCAGCCTCTAAGTCCTCGATTCAAACTCGAACAAAACTAGAACCAGTCCCCTGTTCTTCCTCCCGGCCAACCAGGTTTTCCCTCGTCACGGAAACCACCGTAGACGGTTCCTAGGACCTTCCTGAACCTCACCCAACTCACCAAAACCGTCGATTCGTACTCAAAACCCACGAATCAACGTTAAAACAAAACGAATAAAACAGAGCACACAGGGTACTCTCCGTCGTTCTAGCCCCCACCGTGTACTCCTCCATCACAGCTGCATAACCAGCAGCTACCTAGGACCCTACTGAGTCCCCCAAACCTCACTAGACTCCTCAATTCAACCCCAAAAGCCACGACTTGGCAGCTGAACCTAGACGGCAAAACAGAGCACAGAGAGGAAAGTAAAGAAATTACTTGCGTCCTGCTCTCTACCGTGAGCTCCGCCGTGTCCACTGGGTTCCTAAGGCTCCACTCCTGTCTCTGAACACCACCAGCAGCGTCGATTGATCGAACACGGCAGCACCACCACCCAACACTCCTCACCTCTTCTCTGTTTCCTCTGATTTTCCCGTGGCTCACAACTCACACACACACCACCACCGCACCTCCTAACCTTCTCCCTAACTCTCCCACACTCTCTGGTCACTCACCTCCTCACCAAGACACACCAACTGACAGGACCCATCCCAATCCCCCCGGGATTACCGTGGAATGTGCCCTGCTCCCGTCCAACAAGGGGTGTCAGACAAGGGATAACCAAAGCCACTGCCCAACGGGGCATCCAGAGTGCGCAAGGATCGATGGAGGAGGTGTGCAATGTCCCAGTCCCTGCTGCAATCGCATCCGTAATCAACCTGAAGGGCATTAAAACCAAAAGCTGTGAGTGGACAAAAACCAATAAGTTTACCAAATACATTTATAAGACATTTATGCCCTCCAATAAAAACGTATGCATGCCACAAAAACCAGTAACCAAAACGTTTGCTCAACCGAGCCATTAGGGCCTTAGCCCAAAAACCGTTAACCAAAAACCAAGTGTGGGAACTCAGCCCAAAACTGTGGAATACCACCACCATACATATTAAAACCATGTGGGTCACCACCCACGACCATAAATGAACATCAATTCAAAATCCAAAACCATTTAAGGTCCCCGACCCTACATACCATTTCATAACCAATAATCCATTTTTACCACATAACACATATCCAACCAATAAGCCATTTTATTCTTTAATCCATATTTTACCATTACCATCACCAGCATCCCAGATGCTTAGCGTCCCAGACGCTTGACGTCCCTGACGTCATATCTCACGGTTTCATAAGCTACGCGTGCTGCCCGGGGTCTCTCCGGGTCCATATATCTGACATCCCTGATGTCTGACGTCCCTGACGTCAATCATAGCAATCCTGCTCCTGAGTCATCATACGGTCCGGCTGCTCCGTATAATGACCCCTCGCAGGCAATGCACCGTGACTTCCCCAGTGTCCCAGACATCTGGAGGAGACCATCATATATCCTTGTATCCAGATGGTATATGGAAAAACAGTTTTATTAAATCCTTTATCACATCATTACCATTGGGCCCTGCCCGAAATTTCCATAAAACCACATAATTCCATTTAGGGTCCCTGACCCAAAATCACATTTATAATCCAATTGGGCCTCATGCCCGATTTTATGAACCACTGGGCCCACGGCCCGATTTGTAAACCAACTGGGCCCACGGCCCGAATTCATAAATCAACTGGGCCCCTGGCCCGATAACATAACTCAAATGGGTCTCAGCCCGATTTCATACCAACTGGGCCCCTGGCCCGATTTCATTAACCAACTGGGCCCCCGGCCCGATTCTCAAATGGACTCCAAGTCCGAAATTTCCAACATAATTGGGCCTCAAGCCCGAGTTCATATTTCCAATTTCAAAACCATTTTATCATATTATATCCAAGTCATAAATATGGAAAATCCATGTAAAACCGAAAAACCTCGATTTACGTGCAAGCACGTAAATCGCCTCGAAATACGTGAAACCGTACAATTTACCAACAACCAAACCAACATCATACAATCAAAATCATAATCCATGTAAAACATTTAAGCATGCATAGAATTTATAAAACCAAAGTCCACTCACAGACCGTTTTAACCGTGTGCCTCGATACGCGTGCCACCGGCCCTCCCGGGCCACACCACTATCACCGGGACTCCCAATCCTGTCCAAATCACATTAGAGGGTTACTAACCTCATTATTAACATCCTATCAAAGTCCCGTAACTTTCCTGAATTTTTACTTATTTTTAAACTTAATTTAAAACCTTCGGACATCCCGAACACTATCGAGACGGTGTCCGATCAACACGAAACCAATCCCAAAATGTCCGTTACATCGAATAGATTAAAAGTCATGTTGGAAGTTTCCCCAAAATACCCTTCACGCGCCCCCATGCGCCAGGTCAACATTCAGGTCAACAATGATGACGTCATGCTACAGTAACCGGGTTCTAAAACCGGGTCTGTAACCGGGTCGCCGTCGACCCGCGGCTTGACCCGATCACAGATCGAGTTCCAGACCACCATTTTTTATGCGGTTTGATCCTATGGACTCGTCATAACCTCCTCTACGGTTCTGTGACATCCAAACTCATTTTTAGGTTGATTTAACTACCTGAAATCTGACAGGAAAAACGGCTGAGAACTCAGGTCATCGACTCCGGCGACTCGTCGAGATTCCGGCCGTGGTTCATGGTCCAAAATGGTCGTCTAGGTTCCTAGGACATGTTTCAGAAGTAAGAAAACAATCCTAACGTCAAAAACCAGTGTTTCGAAACAGGGAAGAAATCAAACCTTCTCGGGTTTCCGATCATATCGCCGCCGTGCCGCCGCCGTACACCGTCCAGTCGTGGTCTGAGTCGTCCTAAGGTTCCAGTGGTCTTATCCCTACGTTGGTTCGAGTCCAGATGTCAAGGTTTGGATGGTTGGATGGTTTTGGGCCGATCGGGTTCCTCTCGGGTCTGGGGGGTTTTCTGGGCTGCGCCGCCGTCCGTGGTGGTGGTGGCCGCACCAGGTGAAGGTGGTGGGTGGTGGTCGTCCTTTGGAGATTACCTGGGTGTGGAGTGATGTTGTGGGGTGATGATGTGCACGATCAAGGAGGGAAACCGTGCTCACGGTTTTGAGAGAAATGAAAGTGAGAGATGAGTAGTCTGATGGTTTAAGAAATAAAAGAAGAGGAGATCAAGGGCTGGGATCAGTTTGAGTTTTAAAATCAATGGTGAGGATTTGAGGGGAGAAAATTAATTAATTAAATCAATGGCCAACCAAGATCCATGATTTAAGGATTGAAGGGGATGATGACATGTGTCACTCATCAAGGGTCCAGATTGGTTTGGTTAAAGTAATCAGATTCTATTATTATATTATTATTTTATTCCGAGTCTCGGTTAATCGCGTTTCACGTCCTTGACCATAACTTCGTCGTCGAATCTCCGATTTTGGCATGCCGCCTGTGGTTGGATTCGTATCGACGATACCTACGTAACGGTCCTTGGCCCTCGCTCATCGGACCTCCCGGTCAAAAAGTCAACATTTGGCCCCTAATAAGCCAAATTACCAAAATACCCCTCAACTTCCGAACATCATAACTTCCTCTACGAATGTCGGAATCGAACGTGCCACCTGTCTATGAACTCGTGACGTCCCGAACTACGTCACGGTCATCGGTCAAAGTCCATTTGACCGCCCGAACAAAAAGTCAACATTTTGCCCACGACCAGGGGCAAAACGGTCATTTTGCACAATTTGTCCGATTCCGCCCTACTAAGCACTGTTCAACCTCACTAATCGAGATTAGTCACTAAACTAATCCCGGAATTCGGGACGGGTCGTTACACCAACACTCACGATCACCTCTCAATTCCCTCTCAATTTCCCCCTCTGTTTTCTGTTCTTCGAACACACACAACACACACCTGCACGATTACCCCAAATAATTGGGACCGTGTACAACCCTAGAAGCCACTAGGCCCTTGCCACACGTCACAATCCTCTCTCTCTCACAAATGGCTCAATCTCAGCCCTCCATTTGTCCCTCTCTGTTGCACAAATCCCAAGTGCAAAAGACCAAAATGCCCCTTCTTAAATCCCAAAATTACGATTGTGCCACTAACTTTCTAGACCCGTAACTCACACATCGTAAGTCCGATGAATACGTGCCGCCTGTCCTCGAACTCAAGACGATGAGATCTAGCTAACAGTCCTAGGTCAACGTGCCAAAACTCGATCGTCCAAAAATTCAACTTTTCCCCTTAATTTAGATAAATTACGGTTATGCCCTCAACCTTCCGAACATCATAACTTCCTCCTCAGATGTCGGAATCGGGCGTGCCACCTGTCTACGGATTCGTGACGTCTTGGTCATCGGTCAAATCCAGTTGACCGCCCGAACTAAAAGTCAACTTTTTGCCCAAACCAGGGGCAAAATCGTCATTCTAGGCTAACGACCTTATCGGGACCAACTAACCCTCGATTAAGCTCACTAATCTTTTACTAATCACTGTCTTAGCCCTAATTCCCGGGATGGGTCGTTACACTCAACTAGCTTAATTTTGAAGTTCCAATCAAACCCAAAGTCAGTGAAACTCCCAAAAGGCCTAGTTTAGATCAGAGTTGCACAACGGCCTCACGACCCGACCCATCTAGTACCATATTGTCTGCTTTGGGTCTTGCCCTCACGGTTTTGTTCTCGGGAGCTCACGTGTAACTTCCCAATGGATCACCCATCATGGGATTGCAACAGCCTCAACTCGCTTAATTTTGGAGTTCCAATCGAACTCAAAACTAGTGAATTCCCAAAAAGCCTAGTTTAGATCAGAGTTGCACAATAGCCCACTCTATCTAACACCATATTGTCCCCTCTGGACTCGTTGGCCCAACCAACGCTACCCATAGAGTTTTGTTCCCGGGAGCTCACGATGCAACTTCCTAGTGGGTCACCCATCATGGGATTGCACCAGCCTTAACTCGCTTAATTTTGGAGTTCCCACAAAATCCAAAGCCAATAAGCTCCCAAAAGGTCTAGTGCTAGATAGCTGCGTGCCTACACATATAAGGTACATCACTCATCCCCTCACATGAATGTGGAATTATTCACCGATCTTGCTCCACAAAGCTCACGGGTCTTACAGATCATAGGTTAATTAGGTTTTCAGTACAACCTATTTATTAAATGGGTTATACGGGTTACACGGGTTACTTTGGTCATTAACATGTCGGGTTCAGGTTGGACATTCTTGCAAGATTATTAAACGGGTCGGATTCGAGTTGGGTATATTTGGGTAAAATAAAGTTCATGACACGACACGAACCCGACACGACACGACCCATTTCCAGCTCTACTTTGATTGGCGCTGACCACCGAAACCACCACGCTTGTTCAGCGCACGCTTGCCAAAATTGAAGCCCATCCATCTTCAGCCCATTTTGCGTTGAGCCCACGTCCGTACGCCACCAAATGTGCAACCCATACCCTGCACAACCTGCCTGGCCCGCTGCTCAACCCATGAGCCTGCAGTGCACCTGCCCACTTGCAAGTCCACTGCAACCTACCCAGCCCAGTCCGCACCAGCCCACCTGCCTAACCTGCTTTGCAAAATCTTTTCAGATTATTTTCAGCAAAAAAAAAAAACTAACTATTTCATTAATTAGTATTTTATTGTTCTTCTTGTATTTAATTTGAATATTATTTTCTTGCTCTCATGGATGAACCACCTCTATAAATAGAGAGGTGATTCTCATTGTCGAGAGACTTTTCTTTTAGACACATTTCGAGCTTTCCTTAAGGGAAACCTAGGCCAAGTATTTCCAAGGCAATTATAGAGTTTAAGTCCTAAATTCTCGTATTCTTCCTCCATCTATACAAGATTCTTTCTGCTGTCCGAGAATCTTATGAATAACATTTAATTATTTCCATCCACTTAGGCATCTTAAGCTGTTCTTGGATTCCGAAAATGTAAACTTTGTTTCCCCTACTTAAACTTGTGTTATTGTTTATTAGTTTTACTTATAATTCAATATATGTGTGCTTTTTTTTTTTCTAACATTTATAAGTATTACAATCTCCATGTGTTTTACTTCATGAATTTTAGTTATTTCATACATTTTAGTGTTTATTACTTCAATTTGACGCTATGTGTTTTATCCACTGACAGTGCACTTGGAATAGGATTGAAGAGATTTAATGTTCAAAAAGGTAAGGTGAATCATATTGTAAGTATCAACCGTTGTCGGTGCATTTATAATACTGAAAAACATAGGTAGGTGATTGAAATAATTGATGTAAGATTTCGTGATTGGTTTGATATGTGCAAATGCTAAAGTGTTGGTAAGATTTGTGTTTGAAGAAAGTCTATTGTACAAATGTTAAAGTATGAATAGTTTAAATAATGTCACTGCTAATTCAGATTTATTTACGCAAGAGTATCGGGTTTGTCTATGAAATTAATCTATGGTTTGTAGGTTTTAGTTATCATGAACATTCACATTTCAATTCTTAGTTTGTTAAAATGTAGTTTAAGCTACAACTATTTCCAAAACCCCCCAAATCATTTTAATTCTTTTATTTATTTTTATTCTTGTAATTCTTTGATACTCTTTTATTCTTTTTCACTAACCATTATTTAATGTCCCTAATTTTTCCGGTTAAAAACGATCACTATTTACAAATTCTACATCTATACAAGAAAAGATTTTAAATTGCATATACTTTTATTAAGTGTTAATAGTTATTTTGTATTTACTTAAATGCTCCGTAAAAGCTTTGTCAAGCACAAACCCAATTTTTGTCAACCAAAGCTCTACAACCATCAATTAGGGAAGCAAACGAATGTAAAAGAGGAACTCTACAACCATCAATTAGGGAAGCAAACGAATGTAAAAGAGGCACATAAGAGCTGACTAGCAGAGCAGCTGCCAAATCAAACTCAAGAACCACACTACGATGCCCCCCACTTCAGGCCACCTGAAGACCATAGAAAATGCCCCACAAGGCCACAACTTAGTCTCAACAACCTGACCAACACTTAGGTTCACAAAATAACCACAAAGTCAGAGACCCGCACAATCTCGGACCACACCCCCAGCCGAGATCATATAGAGGAGGAAGCCACCCAAAATCGACCTCATGCTCGTATATAATACACACACAATATGTTCAATAGTGTCATATTATATTTATCGATAATACGCCTATTATAATTTTATTTTTCGTTGATGGTTTATTTCAAATTTAATTCTCGTAAAGAAGTCTGATAATTATTGGGCAGAGACAACTTTCCAACGGTACAGAACGAATTTACGTTCTAATCCATGTGATATATATATATATATATATATTAATGAAAAAAAATAAAGAACGCAAATGAACAAGAATTATAGTTCTAGATGCGAAAAGCGTTACAGCTGAACTTAAACTAATTTAAAAAGACGGATTTTCTCATAAATAACTGAAAATAAATAGAAAATGAAGTGAACAAGAGTTAGGAGAAAACGTTCAATTCAAGTTAAAGAAGAGGTCATTACAGAGTAGCACGACGGCGACGAGGTGGCGGTCAGTTAAGGCAAAATAGCAAATAAATCCGCCTCCAAATTAAAGTATTGTCAGAATTTGAAAGTTGAAGGCTCGATTCAAAGGCTCAACCAAATCTTCAATTGGTCCAACAGCAACCAACCCTTCATGGAAGCAATCAGGAAGCTCAGAGATCAGGTCGCTAAGCAACAGCAGGTTCTCTCTTTCACCTCTCTCCGGAATTCTGTCGAATTTACATTCTCTGTCTCCGTTATTTTCTGTGCGGATGTTAATATGAATAATAATCTGCGTAGATTTGAGATTTCTGACCCGATATTTTGTTTTGTAACCGAGATATCCGTGAATGTCGTTCCAAGGTATTAGCCGTATCTGATTTTGTCCGATTGAATCGATTAGAAATTCATTATTTTTGAATTTGAGCTGTTTGGGATGTGATCGTCTGCTCTGTTGTTGAATTTCTGATTTTTGAGCCCTGTTTTTGCATATTACTTGGATTGATTTTGGGACTCTAATTGTATCTAATTCAACATTTTCTGGTTACGCCCTAAACTTCTTTTGATTTTTCTGACACTGTCAGGCGGTCTTCAAACAATTTTCTAGTGGCATATATGGGAGTTCGGATAATGTTGTTGCAGACGAAACAGAACTCCAACAGCATCAGAAGCTCGAGAAGCTTTACATATCAACTCGTGCCGCCAAGGTTGCTAAATGCGAAGTCTTCTCTTCCTACACTGTTATTATCCCCTCGTATTGCTTTTGTAGTTACTTGTAGTATCTTTTACTTTTCGTTTACAGCATTACCAGAAGGAGATTGTCCGCGGTGTGGAAGGTTATATTGTAGCCGGTTCAAAGCAGGTTGAAATAGGTGTGTTGCTTGAGATGTGTCTTACTTGGGAATTCGGATTCAATATCATTTTAGTTTTAGCACAATATGCCTAAAACTTTTCAACAGGTACCAAGTTATCAGAAGATAGCAGGAAATATGGTACTGAAAAAACTTGCACCAGTGGTAACACACTATCGAGAGCTGCACTGAGTTTTGCAAGAGCTCGTGCCCAAATGGAAAAGGAGTGTGGAGCTCTATTGAAAGCCCTTGGCACACAGGTTTTATTAAAGTTCTTACTGTCAATAATAAGGGATGCATTATATTGTAGAGACCGTTTGGTTCATTTATGTATTATTGACAGCAAATTTTGTGCCTACTCGAATCTTTGGAAGTAAATTTACAGAATACTTTCATTATAATGTGGTTGAAGGACTGGACTATCATTCTATGTTTCTGTGTTTCATATGTATCGCTTGACAAACCAGAATCATCATTTTTTTATTATTTAGGTTTACATAATAACTTTTTTCCATGTTATCATTTTGATTGTTTAGGTTGCCGAGCCTTTAAGAGCAATGGTAGTGGGAGCGCCCTTGGAGGATGCTCGACATCTTGCTCAACGATACGCTAGAATGCGGCAAGAAGCTGAAGCTCAGGTATATGCAGTATCTTCTTCTGTTTCTAACAATGTTTACTACATCGAATGTATATGCTCTATGATGATCGTTTTTTGCTCTGTGGACTTATTATTTTTCTTTTACCAATGTGTTTTCTCCTACTTCTTTATATTTTGAGACATTCATGTAGTGGTATTTTTGGTAAAGTATCTTAGTATTACTGATGTGAAATAGTTGAGATTGCTTCACAATTTGAAGCTTGATTTTTTGTTAATCCTATTCTCCTACAACTCATGTATACTAGCTTGCACCTAGATAGGCTATAGATGTTTCCAGACGCCAAGCCAAAGTACGAGAATCTGCAGGTAGTGCTGATATTATCATGAAACTCGAAGCGGCTGAAGCCAAGCTTCAGGAGCTAAAGTCTAATGTCGAAATATTGGGAAAAGAAGCTGGCGCAGCAATGGCTGCTGTGGAAGGTCAACAACAGAGGTTGACTCTTCAGCGGCTTCTTGCAATGGTAAAGCATTTCCTTCCACTTCCTATTTAGGTATTAAGCCTTTGGCCTAGTTACAAGTTGAAGGAATTAATTCTGTCATTTTTCATATCATTCAAGGTTGAAGCAGAGCGCAACTATCATCAGAATGTTCTTCAGATACTTGATCAGCTTGAAGGCGAGGTAGGAAATATGCTGGAATAGTCCTTTTAATGGGGCCCTGGACAAGACAATTTTATTCCCAATTCATTTGGCTGTGTATTATTCAACTGTACTTACGTTAACAGGGATAATTGACACTATTTTCTGGATAGATGTTGTCAGAACACCAACAAATTGAAGCATCGCCAGCACCTAGTCCAGCTGCAGAGAACACTATGCCTCCGCCACCATCATATGAAGACCTCAGCCAGGACTTTGCTTCTGAAAACTATGATGAATTGACAGAACTGCGGGACTATTTCTTAGGAGAGGTATTTTTATGTTAACGAATTTTTAAGTTTTTCTGTTCGACTCTTTATTTTCTACTAATTTTTTCATTTCACCCAATGCAAGGTTATGTTCACGTTTCATGCTGTATCTGATGTGGAGTTAAGTTTGTCATTTGGGGATTATGTTGTCGTCCGGAAGGTTTGTTCCTTGTTGCATGCTTGCACCTTATGTATCTTCTCTTTATATGTGAAACGTACGTGATAAAAAAAATGTGGCAATCTCTAGCTATCATACTATATACAAATCTCTAAAGTTGAAGTAAAGCTCATGTAAAAAAATACTTATATTAAGAGGATTTATGGTTGCTTGTTTGTAATACTCAAAAAATTATCCAAATAGCGATTTTTTTTCGAGTTTCACTATGTTATAGACATATCTTTTTGCTTGTCTGACGATGGAACTCTACTATCACATTTTTTTCGAGTTTCACTATGTTAATAGACAGTTCTTTTTGCATGTCAGACGATGGAACTCTACTATCGCATTCTTCGCTTTCAATTTTGTTATGTTGTTCTATATCAACGTATGCCATTCGTGTTTGGATTCATTTCGTATGTTCGTCCATATTGAGGTTAAATGTTCTTTTGGTTGAGCAGGTGTCAAACAATGGTTGGGCTGAAGGCGAATGTAAGGGCAAAGCCGGTTGGTTCCCAGCTAATTACATAGAAAGGCGGGAGCGTGCTCTTGCTAGCAAGGTAGTGGCTGCAGTCTTCTAAATCTATATTGATCCGATTGCCTGTTTGTTTGGCTTGTGTTTGTGTTTGTGCACTTGAATTACAGAGTCATCCAAATTTCTATTCATTTTTGGGAACCAATTCTAACATTCTATTCATTTTTTAGAACCATTTTTAACTGTAATTGCCTTGTATATGAGCTGAACTTGTTCCTACTGCATGTTTTTCCACCAATATAGATAGGTAGAAGAGACCAAAAAGGAATGAGCAATATTTGTATGGATGCATAAAATGAACCAACTAATCCATGATCGCACACACATAAGGAACACGAGATGTAGGTGGTTCGCCCAAATCGTGTTACGTCAACGGTCTTGCTCTATTATCATTAATGATATATATAAGTGTTTGCCTTGAGCCTTAAGGGAATAGTAAGAATGTAGAGAGAAGAGAGCTCATTTCTAGAGTGAGGAATTCTTCAAATGAGGGAGGGAGTTCCTTATTTATAAGATTATCTAAGTTTAGGTTATGGGTCATGTTGATGGGGCTTAGGCTGGGGCTTGTTAATGGGAATAGTCAAGGTGGCCTTCCATGTCGTGATGAGCCCTGATGGTGAGTTGAGCTTAGTCCGAATGATCTTCTACATTTTGATCGGATCGATCGATATGGTATCAACAACTTGCATCCACTTTTACGCGAGGTCAGTAGATGTGCTCAGTTTTAATGATTGATTATTGAATATTTTATGTCGTCAATTTCTTAAATCGTCGTGTAAAGATCCTCTTTGTAAAGATATAAAACACCAAAATAAACTTGCACGACTTACCCAGCTGCGGAAGGTTCAAGGTTTGGGTGGGATGGTCGGCAAAACTTGAGACGAGTTTTAGAGTTAAGATTTAGGATTTAGGATTGAGATTGCACATGGGATGCAAACTAATTCAAAATTTGACTTTTGTTATCGGAGGTTTAGACTTTGACCCTGCAAGAAACACGATCATGATGACCCCATGCAGTCGACATTCCCCGTGGATTCTCCAGATTGTGCATTTTCACACGTTTTGGATTCTACCACTCAAATTAACCCTTTTTCATCAAATTATTAAGTAGGGCCATAATATATAATCTTCATCAACTAACCTCCACTCTCTGCGTTTGCAATGTAGTTTTCAACTCCATATTCCATACGGGGCTTACTCTTTTGAGCATGGTTCAAAACAGGGGCGTTTAGTCCGTTTAGGTAAGGAATATAAATTCTTTTAATGAATCCAATTTAGAATTCATATATAAATAAATTAAATTATCTTGTTTATTAAATATTTAACTAATAATATAATTTATTAATTAAAACAAAGATAATAAAATAAAAAATAAAAAATATTATATAATAAAATTAATAAAAAATCTGCATTAATTTTTAACTCATTTTAATTATCTATATAATTAATTTTTATTCTATAATTAGTTGATAATATTTATTATATTATTAATTTATTAAATTTTATCTTTAAAAAAACCTCCTGCTTTCGCCAGGCCTGCCTAACTGCTTAGGCTAATGGCCTCTACCAGCCATCCCAGAATCCGGCGAGGTCCAATTCCGCCTAGAGTAGACCATTTTCAAACATCTAAGTGCCAAAACTAATCTATTTGAATCCTATAATACGAATAAACGGTTTTTGAGTCAAGATTCCACCTGCTTCAGCCATTACAAGGTCGGGAAAGTATCGGGTCAGAGTTTCCGGCGCCGTGGTCGCAGCCACCACCTAAAATGGCCATATCGTGATGGGTATGAATCGGGTCAGTCCGGGTTTATGTCGGCTCACCGTCGCCATTGTCAGTCCCCGCCTCAAAATAGGCATGCAATGGGTCCAACATGATCAGCTCGTTCGAGGGAACTCATAAAATTCATCAATGGTCGAATCCTTACCTCGATCGAAGTTGTACCCAGATGGGTCCTCTTCGGGTCTCGCTCAGGTCGTCATTGTTGGCCTCAACTGTGGGCGTACCCGTGAGTGCTGAGCGTCGCCGACAAGCCCACGACACTCGCAAGGCTGCTGCGAGCACAATGGAAGTGGGGGGGTAAGGTTTCTCGAGTTTGGTGAAGGGCTGCTGGTTTCCTCTCGAGTTCGCGAACGGTGAAATCGAATGGGGGCCTGGCTTGATTCTCGGTAAAGCATGAAGGAGAGCCGGTGGACGACGTCGTCGTCTCTCCACCCAGAGGGAGGCGTTGTGACGGTGGCCTGAGGTGATGGGGGTTTGGGGTTCTCTGTTTCGAGAGTAAGAGGATGAAGAAACTCTAGTTAGTTCTTGAATTTTCTGGTTCAGTGAGTGTGTGTGGGTAATTTTTGAGAGGGGCAGATTGGTCCTAAACCAATTAGAGGCTGATACACACATGTTTTGGGCTGAACCTGGGCCAGTTTCACTTGAAGGCTTAAGGAAAACAACCACAATCTTTCTTGGACAAAATCCCACCGTTTGGGCTTCAAGGTAGTTAATTTCCTACTTGGGCTCCCTCTCTCTTAAGCCCTTGGGCCAACATTTGGGCTTCCAGCAACTTAACAACAGTTGGGCTTGAACTTGTTTAAATAGTAAAGGAACAATACTTGGCTTATGACGGGGACGGGTTGAGTTTGGGCCTCCAAAACAATATTTTTCGCAAGGCCCAGCCAAGTTGGGCTAACCCAATTTGTGACCAAACAAGTCCTGAATAATTAGTTAAGGATAAAAATGGAAATTTCTAAATTTTCGATTCGTATTTCCAGTACGGGATGTATCATCTCACCTGTACTGAGACACGTGCCAACGTTAGGGTTCAATACATGGAGGAAATAAAGAGACTTCTCTTTGTCCTCAAAGGTAAATTTACTATTTTATATTTACATTGCTGAAATTACCATTTGAAACCTCATTCCAAAACTGATTTAGACTTTGAAAAATATTAGGCCGTTATTACACTGATGTCCCCTAATCTCTACTGATTGAACGAGTGGACTTAGAGTTGCTGATACAAAGTTTACTTTTGGTACATTTTGGTAGTTACAAGTGTATTTATGAGTTTTTTTTTTTTTTTGATCAAGAAGTGAAAAGATTCATAGAAAGGAAAGAAACAAACAAACCGCAGATTACAAAGCGAAACTGAAAAAACCCACAGAAAAGAAACTAAAGAAAGGGTCCGGGGTAAAGACGCAGGACAAGCCATAAAACCGTCCACCCGCAGGCCCAGCAAAAAACACAACTCAACTAGGGGGACAGGGAAGACCATCATTGTTTAAAACAAGCACTAGAAAGGATGGAGGGCGGTCAATCCAGACTTCCCTGCACATTCTCCGTCGAGCTTGAGTGGCTAAGGTATCAGCTACCTTGTTTGTACTCCGATGAGACCAACTGAACCGGATATGCTCAAAGTGGGTCCGCAGAGTACGGAGTTTAGTCAGGAAGGGGAAAATTTCCCAGTTTCCACGATCAATGCTACCAGAGATGCACTTGATTAGAGTTTGGGAGTCCGATTCTACAATGACATCTCGGAGCCCCCGATCTCGGGCAAAAGAGACTCCAGATAAGATGGCCCAGGCCTCAGCAATAAGGGCGGTTCTGGCACATTTTTGCTCACAGAGAGCCCCACAAAAAACACCCTCAGAGCTCCGAAAAATTACTCCAAGCCCAGCAGGAACATCCGGCCCCACCCAAGAAGCGTCGCAGTTTATCTTTGAAGTCGAGCCCGTGGGGGGATTCCAAGAGGTAGGGCCCACCAGAGGAGCACTCGGAAGGCCAAGAGCAGAACGAGGCATAGTAACATGAGACCAGAACTCAGAGACATACCTGGAAATATCATGGATGATTCTCCTGGGATTGAAAGGCTGGCCCTCAAAAAGATACTTACACCGATGCTTCCAGATTACCCAGCAAGTGAAAGCAATGACAGAAGCTGTCCAACTCCGATCACTCCCGGCACCCACCGAACGAGAAAGAACGGTATGCAGCCAGCATTCAAAAGAGGTCACTTGCGATACATCAATCCGGTAGTTAAGGAGACCGCCAAACCAAATACCAATCACACCAGGGCAGCAGAGGAAGAGATGTTCGGTAGTCTCAGGAAAGGACTCACAGATAGGGCATAATTGGCCGTGCCCCAGATGACGCCGAAAAAGATTAGCCCTGGTAGGAAGGTAATTCCGCAGCGATCGCCACAAGAACTCGATGACCCGCGGATTTGCTTTGAGATTCCATATGAGATTCCAAAGATCAACCGGAAAAAGATTGGAGCTGGAAGCCCTAGTTAACACAGTGGAACACTGGGTGGAAGGATTTTTCCTTAGCCAAAAATAACCAGACTTAACACTGTAGGTACCTGCCTTGCAAAGGGGCCATATGAGCCGGTCCTCGTCATCAGGGCTTCCCAAAGGGGTTGAGAGAATGGCCCTACAATCGGAAGTAGAGATCAGGGGCACAATGCTCGCGAGATTCCAGTAGTGAGAAACGGGATCAATGATGTCAGCCACAGGTTGTGAAGGGTAAATCAGGTCGGGAGATGAGGGGGTAAGCAAACCATCAGCTGAGCCCGGGAACCAACGATCAGTCCAGAGCTTGGTGTCAACTCCATTCAGAACCTGCCATCGGGAACCCTCAAGAATAATACGCCTACCTTCCAACAAACTTGACCAAGCCCAAGACGCACGGCTGCCTCGGCCAGCTTCCCGAAAGTTCCCATTAGGGAAGTATCTGCTCTTAAGTAGTTGAGCCCAGAAAGAATTAGGCTCACGGATAAGCCTCCAACACTGCTTAGCTAGAAGAGCAAGATTGAAATCCTCAAGATTCCGGAAACCCATACCACCCTCGGCCTTTGGGAGACCAAGTTCAGCCCAACTGCACCAATGAATCTTGTTCCGGTTCCCTGACTGACCCCACCAGAAATTTGCCAAATCAGAATCGATCGCCTGACAAACAGACTTCGGGAACTTGAACACTGCCATGGGATAGGTGGGAATAGCCTGTGCAACCGCTTTGATGAGCACTTCCTTACCCGCATGGGAGAGGAATTTCTGCTTCCAACCCTGAATTTTCCTTCCAATCCTCTCCCGGACAAACAACATCGCCTCTTTCTTCGACCTCCCCAGAGAGTAGGGAGGCCAAGGTACATGCCGGGATTATCTGTGATATCCATGCCAAGGATGGTATGCACCTCCTCCTGCAACGAAATGGGGGTATTAGGGCTGAAGAACATATTAGACTTATTGTAGTTTACCAACTGACCCGAGGCATGACAGTATACTTTCAAAAGCTTATCAACAACAAGGCAGTTGTTCCTTGTGGCCTTCATAAATAGTAGAGCATCATCAGCAAATAAAAGGTGGGAAAGTATAGGTCCCCCCGGGCTGAACCTAATCCCCTCGAGCACGCCCGCAAGAACAGCATGGTTAAACATCTGAGACAGGACATCACACACAATGATAAACAAATAAGGAGAAAGTGGATCCCCCTGCCGAATGCCACGAGAAGGGGAGAAACTGCTTCGAGGCTGACCATTAATTAGGACCGAGAAACGCACTGAGGAAACACACCTCATCACCAAATCAACCCAAGAGGAACAGAACCCCATCTTTTGCATAACTGCTCGGAGAAAATCCCACTCAATGCGGTCGTAGGCCTTATTCATATCCAACTTTATGCCCATCTCAAAGATCTTTGTAGACTTCCGGAGTTTTAGAGCATGGAAGGCTTCATGGGCTACAACAATATTATCTTGAATCTGTCTTCCAGAAATAAAAGCACTCTGCTGGGGGGATATGATGTCAGGGAGGAAGCCTTTGAGTCGATTGGCAATTACTTTGGCGATGATCTTGTAGGAATAATTGCAGAGTGCAATAGGGCGGAATTGAGTAACTGCTTCCGGATTTAGGACTTTAGGGATGAGAGCAATATGGGAAGCATTCAAAGAATCCAGAGAAATATCACCTACAAAAGCCTTATTGACAATAACAAGAAAATCATCATGAATTGAATTCCAATAAGTTTGATAGAAAATACCCGAGAATCCGTCTGGGCCAGGAGCCCTCAAAGCCCCCATTTGAAAAGTAGCATCACGAATTTCTTCCAAAGAGACTGGACGAATGAGATCCAGATTTTGTTGAGCTCCAATAGAGGGGGTGATGAAGTTCAGAATATCACCCCAATCGCGGTCCCCATTAGTGGTAAAGATCTCCCTGAAATAACTATCCACAACTGCCCTTACTGAGTCATTGGAAGTCGCCCACACATCTCCCTCCTTTCGGATTCTCAAGAGCTGGTTTTGCCGGCGCCGGAGAATGGTTGAATGGTGGAAAAAAGCCGTATTGCGATCACCAGAGCATAACCACTTAATACGGGATCGTTGCAGCCAATATTTCTCTTCCAAGGACCAGATAGAGCCAATTTCCCCCTTTAAGATGTCTATATCCGCTGCATTAACCTCCCAATTTCGTTGAAGACACCCCAATTTATTTATTAATTCGTCAATCCGTTTCCTGTTATTTGGGTATTTCTCCCGACTCCACGAAATAAGCTTGCGACGACACCGGTCAAGCTTACCGTCCCAGAAGCAACCAGAGAACGGGGCCGGAGATTGCCACACAGGGTCAATAACATCTCCACACTCCGGGTCATCAATCCAGAAAGACTCAAAACGAAATAAACGATCAGTGCTACGCCTACTCGGGTCTTGATCCACAATTACAGGGCAGTGGTCAGACCCTACAATAGGTAGGTTGGTGGCGACAGTGCAAGGCCAAGTCCTCTGCCATTGTCCATTAACCAGACCACGGTCCAGCCGTTCCTGAACCAAATAACCATCACCCCGGATGCCCTTCCAGGTGAAAGCCAAACCCTGCCAACCCAGATCAATGAGGCCATGCAAAGTCATAAATTCCTGTAAATAACGCTTCCTGGAAATAGAATCCGGGCGACCTCCACATTTTTCGTGCGCCCACAAGTAATCATTAAAATCCCCAACACAAAGCCACGGGGTATCAGAAACAGAGACCATAGTACCCAAATTATGCCACATTACATCTTTCTCTTCCCGATAGGGAGATCCATAAATCCAAGACACATGAGATTTGTCCCCAGTGCTAATATTTGTAACCATAGTATCAATCAGAAATTTAGACGAGCAGTAAACAAAGAGATCAACCGTTTCATTCCACAATAAACACAAACCACCAGCACTACCCCTAGGCTCAACAAAATGATGCCCAGCAAAATTCAAATCTCTGAAACAGTTTTGAAACCTACTAAACTTCATCTTCGTTTCCATAAGAAAAATAACAGAAGGATTATACTTTCGGATTAACCTCCGAAGGTTTTTCCCTGTCAAGTCTCCACCGAGACCTTGACAGTTCCAGCTCAGGAACATCACTTCTTCTCGACCGCCAAACCTGGTTGGCAGCCATGAGGGTCCTGATCCCCCTGGTTTGTGTCACGAGAGTCTGAAAAAACTGGAACCTCCACCAGGTCACCATCCTGAAAGATATCCAAGTCCAACACTGCAGTCTTACCTGAGCCCCTGCGTCCCCTCTTGTAAACTGAACTGGCTTTCTTACCCACATTGTTTTTGCTCTGGAAAGGCTCAACAGTCTTGGGCAAACAAGCCTTGGATTTTTTCCGGGCAGTGGTGTTTCCCCCCCATTTAGCCTCACAGTTCCGCTTCAGGCCCAGAGCAGTGAGAGTGGATGCAGCTGAGTGGGACTGAGAAAAAGTGGAACTCGAAGAGTTTGGGCTAGATGGGATAGGTTGCTCAGTCAAAACCAGATTGGCGGGGGAAGTATGAACTTTGGCAGAGGTCGAATTCCCATTAGAAATAGAACCGAGAGGTAAAAGGGTGGGGCGGGTATCCAAATGGTAGTTCACAGGGAAGTGGGACAGCGAGCTAGGAAAAGAGTTGGGGAGATAAGTGGGTAAGCCGTCTGCCAAATTGGGAACAGGGGGGTGATCCACCGAACTGGGCATAAGAAATGGGCCTAGAGAATGTGGGCTCCAAGTATCTTGATTTGTTGCCCATTCAGAAACTTTCACAAAAGGCCTGGTCCCAGTCCAGCCCGAGGGCCCAGTCCAAGAGGAAGGGGTCTGCCCCGAAAGCACTCTATTACCCTGATGAAACCCAGACACATCCAGGCGCCCCGAACTAGAAAGGCGGTGTGAAAAGAGATGCTGTAAGTCCTTGTGATGGGAGGTGGCTACAAGTAGTGTGTTTCGGCTTGGAACTTGGTCTGGGTAGGCAGAGGCTGCAGGGCTATGGTCGATGACAGAGAAGCACGGCTCAAAAGTGGCCCCGTCAAGTTGCCTTTCATCGCATGTTTCGCGTGAAACTACTAGTAAAGTGAGGTGAAATTGGCAATTTCATAACTTGTATCTATTTTTCTCGTGAATCGACAAACATGTCGGAATGATAATTGGATACTTTTATTGTTCTTGAAGCTCAATCACTAAGGTGGGCTGCTATAAATAGAGAAAAAGACTAAACTAAGCTTAGGTAATGTTATGGCAACACCTTTTTTGTTCGCTTATAGCTATGCTATATAGATTAGTGTTAATCGGTTTTTCGGTTTGTTTTTTTTTTTACCGAAATCGGTTGGAGAATCGGTTATGTTCGGTTCGGTTTTTCCTCTAATGCGGTTCTGTTCGATTTTTCCTCCTATTGGGTTTGGTTCGGTTAAAACCGGTGTTTTTTTTTCCAAATTATGGTGAATCAGTTCGGTTGAACCGGTTCAATTTTCTCTGAAAATCATTTTTTTTTTGTACTTTTATATAATAATTAATATTTATTATCTAATTAATGTCCATTACAACCTAATTAATGTTTATTACAACTAATCAATATTCATTACAACTAATCAATGTCCATTACAAAGTAACCTAAAGCATTTCGGTTCGGGTTGGTTCAGTTCGATTCGGCTTTTAGGTCCATTCGGTTCAGTTCGATTCAGTTTTCTCCAAACGGTCTCGGTTTTCCTCTGGTTCAGTATTTTTCGGTTCGGTTCCGGTTTGATTCGATTTTTCGGTCTTTTTTTCGAACCAATTAACCGGGCTAATATAGATGCGCTACCTTGTGGAAGAAAATATCTTATGTAAGAAGTCACATTTAAAATAGAATTCAGAGCAACTAAGAAAAGAAAATCGAGTAGCTTGCAAACAATACATAAGCAAGGGCGAATAGGGTCCACTAGGATCCTCGACCCCTCTCACATATATTTATTTAATTTATTATATATAATATTAAAATATGTTATTTAAATAAATATTAAGTTAATTGTGTTCTAAGAAAGTATTTCTACTTTTCTTATGATTTTAATTGTATGAGATAAATCAATTAATTAATTATGGCACATTTGAGCTCTTTATTTATAATCTCTTATTTATATTTTATTTCCTATTTGGATTTTTATTAGCCTATATATCTTTATATAATAAAGTAATAAAAATATGGCATGATTTTTTAAATCTTTATTTAATTTTATTTTGTTATATTAATGTAAATAATTTGAATACCACTTTAACTAAAAATAAATTATTTGAATAATATTATGAGTTAAATTATATCAAATTCTATTTTTTATCTTTTATGTATTTTGTAAAATGCCCATACACAATTCTAATCATCGCTACATTACTGTACATAAGATAAAATAAACGCTAATTATGTCTTCACTTCTTTCTTCAAAAAAAAGAAGGGGAGTGCTAAAATAGAAAACTCACATGTAGACCAAGGTACTATAACCCAAAGGAGCTTCCTAGTTTTTTTTTTTTAATCGAGGGTATTTGGAGAGGGGGGAAGCAGCTCACCCAATCTATGAACATTATGAAACGTCCGAGGTCCGCAGGAACCCAACTAACATCTGGGTCCTGCACCTCATCAGTGGGAGTAGACAGATCCTACGTGGCCCAAAGTTTTTCATCTTGTAGGCTCCGCAAGCACTGGCAGTCGAGTCACTTTGAACTCAGACTCTCGAGAGCTGACGCAATCACCAGCGTTTCATATGGATCTCGCTAACACCTGGAAAATAGCAACCTCCCTAGAAGGGATTTATTGACATTATTTGGGCTCAAACCTTGGATGGGGGTTTCCAACCAAGGCAAGCTCATTGCCAGTTGCCAATCCTGCCAACCCCTGCAGGCTGCAGTTAAGGAGCTTCCTAGTTTTGTAATGAAAATGATGGTGCACCTGCCCATACCACTAGAAGTTGTGCCTGAAGAGGCTTGAGACTTTGAGACAAAACAATTCCTCCACTTTTTGTTGCTTCTGTACTTACTACTTATCTCTCACCCTTCATCTCACTGTCAACACCCCCACCACGCACCATCATCATCCACACTTCAATTTCTCTACCCTCCGTTCCAATCTCATACCCACCGGAGGAAAGGAAGCTAGTGAATCAAAATCCGATTTCGAATTTCATTCTCCGGTAGCAAAAATTTCATTCTCCGGTTCCAATTTCACAAATTTCCAAAACTAAAATTCGACATGAAACGTAAATGTAACGTCAAGGATGAACACTACAAGAAAAGCAGACTTGACTAATAAAACAGATTGGTCGACATTCGACGAGCAAAATCTCATAAGATAACTCTTTTCTTGTAGTGGAGCCATTGAATAAGATATAGGCGGCCCCTTGCAAACGATGTGTGCTCAATGCTAGTTGTCGCTTTTCCAAATTCATACAAATTCCAAAAAAGAACGAAAATTGAAAGGTCAAAAGCCAGTTACGGTTGATATTTACAATGATGCTTGCATTCTGCAATAATAAGTACAAGGAGAGAAGATCGAGCCGGAGCTTCCAAACCTCATACAAAAGTGAGAGAAAATGTGAATTCAAATTAAACACCAAAAATCCAAAATCAACAAAAGAAAATTACATTGACAGGTTAAAATTAACTTCAAAAAGATTTAAAAGGCCTTGTCCTTTTTTTTTTTTTGGCTGCGAAAATATCTTCCTTCAAAACGATCTCGGCCTCTTTGAACCAACAGATGAAGGCCTGATCTGAGGGACTGTGAATGCATCCTCCATCCACATTCTGTTTGTTGATTGAGATTTCATGTTTGTGCTCTCCTTTGTCTCTTTGACCCCAACAACGTGCCAACCATCTGTTTGTGAAAATTGCTGCACAAGATTATGATGACGGTGATGAGTTGGCGCTTGAGGAACCCAAACCCCCATATTTTCCGATGAGAATGAGCTCAGATTGGTTTCAGGTGGATTGGCATCCACAAACGGCATCAGCATGTAGTTATCGGCCTGAGATGATCAATCAAAACAATCCAGACACTTCTCAGATCCAGCAGGATAATAAAAGAACTCGGATTTGAACATGGCAAGAGAAAATAGAAAGAGGAACGATGAATCAATGCAAACCTTAGAGAAACCAGAAGGGTAAGACGAAAAATCGAGAAAGTCCTCGACATGCCAGCCCGGAAGCGTCTCTATCAAGTACTCGGATATGCTACTGGTCGACCCACAACCGCCACCGCCGCCGCCATCATTAGCCACTAAAACTCCCCTCCCTTTGCTTCCATTAACGTCGGTTGAAGCTGAGTTCTTGAGGATTGCAGGGGATGCAGCTGAAACAGGTTTCCTGATTAAAGGTTGAGGCTTTGGATCAGTAACAGTAATGTCAGAGTTGGCGGTGGCCGGAGATGAAGATGTGTAAATTTCAGAGGTAGCGGAGAGCTTGACACCCGTCAAAAGGAATCTGTTGTGCTTCTGGGTGTGCTTGTTGGCCGTGTGAATCGGAAGGTCACACTCTCTGCAGAGAATCGCTCTGTCCTGCTGGCAAAACAGGAAGGCCCTTCTCTCCTGCAGATCAAGATTCAGAAACTCAAATCAGATAATCAAACGCCAACCCATGATTCTTCAGAGACTAAGCAGTGAAAGTGGGTTTGAAAATATATACCTGACAGATGTCGCAGACAGGGAATTGTTCGGAGGAGGGGTGAATAAGAGAGAAGCGCTTGTGCTTGGAAGCGAGCTTATTGGCGTGGTGGACGCGGTGGTCACAGCCGTCGCAGAGGGCGGCCTCGTCTGCAGTGCAGAAAACGGAGGCGTCGCCCTTGTTGCACACATCACACTGGATCTTCATTTGGGGGCTTTGACCGTGTTGGACGTACAAAGAGAAAGGAAAGCTAAAATCTAAAGAGGAAGGGAGAGATGGTTGAATCTTGAAGCTTGAAGGAAAAAGATGAGATAATTAAGGAGAATAAATATAGGAGCGTAAAAGAGGAGGTTGATGCAGAGTAATAAAATATTAACGGCGATAAAATATCTGGGAATGTTGAAAGCTCTCAATTTTGCCTTTGTTTTTTTATCAGAGAAGGCAAAGGAAGCAAGAATAGTTTTGTGGTGAGCGAGAGGGAGTGAAGGGAGAGATGCTTACTTTATTATCTGATGTTTTGGTCAGTTACTAATATAAGCAGTAAATTTAAATTACAGTTACCTAATTTCAACTGTGGAGTGGAAATTACGGCTAAAGCTCTTATCAATAGTGACTTCATTTCTTTTCTATTTTTAGGCTTTTTTTCGTCAAATTCTATTTTTAGGTGTTTTTTTGCCAAATTCTATTTTTAGGTGTTTTTTTGCCAAATTCTATTTTTAGGTTTGGATCAGCTTTGGTTCGCGGTTTCTTTTTTTTTTTATTTTTTTATTTCGAAGTGTATTTGGAAATATGCGGAGAATATCTTCTGTGTAAGACAGTGGTGCTTTTTAACTAAAGATGACTCTCTTTCAACCAAAAAAAAGGAAAAAAAAAAAAAACAAAAAGTGAGATTATTAATATTTGAAGAATTTATATTCGATAAAATAAGAGGGGGCGGATAGAATCAGTTTTAGTTTTCTTTTAAAAAATAAAATAAATAAAAAAAATATTATTATTCGACTTTGTAATAATGAAAATAAAGATATTATTATTCGTATTTTTACTACTATATAACGTTATGTATATAGCCGATTCCCTTTTTTTAGGGTAATCAAGTGTTTAATATAAAATGGTCAATCGAATATTGCAAATAAATTAATTTTTTATTAAATAAAAAGTGTAAATTAATTTTTATTAATAAAGTTTATTTGATAATTGTGAATATCTTTTATGTAAGTCGCTTCGTTTTCAATTAAAGAAGAAATTGTTGAAGCTAAGTTAGTGGATTGTATGCTAATATTAAATAAGATGGAGGATGATTTTTTGAAAATTATAGATCAATTGTTGAAATAAAAAGAGAATTTATTGATAATATCAGGATTGATTCAATGAAAATCTAATTTAATGACCTACTATGCTGTAATTGGATAAAGTCGTTGTTTTTCTTAAGAGTTTTTTTTTTAGTATAAATCATTTTGTGGAGTAAGTTAATATATTTTTTTATTAATAAAGTTTATTCGTATTGAGTTTTGATAAAATATTTCATGCTAAAATTTAGTCCACCTTATTTCCAAATTCTTGGTTTATACATGGATGAATCATCTCACAATGTAGGTTTGAATGCTAATTAAAAAAAAAATCAATTTGGCAAGCTAGCTAGCGTTTTCAACTGGCGGTTATGTTTGTTGTAGAGCGTATTGATTGTTATGCATCTGAGGGCATTTTGGGAATTAAACATCTGAGTAACCTTGTTAATTGGTTCGAACCGAACCGGTTCGATTTCGGTTTTCGGTATAAGAACACCGAACTGAATGGACCTAAAAATCAAAACGAACTGAACCGATTCGAACCGAAATGCTTTAGGTTACTTTGTAATAACATTGATTAGTTGTAATGGATATTGATTAATTGTAATAAACATTAATTAGATAATAAATATTGATTATTGTATAAAAGTACACAAAAAAAACCGATTTTTAGAGAAAATTGAACTGGTTCAACCGAATCGATTCACCATCATTTGAAAAAAAAAACACCGGTTTTAGCCGAAATCGAACCGAATCGAATCGGAGGAAAAACCGAACCGAACCGCATTTGAGGAAAAACTGAACCGAATCGATTCCCCAACCGGTTTCAGTCGGTTTCGATAAAAAAATCGAACCGAAAAATCGATTAACACACCTACATCTGAGCCCTCTCAGGAATTACATATCCGGGTTCTCCGGGGAATTACACATCTGGGGCACTATACATGAACTCACAACATTAGATTCAAAACCATATTTGACTCAAAATCAAGTCAAAACCATATTTGACTCAAAATCAAGTCAAAACCATTTCCAATAGGGTCTCAAACTCAAAATACCATTTTCACGCAAATCTGTAAAATTACATCCGAAAATCAATAAGTAAATCCACTCAATTATTCTTGACTCACATTTCAAGTCAAATATCATTTTCAACCACGGGCCTACGCCCAAAACATCGTTTTCATTGTTCATCGCAAATTGTTTCCAGAAAACAATTATTAAATCCATAAAATCACAAAATAATCATATCAAATCATCATTCAAATTATTACAATCAAATCATACAATAAAATCAAATAAAACATTTAACTATGCATGCATAATGCTTTAAAAAACAAAAGTCCACTCACACACTGTCCACGCGGTTTGATTACATGCCGTACGCTGTAACGACCCGTCCCGAGAACCGGGATTAGTAGTGTGATTAAGGTGGGATTATTGAGGCTAATCGGTGGTTAGTTGGTTTCGTTGGGGTCGTTAGGGTAGAATGACGATTTTGCCCCTAGTTTGGGCAAAAAGTTGACTTTTAGTTCGGGTGGTCCGATGGACTTTGACCGGTGACCAGGACGTAGTTTAGGACGTCACGAATCCGTAGGCAGGTGGCACGCCCGATTCCGACATCCGAGGATGAAGTTATGATGTTCGGAAGGTTGAGGGTATAATCGTACTTTTGGTTAAATAGGGGGAATAAGTTGACTTTTTGGACGATCGGGTTTTGGTACATTGACCGATGACGGTTAGGTAGATCTCATCGTCCTGAGTTCGATGACAGGCGGCACGTGTTCATCGGACTTACGAGGTGTGAGTTACGGGTCTAAAACGGTAAGGGTAAAACCGTAAAAATTGGATTAAAAGGAGGGACAGTTTAGTCTTTTAGTTGCCTGGGGATTTGTGCAGAGAGAAGCAGATGAAGGGCTGAGATTGGGCCATGTGGGAGAGTATGGAGTGGATTGGTGACATGTGGCAATTTAGTCTACTTTATTTCCAAATTCTTGGTTTATACATGGATGAATCATCTGACAATTTAGATTTGAATGCTAATTAAAAAAATCAATTTGGCAAGCTAGCTAGCATTTTCAACTAGATGTTATGTTTGTTGTAGCGCGTATTGATTGTTATGCATCTGAGGGCATTTTGGGAATTAAACATCTGAGTAACCCTGTTAATTGGTTCGAACCGAACCGGTTCGATTTCGGTTTTCGGTATAAGAACACCGAACTGAATGGACCTAAAAATCAAAACGAACCGAACCGATCCGAACCGAAATGCTTTAGGTTACTTTGTAATTAATATTGATTAGTTGTAATGGATATTGATTAATTGTAATAAACATTAATTAGGTTGTAATGCACATTAATTAGATAATAAATATTGATTATTGTATAAAAGTATTAAAAAAAACCGATTTTTAGAGAAAATTGAACCGGTTCAACCGAATCGATTCACCATCATTTGAAAAAAAAACACCGATTTTAGCCGAAACCGAACCGAACCGAATAGGAGGAAAAACCGAACCGAACCGCATTAGAGGAAAAACTGAACCGAATCAATTCCCCAACCAGTTTTAGTCGGTTTCGATAAAAAAATCGAACCGAAAAATCGATTAACACACCTACATCTGAGCCCTCTCGGGAATTACATATTCGGGTCCTCCGGGGAATTACACATCTGGGGCACTATACATGAACTCACAACATTAGATTCAAAACCATATTTGACTCAAAATCAAGTCAAAACCATTTCCAACAGGGTCTCAAACCCAAAATACCATTTTCACGTAAATCTGTAAAATTACATCCGAAAATCAATAAGTAAATCCACACAATTATTCTTGATTCACATTTCAAGTCAAATATCATTTTCAACCACGAGCCTACGCCCAAAACATCGTTTTCATTGTTCATCGCAAATCGTGTCCATAAAACAATTATTAAATCCATAAAATCACAAAATAATCATATCAAATCATCATTCAAATTATTGCAATCAAATCATGCAATAAAATCAAATAAAACATTTAACTATGCATGCATAATGCTTTAAAAAACAAAAGTCCACTCACACACTGTCCACGCGGTTCGATTACATGTCGTACGCTCCTTCATAATTTCAAGAACCACCAATCCTCAAAATATTCGAATTTTGATTCGAAAATCCGAAATGGTCGCAGGGCCGTTCTAGGTTAATTTTCTACTAATTCCTTTCACATTTGTGATGGTTTGATTCGTGAGAACCTCAGAAGGCTTAAACACAATCCAATTTCAACAATCACAATCCAATGATTTGAATTCGAATTTCTGAAATTTCGAATTCTCTGAGTTTGGCTTCTCGAGTTGTTCTTCTTTTTTTTCCTTTCTTTCCTTTCAAATTTTCTCTCTTTGTTCACTCAGTTTCTCTATTCTCTGGGTTTCCTCAGGTAGCTGATATGGTGATCAAAACTATAATGAATTTTCTTGTTTTCCTTGTTCAAGTGTTCTCTTTACCAATTTCCTCTTCGACCGAAATCACACAAACATGTTCATTACACAGCACACACATAACCCCCACGTGGTGCCAACAATCCATTTTTCATGGTGACAGATATCACCCATCTGTAAAAGCACGATGATTCACCCAAATCAAGGAAAAAGACCATTTTGCCCTTCCTTACATAATTTACCAAAATGCCCCTGACCTTCTTAGACCCGTAACTAGCACATCTAAACTCTGATTTTGACGTGTTGCCTGTCTACGGGTTCAGTACTTCGAGATCTACACAACGATCCTTGCGGAAGGTACAAAAAGTCAACTTTTGACCATATTAAAATAGGGGCAAAAACGTCCATTTCCTTTACAAATTTTTGGAATTACTTTTTTTGAATTTTTTGCGTCGTCACAATATACCCCCCTTAAGGAATTTCGTCCCCAAAATTCGAACGTATCCTTCCAACAACCATGGAGATTCAATCTATATAAATACCATGGGTTCTTACTCGAACCTTCATCCGTTATGTGAAACCATAATCGTTATTCCAACTTCCAGACTATTCCCGAGCCCTGATGCAATACGGTGACTCACCTTGAGTCCTAACCCAACATCCTGACTCCTTCCAAGTCCAATTTCAATATCTTGACTCCACTCAAGTCCAAATCCAACATTCACAATCCATGCCACCATTGACATACCTGGTCACCTAGAAAAACATCACTAGGTGTACCAAATCTTATCGGGAACCTTCCATCACACATTAAAATCTCACATACTCGCTCCAATTGAGGTATTCACTCAACTATCTCATCCGGGTTCAACTCGCCTATCCATGTTACATTTCAAATCTCTAGACTCGTTCACTATTCAGGCCCACATAAGTCTTTTTCTAATGAAGCGTAGTATCCAACGTCCGAACCACAAGTCTAGGGTCAATTCCATCCCGACATCTATCCCGGGATCTCATATACCCTCGTATACTCATCTTATTATCGGGCCATGCACGGGACTTGCATTTTGGAGGCATGATGTCGTTAAACACAATTAGTACCAAACCTTACTTTGATACCAACTTGACAAGACCTTTCCAAAAAGGATTTGCTAACTGTGTCTGGTCCTGCTCCCGTTTGACAAGTCAACTGAAGTTTCGAAAACACCATCAGCACCTGTCAGACACAGGATGACTCACAGGATGACTATATTGATTCCCATGCATGCCTCTACCTCACGATCAACCCCGATCTTCGTGTCACAATTTGGAGGGTCATCAAGAACATCAAAGGTGTGAGTGGATAAAAATAACATCATTTGAAAACACATTTTGAAATGAACTATTTTACCCTTCAATTATAAAATATGCATGCATATAGTAAAACATGATAACCGAATTTCAAATCATATCACAATATAAACCGTGGGACCCACAATTCATCAAAAACCTGTGACCCACATTTCTCGAAATCCAATTCATTTAACCATGGAAAACGTCTGGACACAATCATCAACATCAAATCACTCACAAAGATTATCATCAACAGTACTAGTCGTTAGTACTCCAATATCAATCACAATACTCGACAACATTACTCACAAGTGCACAAACATCAATCACAATCAATACTCAAACCTCGGGAATTATGCATCTAAAGTTACTTCGGGAATTACACATCTGAATCTTTCATGGGAATTACACATCTGGGCCTCCCAGGAATTACACATCCGGGTATCTCGGGAATTACGCATTCGAGCTCTACTCGGGAATTACATATTCGAGCCCTCCCGTGAATTGCACATCTAGATCCTCCAAGGAATTATACATCCGGGGCACTGAACATGAACTCACAACATTAGTTTCAAAACCATCTTTGACTCAAAAATTAAGTCAGAATCATTTCCAACAGGGTCTCAAGCCCAAATACCATTTTTCACGTAAATCCATAAAATTATATCCGAAAATCATTAAGCAAATCCACACAATTATTCTTGTCTCACATTACAAGTCAAATACCATTTTCAAACCCAGGCATATGCCCAAAACATCATTTTAACTGTTTATCGTAAATCGTGCTCATAAAACAATTATTAAATCCATAAAATCACCAAATAATCATATCAAATCATCATTCAAATCATTGCATCCAAAACATGCAATAAATCACGTAAAATATTTAACTATGCATGCAAGCCCGACCCAAATTGTTTGGGCTTGGGCCGGGCCGGGTTTATTAAATATTTTTTAAATTTGTGGGCCGGCCCAGCGGGCTTAATGACATAAAAAGAGCCCACAGGCTTTTATCGGGCTGGATTTATATCGGGTTTTTCGGGTAGGACCTATTAAGCCCACTTGGATCGGGCTTACGTGGGCTTTTGCAATAAATTATGTCTCAAATTTTAAAGTTATAAAAAATATATGCATGAAAAAAATATTAATAATGAAAAAAAAAAACACTCAAGGGTGCAAAAACGTGGCCTCGTTAAAATAAAATACTCAAGGGTGCAAAAACGTTGGGCCTATTAAGTAGATGGAGGAGTGGTTAGAGTTTGTATTGGGTATTGAGCTTTTTAAAATAAATTAGGTGGACTTGGAGCTGAAATTTGGGTTTGGGTTGAAATATTAGTATTAAGAATGAGTTGAGTATTAATTTTTTAATAATAAGTATTTTATATTTTCGGACTTATGGGCCGGGTTTATTACGGGTGGGTCGGGCTGGACTTATCGGGCTTTATCGGGTTCGGACCTATTGGGTTTGAACACCATAAGCCCAAGCCCAACCTGCTAACTATCGGGTAGGGCCGAGTTTTTGTCCATCGGGCTTATCGAGCCTCCATAAACCCATGAGCTTTTGGGCCAATTGGTGAGTTTGTATTGGGTATTGAGCTTTTTAAAATAAATTAGGTGGACTTGGAGCTGAAATTTGGGTTTGGGTTGAAATATTAGTATTAAGAATGAGTTGAGTATTAATTTTTTAATAATAAGTATTTTATATTTTCGGACTTATGGGCCGGGTTTATTACGGGTGGGTCGGGCTGGACTTATCGGGCTTTATCGGGTTCGGACCTATTGGGTTTGAACACCATAAGCCCAAGCCCAACCTGCTAACTATCGGGTCGGGCCGGGTTTTTGTCCATCGGGCTTATCGAGCCTCCATAAACCCATGAGCTTTTGGGCCAATTGGTGAGGGCTAATTGAGATAATCTAAGCAAAATCTGTAAAGTGAGTCTAATTCAGTTGGTTTTAATATTGATTTGTAAACAATTGGTCTCAAATTTAAACTCCGATAACATATTGTATGAATAATTTTTAAAAAAACTCTCTCTCCCTTATAATAAAAATAAAAAACAAAACAAAAAAAATCTGAATTATGCTCCCTTTCCCTCGGGAATTAAGGAGGACGGGATCTTTTTGGTGTTAATAATTGGGGCGTGGGTGGCTTGAAGTTGAAGTGTGCTTTTATGAAGTCAAAGCTCTCTCTCTATATATGAGTCCATAAGTTTAGGGGAGCCTTGGGTTTTGGCTGTCTTGAGGGCTGTTTTGTTCGTACAAAAGGTGCATATATAATAGAGGCATGCTCATCTAATGGACGACCTCTCCTTGTCGCTGTCTCCCCCCCCTTTTTTTTTTTTTTTTTTTTTTTTCCCTCAAAGGTTCTACTACTCAAATGACTATGTCCTCCAATCCATAAGCTTTCCGAAATTGTTATCGATGCTCTAAATAAGTCGATACGGTAAATACATTTTATAGTCTAATTATGTTAACTGACATCCTTAAGACGTCACCATGTACGTATCGCGAGGCGAGGCACACAAAAGAGCACCCCATATTATGCATATATTGAGAGTGAATTGAATCTGAATGTACGTCCATCATTTGTTTGTCATATGTGATTTTTTTTATGCGCTTTATAAGTTAATTTATTATGGTAAATATAAACAGTAAAAAATAATTTTTTTTTATTATTTGTCAAATTATATCATTTTTTTAGTCCGTTATTTTTAAACAATTACAGGTGTATCATTATATATTATATTAATGTACCTACTAATATCTACTTTTAGACTTACAAGTAAATTAAATAATATTACGTAAAATACACATATATATATATAGAAATTCTAATTGTATCATAATAGGTATAATTTTTTTAATATTCCTCTCTCAAAAGAAAATAAAATAAATAGATTCTTATTAATTTACCTACGAAAGTAATAAGATAAATAATATACATGTAACTCTCTGACTCTTCAAAAGTATTAGATGTTATCAGATAAAAAAAATATAAAATAAATTTTCTAAAATTTAGTTAGAATTATCTTAATTTAATTAATTTTATATGAAAAAATGGTATAAACGGTATTTAAAAACAAAAACAAAAAACCATAAAAAGAACACAGTAAAAATCTACAAAAAAAAAACAATAAATGGATTATTTTATATGTTAAGTAGACTAATTTATAAGTTAAGTTTAAAAATTGGACTAATTTATAAGTTAGGCTTAAAAATTGGACTAATTTATAATTAATACATAATTTAATTTGATGAGGCAACGTATGCACCTTATCTTTGAAAATACTCTTCGCTTCTTCAAATAAAAAAAACGTTTCGACGTCATGGTTTTATACAGAACAATGCAAATCATATGTTGTATGTAAACTTCTCTTGCCAACTTTTAAAATTTACCCAAATTAAAAAATCTGTTATTTATTTTCAGTTGACATGATTATTCGTATATGATTTCAGTTTAATTATTAAAGTTTTGAGGGCAAGTTGCTATATATATCAATAGAATATTGACCATACCTATTTGGGAATACAATATTTATGATATGGTTGCTTTACATTTTGGTGGAATTTGAAGCTTTATTCCCCTTCAATCATTATTCTTATGACCAATAAGCTTCACACAAGTGTTCACTATTATATAATTCCTTAAGGAAAATACCTAGACCCAATTTTGATGATATCTCGTCGTACCATATTTTTTATTTATTGAATTTTTTTATAAATATATTATAAACGGAACCATTCATTCTCTAAAATATAATGTTAAGATCATCAATGTAAAAAATTAATAACATTAGAGATTATTTAGTCACTCATATGTGTCAAATAAATTAAGAATTTTGATAAGAATTAATATCTTTATGGTGAACCGTTCATTGAGTTAAATATGTATGAATGACTAAACGACCTCCAATTATATTGATTTTTTTTTTTTATGAAAATGATCTTGACATGATAGTTTGGATAATAATTTTTTTTTATTATGATATATGTATAAAGATAATTTGATAAATTAAAAAGAATAATAAAAGAAGATATTACTAAAATGAGATGCAAGTATTATTATTTATTTAATTATCAACGTCTAAGTTAGAAGTAAAAAAATTAATCGTCACCAATGCATCGATGATAACTTGAACATATACAAAATTTCTATGTATGTACAAATAAATGCACCCATAAGTTAAATAAAAGAATTACTAAGTTAGAATCGTACGCAATCAGAAATAAAAAAATAAAAAAAAAGTTTCATGCGATTAAGATTTTGATATGAATGTGAATTCCAAAGTGAAGTAATTACAGCGTGTCATTTGTTTATATTTTAAATGTCACATACATTTCAAAGTATTTGGAAATCATAAATATTAAGACCGGAAGTTTAATAAATAAATACAAATATAAGGGAAAATATTACTTTACATTATAAAATTCAAAGATAAATTTCAGAATGTATTATTAGATTTCAATTTCAATATTTTGCTCCATGTGATTTTAACATCATATCAATTTACTTCATATGCATATTTCAATTATTAATCATCAATTAAATTAATGATATTTTTGGTATTACTTAATTTTTTTTATTTTTTTTATTTTTCATTTAGAACTAATTATTTTGATTTAACTATATTTGTAAAATGATATTCGCCCTAATTCCACAATGTTCTTCTCTTTCAATTTAATTCGTGAATATTTTTTTCTCTTTCGATTTAGCTAAAACTGGAAGGGTTCTTAAACGTTCGATGCCAAAATGGCCTCTCTAATGTTTTCTCCTTGGATTTAGCCAAAATTGGAACGGTTCTTACGAGCATATTTGGACGAAAGATTTATAGTTTAATGAGAATTTACAAATTTCATAATTTTCAATTCCGTATTTACAATTTCTTGATTTGTAAATTATAGTGTTAACTCATCATTTGAAAAATTATATACATTGAGACGTAATTTCAACTCATCATTTGAGATCTTCAAATCTCCTCAGATTATCCTTTGAAAATTTACATACTTCTCTCACGCCAAACGATCTGTTTATTTATTGAAACCAAATACACTATAAACCTTCAGTGCCAAAATGGCCGCTTAAGACGTATTTTGAAACATTAATTTCATGAAATACAAATTTAGTGGCCTATTTATTTCGCAACATATATACCTTGTAGACGGCTAATGTACATGTTAAAAATTAAAATACTTGGCCGATAAATAGGACATTATCGACAGCTTGGTGATTGGAGCAAACAACGAAAGAAAATATGAGGAAGAATCGTGGGGGAATAGTGGCGTGTCTGATAATAACTATTGTTTGGTGAAAATTGCAGCACTCTTGTCAAATAATTGGTGCCACAAAAAGTTAAGAGGCATGCTCCTTTTCATCTGCACGCAACCTAATTAGGATTGAAACGTTAATTTTTAGAAGGAAATAAAACTCCAAGTCTCAACAAACTCATAAATCAATCAAGTCAATAATGTTTGACAATGAGTATGTGAAATTAGATGTGTTGGTTGATTTGATTTATTTAAGTTTGCATTCTACGTCATGATTCTCATGGACAAATATATTTTCCTTTTAATAAAAACAGATATCTTAATATATCATAAAAAAAAATATTACAATTAAACTATTAAAATTAGGTTATGACAATAAAATTCACAAGCTAAAACGGCAACAGGAGTGCAAAAACCCTAATAGAGCCTATAATCATAAATAAACTACATTTACGAAAAGAAATTGACACCGTCGTCAAACCCATCACATCTAGTATTGAAGAATTTGAAAAGCATGGTGGATCTGAGGAGGGCTTGATTTTCAGCGATTAAATTGTGCATAAAAACAAATAAATGACAAAATATTCTAATCTAACTACTGTGGTCAGAGTTAATGAAAAATATTACGGTAGAACTCCTCAAATGACAGAGTAGAAAATTTAGGAAAAAAATAAATTTTAAAGGAAGATTCAAATATGAGTATGACTTAGACCAAATAGTCACAACAAAGAAACACTTATTACAAACTTATATAGAAAAAAAAAGGAAAAATAATTAATAGGAGGAGGGAAGAAGATCATCTTTTTCCTTTCTCCCCGTTAGGTTGTTTTTCTTTAGGACTAGAAGGATAAAAAACAGTGACTAGGGTCTTTTGAGAGTTTTTGATGTGACAAATTTTATTTGAAACACACTAAAATAGTGGTTTTTTAGGAAAAAAAAATTTGAGTTAGCAAAGAGGACAAATAAAAACTTTTTCAGACCTTTTTATATGATAAAAATTGATACGTGGGGTTTTTTTTTGGGTGAAACTAAAAAGTAGGACCAATACAAACCGAGCGGGGTCTTAATAGGTATCATCTAGAAGAGTAGAGATGACAAAGAGATGAGGAGTTGCTAATATTGTGTTACCTAACTCCACATTCCAAATATGCTTGGCCATGACATATGCGAGCATTTTATTCTCCCTATAGACATGTTGCACTCTAAAATCAGTAAACTCTTGCACTCAACAATCAGCCAGTCTAAAGGGTGTAGAAATGGAGTGTTGCCTTGCAAGAAGAGGACGGCAGTCGTCGAATCCGTCTCCACCCCAATCAACTCGGTATCGTACTGTTGGACCGCATGGAGACCGAGATAAATCCCCGATAGTTTAGCATCCAGGATTTCATCCGTACACAAATTAGAAGCAAAATACGCAACTTTGAGGGTGTGTTTAGATGAGGGAAAATAAATAGAGAATTTAGTTAAAAGTTGTATTTTAATTTTTCTATTGTCAAAGATCCATGTTTGGCAAACATAGAGTGAGAATAGTCAAATTCCAAAGGAAAAATATTTTATAATATTGTGCTTAAATTCCTGATTTCAAATTCTTTATGTAGAGGTGGGCACAATTCTTGGAAAAAAATCAATCCTATTTTTTAGCTTTTAATTTTTAAATAGGCTTTATTTATTTTCGGTGTATTTCATGATTATAAAATTCTTAAACGATCCAAACATTTATATTTTAAATTCATGTCTTTTCTAAATTTTAATATATATATATATAATATCCAAACATATGAAATTATAATTGAAGAAAAATTAAATGACATAATTATAATTCCCATAATTTATTTTTTTAATAAAATATAAATTCCTTCATCCAAACACACCATTAATTTCAATATTTTATATAAATTACTTTATTATATTTTTAAAATAAAAAATTATCACTATAATGAAATTTAATTATTTAAATAATATATTTGTTAAAGGGACACGAGAAGGATTAAAGGGCGTTGTCGGAATCAATTGTATATAATTAATCTTAAAATAAATTGTAGGGGAACTTATTTGTATCAATAATATTGTAAGACTTGAATTCTTCTATATGGAGGGGAATTTGGAAAAACAAGCTGTGCTGCCGATGAGGATGGAATTGGAATATATAATATGAAGCTTCCCCACAATTATTTTACATATAATATATTATAATTAATTTAGGCATGGTCATGGGCATAGGCGTGGGCGCTGAAGAGGGATATATGCACATATGGGCATGGTCATGGACATAGGCATGGCACTTCTCCTTTTATATATATATATATAATATAAATTATAAATTATAAAGGAATAATAATATTACTTAATACACAGATATAATATATATATAATATAAATTATAAAGGAATAATAATATTAATTAATACACTGAGATAATATATATATAATAAAAAAACAAAAGGATCTTAAAGATTAATTGAAATTCAGAAGAACTGTGCGAAGGGCCCTAGACCAGCTGAAAATAGCCGGGGCCCGTCTATTCGAAATTCAAAAGGACTGCGCAAGGGGCCCTAGAACAGCTGAAAAAAGTCAGGGCCCGTTTATCCACTTGCCTGCAAAGCCAGTAGTCACTTCCTAGCAGGTAGGGCTAACTGTCTGCACTCTGCAGCCTCTTTTGGCTCCCCAAAGAAGCATGGGACAAGGGTAATTCTGCCATTTTAGTCTCTCCCCAAGGGCTAAAACAAGTACTATGGAATTCAAAGTGGAAACTGGAAAAGCACACATGTGTTATCCAGTAAAGGCTGCATGCTATGCGATTTTTATTTATTTT
Source organism: Prinsepia uniflora (assembly GCA_032719365.1). Classification (NCBI taxonomy): domain Eukaryota; kingdom Viridiplantae; phylum Streptophyta; class Magnoliopsida; order Rosales; family Rosaceae; genus Prinsepia; species Prinsepia uniflora. The sequence goes on along the minus strand of CM064868.1, from coordinate 77,860,745 downwards.
TTTGGTCAAATGCATGCTATGCGATATTGATTAGTATATCTATCGTCAATTTTGGTCGGCGGCCGGAAGATATTTCACGAAATTTCAATTTGTTTTCTTATTTTAAAAATATAGATCTCATTATTTAGATAAAACGATCGAGATTGACCTAAATTGGGTGAAAATTGGACGTAAAATGACGGTAAACTAGTCGGGTCATACCACTTGGTCCAAAACCCGAATAGCAGACCCGACTCGAGGTAGATGACGACTACTGTGCAGGCGCGTGACCACCACGCGCAGACGCTACCACCAACGCGTGCGGCGTCCGATGGCCGTCCGTCCAAAATGATTTTTTTTTTTCTTTTCTGAGTTTATTGGTACAACTTTCAAGTTAATTGAATACCATATGAGTACTAATTTAAATATAAAACATATTATGTTTTATATTTAAATTAGTAGTTGATATTAAAAAAAATTGGGAATATAAATATAAGGTTAATTTAAATATTAATGAATTTTTTAAGCAAATTATATTGAATGATAAGATTTCGTAGAGTAGAGATGGTTAATTTGAAACAAATTATATTGAATTGAAACAAATTATGTTGAATTCAATTCAAGTAAATTATGTTGAATTGAAGAAACTTACTTGAATGGTTAAATTGAACATTAATGGATTTTAGAAAAATATGAGATGAGCATAGGATTAATAAGAATTCGTTTTACGTTCAATTTTCACGTCCAATTTTTAAAATTATTATGTAAATACAAATTCCCCAATTTTTTAAATTATTACGTAAATGTAAACTCCATTATTATATGCTTATTTTTATATTTTAACTATATTAACATTCAATTATAGTAATTTATTTCAATTTATGTTTCTGTTTAAAATTTTATATTATTAGTTATCGACAGAATCTTATTGTATCGTATTATTCATCATATATTTATTATAGCAAAATTATTTTATCATTTTTATTAGTCAAATATAACTATTATTTGATACTTAAATTTTTCTCAAAATTTCATTCCAAATTTTCAACTTTAAGACCGAATTTCCGTCATTTTGTTGACCGTAAACGATATTAATATTTGGGGTGAGATATTCGTAAATTTGACTAACGATATATCCGTCAATACCAATATTTCAATCCTTAGTATATCTGATTCAATTCCGTTTCGGGTGGGCATAATCATATGCTGTGCTGTGCATTTCATATGAAGAGAATACGGGATTAACTTAAACACGTGAACGTAAATGGCTTGATTTAGCATTACAAACCACCTTCAGCAGTAGATACATACAACAGAAAAATGGCTTAAACTAAGTTAACTAGAGATAACCCAGAAGCTGCAGGAAAAATTAGCACCTTCTGACTAAACTACATTAGCTTACCGCTCAATGTTCATGGCACCTCCATTATCATTCACAATTGTTCCCATTCGGTGACCATATCCACATACTGCTTCATACGAGTTTTGTTAGTCTCAAAGATGAATGGCATTTCCCGTATCTGCAAAATTCATGATTTGTGGGAGATCACAGAGCTGCTAAACGGATCAAATTAACAAAAACGCATGTTTGGATTCAATCGGAACACAACATTGGGAATCCTTCAGCTGATAGAAAGGTTCACAGTTGGAAATTCAAAAAATTCCAACGTTGCACATCAAGCCAAATAGTTGTATACATCAATCCAGATTCCAGACTAATACTAAGTTTCTGAACTCATATCTAGTTCAGTATTATTTTCATACATCAATTAAGAGCAGACCTCATAACCAAATGGACTTGTTTGAGATGGTTAAAGATACCGAGGGATAAATAAGTTGGCTTTTGTTTCATGCTACCTACATACCGCCGCACATCAACATTGAGAAGGAAATGATGTGACTAAAAGTGAAAGTTAGAGGTATGGCTGTTGAGATCGCACATAGCTACAAATCGAATATAAAATAGAAAAGAAATTTGGACCATCTGCAATAAAGCTGTGGAGACCTCTGAATTAATTTTTGAGTAAAAGGAATTGCAAGAACATACCTCGATCAAGCAACTTGAACTAAGGGTTAGAGCCTGTCCTCGGACTACTTCCTTGCTATTTACAAATATTGGAGATTTCCCGAGATTTTTCAGAAAGAAAGACCCACCTTTGTCCATCTTTATTATTGCCTACCAAATGCAGAAAAAAGAACAATTTGTACTCTCTTTAAGACAAAGCAAAATATATAATATGCCCTTTTTTGGGTTAGCAAGAAGATGTAAACAGCGACATCAAGGTTCAGCATATGGTCTGGTACTATCTTGTTTCAATGCGCTAAATTGTAAATGTCTAAGGGTAATCTTCATCCACATAATTGTAAATACTACTTAACATATTGTCCACGCCCCTGATCCAGCATGTATGAATAATTTGCATTATACATATATCTATGCATTATCAACTAATCTGTATTTCCAAATGTATGGAAGGAAAAGAGCAAGTAATTGCATCGCAGTTATGGTTAATAAGTTAAGGTGGGGAGCAACAATATTACCTGTTTACGAGAGACTTTATTACCACATCCTACTCTTCCCAAGTCAATATCAACAATATCATCTTCTGTTGCTCTACCCAATAAAACCTGCAGAGATAGATAGTTATTTGTGTACATATTCAATCGATGTCTGAATTAAACTAATTTGACCATGAGTTTTCCTCAGCTCCTCTGGTCCATAGTATAAACATGGATACCTCTATTGACTGAAAGAGATAAGTTCAAAACTTCAAAACCTTATGATTGAAATAAGGGTTGTGAAAGCTTTCAAAATCAATACCCTAGCTCTTACCAATTTTTCTTTTCGATAAAACAAGCACATCATTGCAAAACCACGATCCTACCCTTTGACAATTTAGGAGAGTGATAATGTTATACACAGAACTCCTGCTACATAATTCATGAATCACTTTCAAATGCAACCATGGGGTGAAAATCAACATCCAATGGCAGATACAGAAAAACCAAACGAAGGTTCTATATAGCCAACACCAATTAGGCCAGCGTTAAATATTATAGAGCAACCAAAATACCTCAGGCTTCTTAATATAATGCTTCGATTGACGCCCATACAAAATGGCAAATGCTCCATGAGATGCAATGTCTCTTTGCAAATATGAATGAGCACCCTGCTCCAGCCTTATGATTCTCCTCTTAGTGTCCTCATGCTGATATTTTGAGACTGCACAAAAAATACTAGTTGAGGCTTTTAAGCAAAAAATAGACAGAATAAGATGCTGGGACAGTATGAAGAAAAGGGTTGAGAAAAGGAAGGAAAATGATAAAGATTTTTTTATCTCAGGTTTAAATAGTCTGGAAACAAATCATTTACAAAGAGTTCACTGTTTTATCACAGATGCAAAGACTTTCTTTCTGTTGTGAAGTATACCACTGTAGAGGAAGAAAAGTTCCTACATCACTGAAGTATAGATACCATAATCTTTCAGTTAAGCATGCATGTCACATAACATTAAACATCCAAAGCGAAGCATATAATGCATCCTTTTACACGAAATACTAGAAAATGTGAAACCCGAGAAATCTAGATGGATTCCATCATTAAACTAACACATTTAATCAATGCATACCAGTTATTAGAAAATTTGCTTGGCAGAAGAGGTGTGTGGAGTCCAATTGTATAAAGATATTAAGTATATTGAGCTGCTCTTTAAAAGAATAAATGCTTAACTGTGCATTACCTTCCTCTCTAGAATACAAGTCCTGGTCATCTGGATCCAAATCCTTATCAAGTATCTGCAGGTGGAACAAAAGTAAATAACACTGAGATAAATTAAGAAAAAGTGAAAAAATTCCTATCAATTATATGATTGGCATTTTAGGACTCACCATTGCCTCTATATCTGAATAACATGGTATATCATCATCACTCTCATACAGCCCCAGTTGCTCTGATGTTTGTGGGTCTAAATCTGCTTCAGGGACAGAAATATGCAAGGGCATCGCTTCTGCATGTAATGATATAGGATCTCTAGTTGCAGCTGAGGGATCAAGCTCGTGTTCAATGTCACCAGCATGTGTCTGAGGACAGCTTTCAAAGCTATTATTCTGACGAAGATCTGGGTTCTCCATATGCAACTCAGTTGAGTTATAACTGAGATGCTTTGTTGATATACTCTCTCTAGTCTTTTCCATTGTAGTTCCAGGTAGAGGACCTGCATTCTTAGATGCCACTTCAGAGTGGTCAATCTTAGGCAGCCCAAATTTATCACCCAAATTACCTACCTGAGGTTTTGGACCCATTTCTCGTAAAAATGGTGAACCTTTAATGCGACATTCTCCAGGATTTCTCTGCTCTTTTTGCATAAAGCAAGGGCCAGTATCGCTAGTTTTTTTATTAGAAGCAAAATCAACCATTGGCTTATTCACTTTGGAAGTTGATGGCTGGAGAAAACGATTTGGTAGGAAAACATCATTGTTGCATGGAATGTCCCAGTCCTCGGTGTTTAATGCGCAGCAGATAACTCCATCTTTTAATTCAGGGTTATGAAAGTTTGAAGCTGTTGAAGATGATAGCATCAGAGTCTCTGAATCATCAGCAATATGGGACCCCATATTGTCTTCTACCACTCCAGGATATGTGCTAGAAGGATTCATGGAATACGTAACTGGAGCTACAGATGATTCTGGCTCACTTATACCAACAGCTTCTTCTTGACAAACATCATCCTTTGGTGAACTCAGCAAAAGTGAGCTCAGGCCGTCATAGTAAGACTTATCAATCACATCTTTTCCTTCATCAGTCATGAGCATGAGCTCCTCATTAGTAAAGTTTAGAAGCGAATTGGACAATTCTGCCAAATAACCTTCAGTACTAGCAGGAACTGCAGGAGTCTCGAAATCCCCACATGGCATTTTGGCTTCCACCTCCGTCCCAAGATGAACATCATACTCTAATGTTCTTGTATTGTTAACATCGATATCATCAGGAAGTTGAAAAGCATCTGTGTTGCATATATATTCTGAACACATATTTCCCTCATCATTAATTTGATCAAGTGTATACAGAGTTTCCATTCCAAAGTTGTCAGCATTCCCAAGTCCTGTATGAAAGGTATCCGCAGTAACAACAGCTCCCGTGGCCGTGCCATCATTCATCAGACTTTGCAAAGTGTCCATATCTGACCTCTCAAGGCCAAAAGGGGCTGAGGTTGGTTCCTCGTTCATGCAATTTCCATAAAGAGGCTCATTTCCATTTCCAACATAATTGTTAATACCAGGTGCAACAAGAAAATTAAGGCCCATGTTGCTAAATGGCTCATTGCAGATCCTTTTACACATTGCATAGTAACTACTACGAACACTTTCAGCTTTCCTCTTACCAGGTTCACATTTGCTTTCTTTTGAATTTCCCCACTTATCAACTGGGTGAGTTGGAGTGGAAACTTCACACTCAATCATGCGAGCTGAAGCATCTGCAGAAACAACTGGATCATATAGGAGAGAATACCACCGATCTTGCAGTTCATGAACAGTAAATCTTCGAGAAAAATGCACTGCACCTTTAGCAAGAGACTCCAAGGAAGCACCAGCCTACAAACAGAGGAAAAGAGTACCAAGTCCAAATAAACTCATTGAGAATATATATTGTTGACACCTAATCTGAAACCAGCTACAACTTACAAGAATGAAGAATCCCAACTTTCTGAAAGTTTCCTTTGATAAATTTATTTATGGACAAAATCAGTAGTCCAAAAAAATGCCAAATCCTAATTTAGTACTGAAACTTCCAAATGCGTCAGCTTGCAAACCCGGATTGTAGCACAGAATAACATAATTTTACATGTATTCACCTTACGTTGCATCTAAATTTTGTCCAATTTCTTTTAACAACTCATGTTTTAATTCTAAAATCCTGAAAGTTCAAACCCAAAGGAGACACAAAAACATATACATTTGCAAAAATAAATCCCACCAAATTCCAGGTTAATAATAAAATGCAAGGATGCAAGAAGACATTAGAAAAAAAGAATGAAATTTGTAGAAATGGTTAGAAACCCAGAACGAATTTACAGCAATATTATGAAGAAAGACATCAAATTTTACCTCAACGGCGTTCCTGAGCAAAATATCATCCTCGGGAATCCAAGGAGAGAGTGGAGCAAGAGCACCCATGACTTGGCTGCACCACCTCAGCTCTCGGCGACGGCGTGAACCATGAAAATAGCCTTGGAGAAAATAGTGAAGCTTGAAAACGGAGAGGGAGGCTTTGGATGCTTGGAGGGGGTTTTTAGAGGGAAAGAAAGAAAACAAACAAAAACGAAGGTTTTACAGCGGTTTTATGAAACGTGGGTAGCCAATTGGGTGGGTCTCTCATCTCGGCCTCTCTCTCTCTCTCTCGGGTCGGGTCGGGTTAGGTGACCGAGACTTCAACGTGTTGGGGTTGGGGGATATAGGGCACGTGCAACCCCCTCAGCCGGTATCTCACTTTTTTTTTTGGAGTAAGTGGTCTTACAGTTACAGGTTGCCGCGGACTGGGACTCCTTTGCTCCGTACAATAAGTTGACCGTTGACCAATAGTTCCTCCCCAAATGAAGTGAAATCTCTTAATTTGTAATTATTTACCATATTCAGATTTTCTTTTCTCAAGACAATATTCAGATCTTTAAAACGACATAATTTTGGATGCGAATTAACTAGATCAGTTAAACAAAAATAAAAGGGCCACTAATTACAGTTTATCATCGATTCGATTATGAAAAATACTTGCGTCACATTCTAATGGTATTTCTTTGTAAAAATTTTTCAATTTATCGAATTCTCTCAAAACCATTCACCTTCCAAATCATCATATCAAGATCATCTATGTAAAAAATTTAAAAAATTGAAAATTATTTAGTCATTCATGTATATCAAATAAATTAACAGTTTTAATAAACATTAAAATATTCATGACAAACCATTCATTTAATTAATATATATGAAACGATTAAATGATCTTCAATTTTCTAATTTTTTTCCGGAGATAGTCTTGACATACTGATTTAGAGACTCAACAATTTCGATTAAGATATATATATATACAAAAACAATTCAAAAAATTGAAATGCTGGTATTGTGTAATACGAGGACATATCACGAAGGTGAGATATAAAGTATAGACCTTCAATTATTTCCTTTTCTATAGCAATTAATTTAATGAGGAAACTCTTAAAAAGTTTAATTACGTTCGATTTATCATTAATTACTCATCATTAAAAAAAAAAGTAAAAAAAAGTATGTGCATAATTTTTGTTTTATATTTGGTGGGAAAAAGGATGTCTTTTTGGTATAATTTGTTCATCCATTTCATAATAATAGAGGTGAACGTGGCAGCATCATAAGGAAAGTTATGATTGAAATTTTCACACAGAAAAAGAAAATTCTCATGATTTAGAGGAAAAAAACAAAAAGCAATAGCAATTCAAATTGAGAGGACTCCGATACTGAAAAGAGAAGTATGAACACAATGTCTAGCTTCCCCTAAATGCACGGTTTAATAAGGTAATACAATAAAATGGGGAAGCAGATGTTTAAAGTTCTGAAGGGACGATGTCCGAGGGCTGCTGCAACTCAAAGCAAGGCATAAGTGGAGGTGACATCTGATCCAGCTCCACTGTGAAGATCAGGATGATGATGATGATTATGATGGCTACTACTTTGAAGCCTCAAAGCAAAAATGTGAGAGCCTTCATTTGAGTAGCCAAAGCAAGATTCATAATCCCCTCCATTTTCAACCAGTCCATAATGGGGATCGTCCATCGCATCCTAAAACTCAAACCCGAAAAGGAAAAATTCAGCTGTGGAACTAACCGGAAGAGAGATCATTAAGGTTAAATTTACTGCACCGTGCATACATATTCGCGAAGGTTTCTGTTCATCTCTGTTGCACTTCGTACCTGTAATCAAGTAAAGAGAAGGTAAAAGTAAGAGGTTCCATTTTGTACAACACGAACAAGCAAAAGCAAGAAGCAAGCAGAGAAATCAATGGACAAAAAGGTTGCCTTTTTCTTCGTCGTATCAATCTGATTCGAGATCAGCCGAATCTGTCCATCAATCATTGTACAGATGTAATGTTAGATTATGAGATCGAATACAAACATTTCACGAGTCACATTTTGCTACAACACACAAACATCCAGCAGGAACAAGTTCTTCAATCAAAATGCACAAAAGATGCAGAAAATGAAAGGAAAGAGAAACTGCACATAACCAACATCAAAAACCTCTTATATATCCTCAAAACTAATCAAACACCAAAAGAAAGGCAAAATATCATATATATATATATGTATATATACATACAACCTTGCGCTTGCGAATAACATCAACAGCGCCTTCCATATCATCCTCAAGAACACGCAGCTCATCAAAGCTCAGATCGTTCAGACACTCCCCCAGTACCCTTTGCCTGTCAACAACCTCATTGATTCTTTTTGTACTTTGAATTTGAAAAGAAATGACAAACATTTAGAAAAGGAACTTCAAGAAATATTTTGTTAGTTACCTGATCTGCTTTTGAAGATTCCTATTAACCTCTTTCAACCTCTTCAAATGTTCTTGCATTGCCTGCAAAAAGTTACCAAATTGAAAATTGCAGATACGGTGTTGAAATGAAGACCTAAGCATACCGTCATTCAAATTATATAATTACAATGTATAAATAATTAGCTCCTATTGACTATAAATTAGTATCTGAAGAACAAGTTAGAAAACCTGATAGTGAGAGCTCCAAAGGTCGATTCCGAGGATCTGCTGGTACTGATCGTAGAATTCCTTTGTTCTAAGCACAAATTAATCATATAAGCAAGTGAAAAATACAAAAAAAAAAATACAAAAGAAAAAAAGAAAACTTAGCTGAAATTGCAGAGATTTTCAAGATGCGTACGTGATGGAGGGGCTGATGTATTCATGCACTTTTCCAGAACTCGAAATCATGATGAGAGAAACCTTGGCATCGCAGAGAACAGTGAGTTCGTTGGCCTTCTTGAAGAGGCCGTTTCTTCTCTTCGAGTATGTGACCTGCCTGTTGGTCGCGTTCTCAATCCTTCTGATCTGGATCTTCCCCCTCGCCATCGCTCTCGATCTCCCGCTTCCTCTGATTCCAATCCCAATCTGAATTCTGAAGTTCAAGCAATTTTTTAGGTTTTATAGAAAGAAAGAAAAAAAAATGAAGGGGAAGGGGAAGGAAATTGATTGAGAAGTAGAATGAAACAGAAGACGGAAATTTACCAGAAATGGAAAGGGATTGGGATTAAAGTTGCGAAGGAAGGACTGATTCAGACGTGACGATGTCATTCTGGTTCGGACTTCGACGTAGGGGACCAATATGCAAACATCGATAGAGATCGATCGAGGTTCGTACATCTTCCTTTCTTTCTTCCTTCCGTCCTCCACCGAAGAAATCACGGTTTCCGTTGCGACGTAACGGGCTACGGGGTTTGATGATTTGATTCCGAGCTAGGGTAGCTCACTAGTTCAGATTCTGGGGCTTTCTTATTTAGTGGCTTTCTTCACTGTCACTCCAACGCTTTTGTTTTGTAATTGGACAATTTTAAATCAGGTTTAAATTGTAAATAATTTACCAAAGGATGCATTTTTGTTTTTTTTTTTTTTGGTCAAAAGGATGCATTTTAGTTTAGACAAAAAAAAAAGATTTAAATTGGCGTAAGAATATAAATTGGATCAAATATGTATAAACCCAAAAAGCAAAACCGAACCAATTTAGGCAAACCAACATTAGCTCTACGGGGCAGTTTTACATTGAGATATGATTAGATTTAGATTTATAAAACAGCAACAATAGAACAAGAACCCTTTTTTTCTTCATCTTGAATTCTGTTTTTCTTTTATCTTCTCCTTCTAAGTTTTCTCCACCTTCTTTCTTTTTTTCTAGTGTGCTTCTCCGCCTTCTGAGGCTTTTATCGATTCCACATTTATAGTGGCTTTTGCTTCACTTTTTTTTTTTTTTTTTTTTGTGATTTCCGATGTTTCTCCTAATTTGAACTCTCAATTTATCTTCACTCTCGTTACATGACATCAGTTACAACTCACCTTAGACTCTCAGCCACCAGGTTCGGTCCAATGACCCCTCCATCACAAATCTTCCCGTGGTGGTTTTGGGTTGATGTTCAAGTGCATGATGTACTTATTAAATGAGTTATGAGAGCTTTTTGTGTGCAGGTGACTAGCCCATCCCCCATTTTCCGGTTGATGGGTATGACTGGTTCTGTGGTGGCTATGGCAGTTTGGTGGACTGGCTACAAGAGCTTTGGGGTTATCCCTAATTTCATATCCAAAATTTCCATTTGATCTTTTTAATTTCTTTAGGTTTATTATCTAGGGTCTTCTTGTTTTTGTGCTTTCATTTCTTTGTAATTATTTGCTCATAATAATGAATATTTTTTTTATTTAAAAAAAAAAACGAGTTGGTTTGCAATTTGGGCCAAATTAATCTATCATAATGCGTGTATAGTAATTTCACCTGTCTGTTTAAACTTTTCCCAACAACTGTACATATGTCTAATGTTTTAGCCATTTGATTCCTTAATTTAAAAATGGGAAATAAACGGGTACAAAAAGTTTGGGATGTTTAAAATCCAATGGTGAAAGGGAAGCCGTTGTTAATGTAATTAGGTGTTTTGGTATGGAGCCCCTGGATTTTTCATGCCAAGCGTAGTAGGCATAGCCCCCATATTACGGGATTTGTAGATGTTAACGTTGTTCGAACACGGGAAGCCAGGTCATTTCAGATCTTTCACACGTCTAATCAATTTGATCCACACCTAATTTCTTCACCAAAACGCTCATATAATTAAAGATGGTCGAATAATGGGCCTCAATTCTGAAAGCCCAGTGGTTTCGTAGGTAAGCCCGGATATTTGGATTGGACCCAATTGCCGCTAGGGGTGCAATTTGAGTTGGACCAACCAAAATCCACCCATGCCCAATCTGAATTTGGACTGAACCACCTTGTACTCAGCTTTGAGCATTTGCCAGGTTCTGTTCTGTTAAAGCTATCCAAACCTGATCTGAACTAACCCGAACTCTTTACGCATTTAAAATTGGACAATACTTATATCTCAATCTAATGATATATGTTCTTATAACCCGAACTCTTTTACACATTTTAAATTTGTAAAATGCAATATTGATCCGAGCTTGAATTGTGAAGATTGCGTTAGGGTTTGGTCTAACTTTCAACTTGTCCGAATTGCACCACTAATTGTTATACAAAATACACACATTTTTATTGATCAAAATCCTCTCCTAGTGAGGTTCACAGTTCACAAAAAGTCAATTCTAACAGTTTTGTATTCGTAATATTCGTGTATTTGTTGTAATCACGCCAAAATAAATCTAGTCAAACTAAATTAGATATTCAATTGTATCAGTTATGCACACACAATATGTATATATGAAAACCGTGGAGTGCATCAAACTATCAAGGAAATCAATCTTCGTCTTCGCAGAGTAATGCAAACGAAAAAGGATAGAATTTATAACCAGCGCCCTCATAAAACTTGTTCTGAAACTCCACCCAGTGGAGCCTCAAGGCATGTAAAAATGCACTCAAGGTCTCCATCACTAGGAGCACTCCAACGGTCGCACATATAAAAACTATTACGCCTATGATCAGAATGAGGACATTGTTGAACCTGCATTTGTTCCCCACAGATTCGTTACTGATATGGTTTTTGAGATCTCAGAGTTCGGTAACAGTAAAAAGAAGAGGTAAAAAATAAAAAGTTACCCCCATGCAAGAAGTAGAACCTTGTCGTAAAATACACTGGACAGCTCAGAATGAGCTAAACTGCAGAAAACAAAACAAGAACAAGCAAGATGATCATCGTCTATTTTTTAAGAGTCTTTCTCTATACCGGACATCTTGTCTTTTATTCAACGTACTGCAAGTCATAATTGATGCATACAAAAGTATTCAAATTGTTCAAATCAACAAAATATTATCAAACTAAGTAAAGATTTAAAAAATTATGTCATATTACTGATTTATTATATAATTATCCTTAACTAGTTCTCATTTTTTGAAATTGATACTATTTAATATTTGATTTTTTAAAATATTTTTCCATAATTACAAGATATATAGATTAATTTAAATCAACAACCAATTTAAATGTAAATATTTCTAATAAAACTATATTATATTTATATTTATTTTATTAAACATATATTAATGAGGAGGGGGGGGGGGGACCCACTGGACTCCCCTTGGCTCCGCCCCTGATCACATGGTTGATTGTTTTAGGATATAAAATCATCATTTGGAGCTTAGACTTTAAGTTTATGGTCTTGAATTTGTTAATCGAAGCTCCAAAAGATATTATATATCCTGACTAATCAACCCTGTGAAAAAATGTGATCTAAGTAAGAATAGAATTGTGCATAAGTGAGGTTTTCTCCATGTGTGTCTTTAATAAAAAGAGGACGTCCTGTATGGAGAAAATTATGCACACCCGTGCGTCTTAGATTTCTAAGCAAGTTGTTAGCCACCGACCTGAGTGCCCATAAACGTAGATATGAAGCTGTATTTGACACTGCCCCAAGCACAAACTCTATGGTATGTATGAGTTGGTGGACAAATATCTCAGTGAAATCAAAATCCTCATGACCATGGGAACTTTGATGGTGCTCCTCTTCGAGAGGGTCTTCACCGACGTGAAGCAGAGCGTACGCTTGACCTTGGTGCCTCTGAGGAAACAAGATATCAAGAAGGTAACAGAATCAAATAAGAGAAACAAGGGAAAAAGAAAAAAGAAAAAAGAAAAAAGGCAGTGTTCAAAGACTCATTTCAAGCATACCTCCTCGTGTTGTTTCTTCAAGAAATAAGGCTTTGGAATCAGCATCCATGGTACAGAAACAAGAGCCGAAAGTAGCAACAGAATCTGCAATTATACACGGAAAATATCTAAGACTACTCTCTCTCTCTCCCTCTCGCACTGCTCGGAAGATTGTTTGCATAATCTAAAAATAATAGATCAAAACCTGAAGGAATTGTTGCCCGAAGAACAGTTGATTTTCACCGAGATCGTCAGTAGGACTCAGGAACATGTATATCATTACATGATACAAATCAGCTTGGGAACCAGTGCACCATTTTACAATGATTAGGAGTGAGAGGTATCCGAAGAGACTGTTTAAGAATATCATCTGAGGAACAAATTGGTACCTAAAAGAACAAGGTAAGATATAGTCAATATAACAAAGTAACTCGTAACATTTGAGAATTGTGCTCTTAAAATTCGAAAGATAACTCTATTCGCCCTAACTGTACAGTATACAATGATGGAGTTTCACACACATGTATTAATAAGAAAAAAGTCCCGAGTAGTATCACTTACCAGATGTTAAGGTTATCCCCAAAGAATTTTGCATTGAAGTAACTCAAAATGATCCCAAGATTCATCTGGGCTACTCCAAGTAGGATTGACATCTTCATCTTCAATGAGTTAAGAAATGGTAACTCTGACCGGGAACCATGCCATTTAGGATCCACACCGAATGGATAAGTGGCACGCACCTTATGTAAACCCATTGTAGTAGCATCACTGCAACAAAATAGAAACCTAATTTTAATCAACTCAAATTGGATTGACAGACCAAAAATATGTCAAGCATGACAGTGTACCTGCATGTTGGGTCGCGGCACCCATAGGCAGATCGCCCAAATAGCTCAAATGGGACTGAAAAGAATTCATTGTATATAAATCCTGTATAAATGGAGAACACCGCCATCATCAAAATTACATAACGGCCACCAAACGTCATTTCCACGATGTCCCCAAGTTTCTGTTGTTAACAAATCAGGTTAGTCGTTCCGTGCAATACTTACAAGATGCAAAGATTCCACTGTCTACAGTCAGAAAGCATTACCTGACTAGAAAACTTCTTCTCCCTAATTATGAAATATAGTGTCGCCAGCAACAAGCAAATACCATGGCCCCAATCTCCAAACATTACAGCAAAAAGGAAAGGGAATGTGATGATGGTATATACACCAGGATTAGCTTCCTGATACTTCGCAACCCTGCAATGATAGTGCATTAGAAAAATTCATCCATGAAAGGATCTCACTTAGGTTATGAATAATCCAGTCACTGATATAAAACAAAGGAGAAATAATTGGTATATTCCCAAACGTCCCTTACAGACCTCGCCCTCCACCTTTCCCCATCCCTCTTATCTTAAAGTCCACCAATGCTCATGACCCTCCTACCACGCATAGTGCAAGAACATGTATACACATAACCTGCAAACTGACTCACCCGTATGCATCAACAATTTCTTGAAAGGCCGAAGTAAATTTATTTGTGCGAAAATATGTTGGTGGTGATTCCTTTGTCTGCAGCACCTGAAATATGGAGCCAACTGAAGAGTTGCAATCGAAGGATGCCCGCTGCAACGCACTTTGAATCTGTGAATAAGCGAGCTTGTGATAATTAAAATTGACTTCAAAAGTACATTGCACTTGCAAATGATCCAACCCAAGTTTTAGAAATAAATGTAGCTTTCTACATTTCAGAAGGAAACTGTTAAAGAAATGAAGAGCAAACCTGGCTTGATGCATATACAGGACACCAACCTTCTGCAACAAGGCACATTCTTGACACGTCAATGCTTAGCATGTTTAATGTGTGGTAAATGGACTTCTCCTTCTTCACCTATCAAGTAATGAAGGAAAAAACTCAATGACAAAACAAAACTAGATTCAGCAACCATGACCAATTAAAATGTAGATGGGTATGAGTGAATTCATATAAACATGAAGAGGAACAAATTGATAATGTTATAAGCTTTGGAATAACAAACCAGAAAGTTCCACTGCTCATATTGATGGCCAATTGTTTGTAATAAGCTGCTCCTATGTGACATCCCAGCATCTATGGTAACCTTCAACTCTGAAATTTGTGCAGACACCTAGAAATTGAAGTGTTTGTGGAATTCAAAATTCAGATTACACACAGACATAATTTCTGTAATTAAGGTGACTAATAGATAAAAGAACTGCGGCCATTCCACCAAGATATAGCACCACAAATGAACTTAAAGGCCATTGCAAAATGTTGTATCATGCCAGTTACACATAACCAGTAAAATACAATTGGTCCATTTATGAACTGCTTGTTCTGCTTGCTTAGGTTTAGCACATGGACAGACCATCATCAAGACTATCCTTCAAAAACTGATGGTTTACTTCTATTAACTTCACCAAGATCAGAGAGCTTTTTCTAAGCAATTGAGATTTACATTATTTCAGCCACAATGCTATTATTATCTCTTTTTATTGATGAAGAAAAAAAACTACCGCTTATCTCATATGAGCACAACTTATTTGATAATTTAGTGATTATATGTTCGGACCATATAGATTCCCCATTCAAGGGAAAAACCCTAGATTAGTGATTATACCAAATCCAACCATGAAACTGGTTGATGAAAGATGCAGTTTGAGCAAACATTCCTTATTTAATAATTGCTAAAGGGCATTGAGGCTTCTAACCATGAAGTCCCATCAAATTATCGACAATTGAAAGAAAAAAAATGAGAAGCATAAGACAAACTATCAAGCTATATAGGTTTCTCAAATACAAGTGGTTAATACGAGAAAATTTCAATCTGCACATAATCAAGCTGTGGTATCCTAAAGCTGTTGATTTCAATGATAAAGACGTAGACTTGCTCAAATAATACTGCATACCTCTGTAATCATCTGAAATTGTTTTCCCAAGTCATCCGTAAATGGGTATCGGTTTGCTCCAAAAGCTTCACATATTTTCAGAATCTTATGTTTTGCTCTTTCTCCGGAATAGAAGATGATAAATACATTTTTCTCAACCTGTAACATAATACTTGTTAATATTACGAAGAAAAAAAGGAGATACTGGTAAAGATCATAAACCTTCCTGCAGGAAGATAATGATATCTAGCATATATGTGCATACTAAGTTACTAATGTTCGCACACATGAAGAAAAAAGTTACGGCATGCAAAAAGATGGGCAATCATGTGTGCAGTACAACCATGCATAAGTAAAATAAGAGGAACAAAGTTTCCACACTGAGAATAACCTAGAGTGCCAACAAACTAAAATAACATGGACAAGAAAAAAGCTAATTGGATGTAAATTATCATTCACTCTCACAGCACAAACAAAATATAAATGAATATTAATATGTTAAGTTATATTGGATTAACCTTTTCTCCTGACACAGGATCCAGAATAGGGTCATTGACCACAGATTGCTTCAGATACATATTGCCCCTGGTTGCCCTAAACAGAATCCTTTCAAACGCCATCGATTTTTCTCTAGGAACAAGACCACTAACAAATCCGAGCTTAACATTCTTTGATGGGTCTGTTGTCATTTCCTGAACAAAATAAAAACCTAAGCGTTAGCCAAAGGCAAAGAAAAAAAGAATTTCATCAATAACGAAAAATGAAATAGAAGACTACAAAGCTGAACTTGTTCGAGTAATAATGGACTGTCAATGGATCTTTCAATACTGTGCTGCACTTCAAATTCTCTCTGCTGAGCTGCAGCATTGCTTTGAGCTGAATAAAAAAACTCGCCAGCCTGAAACGAATAAACAAGACGACTTAACTTTATGGAACACTGAAGAAAAGCAATGCCATGATCAGGAAGTAAAATAGACATGCAGTGAAGTGATATTCAAACATAATAGGACAGAATTGCAATAATAGAGTCGATAAATAAAATTTCTCATTGCCACAACAAACTAAAATGCAAATAATGATCTTATAAAACTGAATGCAATAGCAGTAAAAAAAAGCTATACCTTCTGCAGTACAAGTTCATATTCTAAAATCTCACTGTAAGTGCGCTGTAACTGCTCATTGTTCTGATTAATTTCTATTAGCTCAGCTTCAATTTCACCGAGTTTAACCTGACAACACCCATCCACAAACAATTCAATAAACCCAAAATAATTCAAAAACTCAAAAGCTCAAGTTAACTCCTGAAACTACCTCCAAGTTATCGAGATCAATATCAGTGCTTGATGTAGACATTGTTGAGGGTGACAAGCCGGCCTTCTTCATTTGATCCTTAAAGAAACGTAACCGGCGAGCCATTTCCCCACATCTTTTTATCTGCATGGCATCACACACAAGCACACATATGACAACACATAAGTTTCAAATTCAAACAAAAGAATTCATGATGAACCAAATTTTTTGCCAACTACTCAAAGAGCCACAGAAAACATGGTGAATAAACGCAGATTTCCAAGCAATGTATTATGTATGTATTTTAAAGTCATAACCAAATTCATTCATCAAGATTTCCTCCCAGTAAAAAAATCTATACCCTATAGGCATTAATTTCTAATAATATATTCATATTGTATGCAATTGATTTATTGATACAGTGATTCAAAGAAAAAAAAATTAATAATCGTACCTGAATGGCATATGTTCGCTGGAACGGGCTCTTTTCTGCATTAAGCTGAAACATCACAGAATTCCGACAAAATAATGAACAGATAATCAAAAAATGAACGAATTGCGACAATGATGAATGAGAGGGGACTGACATCTTTGAATTGAAAAAGGCCAAGATCCCCGAGGTAGGAGATGGCATGGCGAGACGATTCCATCGGAATGATGAGTTGCACCAATTGCATTGGCTCTGACCGCAGTAGATCCATCATCGGACAACACCCTCCTCCCGCTTCCGTCGGCATTTCCCCGGAAAAATATCTCAAATCTGATTCAGGGTCTCAAATGCTTCTTCAAACGTCAAGCTTTTTTCGTTTCTTATTTATATATGCACATTGCCTGAGAAATGTACCAGACGCCAATTCGTATTTGTCACGGCGTCGTTTTGACGCAAACGTGTCATGTGCTGATACGTGCATAGTTGATGAAACCTTCTACTACTATTGGCTGATGAATTTTTCAGTTGGCGGTTTTCATTGAATATCAGAAAACGCGCGAAGCTGCAACGCAGCGTTTTATGAATATACTTCGCCTGCGCCTGCGCCTGAGCTTCCAATGCGGTTCGCTTGTGATTGTCAGCGTCGCAATCATGTCGCTTTCCTCCCACACTCCGGTTACAGATACAAAAACGTTTTAGTTCCTTTCCGTTGATTGACTTGGACTATTGGACAAGTCATTATGGGCCATCACATTTTGACGGCCCAGCTTTCCATTCCTGATACTGAAGTCCCTCCGCATTGGTATTAACTCAACCAATGGATCCAGGCCCACTACTATTTAATGTATTTTTGTCTAGTAGATAGTACCCACTACTATTGCATGCATTTTTGTCCGGTGGATAGTAGGGATAGCGGAATGAGTTTTTTTTTTTTTTTTAACATGAATAGATCATTACCTAGTAGAGGTACAAATAGGCGTTGTGTCCATTTAAATTCATTCTCAATTTTTAAGAATTTAACCCTTTAATTAATTATTAATTAATAGGTACTCATGATAATTTTATATTTTCTTATTTTTTATTTGGATTTTAGCTTCTAAACTTTTTTTTCTTTCAATTTCTTTTGTTTTTTTTAGTTGTTCGAAAACTATTCAATAAACAAAAAATTAGTAGAAACTTTCGAAACATATTCAAAACGTGAAAATCGAACTCGTTAGAAATGCTCATAAATAAAATATTTAAAGAAATTTAGAAATTTTTATTAATTAATTCCTTTATTTCATTCATTTTTTTTTATTGTTTTTATTAAGTTCATTAAACCTAAAAACTAATTCAACATTCTTTCTCTATCCGACTCCATGATCTTCTTTCTCTATTATGTAACAACGGTCTCGAATACCATCAACCACCACCGTGCCCAGCTTCGACCACGACCAGCCTCGGCACCACACTCAAAAACTCCTCTCAATGAACCGAGCCTTTCATTGCCTTCATCCACCGTCGACATTCGCCCTAGAGGGCGAATCGGAGTCGCGAACCTAGAAGACCCTCGCCGACTTCCATGGCATTTTCTATCGGCCCAAAGTGTGAGACCACTCTCAATAGGTTCCCCATAGCAAGGCCAGCCTAAACCTGCCTTACATGGCCATTGCCGATAGAATTGCATGAAATGCGAATCGAAGGAAAGCGGTGTTCTTTGGTCAAAATCAAAATTAGATTGATGATTGAAGAAGATGAGTGGAACAAACTAAAATTAGAAATGAGAATAGGGATTTTCCCTTTCTCTTGTGCGAAAGTTGCTGGTGGTAAAGATCCGAAAATTCGGTAATATAAAAAATTTAAAAAGGAAATTAACGATTTTCTCCTTAGAGCTCAAAGGTTGACATTTCGCTCTCTGAGGACTAATGGTTCGGGTAATTACTTCTCCTATTTTCATCTAAAAAAAATATTATTTCTTTTTATTTTTACTTTTTTTAATATAAAAAATTGACGCACGAGAGAAGTCTAATGGTTATGTTGTTAAGTAATTATAAGCATTCGAGTATTTTAAGTAGGGGTGAGCACGAATTCGTTAAAACCGCTAACCGATTCGATTCAAACCGTTATTTATCTAACGGTTTAGGTTTGACCGGATAAAAGTCAAACGGTTTGAGAATCCAAACCGTTCCGTTATTAACGGTTTGGATTTGGATTTTCATTTTTGAAATCCGTTAAATCCAAACCGAACCGTTAAGAAATATATTAATTTTTATTAATGTGTAAATCTATTATTAATACAAAGTAAAAATAATAAAAATAAAAGAATGTCTAGATATGCCCATATAAGTATATATATACTTATCTAAGAGTATAATAAAATATTATTAAATAGTTTGTGTGTTTGATAAATCTTAGTATAATGATAATGTTTGCAATTCAATACTTAGCAAGCTTAATATGTAAAATTTTGGATATTGAGTATTGATTTTTTTTTTTGTATTGTTATTTTTTCTATATCCTTATTTTTTTTATTCCTTCACGGTTTTAAACCGTTTCGATCCAAACCGAACCGTTAGTAACGGTTTGGATTGAAACGGTTTTATTTTTAATTTTAGAAAATCCAAAACTGTATCGAACCGTTAAGGTTTTAACGGTTTGGATTTGGATATTGTCAATATCCGTATCAAACCGTACCGTGTCCACCCCTAATTTTAAGCACCTTGGGCTAATAGTCATCTGATAATTTGACTCGTTTAAAAAAAAATTCCTCCAAAAAATAAAGTCAGTCACAACTAACTATTGAATTCCATTATATGATTAATTATAACAAAGATATTTTTTTTGTACATTAAACACGTAGCATTACATTCAAATACTAACTATAGTTCATCAATTTGGTAAATTGAAATGGCATAAAACATTTAAGGAACCTTTACTACCCATAAATAAGAATGATAATGATAAAAGTAGATAATCGGAGTAGTGGGTAATCAAAATAGAGGCAAATCATTTGCATTAAGGTATTTACTAACAAAAAATAATCAGAAATTAATGCGAATAATTTTCATTGTTTTGTTTATTAATCATTGTCAATCAGAATGAAAATGAATTGATTACTAAAATACCTTTTATTTTTATTATAGTTTTCTCAACTTTTAATTCACTTGTCTAATCACTATCTCAAAATCCACGTGATGAAAGATTCGATTCATCAAAAAATAAATAAAGTATTTTTCTTCATTTTCTGAAAGACTTCGTTTATTAAAAATAAGTAAATTGCCTTTTTTTCTTTTGTATGCATATGTTACGTTTAAATTTATTACAGTTGAACTTCGTAATTATTGTAAAATTTAGGGCTATTTTGGTACGTAAAAAATTAAAATAAGTAATGAGAATGGCTAACAACTCATCATAGTTAATCTCATTACCCATTATAGGATAATGATATTAAGGATTTTCATGCACCTTTAAAAAAAATAGGATTTTATAAGTAAACGCATATGTATTCTGTAATGAAAATCATTCTCATTATCCTTAAGTAAATATCTCCTAAATAACAATCGATAAGTAATAGTTAAGTCAAGGTGCTCGTTTATGAAAAAAAGAAAAGAATTAATGCATACAAATTTGGCTATAATCCATGAGTTTAGTAATTCCAGAAATGGAAGTATTTAAATGCATAATGATGAAAGAACCTTGAAGTGAGGGCCAGATCGAGGATGATGCCAACTATAACCTAGACATTCACAAGGATTAGCAGACTGCAACACAAAACCTAGCTACATTCATATATTAAGTGCAGAAACGACGAGGCGTTGTTTGGACCACATAGGGCGGGGCAAGGCAAGCAAAAAAGGGCGAATTAGCGGTGAGGACGGGAGGCAGAGTTAAATGAAGAGAATAATTCGCATGCGCAGAGCCGCAGCCTATCACTCTGAATGCTCTACTGGCCCTGACAATCTATACATGTTAAATATTATAATTACCGGCAAATAATTAAACTCAACAATTATTAATAATTAATTAGGGCACTTGATCATCAATTTGATCAGCAGCATATCTTGAATGTTATCAGGGTACGTTTTCTTTTCATTTTAATTTCCATCCATACCTACCTACAACTTCTACAAGTCTACAAGGATCGATTTCGAGGAATGAGCAAATCAGCTACCTACAACTCGCAAATTCATGCCCATTTTGCATCGGGCAAAGTGATCACACAAGAATAATTTATTTAATTTGAAACTTTGGTACGTTTGGATAATTTCTTAATCGACTTAATTTTTTGATGTGCAAAATAATTAATTCTTTTTGTCGCACTACGTAAATTTGACATTGTAATATATAATAGAGGATTAAAGAGATTATAAAGAATACATATATATATATATATATATATGCACTTCTAAGTCGCTTGGCTACTTTTGACTGAATTGCTCGTTTCAACCGTACGTAGGATTAATGGCTTATGTGTTATTTGTAGTAGTGAGCAAGAATCCCATGAGCATCTATTTTTTCATTGTCATTTTAGTAGTGGAATATGGCGTCATATGTGTTGTTAAAATGTGGTGTGCTATGGAGGAATCCTCCATGGTCCTTCGTAGATGCTATTGCTATTCTTAGGTGTAATATATGTCCCTTCAAGTGGCCATCAACAAGCTTACACTAGCTGTTATTGTCTACATCATTTGGAAGGAACGTAATAACCGTATATTTATTAATAGTTGAAACTCTTCCTCTATTATTTTTAAGTTGATTATTGATATGATTTGTTTAAGGTTGTGTAGTTTGTCTGGCTCGATGAATATAAGTAATTTTCCAAATTGTGAGAGTTTGGAATCTCCCTGAAACTTAATTAGGTTCCTAGGCTAAATGTGCACGGTGCGTTCTTGCCAAATGACCATTTTGTTGTTTCCATCTGAATCTCCTTCGCTCGCAGGGCTTGCCCTTTTAATCCATTTCTGACTTCATCTTTTTTTTCTGTTCATTTATTTCCGTTTGAATTATGAAATTCGAAAAGGTAAAACAAAAAAACCAAAGAGTGCATAAAGAGAGAGAGAAAAAAAGGGGGTCAACATAAAAACCACTTCCTTAGCTACTAATTGATTTTATAATCATTCACTAATTCAATCCCCATTTATGAATTCTCTCCCATACTTGTTCATTTTATTGCCGATATATTTATGACTCAAAAGTATATGAGAATAATTGTTCAATCGCTTCATATAATGATGAGAGATCGAGAGCTAGCTGATGACATGAGATCGTTGTCATTGGCACTGTGATAAGGTTCGTCTTTCTCACCTTACTTGTTGATGACCTCTTTGTTTTTTCACATGGTGATGGGATCTCTATTGCTATCTTGAAAGCCGTTTTGAATGATTTTGCTTCTATTTTGGAATTGATGCCTAATCTTGGTGAGTGATGCATTTATACTGCCCGAATGAGTCATAGGAGAGCTTTATTACTTCATGAGTGCTTTGGTGTGAATCAAGGGACGTTACTAGTGAGGTACCTTGGTGTTCCCCATATCATTTCACATTTGATTTTTAGGGACTGTTCTGGCCTTGTTAAAAAGGTTGAGAACCGTATTCATGGGTAGAAGCATCATGCGCTTTCCTCTGCTTGCTAGTTGCTCCTTATTTAGTGTGTCTTATGTAGTGTGATTGTCTTTTGGGCTTCCCGTCTTTTTATATCTAAGCGGGTTTGTAGAGACATTAATTGTATCTTTCGCTGGTTCCTTTGGTCTGAACATGTTGCTGGATCCTATCATGCCAAAGTGGCATGGATGCATGTCAATATGCCAAAGCATGACGGAGGGTTGGATATCCGCTCTTTGGAATATTACTATAATGGCAAGATTCGTTTGGAATTTGTTTGTTTCGGGTGGTAATAACTTTTGGGCAAGAAGGGTTAAGGAGTACTATGTTGTTTATAATAGTTTATGGGAAGTGTGGGCTCCGATCATTTGTTCCTTGAACTGGGATCGCTCTTGGCTATGCATGGTATTATAAAACCTTTCATTGAGGGGAAAATTGGTAATGGCGATGACATTGTTGTTTGGTTTGATTGTTGGATTCATTAGGGTTATCTTCTTGATAGATTTGGTAGCTTTATTGTGCAGATTTTTGGTATCCACTTGAAAGCCAATTTTGTCTTCGGTTATGGCCAATGGGCGATGGTCTTGGCCTTTTTTTGGTAATAATGATTCCATACTTATCCAGCTAACTAGCTCCTCATGCCAAGTTAGCTTTCCATCCTTAAATGAGTTCATGCGGAATACATATGCTAATGTCTGGTATTCTGCCTCTTCTTTATGGAATAAAATTAGGCTGATTGATCCCATGTTGCGTGGTTTCATGGTGCTATACCTAGGTCTAGTTTTGTTCTCTGGTTCACTCTCTAATCTAAGCTCTCTACTTTGAATCGTATTGCCCATTACTCTAACCTTACCTCCATCACATGTGTTTTGTGTGGAATGGATGTTGAGACCCATTATCATTTATTCTTCTAGTGCTCTTTTAGTGCTATGATTTGAAGGCGTTTAATAAGCGTTGTAGGTATTATGCGGAGTTCATCTTGGCCTACCTTTGTAGTGCGGTTACTTCTTTGTGGAGGAGACAATTTTGGCAAAGGTTGCCATGAAATTAGATGTCGCTATCTCGACTTATTCTGTGTGGATTAAGAGAAATAATAGACTTTTTGCATTACCCGTCTAATTAATCTTCTGTCTACTAGGAGGTGGAATATTGCTCATTATGTGTAAAAAAAATTCTTCTTTGTCTTTTTTCTTTGTTATTTGTTCCTAGCCTTGATGTTAGTTTCAGCTCTGCCAGTTTATTGTGAGTCCTTCGGCTAGTTTGTTCTTGGACTTGTTCCCTTAATATCTTTTTTATTTAATAAAAAAAAATTACATAAGAAAAGTGATCAATTCTGTTACATATATGCGTTTGTGTATATATACACACGTTTAACTAATTAGAGATAGTACTAATAATGCATAGATATTGATAGACCCCATGCACCTCTCCACTTATTAGTATTAAACAGGACTGTGTTTGTCTGATTCTGATGATCTGAATAATGCGATAGGTTATATTACGAACCAAAGCCAGAAAATAAGGATGATTTGATTGCTTATAATTGTCCTACGTTAAATTACGGTTCCTGTATACATACATTATTCCCTATACAATAATAAAGTTCACAAGCAGTGCAGTGCAATGCAGTGCAGTCCAGTCCAGTAATGCAACAAGACAATACACATGAAAGGGAGACACTCAAAGAATTCAAAAATTCAAACACGAGACCCCCTTCCATCGATCAACCTTCCCAGCTGGAGGGTCTCGGGCTATAACTGTACCAAAACACTGTTTCAATTCATCAATTCATAATTAACAATAAATGGAATTAATTTGGGTGATCGATCAGAGTGTCGTGTACTTGAGAATACGACACCACGTAGGTTCCAAATACTTTTGACTCTTGAGTCTTGACCAACCCTTAACCAGATTATTCATTATAAAAACAAAAAATATTGGTCGTATCTCCCCGTTTTGAAACTAATTAGAAACCCTAATTCAACATGTAGCATTATTCCTCTAGGGTTAGCTGGATTATGTACGCTAGCTGTTATATTGTAGGCAAAGAGAGTGACGTGAGTAGAATTTTTGTACGGCGAGAAATTGACTCTATTATAATTTCTTTTTCGAATATATATATATATATATATATATTTACGTTGTACGATATTGGGGAAGTCAAGTCACGTAGCCCTGCAGCCTTGCCTATGTCCCTCGACTCCAAGTGGACAGGCTGATCTGAACTAAGAAAACCTTTTCTCTTGCCTATGAACGATATCCGAAAGACGAGCTTGCTAGATTATGTCTGACAAATTTATGATTATGAGTTCAAATTTTATTTATATTCGTCGAATTTTAATTTCGGGATGAAATAGAAAGAAAGTGAACGCTTTAAAAGTTTTTTAACGGTTATAAAGTTTGCACGGAGATCATGATTTACTAACTAAGGATAAATCTAAAGGCTGAATTCGAGTTATCGATATAAAAACGTAAAAGAAAAACTTACTTGACTGCCATTTGAATATAAATATATATAGCTTTAAATTAATTAAATTTATTTATTTAATTAGTATACCGAATAATTCAACTACTAAATTATAATTTATTAATTTAAACCACGAAAACATGCAAGGATGCAAGGCTGCTTTGGTTTTTCATCATTTTGCTGAGCTAATTAAAGTAAGGGCCACTCATTGAAACCACAGATGAGTTCTCATGACCGGTCAAATGATAAATTAATGGATTTCAGAGGGTTCGTCTTGATTTCTTGACATATAGAATGAAAGACAAGCTATTTGATTTGGAAATTGGGATGCGATCGGTTGATTAACATGATTGACTGAAAGAAAAACACAACGTTTCGATCAATTCGATCTCGATCTGTGACTGAATGTTGATCGATCAGTCACTCCAATATGAATTTCAGTGTAAAAAGTTCCTTGATTGATTTCCCCCTCCAAATCTATGTGTACAACCTAAATTTTCAGGCAGTATATACCAGTTTACCAAAGGAAACATATATGATATATTTTATCTTTTGTTAATTAACTAATTATTTTATTATATTACACGAGTATAGGATACAGTGAACGCATTTTTATCCGACAAAATATTGAACAATTAGTGTACGTATTAACCCATCATCCTAACCTCCTACTGCAATCTTGATATGATCTTAATAAGAAAAAATCAAACTCACGACTTATGAAACGCACGTACATGCACAAGCTCTTTGTATATAATCACTGAGCTACCGAGGAGTGAATGATTGTTCTATATAATCATTTCCGGCTGCTTTAACCTAATTTATATCATTTCTTTGAATAGTATATAATTGAATAGATATTGTCCTATCTTTCTCCATCATCAAAAATATTAATATGGAAAAAGTGCGACGACCCATTAGCATATAAGCTATGTCTAAGAAAATGACAATTACTCAATCTAGCCTCTATCTTTTGAAGAAAATACCAAAAACCATAATTTTTTTTTCCTACGTTGTGTGTGTGAATGGATCGGAGATTCAACATCAAATACTAAATTCTTGAAATTAACATACTCATATATCGATCATGTCAACCCTGCTTTCATCACCCTGCAAATTAACAATTTCAAAAGAATTCCTTTCTCTACCATTTATACACACATCTGGATTCCGCGAACCTATGCATTCAACATCACCGCACTAATATGCATGAGTACGTATAATTAAACAACGTCACTAGCCAAGTCTAAAAGTGGCCGGAGAACAAATTTCCGGGAAGGCGAGAGGTCCGATGCCGGCCGGTTCCATATGGTATCCTATGATGCCCTAAGAAAACATAAGCTTGTGATCAAAAAAAGAAAACATAAGCTATGTATGTTTACTGAATCTTAACCGTTCATTGTTCTCCAGCTACTAAATGGTTCTACTTATATATTTGCGTAATTATTATATATTGCATGCACTTAATTAACTTAAAATACCCCATAATCAAGGAATAAAATACAAACAAAGCGAAATTATTAATACTGGATTATATTGACGGTCGACATTATAATCAGAAATGTAAGTATGGCCGGTAGGTTTGGGGGTACGTAGCACATGTTAAGCGTCAGAGAAATTACAAAATTGGGGTAATTTTGGGTAAGCTTGATGTTCCTTTCGGGAGCACCAAATGTAGCAGTCTAGACGAAGCGCCATTAAAGATCCTAGAGATGGTGCATGCTATTTGTACCTCGCTCTATATATATATATCTCTAATTAATCTTCCCCTTTTAATTCACAAATATATATAACATATCACATGCACATATTTTGAGACTTTCAGCTGCACTGAACATTATCAGCTAAATCTCCATCGTCATTATAATTAATCAAGCAAGCTAGCTAGCTGTATATATATAAATCCCATGGATGTCACATTCTTCCTTGTCTATTTCTACTGCCTAAATTTCCCAGGTTTGCAGCTAAGCAGTTGGCATAAATGCCCTTCTGATTATCCATTTACGTAGCGAAATAATTAATGCATTTCTGCTCATATATACCTAGCCTACACATACACTACACATAAGATAAAAGAGAATTCGAAGTCGACAATACCGCCAATCGGTTGTGGTAAATATATCAGATCACCTCATTTGTACGTATCACCTCATTTGGTTTGGATGCGATTGGATGGATATACATATTTTTATTACGAAGAATATTGCTGTTTGGGTAACCAAGCACGAAACCTAGGTCGTTCATCCGGCAAGGAAACGGATAAAAGGGAAAAAGAGGCTTCGAGTTCTCCACCACTCATAAAAGGGTATTCAATATCAAACCCAGATAAATATACTCGTCGATTTATAGGACAATTAATCTATAATACGAAGCTAGTCAACCAATTAAACATTAAACATTTCTAATTTCTTATGTGAACATATCCAAATGCCTGCCGCACAACCAACCACATCCAAAAACAAAGGAAAAACAAATGGGTTATTGGACTAATATTTCTAATTTAGATTAATGAATCATCATCATCATCGACGAGAAGAGAGTTATCATCAAAAGCTGGAAAATCAGAATTGAAATTCGAAAAAGAAAAAGAAAAAAAAAACAATACCATCCTCTTCGAATCTCCACTTAAATCAATAATTCCTAGGTGGGTGGCCTTCCTGACTCTCGAGTAGCGCATGATGTTAAATTAAGGGACTCCAGAATTATGAAAATCAACAATGAGAGTGCAATGTTAACGAAATTCCTGAACGAAGTTTTAATCATAATCAGCCTCCAGCTAGCTAGCTAGTAAGCTAATATTAGCTTTCTTTTTGTGTTTTTTGTTTTTCTTTTTTTTCTAAGACCTTGGAGGTGGGAAGATTTGCGTACCAGCCATGAAAGCGTTGAGTGGAGTTGGAAACAATGAGGGGTCAAGCAGCGTTGTAGATGGATTGACGCTGTGGTTGGATACTCCGGCGGTGGCTGCTACTGTTACGCGATTATGTTGCTGAGGGTGAGGATGAGCTGCTCCTCCTCCTCCCCCTCCGTCGTGATGTTGGTCTTGAGAACTCCCACGGCCACCTGATGAGCTTTCACCTCCTCCTCCCGTAGGGTAATATTGACTATCGGGGCCTTGATCGTATAGAAGACCCTTGAACACATGCCCTCCGATGTTTACAGCCGTCTGATACGCGTACTGCTCATCTGGTTCGTCCATTGCGCTCACTCTTACGCACCGGAACACCGCCGGTGAACTCACTTCCGGCGGAAATTGCGCGGCCAGCTCTAACCCTAGTGTATGTCCTCCACCACAACAAGGTACGAAAATAAGTAAAAATTCGTAATTACCTCAGAAATAAAATAAAAAGAAAAAGAAAAACAGGAACCGATTTTCATGGGACTTTGTTTCGTCAGGTTTACTAACAAACAGTAAAAGAAAAAAAAAGAAAAAAAAAAGCAAGAGAGTGGTTGGACTGAACTTCCTTACACGCAAACATTCTATATGAGATTTTGATGCAAGATTCAAATTTTTTTTTTCAAGATCTCCCTTAAAAATTCTTGCTCCAACTTAATAATATTGAGATTCGAAAAGTTTCGATCGATTATAAAGAAAAAGATTGGTGTGATTAATTTTGTTTACAATTTGTTTGCATTGAAAAATACAAGATTACCTGACGTGTTGGAAGGCAAGCGAACGCAGGCGAGAGAGCCCGCCCCTTGATTCTCTCTCTGCCTTTTGAGGTTCTCTCCGCGGAACTGTAACTGTTGATTTTGTTGTTGTTGATTTTGCTGTTGCTGCAAGGCCGAGAATTGTTCCTGCCTCTCACGCCGTTTGGCCGCGGGAACCCACGTGCTCTTCACGTGGGTTTGGCACTGAAACCCTCTGCTCTTGCAGCAGGTCCGGCACCTCATATGAGGGCAGTCTTTCTTCGCTTGGTTCCCGCAGTCTTGGCAATTCATGCCGCCGCTGCTACCGCTGGACCCACCGCCTATTCCAAACCCTCCTCCTCCTCCCCTCAGCACCGCCAGTCTCAACCCGGATGACAGATCATCAGCCGACACGACGTCGTTCTGGTGGTGGTGGCTGTTGTTGTTGTTGTCGGAATGTCTTCTGTTGTTGAAACTAGGATCCACTCCAAACGAGTAGTAGTTCAAATTGTGGTGCTGCTGGGCGTACTGCGACGGCCATATTTCAAAACCCTTGTTGTAGATCTCAGTCTGTCGTCCCTCGTCTGCTGATCTGTACAAATACAAGCTTCCACCACCTCCACCGCCTCCTCCCGCCGCCGCCGACTCCACTCTTCTCTGATGATGATCCTCCTCTCCTTCTCTTTTGCTGCTGCTGCTTGTCGGCCCTTGATCTCTCCCACCTAAGCAAAACAACCCTGCCATTTGTCTGATGATCTTAATTTTGGGTACAAATCCATATCATCAAAATCTTCAAGGGGTTGCTGGGAATATTAGGGTAAAAACTAAAAACCAATTTGTTGGGTTTTGGTACGGTGAGTAATTGGAGGGCGGTTTTCTTTTTTCATTTTTCCTTTTATTTTTTTTAAGAAAAATCGAATTGTGTGTCTTGGTTTGAAGCGCTAATAATAATAAATGAGACGGAATTAGAGCCCTGCAAGCGCCGCCATAGAAACTGCACCCCACTCTGCTACTGCTCCTACTGCGCCTTCCTCATTTAAGACAACTGACCCAACTTGCCACTCTCTCTCTCTCTCTCTCTTTTCTTCTCTCTCTTCTCTGTTTTGTGTGATCGACTATGTCTGAGGGACTGGAAGATGGAGTGATGAGTGAGAGAGCAGGGAACAAAAAAATTATTTATCTGTCCCTGCTAGCCACTTCCTTCTGCAAGTCTTACATCCAGTTGCCCTCATCGATCGACCACCACCGCTCAACGGCTATGCTACCTCCACGTGTCCATTCATCAGCTTTTGCTTATTCGTACCGGAAAACCCGCTTACCACTTTCTCTGACCAATCCCTATAATTAACATTCTTTTTCTTTCCTTATTTTACCCATTTGTATCCCACCATTTAACCGTAGTATACGATTGTTGATTCATCCTCTAATAGACGATATTTAATTTTTAAATAAATTTTAAAACTTTTTACAAAACAAAATATATACGCTAGTCAATTAAAGAATGGAGGATATCGTATGAGAAGTTATGGTACATGAAGATCAGTATTTCTAATTTACTAACAATCTCGATTGTGTAACGTAAATTATAATTCATGAGTCCGAAATTTGCATAAAATAAAAAGTAAGTTAAGCTATACTATTGTTATGCCTTAGAAGGAGAAGGGGACTACCTTTGTTTCGTGAGACTTCCTCGAACGACTCCTTTCGAGGAAGTCTCACTCGCATTCTGTATAGTAAAGACATTTTCTTTAGTTACGGTTATTGAATTTTTGTTACAACATTTATTCCAATAAAGAAAAAAAAAATTTGCATCTCATCCTCGTCATTCCTTCTTGTAGCACCCTTTCGATTTATTGAATTGTTTTTGTACGTGTATTAAAATCGGAACCATTCATTCTTTAAATTATCATATCAAAATCATTTCCGTAAAAAAAAAACAAAATTAGAAGTTATTTAGTAATTCATATATATTAATTTAATTAACGATTTTAGTAAGAATTAAGAGCCTGATAACAAATCGTTATTAATTTAATTAATATATATATATATATATGAATGACCAAACGACATTCAATCTTGCTTGTTTTTTACAGATATGACATTCCCGTGATGATTGAGCGAGTCAACAGTTTGGATTATGATATGTATATATATAAAGAAAATTCCAGAAATTAAAATAATAGTAAGAAACAATAAAATTAGAGTGAAATGCAAGTATTGTCTATGAAAAAATAGTATTAAACACAGTCTAACCAAGCTTGTAATCATCAAGGCGCATAAGAGGAGGTTCCTAAAATCAAATAAACTCCAAATCGATTGATAAACCAAATCGAGCAACCCGATGTAATAATGTACTACTTCAATATCTTTGTAGAAAAGAGAATATCGACTGTATTATCAACAAGTAATATTTAAAATTCAGTAATTTATTTTCAACGAACTTCGGCAGTTCAATTGTGAACCACTCTGTATGCTCCACGTGTACTTTTCAAAAAATAGTAATATTTTAAGTGATAGTCTGCCCGTGACATAATCCAACAAATTTCAAAGAAAACCTAAAAATAAATAAATAAATAAATAAACAATTTTGTGAGGTAACGTAATTTCGAGATTTACGAAAATCTAGGGGTGTGGCTGTATAGTTTTCTCGACGGATGCCCCGTATTCCACTAAAAATTCTTCAAGTAATCATTTTATGATTGACTAATTACAAAATCGTTTAGATTTTTTGTACAGCACCGGAATTTAATTACAGTAAGGTCAACATCTTTTGATGTTAATATTTAACAGAATTAGGCTACACGCGGTGTTCCTATGAACTGTAGGACATGAATTCAGAGGACCAGATCTATGTTGGTTCTATGCCAGCAGGCACCAAATCCTATTTTTCAAACAAATCTGCTCTAATTGTACATTTTTCAACGTCAATATGCACTTTTTTTTTTTGGGTTTTAAATAAATGCAAATTATTTGCAAGGCAAAATTTCAAAGGGGAAGCATACTCCTTTTAAGAATTCTATGTTTAACATACAGCGATACCGGAATTTGGATTATATAAGATTGATCAGCATATTAAAAATAATAAGTAATGAAAAAAATAGACAGTCGGATAAGTGAGGAATCGGAAATGTGTGTAATCATTCAAATTGAAATGTTTATTAACTATATATATAATCAGAATATTAATCGGAGTGATTTTCATTGTTATTATTTACTAACCATTATCAATCGAAATAAAAACTGATTGATTACTAAAATATCCTTTATTTTTTTCCATTTTTCTCAACATCTCGTTCTTTTCTTATTGCCCTCTCAAAACCAATGTACTGAAAGATTCAATTCATTGCAAAATAAATTATTTTTTCTTAGATCTTCATTTTCTATAAAACTTCACTCATTAAAATATAATATATCACCACTTCCTTATTTGTATGATAACTCCTGATTTGAATTATAATAATAATTCACTATATTTCTCTTTTTTTATGGTCTATAAAAAATTAAAACAGGTCCCCCTAGTCAATCTTATTATCCATTTTGAGGTAATTATGACATTAAGGATTTTATATGCGTCGACATGTTAAAAAAAAAAAATCTAATTTTGCAAGTAAAATTATAAGTGCAAGTAAAATTATAAGTACTCCGTAATGGATCATTACTTGAATTTGATTCCCATTATTTACTAAACACGCCCTTAAGTATCTCCTTTGTATAATAAGCATGAATATCATATATACTTTCTGTAACATGTATAAATTTTTACTAAGTTGTATACTAACAACCAGCATGCTTCTTTATTAAGTTAAATTAAATAGCTTGACATAACGACGTTGTTTTTTCAAAGAGATTTAATTCGAACACTTCTCTTGTAAAGGCTAGTTTCCATTTCGAATGATATTGCGATGGTGGCCAATTGGTTAGGGTGCTTATAACCATGAGTGTGCTTTTTATTATTACCAACACCTTAACTTTAGGAATATGTTTATAATCTCCTATACTATTTTAGTTCTAATTTGACTGATTGTATGACGAAAAAGAGTTGTCGATTAATCATTAGAGTATGAATTTATCTAAAAAGCAGGGCCGACCAATAGAAGGGGAGGAGGTGCATAGGCCATAGGCCCAAAGATGTTGGAGGGTCCAAAATTAAGTTTTTTTTTATGTTTAAAAAAAAATGAATGATAATTTAGACGGTGGATACGAGAGAGTGGGGAACAGAAGGATCAACGTTCCAAGAAGAAGATGCAAGGTTTCAATGTTCAAATTCAATATTCCAATATTAGATATCAATCTCATTCAATCTCAAATTCTCAATTGATCTAAATTTTTTAA
This sequence comes from Prinsepia uniflora, assembly GCA_032719365.1. NCBI lineage: Eukaryota > Viridiplantae > Streptophyta > Magnoliopsida > Rosales > Rosaceae > Prinsepia > Prinsepia uniflora. The sequence goes on along the minus strand of CM064868.1, from coordinate 77,827,305 downwards.
TTTCTTGCAATCTCATTCAAACTCTCAAACCCTAATCTCAAGTTCTCAACAATTAGCTTTTTCAATCGATAACATCCATGCATTTTCACCCCCTTTCTTTTCTGAAATATCTAGCTGAGATATTTCTAAGTTACTGACTTCAAAAAGAGGTAATTTAATTTAATTGAATTCCTATTGAAGTTTCTCTGATTGAACACTTCAATTTGACAACTTTCCTTTATGGATGCTTTAGCGGGAAGACCCTTTCAGATAATCAAAGGACCAATGTTATGAGTTTAAACTGCAAATATAACATTTAAGATGACAGGTCAGTTCTTTTTCTTTGCTAGAAATTAGAAATTGTGTCTCTTTATTTTTTTTTTCGTGTGCCTTTGAATCCTTAATTACATCTTTTTCGCATGCCCGAAGGATTTCAAGGAATTCACCTAAACTGATAAGGTTACTGCTATAAAGGTACTTAGTTTAACAATCTTTAATTACAATATTGTATTGAATATGGAAGTTTGTATAGAGTTGCAGATTGTTTGTTAGTTTCACCAAAGAAGTATAAGATTTGTTTAAAAAAAAATTAAATGTAATGTTTTCAACATGAGGTACTCTTGTTTCTTTGTTTGAGGTTTTGTCCCAATGAGTTTTCCCCTAACAAAGATTTTAACGATGCATCTTAATATAAATATAATATAATCAATTTATAAAATTTACATTTTCAATAATTAAGTATGCGAATTGAGGACCCATTTTTTATTTTTGCCCCAGGCTTCTAAATGTTTGGACCCGCTTTGTCGAAAGAGGAGCCTAATATATGTGTTATTGATAGTAAATTGATTTAATAATTAAAACTTAAGTTGGTTGAATATTAAATTACGCGAATTAAAAATAGTAATAATACTCACACTTATTTTCAGAGAATGTTTTCTTTTTAAAAGGAATTTATAGGGGAAAGATAAAGTTTACCGCACATAATGTCATTTGGGTTCGAACCTGAAATTACTAGTTTATAGAGTGTTAAAGATATTTACCTCGTTACCTACCAAGTCGTAGGCGAGTGGTGAAATGACAAGTTGGGCTAAGCTTGATAAGCCCCTGGTCATGAGTTCGAATCTTACCCATATATATTTGTCGTGTCTTGATTTAAAAGTTTCTAGTGGTTATAGGGTCTGCATTGGAGACACCAATTTATTGATTAAGAGTGAGTTCAAACAATTCCTCCTTATAAGAGTTCTGAATATCCAAAAAAAATAAAAAATTTACCACATCAACTCTTGAATAACATGTAATGAAAGAATGAAATTTTTAATAACCACGACATTAACAAAATGAATATTGCTATATACTTTTTGATTTTAAAATTTTGATATTTTATGACTACCATTACGTGGAGACAAACTAAAGAGTTTCAGCTAATTCAATACATGGGATTTATCCATTGCCTAAATGACGTTTTAAAAAAAAAATTATAATATATTCGCTCTCTTCTCTCTCCAAAGGAACCCATCCTCTATTAGATTTGGGGTCGGGGTGATCTTATGATCTTCATCTTTTGGTGTAGACCTAATTAAGCACCTCTGCCCCACAAGACCTCTGTCTACTTCCCTTTTCTTTGCTCTTCCTCTCCCACTTCCCCTCCTTCTCGGTTTTCTTGGTTTTCTTTTTTTTCGCTGCTTTTGGTAGACCGGTGCTTGGTCTAATTTGTGCTTGCAGGTCATTGGCAGCTACAAGTCTACAACCCCTTCTGCTAGTGTTGTGGGAGCTTGAACCGGATCGGCGGCTTCAGGAGAGTTTAATTTTGCTTTATTTGTTTTTGTTGTTTAATTTTTTATGGTGGGTTTACTCTCCCTAATAATCCAATAGCTCTATGAATTAGTTTGATTGGGAGTTTTAGTAAATTGTTATGCGAAAACGACTATTGTATGAAAGTTTTAGTGAAAATTACTTTTCTTTTAATCAACGATTCGATCCCATGACAAACCGAACTTCTATTTAGTCCTATGGAGTTTTTGGTTGTTGGATTTTTCTGATGTTTAGAGGCTAAATGTAATATTACTGTTGTTTGGACTGATGAAGCTCCATTGTAAATAGAGTCTATTCTCACCAATAGGCATGAACCCATAAATTAAAAATAAAGTGAGCTAAATTTTAGTTAGTGTAATTTTTTTTTTATCAAATTAATTTCGATAATATTAAGTGAATTTCTTTAATTAAAAAATATACACTTTATGTAAAAAAAACAACAATAATGCAAATTGAATACAGTAACACTTAAATTACAAAAAACTCATATGTTACGTGAAAAAGACATCATATAATCTCCAAAAACATCACAAGCTCCCTTATTAAAGTATAAAATAACTTAATAAATGGACTATATAAACTAACATTATATAAAATTTTACGTTAACTCATTGAACTCGGATGGATTGGAGCACACCTCCAACTCAAGGCATCAGCCCGTGCCGGCTCACTCGTCTCTATTCCTAGTTTATGAAATATCTATTTCTCCATTAAAAATTACATAATATATATATATATATATATTTGTTGTCGTGTCACTTGAGTCTATTCTCAAATCGACTGTGTTTGCTTTTTGGTGCATGATATTTTTTTTGGTAGTAGCGCAACTGTTTGCATTGCATTTGAATGAATAGTGCTTTTTGCACAAAAATATATGTGCAAAATGAGACACAAAGGTGATACCAGATAATTAATAAATTAAAAATAAAATATCAATATTGAAGCACAAAGGTGAATCATATATATAAAGACTTCAGTTTTAAAATCCAAAATGTGTACATGTGCTAGCAACGAATACAATAGTAATACATGAAACAATAATTTACAATCGATTCATTACTTTTTGTTTTCTTTGGTCACTTGATTGAAGGGTATCTTTCTGATTTTCAATTACTTAAAAATTAAAACCTATTAAAGTTTAATTAAATTTATATACTATATTGCTATAATAAAGTAATAAATTGTTAGGAAATAATTTCACCGATGCATTCATGATTCATCAATCGGAATCACCATCTGATATTTGATATTGCAGCTTGAATTCCAACGATGAGAGAATCAATCATCATATGGCGATTCTATTAGATGGATGCATCCATAGTCCGTAAACGATCACTAATGATGCACACGAGGAACCCTTAGCCACTCTTATCTCTTATGATATCTACTAAGTATTGCTATTAAAAAAAAGATTATTACGTACAAAATAAGTCTCGATCTTCAACGAGACATAAAAATCAGTTTGCCACCACCAAGATGCCAATGGCCCTTCTCCATAATAGTAATACAGGACTTTTCATTAGATAATTTTAATATTAAAAAAAATCAATATTAAATCATCTTCATAAAACGAAACGTAAAAATCAATATTTTTCATTAGAGAATTTGGAAGAAAAAAAAAATACACAAACTCTTATCATTTGCGATGACATCCATCAACTGATCAACCCACAATATTCACTGCACTGTACGAGAGCTCTTCACCTCCTTCCACATCATTAAGAAATCATGGGTTAATTACAAATTACAATGAGTTAATCATGGGTTAATTACAAATTACAAACAACGAGTTTGAAAGTTGAAAATTATGTTGGAAGCAGCGTAAAGCATTTGACCAAACAAAAATGAAAGTTTTTTTTTATGAAAAACAAACACGTGAACCCCCCAAAATTAGTGCTCACTAATAATTGGATTTGAATTATAATCAAATTTAAAAAGTACGGATTCCGGCCGCCTTAGCCGTAGTCGCGCCGTACGCTGACCTTGACTGTGGACTCCATCTTCTTTCTTACTCTGAGAGAGAGAGAGAGAGAGAGAGAGGCTTCCTTTAGTTACATTTGAACTTTAATTAGCAAAAGAAAAGGCTTCATATTATATACCCAATTAATTATCCATCAATGTTTATGTGTACTTTTAAAAAAAATTACATTCATTAAGCCCCGTTTTTAGTCAAAAAAATTTCCCAAAAATAAGGTAAAAAGTAGACTAGGGAGCCGAGGCCATGGGGTCTGCTGGCTTGCTTTACTACCAATACCAACTCGATCTCCTCCAATCAAATTATTTGTGGGAGAGGGTTGAAATTGAATTGAGTTTGAACTACATCTCATGGTAGGGAAACCAATTGAGGAAATCTTCGGTTTTTTGGTTGATATTTTATCGATCTTTCTCATTGTATATACATGAAGTATGTGAAGAGATCGATCTATATCCTAGTTGATTTGAGATGTAGATGCAATAAGAAAAGGATTTTTCAAGATCAAAACTTCAAGAAATAATTAAATAAATTTCGTTTAGCTGTAAACTTAATGTTATGCAATTATTTGAGAAGTAGATGATCAAGCGAGTTTTTATATAAATTCGAAGTTTATTGACGATACCGAGAAACGTTTACTGCTAGGGCTAGTTCAATAAATTCGAAGTTTAGGGTGAAAATATAAAAAGAACTCCTATAATCCATATTTATGCACACACACAAATTATGCTTTTTCAATTGTTAATATTTTAAAAGAAATTTCAAGAATTTAAGCCCTTCAGTGATACATAGTGAGCATATTCGTATTGTAATACTATATTTTAAAATAAATAGTGAAATTTAATTAAAAAATTTAGCGTTAGAGTCTTATTGAATTTACAAGACAAATTAGATAACTATATTTCCATAAGAATAACTCTCCAGAATATTTCAAGAATATGAGCCGAATTTTCTAATAAAATATTTCTTCAAATTCAATTTAAATATTTTTTTCAAAAAATTTAAATATTCGTTAATTTTTTTCTATAAAAATAAGTCAAATTAAAAAAAATTGGGCTCTTTTAATTTGTAGCCCCAAAGTGATCGCTTGCCCTAGGCCATAACCAACCCTGTTCAAAATGATTTAAAAAAGTGATAGTTCTTATTATAAAGCAACATTGAAAAATCATAAAACGAGAACAAATAAAGAGTCAAGCCAGAAAATTGATAGATATGTAGTCATTTACAATGAATATTTTAAAAGGTAATTCAACCATATTTAACTAAAATTCTAATGTAATTCCCTAAAAAAAATTAATTCTTAATTAAGACATTCAAAATAATACGAGTTTATTTTAAAATAATAATATTATAGATTTGATGACATGACCCTTCTCGAAAACACTTTGATAACCGTGTCAAGTTTTACTCTCGTATAACAATAAAAACTGAAATTTCGAAAAATTACCACATACTTGTCAGACTAGGGATAACGGTACTGATATCTTACTCATGACTCCATCCCTGGACTAGCCCCGATCTCTCTGTAATGGCATGGAGGATTAACAAATCTATTAAAAATGCGAGTAGACAAAAATAAATATTTTAAAATATGTTTTCAAGAAAATAAATTGTAACGACCCGTCCCAAATTTCGGGATTAGATTAGTGACTAATGAAAGATTAGTGAGATTAATCGGTGATTAGTTGAGCGAAATCGGACAGACTAGCCCCGATCTCTCTATAATGGCCCTTCGTGTCAGACAAGAGCATAACACATCCCGTGTTAATCCCGGGGGGATTGGAATGGGTCGTGACATAAACCCTTACCCTCCATTTCTAAAACATGCATAAAATAAAATATAAATAAGCGAATTTCAATTTGAACCAAATCATAATCCATGGGACCCCCAAATCATAAAATGTAACCAAAAACTCGTGGGGCCATATTTCCTTGAAAATCCTTATTTATGAAATCACGTGACAGAACATGGACGTCAATATCAATAACCAATCATCACTTCCCCGAGCATCAGCCGTCTAGGAAAACAACCCTAAACTTTGGCTATCTCGGAACAATCACAATAACAATAACCTCGAGCATTAGCCGTCTGAGAAACACTTTTAACTTCAGCTGCCTGGAAAAACAATTACCATGAGCATCAACTATCTAAAAAATACCCCTAGCTTCGGCCACTTGGGAACAATCACCCCAAGTTTTGGTCGTTTGGGAAACATCTCTAGTTTCGACCGTCTGGGAACTCGTCACAACAACAGTGGTACACAGTTCATCGATTAAATCAAAAATTTTACTTTTAAATACAATCTTGACTCAAATTTCAGGTAAAAAACATTTTCAAATAAGGTGTGAGCCCAAAACACCATTTTAACAATACCAAAAAATCCATGCCCAGAAATTAGTCAAATCATTTATTCAACCCATTGCAAATCAAACTCGTACAATAAACCATTTAAAGCATTTTAACTATGCATGCATCACAGTATATGACAGGACCCATCCTAATCCCCCCGGAATTAACGCGGGATGACCCTGCTCCCGTCTGACACGGAGTATCAGACAAGGGATACTTCCGAGCTTTGCCCTCCCGGGCTATCAGAGTACGCCAGGATCCGGAGGAGGTATGTGATATCTCGATCTCTGCTACAGTCCACACCATATCCAACCTGAAGGGTATTAAAAACAGAAAGACTGTGAGTGGACAAAAATAAAGAATTTATAAAAACATTTCATCAAAAACCTTTATACCCTCCACTAAAAAGCAAGCATGCATAGTAAAACCATTTATCCAAACCGATTAAGTTTAAACAACCATATTTAGGGTCATAGCCCCAAGTTCCGTAAATACAAGTCACACGGGCTCCTGCTCAAAACCATTTACAGAAAACCATAAGATAATAATCATATGTGGGATCTCAGCCCAAATCCATTTATCATCATAAAACACAATTTCCCAAACCAATTGAAACCATGTTTATCCATTATATTCATATCCAGAACCTGTCACGGTAAAATAAAGCTACACGTGTGCTAACCGGGGTCTAAAACCCAAGTCTCTCCAGGGTCCACCCAGGTTAATGTCCGTTGATCAGAGACCCTCCCTGGAGGTAACGAACCATGCCCATCCTGAGAGTAAGGAACCCAACTAGGGGGCGACTCCACTCAGTCAGTGCTCCGTGACTACTCCGGGGTCCACCCAGGCCAACGACCCTCCCCGGACGAGACAATCATATATAAAGGATGGAGTATGAAAAACCTTTTGAAATCATTCTTGAAACCTTTCAAGGATTCATGCCCGGCCCCCATAAGCCATCATGAACCATAAAATCCTTTCATGGGTTCATGCCGGTTCCCATAAACCGTCATGACCCGTAAATCCATTTCAAGGGTTCATGCCGGTTCCCATAAACCGTCATGAACCATAAAAACCATTTGTAATACATAACTGGGCCCTAGGCCCGAATCCACATAGAAACTGGACCTCAAGTCCGAATCGTAAACCAACTGGGCCTCCGACCCGATTCCGTAAATCAAATGGACCTCAAGTCCGAGAATTACCTTTTCAAATCCAAAATCATTTCATGAAATCATATCCAAAACCACAAGAATGGAAAATTAGTGTAAAACCAGAAAACCTCGATTTACGTGCAAGCACGTAAATCGCCTCGAAATACGTGAAACCATATAATTTACAAATATCCAAATCAAACTCATCAAATCACATTCATTATCCTTTTGGAAATCCAAAACCATTTCATTTAGACCAATAAAAACCTACAGCCCCGTATAGGCACCGTATAGGGCCGAAACCTCGAAATACGTGCCTATACGTAACCGCACATCCAAATGCACTCATGGCATCACAAAAAAGTATTTAAAACATATAATAAACATTTATGCATGCACCAATTTAGAAGACAAGGTCCACTCACAGACTGTCCGAAGCCGCGCCTCGATACGCGTGCCATACGGCTCCCCGAGCCGATCACCATCACCGGGACTTCCAAACCTATCCAAATTAATTTAGAGGGTTACTAACTACTTATATAACCCCTCACTAAAGCCCCGTAATTTTTCGGAATTTCTAACTATTTTTAAAACCGAACCTAAACCTTCCAATGCCCCGAAACATATCGAGATGGTGTCTGATTGACTCGAAACCAGTCCCAAAATGTTCGTTACATCGAATAGATGATTTATTATGTTGGAACCTTCCTCAAATTGTGTGCCACGCGCCCTCACGCACCCCAAGAAGCCACTGCGTGTGGGCCTCACGCGCCCTGCACAGTGTCACCAGCTCCAGCGATCGAATCGGTCCGGGCCGGCCGGTCCGATCCAACCCTTGCAACTGGACCGGCGTAACCGGTCCAGGCCTCCTTCTCCCTCATTTTCGGTCCGTTTGCTTCCATTTCAATTCCTAAATTCCTATTTCTTCATTTCCTATCTAACCCAATCAATTAAACAACCTAAAACCCTAAAAAATCCACGGTTCAATTTTCCCGATTGCACCCAGGGCTGCTCAGCCCTTCACCGCCGTCCAAACCACCCTCTACACCTTCCTACAACCTCAATAAACTCATCCTAATCATCCAATACGGTCCCTAATGTCAAAATCAAATTAAAATGAAAATGGGGCCTTACCGAGCTCTCGGTTTCCCGTGGCCTCCACCGCCGTTCACGGCGGCTCAGTCCGTCCTTCAGCCGCCATCCTCATCACCTCATGATCCTCTCTCAGTTCCCTTCACACTCCAGCCACAGATGATGAGGTTTGGGGGAAGATGGAAGATCGGTTTGCACGGTTAAGGGGGGGTTTCGGGTTTGATCCAAATGAAAAAGCAAGGGTGAAATGCATGTATGTAAGGTGTTGTCCAGTGGATGAGTGACACTTGTCACTCATCCATTGGTTGCTGAAAAGCAACTGGGCCCACTAAAGACAAATTGTCCTCGTAAAACGTGCCGTCGTGAATAGTAACTTAGAACTTCCGTGAACCGTAACTTCGCTGTCGAACGTCCGAATTCGACGTGCCGCCTGTCTACGGATTCGTATCGTCCTTATCTACGTAACGGTCTTCGGCCCTCGGCCATCGGACCTCCTGGTCAAAAAGTCAACTATTTGCCCCCTTTTAAACAAAATTACCAAAATGCCCCTAAACTTCCGAACGTCATAACTTCCTCCTCGAACGTCGGAATTGAACTTGCCACCTGTCTATGAAATCGTGACGTCACGAACTACGTCACGGTCATCGATCAAAGTCCATTTGACTGCCCGATTGAAAAGTCAACGTTTTGCCCATGCCTAGGGGCAAAACGGTCATTTCGCATCATTCGTCCGATTTCGCCCTACTATTCACGGATTAACCTCACTAATCGTGATTAGTTACTAATCTAATCTTGGAATTCGGGACGGGTCGTTACAACCTTTCCTCCTTAATTAATTTCGTCCTCGAAATTCCAACCGACCTAATCTAACCGTTCTTCCCTCCTTAATTAGTTTCGTACTTGAAACTCCAACTATCTCGATTCCACAACCTCCACCTCGTGGAAATAATTCGATCTCACAACACGTGTACACCCGTACACCCACTAAACAGAATAATCCTTACTCGTCTGCAACTAGACGTACCACTAACGCTCATGTCGCATCGTCTACATTCGACCACGTCGAATAGCAGAAGTCGGACGCTCTGAACTGACACCACCTGTCAGTATCAGAGTAGTCCAAGTATCCTATGATCAACCCACTAGTCAAACCTACCCTTTCGCTGACATAAACAACTCTACGGTTCCTTCTTCAATCTCCAACCTATCTTGACGTCTGCTCCCACTAGGAGTCACCAAACCGCACTCAACGATCTACGTTGACACCTCCGACAAACTGTCACCACTTGACAGTCGTCAATCGAAAACTGTCACTATACTCACTCGTGGTTACACTAACCACCAACTCACTCAACCATGGGTAAACACTCACCCACAAAGCATTTCACTCAATCTGTGTGTAACTAGACCCATTGGAACTACTATGACCCAATGCACAGTATCCAATGTCCAGTCCACGACCTCAACTAATCCAATGATATCGGAACTAATCCGATTACCAACACGTTCACCAACCTACTACTCGTATATCCTATATACCGTCACCAGACATCACAAGGCGGCCCGGTATCGTACCTCGAACAACGTACAAGGTACATACGTCTATCCATCAACCAGACTACAACCACCTAGGTCATAGCCAAACACGTTTCAATTTTTGGAGTCCATCTGTCCAATCCGGTATTTTACAGGTCGAACTCCGACCCATTATTCGTTTCCAAATCTGAATCTGAATCCGCAATCATTATTCCGTAAGCTAGCATTTGGAATAACCATTCCGAATCCAAATCCATAAAAGGAAAATCCACAGTCAAGCTCTAGAATCAAATCCTGAATCGTCATCCAGAAATCTGATTCCAAAACTCGAAATATCGTTCACGTCTACCGAGACATATTAAAACCGAACCTATCGGTTACCTGATCAACCGATTACACACCATACATTAGATTGACTTCATAGAGAAATCAATCCCAACATCCACACAGCTCTAAGGCTGACCATATCCGACCACGTCGGAAAACTACTCATCGGACAACTACTCAGGTGAGTAATAAGTCATATGGGATTTACCTCGAAAAGAAGTTCAGTCCCATCATGCTCCACTCAACATCCAAGTAAGAGTGATAAACTCTCCACCTATCTGGATCATCCAAATCACGATCCAGATCCAACACTACATCAACCGACCATAGACGGCACGATCGAGAATCGTCACGACACCTAAAGTCCTCAACCCAGTCCCACATCTAAACCGATCAGTCAACGACGAGACACCCCGAGACTGTGGGTTCTCACTGATTACCTCGTATCGATCCTTGTCATTCCACCTAGGAAAAACCAAGGATGATACCCAAAAATGACATCAATACTCATCTTACGTGAATGCAAACAAAACTCGTTGCACTCACCACGCCACGTAATTCAACAACATCTGCCACCATGCAGAAGATGAGAATATCAGTCACCAGATTTCGATATACTCAATACCAATGCGGAAAACCCACATTCCTCTCGTCACCTCAATCGCAACCTCTCGCGATTCCGAAGTTCCAACAAGATTGGAAACAACATACCCGGACATCAACCACGTGTCCCCTAACCAATTTAACTCTATCTGAGATCCACTCTAGGACCACAGATACCAAACATAAGCCCATCACGACGGATGTGACTCAACATCATCACAATCACCGGCACCAGCACCAGCGCTAGTACCAGCGCCAACGCACTATCATCAACACTAGTATCAATATCAGCATCGGCACACCATGTGCAAAACTGACAACCCTGGATCTCCGCTCATACTGAACGACGATCCCGTAACTCTACTCATATTGGAGAAACTCTACCTCCCTCGTACCCAACAACTCTAGGTACAGTTACCCAGACATCTCATACGAGATAAGGAAACGTCCCCTGAACGTCCCCGATTCCCAACAACCGTAACTACAACCACTCTCGGTAGTAGCGCCTGCCCCACACTCGTAAAGACCTAACTACCAGACATCGCTATCGAGGTTCACATCCAACGGAATCAACCGCCCATATTAACCACTCTGTATCCCACCCAGGGATTCCATCGACAAGTACCAACCCTGATAACTTGCCCAACCAAACACTAACCAGTCGCAACTCAACTAAACCAATGTCGTCTACCAGGTCGCCCATGACCTTAGTTGCGACAAACCACAACTGAGTAGCACGACAACTAACTAGGTTTAACCAGTAAGTACAGCCCCGACTGCGAAGTGTAGTCCCAACACAAGTTGACATGACTATACCGACTAACGAACCCAAATTCGAATAGTCGTCAAAGTCACACCACTCGTCAACTCACATTTCTGAATCATACACCCAAGGTAGGGTTTTCACAATCACTAACTAGAGTTCCTCAGAACCCAACTGCGAAAAGCAGTAAAATCAACAATCTGACCGACCCCGCGGTCCGACATCGTAAAGACGTCAATCCAATCCTACCGTCGATCCAACTAGGATTCCCCGAATCCGGCTAATAGCTGCCAACTACAGTAAATCCATCTAACTCCACCAAATCCGATCATCCAACTATACAATATTCGGCCTAACCAGTCGTCGGAACGGATCCTACGACATCGTGAAAGACGATCCCAACTAACCGTCTCACGACCAAAACTCTCAAGTACGAATACGTTAATCCTTCCATAGGGTCCCACACTGTCAACCTTGACATAACTATGGCAACCTCGGCATCAAGTACCGAACCAAGACATCCACTATTCAATCCTACTAACTATCGTATCGGCATCCCAACATCAGGTTGACCACGAACCGTAGCCCAATGAGATATCACATCCTCGACCTGTGTACATACTCCAAGAGCTGCACGGTTGCTCGAATAGAGAAAACCCCGCTCTGATAAGCATCCTACGAGCAATCCTATGCTCTGATACCACGCTGACAGGACCCATCCTAATCCCCCCGGAATTAACGCGGGATGACCCTGCTCCCGTCTGACACGGAGTGTCAGACAAGGGATACTTCCGACCTTTGCCCTCCCGGGCTATCAGAGTACGCCAGGATCCGGAGGAGGTATGTGATATCTCGATCTCTTCTACAGTCCACACCATATCCAACCTGAAGGGTATTAAAAACAGAAAGACTGTGAGTGGACAAAAATAAAGAATTTATAAAAACATTTCATCAAAAACCTTTATACCCTCCACTAAAAAGCAAGCATGCATAGTAAAACCATTTATCCAAACCGATTAAGTTTAAACAACCATATTTAGGGTCATAGCCCCAAGTTCCGTAAATACAAGTCACACGGGCTCCTGCTCAAAACCATTTACAGAAAACCATAAGATAATAATCATATGTGGGATCTCAGCCCAAATCCATTTATCATCATAAAACACAATTTCTCAAACCAATTGAAACCATGTTTATCCATTATATTCATATCCAGAACCTGTCACGGTAAAATAAAGCTACACGTGTGCTAACCGGGGTCTAAAACCCAAGTCCCTCTAGGGTGCACCCAGGTCAATGTCCGTTGATCAGAGACCCTCCCTGGAGGTAACGAACCATGCCTATCCTGAGAGTAAGGAACCCAACTGGGGGGCGACTCCACTCAGTTAGTGCTCCGTGACTACTCCGGGGTCCACCCAGGTCAACATCATAACTTCCTAAACTTCCGAACGTCATAACTCCCTTTTAAACAAAATTACCAAAATGCCCCTAAACTTCCAAACGTCATAACTTCCTCCTCGAACGTCGGAATTGAACTTGCCACCTGTCTATGAACTCGTGACGTCACGAACTACGTCACGGTCATCGGTCAAAGTCCATTTGACTGCCCGATTGAAAAGTCAACGTTTTGCCCACGCCTAGGGGCAAAACGGTCATTTCGCATCGTTCGTCTGATTTCGCCCTACTAATCACGGATTAACCTCACTAATCGTGATTAGTTACTAATCTAATCTAGGAATTCGGGACGGGTCGTTACAGTATATAAAATAAATGTCCACCCACAGTATGTCCAAGCAACTCAGTTTCGAGCTGTACGCTCCTTCGAAGTCCCAGAAGCTATTTAGCCTGTAAAAATTCACCACCAAGGGTCACTAACGTCCCAGGTAACCTCCAAATATAATCATCAAATTTCGGGGATAAAATACGTACTTATAGTAGAAACATAAACATTTCGAACATGTAAAACTACCCTGAAAAGATGTCCTTAAAACTTGTGCCTAAATGTTCGTTACATCGATTACATAAAATTACTTGTTGATCGAATTTCGAGGCAACATGGCATGCACCCTGTAAGACTCGTGAGCTTGGGAAGTAGAACGGTGAGCAATCCCACATTATTCGGGGAAGAAAATGTGAAGTGCCTTATGTGTGTGGACTGTCTTTCTATAAACGAGGAATTTTGGGTGCTCACTATATTTGGATTCCATTGGAACTCTGAAGTTATGTGAGTTTGTGACAGGACCCATCCCAATCCCCCCGGGATTAGTGCGGGATGACCCTGCTCCCGTCTGACACGAAGTGTCAGACAAGGGACATTTCCGACCTTTGCCCTCCCGGGCTATCAGAGTACACCAGGATCCGGAGGAGGTATGTGATATCTCGGTCTCTGCTACAGTCCCCAGCGTATCCAACCTGAAGGGTATTAAAAACAGAAAGACTGTGAGTGGACAAAAATAAAGATTTATAAAAAAACATATTTCATAAAAACATTTATACCCTCCACTAAAAAGCATGCATGCATAGTAAAACCATTTATTCAAACACATATGTTTAAACAACCAGAAATAGGGTCACAGCCCCAAATTTCATAAATACTAGTCACATGAGCTCTTGCCCAAAACCATTTACCATTATAAACACAATTTCCCAAAACCAATTGAAATCATGTTTATCCATTATATTTCATATCCAGAACCTGTCACGGAAAGATAAAGCTACACGTGTGCTAACCGGGGTCTCAAACCCAAGTCTCTCCAGAGTCCACCCAGGTCAATGTCCGTAGATCAATGACCCTCCCTAGAGGTAACGAACCATGCCCATCCTAAGAGTAAGGCACCCAACTGGGGGGCGACTCCACTCAGTCAGTGCTCCGTGACTACTCCGGGGTCCACCCAGGCCAACGACCCTCCTCGAAAGGGACAATCATATATAAAGGATGGAATATGAAAAACCTTTTGAAATCATTCTTTAAACCTTTCCAGGATTCATGCCCAGCCCCCATAAGCCGTCATGAACTATAAATCCTTTCATGGGTTCATGCCGGTTCCCACAAACCGCCATGACCCGTAAATCCATTTCAAGGGTTCATGCCGGTTCCCATAAACCGCCATGAACCATAAAAACCATTTGTAACACATAACTGGGCGCTAGGCCCGAATCCACATAGAAACTAGACCTCAAGTCCGAATCGTAAACCAATTGGGCCTCTGGCCCGATTCCGTAAATCAAATGGGTTTCAAACCCGAGTTTACCTTTTCGAATCCAAAACCATTTCATTAAATCATTTCTAAAATCATAAGTACGGAAAATCAGTATAAAACTGGAAAACCTCGATTTACGTGCAAGCACGTAAATCGCCTCGAAATACGTGAAACCATATAATTTACAAATATCCAAATAAAACTCATCAAATCACATTCATTATCCTTTTGGAAATCCAAAACCATTTCATTCAGACCAATAAAGACGTACGGACCCGTATAGGCACCGTATAGGGCCGAAACCTTGAAATACGTGCCTATACGTAACCACACATCCAAATGCACTCATGGAATCACAAACAAGTATTTAAAACATATAATAAACATTTATACATGCACCAATTTAGAAAACAAGGTCCACTCACAGACCGTCCGAAGCCGCGCCTCGATACGCGTGTCATACGACTCCTCGAGCCGATCACCGTCACCGGGACTTCCAAACCTGTCCAAATTAATTTAGAGGGTTACTAACTACTTATATAACCCCTCACTAAAGCCTCGTAATTTTCCCGTATTTTTAACTATTTTTAATCCCTAACCTAAACCTTCCGATGCCCCGAAACATATCGAGACGGTGTCCGATCGACTCGAAATCAGTCCCAAAATGCTCGTTACATCGAATAGAAGATTTCACATGTTGAACACTTCCCCAAATTCTCCCCCACGCGCCCGCACGCGCCGCCTGAAGTGGCTGCGCGTGGGCCTCACGCGCCGCTACAGTGCATCTTCTTCCTTCGATCGAACCGGTCCGGGCCGGCTGGTCCGGTCCATCCCCTGCAACTGGACCGGCGTAACCGGTCCAGGCCTCCTTCTCCCTCATTTTTCATCCGTTTTCTTCCATTCCAATTCCTAAATTCCTATTTTCTCATTTTCTATCCATTCCAATTAACACAACTAACCAAAACCTCCTAAATCCTAACCAAAATTAAAGGGTCTCACGACCCTGTTTTCCGATTCCGTCCCCAGGCTTCACAACCGTCAACCCCCGTTCAAAATCATCCCTATACACCCTAAAAAATCTAACAAACATTCCCTAATCAACCAAAACTATCCATAATGTAAAAATCGACAAAATGGGAGATTTGGGCCTAACCGGGTACCCGTTCGGGTTTGGGTCTCCACCGTGCACGGTGGCTTCGTCCTGGCCGGCCACCACGCTTCACCGGTCCTCCTCTCCCCCTCTGGTCTCTCTGCCACGATCATAGGGTGAGGGTTGGATGTTTGGGTCGCACAGATGAGAGGAAGGAGATCGGGAAAATGGTTTGAAAATGAAGAATGATCGATGAAGAGGCAGGTGAGATGCATGAAGGAAAAATGATGTCCATTGGATGGGTGACACTTGTCACTCATCCATTGGGCATCAGGACAAATATCTGGGCCCACTAGAGACAAAACTGCACTTTTTGTCTCGTAAAACGTGTCATCGTGAATAGTAACTGGGAACTTCCGTGAATCGTAACTTCGTCGTCGAACGTCCGAATTCGACGTGCCGCCTGTCTACGGATTCGTATCGTCCTTATCTACATAACGGTCTTTGGCCCTCGCCCATTGGACCTCCCGGTCAAAAAGTCAACATTTGACCCCATTTAACCAAAATTACCAAAATGCCCCTAAACTTCCGAACGTCATAACTTCCTCCCCGAACGTCGGAATTGAACGTGCCACCTGTCTATGAACTCGTGACGTCACGAACTACGTCACGGTCATCGGTCAAAGTCCATTTGACAGCCCGATTAAAAAGTTAACGTTTTGCCACCACCAGGGGCAAAACGGTCATTTCGCATCGTTCATCCGATTTCGCTCTACTAATCACGGATTAGCCTCACTAATCGTGATTAGTCACTAATCTAATCATGGAATTTGGGACGGGTTGTTACAGTTTGGGCTCGGGCAATCCTAAGATGGGTGACCTACTAGGAAGTTATGCGTGAATGCCCATAAACAAAAATGCGAGGGTATGACTCAAAGAGAACAATATCGCGCTAGGGAGACACGTCGTAACACGCCCTTACCCGTCACCCAAGTTCCCTGTAACTAGGCCGCACGTGCCTGTTGTGACACCCCGGAAATTCGAAACATGAAAATTTGGAAAATTTGAGGAAAATGACGATTTTGCCCCTGAAATCGGGCGAAAAGTTGACTTTTGATTTGAGCGGTCAAACAGACTTTGACCGATGACCGTGACGTAGTTCGGGACGTCACGAGTTCATAGACAGGTGGCACGCCCGATTTCGACATTCGAGGAGAAAGTTATGACGTGCGGAAGTTGGTAAAAGGGGCCGAAAGTTGACTTTTTGATCGGGACATGGTTTGGTCTTTCCGGGAGTACCGTTGGATAGGTCTCGGGACGCTGAATCCGTAGACAGGCGGCATGCGTCAATCGGAGTCCGAACGAAAAAGTTGCGGGTCTTGAACTATGAGGGGCAGTTTGGTAATTTGTTATGATGAGGGTAAAACAGTAAATTGTTTTGAACGGTGTAATTAACTACTTAAATATCTTTTAAGGTTGGCTGATTCAGCCTAATTGGATGAGGATTTGGTCATGTAGTGACACTTGTCACCATAAGAGGGAGATTAGTGGTTTAGGTTTTGGATTAGTGGCACTTAGTTACTTTAATTAATTAATAAACGGTTGCACATGTTCATACACTTGCAGTATTCAACCAAAACGCAGAACAGAGAACAAAACCGCCCTTGTGTATTTGAATTCGTCCAATTGATTGATCATGAGGAATTGAGACTGAACAGAGAGAAAAGAGAGTGAATTGTGCGAGAAAAACCAAAAGAAGACGCAGGGGAAACCCCAATTGAACTGGACTGAGTATACCCGAAAAACCATTGAAGAACACAAATTCGATTTTGGAGTTGTAAACCGTTTCGAGTGAAATTGAGTAACCATTTAGCTTTCTGGGAGCTAAACGACTCGAACTGGGTCGATTGGGTAGGTAATTGACGGTGAATTGGCGACGAACGGACTCTGTGAGTGTTTGAGAAATTGGAGCTTGAGGTCGATTGCTTGGAGGATTCGGGATTCCTGGCACGTATCGGAAATTACGGAAACGCGTGCAGCGCGGGAAACGAGCAATCGGACGGTGTGTGAGTGGACGTTTGTTTTATAACTTGATATGCATGCATAGTTAAATGTTTTACATGATTGATTGCATGATTTGGTTTGCAATGATGTCATTATTTGTTTAGATGATTATTTATGATTTAGTGATTATTTTAATCGGTAATTCGGGCACGTTTTACGAGAAATGTGTAAATGATATTTTGGACTAGGCCCGGAGTCAAAATGATTTCAAAATGGATATTTTGATAAATTAATGAGTTAAGAATGATTTTTGGATTATTATGATATTTTCTATGTGATATTACGGATTTACGTGTAAAGGATATTTGGGCTTGAGTCCCGGTTGGTAATGATTTGACTTGGATTGAGTCATGGATTGATTGACATGTTTTGGGATATGATCCCGGATGGTTTTCCTTGTGATTGTGATTGTGACTATGGGTGCCCAGACGGTCGGAGCTAGGGGATTACCTAGTCGGCCGGTGCTTGGGGATGTGATGGTATGATTGTGAGTTCTTATGGTAAGCCAACTTCTCGGATGCGACTGAGCCTGGATGTACCACTCGGATGTGTATGAGCCTGGGGATGTGTTCGCCCAGATGTGACTGAGCCCGAGGGTTGAGCCCAGATGTGTCTGATCCCGAGAGTGTGGCTGGATGTTGGCCTACGCGTAGTGCAGATGTGACCGTATGATGGTTTGTGCACTTGTGAATAGTGCGGATTGATTGATTGAGTAATTGATTGTGACCTTGTGCATAGTACTGTTTGATGTTGCGTACTGGTATTGAGTACAAGTTTTGGTCCGTGTGGCCAGGTGATTATGTTTTCATGTGTTTGGCCTGAGAGCCGGAAGTTTGACTTATTATATGGTTTGGCTAAAAGCCAGTATTTGTGTTTCATCTGTTTTTCCCTATGCATGCATGATTTGTAAAACTGGAGGGTAAAGGATGTCTTTTCAAATGTGTTTTAACAAATATATTTGTGTCCCCTCACACTTTTCTGTTTTGATGACCCTCCAGGCCGTGGCACAACGTTCGGGGCTGATCTCGAGGCGGAGGCATGAGCAGAAATCAGTGCAGTTATCCCTGGTCTGACAGGTGCTGAAGGGTACTTTCGGGATTTCAGTTGACTTGTCAGACGGGAGCAGGACCAGACACGGTTATCGAGGTCCAGTTGGGACGGGTCCTGTCACCTGCAGTTTCAGTCGCATGACCAGTGGCCTTTAACCCCCAGGTAGGTCTCGATTCCTAACAACGGATCCCGACCTCGACGACTCGATCCAACTTAAAATTGTTCATTTCACATTCGATTCTCACATTTTAGGCATCAAAATGCTTCTAAATAATTCTAGGAAGAGTTTATGTATTCAAAATACGAAGAACTCACCTTAAAATCAAAACCTAATCATTCGACTCTCGACCAACTTTCAACTCTTCACTTCGAACACTTCCGGCATCCAAAACCTTCAAGTATTAGTCCATTTAAGGTCGTACGTGTCTTAGGAAGATGTTAGGAAGCTTCTTTTCAAAGGTCCAGGTCTTGAAAAGATTCCAAGCAATGTGAGTCCTTTTTGGGTCCTCCCATGTTTTTGGGCTTTCTTCCTCCTCTATCTTCTTTATTTTATTTTATTTTATTTTATTTTTCCTTTTGTGTTTTCTACTCTATTTCCCTCTCGGTTTCTCTTTTTCTCTCAATTTGAATGGTGGAAAGGATTTGTTGTTTGATTTTTGGTTGCAATACAACACACACGGTGCAAGTGAGTGGTGCCACTAATCCTCCTTGGATAGTGTCACCAGCCTAGTGGACCAACAAACACTCCTCAAATTCCAAATTTAAAAATTTTCCCTTATGAGCTTCGTCCTCGAATTTCTATTCTAGACTTATAATGAGTTCGTCCGAACATCGATTTCGACATACCGCCTATCTACGAATTCACGACTCCTAGACCTATGTAACCGTTCTCAAGAAATGTCGAACAAGTACTCCAAGCAAAAGCCAAATTTTGACCTACAAGGGTAAAATCATCAATTTACATTCAAACTTCACAAGATTACATTTCTCGAATTTTTGGGTTGTTAAATTTGACAAAAAGTAACAATTAAGTACATGATGCAAACTCTAGGGGTAAGCTTGGAAGTGGAACTTCAAAGTTTCATGTATTTTAGGTTATATTACAAAAAAAATGCACTGTAAAACAATAAGTATGGGCAGTGTAAATTGATAGTTAAGTTGGTAATTAGGAAGCACATGAACCACATGAGCATAACAATCCACTAAATAAATGATTTCCAAAGTAACACCTCTATTGGTAGAGCTTACAAATTTTAGATGTACGCGTTTCAACTAATCAACTGTAAACTCATTGAAATAATGAAGTTCCTCATTTTTCACTATTTTTTCTTAAATACTTGAAGTCTCATAAAATTTAGGTTATATTACAAATAACCACACACAAAAAAAAAAAGATTGACATTGCAAGTAGGTAATTAAGCAAGTAGTAAGAAAGCACATGCACCACATGAGTATACAAATTAATAAACAAGGGATTTCCAAAGTAACATCTTCATAGATAGAACTTACAAATTTTAGCTATATGCTTAGCATATAATCATTTGCAAATTCCTTAAAACTTTGACATTCTTCACTTTTAATTATTTTGCCTAAATTCTATGAAATTTAAAATTACTCATCCGAATATATCATAAAATCTTGTTTGGCATGTCACATTATACTGGTTATTTCAGTAAGATAGACACAGTTCACTAGATAGATTGACTATTTAGTCGGACGTATGATGCTCTATTGGATGAAATTGATGACTATATTATACTAGCTGATAAGAAATATCTATATTATAAATATTAATTATGTATATTATTAATATTATTTATTTAAATTATTGATATTATTATTTAATTATTATTAATTTCATAGTATTATTATTATTATTATTATTTTCAAGATTAATAGTTATTTGACCATTTAATGCAAAAACTTTTGAGTGTATTATTTTAATTGATGTGGACTATATAAATGTTTTTAATTTTATTAATTTATTTGATAATTCATTAATATAAATGACACTAATAAGATAATTCTAACGTGGAAGAAAGGAAAACACGAAAGAAATTTGAACGAAAGTTGATAGAGATCGATGTGGAAGTCCCAATTATTGTGTGTCTCTCTCTCTCACATTTCACTCTCGAGCCCAGATCTCTCTCTCTCTCTCTCTCACATTTCACTCTCGAGCCCAGAGCTTTCTTCCTCTAAGTTGACTCCTCTTCATAATATTCTTCCTTTCCTTTTTCATTATTCATTTCTCTCTCTCTCTCTGCCGGATGTCAAAAGCTAAGTTTCTACTAAGAAAAGGCCATGCTCTATAGCTGCCTTCATGTTCCAACACCTCCGATCCTCACCCACGTGGAAAGATCACCATCTTTTCTTATTTTCGCATCAAAACATCTGTAATATTTTTAAATGATACGGGTACTCCATTATGGTACAAGATTTTGCATCAATCCACTTTACAATATTCGACTAAAAAACCTTGAAAAGATCGGCACATTAACTCACGGTCTCAATTGAAACAGTTAGTCTTGATTTGATTCAAAAGAGAAATAAACCCGCAATATTCCATGCTTATTTTGATCGAAAATATATCTTAAAACATTCTCTTAAATTAGAGCTAAGAATTCATTTAGTTAGCTCTATCCAGAGCACTTCAGTAATTTTTAGCTAAAAATTCAATAATGTTTTGTACACCCTCATAAAAATTTGGCTAAAATCATATACTTCCCATAAGTTCAAATTATATTACATTTTGAACATCTAACTAGTCTACATTTTGTCCCTTCACAATGAAAATTATTTATATATTGACCCTCCCAAAAAAGATTTTTGGGTCTGCCACCGTATGGAGACACAAACTCGATTTAATTACGAAATTGTCCGAAAGATTGTTATAGAAAAATATAAGGACAATACTTACATCTTACTTTGGTAGTACCTTCTCATATTATAAAGGTCGTTCACACCTTATTAGTATATCCTCGTACTACTATTTCGATTTATCGAATTGTCTTTATATATATTATCAGATTCTTGTCATTTGCTAACGCGAGTGCTAATTAATTTTTTAGTTATTCATATATATCAACTAAATATATTATTCGACATGATGATCTTAATTGAAATTTTGGCAAAAAAATCAAATTAAAATAGTTAATTCATTTTATATATATGAATGACTAAACGATCTCTAATTCTATTAATTTTTTATGAAAGTGATGTTAATATAATTTTTAAAAAATAAACGATTTCAATTGTGATATATATATAAATAAAATTTAATAAATTAAAAGTGTGATATAATAATATATTAATAAGATGTGAACGACCTCTATAATATTATGTATAAATATATTCTTTACGTTCGTGGATTTTTTTTATTTGTTAGCTGTAATGCTCAATTGACCGTTAATTAGGTCTTTCATTATTAAAAAATGATGGTTTAAATTGATCCACACAATGTGCATGATTATGATACGTAATGAGTAGGCGGCCCAAATTAATAAATTGCATGTCCGCCATACACATCTTGTGAATACTGCATGGCGCAAGCTACTTGACCTCTCGATAGTCACGTGCCGTGCACGTGATGAAAAAATTAGTCAAAGAAATTAACAAAGCTACCTAATTAGTGACATTTTGTAAACTTCAAATTAAATTCCTTGTATTGGAAAGAAAAAAAAAAATTGAAATGTCTTAATTGTGCCACAGTTAGAGCATTTCTGTCCAATTGCTACATAGAAACAATACAGTGTCTCACTATTGTAAGTGATATTTGAGTTCAATGCTTTTGGTTTAATATGGTATCAATAATTTAACCCAAGGAGCCTTCATATCTATATCTACTTATAAGAAGCACGTACACACAAGCAAGCCTGAATTCGATTATAGAAGAGCGTAGTGGGCCCTCTAAAAGCCATACTAGTGTTGTTGTTCTTACGTGAAAATAGTGTGACTTTTTAGGCTTCTCCTGGAAAGTCTTGCGGTTATAATCGGTCACGACATGTTGTTGATATTGATTGAGTTTTAGAGACTTTGACTAATTGAATCCATCCATAAACCTAGAGCCCAACAACCTTCGTAACCAAAGGGCCACAACAACATCCAGAGATCACCTTCGGATGGGAGCAAGGAAAAAGGAGCACGTACGAATGCCAACCATTGCATAAGCCACTAGCGGCCGAGAGAAATCGAACATTACCTTGTATAGGTTGTGCAGAGCTTGAAGAAGCGAGCACTTTTCAGAGAAATCCACTACACGCTAGCCTAGCTAGCTAACATTTTACTTCACGAAGATCAGGAAAAAAATTAACATTTCGCGATGAATCATTTTCTATAAAATTATTTGGGCTCGATCCAATATCAAGATGATCCAACAAGCCGAACAAGCCAACAACTTAATCATGACTTTGTGATCATGGAAACAAGGGCTTGACTTCGGCAAAGGTAAAATTAGTAAACTTATATTAATTAGTAAAGGGGTATATGAGCAATTTAGTTTAAAGTTATAGCATAATCTCTCACTATGCTTAAACGATATACTCAATTCATTCAACACTTAATTCAAATAATTGTGCTTAGCCAGTAACTCAAGCATTCTCCCTAATACATTATTCTCACATTGTTATGACAGTAAATAACCTTCATAAAAATCATGGCCAAGTTGTGCTCTTACGCCACTCGAGTGTGATGATGCTAAGAGCATATCTAGTGGTAGAGGTAAGGGTAAAAGACTAGGGGTAAAGTTTAGCTCCCCAATGTGACACTAATCATACATTTTGGGTAAGACTATTTTTTGTGTTTCTAATGAAAAGAGGCAATGGGCAAGAATTTTAATTTTATAAAATTTAAATTACATTAAAAATACTCCAAGCATAATAAAAAATAAAACCATTAATTTAAATTGAATAATAAAACCAATTAGTGGTAGTTACCATTGAAATAAAAGCAAAATTGGCAATAATCAAGGTGATGATTTACTTAAATTAGTCTACAACCAAAAAAAAAATGGAAAGCAATGGACAATTTTGAACACATGGCGCCCTAGGATTGGTCTGCAACTTAGTTAAGGGTCCCTCTAAGAGCCTTGCACGGGCTGGTAAGGTGGCCAAAATAACGCAAGGGCTTGCCTTTGCATGGGTAAGAGTTCACCTACTAGAAGCCGAAATACAGAGGAAGAGGGTTAGGAGGAGCCTTATCAGAGCTAGTTGGGATGCATTTAGATGTGCTATAAAAAAGAAACCCAAAAGTGAGTATTTTCATCTCTTGCCAAGTGTCAAATAGAGATTAATTTACTTACAAATTATGATATACGCTTTTAGATTATTTATAATCAATTTATGATAATAAGTTTTAATATTTTAATGCATTGATTTAATTTATTTTCAAAATTTAAAAATTGAATATATTGATGTCATTTAAATGGAATAAGTAAGGGTGAATATGAAATCATTAAAATCGTTAATCGGTCAACTTCAAATTGTTATTTATCTAATAGTTTATGTTCGATCGAATAAAAGTGAAACGGTTTGAAAATTCAAACCGCTCCGTTAGTAACGATTTAGATTTGAATTTACATTTTGAAAATTCGTTAAATCTAAACTGGACCGTTCATGAATATATTAATTTTTATCAATTTTTAAATTTATCATTAATATAAAATAAAAATAACAAAAATAAAAGAATATACAGATATACACCAAATAAATACATACATATCAGATAAGAGTATAATAAAAGATTATTAAGTACTAATATTTGTTTAATACATCTTAATATAGTAGTAATATTTATAATATAATTATCCGCAAGCTTAATATACAAATTCTGAGTATTGATTATTCTGTTATTTTTTGTGTTTTTTTTTTCTTATTTAAAAATTGATGTTTATTTTTTTATGCCTAAGCAGTTTCAAACCATTTCGATCCAAACTAAACCTTTAGTAACACTTCATATCAAAATGTTTTCATTTTTAATTTTAAAAAATCCAAACGGTATCAAACTATTCAAAATTTTGACGATTTAAATTTAAATATTATCAATATTAATATCGTGTCACACTATACTCACATCTAAGACTAAGGACATTGCACTGTGAATTGTACTTAAACGTAATTAAAAAATATCAATTATTACCTTCATTTATATAAATTGAATGTTGCATATAATGTCATTTAATAAATTATTGTAAAAGAACGGACTAGATAGGAGGGGTCCCCGCGTTATTCAGGTAGGGGTGGGTCCAGCTTAAAGTTGGGGGGTAGGGTCCAAGGGGTTCTGGCATGTGCCCACTGTCCGACATGATGAGAATTTAGAATTCAAGGAAGTTATAGAGGGTAGGTTCCCCTTTATAAAGCAGATTATCGGTATATTTGATAGTAATAAAATGTCATATGTCTCACGAAAGGTTACATATATCCTTTGCCAAAGCCTCGTTTGGCCTATAACCTAGAGCAAACAAACACAAAAGGAAATAATGCAACACACATACGCATATAAAATAAGAAAAGAGAAACAAAAAAAAAAAAAAGTTCGGGAACTAAAGCGGTATTCTGATTCTCTTCGAGTACAGAGCAAATCAGCCGTTAGATAATGAAGTTATGTTCAGAATGGTTGGGCCCAAAGGAAATGCCTATAAGCTATGAAAGAAGTAGGATTGGGGAGGCCCAGCAACGTGAGGCTTTGGGCTTGGGTAATTGGTGACGACTAGTGAGATAGGCCCATTTAATCTAGAAGCTTAACCCAAAGGTTGGGCCTAACCATTTCAGCAGGGCCTAAGAGAATGCTGAAGTTGGGTTTGGAATGGGTGGGCGCATAGGGAATGCCAATGAAAGAGCTAGGTGCAGGGAGGCCCACAAAAGTGCGGCTTTGGGCCTAACCATTTCAGCAGGCCCAAGAGAAGGCCACATGCAGTACTTTGTTAGCCTCGTTTGTAAAAATATCCTTTTTTAAACTAACATTTAATGACTGACATTATTTGGAAGAAATGAAACATTCAATATTCTTATTTTGTTATTTGGACCAATAACATTGTACCACATGTCCATTTTGTTGAAATAAATATTAAAATTAAATTCTTAAAAGAGGAATTTAGTTCTAATGTAAGTTTATAAAAAAAAAAATTCATCGGATTTTTGGGGCCTTTTTTTTTTATGAAGCATGGTTATGCACAATTAATAAGTTTTACTCATTTGGTAAATTTTATATGGATGCTTTGTTTGTAGTTATATTATAATTTTCTTTGTAGATTTTTTACACGAAGTTACTCCCGATTTTTTTCCATATTATGCTATTATCTTGATGTAATCTTTCTTAATTATATCAAGATAATAGCAGGAAACTGAACTTAACAATTACATAATTATAAATTCATCACAGTATATATCAATTGGTATATCTACAAAAGCCGACAAATGGCTAAGGAGTACCTAATATGTTAAGCTACTTTGCTAAGCTAGTGGTTGGTTGCATGCACAGCAGCAACAGTGGAGACCATGGAATCCACCCCACAAGAATTATGACCCCTGCAGATCTTGTAATATCCCTCCTCTCCCCAACTCTGGCCCCATGAATTCTTCAAGATCCAGTAAGGCTTCTCCTTGAACCGGATCGGAGAAAAACCGGAAGCTCCATAACCCACCAGAAGCACTCCGTGATCCATACGGTGGCTGCAGATGTAAGGGCAAGAAACACCCTTCATGTATGTCTGCATGAACACTGCATTGATTCCAACTGCACCAGCATCCAACAAAAAATTCGAATTGAAATATTGTCATTCCGAACTCATATTGCGACGAACAAAAACTGTCATAATTAGCTTGAAGGAATGTTGAAGATCAGCTACCTGCAAGAGGGCCATGGTGGACCAAATTTGCGGCGATTTGATCTTCGTCGATGGAAATGACACTGAAGTTAGACACAGAAGCAACAACTTTGTTCTTGTCAAATTTGCAGGTGTCATCAGTTCCAGTGTAAGGGTAGGCCTCCTCTCGTTCGAGTCCACCGGCCTTGAATGTGTACTCAAAGGCGTTGTTCATCAGCCCACCATTACACCCTGAGTCGCATGAACCAATTTCTTCTGGATCACACTGCAAAATACACACTTGATATAAGAGAATGTAATGATAAAAAACCAAACCTGTGTGTTCCCAAATCCACAATCATTGCCACTAGCATAAGCCAAAGTCACAATTTTTGAATTTTTTTCCGCCATGAATGAATTACAAATAACATAAGTATCTTATTGAATGACAAAAGGACATCTAAATCTTGGTGATTTTTAACAAAGATAATCGTAACTGAATGATTTAGAAAAGGAGTGGTTCAGATTGTGATGTGCAAAGAGAATTCGATAAATCGAAAAACAAATGGTACAAAGAGATACCACCAACATGATATGCACGTATTTTCCCAAATATATAACCTAAAATCTTTTGATATGTGGATATATAACATTAAACAAGGAAATTAAGGGAAAACGTAAAATAGTAGGAGTACCTCATGGTCACAGTCCACAAGCTGCTGCTCACTCAGACTGATGAGCTCCCCTGTCTCCAAATAATGAGCTCCTTCCAAAGCTCCCACCGCACTAAACGCCCAGCACGACCCACAAGCGCCCTAATTTCCCCATCACAACCCCAAACCAAAATGAATAATCCATACGCATAAATAAAAAACGAAGATCGAAGTCATAAATTTAAAATATCTGTACCTGGTCCTTGATCGGCGTGACAGCACCTTTCTCGCGCCAATCGAAGTCGGCGGGGAGATCATTGGTAGGAAGAATCGGAGCCTTGTTAGCGTCTTTCGGCCGCCGGAGCGGGCGCTTGAGTCCGAGAAATATCCGACGGAATTCTGACGGAGTGAGATCGGAAAACTTTGTGACGCCGTGGACGGCAGTCGGGTCGAGCTGCTGGTGCCGCCTCGCTCGGCGCAAGTTGGCCTTGAAGACGCCGAATCTGTAGTCGTGCTCCTCTTGAGTCGCGTAGGCCTTCTTGTAGGTGGATTTGAAGCTGGAGAAGTGGCGCTCGGCGTGGAGTTGATCGTCGAGGTTGGCTTCCGGTACGACTTGTTGGATCAGAGGGTCGAAGTCGCCGGCAGTTACGGAGGACGCAAGCGCAGGGGATAAAACAGAGAGCAACAAAACGAGGAGGGAGATGAGAGCAGTGGGGCGATCCATTGTTAGTGTGACTGAGTAAGCGTTGAAGGCTTGGAACTGTTGGAAGGGATTTATTTATTGGATTTAATAGATTGGATTTAATAGATATCCAGATATTTTGGAATTTGGTTGGTGTTCTTCGCAGAAGGTTGTGTCTTTGTCGACACGTGGCCGGTTTTGGTACGTATGTTTTGTCTGCAAGCTGCGAGAAAGAGATGGGTTGGGTTCCTTGCTACGTACGACTCTTAAGTTTGCTTTTATTTTCTACCTTCCCCCTTAAAAATATCATATTTCTTAATAAACGATATTTATTTTTCATGTTGCTATCTTTTTTTTTTATTTTATAAATTTATTAAATTATTTTTATACATAAAATATAATCAAAATAATTTATTTCTAAATTATAATATCAAAATTATACCAACAAAAAATCAACAAGATTTGATTTTTTAATTATTTATATATATCAATTAAATAAACGATTTGCGATGAGAAGTTTAATTTTTATCATAGCCCTTGATTTATTTGAAATATATAAATGACTAAGCGACTCCACTGTTGTTGATTTTTTTACATAAATAATTTTGACATAATAATTTAGAGTATATACGGCTCCGATTATGATATATATAACGACTCCATCTTGTTAATTTTTTACGAATATGATGCTGACATGATGATTTAAAGCATTAACAGTTCCAATTATGATATATATACAAAATAGAATTCAATAAATCGAAAGAATGGTATAAAGATGTACCATCAAGTTGTAGATGATCTTCACATGCTGAGTTATAATTAAGTTATATGTACAAATAAAATTCAATACGAAATGGTGGTATACGGAGCTACTATTAAGATGAGATGCAATTTAATTTCCTTTCTTAATTTGTCTAAAAATATCATATTTCATCGTGATATGATTTAATTGTATTTATACCTACTTGTTATGCACATAGTTTAGAATTATCCTCTTAACGAGTGAGGTCGATACTCAGTATTTATATAATGCAATTAATGATTCTCTTCCGATAATCCTATATATAAAAAATTAAATTATTTATCAAAAAATATTAGATAATATATATCATATTTCTTAATCCTCTATATATTTTTATAATTTAGACAATAATTTTAATTTTCCCCTAATTCACATTACTCCAAACATTTTCACTTACATTCTCGTACTTATGCGTTGTAATAATTTAGATCCCTAATTCACATTACTCCAAACATTTTCACTTAAATCCTCGCACATATGCGTTGTAATAATTTAGATAATAATTTCAGTACTCCAAACATCTTATTCCCATATGATTTGGTGGGGTGGAATTCCCGTGATCAAATTCACCAGCTCTTACTTGCTAGTCTTTCGATAGAACTAATATGACGTATTAGTTCTATTATGACCAATATTTATAACTCAATACAGACATTCTTTAAACATGCATGAGTCCTCATGGTCATGCCCTATCCATCCCCCTTACACACTTTTTTTCAGTAAAGAAAAACAATTGGGCTTGGGCAACTGGTTTTACCATACGGGCGGTCTTTCAAAATAATTTGGGCCGAATGGGCTAGGCCACCTTGGACCCAAAAACCAACAGAAGAAAAAGGCGGCAGGTTCCCTCCAAGAATACATGTACTTACCGAACACCGCCAACACCGCCAATTGTCATTTGTCGCTGCCTGCTCTCATGAGTATTGATTTGCCGTGCACAAGTCTATACTAAGGCGGGGATCCTATTGGATGAAATCAGCAATAGTCAAACAATCGACAGTGCATTCTTTACCGAGCCAGTAGTTGGTCGACACGTATAAAGATCTCGTGATCTAAAAGCCGCTTTGGCGTTAAGAGTAAGCTAAACCAAGGCAGAGCCGCGAAAGGAAAGACAGGATCCGTCTCTGACGAATTTTGACTTCGTGTGTTAAGCTCAGGCTGAGCCCTAGGATTTTGGTATTTGCCGACCTCGGACGATTAAGAGAAGATGGAGGAGGAGCGTACTAATAGTGGAAGTAGTAGCCGGAACTTGGATACAGGAAGGGCAGATAGTCCGGTGTGGTTGATGAAGTGTCCGGTTGTTGTAGCTAAATTGTGGAAGTCTCACGATCCCTCCGACGCCCACCCTCTCGCCAAAGTCGTCCTCTCTCTCGATCCCCTCTCCGCCGACGACTCCCTCCAGGTATCGCTTTTATTCATGTCAATTTGTTAATTAGGGCTAGAATTTGGAAGATTTTACTGTAAAACGCTAATTATGTTGCTGCAAACAAGGTCTCTGATTCTCTAATTTGATTGATTGGTGAGCTTTGTAACTGACGTTGGTTTCAAACCGAATGCTTTTTCTCAGTTTCGGTTCTCCATTGATAGCTTATGCTTTCTAATTTTGCAATCAGTGTAAAATGGAGATGGCTGGCCCTGCGTCGGCGGACTTGCCTAAAAGTTATTCCTTGAATATGTTCAAAGACTTTGTTCCCATGTGTGTTTTCTCTGAGACAAATCAAGGTGAGGATCTAAAATTACATATTCATATTCTAATACTCATCACATTTGTTACTTGGAATTCTTCATTCTTTTCGTGCACATTCTCTATTTAGCTACAGTTACAACTTCCAGCTCTGATTTTATTTCAGTTCATCACTGCATATGATTTGGGTATGCTAAAATGAATCTGGTTAGACTAAGTAGCTAGCTTATTTGATCACCGCACATTAGATCAGACAAGCCAAAATGATTTAGTTCCTCCAAGTATATACCTTAGCTTATCACTGCACATTAGACAAATGCGATCAAACACTTATGATGTATATCTATTGTTGATTATGAACACGTATGCATTTGTATACAACTACTTGGGTTAACCTTCATAACTTCATTACCTAATAGCTCTGTCTAGTGTCACTCTATCTATCAAATCATAAGTTATGTAGTGTGCCTGTATTCTTGGCCGGTTTAAAACGGTGAAAAACTCTTGCCCTGATTTTAGGCAAGGTTTCTATGGAAGGGAAAGTGGAGCACAAATTTGACATGAAGCGCCATGGTACAAACATGGAGGAGTATGGGAAGCTGTGTCGTGAAAGGACAAACAAGTCCATGATCAAGAATAGACAAATACAGGTAGTCATTTTCTTCCATATGTATATGATATAGCAGCTCTCATTGTATATGAATAACTGATTCTAATTTCTCTAATTCATCTGGAAGGTGATCGACAATGACAGGGGAATACATATGAGGCCCATGCCTGGTATGGTCGGCTTGGTGTCATCCACTTCCAAGGTATCAACTTCCTTCCTATTGATTCTTAAGGCATGAACTAATACCAAAGCAAGGAGTAACTTTTGAATTATCTATGGTAGGATAAGAAGAGAACTCAACCGGTTAAACAATCAGACATGAAAAGAACTAGAAGGGATCGTGGGGAGCTGGAGGATATCGTCTTCAAGTTATTCGAAAAGCAACCCAATTGGACCTTGAAGCAGCTTGTCCAAGAAACAGATCAACCTGCGGTATGCCTTTTAACCATTTTCTTTTTCTTCGACAAGATTGCTGCAAATATGTGGGATACTTATCCAATATTGCTGCAACTGAACAGTTACAGTTTTTGGATGTTTTCATATGCAGCAATTCTTGAAAGAGATATTGAACGAGCTTTGCGTGTACAACAAAAGAGGAACCAACCAGGGTACGTATGAGCTTAAGCCGGAGTACAAGAAATCTGTGGAGGAAACTGCAGAATGATAAGTTTACTTACCTCCATTTCTTTGGAGTGGCTTTTTCGACATGAGTAACACTTTCAGCAAATAGTGTAAGCCAAGAAATATGGGCGGCGACAATTCAATCTTCGATTTGTTTTGAAACGGTCAACTACCTAAGCTTCTGATCTGAGAAGAGTGAGATAATGCTTCCATAAACTTACTGGGCAAAGCATGTATTTTTGTATTGATTGAGCTCATACATTAGTACATTAACCTCATACAGTTCATAGGATTTTGATCTGAATACGATTTGAATCTAATATGTATTAATAGGAAGTGAGATGAGGCTTTGAATCGGATAATCTGATGTATGATCGTGCGATGCCAAATACATTAGCTTAAGTGCTCGAATATGGATATCCGCTACATAGCATTGCCAGTTTGTTACACACCTCGAAATGAATTAGCTACTAGGCCATAGGCCCATAGAGCATTGGAAAAATTTGTTATTTAGCTTTCTAAATTATTTTAAGGTAAATATTTCTTAAGGGTGGATGAGGAAATTTAAAGTTCTGTAAAATTGAAGTAAAATTAGTTAGAAATGAGGGATTCGAAAGTAATAAGGAATTTATAAATGATTAGAGTATGTCTAAGCATGCAAAGTAGCCACAGCTAGGGAGTAAATAGCCCTTAACTTGGGCTGTACAATTTCTAATGGATAGGGGCAAGCTTGGGCGGGGCTGAGCCCTCTCCCGTAGCCTGGACTGTGCTCCTAGCTCACAACCAACACTTATGTGATGTGGTTTCCTAACAGCTACAATATGCAACCTATGAAAGACTGGTATGTGTCCCTTGTCTTTCCCAAGTGTAGTCGTTTGACTTACTTTGTTTATTTTAATAATGAGCATCCAAGTTTATATAAAAAAATTAATATTTTTTAAAGGATAATGAGTATCATGTAAAGAATAATGAGCATTCAATGAGCATTTTTCTATCTTTTTTTATAATTATTCTTAAGAAAATAATTATAAAAAATTCGAATTCTTGGGCAAAATGTCAGCATATAGCCTTTTAGAAAAAATTATTTCTTGCCTATTGCCCATTCATACTAGAAATACAACAAATAATCTTGGGTAAAATGCCATGAACGATGCCATTTAAGAGGTTAAACCTTGTCTCTATCGCCATTTGAGAGGCTAAATCTTGCCTTTATCATTAGACATGCTCTTAGATATAGGACATATTAAATTATTAATGAGATTTGTAAGTTCTATTTTCACCTATGGAAGTGTTAATTTGGAAAATCCTTTGTTTATATGTTTTTTTTTATGATCATGTGGTGCATTTACTTTTGTTCAATGTACATATATTTTTTTATTTTTTTTTTGACATTTTTCTCAAGATGCTTCGTGACGGTTAATTTTGTCTCAAAAGAAAATAGTACCCTATATTTGACGGAAAATTAGCAGCTCGAAACCATAAGGGGGTTTCCGAGGAAATTTGGGACAAAATTGACTTTAGGGTCTATTTTGATACGAAAGCTAATATACATGGGCATTTTAAGTTAAAAAAAATCTTTGCTTTTTAGTGTTCAACTACCTATTTAAAATGTCTATATTTTTGGTTTTTTAGTACATATTTTAATAATATAACATAAATTTCACATAACTTTAAAGTTGTTTATCTACACGTACCTTGAGGTTTGAAGATGTTATGTTGGCAAGTGGAAGTTATTCATCGGGGAAAAAACTTATTAAAAATAATTAATAAATTGATTATATAGACTAACGTTATTCCACTTAGGTGGGTCATTTTTCTCACTCATCTTTTTCTTTTTAGCTTCTCACTCTAAACATAAAGTAATTTGTAAATTAGATTAGTGAAAATAGTGAAAACCTAACCATGGGGTTACTCCATGTCTAGTGATTCTTGATATGAGAAAATGAAAAAAAAAAAAATCTCAAATTTAAAAATTTAATAACCTTGTAAAGACTAATAAAAAGGTTGGGCATCTTCCGACTACTATGGTGTGGAATTTATCCCACATATAAGTTAAGTTTAACTACCACACATACTCTACGTCACAGAATATAAGTTGTTGACTTGTTAGATTAAAAATTTGTCACACATGAGGGGACATGTGAGATGGGCTTATAAATAGGTTGAGCCTCTCCCTTCCCAATCCTTTTTGGGATGAAACCTTAACTTCTTTCACTTGGCCTATTTGATACCTAACTTATATGTACGGAGTTCGAGACTCATTGGGCTCTACTCGTGGCTAATAACGAGCATGAAAACACTTTTAACCTCTTCTCATTGGGTCTTATTCATGGCCAAAAGTGAGTATCAGTGAGTATAAAAACACTTTAAACTTTGAATATAAAATCTTTAATATCTTCTCATTGAGCGCTACTCATGGCCAAGGGTGACTGGGTGACTATGAAAACACTGTTAACCTGTTTCCGTTAGGCGCTATACTTGACCCAGAGTAAGTATGAAAACACTTTTAACCTTTTGAGACTCATTCAAAAATTAATCTCATCATTTGTCTAAATGGAGAATTAATCTCATTGTTCTTCATGGAAACCACCACTAACCACTAGCCTAATCAAACATGCAAACTAGGCCACTTAGGGGCCGAGAATCCATATTAACTCATGAATTGGATAATGTTAATGTAAATTGGCATTTCGGGTCCTATATGTATCTTTGGGTTGTATTGTCTTGGTCGGGCCATAGTATGTTTAGTGTGGATATTAAGCCCATTTTCAGCTATTGCTTAGGTCCAGTCCAGCAAGGTTCAAGCTGGCTTTCCCCCTCCAACTTTGGGCAGTCGTGCAATCCAGTCTCTTTTCGAAGTTCTTTTTGAGCAGATCACTTGGAAGTGCAGATGTCAAGACCCGGCCCATCTAGCACGATATTGTCCGCTTTGGGCCCAGTCTTCACAGTTTTTTTTTTTGAAACGCATGTGCAATTTCCCAGTAGGTAACCCATTCTGGGATTGCACTAGCCCAAACTCGCTTAACTTTGGAGTTCCAACCAAACTCAAAACCAATGAACTCCTAAAAGGCCTCACGCTAGATAGATATGTGCCCACACATATAAGGCACTTCACCTTTCCCTCCCCGAGCGATGTGGGATTGTTCACCGTTCTTCTCAAGACACGAGTCTTACAACAGATGTCTACTATGACTCTATCACCCCAAGGGATATATGAGATCTCTGTGCTTCATGAGGGACTGTATTTTTTAGGGCATCAACAAGAACAAGATTGTGCAGGTCAAGGAAGATCAATCGAGTGATTTCCGATTATTGGTGATTGAGAGCCATGTCCAGTGTTGTGCCACCCGAAGAAGCTCTTGAGGAACAACGACCATTGTGAAGAGTAAGTGCTTGAAGAATGAAAGAATGAGCTGCCTTGCTGGGTCGGTTAGTAAGATAAGTTTCATGTCTGTTCATTCATGTACTTGATTTGATTTCATAGTGGATTGTTTCGTGACTGGAAAAGTGCCCGTAGATGTTTCCCTCGTGAGGGTTTTACCACATTAAACTCTTGTGTGATTTACATTTGATTATAACCTTCATGCTTGATATATTGTCAGTTGAATTGGTGTTTGGGAAATTGGTCAGATTGCTGGACCTCGTGGTTGAAGTCATTAAGTGTCTGGGATAGCCCTGATTGGGTTTGAGTTCACAGTCCTTTAGGTAACTTAAGATAATATATAGTGTTTATGATACACGATAGATGATTTTTAAATCCAATGCTAGGGAAGGTAAAAAACCTGTATATATTTATCAAATGCAAAACCTAGTAGATCGAAAAACCTCTAAATTATTGAGGCTTTCCGTAGAGCAAAAGGGGTCAACTAACTCCCTTAATCTCTTGAATTCTCCATTAAAGCATTGATTTTGACCTTTTTTGACATAAAAATCTTACCCTTGTGACATAAAAATTTGGCTATTACCGTTTAAGTATGATTGCTCAATAAAAAAAAATATCTTCATCCCTACAGACATAGAAATTTTACCATCCAAATGTAACGACCCGAACAACGGGAAATGTATTTGTTAACTTTTAATATAAATTGACCATTTTACTCTTATTAGTGTAAATATTGACTTTTGACTTGAAATGTCGTTTAGATTTTTCGTGAGTTTCCAAAAACAAAACCGTAGGGGCATAGCCGAAAACGAACAATATCGTGTTAGGGGAGAGTGTCCATGAAGACCATGACACCAAATCCCAACTCTGGCCTTCTTCTCATAATAATATTGCCACTCTTCTTGAACTTCTTCACTTCGAGACTGTGTACACTTCTTTAATTTGTCTTTTATTTTTTCTATTTCATTTGTTTTATACACTGCCTAAACCTAATTTTGGAGAGATGTTATAAAATCAAATTTATCTTTTATTTCTTTCCCAATTCTAATACCACAAAACCAATTCACAATATATTATATTCCACCCAATCTCAATTCCTAACAAATATTTTGACAGGACCCATCCCAATCCCCCCGGGATTAACGCGGGATGACCCTGCTCCCGTCTGACACGAAGTGTCAGACAAGGGATATTTCCGACCTTTACCCTCTCGGGCTATCAGAGTACGCCAGGATCCGGAGGAGGTATGTGATATCTCGGTCTCTGCTACAGTCCACATCCGTTGTCAACCTGACGGGCAGTCAAAACATTAAAAGCTGTGAGTGGACAAAACAAGCTGTTTATAAAAACATTTCCATAAAAACATTTGTACCCTTCACTAAAAAGCATGCATGTATTCGAAAACCATTTATCCGAAAGAAACCATATGTGGAAACTAAGCCCAAAACCAATTTCGAAAGAACCATTAGGAAAACGACCATACGGGCGACTCCCAAAATCCTGGTGAAAGAATCATAAAGACTCAACCGTACGGGCCACTGCCCAAAACCTTTGTAAACACACATCATATATCATATCATATAGCTTACATCATATATACATATAATTCACACAACCAATCCTGTCACGGTTTCCAAAGCTACGCGCGTGCTACTCGGGGTCTCAAATCCAAGTCTTTCAGGTACCAAGTCATTGTCCGAAGACCAATGACCCGCCCTGAGGTTATAGTATAAGCCTTCATGAGAGTAAGGAATTGAACTGGGGCGACTCCCACTCAGTCAGTGCTCCGTGACTACTCCGGGATCCACCCAGGCCAACGACCCTCCCCAGAGGAGATAGAACATGTAAAGGAAGGTATATGAACATATATATACATAACATAAACATTCATGCCCGGTTCCCTTGAACCGTCATGATCCATAAAATCCATTCCATGCCCGGTTCCCATAAACCGTCATGTACCATAATGACTTGACAAAGGTTCACGCCGGTTCCCATAAACCGTCATGAACTACAATGACCTTTCCAGAGTTCATGCCGGTTCCCGTAAACCGTCATGAACTTGGAAATCCATCTAGGGTCCTTGACCCGAAATCATAAACCGTAAAGTAACTGGGTATCGTGCCCGAACATATGACATCAGCTGGGCACCGTGCCCGATATCTAAGGTTCAGTCACGACTCCGATCATAGTGATGCATGCAACCATCCATCCAGGACCGCCCTCAATCCTGGTATGTCGCCGTGAACGTATCAACCGACGTGACCACCACAAGATCATGGTGCACTCATCACCGATCGATATCCTGAACCGTCAGCACTCCAAAGTCGAGCCTCCCCAGGCTTCCCAACCACGAATCGTGCATGGTGACCTCTCCGGAAGGAACACATCCCAAACCAGAGGCGAGCGTCGTATCGTCGATCGCCGTGCACATAGCACCCGTCGCGACCACGATTTAGACCCGAAGGTCGTAAATAACGTCATATGCCCGAGACCAAACCAAATGGGTCTCATACCCGAGTTTATCCTTTTAGAAATCCAAAACCATTTCATTTAGACCAATAAAGACATACAGACCCGTATAGGCACCGTATAGGGCCGAAACCTCGAAATACGTGCATAGACGTAACCACACATCCAAATGCACTCATGGCATTCCAAACAAGTATTTAAAACATATAATAAACATTTATGCATGCACCAATTTAGAAAACAAGGTCCACTCACAGACCGTCCGAACTGCCGCCTCGATTTGCGTGCCATACGGCTCTCCCGAGCCAATCGCTATAACCGGGACTCCCAAACCTGTCCAAATTGTAATAGAAGGTTACTTAGATGATTAGATGAGTGGTGAGGATTGAAAGTTAAATGGAATGGATGGCTAGGATTGATTGTTAGAAAATATTAATTATATAATAATAATTATATTAATATTTAATTAAGTGAGATCCACATTTTAGGGGTTTGGACCAATTGGATGAGTGACACTTGTCACTCATCCATGGGTCCCACTTAAAATATCTGACCCAATCAGAATAAGCCAAGTGTTCTCGCCTCGTAATGCTCGCATAGTGAAATCGACCTTCCGTGACCTATAACTTTCCCGTTCGAAGTCCGATTTCAGCGTGTCGCCTGTCTATGGATTCGTATCATCCCGATCTACGTAACGGTCTTCGGCCCTCGGCCATCGGACCTCCCGGTAAAAAATTCAACATTTGCCCCTTTTAACCATAATTACCAAAATGCCCCTAAACTTCTGAACGTCATAGCTTCTTCCTCGAATGTCGGAATTGAACGTGTCACCTGTCTATGAACTCGTGACGTCACGAACTATATCACGGTCATCGGTCAAAGTTCATTTGACCGCCAGAATGAAAAGTCAACGTTTTGCCACGACTAGGGGCAAAACGGTCATTTCGCATCGTTCATCCAATTTCGCTCAACTAATCACCGATTAGCCTCACTAAGTGTGATTAGTCACTAATCTAATTCTGGAATTTGGGACGGGTCGTTACATATTTACATTTAAATTATATTCAAAGATCAAATAGTTTCTAGACTCTCAATATTTTAATTATTTTCTAAACGGTTTGGTTTGGTTTGGTTAATTGTTAAAAAATTTGTTTTGACTATAGTTTTTTTAATTGATTAGTCGCGTTTCCTTTTTTCTTTTTCAATTATTTTAATTTTTTGTATATATATAAACATGTTAATGGAGCAAGAAAAAAATTATACAAATTGAGTGTCAATATTTTTCTTTATAAGAGTTGAATCCGAAATCTCTCACCGCATAATAAAGTGGGTATGAGTATTATTATGGTAATTGTATTAGTTGCTATTACTTGTAGAATTCAGTACGCATTTTGTTTAAACAATTAAAAAAAGTTTCCTTATTTGATATCAATTAATTTGAGTATAATGTGTTATTTTTAAATATAATGTGACTATTCAAATTGTACATATAATTTACATATTGATTCTACCGACAAAATTTTCTGGATCCACCAGTGAGGTTTCCGAATGCGACCAGCAACTAACTGAACACGACGAGAGGATGGTCACTACTTCAGTTTGCATGCCTTAATTCAAGCATCTATATTTTTTCAAAAATTGTATGATGAGTTTGTATGAAATTGGATGATGGAACCTTACTGCTTGAAATTTATAGCTGCGGCCACACTACGCCAACATCAGATTTGCCATTCAAAAATATTATGGTTCCCATCTCTGTTTTCTTCTTCTGGAATATCATCATTGCGCCCGATATTTTTATGCAAATTGCTTGGATATTATTCCTAACATGTCAAACAATTCATTAGAATCTTTCGTAGTGGTCAATCATGCATGCATGTCATATCTCAATATATATACTTATTACTTAAAATATACAAAAAAATATGTCAATTAATCTCAAAATATACTAAAAATGCAATTTGACTTACTTTACACTAGAAATAGATACAATGTAAAAAACATTATACTATTTAACTGACACCATCGTTGACAACATTTAGGTTACATATGTGGCATCTATGTGGCATTGAATGAGTGAGTATTTCATCATTTTGGCGGAAGGAGATTGGTAGCAATTAGGGCAAGAACATTGCCCCCAAATGGGTAGAATTGAAAAGGTCTCAGACCAGCAGCGAAGATGTCTTTGTAGGAAGGTTGCGAGAATGGTGACATCATCTTTTACTGAAGAATCATCATCCTCCAACTCCGACCTCTCCCAGGTTGCCTTCCCATCTGATTGAAAACCCTAAAAGCCTCACGAACGTCCATGTCGTCTTCTACGTACATTTCCCCCAAATTCTTAGAAACACTAGCAGACTAGATTTTTCCCCAATTCGAATTCCTCCCAAACTTTCGATTTTGATTTCCACTGTACTTCACACATCCTCTGTTAGTGGGTCCCATTTTGCCACATTGTTGTCACATCTACACATTTGACAAAATATCCTTCCTAAGCCTATAAACGACGTCAACGACCGCTAATTGGTGCAACATTTTCGACGTTGCAAAGTTCCCAACATAAAGTTAATCATATTATCGTTCTTGGTGCATTTTGAGACTGACTGTAATGTTCATGATGCATTTCAAATAATAAACCACATATATATATATATATATAGTTGCAATCACCCCATAACATTATTATAATTTTAATAACTGCCTCTACACTTCAATGTTAGTTTATTCTTCCTTGAATTTTATCCTATTGTTTCTATTAGTCCATCTATCTATTTTTCAAGTGAATTATGTTAAAAAACTTCATGTGAAATGTATATTAATTGAATTTTTTTTCTTTCTATTTTTGTAACAATATTCATTTGAAAAATAGACAGGCACGAAACACTAATATTAAAGTATATGGTTGTTAACATTATATATGGTAAATTTTAAAGATAGTTTCAACTATTTAGTATTTAGCCTATATATATATATATCTTTATTTTAACTTCACAATTTCTTGTTCTGTTTATATAAATGATTTTTTTTTTCTCTTTTGGTTTTCGATTTTAAATGTTAAAAATACTGGTATTAATGAGAAAAGAGAGTGTAAAATCACATAAGAAACGTGCGATAACACAAACTTGAGATTAGACTAGTGATTACTAAGAGTGTGTTTGGATTAAAAAAAAAAACAAGAGATTTGATAAAAAATTAGAATTTTATAATTCCTGGATAATAAAATTAGAATTTAAAAATTCCAAAAAATAGAAATAAGGAATTTGGATGTCCCAAATGATGAGTTGAAATGATGTCTCAAGGGACAAAATTTTCCAAATGATGAGTTGAAATAAGTGAAATTTTACTTTCCATAATTTTTAACATTGATATCCAAACATTAGAATTTACAAATCATGAAAATTGTAAATATGAAATTGCAAATTATGAAGTAATTAATGGTTTTAAATTCAACTAATTAAGACTTATAACGACGTCGTACGAACAGCACGAACAATTAGAGAAATAAGGCCCCACGTAGTGTCTGTATAGTAGTGTCAATGTGTGAGTGGTTGTTTCAATATGAATGCATGGAAAAAATGCAAGCTATATTACGGGCCGACGACTAAAGCTAGAAGGAAGCTGATCGATGGGGCATTGTCAATTCGACTGTGAAGCACAAAAGATATTTATAATAAAAAGTTAAATTTAATTCATTCTATTATTTAAAACTTAAAAGTCGTTTTATTTATTTCCCGTTATATTCTTAGGCAGTCATTTATGTAATGACCCTTAATTAATTTGTTGTTATTATTATTATTATTATTATTATTATTATTATTATTATTATTATTATTATTCGAGCAAAAAACAAATTTGAAGGGCCCTTGGGAATTGAAATTGATGAACTAGGAAATCTTGTTTGCCAGATTTTGATGAGAGTTGGCTCCATTTATAGATAAAAGATTCCAATACTATCTTCTCAAGTCCTCAACCAACATGATCGATAGAGATGGATCCATGATCCATGATCCATGATCCATGATCCATGATCCATGATCCATGATCCATGATCCATGATCCATGATCCATGATCCATGATCCATCAAGGTATCAACTTGTTTCATGCAAATGTGGTAGCTACTAGCTAGTGCCCAGTTAGTGTGGTTTGCTTTGGAATTGGGACCCTTGTTTTTTTTTCTTCCCACGTCAATGGTGCATTTATATTGAAAGGGAAAGCTAGGGAAGGGCATATAGTGCCTAATGGGAACTCTGTCACTCCCATGATCGCGGATGACAAATCACTCATTCATATTAGAAAACAGAAATATAAACGCACTTCTATTAGATTAGTGGATTCAAGTGAATGTAAGTTAATGAATCATAAGATTTATTTGTAAAGCTTTGTGGAATCATAAATCATTAGAAAATTGTGGATTTGTCACGTGGTTCATAATTATCATAATGTCGATATTGCCCCTGGTATAGACGATGACGCCATGACACAATTTTCGCATTAATTTAATATATTTATCAGTTGAATATATTAATTAATCAGATCAACGACAATAATAAATAATCTGTCTGCGAGTTATTTATTATATTTATATAGTTAATAATAGTGATTTCTCCCCGTAGAATCACCTATTAAACACTATCTCCTTCGACCAATAATCAGATACTTCGGTGACTGTGACAGCTTCACTATAAATACAGGGTCACATCTCACCTCTAAGCGTAATTAAAAAAAAAAACTCATACAAA
This sequence comes from Prinsepia uniflora, assembly GCA_032719365.1. Taxonomy (NCBI): domain Eukaryota; kingdom Viridiplantae; phylum Streptophyta; class Magnoliopsida; order Rosales; family Rosaceae; genus Prinsepia; species Prinsepia uniflora. The sequence goes on along the minus strand of CM064868.1, from coordinate 77,784,869 downwards.
TACTCTGCCGGTTTATTCTCTCGATTCAACTGACTTAAATATCGGAGTATTCTTGGCTGAACCATCCCCTCCATGCTTCAACCTTAACCCCATTTATTATTGTTATTGCATATATGGATCGAGAATGAATTCTACAAGTTTGGACGATTTCTGCATCAACAAGTTTAATTAAATTAGTATCTGGATGAAGTGTAATAAATTTGTTGCAGATAGAAGTACTCATATGATAGTTTTTACTAACATTGTTAATCTTATTAGAAACTTTCTATATACGGTTAATTTCAAGAATTCCAATTTGAAAGCTTCAGCGACGGGGTTTTGGAATAATCATTTATTACAATCCTCCTTCTTGGGAGTTTTGAGGCCTTAACCTCAGTGTCCCTGGGTTCCCAAGTCCTTTTCTTGGTATACAAGCTTAATTATCCAAAAAAAAAAATTGATTAAGCCCATGGACATATCAGAAACCGTAGAAATCATTCAGATAAACTGTGGGTAATCAGCAAGAAGATCATAGATAGAGTCTATTAGAAGTGACAGATCGATTAGCAATTATACACTAATAATTTTCCAATGGAACCAAAATAGAAGGAGCACAAATTGGGTTTTGGAAGAAAACAAAAGGTAATTAAGAAAAGAAAGAAAAAACATATACCTACTGCATTCATGTCTTTTAGCAGCTGATCGAGGACAGGTGAATCATGTTATAATATCAATGTGTTCCCAAAGAAAACTAGATCTTCGCTTATCTAGCTTGAAATTGATCCGTAACCGATAGAATTTCACCTAATCCTACTTTATTCTAAAATGAAATAATATTAGAAAGATGTGAGTGTAATGATAAGTTGAGATTTTTATTTTAAAATTAATTGGCAATTGAGCGAGAGGTTTAACTTATTATAAACCTTTGTAATGATGTGAAACTTTTCAATGTGTGATTTTTGTACCTTCACATTCTCATACGTCCCCTCATGTGTGTCAAATTTTCAAGCCGGATATGTGACCAAGTCATAGTGGGTGATATGGAGCACGTGTGACAGTTAAGTTTTACATGTGGGATAACCCACTCTGAAACCATGAAGGAAGTTAAGGATTCATCCTGAAACAATTGGCAATGCGAGAAGAAGCTCAACTTCTTATAAACTCTTGTAAGGTTATGCAACTTTCTAATGTGAGACTTTGTAGCTTTTCATTCCCGCACAACAGAGTCCCTAAAACAAATTTTAGTTAATTTAGGGATTTTAATTTAAAAATGCTTCCATCATAGTCACTATGTAACGACCCAACCTGAAATTTTGTGTTTATCGAGAATTAATCGAGGATTTTCGAGATTAGTTGAGGTGAAATGACGATTTTGCTAATGAGGGGAGAAAATATTAATTTTTGACCCGGGAGGTTGTTTGAACGTTTACCGAGACCCATTGTACAGATTGCGTGACTGTGATTACGTAGACATGCGACGCGTTGAATTTGGACTTCGTATGGTGAAATTACGGGTATAGAACGGTTTAACGAATTTTACAGTGCACGTTGTTCGAAAAGAGTTGACTCTGTTGTTGGTTGTGGGACCAAGCCTGGACCATAGGATGAGTGACAGGTGTCAGTCACCCTATTGGTCCATATCCCTACATTCATGCACCTTACATCTCTATCTTTGGGATTCAAACATATACACATGAAACCCCACCCTCACCATTCCATCATTTCCTTATCCATTGCTCAGGTTGTGAAGGAAACTGAGAGGAAGTGAGGCTAAGAGACTAAGTGAGACGTGGAAAGACGAGCAGCCATGGAGGCTAGCTGGAAAACCCAGAAAAAAGGTAAAACCCGTGAGCCATCAATGATGTTTTTGGTTTTGACGTTTGGAATTCAGAAATAATTCCATGGTTATGTTCCTCGAGTTTGTGTGAGGCTGCAGGGACAAAAAAAAAGAAGAGGAAATGGATACGTGGACTGGTCTAGGTGGAACTTTGAACCTGGGTCGTGAGGATTCGAGCTTGGCTAGGAAATTTAAGGTATGTTACCTCCATTCTAAGGCTATAGATCAGTTTCTGGATTGAATGCGAGTCTATTAGTGAAAGAATAGCGAAGATTGGTTGAGAAATGGAAAAGATAGGATGGACCCGTTACAGGGTAGCGGGTCGACTCGGCTGGAAGTAGACGACGATGATATCAGCAGGCGATGTCATCATGTCAGGCCATATGGCAGTGGCTGTTTAATGCCACGTGGCATCTCGTTAGAGGTGACATGGTAGGATGACGTCAGCACGTGACATCATGATGACATCAGCAGGTGACGTCATGATGACGTGAACAAGTGTCGTTCTGACCACGGTTGAAAATGTCGCCAATATCGGCGATATATCGCTCGAAATTTCGTTAAAATTGATTGGCGGCACATAAGGTGGGGGGGGGGGGGGGGGGAATTTCGCGAAATTTCGACATTTCGTCTTATTTTAAGCTCACATATCTCATTATTTGATGAAACCGATTGAGATAGAACCAAAGTTCATGAAAATCAGACGTAAAACATGTGAATTCCAGTCGGGTCATGCCAGCTGGTCAAAAAATCCTAATGGCAGACCAGCGGGAGGAAGAATGAGACTCTGAAATAGTGTTAGCTGGTTTACTTTATATATTATACCATTGTTATATTGTCAACCATGTTAGGCTAGTTGGGTTGGCTGCGCTTTTAAAAACTTTCCATTTAAATGACAAGGGGTCCTGGGTTCGAATTCAGGATCCCCCTTTGGTTTTGTTTTTTTAAATGTTTTCCTTTTTGTTTAATTCTTTTTTTCAACGGTTTTCTTTTTTTTTTAAATTCGTTTTTCAAATGTTTTTCTTTTTTTTTTTTAATTCGTTTTTTCAAATGTTTTCCTCTTTTTTTTCCAATTTTAAATATATGAATTCTTTCCAATTTTTGAACAAAGATTGGCTCTATTTTTTCGTCATTTTTTCCCAATTTTAAATATATTTACTCATTTTATAATTTTTCTTCCATTGAATTTTTTTTTTATGTTTATTGTTATGTTTTTAATTATGTTAACATTCAATTATAGTAATTCATTTCAATTTATGTTTATATTTAAAATTTTATATTATTAGTCATCGGCAGAACCCTATTATATCATATTATTCATCATATATTTATTATATCAACGGATTTTATAGTTTTTATTAGTCCTATATAATCATCATTGGGTACTTAAGTTTTTCTCAAAATTTCATTCCAAATTTTCAAATTTTAGATCGAATTTTCGTCATTTTTGTTAACCGTAAGCGATATCGATATTTGAGACGAGATATTTGTAAATTTGACTAACGATTTATCTGTCGATATCGATATTTCAATTCTTGGTTATGATGACATCAGCAAGTAACACATGGCAAGTGTCAGGTGGTGACACATGGATATGGTTATGATTAATTTGAAATGTATTTATAGTTATATTTATGGATATTGAATTATGGTGGTTTTTGGAAAACCATGTTTTGGGCTGGTGCCCGTATGATAACTGTTTTGAGCTGGTGCTCGTATGATAACTATTTTGGGCTGGTGCCCGTGCGATAACTGTTTTGGGCTGGTGCCCGTACGATAACTATTTTGGTCTGATGCCCGAGTGGAAACTGTTTTGGACTGGTGCCCATGTTAAAATGTATTTGTTTTGAATACTGGTTTCTGGATTGGTCAACCTCAGACAATTGGATCGCTATATCCAGAGTTGGACTCCGTGGATTCTCAAAGACGGGCTCGGACATGATCAGATTTGGACTCAACACTTGCGGACGAGGTTGGACCCTGTAGGGCCCGTACTCGACTACCGGTAGTACATATGAGATGCTAGTTGGATTAGCGGCTGGTTGGACCAGCGAGATGAGGTTTGACATATGGCTAGTTGGACTAACAGGCTGGTTGGACCAACGTGATTAGGTTTGACTTTTAATAATCATGATATGTGCAAATTTTTCAAAACGGTTAAGAGCCGGTGATTTCAGTAAAATGTGGGCCAGAAAGCCTTTATATATTTATGTGATTTTGGATTGGACCTATGGTTTATATATATATATATATATATTGCGTTTTGTTTAAACGCAATGTTTTTATTGATTATGCATGCATGTTTTATAAAAAGAAGGGTGTAAAGGTATATTTTGGAAAATGGTTTTCCAAAACTTTGTTTTTTTTCCACTCACACTTTTTATTGGTTTTTGCACCTTCCAGGTTGATCGTGGACGCAGGTTGTGTGAAGGCTGAGGCATCAGGTGAAATTTTGCACTCTAGAAACGCTGAGTGGGTCATAGTAGTATCCCTTATCTAACACGTGGTAAGTACGTTTACGTTAATTTTGAGGGTAATTTGGTCATTTTATAAGAACGTGTCAGACAGAAATAGATCCTCTCGCATTAATCTAGGGGGGTTACGAGGAGGGTTATGTCACACTATCCACTCCTTATTTTGGAATTTTGATATTTTGGTGATGATAGATACCTAAATTTAACAAATGTAGGGGAAAGTGATTGAATTAAATAATAAATATTTAAGATTTGTTAAAATAGGGAACACTCATGTAGTCAACTTTTAAAGTTTTGGAAAATAAATTACCGACTATTTAAATTTAAATTTAAAAACTTTATTGAAGATGCTATTTGCACAAATTCGAGTTTTTGTCAATTATTTAATTTATTTGACACTTAGATTCGAATTTTTATCAATTATTTAGTTTTTAGTGTAAATATATATATTACTTATAATATTTTTAGTTAATTTATTAAATGCTTGCTCTAATAATTGTGAAAGAGACTTTTAATCAAAAAGGAGATGGAGATATCCAATCCAATAATGACTACTTTGGATAGATAAGCTAGGGTATTAGCCCAAAATGATTAAATTGATGAAATCTACATGAGCCTGTCTTGCTAATCATGCAGTTTCTTCCCCTACTTATGCAGTGTTAAGAGTATCTTGATATAATTACTAAATTTAAGTTAAATTCTAGTTAAATAGTTATAAAGTTATGTTAATAAATGATTTTAAAAAATTTTATTCTATTATTTTATTTTAACAAATTTCGAATATTTTATTATTTATTTTAAATTAAATATTTAAAATTTGAATAAAATTCATTCCATTACAGAAGATTTATTTTATGATTTTGTTTTTTTATGTTTTTAAATACTATTTATATCCCTTTTCAGATATGAATGAGAAATTTTCAAATTTTAAATATTATTATTTTATATTTATTTTTCAAATTTATTTAAATTAAAATAATTTTAACAAAATTTCAGAAGATTTATTTTATATTTGTTTTATCGGATAATACCTGATACTTTTGAAGAGTCCGAGAGTTACATGTACGTTATTTCTCTTATTATTTTTCGTAGGTAAATTAATAAGAATCTGTTTATTTTATTTTCTTTTGAGCAAGTGAGGTATACTGAAAAAAATATACCTATTATGATACAATTAGAATTTCCATATATATATATATGTATCTTATTTATACGGGGGAGTTAAGTAGGTAATATTATTTAATTTACCTGTTAAGTCTAGAATCAAATATTGGTAGGTACATAAAAGATTTTATTACATGTATGATGAAACTATAATATGTGACATCGAATACGCATATAGCTGGAAGTAAGATTCATTATATAGATGACGAACTAAATGAATCGCGAGATCATTGATATAGATGGTGAATAAATTGAATCTAATAAATCCACCCTTACAAAAAATCTAACAAAAATTCAAAACAACAAAAATTTTAAAAGAAAGATATTAGTTAGGGGGACGTGCTGAGTCTATTCTTTTAATGTATCTCTATACATAAATAAAAGTTTGATAGAAACAAAATTACAACATAATAATCATGAATCAGCAACCATAGAAATACAATTATCATTATCTAAAATCCAATTATATAAGTTTTATTTAAGATGCTTGACTCAGATAGGCTAATTAAAATTCTGAAATGGGTTAAACTAAAAAATTCTGAAATGGGTTAAACTAACTTCTACAAACAATAAGTTAACAAACAACTCAATACATAATTTTAAAATAAATAAAAATCTATGAAGGACTATAACCCTTTCAGCCGTTAATTAAGCCTCGTCCCGGACTCTAAGGTTTAATTGAAAAGTACCCTGAAGTTTTCATTTTGTTCTTTTATCTCCAAAAACACCTGTCATTTGTTGGGAGGCTCCGACTGGTAAGGCTGAAAGCTCAATCTAATCTAATATTCAAAATGGCGCCAGACACTTCACAAGCTGTCGATAGGGGCATACCGCTGAGACAGTTAGGCAGAACTTAGACCATTTTTTAAGATAAAATTCAATAAAATTAATAATATAATGAATGCTAGCAAATAATTGTAGAATAAAATTAATTACCTAGATAAATAAATTAAGTTGGAAATCATATGTAACTATATATATAAGAACTCTAAGTTAGATTTACCAACTAGAAGAATTTACAAAAAAAATCCACCTAAGCGTATAGTCAATATATAAGGTAGTTCCTCACCTTTAAACACCTATGCACCACCTAGGTAGATTAGACAACTGTCATTTTGAAAACCTTCGCTATATATCGGCGGTGCAACTCTAAGTTGGTCAGGTTAGAAGGTATGTAGGCCAATCTTAATCAAACTTCCACGACATTTTGGCATGGGAGCGAGCGAATTGGAGTCTTGGACCATCTCGCCAACCGAATAAACAAGAACCTACATTGGACCATTATTTTGCCAAGTGTTGAGATTCATTAATTTGAAGAACCCTAGCTTGCTAACACTGAAGGCGACTTAACATCGGGATTATGTGACTGGTGTAGCGTTGCCCATGTTGAAAGCTAGAGATCAAGAAAGGTACCCATGGCTATATATGGAGGAAAGAAGACAAGATTTTTGTTGTCTTCAAAGTGCTGAACATTGTGTTAGATTGTTTAATAAAGGCACGAGGAAGACGAGTCTTAGAATTCCACCAGTTGATTATTGCTGCCTCCCAAGTTTTCCAAACATCTTAATCATGGGGTTTTTCCTTGATTTGTGTTAGTATGCTAATTAACGTTAATTACACATGATCAAGAACATCATTAGTATAGTAGTTAATAATGCGAGTCAATTCAAACCTATTTGATATTTTTAACATCAATCATTAGTTAAAATTGTTGGATATAATTGTCAATTACATTAATTAAAATTTATATATACAAGTTGAATCTTTCAAATTTAATTTTAGATCGTATAAAAAATAATAGATATGAAAACCTTAGTTGTTCAGTTCTTACGCATGCCCTACCCAAAGTTCGAGATCTCCCTTTTCTCTCCTAAGAGCATATTCAGTTCTTACGCTAATAATATATATATATATATATATATATTTTTTCTATCAAGGTTGAATTTTTTTTAAAATTTTAATGAGAACATCTTATTTGATCATAAATGTTTATACAATTTTTGTAAGTTCTAATAAATTATCGTGCTTCTCATAAATAAAATCCTCAAGCTTTAAAAATTCACCAAATTTTAAATTAATACAAAAATTCTATCAGATTCCCATAATTTTTGTTTTTAACTAAAAGACGTTACGATATTTTACTTGTCAATAATATCATAATTAAAATAACTATTTTTTTTACAAAATTAAAATAAATTTTAATTATTATATCAAATTAAAAAAAAAATTATTATATAAAAATAAAACAATAGAAAATATATTTTTATATCTGATTAAAAAATATAACTTTTAACTACTATATAAACAATTAAACAATATAAAATAAACAGTATAAATTATAAATTTTAATTAATATAATAAACAATATAAATTTTAACTATTATATCTGATTAAAAAATATAAGCAATTTTAATTATTATGTCTAATTAAAATAATTTCTTTGATAAATAATTAAAATAAATGTTAGGATGCATGCAAAGGAGTCAAAGGAGCAGAGGGATGATGAGTCGACCAAAATACTGGTTTGGAAGATTCTCTCGTGCAAAGGAAATCTAAATTTAGCTGTCAGGCATGTACTTATGTGACTGAAAAAGAGGATGCTATCGAGCAAATGCAATTAACATCACAAATTCACAACTGGCTTGGTCAGGGTGGTGTCCGACCGGTTCACGCAGGCCGGGTCAGACCACCCCTCGCTTTTCCTATTAATTAGACTCCTCGTGTATATTAACATGAGTACTAATTAAATTTTTTATTTTTGATAAAAAGAATTAAAAAAATAAATATTATTAATTTTTAAATTTTTAAATAAAAATAAATGGGGTAATTGTCTTAATCCATTACTTTTTTATCACCCATTCAGTCCGTCCAATAAATTTGAGATCTAAGACGAAAATTATAAAAGTGTCTCATAATTCCATACTTACATACCAAAAAAAAAAATCTATTGACATTTTTTTTTGGTAAGCCAAAAATCTATTGACATTTGACACACCAATATTTAAAGAATTTAAGTACAATACTCATATATAGAAAATATAGTCGTCATAAAATATTATATTTTAAAGAAAATAATAAAAATATATTAAAAAATTTAGAGTTAGAGTCCTATGAATTAGGATAACTCTCAATAATATTTCAAAAATATGGGCCCATTTTTTAAATTAAATATTTCTTTAAGCTCAATTTAAATAATTTTCAAAAAAATTAAAAATTCTTTAATTTTTTTTTTCACTTAAAAATATGTCAAATGTACAAAATTTTGCCCCTTCTAGTTCGTAGACCCGGAGCGATCACCCTTGTGGTTCTTGGTCATGGCCGATCCAGTTTTTATTAACTTTTATTCATTTTTAAAATTTAAAAATTTGATTTTTAATGTACTATTATATTCTTAATTATTAATAATTTAAAGAATATTTTTGTCAAAACTTTTTGTTGAAATCTTTTAAACTTCTTAACTTTATAATAATATATTATATTACTATTAGAAAAGCCCTAGCTGTCAGATAGAAACAACCTTTTAACAATCCACACCAACCAAAATTTATAAATAATTAAAGTTTGAAAAACAATAAAAATTTGAAAAAAAATAATGAAAATTTAAAATGAAAATAAAAGAGCTAATTATTAATAAATATATTCTTCCTGGGCAGGCCTTCTTCTTTTGAAATATAAAATGATGGTGGTCTCGATTAAGGGGAGGCAGCATGTCTCCTAAAGTGAAGAGACTTCATATCTCTATATCCCAACGTACACAATCCGCGATCATCTCACAGGCTAAATTTCGATTTAATGATATTTATTTTTAGTTTAAATTTTATTTACGTATATATACAAATAATACATTATATCGTTATTTATTTTAATATATATATTTTTTACTATTTGAATATATCATTGTGTATATATATAAAATGGAAAAAGATTTTGCATCTCATTATAGTAGGTAGTATTTATTCATATCACATTTTTCACTTATCGAATTGTTTTCTTCCGTATATCATAATCAAAACCATTTATTTTCTAAACTATTATTTTAAGATCGTCTTTGTAAAAAAATCAACAAAATTTGGAGTCGTTTAATAATTTATATGCATCAAATTAAGTAACAATTTTAGTAAAAAATAAGGTCTTCATGATAAACCGTTTATTTAGTTGATATATACGAATAATTAAATAGCCTCTAATTTGGTTAATTTTTTACGAAATTGATCTCAATTAAATGATGATTTAAAGAATAAGTGGTTCTGATTATCATATATAGATAAAATAAATAGTTCGAGAAGATACCTTACGATACAAGTATCAAATACTTTGAGCGTTTGAAAAGAATATCGCTGTATGGAGTGAAAAAAAAAAAAAAAAAACCAATAGTGACATTGGAAGTGACCGGCCAGTGAGTGAGCAGAGGGAATATTTACTGAGTCTCAGTGGAAGCACATCATTAGGTTTGCTGGGGAGGAGGATCTCACTGGATTATCAACATCGATCTTATAAAACAAGTTAAAGATGAAACATAAAGGGCCTTTAGTTCTCAAAAACGACGATTAATATTTAAAGTAATTCGCCTAATAATTTACCAAATATGATTCGTCTTTCTTGGTTTTTAATTCTTCCAAAAGAAAAGATGGATTCTTCCTGTTGGCTGCTACTTTTTTTCTTTTTGAAAAATATACTAGCCTGGTCCTCTTCGATCCATCTTTCAAAGTGGGCATTCATTGTTTTTCTTCGATGGATATCCTCATCCAAAAAAAGTGTCAATTAATTTAATGATTTTAACTCTGAGTTTTAAGTACGTGCAAATTCATTATTGGGTAGCTTAGTAATTAAAATGAACTTAAGTCTACGTGTATTCTAAATCATGGGTTCAATAAATTCAGACTAAGGGATTCACTCTTTTTTATCTTGAGCAGTAGGCGATTAACCCGATATTATTCTCTCAAAAAAAATAAATAAAGACCAGAGATGGTAGAGGAAGGTATTCAATTAAAAACAGATACAGCAATCAGAATCTAATAGCAGGGCAGGATTCAGATTGCAAATCGATAAATGAATGAAAAGAAACTGACCGCTCACCAAGTATTTGGCTGTTGAGATATCCTCCACACATACTTCAATAAGCTTTTCAAAATAATACTCGGGCTCGAAGGGCCTTTGCCCTCATTTTTTTTATAGGGAGATTCAAAATGATATTCCTATATGAATCGAAAGGTATCATCTTGAAGTAATTGATTAAAAGATCATTGATTGATCAAGTGGGCCGGAGAGCAAAATTTTGTAAAAGTATTGCATTAATCTTTCTTAATTTTAACAGAAAAAAAGTAAATTCAGTTTAATTTTGACTTGGATCATTTTTTCCTTTTTCCTTTTTTCTTTTTTGTCAAAGACTTGAATCTTGTTTGGTATTGTGTTTTCATCTCCCAATAAAGGAAACTATGTGTTCAATATTCAGTAGCCTATATAGAGTAATCCTTAGGTCAATTAGCACCTTTGTGCTTAAAAAAAATTAGCACCTTTGTGTTGTACGTGTAATAGTTTTCTTAATATCCATTGTAAGTACGTAGTGCAACCTGTGTTCATCATCACATCGAGAATGTATCCTTTAGTACTCCATATATGGTGTGAATAAATTAAGATTGGATACCTGTACGGCGGTCATAAATTAATTAGGGTAATATTTGTGTTTTATTTTTAGGAGGTATTTCCTTATATTACATTTTTGATTTATCGAATAATTATAGTTCAGTTGGTTTTAGTATTAATTTGTGGATAATTAGTCTCAAGTTTGAACCCGATGACATATTGTATGAAAATTTTCCAAAAAAAAAACTTCCCCCTCCCTGTTATAAAAAAAATTGCAACCGTGTAATACCTAAATCATCATTAGAAGATTAATTATACAAAAAATAAATAAATGAAAGATTCATTTAGTTGTTCGTATATGTAAACTAAATAAACGGTTTACCATAAATATCTTAATTATTATGAATAATGTTTTTGATTTGTTTGATACATATGAATGACTAAACAACTTTCAATGCTGTTGAGTTTTTACGGAGATGATTTTGAAATGATTATTTAGAAGCTGAGTAATTCCGACTATGATGTATGTATAAAGAGTATTCGATAAATAAAAAGAACGATACAAATATGTATAACCAAGGTGTAATGCAAATATTATCCAATTAATTATATACAATATTTAATATTGATCTAAATTAAATTCTAAAAATATATATAGATTCAAATTCTCATGTGTATCAATCTGTCAACCCCTATACCATATATACTCGCAGTCCATATTGTATATAAGTTATATTTCAATACATTTACTTACTTATACAATATTAAATTATTAATTACACGTAAATTTACATATATATATATATATATATATACAATAACATCAATTGTACATGCTACGTATTTTAAATTAAGAGCGGTAGAGTGTGGAAGATTTGAAAAATATCAACTGAGGGCCGATGGTGGAGAATGGAGGTGTGGTGGTGGAGGTGGTGGCCGGGTGGTGGGGTTTTCACGGGGGATGAGATTTGATAAGGCATCCCCTCGTGCGCTCTATATATTTGTCTGAGGAGAAAAAACCCTAACCTCCGTTTTTTGTTAGCAATAAAAGTTCTTTTGTGGTGACTGTTTGGTCTGAGCCATACTCAGATTTGAGTTCTTCATCATATTATTTTGTTATTTTTTCAATTCACATTCTTACCCAAAATCTTCATTCAAAATTTTTTCTTTCCCCAAATCTTCTAACTTATTGTTTGAAGAGTTTTGTTGTAATATCTCTTATTGGTTTTGGTCACAATAGTTAAATTATGACATTTTGTCCTTTATTTGCTTTTATCTGCAATTGGATTGTTGGAAATTAAGCTTTTATCAGATCTGTCATACTCTTCAAGTTCTTCAAGATTATATATGATGAGTTTGACAATGATGGTTGTTTCTTTTCGTGAATATAATTTGTTTAGGGTTATATGCGTTATTAGGGTTTTGGTTGGTTTGAGCTTTGTGGACTTGATTTATAGTTTAACTTAATTTTAGTGATGTGAGTTTGTTAGTTATTAGTACGACTTTATATGCACTAGTATTTCCATTTTGACTTATGAGTCTTACTGTCATAGCTTAATTTGATAGTTATAATAGTATCATTCTTATGATATATAATGGTATATCTTTTGATAAAAAAAGATATATATATATATATATATTATCAATTAGTATAATATTATCCAGCCAGTCCATTTGGCGAACAAATTAGTTTATTCAACTAAAATAGTCAATACAGTACGACGTATCAAATGAGACCTTAGAAACATAGTTATGATCAAATTTACATAAAAGGATAATGAACCTTTTTCTTACAACCAAGACCAAAACCAGGTTTTAATGATTGTGATTTTAATTGTTTTTTTTTCTAAAGGAATCAAGGATCTTAATTGTCTTTTAAACCCAAGGTTTTATAGGATTTCGGGTTTTAGAAAGTTTTAAAGAGAATCAGTGAGAGTTTGAGTAAGAGTGGTGGTGGCAGAACTTATGATTTTGAGTCTGAGTAAAACATAAAATTTGACGATGAATCCTAATTAAGTCATAAAATTTGATGCAAATTTGTCAAATACGATAGCATCTTAAATGTGAGGATGTCAAATTTGAATATGTAAATATGTTTTTTTCCAACTTGAGTGACATCTTGTTAGAATATTCCAAAATTTAAAACTATCTTGATCCACTGGGAAATTGTCAAATACTGAGATGTAAAATTTACGTTTTCATGTTGAAGTTTGATCTTAACCCTTGATTCAAAATGAACTTAAATTTGAACTAGTCGAGGAATTCAATGCATATATTTGTATTAAATAATCCACGTACTATTGGTACTGTTTAGATAATGTATATTGATCCACAATGAAGATGTAAAAAAATTGAAATTTGTAAATATACAATTTCTTTTACAAGTTCTAACGAGATGCAAAATTTACACCTGCTTTTCTAATTCAATGGACCAAAAATTTGAAATTCGAAGTTGTAAAACTTATACTATGGCGAATTTACATTTTGCATTGGATATGCTCGGATTTTTTTTGAATGTGTATATACGTTTTTTTTCTTTAATTATCACCTTTTGAGTTCAGTTGTTTCTATATATTAATGCTTGTATCTCATCCTGATAGTACATCTCTATACAACATTTTTCAATTTTTCAATTTGTTTTTGTACAAACATTATAATCAGAACCGTTCAGTCTCTAAATCATCGTGTTAAGATCATATATACGTAAAAAATTAATAACATTGGAGGTCGTTTAAATATTCATATGTATCAAACAAATCAACGATTTTAGTTAGAATTAAGATCCTAATGTTGAACCTCCGTTTTAGTTGATATATATAAATAATTAAATGATCTCCAATTTTTTGATTTTTTTTAAGGAGATGATTTTGACATAATAAGTTAGAGAATGAATAGTTTTAATTATGTTATATGTACATAAAAGAATCCGATAAATCAAAAGAATAACTTGAGAAAATACTACTATAATGGGATACAGGTATTTTCCATATACTAAAATTTCACCAGGTGTCTTATTTGTGTAAAAAAAAAGAAAATTGTCCTAAACCTCTATATCATCCTATTCACTCGACCAACGCGATATTTAAGAAACCACATTTTTAATGCAGTCAATCTTAATAAATATAATTAATGCAATCTTTCTATTTTTGAGAAAAATCAATGTAGCTTGAACACGGTTTTCCATTCGTAGAGGCGACTCGCGGACTATTCCCTGCCTCATAGTATGCCGCCATGAAGGAAGCAATTGATAAGTAGGGCTAGATATGGATTCCATTTTGGTTGGGTAATATATTGTTATGATTACATACAAATACAATGTTTTTTTTAATAACAACGTTCCTTTTTTTATAATTACGAAGGACGAGAAATTTTTGGAAATTATATATACAATATACTATAAGGATTTGAATTTTAAACCAATTATCTACAAGTTAAAACAGCGTTCCTATTTGAACCATCTTAATTGACTATATTTGATGTGCCATTTTATTTACCATAAAAAATAAATACAAAATAATTTAATTCATTCAAATAATATAATTTATTGATTATCACATCACATTATTCAATTGATATAGTAAGTTAGAATAATTTAAATATCAATTTTCCTTTGATAAATTCATTTTGCATTTAAGAAGAAAAATGAATTACAATTTTCACAAAAAGTAGTGTTCTTAAATTACAATGTATTTAGCATCGTGCTTTTTTTTTTTGGTCATAAATTACACATTCATATATTCACAAAAATGGACATATTTATTTAAAAAAAATTTCCACAAAAAGGGACATATTTATTCAAGAAAAGAAACAAGTTTATTATTAATTAGACTGGTATAGTAGTGCGCTTCTTTGGAGGGGCGCTTGTCGTGTCAGCCAAGAAGATGGAGCAGAACATATGAAATGTGGGCGACAACCAAAAACATTTCAAGGTTGCCAACAGTTGACATGACGAATTTTTTGGGCCTTGTGGGCCTACCGGACTCCTTTGACTCCTTTGACTCTCCCCCCTCCTCTCCATATTTATATCTCCTCCTCCATCCTTAGCTCTCCACCACCTCTCTTCGATCCTTCTTCTTCATTTCTCCCGCTTATTCTCATCATCCTCGTCAATGGCTGACTCAGCCGGTTCCGCCTCCGCTAAGAGGATGTGTTGCTCGGTGCCGGAGAAACTCCAGCTGCATGGCGCCATGTTGGCCTTGCAGTTCGGTTACGCCGGTTTTCACGTTGTCTCTAGGGCTGCCCTCAACATGGGCATCAGCAAACTTGTCTTCCCGGTCTACCGGAACATCATCGCCCTCCTCCTCCTCGCCCCCTTCGCCTACTTTCTCGAGAAGTACTTCAATTTATCTATTTACAAAAATATTTTTAAGCAAATTAATTTTTACAATACTTATATTCTAACGTAACGACTTTATTTACAGAAAGGATAGGCCTGCAATTACAATAAACTTTCTCCTTCAGTTCTTCTTCCTTGCACTTATCGGGTATGACTAAAAATAAAAAAAAAATTATACACTTGAATTTAATTACTAATTGAATTATTTATATGATTTATTGTTAATTTCCTTTTATTCCATGCTAATTACTTTTCTTAATTTACAGAATAACAGCCAACCAAGGTTTCTACTTGCTTGGGTTGGACAACACATCCCCCACCTTTGCT
Organism: Prinsepia uniflora; assembly: GCA_032719365.1. NCBI lineage: Eukaryota > Viridiplantae > Streptophyta > Magnoliopsida > Rosales > Rosaceae > Prinsepia > Prinsepia uniflora. The sequence goes on along the minus strand of CM064868.1, from coordinate 77,769,169 downwards.
TCCGCCATCCAAAACTCCGTCCCCGCCATTACCTTCCTCATGGCCGCCATACTCCGGTGACGTACCTTAATTATTATATATCAAAGAGTTTTTATTTTTAAAATACAAAGATTGGAAAAAAAAGATATAAACATTGATCCTCGATTTCAATAAAAGAGAATCAAATCTAAAACCTCCAACATAACAAGTGAAGCCATAAACTAAGTGGCAATATCAGAAAGTTGTATATATGTTATTAACTGTTTCTAAGTTTCTAACTAATATGAATTACAGGATAGAACACGTAAGAATAAACAGAAAAGACGGCATCGCCAAGGTGCTCGGAACCATTTTCTGCGTGGCGGGAGCTTCCGTGATTACTCTATACAAGGGCCCCACCATCTACAGCCCAACTCCCCCACTCCAGATGATGAGCTTGATGAGCTCCACGGTATCATCATCATCATCAGCTGCAATGATGACGTCAGCTATTTCAACGCTGGGTGATGCAAAAGGCAAGAGCTGGACGCTGGGGTGCGTGTACCTGATCGGGCATTGCCTGTCGTGGTCCGGCTGGCTCGTCCTGCAAGCGCCGGTTCTCAAGAAGTACCCGGCTCGGCTCTCCGTCACTTCGTACACGTGTTTCTTTGGACTCATTCAGTTCATCATAATCGCCGCCGTCTTCGAAAGAAACGGCCAGGCTTGGATCTTTCACAACGGCGGCGAAGTCTTCAGTATCTTATACGCGGTCAGTATTAACTGTTATTCGCGCTCTCAAATTTTATTGCGTAAAATTTTAGTCTAATTTTTATAAAAATTAATAACATAAATCGGACCGTCTCACTCGAACTTTTGAATATTCTTCGAATTATGGTTTGATTGTGCCAATTTCGTGGCTAGATAACAAGCTTCTCAAAAGCTAAAGTTATAATCTGAATAATAATGCATGGTGGTGGGTATATTGAAAGTGAAATCAAACTAATTAAATCTCTCACTTTAATTTATATATATATATATATATGCGCACACATATATTTATTTTAAAAATATCTCTGTATGGACTTTTTTTTTTTGTGATTTTAATTAATATTTGTGTGGTTAAATATTGATATTGAAAAGCAATAAAAATTGTTTGCAGGGAGTGGTTGCATCAGGGATCGCATTCGCTGTACAGATATGGTGCATCGACAGAGGGGGCCCTGTATTTGTGGCCGTTTATCAACCTGTTCAGACTCTCGTTGTCGCTATAATGGCCTCCGTCGCTTTGGGCGAGGAGTTCTACTTAGGAGGGTACGATGCAGTCATATTTCATCTAATTTTTAAAACAAATAATATTAATTATAAAAAATCATTGCTCATAATTAATAGTATTTAATGATTGATACGTAACTTTTCAAATCATTCTGTCTGATATAAATTCATTTAAAAAATTAACGAACCATTCTAATTTGAATGCGTCACATTGATTACCAAAAAAAAAAAGCGTCACATTGTGTGTGCATGCACTAATAATGTAGGTTTATGTGGGATATGTTGGACAGGATAATTGGGGCGGTGTTGATCATTGTGGGACTGTACCTTGTGCTTTGGGGAAAAAGTGAAGAGAGGAAGTTTGCACAATTATCGCAACCAAACAGCAGGGTTGGAGTAATTAGCCAGTCCACCACCATAGACCATGCAAACACCAGGAAGGCCCAAAACAAGTCCTCCCTCACTCAGCCACTCATTCCTCCATCAACGGAGAATGTTTGATCATCACGAATTCACGATCGTCGTCGCGGATCTCCGATTCTCCGTATCCCTCATAAGCCCTAACTTTTAACGGCAGCTCAACTCGGCTTTCGGGCCCCTGTCCTTCAAAGATCAGGGAAAAAGAAGAAGAAGAAAAAAAGTTTGCTGCTTTATTTTGGGTACAAATATATCAAAAGCTTTGTGTGCTCATGAAGGTGTTTTTTTTTGGGGGGTTCTTTTTTTTTTTGCTTATATATGTAGGGCCTCAGTGTCCCAAATCTCATATGCTTTATTTATATCTTCTTAATCTACGGTTTGATTTATGAAAAAAATGAATAGTTCCTACATTGTCGTATTCTGCTTAGCAAGATTGTGTAAAATTGCCTTGACATGCCTAATTATTCATGCACTTTACATTCTTGATCCCTAATGAGAAAGTTTTTGGTGCACATTGGAGCGCATCTCCTTACAATATATAAATGGACTCTCTTACATTTTGTATTACCCTATTTCACCTGACCTCATCCCCTGTATATATATATATGTACCCAAAATCCTCTCATCACCAATCCGATCAACAAACAAATATATTATTTCAAAAAATTACTTTGTCCCCTATTAATTACTACCATCTTTTTCACCTAGCTATATATATGGCGATCGATGACTAGGGCAACAGTTTTAACATTTTTAACTTTCTTTTTCAAAGTGGAGGAGTGGAAAAAAATATGTTTGTGGGAAAAAGTGAAGTTTTGTTAAGAGCTAGTAATAATGAAGAGCAGGCTGCTTGCAAAGGGAAAATGGCGGAGACATTGGATGGCTCTGGCATCATTAAAAGTAAAAGCTCTCAATTATTTAAGAAATGCACGCTCTCAAGTCTCATTATTATAGAGAGGAGGGAGCAAGCTATAGCCTTTGAACCACTCTTTGATGATGGGATTCTCTAATCATATAATATTTATTTATACACTTTAAATCTTACCTGCAATTTTGTCACTACACTAACATAATAGAATATATCATCAACAATACCTCTATTTTTCTTCCCAATTAAATAAAATCAAGGTCTCAGATTTGAATTATATTATTTTTTACTTTTAATTTGAGATTTTTTTATAGAATTTAACTGTCTTTAAAAATTTAGATGTAATTAGCATCAAAGAGCTAGTAAAAAAATTAAAATATTTAATCTATACTTTTATAGAGATTTATACCGTCATTAAAAATTGAGAAATATTTTATCATGACATTTCATAACTCCAAAAAATTTTAAAGTTTTCAAAACATGAATGAGTATTATAAACTTCATTAAATTGAAGAGTTTTATGAAGTTTCTATAAGAATTATAAGTAATTAATTAATATAAATTTTACATAAATATATTTATTGTTTGAATAAAAAATAAAATTATTCAAAAGCATGCGTGATTCCTATCGGTCCTAAGTAACCTCTCAATCTCTTTGGTCATTAAACGTTTTTACGTTTTTGTGCTTGTAATATTTTTTATATATATATATATTGACAAAGAAAATTGTAATATTATATATTATTTTGATTTAATTTATCCAGAAAATTTTTGGTAAAAAAATAATTATAATTTTATTATATTATTCTTCAAAAAAAATATCAAATTATAAAATTCAATATCATTTTCTACCAAATTCAATCACATTATATAAAACTCAATATAAGTTTTTAAAACTTTATCATGCAACTGTTATAATTTCGTTATTAACTCTGAAAAATTTCATGAAAATCAATATATCTGTAAAATTCAATCACTTCAAAAACTCTACAATTATATGTATAATTCTGAATTAAATACACCTCAGACGTCACAAACCAATGCATATATATATATATATTTATTGAACGGTATACATAAAAATTTAACAATCAGGAATAAAATAAAATTTATTAATTATATATCGTTCACAATTCTCACACTCTTGTTGGAACCATCTCTCCCTTTATAACGCCGAGCAGCGACCAAATACACCAAGAAATTAGCCCCATTAATGGCGGTCAATATCCAATAAAAGTAATCAAGCTTGCTCTGATTCAAATCATTCCTCATCCAACCCTCTCCCTCGCCGCCGCTGCCACTCTGAATGGCCTTAACAATGGCGGTGCTCAGCCAGCTCCCAATCCCAATCTCACTCAAAAACATTGCACTGCTGATGCTCCTCGTGCCGTCCGTCGCCTCGTCGTAGAAAAATTCCAGCTGTCCGACGTACGCAAAAACCTCGGCTGTTCCCATGAGGAAAAACTGAGGAAGCAACCAGAAGACGCTCATTTTGGTATTAGGGTTCAGCCCATCACGGCGTTTCTTCTCCACCAAGGCAGCTGAGCCCAAGGCAAAGATGGAGACAAAGAGTCCGACCCCGATTCTTTGTAGGGACGTGAGGCCACGTGGGTGGCCGGTGCGTTTGCGGATGATGGGGACCATGAATTTTTCGTAGATGGGGACGAGGATTAGGGCGTTGACGGAGGCGAAGACGGCGACTGAGCCGGCCGGGATTTCGAAGTGTTGGCCGAGTTTGCGGTCGGTTTTTAGGGCTTGGGAGATGAAGAAAGTTGAGAGCTGGGAGAAGGAGATGGAGAGGGCTATGGTTGATGCCCATATGGGAAGGACTCTTATGAAGCACTTGAACTCTTCTACTTGTGTCACTGTGCATACCCTCCAACGGCTCTTTTCATTGCCCTCTGGATCACTTATCACAGCTGCCTTGTCCAAAAACCTGAAAACATCGGAAAAGTACAATTTAAATGTGTGCATTAAATAAGCTTAAATTACTCAAGAAACCTCAATTTTTATTTAGTATCGAGAGTTGTCACACGTGGACTAGAAAATTGTAAATTAATTTTGAAGTGCAACTTCAATTTCTACATTTATTCCTAAAGTTTTATCTATCATTTTTTTTTTTTGGATTATGCATAAAATTATGACCTGTATTGTGCGGTGTGAGATAGCTTTCGGGCACCCACGATGGCGGACTCATTGGTGTTAACCTCGTACAAGTCAGCTTCACTTGCCAGGTCAACCCCACTCAAATGGTTCCTCACTGAGGCCACAACCACCTGAATAAACCTAGTGAAAGGGCTCCCCATCGGCTTTTGGTAACGGTAATAAGGAACACCGGCGGCCAAGACGACGACGGAGCAAACCATGGCAACGGTTGGGATTCCAAAGCCCCATCCCCACCCCTTGTTATCTTGAATATAAACCAAAACCGTAATCCCCAAAAGTGCCCCCATGTTTATGCCAAAGAAGAACCAATTAAAAAAGGAGTACTTTTTTAGTACTTCCTTTGAATCCGCTTCGTCGAATTGGTCCGCCCCGAAGGATGAGACGCACGGCTTGATGCCGCCGGTCCCGAGGGCTATGAGGCCGAGTGCGCCGTAGAGAAAGGCGGTTTGGCTGGTGGTTGCTTTGTTGCATGGCCGTGCCGTGCATGGTGGTGGACGTAGGTTGTCCAATGAGGCTGACAATGTCAACAAAACCATTCCCTAATGACAGCATTAATGTCAGAAAAAAATTCAACATGTACGGGTGGGCTTTATATTTTGCCAGTGAAGATTAAAATGGGCTTTTTGTTACCACTGCGTAGATGCAAGAGAAAATGATGATGGTTTTGAAGCGGCCCAAGTAAGCGTCAGCTATGAAGGCTCCAAAAAGAGTGAGAATATAGGCGGCTCCGATCCAATCTGTGACATGGGTTGCCGCATCTGGTAGAGACTGTCGCATCTCAAACACCAAATAGGCCACCATGTTCACCGCAACGGCGAAAAAAGCAAGCCTCTCAGCCACCTCATTCACTACAATTAGGGAAAATCACACATAAATCATGCCAATCTTTATGCAAGGAGAAAAAAAAAATTACACCGAGTCTTTTTCTTTTTGGACAATGTGGGATCAGGAGTCAATGCAACATTAAGCTAATGTTTTTTCAGTAAAAACTAATTGGACTTAGATCTAATATATCTAGATGTAAGAAAAATAACTTTATCTAGACATGATAATAAGTTCAAGCTGAATTTTAAATACACGAGGAGGCTGATGAGTTCAAGATTGATGATGCTTATGAGGAGAATCAGCGAGTAATTTATTCTTCTATAGAATGTGAGTGGTAGTAGTTTTTCTATAAATATATTAAGCGTATGTGCAAAATAAAGTCTTTGTTGTTGCCTAAATATATTAGCTTGCGTAAAAAATTCCTTGTTTTAATTAGTGGAAAAGAAATCATATTAGGATAATTGTTAATATATTTATTTTCCTATGATTTTTAATAATAGAATATTGTAATAATCAAGGAATTATTTTATTGGAAAAAAAATCAGATTAGGATTGAGTTATTAATATCGGTTAAGAAATTAGGATTGAGTTTTTAATATATATATATATATATATATTTTTTTTCTAAGACTCCTATTAATTTATGCTATGCTAAATTACATTTTTAATTAATTATATATATGCATATATAATATCTATTTTTTCACCTAAAAAGTCAGCACTTTGTTATAGCACAGGAGCCCATAGCAAGCTCCGCTTTGTATGTATATTATAATCGGAAACAAGTTCATTCTATAAATTATCATATCATCATTATCTCCATAAAAAAAATCAATAATATTAGAAATTGTTTAATTATTCACATGTATCAAATAAATCAATGATTTTAATAAGAATTAATATCCTCATATCAGACCGTCTAATTAGACCTCCAAACTTGTACATTTTTTTACGGAGACGATTATGACATGATGATTTAGAGAATAAATAGTTCCAATTATGATATATATACAAAGAAATTCAATAAATCATCGAAACGGTAGTGCATTTAGATACTATCAAGGTGTGATGTTAGTATTATTCAAAAAAAAAAAAAACTTTAGTAAAAATTAAGTAAATTGCTTGTTGTTTGTGATTCTTTTTCCAAAAAAAGGAAAATTAAAAATTGAACTGTACCTATGATGAATGGAGAAGCCTTCCATCCTCCCGTTGTTCGTTTGTCGGCAACATTTCCCTTGTAGTTAACACATCCATTGCTTACTAAACTAGTTGATAGGCTTTCTTCCTACACAAATATTGTTGATGATTTGGTAAAACCAAACTTAAGTTGGATCCGCCCGTTTTTAGTAGCATAATATATATGGCAATGTTTTGTTTTTCCTTACCTTCTTAACGTCGTCGAGATCTTGAAATTTTTCCATGGAGGGTTGGATGAACGACCGGTCATATGGGTCGCCGGCAGCCGAGCTAGGAGGTTGCTCCATTGAATTCGAAAGTGCCGGTTTATGATGAGAGAACTGAGTTTGTGTTCCAGAGACAATGGAAGGCAATTATAAATGTTGAAAGAGCAAGGTAGGTGGGAGATTTATATGCAAAAATTAAATGAGTTGGGTGGTAGCTGGTGTCGCCGCAAAAGCAAAGCTAAATTATATTTCAACCACTGACTTGAATGATTTGGAGCAAGTTAATTTTGGAGTGATTTTAAGTGTTTGTCAAAAAAAGTTGTGTTGGGGACTTGGGCGATGATGCTAAGTGTTCCATAATAAGGCAAGGTGGTGGTGGTCACAATGTTGCTTTTGTGTTTACACAAAACTAAAAAGAAAGAAACGGGAAGAGATAGGAAGAATTGGTCACATACATTGCCGCCTATGGACTTGTCAACTTGAAATATATGAACCTACAAATATACTCCATTTGGCACATACATGGTACGTGAGGGATTACTCAGTATCTCATTAAAATGCATGCCTACATAGAATATAGCCTAGCCCAATTCAGGTCGAGTCTTTGTTGAAAAAAAATAGAAAAATAATCCTGCATTTTCAGTATGAACGTCTTTCTATCTTTCTACGTACTTGCATGAACTCTTCCTCTAATCAATTGATCGAAAACGCCAGTCATCACCACGGTTACTTAATAAATGATAAGATTTATGATCGATTTAAATGGATATTATACTTCTTTCTTCTCAATTCACTTTTACCGTATGCAATTGTGAGCAAGCTCTTCTTCTCTCCTATTTTTCTTAAAAATAGGGATTTCATAATTGATGTTTGATAAAAGGAATTTAGGGGATTTACTGCTTCAAGGACCCTATCAATTAAGGAATTTATTTATTAGATATCCAATCGTTTCTAATAAAATTTTAAAAATAATTAAATTAAGGAACTATAGCTGCGAGCTTGATTGATTGGGTTTTTTTTTTTCTTTTCTATTGTGTCCTTTCTTCTTAATTTTATTTAATATAACGAGTTTCTTATGATGTGACTATCGATTTACAGCTAATGATGATATCTGGAAGATAATGCAGAAGAATGAGGTATCAATGATTGCTATTTTTTTTTTATTTTTGCTTAGAATTGTTTGCTTAATTCGTAATTTTTTTTTAAAAAAAGTTATTTGTTGAATTTATTAAAAGCTAAACTGTGTTTATTTTTTGGTTAAATGATTGAATAAGTGTCAAAAATTAAAGATGTGATATAGAAAAGGACAGCAAAGAAGAATAGCAAATTCACTCTCATAAATTTATGAGATCCAAACTGGTAAAAACAAATTTATAACCCATAAAAATCAAATGACACCCAACAAATAAATAAGAAGATATTACCTTTTTTTTTAGAGGGAAGAGAGATAGATCCAATTGCCCACATTTTCTTAAACACATTCTTATTATATAAGAGTTTTTTTTTTCAGAAATTAGGGTGCTTTTAACTCTTAGGCTTTCCTACCATTGAGGGTAATGACCTAGTGGTAAGGGTTTTCTCCCATGAGGTTGTGTGGGTGGAGGTCCTGTGATCAACTTTCACGGACTCTTCTATACTAGTCTTTCAGTGAGACTGAAATGACGTATATATTCTATTGTGACGAGCAGTTATGGCTCAATGCAAACATTCATCAAGCATGCAAGAGCCTCTATAATCACGCCAAAGAGAATATATATCTAAGGTTATCTCCTTTCCTACTTTTTTCTATTAAAATAAAAAATAAAAAATAAAACTCCTACTTTCCTTTTAAAAAAACAACCTGTCATGTCCTTCCACAGTTCCACGCTGCCAAATTAAACAACCCAAGTGCACATGAATCAACCCAATGAACCAACGCCCAAGTCAACATGAACCAACCCAATGAACCAACACCCAAGTCAACATGAACCAACCTAATGGGTTTAACAACTCAATGTTCTATTAAGGCGGCCCATAACCCAAGTTTGCTAGCCAATGGCCGAAATGATGAAGAGAGAAGATAAAAACGGAGTAGGAAAGGGATTATTTGAGGATTATGCATACATCCCACTATTATTTTACGGTTACCTTTTGATTTATTTAATTTAATTTGTACATATATTAAATTAAAATAGTTAATTCCTTAACTCACCATCAAAAAATAATCTTCGTAAAAATATAAATAAAATTGGAAATTGTTTGGCTATTCATATATTTTAAATAAATGAATATTTTTTGTAATAACTAAGATTATCATGACAAACTGTTTATCTAATTGATACATATGAATAAAAAAAATTATCTCTAATTTCGTTGATTATTTAATTATGATATGCCTATGACGAAAATGAGATAAATTAATAAGATGATACTATGGAGTACAATAAGAGTGGAATGTAAATACTATCTATTACTGGTTTACTGGAATTCATTAATGTATGTGCCAATTTGCTTTTTTATATTTGTTCAAAAAAAAATACTTTTTTTTAGAGATATAACTATCTTTTTTTTTTTTATCTAAATGAAAATATAATTGATAAATGAATGATTAAACTTGAAAGGGTGCACAAAAATGCATCGGGCCTCACTAAAACTCTTACCATAAAAACCTTGCAGCATTAGCAGTTTGATCTTCACTGTTTCCATTTCTGTCGCCAAAACCGACGTTCTACAAGGAGCAGGTTTAGAGGAACCAGCGAGTACTCCCTCAAATGAATCCCGTAGGATCCCACCAACCCCTCTTTATCCACCTTCCCAGTCCACAACCACATTATAGTTAAGTTTGAAACCCAGAGCAGCATGTTTAGACCAAAGGGATGTACGCTCTATTCATGCCCAGATTTAGCAGATAGTAGGCCCGCCCACTCTGTCTGAGTGGCCAAAGCAGTTTCCCCCACAACATGAGCCTCTAGGACCGGTAAATAATTCCCCACTTTATTTCTCCAGCTCCATACCCGTCCACAGATAAAAATAAACTACTCTAACTTATATGGAGAGAGTTTAGAAGAGGCAAACTCAGAGATCCCAAAACCGGCCCATAGTAGGAAAGCCAGAAAGAGGAAGGTTGGAAACTAGCCACTCCCCCTGGCTCATTTTCCAACTCCACAATGCATGGAACGTATCTTCATTTTGTTTACCACACCTGCAACAAAGCCCTGAGGGGATACTTTTTTTCACAAACAAATTAACCGTTGTGTTTGGGATGTCCAAATTAACCGTTGTGTTTGGGATGTCCAAATTAACCTTCCTAAGGAATAATTTCAACTTATTTGGAACTTTCAACTTCCAATATTTCTCAATGATGACCATTGTAGAACCGTCCGCTTCCACCCCTGAACTGTGCACCTAATGATCCAAGGCAACATAATACCCCGATTTAATAGCATACCTTCCATGCTTCATAAGGAACCAATAAGACCATCTGCAAAATGAAGTAAAGTAGGAAGAAGAATACTAAGAATGGCATTCGCATCCTCCGGACAAATGACATTATGAAGGAGCTCCTTATTCCATCCCCCATCAGCCGAAATAAGTGAAGAAACAAGAGCATCAACAGGCAAACCCATATTTATAATAGGTTTAAACGTCCGTGGTTGTGCGATCCACCGATTACGAAACACCAATTGACTCCCATGTACCATCCCTGTATAACAAGCCCTGTTGGATAATCTTTCGGCCCCAAATGATGGATCGCCAAAAAAAGAGGGATCTGAACCCAAAATTGGTCACCATAAAATTCTTGCATGAAAAATAACGAGCCTTTAATATTTTGGAAACTAGCGAGGAAGGGTGTTCCTTGATTATTGAACGCTTCAAAGTCCTTAAACATCAGACCCACCCTTTTTTTTTTCGGGGCACAAAGCTTACGCCAATGGAGCTAGTGAATCTCTTTGCGGCTAGCTTGTCCCCACCAGAAACGGACACTTTTGCCGATAAATCATGACAAAGAGTCTTAGGCAATTAGTACACACTTATAGCATAAGTCGGCATAGCCTGAGTAACTGTCTTAACCAACACCTCCTTTCCAGCAGCTGAGAGAAGCTTAGCATTGTGTTGAGACGAGTACGGAGAACATCTCTAAATAGAGATATAACTATCTAAGTCTATTATCCATAACTTTACTCCCCACTTATTCTATTAAACATTATTATCCTTTATCTTATAAATTTAATATTTTATTTTACCATTATATCTTTATTTATTAAATGCTTTATTTTTTTGAAAGTTAGTAGTCAAAGGGCAATTTCATCTGAAAATTTTAGTAAAGCTTACTTTCGAAGATGATTTTATTATAATATAGAGATTTTGGACCTAGTATCTCATGGATATTCGATTTTCCAACACTGAAAATTCCATTCATGACTATTTTGTACATGTCCCAAAGCCATTTTGGCAATTCCATCTTCAAATACCCGGTACTAAACCATCATCCTATCCCATCACACCTCAGGACAGGACTGCTGAGACCTCAGAGATCCAGAGGATGAATTTCATAAGCTAGACTAGCTATTTGTATAATATTCCTAAAGAAATTTGTATATTCTATCTTATATGCCATTGCTCCTCTGCAACATATATAATATTACAACGTCGCATGCTACTTATATAGCTTATATAATATTTCATTTGTTATATATATATATGTATACTGCTTATGGTTGTTGTCGAGATCTCTGAGGGTGGGGGAACAAGCAGCTACGTCAGAAATGATCGTTTGTCTCTCGATACGTCAAGGGACAGCGATGTCTTTCAAGTGTCCTCCGGTTACAAAGCCCCTCAGCAGGTTATTCAAATTTTGGATGATTTTTCTGCTGGTTTTGATTTTAGAATTATGAAGGATATGATTTGCTAAGATTGTTTGTAACAACCCGTCCCGAGAGCCAGGATTAGTAGGGTGATTAAGGTGGGCTTAGCGAGGCTAATCGGTGGTTAGTCGGTATAGATAAGGTCATTAGCGTAGAATGACGATTTTGCCCCTAGTTTGGGCAAAATGTTGACTTTTGTTTGGGTGGTCAATTGGGTATTGACCGGTGACCAGGACGTAATTTAGGACGTCATGAACCCATAGGCAGGTGGCACGCCCGATTCCGACGTCCGAGGAGGAAGTTGTGATGTTCGGAAGGTGAAGGGCATAACCGTAATTTGGCAAATTCGGGGGAATAGTTGACTTTTTGTGTAATCGGGTTTTGGTATGTTGACCTAGGATGGTTAGATAGCTCTCGTCATCCTGAGTTCGATGACAGGCGACACGCATTCATCGGACATACGAGGTGAGAGTTACGGGTCTAGAAAGTTAGTGGCAAAATCGTAAAATTTGGATAAAAGGAGGGGCAATTTGGTCTTTCTGCACATTGGGATTTGTGCAACAGAGAAGGAAAATGGATGGCTGAGATTGGGCCATGTGGGAGTGTGTGGATTGGATGTTGACACGTGTTGGGGGGCTAGAGGGTTCTGGTGGAATCCTGTATATTCACGGCCCAAATAATTGGGGTGCACCCGTGCTGTGTGTTCGTGTTCTTCGACACAGAGAGAAACAGAGGGAGAGAATTGAGAGGCTTGAGGGCTGATCGAGGGTGCTGGTGAGTTTGTGAGTGTGTGAGGGAGATTAGAGAGTGAGAGAGAGCTGTTGAGAAGGTTGGGGAAGTGAGGAATCGTGGTGTGTGTGAGTTGCGGGCCACGGGAAAAATCGGAGGGAAACAAGGAGGAAATCAGAAAGTGTGGAGAAATCGTGGCGGTGGCGGCCGTGTACGGTGCAACTGAGATCGCGGTGGTGTCGTGAGGGCTGCGTGGAGTCGACCAGCCCCGGAGGAGCTCACGGCGGCGACTGGAGGCAGGTAATTTCCTCATCCCCATTTCGATACTCTGTTTTCCCGTTGAGGTTCAACGTGGAAGTCGTGGCTTGGGAGATTGAATCGATGAGTCTAGAGTGGTCTAGGGGATCTAGTTGAGTCCTAGGAGTAATTCGGTTGTGCTGCCGTGATGGGTGGTGCAAGGTGGCGGCCGGCACGACGGAGTGCGCTTGTGTGCTCTGTTTTAGCCGTGAGGTTCAAACGGAGAATCGTGAAACTGAGGAGTGAGTCGACGGTTCTGGTTAGCTGGGTTAGGCTTAGAGAGGTCCAGGGAAGAGTTTGGTGTAGCCACCGTGAAGGGAGGTGAACTGGGTGGCCGGGAAGGAAAACAGGGGAATTGGGCTGTCTGGTTTCGAGTTCAGTCGACGGTGTAGAGGCCGTGTCGAGGTGAATGGAGTACGGGAATAGGTAGGGCAGGTCTGGACGATGAGACTAGTGAAGGAAGGGAGGAGAATGGTGGCTAGACGGCAGAGAATGCTTCTCGCCGGTTCAGCCTGCGGCGGCCGGTTCAACACAGTGAGTCGAGGTTGAAGATGGTACTGTAGCAGGCGCGTGAGGGCCACGCGCAGCCACTTTGGGCGGCGCGTGGGGGCGCGTGCGGCGGCGATGGGGAAAGTGGTCAACATGGTTTTTGGTCTAGGTGTTCTAACGAGTCTAATGGAAGTGGTTTCGGGTTGTTCGGACGTCGTTTGAGGTTAGTTCCGCGAGGGTGACGGTTTAGGGTCTCGGTTTATTACGTTTAGGATTCGGGGAATTTTGAGGGAATTTAGGTGAACCTTCGTAGACGTGTTAGTGACGTAATTTGGTGATTGTTGACAGGATCGGGATTTCCCGAGGAAGCCGAGGAACGCACAGGACGTTCGGGACGCGATTGTGGGCTCGGTATTGTGAGTGGACCCTTTTCCTTAAACTCGAGCATGCATAACTGTTTTCTATAATTGTTTTGTGGTTTTAATCATAATTCTATGTTTATCGAATATGTTTCGGTTGGTTTTACATTATTACACGTTTTTCGAGGAAATCGGTTTTTAGCACGTTTTACGAGGAATGGTTGGTTTCTGAAATTGATGCTATGGTTTTGGGATTTCAAATGATAAGTGGTTTTCAATGATTATAAAGAGATTTTGGAACATGATTTCGATGATTAAAGGTTTTCGGTTTTAGAATCGGATTCCGGATTTGGGTTCGGAATGACGGTTCGGGATGCCGGAAGGGCATCCGACCGGTGATTTTGGATTCGGGTTTGGATGTGGATTTAGAAATGATTTTCAAATGGTTTTGGATTGGATTTGCTGGATCTGGTTATTGGGTTTAAAGACCCGGATATTGATTGACGGGGGACGGGCCCGGATTGAGTTTAAAGACTCGGGAGTTTAAAGACTCGGATATATTGATATTTCCCTCGTAGGCCTATTGAGTTTAAAGACTCGGGAGTTTAAAGACTCGGATATTATTAAGGTCTGGATTGAGTTTAAAGACTCGGGAGTTTAAAGACTCGGATAGGTCCAGCAGGTTTGATCGGAAAATGATGATTTCATGTTCATGGTTTATGACACGGTTTTATGAGTCACAGGCTGTGGTTTTCTAACTGTTTTATAGTGTTTCTATTTCTTATGATGTGGTTTATGGTCATTTGGTTTATAACTGTACTGATAACTGGGTTATGCATGTGGTTTTCAAAACGGAGGGTGAAACTTGGTTTTCTGATAAATGGTTTTAGAACTTTTCTTTTATGGTCCACTCACATCTTCTGTTTTAAATTGCCCTCCAGGTTGTGGAGCGAGCGCGGGGTCTTGACGTCGAGGCAGTGTCTGAGGCATAGAAGTGACGAGCGAGATCCTAAAGTGTTTAAGTTTTCTTCCGCGTGCGTGTAAATGTCATCGGTTTTCATTTCCTTGTGTTTCGTACTATGATCTGTAAATTATAACTTCGGGATATTTTATATTGTTTCTCCTGCGTCTGACTGAGTTTTGGGTGATTTTGAGTGAGTTGTACTTGCGTGTTGTGTCGGGGAGTCAGACGGGAGCAGGATTTACCTCGGGTTTCGGGGTGAAATCGGGGTGGGTCCTGACATTGTTGAAGGTTCATATAACACAAGGATATCATGAGGGGAAAGGAATGATTGTCTCTTGGGCCAGTCCAGATGAACCCGGTTCTGTTCAGTGGCTTACTGGGCAGAGAATCACAGCAGCATTAAAAAGAGTAATCAGGGGACTGTTATTACTTACAATTACTTCAATTACACTTCTGGATACATTCGTCACTGCAAAATTGGAAATTTGGAGCTGAAATCGGAATTGATAACAGCACGTGACGGTTATGGTTTGTACCCCTCCTCCTATTGGTCTAGATCAAGGCCGGCCAATAAGAGGGGCAACAAGGGCCCAAAATAATATAGGGCTCAAATTTTCCAAAATTTTCTTATATTAAAAAAAAAGGGAGAGCGTATCAAAATTTGAGATGAAGGATGTGGAAGGTTGACTGCAAAACCAACAAGGCGCTCCCTCTCAATTCGATTTCTTCCATAATGGTGCATGGAGTCCAATGTTTCAATTAATTAGTGTTCCCACTTCCCAAATTAGTATCAATACACACCCATATCTTCTCACTTTTCAACATCTGTCCACTTCACATATGATCCAGAAAAAATTAAATCTGAAATTTCAATATGAACTATAAGAAATTCAATCTTCTCTGCTACTCTGGTTTGTGTCTCGCTCCGATTTAAACTTCAGACTCTAGAAGTCTTCAGACTCTAGAGGTAAGTGTTATTTTTCCCTTTCCTCCTTAGATTTCTTTTGATAGTTTGATCTATGGTTGTTTGTTGTGAAAATGTTGGGGAGGGGGGTTATTTCTTGTTTTTGATCAAACAATACGTGGTCAGATGAATTTCTGATTTTCCATTTTCAAATTAATTTTGTTTCCAATGAATGATTGGGGTGTGCCCTTCTTCATCCGGTTACCTACGGTCCTACGGAAGAGAAGATGAAGAAACTGAAATTTCGTTCAAAATTAACTTCATTCCCTTCTTAATAACAATATCTCTCGTTTTATATTATTTGTCACGACCCGACCCATCTAGCATGATATTGTCCGCTTTGGGCCCAGCTCTCACGGTTTTGTTTCTGGGAACTCATGTAACGACCCGTCCCGAATATCGGGATTTAATAATATTTGATGGTGATTTACTAATCTGGGATTAGTTGTGTAATTTCGGACGAATTGTGCAAAATGACCGTTTTGCCCCTGGGCGTGGGCAAAATGTTGACTTTTATTTCGGATGGTCAAATAGATTTTGACCGATGTCCGTGATGTAGTTCGGGACGTCACGAGTTCATAGACAGGTGGCATGTTCGATTCCGACGTTCGTGGTGAAAGTTATGATGTACGGAAGTTCAAGGGCGTTTTCGTAATTTGGAAAAATGAAGGGGAAATGTTGACTTTTTGACCGGGATGTTCGATGACCGAGGGCCAAGGACCGTTACGGAGGTTTCGTCGATGCGAATCCAACGACAGGCGGCACGCCGAAATCGGACTTCGTACGAGGAAGTTATGGTCTGAAACGTGAAATCGGGGAAGTTACGTCTCGGTAACTGTGTGGATTATTTTATTCTGAAATGGTGGTTGGAGGACACTTGGATGAGTGACAAGTGTCACTCATCCGACGGCTAGATTGGATCTTGATCCAGTAATCATAAACTATATACTAAAGTTTCCACTATATAATAATTTAGGATTAAATCTCTGCTTTTGATCTGAGCCATCCATTCCACCCCCAGATTGCATCACAGCCGTCCATCTCATCCCTCCCTTCTATTTCTGATCATTCCTCCCTCACCCGTGAACAAGCAAAACAGAGAATTGGGTTCTGGCCATTGTCAATCTCCCTTCCACAATTGATTGCACAAATGGATAATTGGTGATTTGGGGAAGGTTCTGGCTGAGGGAGAGCACGGGGGACTAAGTGGGGAGGTGTAATTCGGGAATCAAATTTCGGGGAATTGGAGGGAATTTCGAATTGGAACATTTGGGCCGTGACAATCAAAATGAAGTTTACTTTGGGTCTTCTGGGATCAAAACGATCAGTTGCTTCAAGAACGAAGAGAAACAATGGCGGATTGAGGAAGAACTGAACTTCCATGGCAGCTCAAAGTCGAGATTGTGTTCAGTGGGTTTGAGGTAAGTATTTCTCAAATTGACCTTGTAGAAATGTCCCTTACACTCTCACGATGCTAACTGAATGAATTAATTTGGAAACCAGGGACGATATCGTGAAACCCGAATTGAAAACCCGTCGAGGATCGATCGAGAGTCGTGAGGATTTAGACCATGATTTGTGTAATTCGATTTACAGAACTTAAATGGTGATTGATTACAAGGGATCAGTTGAAAGAACGGATTGAATTGATGTCGAATTGGGTATGATTGAACCGGATCCTATCGCGGGTAATCAGACCCGTTTACCAGTCATTCGGGTGAAGAAGGAACACTGTAGCAGTCACTGTAGCAGGCGCGTGGCTTTCACGCGCAACCACTCACGGCGGCGCGTGACGACGCGTGGGCACGAATCTCGAGGTGAGGTCAACATGACTTTTATCCTATACAATGTAACGAACATTTTGGGATTGGTTTCGTGTCGATCGGACACCGTCTCGATATTGTTCGGGATGTCCGAAGGTTTTAAATCCAGTTTAAAAATACGTAAAAATTCGGGAAAATTACGGGACTTGAATAGGATGTTAATGATGAGGTTAGTGATCCTCTAATGTGATTTGGATAGGATTGGAAGTCCCGGTGATAGTGGTGTGGCCCGGGAAGGCCTATGGCACGCGTATCGAGGCGCTCGGTTAAACGGTCTGTGAGTGGACATTGGTTTCATAAATTCGATGCATGCATAACTATTTTATGATGTTATAATTATGATTAAATGATTTACTTTGGATATCGGCGAATTTAAAATGATTTCACGTATTTCGAGGTGAATTACGTATTTGCACGTAAACCGAGATTTTCTGGATTTTCACCGAGTTCCATAAATGTGGTTGAATATGATTTCATGAAACGGTTACGAACTTGAATAAAGTAAAATCGGGCCAGGGGCCCAGTTGAACTATGAAATCGGGCCAGGGGCCCAATTAACTTGTGGAATCGGGCCAGGGGCCCAGTTGATTTCTACATGTGATTGCGGGTCGGGGACCCTAAAATGGAATTGAATAAATGTTTTCTGGTTTACATTTTATATATGTTCACATGCTGGATGTAACGACCCGAACTTTCGTAATTATTATTTTATTGTAAAATGACCATTTTGCCCCTAAGGGGGGGGGGGGGAAAGTTGACTTTTACCTCGGGAAGTATTTAGGACTTTGACACGTGACCGTGACGTAGTTTAGGACGTCACGAGTTCATAGGCAAGTGGCACGTTCGTTTCCGACGTTCGAGGAAGAAGATGTGACGTTCGGAAGTCGAGGGGCATTTTGGTAATTTGGCCATTTGGGGGCCAAATGTTGACTTTTGACCCGGGAAGTCCAACGGACGAGGGCCAATGACCGTTACGTAGGTCTCGTCGATACGAATCCGTAGACAGGCGGCACGCTGAAATCGGACTTACGACGAAAAAGTTATGGTCAAGAACGTAACCGAACTAACCGAGACTCGGAACTTAAAATAATAATAAAATAGTATAATCTGATTTACTTTAACACAATCAATCTGGACCCTTGATGAGTGACACATGTCACTCATCTACCCCATCCACATCATCCCCAACATTCTGGATCTTGGTCTGCCATGGGATTAATTAATTAGTTTATTTTCCTTAAATCCTCACCCTTCACTCTTCACTCAGGATGAATCTCAGCCATCCATTCTATTTCTCCTTCTGTTCTTAAGCCATCAGAGACTCACTTCTTCATTTTCATTTCTTCCTTCAAACCGTGCAACCTCCCATTCTCTGCACAAACACATCAGCCATCACACCACCCCTCAGCCTCAACCCACACACCAGCCTACATCTCAGCCACCTCCAGACGACCATCACCACCACCACGGACGGCGGAGCAACCCGGAAAACCCACAAACCCGTGAGGACCCGTGCAGCCCAAAACCATCCAAACCGTGACGTCTGGGCTCGAACCAACCTAGGGCTAGGACCATTGTGACCTCTGGACGGCGTAGGACTGGACTGGGCAGCCCACGGCGGCGACACGGCGGCGGTAAGCCTGCAAACCCGTGAAGGCCGATTTTCCTTCCCTGCCTCAAACCGTCCGTTTTTAACGTTGCATTTGCTTGGTTGTTTTTGAGACTTAACCTAGGAGACTAGACGAGTGTTTTGGACCTGAGTTGGTGGCTGGAGGTGTGACGGCTCGCCGGAGAAGACGAACCAGAACCGGCAGCCAATTCCCCGTCGTTTTTCAGGTGATTCCTCGATCTTAAAATCCAGTTTTGATCACACAGAGCCATAGAACATGTTCAGACGAGTCCATAGGAACAAACCCCATCGATTTTGGTGGTCGGAATCACGATCTGTGATCGGGTCGAACCGTGGGTCTGCGGTGACCCGATTCGCAGACCCGGTTACTGTAGCTGATGACGTCATCATGCTGACGTCAGAAGTGACGTCATGATGACGTCATCATGTCAGAATATTGTCAGACCAGGGACCAATGGGCTGTTGACACGTGTCCTCTGACACTGTCAGTGATGACGTCATGCTGACGTCAGCATCACTGTAGCACTGTTGACCAGAGGGTTGACCGGCGCGTGGGGGGCGCGTGTGAACAGTGTTTTGTGTGGGACCAGTGCCATTTTCAAGGTTTCGACGATACGGATCCAATGGCGGTGGTTTCGTGTCGATCGGAGATCGTTAAGTTGGTCAAATTAGGGTTTGATGCCTTGGGAAGCGTGTTCGGACGGCTTTCCCGGGCCGGTTTCAGTCTAGGGTTTCGTAGTTGTTTAGTAGGGACTTAAAGTGACCTTTACGTATGTTTTGGGCATGACAGGAATTGTACTTTAAACCTTGGACGGGGCTTTACGCTCGGGATTGCAGCGGGATTGTACTGTGAGTGGGCCTTTGATTTCACTAAACTTCGGCATGCATAACTGTTTTACTTTCTACTATATCTATATGTGATTTGATAAAAGTATCTGTTTATCTTGTGTATGATTTATGGCACGTATTACGATGTTTGGGCATGAGACCCGTCTGGTTGTTTATAAATGGTTTGGAGTCATATATATGTATAATGGAACTCGATATTATCTGTGGTACTGCACTGTATAGATCTACCCTAGGATTCTATCTCCTCCGGATGTAGGTACACCGGAGCGGTCACGGCGCATTGCCTGTGAGGAGTCATTCTACGGAGGGACCGGACCGTAGAGTGACTCAGGAGCAGGATTGCTACTATTGGACGTCTGGGACGTCAGGCATCTAGAATGCCATGCTCGGACTAGGTTCGGGATTTGGACTCGGGATTGAGACCCCGGGTGGCACGCGTAGCCTTGAGACTGTGACCTTATTGGGCGTCTGGGACGTCAGGCATCTGGGATGTCAGGGTTGGGATGTATAGTGCAGTGACTAAGATTATATTATGTTGATATTATTCTGCTTATGACTATATGGTTTTGTGGTTTTGATACTATGCATGTCTTTTCGGAAAACGGAGGGGAAAAGTTATATGTTTTCGAAATGGTAAACTACTTTGTAAACCTTGAGTTTCGGCCCACTCACCTTTGTTGTTTTACTACCCCTCCAGGTAGTGCTATCGAGGAGGAGGATCCCGAGGAGGAGGAGGAGGATCCCGAGGAGGAAGAGGCATAGGTTTACGTTGCGTACCTGAACCCTACTGCTGGGTAGGTTGGCACGTAGTGTGTCTAGAGTCGTGCTCAATAAACTGTATTCGGGAACCATCCCTTGTCTGACACTATTTGTATTTGAGTATTTGTGTGGTGTGCTATGTATGACTTAACTATGGATTTTCTTTATGCATTTTATCTTCAATAAGGGTATTTTTGGTATTTTAACGTCGGGTGTCAGACGGGAGCAGGGCACGTCCCGGGTGGTCCCAGGGGGATCGGGGCGAGTCCTGTCACTGGAATCAATAAATGGTTTTGATGATATTTCGGTTATGGCACGTTTCACGGTATTTGGGCATGAGACCCGTTTGATGAAACGTAACGATCGGTTCGGATTTTACCTATGTATACCTATATGTTTTGCATGTGGATATCAATAAAATGTATTTAGTACTGCACTGTATAAATCCTTCCATATTATATTGTCTCCTCCGGATGAGGTACCCCGGAGAGGTCACGGACGTCTAGTACGTCCAGCGTCTATGACGCTAAGCATCGGGGATGCTGTACCCGAACGGGGTTCGGGGATTGAACTCGGAAATTGAGACCCGAGTGGCACGCGTAGCCTTGTGATTGTGACCTTATTGACGTCAGGGACGTCAGACATCAGGGATGTCGGATTGGAGTGTATAGTGCAGTGGCTAAAAATTATGGTTATGGTTATTATTATATGCCTTATGGTTTATATTACTGGATTTATGAAATAACTCTTGGATTGACTTTTGGAATTTGAAACTATGCTTTGGTTTCCGGACTAAGGCCCTAATGGTTATTTCTGAATAAATATGTGAAAAGTGGTTTATGGTGCATGCATATGATTTTATTGAGGGGCATAAATGTCTTATAAATGTTTTTGACAGACTTGTTTATTTTCGTCCACTCACAGCTTTTGTTTTTAATGCCCTTCAGGTTGATTCCGGATACGACTGCAGCAGAGACTTGAGCATCACACACCTCCTCCATCGATCCTTAAGCACTCTGGAAGCCCGTTTGGGCAATGGCAATCGGTTATCCCTTGTCTGACGCCTCTTGTCAGACGGGAGCACGTCACATTCCATGGTAATCCCGGGGGGATTGGGATGGGTCGTGTCAACTGGTATCAGAGCAGGTTTTGCTCTTTTGTGCGCGAAGGACGAGGGTGTGATGTCTCTTTGGGCTGCAGTTCCGTTGTCAACCTGATAGATAGTTTTGGGTTTGTATGGTGAATTGGGTGTGTTTGGCCCGATACGCCGTGCATTGATGCGATTCAACCCAGGTGGGGTTGTATTCGATTAATTGGTAATGTGGGACCGTCGGTTCGGTCACGTGATGATGGATTGTTGTGCCACTGGGCACAGCTAGGTTCAGGGAACCCCATTGGAATAATGATATGGAAATGCGAAACTCAGTTGAGTATTGGTCTATGTTTTGGACCCTAGTAGTGTTGGCTAGTGTTCGGGGTGTTGGTGCATCGGAGTTAGCCGATGACCTTCGTGGTGGAACCCACGATGGAACCCACGTTGAATTGATGATTGGATTGGATTGGACGTCTATATGATGTCAGGACCGCGGGGTCGGTCAGGTTGTGGATTTTACTGCAGAAGGCAGTTGGGTTCGGTGGAACCCTAGGGTGTGATCTTGGAACCCTAATTTATACGATGGGCTGGAAAAGTGAACTTTAAATGAGAACTTGTGCTGCGACGAGCGGCTGAGGTCGTGGATGACCATGCGGATGACTCTAGTGAGTCTTATAGGTTTCGATCTATGGATACGGTTGTGAGATAAAATATGGAATCCAGTGTTGGATCGAATATTAGTGTGATGTGTGGATACGGATCTTGACAACGATGACTGTTGGTCGACAGTTGTGTCGAGATAACTGGCTATCGAGGGTATTTAGCGTGGTTTTAATACTTGGGGACGTTCAGGGAACGTTCATTATCCTAACGTGTGGGTGGCCAAATTGGGGGTACCCATGGTCGTGGGGTACGAGTGGTGTTACGGGATCGTCGTTCGGAACGAACGGAGATCCAGGGTAACAACTTTGCACACTGTGTGCTAGCATGGATGTTCGTGTGCTAGCATGGGTGTTCGTGTGCTATGTATGGATGTTGGTATGGTGATACCTATATGCCAATACTAGTATGGATGCCTGTGTGCGGATACTAGTGTTGATGATAGTGCGTGGTGCTGGTACTAGCACTGGTGCTGGTACTAGCACTGGTGCTGGTACTAGCACTGGTGCTGGTACCGGTGTCGGTGATTGTGATGACGAGGAGCCACCAGCTGGGGTGTGACTCTGTCATGATGGACATGTGATTGGTATCTGCGACTCAGAGGTGGTTGAGTCTTGGACTGGATGGGATCCAATGGAGGTTGTGTCGTGTTGGGATAAGTCCCAACAGATTTACGATGACAAATGATGAATGGATAAAAAGGTATGTTTGAGACTTGAGGAATCTAGGGACGATGTTCCCTATGTCATGAGAATTGGTGGATTTGGGGAGTTGTGGTCAACTCCGAGATTGGTAAGTTTGTGCACTGCTTATATCCCCTGAGAGTACAAGGAAATTATTGAAATTGGAAAAGTCGGGGAAACCATTCGTGGTATTGATGTGGGATTTTGTGATTGTGAATCACTTGGAACCTGAGGATTGAACCTGTTAAGGTTGAGATGTGAGACATGGCAGTATGGTATGCACATCCAGGCGGAGTTGTGGATATCTCGTTCGGAATCGGGGTGTGTGCGTACATGATTATTGGCGGACGTGAGGTCCGAGTAATGAATTGATTTTGGACACGTGGTGGTCCAAGTGAGGTATGGACGTGGGCAGTCCAGTGGTTGGACTTGACATCTCATTGGGAGCATGTCTGTTTCCAACATGGTTGGAACTCCCGTTTCGGGGAGAGTTGTGATTGGGAGACGAGAGGAGTGCTCATTTCCGCATCGGTGATTGGTATTCCGAAGTCATTGGGGTTGACTTCATATTTTCCTGCCGTGGCAGATGATGATTGTTGCTACTAGTACGTTGAGCGTGCATTGGTGGGTGGACCCATGTTTGGCTTGGGTTCATTGGACACAAGAAGTTTTGTATGATTTTGGATTTGGTGGTGATATGCGTGGTCATCTTTCCACCAAGGGAAATTTGGCGAAGGATTCAATTGAGGGAGTAAGACCCTACGATCAGCTTCCAGATGGATTGTTAGCTATGTGAGCATGTGTGGATCCTAGGTGGATCTGATTTGTGATGTTGTCGACTTTGGTCGATGTGACGATCTAGGATCGTGATGTTATTTGTCGGGTGACGTAGCGATGGATATGGATTGTGATTTTGATGATCCAGATGGGTGGAGAGTTTATCACTCTTACCTTGATATGTGAGTCGTAAATGGCGGGACTGAACTTCTTTTCGGAGTGAGTCCATATGGTTTGTGACTTGGTTGAGTAGGTTTCCGATGTGGTCGGATTTTGTCAGCCTTTGACGTGTGGATATTGGGATTGGCTTCCCTATGAAGTCAATCGAGTGTTTGGACAGGCAACCGATAGATTCGGTTATGTTACGTCTTGATGGACGTAAACGAGATTTTGGGTTTTGGAATCGAATTTCTGGGTGACGATTCAGGATTCGATTGCGAAGCTCAAAAACGGATTACTGGATTTGGGTACGGAATGATTATTCCAATGCTAGCTTACGGAGTAATGATTTCGGATTCGGATTTGGAAATGGATTAAAAATATGATGTCTGGGTTCGGGTTCGGGATTTCTTACGAAATTGCGAATTCGGATTCGGAATTGGAACTAGATGACGGGTGGAGCTCGTTTCGTCTCATGATGGTTTGGGCAAATGTACTCCATTATTGGAACGTGTTTGGCTACGACCTAGGTGGTTGTAGGCGGATTGATGAATTGACGTACGTTCAGGGTACGTTGTACGAGGATTGAGACTGGTTAGGCTGAGTGGTGCCTAATGGCGGTACATGGGATGCACCAGTGGTGTGTAACTGAACGTGTTGGTAATCGGCTTGGTTCCAGTATCATTTGTTTGGTTGTAATCGTGGACTGGACATTGGATACAGCGCGCTGTGCAGAGTGATTTTGTCGGGTTCAGTGAGTGTATGGGCAGGTGCTCTTGGCCATGGTTGGCTAGTGGAACCCTGGTATTGATATGTCTGATCACTGCTGGGCTGGTATTCAATGTGTTCCAATTACCCCACTTGATGGAGTAAGTTGACGGTATTCGTGCACTCAGGATGAGTGAATTGGTGGTCAGAGTAACCACGAGTAGCCTTGTGTGATGTTTTCACACCGTGATGTTTCCAGCGTCTTGGTTCGCTGAGGGAGCCGGCAATTATGGACATTGAGATTATGTTGTGTCGCAGGATTGGGCTGCCCTGCGAATTGAGATCATGTGGTTGATCTTACGCTACATCGAGGGTGATGTAGTACGTGGTGTTATCACTGACTGGCTGATGGTTGGGGCTTTACTAGGGTGGTAAAGCTTTGTGGTGACAGTTTGAACTGGTGGTGTCAGCATGGACTGACAAATGAGATTTGGCGACTCCCAATGGGAGCAAAGGTAAGGATATATTGGTAATGGAAGGGAACCGTCTAGCTGAAGAAGTCAGCTAAATGGTTAGGTGATTTTATCGCGGATCAGGTGATCATTTCCACTCGAGGTGGTCGAGTGTTGTTGCTTTTATGACGTATGACTGTGATGGGATGTCTGGGTACAGACGAGGCAGGTGTTGTCCCAGTATGTGGGTGTACAAGTCTACACAGATGTGTGAGCGAATTGTTTTCCACAAGGTGGTTGTGGAATAAGGAGATTAGTAATTTCGAGGACGAAATTCTTTAAGGAGGGAAGGTTGTAACGACCCGTCCCGAATATCGGGATTTAATAATATTTGATGGTGATTTACTAATCTGGGATTAGTTGTGTAATTTCGGACGAATTGTGCAAAATGACCGTTTTGCCCCTGGGCGTGGGCAAAATGTTGACTTTTATTTCGGATGGTCAAATGGACTTTGACCGATGACCGTGATGTAGTTCGGGACGTCACGAGTTCATAGACAGGTGGCATGTTCGATTCCGACGTTCGTGGTGAAAGTTATGATGTACGGAAGTTCAAGGGCGTTTTCGTAATTTGGACAAATGAAGGGGAAATGTTGACTTTTTGACTGGGATGTCCGATGGCCGAGGGCCAAGGACCGTTACGGATGTTTCGTCGATGCGAATCCAACGACAGGCGGCACGCCGAAATCGGACTTCGTACAAGGAAGTTATGGTCTGAAACGTGAAATCGGGGAAGTTACGTCTCGGTAACTGTGTGGATTATTTTATTCTGAAATGGTGGTTGGAGGACACTTGGATGAGTGACAAGTGTCACTCATCCGACGGCTAGATTGGATCTTGATCCACTAATCATAAACTATATACTAAAGTTTCCACTATATAATAATTTAGGATTAAATCCCTGCTTTTGATCTGAGCCATCCATTCCACCCCCAGATTGCATCACAGCCGTCCATCTCATCCCTCCCTTCTATTTCTGATCATTCCTCCCTCACCCGTGAACAAGCAAAATAGAGAATTGGGTTCTGGCCATTGTCAATCTCCCTTCCACAATTGATTGCACAAATGGATAATTGGTGATTTGGGGAAGGTTCTGGCTGAGGGAGAGCACGGGGGACTGAGTGGGGAGGTGTAATTCGGGAATCAAATTTCAGGGAATTGGAGGGAATTTCGAATTGGAACATTTGGGCCGTGACGATCAAAATGGAGTTTACTTTGGGTCTTCTGGGATCAAAACGATCAGTTGCTTCAAGAACGAAGAGAAACCATGGCGGATTAAGGAAGAACTGAACTTCCATGGCAGCTCAAAGTCGAGCTTGTGTTCAGTGGGTTTGAGGTAAGTATTTCTCAAATTGACCTTGTAGAAATGTCCCTTACACTCTCACGATGCTAACTGAATGAATTAATTTGGAAACCAGGGACGATATCGTGAAACCCGAATTGAAAACCCGTCGAGGATCGATCGAGAGTCGTGAGGATTTAGACCATGATTTGTGTAATTCGATTTACAGAACTTAAATGGTGATTGATTACAAGGGATCAGTTGAAAGAACGGATTGAATTGATGTCGAATTGGGTATGATTGAACCGGATCCTATCGCGGGTAATCAGACCCGTTTACCAGTCATTCGGGTGAAGAAGGAACACTATAGCAGTCACTGTAGCAGGCGCGTGGCTTTCACGCGCAGCCACTCACGGCGGCGCGTGACGACGCGTGGGCACGAATCTCGAGGTGAGGTCAACATGACTTTTATCCTATACAATGTAACGAACATTTTGGGATTGGTTTCGTGTCGATCAGACACCGTCTCGATATTGTTCGGGATGTCCGAAGGTTTTAAATCCAGTTTAAAAATACGTAAAAATTCGGGAAAATTACGGGACTTGAATAGGATGTTAATGATGAGGTTAGTGATCCTCTAATGTGATTTGGACAGGATTGGAAGTCCCGGTGATAGTGGTGTGGCCCGGGAAGGCCTATGGCACGCGTATCGAGGCGCTCGGTTAAACGGTCTGTGAGTGGACATTGGTTTCATAAATTCGATGCATGCATAACTGTTTTATGATTGTTATAATTATGATTAAATGATTTACTTTGGATATCGGTGAATTTAAAATGATTTCACGTATTTCGAGGTGAATTACGTATTTGCACGTAAACCGAGATTTTCTGGATTTTCACCGAGTTCCATAAATGTGGTTGAATATGATTTCATGAAACGGTTACGAACTTGAATAAAGTAAAATCGGGCCAGGGGCCCAGTTGAACTATGAAATCGGGCCAGGGGCCCAATTAACTTGTGGAATCGGGCCAGGGGCCCAGTTGATTTCTACATGTGATTGCGGGTCGGGGACCCTAAAATGGAATTGAATAAATGTTTTCTGGTTTACATTTTATATATGTTCACATGCTGGAATCAATAAATGGTTTTGATGATATTTCGGTTATGGCACGTTTCACGGTATTTGGGCATGAGACCCGTTTGATGAAACGTAACGATCGGTTCGGATTTTACCTATGTATACCTATATGTTTTGCATGTGGATATCAATAAAATGTATTTAGTACTGCACTGTATAAATCCTTCCATATTATATTGTCTCCTCCGGATGAGGTACCCCAGAGAGGTCACGGACGTCTAGTACGTCCAGCGTCTATGACGCTAA
This sequence comes from Prinsepia uniflora, assembly GCA_032719365.1. Classification (NCBI taxonomy): domain Eukaryota; kingdom Viridiplantae; phylum Streptophyta; class Magnoliopsida; order Rosales; family Rosaceae; genus Prinsepia; species Prinsepia uniflora. The sequence goes on along the minus strand of CM064868.1, from coordinate 77,741,294 downwards.
GCATCGGGGATGCTGTACCCAAACGGGGTTCGGGGATTGAACTCGGAAATTGAGACCCGAGTGGCACGCGTAGCCTTGTGATTGTGACCTTATTGACGTCAGGGACGTCAGACATCAGGGATGTCGGATTGGAGTGTATAGTGCAGTGGCTAAAAATTATGGTTATGGTTATTATTATATGCCTTATGGTTTATATTACTGGATTTATGAAATAACTCTTGGATTGACTTTTGGAATTTGAAACTATGCTTTGGTTTCCGGACTAAGGCCCTAATGGTTATTTCTGAATAAATATGTGAAAAGTGGTTTATGGTGCATGCATATGATTTTACTGAGGGGCATAAATGTCTTATAAATGTTTTTGACAGACTTGTTTATTTTCGTCCACTCACAGCTTTTGTTTTTAATGCCCTTCAGGTTGATTCCGGATACGACTGCAGCAGAGACTTGAGCATCGCACACCTCCTCCATCGATCCTTAAGCACTCTGGAAGCCCGTTTGGGCAATGGCAATCGGTTATCCCTTGTCTGACGCCTCTTGTCAGACGGGAGCACGTCACATTCCATGGTAATCCCGGGGGGATTGGGATGGGTCGTGTCAACTCACGTGCAACTTCCCAGTAGGTCACCCATCTTGAGATTCCACCAGTCCAAACTCGCTTAACTTTGGAGTTCCCAAGGAATCCAAAGCCAATTAGCTCCCAAAAGACCTTACGCTAGATAGATACGTGCACACACATATAAAACACTTTACCTTTCCCTCCCGGAGCGATGTGGGATTGTTCACCGTTCTTCCTAAGACACGGGTCTTACAATCGCGGGGACACTTCCGATCGGGGTCCAGCTTTGATACCATTCTGTCACGGCCCGACCCATCTAACACAATATTGTCCGTTTTGGATCCAGCCCTCACAGTTTTGTTTCTGGGAACTCACGTGAAACTTCCCAGTAGGTCACCCATCTTGGGATTGCATCAGTCCAAACTCACTTAACTTTGGAGTTCCTAAGAAATCCAAAGTCAGTGAGCTCCCAAAAGGCATCACGCTAGATAGATACGTACCCACACATATATGACACTTCACTTATCCCTCCCTGAGCGATGTGAGATTGTTCACTATTCTTCCCAAGACACGGGTCTTACATTATTTAATGTTAATATATTGATTAATGATTACATATATGTATATATATATTTATATATTAAGCTATGCAAAGTTATATTATCTTGAATTACACTTCAAGTATCAAAATTCAATCTTCCTTCAGAAGACCGTTTTGATGTAATTATAAGATGAAATGGGCACAAGCTATGTTGTTTGCACCAGGAAGTTCACAAATTCGATTCCACTCGGCAAATAGCATAGGCAACTGCAGGATATTCACTTCAAGAATCAAAATTCAATTTGTCCACTTTCGATCCAGTTTGTTCAAGATTAAATAAATTTAGATAATTAGATGGTGTCTTGAGGTTTAGTGGATGATGAGTTTGTTTTGTAAAGTTAGTTTAATGGGTTTTAAGTGTTTTTTTTTTTCCTTTGAAAACATAATATCTTTTTATTTCTAGTTTTCTATGACACTGAACAATCCTTTATAGAGCATGTATTGAATTATGGAATCTCCAGTCTTCTAGGTTCCCTTTCTCCAAACTAGACATGTTGGTGTATCGAAGACTATTCTTGTATTGAATATGGAAACTTGTATAGAATGACAGAAGCTTACTAGTTTGAGCAGCCTATTGATATTATGTTAGAAATGACGTTTCTAGTTTTAACTGTCCTAAGGAGGTTGTGTAAAGTATATGAGGTGTTTGTTTTTTTTTTTTTTGAAACTAAATATAGTGCTTTAAACATGAGGTACTCTTTTTCCTTTGTATGGAATTTTGTCCCAATGGGTTTTTCCCCGACTAAGGTTTTAACGAGGTCTTATAATATAAAAATAATATAATCAATTTATAAAAAGTTATATTTTTAATAATTAAGTATATAAATTGAAGGTCCATTTCTTATTTTTACCCTAGGCCTATGTTTGGACCAGCACTAGTCTAGATATGGCTCATACTTTTGGCCTTATAAGTCCTTCAAATTTCATCCATCAATCTAATTTTTTTTAAATATCAAGCAAATAAGTATTTCATTAATAAGGCAAAAATTACAAAGCAATAGAAACCCACAAACAAAATGACTTAAATTGAACATAATAATACACACAACAATCACCAAGTCCATGTGCACAAATGCCCAATAATATAAAAATAAGACAACCCAAAAGCAACCCTAGATCTAAAACATAGAAAACTTCCATCACACATTCTGTTGCCTCATGCCATCACTCGAGTCGCAGCAAACCTGGAAACACAATACCACCAGAAGTAAGAAAAGTGAAGCTGAAGAACCCGGCGCAAAATGGGAGTGAGCGTGTAACCCGCACAAGGAGCTCTGTTATAATCTATTCGACTAGTGCAAAGCCATGGGTCACTGAGGGGACTCGAAGACGAAAACAACCATTGGTTGAGAGGTGGAATTTGGTGGCGGAGTGTCCAAGGTCCTGCACTGTCAAGAGCTACCAATGAGGGAAGAGGGTGAGATTGAGACATGGTGGAAGGAAATGGAGATGGGAAAATAGATTTAGGAAGAGTCCAGGAATCTCCAAGGGAGGAGAAGTAAAAACCTCTACAACGTGATGGGCCGGAGGAGCGCCATAGAGGGCAGCATAAGGTATAGCCAAAAGAAAGGGAAAAGGAAAAAACGAAGAGAAACCGAGGAGAGGGAGGATGATGGTAGATGGAAGGGAGAAGAAGACTAGGAATGGTGAAGGAAGAGAGAGGATGATATGGGAGATAGAGGTGCTGCCACCAAACCCTATGAGGGAGGCGGCGACTAGGGTTTCAAGATTAAGAAGTGGGACTAGAGAGAAAGCAGAGGAAAGTCTTAGAGAGAGATGTGGGTTTCTTAATGTTTGATTTATCAATTTATAGTTACTCAATTTTGCATTTGAGCAGGGGATCTAGGTCAAACCCTTGATTCAAACCAAACACTCACCCTTTATGAACAAAATCCAGCAAAAGGACAAGACATTGTTGTTTCTTGGAAACCTCTCTTATGCAAATCCCTAGCCATTTCATGATAATAACAGGTGGGATTCATGGAGGAGGTTTGTAGAAAGAAATACTGCCTATCAACCTTGGATTTGGACGCTGGAAATCACGAACTCGATTTCCTTCTTGAATTTGTATATTTTTTCCTCTTCTTCAAGAGTTTCGATTGCCCAAAAAAAAAGTTGATCCAATTTCAGTGGCATTGCAGGGTGAAAGCCAGTATGGCTGTTAATTGGTTTTTCAGTTCTGTTTTTTTGCCGAAATCGAAATCAACTGGGTAGAGAGTTGGTTCCAATTTGGTTCGGTTCTCACCCTCAAAACTGTTTGAACATAAAATCTATTAAACAGGTTCGGTTTGATCTTAAACCAATTTAACTGGTTTTCATCAAGATCACGGGGGATCGACCGATCAAGGGAGGCAGTGAGAGAGATCGGGTGTAACGGCCCAGACTTTCAACGAGGATAAAAAAAACAAAAAAAGTAAGGCGAAGTTGACCATTTTTCCTGTAAGTTAAAGGGTTGACTTTGACCAAGGTCAAAATATTGACTTTTTGATCGGGATAGTTTTTGGTGATTCCGAAAACGTCGTTAGAAAAAGCTCGATCTTCCGAGTACGTTGACATGCGGCATGCTAAAAACGGAGATCAGACGATTACGTTCCGAATCTAAACTACATAGAGGCAATATGTGACAGGACCCGTCCTTTCCAGGTCATCACAATATGGCAATTTGGTGAGGAAGGGTATTTTGGTAATTTTCTTTGTGAGATTTTTTTTTGTGGCCAAAGTGGGGAAGGACAAGTTTCCTTATCCCTTAGGGACTTGTGCCACCGTCCTTGTGTGTGTGTGCTGAGTTATATTTCAGTGGTGTGTTTTTTGTATTTTTGGGAGTGCACAACCGAGAAGGAAAAATAAGAGAAAAACAAGAGAAAAACAAGGAAGAAATAGGGGAGAGGAAGGAAAGGATGGGGAGTAAGTGAGACGAGAGAGAACATGAATTAAAGAGAAGAAGGGAGGCTAGTTGTCTGAGAAGGAGAGAATGAGAGTGAACTCGTGAAGGTTGTTTTCGGGTTTGAGCTTGGTTGATCAGTTTTCAGGTAGGGAACCTGGGAAACATGGTTAGGATCACCTTTCTAGAGGTTCTACGATCGTGACACACTGCTCAGCAGTGAGTTTGGACGATGGGATCGTCCAGATAGCATGGGTGCAAGTTTGGCTGTGAAACCTCGATTGGTCGAGCAGTTTTTGAGGTGATTTTTCATGTTCTAATTATACAGATTTTATTCTATGTTAGATTAGCTTGTGTTGGTTGAATTAGAATAAAAAAAAGACTGAAAAATGAATTAAATAAACCCAGATCTGTAGCCGGGTCAAGCGACCTAAAAAACTAGCAATTCAGGTGACACGACCCATCCCAATCTCCCCCGGGATTACCGTGGAATGTGTCATGCTCCCGTCTGACACGAAGTGTCAGACAAGGGATAACCGAAAGCCGCTGCCCCGACGGGCGTCCAGAGTGTGCAAGGATTGATGGAGGAGGCATGCAATGTCCCAGTCTCTGCTGCAGTCGCATCGTTGATCAACTTGAAGGGCATTGAAAACAATAAAGGCTGTGAGTGGACGAAAATGAACAAGTTCAGAAAACACAATTTCACAAAGATATTTATTCCCTTCATTAAAACGTATGCATGCATCGAAAACCAGCAAATAAACTATTTACTAAAAACAACTGTTAGGGCCTTAGCCCAGAAACCGTAAAACCAAATCATGTGGGTCTCTACCCAAAACCATGAATGCCGAAAACCAAACATATATTATTTAAATTCGACATCCAGAATACCAATTTCAAATTCCAAGTGGGCCATCGCCCCAAACAATAACCATAAATACCATTTCCAGGAAAACATGTTTAAACCATCCTGGGCATCCCAGATGCCTAGCGTCCCAGACGTCATATCTCACGGTATGATAATAAACAACGCGTGCTGCCCGGGGTCTCTCCCGGTCAATATCTCTGACATCCCAGACGTCCAATCATAACAATCCTGCTCCTGAGTCACTATACGATCTGGTAGCTCCGTACAATGACCCCTCGCAGGCAATGCACCGTGACTTCCCCAGTGTCCCAGACACCTGGAGGAGACCATCGCATATCCTCGTATCAAGATGGTTTATGGAAGATAGTTTATCAAATCATTTCAACATCCCAAGGGCCCTGCCCGGAATTTCCATAAAACCATCACCAATCCAACATCTGATTTATCAAATCCAAAACCATTTATTTAAATCCAATTAGGGTCCCTGACCCGAAATCACATTTATAAACCAATTGGGCCTCATGCCCGATTTCGTAAACCAACTGGGCCCACAGCCCGATTTCGTAAACCAACTGGACCCACGACCCGATTTCGTAAATAACTAGGCCCCTGGCCCGATTATGTAACTCAATTGGACTCCAAGTCCGAGGTTTCCAAAACAATTGGGCCTCATGCCCGAGTTTATCATTCCAATTTCAAAACCATTTCATGAAATCATATCCAAAATCATAAGTATGGAAAATCAGTGTAAAACCAGAAAACCTCGATTTACGTGCAAGCATGTAAATCACCTCGAAGTTCGTGAAACCAGTCAATTCACCAATATCCAAATCACACATCATATAATCACAATCATAATCAATATAAAACAGTTATGCATGCTTAGAATTTATAAAACCAAAGTCCACTCACAGACCGTCCATAATTGTCTGTTTTCGCGCTGCACGCATTCCCGTAATTTCCAACATTTTCCAAAAAATTTGAATCCTGTCCGAAACCATTATTTAATGTCACCAAGGCCTCAAATAACAACATACTAATTTCCCATAATTTTTCGGGAATTAAACGTTAGTAAAAAACGTAACCTAAACCTTCGGGCTCTCAAAACAACATTGAAACGGTGTCCGATTCATTCGAAATCAACGCTAAAATGTTTGTTACAATGTATAGGACAAAAGTCATGTTGACCTCACCTTGGGATTCGTGCCCACGCGCTGTCATGCTCCGCCGTGAGTGGCTGCGCGTGAAACCCACGCGCACTGCTACAGTACCTTCGTCCTCGCCCGGATTACTGATAAACGGATCCCCGCGACCCGCGAACAGACCCGACTGCTTTCCTATCAATTCAGCCTCAATTCTTTCAATTGAACATTCAAACAGTTCCGGTTTAAGTCTAATTAGAGTTCTGTAAACTCAATTACCTGATTACTTACCTCAATCCTTCAAATCAAAGATGAACTTTCGAAGAGCACTAGGGCACTGTTCATCCTTCAAAATTCATCAATGTCAACTGATTTCTTCCAATTGATCCACCTAGTAGCTTTAGTGGACCATGAGAAATTGTTTCCCCACTTCAATTTCATCGTTTGATCACTCCAAGATCATGACTCAACTTCGAATTTTGCTTACTGTTACCAGGTCCGTTCAGAGCTAATTGGGCATCGATTTTCTTCGTTCTTTCGATGATTCTGATCGTGGCAATCCCAGAAAGTTCAAAGTGAGCTCAATTTTGATCCTCAGAGCCCATATCTCAACATTCAAATTTCCCTCCATTTTTATAATTTTTTCCAATCTCTGTTTTCTCTCTAACACTCAACCCTCAGTTCAGTAGAAAATGAATTCTCATCTCAATGGCACTCAGTTAAGCTAGTCGTTCCACTCAGAACCCGTGGGAATCCTTCTGATCCCACTGGGAAAATGTCCCCCACAACGGTTCAAAACTCAGATTTTTAAATTCCTCCCGTGGTCTGCTCCAAGCTTCAGTCCACACTCCATTACCTCAAACCACTTAAACAAATCCCACTGAGACAGTCCATTACGGATTTAAACAATGGGATTGTTCAGAATCACCACACACGGTGGTGCAGCAAATGTCCCCCACGGCTGCTACAGTAACCCACCTGTAAAATGACCAAAATGACCTCCTGTTCAAAATTACCAAAATGCCCCTCACGCATCCAGACCCGTAACTTGGTCATTCGAACTCTGATTGACGTGTGCCGCCTGTCTACGGACTCAGGGCATCGAGACCTTCCTAACGGTCCTGGGCTCTCGACCATCGGACCTCCCAGTCAAAAAGTCAACATTTTCCCCTGTTTCATCCAAATTACGAAAGTGCCCTTGAACTTCCGAACGTCAAAACTTTCACCTCGAACGTCGGAATCGAACGTTCCACTTGTCCATGTACTCGTGATGTCCCAAACTACGTCACGGTCATCGGTCAAAGTCCATTTGACTGCTCGAATTAAAAGTCAACGTTTTACCCACGACTAGGGGCAAAACGGTCATTTTGCATCGTTCGTCCGATATCGCCCAACTAATCACCGATTAACCCCACTAATCATGATCAGTTACTAATCTAATCCCGGAATTCGGGACGGGTCGTTACATCAGGTAAGGGAGAATGTGAGCAGTACCAGTCACTGTAGCATACGCATGAATCCCACACACAGCCACTTCTGGCGATGCATAGGGGCATGTAATTGGGAGTTTGTGATAGAACCCCACCACTACACAACAAAAATATCATCAGGTCCTGCTCCCGTCTGATAGGAACCTTGTTAGACAAGAGATATATGCATAACCTGCTAATTCATGCTTCCGCCTCTCGAGACTCGATTTCCATGCAGCGGTCCTAGAGGGTCACAAAAATCAAGATAACATGTGATCATAGTTTGGAAACAACTGATACATTTACCCTCCATTTTCCAAAATCATGCATGCATATTGAAACCATTCCAACTCGGTTAAAAGCAAAACATAGCTTATAATTCTCGAAAAACGTGAAAAGAGTTATGAAATCAACAGAAACATCAAATCGTATAGGACCTCGGTAAATCGCCATAACCATCAAACAAGATCACAACCATCAACACAAAGTTGACACATTAATCATCAAACCAGTACACTATTGGTAAGTACACCACCCAAGAAATGAGCCCGACTCAAGAAAGGAGCTCAGCTCAATGTATGAGTCGTGTAGTCTCAGGAAAGGATTCATGCTCAACGTTCGAGACTCACCTACCAATAGGCAGAATGTAAGACCCGATTTTGAAAGTAAGAACGGTGGGCAAGACTCGTGAGCTTGAGAAGTAAGAACGGTGAGCAAGACCCTTGAGCTTGGCAAGGCAAGATCGGTGAACAACCCACATCGCTCGGGGAGGGAAATGGGAAGTGCTTTATATGCATGGGCACATATCTATCTAACATAAGGCCTTTTGGGAGCTCACTGGCTTTGAATTCCTTGGGAACTCCAAAGTTAAGCGAGTTGAGGCTGGTACATTTCACTTTCACGAAAATCGTGCATAAAAGGAGTTTTCCACGAAATCATCCGGATAATCAAAATGCTCCAAAACACGTTATTTCATGTCATAGTCCACATTCAGTTTAAATTCACTTTCAAAACGGGGTTCAAAACGTAGTTACGAAACCACGAAACCTCGTAAAATGTGCATTAAAATAATAATAAAATATTCATAAATTCACATAAAATCCAATAAAAATCTCAATCACTCAACTTAATTCAAATCACATAACCATTTAAATCACATAAATATGCATGCATAATAGTTTAGGGAAAGAAAGTCCACTCACACACCTCCGTAGCACCGGAATCTGAGTTGCACGTTTTTCCGTAAAATCTTAGAAAGTCACCTTCAGCCAAAATTCACATCTAAGAGTCACATATCATCTCAATTAACTCCTAATTTAATCCCATAATTTTTCGGGATTTTTAAACGTATTAAAACAAACCCTAAAACCTTCCGACACCAAAAACTACTACGAAACAGTGTCTGATAGACTCGAAACCTGTGCTAAAATATTCGTTACATCGAAAGGATGAAAACACGTGTTGACCGTGTCTCAAGAAATAGGCTCACGCGCCCCCACACGCCACCCAAGGTAGCTACGCGTGGAAACCACGCGCCCAGGTACTGTGCTCTCGTCTTCAACCTCGCGACACCTCATTTCCTACAATTCGAGTCGCCCGACCTGGTGACCCGACCCTATTCTCCTTATTTCTAGTCCGTTTTCATTCCTTATTTGTTTATGCTAATGTACATCAATCCAACAACAAATCTAATACGATAAAACACGAGAAACATATCCCAAAATAGAAGTTCAAAACTTACCAAATTCGACCATGGTGCAACCTGAACAACTTGGACGATCCAAACGTCCAAAACTTCGTCTGAGGAGTCAATCTCGATTAATAGGACCTCAGGAAGACGTTCCTAAGTTTGAATTCTAGCTTCCTTCTCGAAAATCGATCCAGCTATGCTTAAACCCGAAATCTCTCTCTCACGGGTTCCATGATTTCCTTCATCCTTTCTACACAGTTTCCTGCTCAATTAACTTCTCTTCTCACTTTGTTTCATCATCCTTCCATAGATTTCTCTCCCACCTCTTCTTACCCTCTCTTTTTCCTTGGTTTTCTTCATTTTCTTTTTGTTTCTCTTCTTGGCCGAGAACCTAACATAAATCACACACACAAGGTGGTGACACAAGAATCGAAGGGATAAGGAAACTTTTCCTTCCCCAATTGGACCACTAAAAAAATCCCATAAGATAAATTACTAAAATGTCCCTCAAAGGAAAATTACCAACACGCCCTTAAAAGGTTTAGGCCCGAAACGTAACCGTCTGATCCTTGTTTTCGGCGTGCTGCCTATCAACGTACTCAGAAGATCAAGAGCTTTCTAATGGAATTCCTAGAATCGCAAAAAACCGTCCTGGTCAAATAGTCAATTTTTTTACTTTGACTGAGAAAAGTCAACCTTTGACTTTAGGGGCAAAATTTTCAATTTCATCCAAATTTACCAATTTTACCCTCATTGAAGGTCTAGGTCCTTATAGTTTGGGATTCAGGAAACCTTTTTTTTTTATCCTTTTCTTGTTACAGACATCTTGGCACAGGTTTCGAGACAATCACACCGTCTCGAGATAGTTTTGAGTGTCCGAAGTGCGTATTTAATATTTAAAAATTATTATAAAATTACTGGGGGTTAGGGTTTATGACAGGGCCCACCCCGATTATCGCCTCGATAATCGGGAAGCATCCTGCTCCCGTCTGACAATCGAATCCACAAGACCGGAAAACTAATTAATATTACCACACACCCATTGTCAGACCAGGGAGATTAAACGATTACAACCGACTGGACGTCTAGTCCACAGTTTCACAGAGCAATAATACAAAACAAATTAAAGAACAAGTCCTACTCTGTGACTAACTACTCCGCAACGGAAAACTTTATGCCTCCGCCTCTGCCTCGGCGCGTGCCCCCGCGCTTGTACCACGACCTGGAGGGAATTTAAAACAACAAGGTGTGAGTGGACCGAAACATAAGTTTAGCAGGAAAACAGTTTTTCCGAAATCGGGTTCGCCCTCCAGTTTTGTAATCCGCATGCATAACCAAATATTCAAAATTGTGTATTAAACTTTTGAAAACTCTTTTTCCGAAACACATGAAAAACGTTACAAGGATCGTCATAACTCATGTAAAACCATTTAATAATACTAGATTCCAGAAACCGTCATTTTGAAACATTATTTGCACAAATCAAGCAAACGTAAATCAATAATCATGATTATGCCGTTGGATCCATCCGAGTCTTTAAACTCAACATTAGGCCTTCCCGGGATATCAACGAGTCTTTAAACTCAAAACACGATTAGTAGGCCTCGGGGGTATCATAATAATCGAGTCTTTAAACTCACGAGTCTTTAAACTCAATTTTCGGGCCCGCCCCCAACATCAACATACCAGGTCTTTAAACCCAAAACCAGATCCAACCATCAACCGGGTCTTTAAACCCAAAACCGTTTTTAAAACACAATAAACCATGATTCATCACAACTGTTTTCCAATATCATTCCGAAATCATATCACATCATAGTAGGACTCATGTCCGAAGTCACATGCAATTTCCAACACATGCAATTTCCGAAAATTACTTCACAATATGATCAAACATCATAAATCCGAAACATGCATATTCATATCCAGGTACTTCATCAAAATCATCACGCATGCATAGGCCAAAACCGAAATCTCGAAATGCGTGAAATACGATGAATATCTCGAAAAACGTGAAAACATGTAAAACCGATATATCATCTCACCATCATAAAATCATATGTAAAACCATGAGATAAATAAGCAAAATAGTCATGCATGCCCAATTTAGAAATCAAAAAGTCCACTCACAGTCTTAGGACGCGTCAATCGCGTCCCACGCGCTCCTCCGTAGCTTCGGAAGTGTCCGGGCCTGTGAAAACGTACAAGAAGGGTTACAAACATCCCAAAATAACTCGTAGGATTTTTCCTAATTTTTCCGGATTTTTCGGCGAAAATAAACTTAAAGACTTAATCTTCCGGACTCCCGAAATTATCCCGAATGACTCCCGATCGATTCGAACTCTAAAGATCAAATGTTAGTTAGACTGTAAGGATTAATTCTCATGTTGACCGTGATCGGAGTTGACGTCACACGCGCCGCCCAAAGTGGCTGCGCGTGAAAGCCACGCGCCAAGCTACAGTACCTTCGTCCTTACCCGAATCAACTGATAAACGGGTCTATTACCCGCGACTCAACCCGACCAGTTCAAGCCCAATTCTCAATCAATTCCTCTCGTTTTTGATCCTATTATCTTCTCTAATCCTTTAATTTTAGGTCTGTAATGAAGATTAACCACGATTAGTACCCAAACGACCCAACTCAAACTCGAACAGTCGAACAAATCGACATTCTGGAACTCACCCAAACTAACCCCATTCTCAAATTAATTTCACCAGTAGCTTAAGGGGACTTATAAGAACACAATGGTACCATCAATTGGTCTCGCCGTTACCTGGAAGTCGTCGTCCTCAAGCTCGAAAATACTCAGAACCAGGGTACTCCGTTCTTGGCCAATTCGTGAGTGTCGTCCTTCGAATTCGACGTGGTTGGTTTCCTTTTGCTCCCAGAAGACTAGAATGGCCCCTGGTTTCGATCAACAAGCCTCAGAAATCGAATTCAGTTTTTCCCTCCAACTGTTTCAACTCTGAACCGTAACTCAGGTTCCTGGGCGAAACGGGCTCCAATCCCTTCAGTTCTTGCACCGTAGTGATTATTTCACTCCAAGAAGTCTCACCGTGTGTTTAGTTTGATCCCTCGACCCTCAGAATTTGAACTCTGCGATTTCCCCCCCAGAAACCCGAAAATGGTTCTTCACTGGTTCTCTCAACCTCTCTCAGATTTTCCACAGCAGGAAGGATGCAAATGAGTCTCTAAGTCCAAAGGCATTCAGAGTAATCGATTCAAACGGCCAACAACTCGTGGGGGACACTCTGAAGTCTCTGAAAACGGTTTCCCGCAAGCACAGAGACCACATCCATTCCTCACTCTCCCGTGCTCTGAGCTCTGCCCAAACGTGCACCAAGGTCACTCAATCCTGCTTCCACTGCCTAAAACTACATAAACAAAACGTCTGAGCCCTTCCACTAGCCATAAACAATTGCACGCACAAAACCCACGGCCGTGCACCCTGTTTTTCACGGTGGTGAACAGTAACCACCGTGAAATGACCAAAATGCCCCTCTGTGCAATAATTACCAAAATGCCCTCCAACATCCGTGACCCATAACTCGGTCATCCGACGTCCGTTTCAAGCGTGCCGCCTGTCGTTGTACTCGGGGCGTCGAGACGAACATAACGGTCTTCGAGTCAAATGAATATCAATTGCCAAACAAAAAGTCAACTTTTTCCCTTTATAACGCCCAAATTACGATAATGCCCCTGAACTTCCGAACATCATAACTTTCACTCCGAGCGTCCGAATCGGACGTGCCACCTGTCTATGAACTCGTGACATCCCGAACTACGTCACGGTCATCACTCAACGTCCGTTCGACCTCCAAATCAAAAAGTCAACAAATCGACCACACAAACACAGGGGTAAAAACGTCATTTTATTCAATATTTATAATATTACATTTTCAGAACGTCCAAGGCGTTACAGTTTATACCAGGAGGTTACCTAAAGTTTTGGAAAACCTTAATAACCTCATATTATGTTTTTGAATAGGAGACAAAATTCTCGGAGTCGACGAGGAACGTCAGAACCGCGATTAAGCGACGAATTTGCACTGTGAGTGGATGTTTTATTTTAATAAATTACTAAATCACACCATCCCAACCATAAAACTCAATCCGCGACTCGAATACCGCCATTGGACAAACCGTCCGAACGTCAACTCCACTATCCTTCAACGATCCTCAACTTCTACGGATCACGACCACGTGTCCGTACCCAAACCAACTTACCAACCAACGCACATGTCGGTTAACACCGTGTATGCAAATCCGAAAAAGGCATCAATCATCACTCCTTCTGGTGATCGCATCACATCCTTCCTAAAGTTTCACTCCAAGCACCTGCTAGGATACAAGTCACCACCTCTCGGCATCCTCAATCCTCAGTCACTAACCTCGAGCTCCCCAGTTACCACTCTCGAAGTCGCCACTCACTCAGTGTCATCCTCGGCACTAGCCGACATACACTAACAAGTTAGGGGGAAGTCTACTCGTACCAACCTCACGAGTGGTCAATCCCGACCATTCAAACCTAACCAGATCCAACACGAAGCCTGGGTCTACCGCGCTTCCGCTGCGCTACTCTGATCAGCCAATGGTATCCTGACCGTTCGTCCTGATACATGACCAACAATGGTTACCAAATCTCCCAGCTCGAGTAATGGTCCCAGTCCATCAATCCCGATCCTCTGCTCCTACCGAGCCAAACCCTTAACCTTCGCTCGGGTCGGGAAAACTAACCTCCCTCAGAGTCCAATGCTTTAAGTACCCAACACTGGCCTCGTCTAGATTCGTCCATCAACCATTTCCTACCTCGGCTGCGCCTAGTAGCACCTTCCCAATCCGGTCGTAAGTCGGCCCAAGCCACAACCAC